>CM060931.1:315842613-317333863 GCA_030765085.1 Allium cepa
TCATGGTATGGAACCTAGATACTTAACCCATATGGTCAGTGCAAATCTATTACTGTGTGATTGCTTTGTGGTTGAGAGGCGCCTCGGATAAAGGCCACAAACGACTGGGGGATGGCATGCTCGAGTAGTAGTTACTTTGTTATAGAGGTAACCCGGACTTGTGTTAGCAGAGAGCCGGATAGGTTCTCAGGACGTCCCTCCAGAGGCGTACCCATGTGACAGTAGGAAGTTCCATAGCATAACCATTTGTTGGAAATCCAAAAAAACAACACGCGCCTTGTACAGTTTTAGTTGTATAACCTGCCATGGAATGTGGCGGTAACCTACTATTGAACATGGTAGCTATAGTAGGCATAAGTGCGAAATGTCTATGCTGGCTAAGGTTAATATTATACTTTCGAAATTATTTCTGCACTATGCACTAATAATAATATCAAATTATTTTAGCGTATTAAGCATGTTTGCCTATCATAAGGAGAAATATCCTCTAATTCTGCGTTTGCATTATGTGTGGGGCGGGAGGCCTTATGGTAGTTTCATTTTCTAAAAAGCATTGCGGATTTCAATTTTAAAATCCTTGGTTGTTCAATTTAAAGATAATCTGCTTTTGTTTTCTCATACTAGTCCCATGACTGACCTGGAGTTTATTGTTCCCTTCCTAAACTCTGGGTGCCCACAATTTTCCTACACGGGCATTTTAGAGTTGGGTTTTTCAGATAATCAATAATAGGTGTAGATTCGATAGCTTTTGAATTCTTTGGTTTGGTAGCTTTCAAACCTTGGGAATCTTCTTCAGTCTTTGGATAGACTGACCTTGCTTAGCTTACTGCATCGTTATTGGGAGTTCGAGCTATTTCTGGATTGGTGCCTTGGAGATGGAGATTACCGATACTAGAGTTCTCTCTTGAAGACCATATTGGAGATATTGTTCCACTGTTGGTGTTATCTTTTCTTTCCGCTGCAATTGTCTTGTATCATATCTCTAATGTATATTGATATTCATTGTATCATCATTATATCTGAATATTGTATCAAATTTTGTGTATTAAATGCATTATTCATTTCTTCCGCTGTGTTGTACTTAATGTGTTATAAGCTCCGGTGAACCAGATTTGACGTTTGGATCTGCGACATTTGAATACGAGTGTTATATTCGGTGCCGATTTTCGAACGTCGAGTCAGGGTCGTTTCAGCGACGCCCTTTACCTGAATGGGTGTGTAATCCCGTTCTAGTGAGAAAAGCAAATGGGAAGTGGAGGACCTTCTTAGATTACTCATATCTGAACAAAGCATGACCTAAGGGTAGTTTCCGTTTACCGAGAATTGGTCAGTTGGTCGACTCTACAGTAGGACATGAGTTATTGTCATTTATGGATGCATACTCGGGATATAATCAAATCCTGATGCACATTCCAGATCAAGAACACACCAGTTTTCTCACAAATGTTGGACTGTATTATTATGTAGTGATGCCTTTCGGATTGAAAAATGTGGGAGCTACTTTCAGCATCTGGTGAATAGGATGTTTATAGACCAGATTGGTAGGACAATGGAAGTCTATGTGGATGACATGCTCATGAAGTCACACAGTTTAACGACCACATTCGAGACTTGGAAGAAATGTTTGATATACTCAAGTATTATGGAATGAAAATCAATCCTATTAAGTGTTCCTTTGGCATTGCATCAGGAAAGTAATTATGTTTCGTTGTTGATGCACGAGGAATTGAAGCTAACACAAAAACAGCTGTTGGCAAAGGGTCAAAGACTTGCACCATACCTGGCTCGTGTTCAAGAGCTGTTGGCAGACCTCGAACATTACGATATTTCACACATCCCACGTGAACAAAATGGGGAAACTGATTCATTGGCAAAATTTACGAGCACTGGTGATGCACAACAGATGGGATTGGTTCCCATCTAAATCTTACATGCTCCAAGTATAAATGAGATGGATGTAGATTTTGTGTTAGAGAAAGAAATCAAGGAGTCATGCATAATCCAATTCAAGATGCTACACGGGTCTTGCCCGAAAGAAAGAACAAAAGACGACAAGTCATTCGCAAAGCTTCGCGATATGTAATGTAGGACATAGTAATGTATCGAACTCAGTCCCCTTACTTCGGTGCATCTCCCACAGTGAGATAAAACGAGTCCTAAAGGAAGTTCATGAAGGAGAATGTGGTGACCATACTGGGGCAGACACTAGCAAAAAAGATCCTCCGCTATGGATACCATTGGCCAACTGTATATCGAGATGCTGTAGACTACGTAGGATGATGTGACAAATGTCAGAAGTATGTGAAAATCCCAAGAGCTCCGCCAACGGAACTCACACAAATGGTTAGTCCCTGGCCATTTGCAATATGGAGAATCAATATAATCGATTCCTTACCTATTTCCAAAGGTGGTGCAAAATACGCAATAGTTGCGGTTGATTACTTTACCAAGTGGGTGGAAGCAGAGCCTATAGTTACAATCACCACCAAAAAGATTATTAATTTCGTTGTGCAAAACATCGTATGCCATTTTGGCCTCCCACGAACTACCATTACGGACAATGGAACTCAGTTCAAAAGTAAGGAGTTCAAAGAATTTTTTCAAAAGTATGGCATTAAGAAAAGGTTTGCAGCAGTTGCTCATCCAGAAGCCAATGGACAAGTAGAAGCCGTGAACAAAATAATCAAATCCATATTGAAAAAACGTTTGGAAAAGGCTAGAGGCAAGTGGGTTGATGAGCTTCCAACAGCACTTTGGGCTTACAGAACCACCCATAAGCCTATGACGTCACACTCCATTCACATTGGCATATGGCATGAAAGCCATTATACCCGTGGAACTTGAAGTTCCTTCACATCGGATAACTCATTATGACCTTATGACGAATCAAAATCTCCTATTGGAATCACTGGACTTTGTTGACGAAAAACGTGAAGAAGTTGATTTAAGGGCGGCCGCATATAGGGAACGAGTCGCTTGATATTATAATGAAAAAGTCCAACCAAGAATCTTTAATATGGGTGATCTCGTTTTGAAGCGAGTTTTCCAGATCCCATCGCGTATGAATCCCACATGGAAAGGTCCATACGTCATTGAACGGAGGCTTGGAGAGGGAAATTTCAAGCTAGCGACTGTTGATGGCGCGACACTCCCCTGAGCATGGAATAACGAGCATCTGCAAGGTTATTACACTTAGTCTATTTCTTTCACATTTTAGTTGCAATCATTTCCAGTGTTTTTTTATTTTGTTGTTCTTAGTTTTCAGCATGTAATAAGACAATTCAGTTTGTTTCCATTAATAAAGGCTTGAAGCCATCTTTTCCATTAACTATTAATGTTTCCGTATGTTACGATCCAGTGACAAAAAATTAAAATACATTATTCTGTCTAGAGTATAAACGACTTCAAAATCTCTGGGTCCCCAGAGTGCGGATTGGAGTACTCTAAGTCCCCAGAGTGTGGACTAGAGTATAAACGACTTCAAAATCTCCAAGTCCCCAGAGTGCAGACTGGAGTACTCTAAGTCCCCAGAGTGCGGACTAGAGTATAAATGACTTCAAAATCTCTAAGTCCCTAGAGTGCGGACTGGGGTACTCTGAGTCCCCAGAGTGTAGACTAGAGTATAGAGGACTTTAAAATATCTAAGTCCCCAGAGTGCGGATTGGAGTACTCTGAGTCCCCAGAGTTTGGATTAGAATATAAATGACTTCAAAATCTCTAAATCCCCAGAGTATGGACTGGAGTACTTTGAGTCCCTAGAGTGCGGACTAGAGTATAAACGACTTCAAAATCTCTAAGTCCCCAGAGTGTGGACTAGAGTACTCTGAGTCCCCGGAGTGGGGACTAGATTATAAATGACTTCAAAATCTCTAAGTCCGCAGAGTGTGGACTAAAAGTATTCTAAGTATCCAAAGCGTGGAATAGAGGATATACGATTCCAAAGATTTCCAAGTCATATGGAAGTGAACCGGGGCTTATGTAACTCACAAGATTTTGGATTTTGACTACAAGTTATACAGTAAGATAAACAACGAAAATCATCGAAAGCAAAGAAACAAAGTTTTATTCATTAATCCAAAATAAAGTTCCACTACAACTTCTCCTGAACTCGGACCAAAAAGTTTATCTACAATGGCTATGAAAATAAATAGAAATAATTACATGATCTAGGCTTATTTGAGTTGAATGAGGCATGATTGCTACTTTTCGATTTCTTTTCCTTCCTCGGTTTCTCTGAAGACTCCTCCCCTAGGCGTTTTCTCTTAGACACCTTGCTTTCTCGAGAAGCGGTGCTTGGGGAAAGAAGAGGAACTTCTAGTGCAGAAGTTCTACTAAGGAGTAACGTTCAGAGGCCTGTTCAGTGGGTCAACAAGTTCAAGCACTTAGGGCTCAACCTTAATTTTAGTTTTCTTCTTTCCCTCTTCGATGACTTGTTCTTCCATGCTCAGTTTTGAAGTGTGTTCGGATGCTCCCGTAATTTTTACTCCATCATGTTCTTGAACGGGTGAAGGATTTTTAGATTTGTCTTCGTTTAGCGCCTCGATCACTTGAGCGTCAGGTCCACGAGTCTCTCCCGTTTGAATTGCCTCCTCCATTTTCTCCTCCTTCTCCGTGGCAACGTCGCTCCTTAGAGTTGGCTCGAGATTAGAATGGCTTGCACAAAATCATAAAAGGCAAGTGTTAGAACACATTTACTACTCGCCAAAAACGATGGCCCTTTGAACTCTAGGAAGAAAAGTTATGTACCAGTTTTCGGCTGACACTCAACTGTTTGGGGAGTTTCACCCTCTGGAATAGGAGATAGAATGTGGATATCAAGCCCAGGATCCTCTGGGTCATAATCGATATGCTGCTCAAAGGGATCATGCGATGGGCGACCAGTCGGTTGAATGGGTGAAGGAATTGAGGACTCGGTCCCGGATGGACCGACAGCTTCATCTTTTCCCTTTGGTGAGGAAGTGTCCCTTCCATAGAGGGCCTTTGCCGTAGATAGGTCAGTGCACTCATTCTCGCGAAGCACTTCTTTCACAAGGGAATCCTTATAAACCTCTTCATTTCCCAACTCAACCTTTTTAATCTTTATTAAAGTGTCCTATGCTTCGGCAAAGATTCGAGGTAACCCTCACCAAGAAACGTTAGGTCGCGATGCATGAGAACTCGAGCATTGTACTCGGCTATGAGTGGATCAAACATGCACCATTCTTTTGCCCTCCTCACAAGCTTTGTCCTTCAGCGCTTCAACCTTGGAGAGCTCATCATCAAGCTTTTTTTTTAGGAGTCGAGTGGCAACAATCTCATCACAATATTGTTGTGACTCCTCTTGAGCGACAGTCTTTTCTTCCTTTTCTTTGAGAAGTTGCTCCTCTAATTCTTTGACTAGTTGAGTGAGTACATCTTTATCCTTTTGAATAGAGTCTTTCTCTAAGGCTAAGGTGCCACATCGTTGAACCGCTTCATCAATTTCTTTTTTGTGGGTAGCCTCCAGGCGATTAACTGCCTCAGTAGTATTTTTGGCATTCTTCTGAGCGGCCTCAAGCTGAGATTTATACAAGTTAAGCGTTTCGTCCTGGGCTTTGATGATTGCCTTATCATGGATGGCCTCAAGCTTTAGGCGATCGATTTCATGCTTGCGCTCCATAAAAACTTCAAAAACTTTTTCGGCCAAGTGAACAAACACGTCATGTTGGACATAGACATTGTTGTTGTAAGCAATGTCACTCTCTTTAATGTGCCCTGGAATAGGGTGGATTGTAGGAAGAAATTTCAATCCATCGAAGCGTATTTTTAGGAATGTGGCTTTAAGTTCAGCTAGCTTTTCTGCTATCGATGGATCATGTGCAGGGGCTGAAGAAGTTTGTTTAGCCGAAACCATAGACTCTTTGTGAGGCTCGTGAGTTTGCCTAGTGCTTGATGAACCAGAGTATTTGTTGCGAGGAGCTTCAAATTGAGATCCCCTTTCACCCGATTTCTCCCTGCTCTTTTCTGGTTGAGGAGAAGGATCATTGTGGTACGAAGAATGCCTGTAAGTTTTTCTTCGAGATGACGACGAATCTTAAGGACGATAGTCTCTGTCGCTGTTGTCGTCCCTATTCTGGCATTTACCGGACCCCGAGTCTCGGTTGGAATGATGAAAAATAGAGGACTCACGGATGCGGCCGAATCCATGAGAGCGTCCCAAATCACTTGCACAGAAATTGAGGAAAAATTAGCTAAAATAACATGGTATCTGAAGTTTAAGTGCAAGATGAGGTGTAAGTGTTTATGTGTGTCCTAGTGTTTCCCTCCGATGGACCAGTTTCTTTAGCTTTACTTGTCGGAGTTTTTTCTCCTTGAGGACGGGCTTGAACGCCTTTATCGCCTCTCGTGGGTGAATGAAGTTTTAGGACTTCTGGATCGTTGAAGCCATAATTGAGCAAGTCATCGGGAATAGTAAGGTCAGATAAGCCTTTCAATGAACCCTCTAAGTGTTATGGGGACGGCTCTTTCTCCATTAGAGTAATAGTCACTCTCGAGGTTCCGCCCACTATCTTCTTCCTCAGCTTGTAAACTAGTTACGTTTTCCCCTTTAAAAGGGAAGGTGGTTCATCAATGCCACGTGCCTCAACCACCGGTTTCGGAGCAGGACTTACATTCTCACTCGGTGCTTATGACACCCCAGTTTCTCTAATCTCACCTTCCTCCGATGTGTAGGGGGCACCACTTGTAGGAGGCACCGAAGGTCCAGCCTGTTCTTTACCTTTCTTCGATGCAGATCCGGTTATAGTGGTACCGGATGAAAGATTTGTTCGACGACCCTCCACTAACAATCCGAACTTTGAAAGTGATTCATTGGAAATGACAGACTTAATCTCCCGGTCTCCTACCAGAACAACTCGAATGGCCTCGACGGCCTTAGAATACCCGGTACCTTCGGGACATGGGCTGATGCCCGTGAACAGACCGAAGGAAATTTAGAAAAAATACATTTCATGCCTTGGGTAAATAATGAGTCCGGAAATGAAGCTTACTTCCTTCCAACCATCTTCTTGCAAAACCCGGGGGGCAGCACACATGAAACCATTCCTGCTTATATTGGACGAATTTACTCCATGCCCCCGTCAATATCTGACACTTGGAGTGAGGCTCAAGGAATATGAAAGATGGGCTATCTAATCGTCTCTTTAAACGATAGATGTAGCGAATGTCACTGGGAGTAGGGAGCCTAAATAAAATGCTTATAATGAGAACACAAGTGCCATAGATGGATGCATGACTATTGGGATGTAGCTGTGACGGGGCGATCCCGATGTACTGTAGCACTTCACGAAGAAAGGAGTTGAATGGTGGCATGCTACCGACCCAGCACATGAATTTGTTGCAAGCTATATATCTAGCTGAGGGCAGGTGGGATGATCTCGTCCCGATGGAACTGATACGTCATTGAAAGGGATTCCATGAATCAAGCATAGACGATGAAGAGTAGTTTCATTGATTTTTGAAGCTTGGGAGTCAATAGGGTTATCTAGAATAATAACTCTGTCTACAACATCAAAAGCTGGGTCAATAGTTGCCGCTGATGGGTTTGGGGTATCCTGGATAGGAGTTATCGGTGGATTAGAAGTTCCCACTACTACCTGCTGAGAACTCAGCTTAGGTTTATTTGAAACGGTGGTGGAGCTCGATTTTGTAGACATCCTCAATGAGCATCGAATTTGGGTAAACACATGTTTGAACTATACTTGAAAGACAATCGATATTAGACATATTGACAAAAGTATTCACCCTGTGTGGTGTGTGGACTACTGCAATCGTTCGAGCATAAGTGTAAAAGAATTAAAGATCTAAAAGTGAATAAAGTGAGATTGAGCATTGAACGGTCATCTTCGAATATCGCCATCGCTGACCGTCTTTGAGAGCTTTCCCTATGACGGTTTGGGTCTTGAACTTAGACATTAACACTATATGTTAAAGGCTATTATTTGTTTTTATCGAGTTGAACTCAGGTTTATAGTTGTTGGAATTGGGAGTTATCACTCCTAATCAGTTTGATATGCTTGTATGCCTAAGTTGTTGTCGTTGTTCATTGTTCTGTGGTAAGGCATGGAAGTATGTAGTTTTGGTATGTGCTGTGCTTAAGTGGAAACAATCATAATTATTAACGCTGGCCCTCGGATCCGAAGCCGAGCGACCCACCAGGCCAACACCATCGAATCACTCACTCTCCTCTCCAACACTCTCTCTTCACCGGGCAGCCTACGGGGGATATACCGAGCCATACTTGCTCGGTATATTGAACCCACCTCGTGGTCTCTAATCGAGCCATAACACTACATTCAAGTGGTTAAACCACACTCTCTCCCTCACACCGAACGATACTGGGCCACTATCCGTGGCTCTAGAAAACATCCATACCAACCGACCCACACACTTCATATCTCTCTTGTCATCGAACGACCTATTGAGGCTACACCGAACCACATCTGCCTGCCATACTGAACCTTATCCCCAACAAGGGCTTACCGACCAATTCCTACTCTAAATACTTACTGTCTCATCTCCCTAACTCTCCGCATCATCAACCTCCAGAATATGCATCTCCTCTTCGCTACCTCCTACCAAATCTGTAAACTCGAACTTAGAACAAGATTCTAGACCTAGAGAAGTAGACTGGACGAAGAACTCATACCTATGAGAGAAGCTCGAAACTCGTGACGATCGTGGGGCTAAGAGATGGATATTGTTCGGATTAGTCGACCATTAAAGTCTTAATATTAGAGGTCTAGGTTTGGAAAAGGGGAGGATGGATTAATTGGTAAACAATGATTGGAAGAGAAAAAGTTGGCTGTCTTGTGATAGTAGAACAAAATTAGGAAGAAGAGAAAGGAGCAAAGGTTAGGATTCTTTATATGATGAGCGGGGAAGGCGAATAGGCATTAGCCGGTAGAACCAGTCGACACATATGAATGGGTCAAATGAACACGTGGTGCAGTATTGACATGCCGAACCACTTTGTCTGGAAGTAATGATGAGCCAATGGAGAAAAATTAAAAACAAGACTTAGATGTATATCGTATCAGATGATAACCATTCTGAGCGAGCTAACACTTGAGAGCAAGAACTGACTGCAAATTCAAAGCGCATCATATTAGTTCACACAATGCGCTTTGGGGGGGCAAATGTTACCCGAATGCTTTGCCCGGCTACAAAATACTGGATTTAAAAGTCAGTTTGGATGGTTCGGCCTATGCACACGGTTCGGCCTATAGATGCGGCTCGGCCAAAGACGGATGCTATTATGAATTCCACATGTATTACTTGGCTTAAGGTAGAAGTTCGTCGTTCAGTTAATTGTTGTTCGGTGTAATAATGTTCCAGCCTTAAAGGTGCATTATCACTCGTCGCTTGGACTGGATAGTACGCTATACATCATTCAGTCTAAATGTTTCAGCAATCGCCGCTCGACATCTATCGTTCAGCAAATGTCGCTCGGCCACCTACGTTCGACCAATACCACTCAACAACCTTCGTTCGGCCTGGCTACATCGTTCGGCCTCGATATGTGGTTCGGCCAAGAAAGTATGGCATGTGTCGCCCGGTTAAAAGAAAAGTGTTGTTGGGAACTCAGTGAACATCGCTTGGCAAAGCGTCGCTCGGCAACATCGTTTGGCAAGCATCACCTGACAAAGCATCGCCCGGCTAACTTTGTTCGGAAGAAGCGTTAGGTATAGCTGCTCGAGTGCAACATGAGGGATTTGACTTATTCATAGAGATCAACATCAAAGTAAGGGGTTTAGTATTGTTCCATTCCAAGTTCCATCGCAAATTTGTCCAAGTCTTTTGAGGGCTTACTTTGAGTCATTTGACAATCGATCATCAACCAGACATGATGGGTCGGTGTCTCTCGGTCGGCATTTGCCACTCAGCGTGTCTTGTTCGGCATGCCTGGCTCAGTGCGCAGAAGTCCCCTACTACGGTCCAAACTAACTTGTCCTTTGGCCCATGGAGGAAGTCCATCCTATCTTCGTCTGTAAATAGAGGGGCAGGGGCGCAGTGAAAGGGGACCTTTTTTTGAGAACACTAGGGAGACTTTTCCATTTTCAATACTCATTTCTTTTTTTTTAAAACTTGTATTAAAGTTGTTGGTGTATGGATTATATCTGTATTCAATTATTTGAAGAAGTAGTAAAGATTACGACCAAAGTGGATATAGGCAGTTACGCCGAACCACTATAATTCTGGTGTTCTTGTTTTTTACTGTTGTTATTGCATTTTAATGTGTTTTCCCACAGTTTTAATCTACTTTCTTCATTAATCTCTCTATATAAACCTACTTGAGGGTGTTAGTGATCAATTTTGATGCTAACAATAGTTTAGTAGCAAGGCTATAAGGTGAACTTATTTCCCACTATCTCTAAATTCATTGTATGTATGATTGCACGTTGTTATTTGGCCGAATTTAGGATTGAATTACTCTCAATCTCTTGTGTTTTTGCATTTTTGATTATGCTACTTGCAAAAATCCTCGTCATATGATCATTCAAATCATCAAGATGTAGTTTAAGTGCTTTCAAAACTATATATGCTAATTTGAGATTTCTTTTATGTCTTTCGATAAATTTTCATGTAAAATATTTGTTTTTTCTGTGAAATAAGAAATATACTTTAACAATGTAGTAGTAACAAGTAGTTATGGGGCATTAATTATCACTTCGTTGTTTAATTATATGACTTGTTGTGCATAGTGTTTGGTAGTGGAATTTTCTAATTAATAGTAAAAACTTAAGCAACACCCAGTGGTTATAGGACATGGGTTTACTTTAGTAGTTACTATTGAAAGAGTATGTTACACCATGAGATTAAGTAATATCTTGGAGGTGCGAGTTATTGTATAACTCGTTATATTCGTCAGTAGGGTGTTAGCAACCGATTAAATTGCCGGTGTGGTGTCAACAATCGACTGAATTGCTAGTATGGTGTTAGCGATTGATTAAACTGATAGTGATTATTTAGTAGTATTTTTGGGTATCCATTCCCGCATGTTCTTCATAACATTTAGTTTTGGATTTGAATTCCTTTTTTGTGCTTCGAAGATTTTGATAGGCAAACACCATATTTAAGATAGTCCATGTGAACCTTAATATGATTTGGTGACATGATGTTATTCGTTTGTCTTTTATGATTGTTCAGGAGGGAACCATACCTTCATGTTTAGTCCACAAAGGGGATAATAACTTTGATTAGCAATAGACTTTTATTGATTTATTTGGTTTATTGATATGAAATGGCTGTGTAGATGTTTCCAAATCTGTATATGATAGCCTTCAAAAGAATTGAGTAGTAAACGAGATCACTTATATGCTAAATTATGTTTACTTATATCTCATTTTTAATTGATATTCGATTGACATCTTTATTAGCGATCTTACCCTTTGATATTTAGAGATAGTATGATCCGGGTGTTATTTTATTATAGTGTTCGGGTCAGACTGAGACATTTCAGATTCAGGAACATTGACATGGATTCATGCAGGTGTTTGGAGTTTGAAAGGATTTTGCATTATGCAGCTTTTTGTTGTCTCATAATTAGGCTTAGCAAATTTTCATTAGTTATCTATTCAGTAATGCGCGACCTTTGTACATGTATACATATGTATGATATTTTGGATTTGGGTAGTGATGACACTATGATGTATATTTTTTGGTAATGAGCTTTGCACCCTATTTTGAGACTCACTTTATATTATATAATGTGTATCATATTTGTTCCGCATGCGATTCTATGTCTATGAAAATTTATTATATATTGTTCTGCTATTATGAACCTACGTAAGTGTTGCTTCGTGCAAATATTGCATATGTTAAATTTTGAGATTGATTCAAACTATGATAAGAATGCCATATTGATGTTAGCACGAGGGAAGATTTACGTAAGGTCGCTTCCAACAAACCTTATTCTCTGTATTACTAAACAACATTACTTAGTAATGTCCTTTAGTGCTATGGGTATAAAGGCAAGGTATTACAAATTCCCATTTGAATGTTAAATTATTAACATTTACTTCCTTAATTTGTTTTGAATTGTTTTCAATCCGAAAACTTCAAACATTAATAACCTTTTCATTAGAACTTCGACGGTAAAAGTTTATATATGAAAATTGATCAAAAAATCCCCATAAACACAACAATGAAGGTTTCGTAGCCAAATTCTAATGTTTCTAAAATTCCATTTTTGGACTTTAATAATTATTTATTCGTATTCTTTAATTAATTTCCTTTTATTTTACGGGGTGTTATATTTTTCCCCTTTTAAAAGAATTTCATCTCCGAAATTCCTCAAGGGCTGAATCATGTAACATAACATGCAATCATTATAAGCTATCCATCCAATTAGTGTACAACCGATTTTTGCAGTAGATCATGTAGAAATGCATGGTGTCTCACAATACATATGACATGTATGATGAATAAAACTACATAGGCGCGTCCTATATGAATGCATTCTTTAAATTATTTTGAAAATATTTTGCAGACAACCTATATATACCGGTCGTTCTATAAGTATGTAAGTTTTGAAAATCAAAATCTGTTTTTGCACACAAATTTTCCCACACTTCTACGAAAAGAAGTGTAGTTCAACCAATTTTGCTTCCAATCCCTACATTGTACACATTTTAACATCCAAAATATTGAAAATCTATTTTTCTAAATCAATATTGTTATGTTGGATAAAGGGTTTAGATGAAAAATTCCATATTTTCATTCTTCTCTTGTCTACCCATTCCACGGTACCCCGGAGCTTTCTCTTTTGTCCTCAATTCTTTTCCATCATTTCCAAGCATACTCCACATAAGGAAATTTATTTTAAAATTTTTAAACAGAGTTATTCTAAAACAAGATTTTTTGACTAATTGATAAGGTGTGGAAAAAAAATCCTAGAGCAAAAACAGCTTTTCCCTTGTTAGTAACTATATTTTACTTGCTATCACTTTTGCTGCACAATAAAATTCATATGTGCTAACCCACTAATTTTCCTATGCTGAGCATGTGGCTTCTCAAAATAAAAAAATATCCTTCTATATTCCAAATCATTTTCAATTAAAATTTTAAAGTAGTTAAAAAATTAAAATAAACTATATTTTCGAAGCCTATAGAAATATTTTATATTTAAAATTCAAAGATTTCTGAATTTTTTTCAAAAGTACTTGTTTTTAATTTATCTCAAAACTATCATGCCACATCTAACGCAATCGGGTTTAGTTTATGGGCTAACACCTATGAGTAATCCTCACCACTAGGCAATTAATATTAAATTTCAAAAAATCTTCTCTTCTTCTAGAACAACAAGCATCATACAAGTATGTTTATAAATTTCAGCTCTTAAAGTATAGGGATAGTGACCCGTGATTTTTCCACAACCTCCCCTATCCTTCGGTTACTAAAATTTATCTTTTCAAATTTAAACACTTTTGGGACTTATCATTATGTACTTTTAGTAGCTAATCAATTTCCTGATTTATTTTATTAACTTATAGTCTTACATTGCATTTGTTAAAGTGACTGCATGAAATTTCCTTGTTATTCTGCTTTATAATATATAGCAGTCCATCTAGAAAATCAACACAGAAATAAACAGGTATTTTTCTTATAAAATATATATCATACGTTTTTTATATAAATGGAGACAATTAATGCTTACAACCCTACTATCCCAAAAGAAACAATTATTGGAAGCTACCATTAAATATCAACTGATATTAGCAATATAATTATACTTAACCAACATATCTTAACTTACCTTTTTTGCTTCTAATAAATAAGGTTCATCCATTACTTCAATCATTATAGCTAAATATACCACAATCTTCTTCTTAATCAAAATGTCTTGATATATAATCAGGTCTTGGTTATTCTTTCCTTATTTTCTTAATGTAGGAATACTCTAGAACTCGCAGAAATATACTTTGATACCATTTCCCATTTTCTTATGGTTTCTTCTTCATGATTTCACACATGTTTAATGAAACATTTTTAGGCTCATACCAATATTCCTTATATCCAATGGGGTTTACTATTTCTATTCTACGAGCATTCATCGCTATTTTACTCATGCCTTAGCTTTTATCCCGTCTTACCTAGGTAGTCATCCATGCCTACTCCATACTAAAATTTTAGTTTGATTTTCGCCACTTTTTCTCAAATTGAAACTTCATAATCATGAAGTATTTAATCCCAAAACTTTTATCTTTATAAACATGAACTTAATTTTTTTTATTTAAATCCTTCAATAGCTTGGTTTCAAAAATAAACTATGAAATTTCCATATTTTAACCAATATTAACCGGTGGTATCTTAACTTTTAAAATTATAATTTAGGGTTTACCAATTAAGTTTATTTATTAGGTCTAAAAGGAAATGTTAGTAATTAATTTTTTTAAAATCCTTTCCTTCTTTTTGAACAAGGGTCAAAATTTATAACGATCCCGGTTTTGAGTTAAATTTAAATTGGTAATTATTTAATTTTTGAAATTAAATAGTGAATTAAATTGGTATTTTCCAAATCTAATAGATATTTGTTTGTTTATTAATATAAATGTGTGTGTATATATGGATTTTTAATTTAAATAGAATTTCTAATTGGAAATCTAGAAAAAATACTTTGAATAATATATTAATTATGATTGTGGATTAATTTTTAATAAATACATCTATCAATATATATAGGTTGAAAGTTAAATTGTAAATAAAATTTTGATTTTAAAAATTCAAAATGTAAATATTTATAAATAAATTGGATTTATTATAGAAATTAAGTTTTAAAAACATTTTCCTTAAAAAAGTTATATAAGATTAGATAATAGAAAATGTATAAATATAAAACTTCATTCATTTAAAAGTAATAATAACTTGAATTTAAAATGAGCTTTAATAAAAAAATTATAGTATGCATATCTTTTGGAAATTTATAAGAAAACATATATATGAATAAAATTTATCTGTAAATATATAAGTAAGACTGAATTAAAAATTTAAAATACATTTTCTTTAAAAATGAATAAATATAATTTGTATATTTGTGAATTTAAAATGCAAAACATTTACATATGTTAAGATATAAAAATATAAATAATTAAGGGCTTAAAAGCATTTAAAAATATAAGGACAATATATATGTAAACGTTTAAAACGTAAGAAACGAACTCAATTCACAAATTCTAAAGTGATAAGGGTTTAAACATAATCCGTAAACAAATTAAAATGAAAGGGATTTAAACACAATTTAATCACAAAATGACATATGTAAAATAACGTGATAAATAGGATAACAAGTGTTAGTTAAATGAACAAGAGGCAATAAATTTCTTTTAGATTTAATTTTTATGTAAAGAAAAAAAATAAAAAGAGTATAACTAGGCTAATCCATTCTCCTCTCAAATTTCTCTTCCATTTTCAAATTGAGAAATAAAAAAAACAGAATCATCTCAACATCAAAATGAAACCACAGCCTGGAAATCAAAGTCTGAAACATCTCAAATGTAAAAATAAACTCAAATAAACAAACTTCAACCTGGAAGCAACAACTGAAGAGCATATTTAAATACAATTTAAGCAAATTCAAAAATCTAAAGCAGATCAGCCAAAAGATCAAAGATTCAATTCAACAACCAATGTAGGTAGCAGATCTCAGAAGTTCCAGATCAAACAAACAAATAAAAGAAAAAAATAATAATACTGCTCTGTTCAAAGTCAGGTGAGCAAACTTTCAACCTTAATCTATTTTGTTGCCTGTGAGCAAATCTATCAGAACTTCAATCTATAACTTGGTTTTTGATTAATATTTGAAGTAAGCTGTGAATAATGTTTGTCTAGATGAAAATGTACCTATATAGATGAAAAATTTACATGAGCATGTCTGTGTATGTTGGTAAACATGCCTCTGTGTATTATTAACAGACTTCAACATGTTAAAAAAAACATTCAATCCCTCTTGTTTCAAACATTTTCAAGCCATGATCCAAAAATGGAAAATGTTTTTTAGAAGGTGATTTCAATTTTAAAAATAATATTACGTGAAAATATTTGGTAAATGCTTCAAAATTAGGAAATTATAGTAGTGAGCATTTTATATTAGAAAAATCAAATATTCATTTATATGTTCTGATTCGTGCTAGAAAATAATGGTTTCTGATGTGGAAATCATGATTTTGAAGTATGTGGACGTCGAGTCATCTCGAGTTGATCGTTTTTGGGAGTTTCATCGATTGCCGTCGATCGGCGAGGCAATAGGGGTCGAGATTTGGGCTGAAGGTAGCATAGGTGATAGGGATTCAGGGAAAAATGTTAAATAATTTTTCTGATGATCACGGCGGTGTCGTGAGGGAGTTTTAAGGTTTAAGAACCCAATTTGGTCGATGTTGTTCATCGTGTTAGTGTAGCAACATGGGTTGATCGGAGTGAACTAGAGCTGGGGGAATCGACGCGTTAAGGTGTTGTGCAGCTTTGGACGAAGTCACATTATTTCTGATGGACTAAGTTGTCGGCGTCGATGGGATTTTGATGTGGTTGGGTTTCAGTGGGTGCTTGAACCTGCTAGTTTTTGACACCCAGTCGAATTCGAAAATTTGGGTGTTGGTGAGGATAAAGAAGACGATCGCAATATGCTGAGGCCAACAATGATGATCAGAGTTGATCGATTGATTGTGCACGTGCATGCGTGAAGCTCTGTGCATATGGAAAGCATAGTAGGTGAAGAAGATGATGGCTACTCAGGTAAAGCGTGAGAGAACAATCATTTTATTCGAAGCAAATGAAAGGTGGGGAAACCCGAAGTTGAACTCGGGTAAAATTGCGTCTGGCTCGGGTTGTTCGTTTGTTAACAAATTTTAAAACGTGAAAGTGAATTTATTACCATGTTTAATCTTAAAGTATGAGCAAGTCTAAAGTTATTTGAAATGATTAAGTTTTCTAGCAATCTATTTAAAACAAGGTTTAAAATATATTTAAAATAAATAAGGTTTCAAAGGAATATAAAATAGCTTTCAAATTTAATTTATAAAACAAGTTTTAAATATATTTCAAAGTTCAAAATGTTTAAAGTTAAATAGCTTTAAAGTTGTTTTAGAAATTCAGATTAATACAAGTGATCAAGGGATGATTTATTGATTAAAAGTTAATTAATTATGTGATTAACTTAAGAATGATTTATTTATTTTAATTAATTAAGAATAGTTAATTAAATGGAAATTAATTAAGTGTTAATTAATTAAAGTAATTAATAGAGAATAATTAATTAATTAAAGGTTAATTAATTAATACAAAAAGATTAAGGGATGATTACTTTGTGTAATTACAATAAAGGATAATTAATTAATTAAAGATTAACTAATGATAAGTAATTAAGGGAATTTAATTACTTCAAATAATTACTTAATAGAAGTAATTAAGGATAATTAATCAAGGTAATTAATTAATTTGAGGATAATTAATTAATTAAAAGTTAATTAATGAAAGTGATTAAGGATAATCATTTATTGTAATTTTATTAATTAAATGGTAATTAATTAAGGATTAATTAATTAATTAATTAATTAAGGATAATTAATTAAAGAATAATTAAATAATTAAAGGTG
The DNA here is from genome assembly GCA_030765085.1 of Allium cepa. Classification (NCBI taxonomy): domain Eukaryota; kingdom Viridiplantae; phylum Streptophyta; class Magnoliopsida; order Asparagales; family Amaryllidaceae; genus Allium; species Allium cepa. The sequence goes on from CM060931.1 coordinate 315,860,220, forward strand.
AGTTATTTAATGATTTAAGGTGGATTGATTTATTAATTAAGGTTGATTAATTTATAACTAAAGGTTAATTAATAAATGATTAAAGGTTAATTAATTAAAATAATCTGCAATTAATTAATGTAAATTAACCAGGAATAGTAATTAAATTCCTAGGTAATTTATCCGATTTAAATTAATCAGATAATTAATTGATCTCTACTTATGGATGTTTGGTTTCTATTGGTGTTGAATTGTTTGATATCCCTGATATGATATGCTTTGTGCTATGAATTGTTTTGATGTGAGCTGTGATGAATGTAAATTATTTATCTGTGATGAATTTATATTAATTATCTATGAATCTGTAAATAAAGATAAGCGTTATAAGATTATACCACTTATCAATATTATTGTGTTTGGATTGTAATGATTGATGATGTTGCACTATTGTGTAAAACCCCTGGACTACACCTTACACACAAATATGGATTTCACGGAAAATTGGTTAAGTCGCAGATATTTTGAAATTAAATATGATTGGTTTTAAAATTGAATTTTTAATTCAAATGGTTTGGAAATGGAATGGGGTTAAATATGAAAAGCTTTGGAAAAGGAGTTTTAAATAACAAAAGTTATTTTGAATAACTTGATAAAGTTTTGAAATTTAAATAATTCGATTTGAATTTGAACTAAAGATTTGAAATTGAATTCTACATTTGGAAATTATGGTTTAAAAAGGTTATATAAGTTATAATGTGTTCATATGGGTTTTAAACCATTTAAAAAGCATTGTTTTGGGAACTTAAATTTAGACCAAATTTTATACTTGAAGGGCTTTAACTCGTGCAAATGTAATCGGATTTTTCCGAAACGAAAACTATTTGTTTTCAAATAATAATAGCTTTCATATAAAGAAAGGATTTCCAATTTGTGGTTAAGATTTCAAGTTTGAAATGGAACTGAAATAGTTTTGAAAGCTATGAATGAATCTTTGTGAAAGGTGAAAGATGGTTGAACCTTGTTTTGAAATTGAAGAGGATCTTAAAGGTGTATCTTTTGTATAAAAGATTTGAAGTGGAATCGTTTTGAAAGCTATGAATTGAGTCTTTGATATTTTTTGGCAAGGCCAGCCTGTTTTTATTGTGGTCAGTCCACATTTATTAAATATTAAAGGAACAGTGTTACAGAGCCATTAGAAGTAAAACAATTAAAAGAACATGGCAATTACGCAAACATAATGTAAAACGACAGTCAGAAAACAATCATCTGATGATATTACTTAGCACGGCCGTGAGAGAAGAATATTTGTTGGCAAAGCGACGATTGTTTCTCTCTTCCCAAATAGCAGCCACCGTAAGCTTAAGATATTTGAGGAGGCAAATGGATGAACTCGATTTCCATCGCGTTGCTTTGAAGATTCGTATCCATTCTAATTTAAAGTCACGAACAGGTGAGTGTGCATTTATGTGTAAAAGAGTACGTCTCCACAGTTGAAAGGAAAAAAGGCAGTTGAAAAGAAGATGGCCGACATTCTCTGCCGCACGATTACAAAGGATGCATTTGGATTGATCGATGAAATTCCTCCTCATAAGATTGTCTTGCGTGTGTAGTGCATTGTTGAGACATTTCCAGAGCAGTAAGTTATGCTTAGGTTTAGATCCAGTTTGCCAAATTCTAGAGTACCAGGCAAAATTAGAGGTTGAAGTGCTGCATATTATTGAGTTGTAAACATTAGAGATGCTGTGAGATTTAGCACACCAAGAAAGGCCATCTATGTTCTGTTTAGTGAATTTATCACTGATATGGCTCCAAACAGCAGACAGAGTGGTCGATGAAACATGGGGCAATTGAACACCATCATCAGTGATAAAATCATTAGCAGTAGCATGCATTGGGATACCAGAGTTAGCAATAAGATTGTAGTCTACAAGATTTGAAAGAATCATACCAGGAGAGCACCAAGGAGAGAACCAGAAGGCATTGTTTTTGTCACATTGAACCCAAGGTAAAAATATCTGCCTATGCTTTAATATTTTATTCCAGAGGTAACTAGCATTGTTTCCAGGTATCATAGTCCAGAAATTATTATTTTTAAGGTTATAGTGCCTATTCCAGATAGCCCAAAGACCAGTCTTATCAGTTAATAATTTATTGACATAATTAGAGTTAGCAGCTATATTCCAAGTTTTGAGATTGATTATGCCTAATCCCCCCGTTTTGTAAGGTGTGATTAACTTTTTATAAGCAATAGGTATGAGTTTGTTAGAGTAAATGTTCCCATGCCAAATAAAATGGTTAAAAGCACGATTAAGCATGTTAATAAGTTTTGCAGGTATGATAAATAAACGAAAATAATAAGTGCACATGGCAGTTGCAATACTTTTGATTATCATTAGCCTACCAGCTTGAGATATATAAGCAGTATTCATAGTATTCAGTTTTTGGGTTATTTTTTCAAACATTGGGAGGCATTGAGTAGTATTAATTCTAGATTTACATAAAGGAGCACCTAGATAAGTTGCATTGTTATCCATATTTTGAAGACCTGAGAGTTGCAGAATGTTTGTGTACATAATATCAGACACACCAGCAATACTGATATGAGATTTGCACTTGTTAATTTGCAATCCAGTCATATTTTTGAATGTATCTAATGTAGCAAAAGTATTAGTAATAGATTTGTTATTTGGTTTAGTGAAGAGAAGAAGATCATCAGCAAACATTAAAGTGGAAATTTTATGAACTTTGCATTTAGGGTGATAATCAATAAGTTTGTTATTATTATCTCTGCATAATAGTTGAGTTAAAACTTCCATGACAATGACAAATATAGAGGAGGATATAGGATCTCCCTGCCTTATACCTTTCCCAGTATTAAAATAACCAAAACTTTCACCATTTATAGCTAAAGTTATCTTAACAGTGGAAATGCAAGAGTGAATCCAAGCTAGAAAGGGAAGGGGGAAGTTCAATCTGGACATAATAGATATTATAGCTTCCCATTTAATTGTGTCAAAAGCTTTTTGAATATCAAGTTTAAGGAAACATCTAGGAGAAATATTTTTCCTATTATATCCCCTAATTAATTCTTGAGCTAGCAATATATTGTCAGTAATTGTTCGACCAAGAATAAATCCATTTTGATTAGAAGATATTAAATCTTTCAAGCAATTTTTCATACGTTTGGATATGACCTTTGCAATGCATTTATATATTACATTGCAACAAGCAATAGGCCTAAACTCAGTGACACTTTGTGGTAGGTTAGTTTTGGGGATTAAAGCAAGTTTAGTATGATTAATGCCTTTAAGAAGAATATTAGTCTTAAAAAAGTGGAGTATGGCATTACAGAAATCAGAGTTTATTATACTCCAACATTTTTGAAAGAAATGAGCACTGAAGCCATCAGGACCAGGGGAGCTATCTTTCTTCATTTTAAATATAGCATCAGTTATTTCCTCTTTAGTAATCTGTTTTATAAGATCATTGGATTGTTCATCATTTATTATCTTAAAGTTTAAGTCAGTAAGTATATGAAGATCAGGATTATTTTCATTGTTAGAGAAGAGGTCTTTGTAATAAGAGAGAAAAGCATTTTTGATACCATTCTGGGAGGAAGCTTCATGACCATATTTGTCTTTTATCCTATAGATGATGCTAGCAGCTTTTTTTATCTTCAAAGAATTGTGAAAGATTTTAGAACTTTTGTCACCTCCAATTTCCCAGTTCTTCCTGTTGTTTGCTTTCAGCATATTAACTTCAGTGACAATTGCTTCTTCTAATTGGGTCGATAAGTGATGCTCCTTGTTAGATAAATCAGTATCATTGGGATTAGCCTGCATCATAATATGAATATTGTTTAGATCATTTCTTATTTTGGTTGATAAATTATCACCTGAACCAAATTTTTCTGATGCCCAAGATTTGATATTGATTTTGCAGTCTTTAAGTTTGGCATGAAGTATGTACATGGGATTGCCATACTTATTAACACACCAAGTGTGCTGGATTAAACTCATGAAATCACTTTCTTTAGTCCAACTGTTGAAGAAATTGAAGGATGAGGGTCCTTTTATATAAGCATTTCCCCAATCTAGGATGATAGGACTGTGATCAGATAAGGATGGAGGAAGAAAATGAGCTAATAGGGAAGGCCAGATAGTATAAGCATCATTGTTTAAGTATGATCTATCCAGCCTGCAGAAAGTGCGAGAACCAGTCCTACTGCAATTATTCCAAGTATAGAATACACCAGTCATAGGCATCTGGTGGAGCTGGGCAGTATGAATGGAGTTATTAAGAGGGGAAACATCATTGGGACTGAGAGGAAGCCCTCCTATTTTGTCATCAGAGAATTGCATGCAATTGAAATCCCCCAAGCATATCCATGGCATATTATTTGGGTGTAAAGAAGGTAGCAAGTCAAGCAGGTATTGCCTTTTATGTTTTGTATTTTCCGCATATATAAAAGTAGTAATAAAAGAAGTATTAGTGGGCAAGTGAAGAATACTACAGTGTATAAATTGTCTATGTGTAGCCACAGTATTGACAGTATAAATATGGGGGTTCCAGATTATCATGATGCGACCATAAGGAGCATTATTGTGATTGTGTATCATAGACCAAGAAGGAGCAATATATTTTGCTACTTCACTAGTAACCAGTTCATTATATTTTGTCTCAGCTAGGCAAAGAAGTTGTAGTTTGTTGCCCTTTATAAGTTGTTTGATTTCAAACTTTTTTGCTTTGTCATGTCCACCTCTGATATTCCAATATCCCATACTATCCATCAAATTTTCTTTTTATTTGCTTTGGCAGATTGCCTGGTGAATCTTTTCTTCTTCCCTGATGTGCTTTTGTTGCTCATTTTAACAAGTATTTGTTCAGATGTGTAATCCATGTTATCATTTAGATCATCCAATGACTCACTGGAGCATTCTTCATCAGTCTCAATATTGTTGCCAGTAGCATTATGCCTTGAACTAGGAGTATCAGGCAGATATAAAGTAATGTCAGCTGGTGGCTTTAGCTTCAAATATGGACTTTTAACTTGCTTTTTCGATGTAGTAGAGTTTTTTCTACTGCTAGCTATTTGTAAATTATTTGATGTATTATTGGGAAATTGAATATTTGTAGCATCAATGTCTGTATTGTGAATGGGAGTGGTTGTCATTTGTATTGACTCATTTGTCACAATATTATTTCTGTTTTTTGGGGAGATAACTTGAGTACTACCTGATTCTAGTTCACATGTTGCTTCACTGTTGCTGATTTGTTTTCCAATATCATGTTGTTTGTCCATAGTTTTATTACTATTGTGCTTTGTAGTCATTTCTGTATCTGTTTGAGTTTCATCAGGAATCTCAACTATTTCACCTTCCTCCATATCAGCAAGCATAGAAAAGGAGTTATTGGTCTCTATATTACCATCTTTAGCTTTTTCATTATTTTTCTGCATTTTATCATATCCAGTAGAATCTTTTATCTTATTATTTTCTTTGGAGTTCTGTGTCTCTGCTGGAATTTCATTGGTTTGTTTTATTTTCTTTTGCCAGTGCTGCTGCTTAACTCTGTTCATATCAACTCCATCTTTTTTGCTATTTTCTTGAACTGTTTTATATTGGGATTGTTTTGCATTGTCTGTCATTTGTTTTGCTTTTTCCTTGTTGACATGCTTATCACCAGTTTTAGCATTAATATCTTCTTTGCTACCATGTAAGTCACAAGATAAGGTGGTGTGGCCAAAAACTTTGCACTCAGTACATATAAGAGGTTTCCATGTGTATTCAACATACACTTTTTGTATTGTTTCTTGTTTGTCTCCAATAAGAACATAATCAGGTAACTCTTTATCCGGCGTTATTTCTACTAAACACTTAGCATATTCCATACGTTCTTGCTTCTCTGTAGCTTCATTGAAGCATATTAACTTACCCAAATGACAGGTAATCCAATTAATACCTAGTAAAGTCCAAGCTATATGTGGTATATTATATAAATGTATCCAAATTGGCACATTTTTAACTTGAGACTGCACTGTGCCAAAGGATGGTTTCCAGCTTGTTATGATAAACATTTGACCACGTATGAATGTGGGATCTGCTTTCAGAATTTTTATTTTATCCTCTTGACAGTTAAATTTGAAAAAGAAATTTGTACCATTCGACTTTATATCATAAGAACCCTTGAGCTTCCAGAATTTCTTGACGTGTGAGATGACAGCCATGTAATTCACTGATACACCAAGAAAAAATCCAACTAAATAATCATCCCAATAGTTTTTGCCTTCAGTATACAATTCTTCTGGGGGCATAAGAGGTTCGCCAAGATAGTTGAGTTTGTAATCCAGGGGAGTAAAAGTACCAGCATTACGTGGTTTGGTAGAAAACAGAGATGACCATGAACGTGTTGTGGATGGAGATAAGACTGGAGAAGGAACAGGAACAGAGGAAGGGGAAATTAGCGGGGCAGAAAAGTTGGTCGGGTCTGGAGGCGGCAAAGGCGGCGGAGGTGGAGGAGGAGGAGGGACCGAGGGGATTGCAACAACCTGTTGGGGAAGAGAAGGTAAGATAGGGTGAGAAGGAGTCGAAGTGGAAGATGGAGAGGAATCAGATAATATAGCCGTTGCTGCCATTTTTGTAAGATAATACTCTCACTAATTGAGTCTTTGATTTAATGATTGGATGAGTTAATTCAATTTGAAAAGGAAATTGTTTTGAAAGCTGTGAATGAATCTTTATGGAAAATTTGTGAACTTTATGAAGTGAATCTTTTTGTTTAAATATTTGAAAATGTTAATTTGTTTAAATCATTTGAAAGAAAAGTTTTGGTAACAAGTTGGACTTAACTGAGATCCCAATATCCATATGTTTTTAAATATTGCGCTCATTATTCGATTTAGCCCGGAAAGGACATTGTTTCATATAACCCATTCCGAATAGTGATACGACGTTATGTATTGCATTTGAAGACCGGTGGTGAAGATCGGTTATTTCTGAGAACGAAAGGATATCCTGTCGAATGTCTCCGCACTGAGCCGCGTCGGTATAGAGATCTCCATATGTGATGGGAGTCCGATCGGGATTATGAATACCCGGATTGCAAGGGCTTCTTTTGAAGTGCCTTTGGTTCTGTTCGAACCCGGAACAGACTTGTATGGATGTATGTCTGACATTACACTTTGAGATGTAAAGCTGGTTTCTATCAAATACATTTCTGTTTGGCCGTGGAGAATTTATTCTCTTGGCATAACACCCTTCTTTGAGATTTATGAGCTCAGAGGTTGGGTAGTTGATGATTACTAGTGATACGTTCCCAATTTGGTAATGTGGCATATGAAGTGCTGCTGATCATTTGTTGATCGAAGCATGGCTTTGTGAAAAAGTGTAGCTTTGTGGACGAGACTTTGTCGGACCTCACAACCCGAAAATGGTCAAAAAAGGAAAGATGCGGCAAGGTTATTAGGGGTCGCGCCCTTAGGGTATGTCCATTTCTTCTGGAAAAGGGTGGTATCATGGTATGGAGCCCAGATACTTAACTCATGTTGTCACTACAAATTTATTACTTTATGGTTTTTGCTTTGTGGTCGAGGATCCTCCAATAAAGATTGCAAATGACCGAGGATGGCATACTTGTAGGTGTTACTTTCATGCAGGGCTAACCTCGGCTTATGTTGGCAAAGAGCTAGGTAAGTTCACGGGGAGTCCCTCCAGAGGCGTACCTATGTGGCAATAGGAAGTTACTTAGCCCGAACATTTGTTGGAAATCCAATCTCCAATACGCCCCTTGTACGGTTTTAGTTGTCGAACCTGCCATCTATTATGGTAGCTATAGTAGGCATACTATAATGGTACATACGCTGGCATAGATTGATATTATACTTTCGAAATATTTTCCACTATGCACTAATAATAATATCAAAAGAATTTTACGTATCAAGCATGTTTGACTATCATAAGGATAAATCTCCTCCAATTCTGCGTTTGCATGGTGTGTGCGGCAGGAGGCCTTATGGTAGTTTCATTTTCCAAAAAGCATTGCGGATTTCAATCTTAATTATTTTGTTATTGTTTTTGTTTAAAACTGTTTTTGTTTGCTCATACCAGTCCCATGGCTGACCCGGAGTTTATTTTTCCCTTCCTTAACTCTGGGTGCCCATAATTTTCCGTGCAGGTGGCCTAGAGTTGGGATTTTCAGATAGTCAAATAGTAGGTGTAGATTCGGTAGCCATCAGTCTTTAGAAATCTTCTTCAGTCTTTGGATGACTGACCTTGCTTAAATCCAACTGGATGGTGGTTCTCGCCTTTTGGTTTGGAGTCTTTCTAGTCTTGGAGCATTGGCAATGGCGTTGCAATTAATTGGAGTATCTATCTTAAGGACTTCCGAAGATATAATCTTTTGGAGTTATTTTTTTCTACTGTAGCTGTGTCTTTCGCTATTTTCTATCTTTGATATTTGTATTAGTATCTCAATCGTATCATTGTTGTATCAACTGTTGTATATCAATGATATATTCATTTTCTTTCGCCATGTTGTACTTAATGTGTTATAAGCTCCATCCGAACTGGAGTTCAACGTTTGAATCTGTGGCGTTCGGATACAAGTAAAGTACGAGTGTCGATTTTCGAACGCCGGAATTTCGGTCGTGACAAATTTTATTCCATTAATGGTCATTTAAATTAAATTTTCCTTTAAAGCCTTTTAACAATAAAGATTTTACTTCTTAAAAGTGGAATTTTTAACTCAGACTTTTATTAATTTTTGTACTCCAAGAACTTAATTTTTATACCAAACCATTTTCTTTAAAAATGCACTTTATTGTGTTTCTAAAACATCCTTTATAATTCTAGAAAATAAAAACCAGAGTAGACAAGAAAGTTTCCATTCTATTATTTTCCTATCACTTTCAACCTTTGTGAAGACTCTGACAGCATATGAGGGAGACTTTTAAAAGGTATGTGCAATTACTGCATATATTTATGAAAACTATCAATCTCTCCCTCCCTTTTTATTGTTTCTAATTACTATTTTATACAAATTTCTAATGTTATTTCTATTTATATTTTATAATATTATTACTGTTTATACTTATTCTACCTAAACTGCTCTTATTTAAGTTACCTCTCTTTATATATCCTTTCTCTCAATTGACTGTGTTCCTTATTGAACCAATATGATGTGTTCGCCTACTGCTTTGTTCTTGGGTTCTTGTTTGATTTCATTCCTTTTACCCCACTAGTACCACTTCTTATTGTCCACCCTTTAGACGGAATTACACAACAAAAATTTTCGTCTTAGAAAAACCAATGAGCTATATATATACACACCCTACTTTTCTTTCAAAAGAAAAATCACTTTATTAAAACCCATTTTTAGCTGAAACTTTCGGTCTAATTTTTTTTTCAAATTTTGTTGTAGATTTTTAATTACATATAAAAGGAATTTTTTTATATGGAAAATTTAATATTTACTTCAAAAATAGGGTTTTCTACTTTTAAATAAATCCTTTGAAAATCATTTTTAAATATTATTTTTTTCAATTTTTTTAAAATTCATTCATAAGGTGTCGGACTCGGAGTGGGTTTTACTACTCTTGGAATATTCTTCTTTTCCACTTACTTCTGCCTTATCTTTCATAATATTAAAATCAAGCTATCATTTTAGATCGATTCCTACACACTTTTCTTCAGAAACTTGCTCAATTCTTGCTTTCGGATATCTGCATATGGGTTCTTCACTTCCCATTTGTCTAGGCTTAACATACATCATTAATCGGCAACCCTATGGGGATCTACAACCATTGGGCAATCCCGACCCAACAAGGGAGTCAAGTACCATCCAACTTCAGGGACCCTTCTTTATGCTGCACTCATGCTCTTCTTAAGCCAACGCCTTCCAATACCACCTACTTCCCGTGGGGTAATCGGGATAGGCGTATGTCTTCAGTTTCATCTATTGTTCCAATTCATATCGTATTGTCCATCTTTTCAGTGTATGGTTTCAACTACTTCTCTAGTTGGAATTTGTAGGATTTGCTGTATAATAAATGTAACTATAGGTAAAAAAACAAATACGTTCGCCCAATATATTTTGATTCCTATAATCGACTAACCTAAGCCATGATACCAAATGTAACAACCAACACCTTAGTGGGCTTGAATTTTCGCTAAATCCAAAATTCAAGTCCACCAAAGTACAGATCGTTGGTGTTGGCATCCTATAAATAACAAAAGTATATCAGAGCACAATAAATATAAACTCACAATGGAATAGTATAATAAATACATAATTCCGACCAAGGCTAATACCTCCATTATCTAGTGCCCTTGTCATCGTCGAGCAGCATGTCCTTTCATCGTTCTTGCCTCGTACCAGTACCTGTCTTTCACTAAATATTCCTAGGTTGTAACGAGGAGGGAGTCAGAACAACATTTTGGTGACTGATAAATTATATACTTTATAAATAATACTAGTATATGCCGTTTGTTTTACATTACATGTTATGTTTATTGTTAAACTTAGTCATCATGACTTCATATACGCATACAGTATGCTCCACATATTTGAGGTATACAATAACTACAACTGTATGTGTGTGTGTGTGTATATATGTATGTGTGTGTATAAGTACCATAGTCCCTCTTTGGACCAAGATAATACCTAGCTTCTAGATTTTTTTTACTTATAAACCATATTTATAATATACTTTTGAAAATTTATCTTCTTTCAGTTTATAAATCGTTTTTATAAACCATATATTTATATAATCCCACTTTGGTTATATAAAATCATTTCCTAATTGTTAATCTTGCTTACATTATAATATCAACTTTTATTTAATCACAAACAACAAATGATAATAGTATAACATTATCATTTCCTAACAACAAAGCACACCGTATATATCATAATAATTTTCTAAAAATTATTCCTTTATATATGAAAATAATCAAGGTAATTTTTTTCCATTTACCCAATTTCAAAATAATACCATGTCAAATTGCTTTGTTCAAGTGTTTAGAGACCTCTATCAATAACGTTAATTATCCGTATTGACCAGAATCCATAAAACACTTAACAAATTAACCAACATAATATAAACCATTTTATATCAATAACAAGTACACGCTCACACACACACACACACAAACACACACACACACACTCAAACTCATTCTATGGTGCTACTAGCCCTATCTTTAGTGAGTACCTCACCAAAGCCAAAGTTCTCGCTTAACCTTCAGTTTTGATACCAAATGTAACGACCCTAAGCTTTTCAACTATCCATTAGTGACAGCCGGTAGGCTTTTCAACCATCCCAGCCCCACTATGGCATACACCGTCACCTTGAATATGCTTTTATGGCCAGCCTTACAATTGTAAGCACCTAGCAAACCAACCCATCAAGGCCTTATACTACCTCTCCGGGATGTGTAGGGGTAATAGTCTCTTGCTCGCCACCAAAAAGAAAGTGAGAATCCCTTATCATGTTAATCCAACCAATGGAAACAAATACGATCCCTTTTTTCATTTCATCTCTGATACCAAATGTAACAACCGTGGTTTTTCGACCCTTGAAAATCGACACTAATACATCCACTGTATTTCGTGTCGAGCAATCGAATGCCTAAAAACCCGATCGTTAGGGAAAAAGAAAGAAGGAAGAGGATAAGAAGAAAACTAAACAACACATAATCTCACAGTGGAACGAATAATCTATAATATACATCAAATTTTTACACATACAAACTCTAATACATGTTTATTCAAACATCAATCAAAGTTTACTAAACTATTTCAACCTGGACAGTTATAACAACATGTCCTCACAATTGCTGATAAATGCAATAATGAACACATCGGAAAATAACCATATAGGTGAACACGTCTCTGGGCCTCCAACTTGTCTTCTGAAGCTCCAAAGAATTCAACTAAAATTCCTCTAAATATGCTCGGTCTGACCTGAGCATTGTGATAAATAACACCCGAGTCAGTCTGGAAAACCAGTGTGAGAAAACAAACTAAACCGAATTTTAAAGTTATAGAAAACCTTTTAAAAATCCTCGTAAGACCACGCCGTGCATAAGCACATACATATTTTACCTTACGATAAGCAAAATCATTTCATATGAAATTCTCTAGTATTATAATAGGGTCTAGATACAAATACTTATTAATCTTACCCAAAATTGTTACATTAACTAAATTCCAACATAATGGGTACACAACTAAGATCGTAAAGGATCGTATTGGAGAATGAATTTCATACAATGACTGGACTACCAGGGTAACATCTATCACGGTGCATCTCTGGATAAAATAACACCGAGGTCGAACCTATCGACCCCTATCAGCATAGAACCGGCCTACCCCTTAATGGATAACATCGAATATGATCAGCCTTCTGTTAGTAGGCCCTGAAGCATACAAATGAGATATAATAGCTACTTTAGATAGGTTGATAATACCATACTTGGGAGCGACCCACTTAACCCCTGTTTTAGTCATTCCCTGTTGATGAGGCTTGAGGCTACGTTTTATCTTTTATATAGCACTTTCCACTTGGAATGCTAATACTGCCTTCCGGGCAACAATGCAATATCAGCATTCATCCATACAAGTTCGTTCTAGGAGTGGGCAAAACACTTGAGAGATCCTTCTCCAATTCCATCATCTTCAAGATGTCTTCACTTCAAAATGCATTCGGTGAATTGAAGTGGTTTTCGAATAACATACCCAATCCTGGTCTCTTCGAAAACAACATCGATAATTTCAGGCAAACTCAACCTCGGTTCTTTAGGAAATAAATAGCCAAAAATAAGATCCGAGATCACCTCCTAATCGTTAGTGGATGGATTTCCTTATCATTATCCTAGAAGAATGAAACGAGATTTATATGCACAATACAACATCATCGGAGGTGACTGTGCCACATAACTCACGTGTTTCTCCTTGATATTTCCAAAGTTACATTTGCGTCCATTTTCGATAGTTGGATATCAGAGATTTATTCCATGGGGAAAAATCAACGTTGGTTCAACATATAAACAATCACTAGCCTCATTTTATAAATCTTTCATAAATAAAACAATTTGTAAATTACTTGTATAAGAATACTTTTACAAAGATATATCCACCAATTCTTCTATTTTCAATACAAAATATCCATATACTTGTCTCAACGGTATAAGTATATTTACACACTGAGAAAGAATCCATTTTTATTTGACTCAAAAATCATTCATAAACTCCTTATAATTCTCTAAAATCATTTATAAACCATTTTATAAAACTTCTCAAACCATTTATAAAACTTCTTTTATACATTTCAATCACTTTTAAATCCTCTTTGTACATTTCTAAAACTCATTTGTAAATTCTTTATAAATCTCTAAACCATTATAAACCATTTTATAAAACTCCTCAAACCACTTATAAAACTTCTTTTATAAATTTCAACCATTTATATATCCTCTTTGTTCATTTCTAAAACTCATTTTTAAATCCTTTATAAATATCTAAACCATTTATAAAACTTCTTCTATAAATCTATAAACCCATTTCTTGAGCCCGTTTATAAATATCTAAAAATTTATAAAACTCTTCACCTTGTAAATAATCCTCCTTACGTCCCCAACCATTTAAGCTCTTTTACAACATCTAAGTCTTTCAACTCTATTCATGGGTCTCAGAAACATTTACACATAATTAAAAGTCTTTACTTCAGAATAGGTTTATATAAAATAATTATTTAAAATAATATTATAAATAAATAAATAACAATTGTCTATCTTAAAACATCCTAAAATAATTATTAATCATTTCAAAAGTAATAATAATAATTCTTTATTCTTATTATAACTAATAATAACAATAATTTCTTTTTAGAATCTTATTAATAAACATTTATTATTAATTTCAGACCATAGTTATTCTTGAAATAATTAACCATTCAAATTATTGATATTTTGATAAATTATTTAAAATAATATTAACTATAAACAAATAAATTTTAAACAATTCTAATATAATTAAATAACCTTAAAATAATATTACTATAATTAAATACTTTTTAAACAATATCAATTTAATTAAATAACTTTAAAACAATATTGATATAATCAAATAACTTAAAATATATATTAACATAATTAATTAAATTTAAAATAATATTAATATAAATAGATAATCTTTAAAACAAAATATTTTCAAAACCCAATTTCGGATTTAAAAATCATTTTCTTTCTTGAAAACCAATGCTAATTCAATGGCAATTATAGTATTTCAAAATACTAATTTAAGGGCAATAACTATCCAATGCTTAACCAATATTGATATTGATATTTCTATCACTATTGGGTTTTAGTTTTTCAAACATAAAATAATATTATAACCATAATGTCCACAATCAGGTTCATTTTTTAAATCCATATAAAGAAATATTATTGAAACAATTCAACAATAGCGAGAAATTCCGTTAGATTCCTCCAACCTATTCCCCCTTGCATCACAAACATTATATACTTATATAATATAAGTCAACCGCTTCGAGGGGGGTTCATATACAAAGGGTCATCTGCTCTTATATGGGAACGTAATAGGGTCTCATCCGCTCCAATAGGCGGGAATATTCAATCTAACTAATATAAATATAGTAATTCGTTCAAACAATCATCTAATAATTTTTAGCAGTTATATATCATACTAATTAACCAAAAAGGGAGTATAACTCACAATTATTTTCTATGGTTGACGAGACATTTCGGTTTGGGACTAAAATTGAACGACATTCGATTTTAGCCCAAATTTCAACAGTCTCCAAATACATCCAAACTAGTTTCATCATGAAGGTTATGTCATCACGATCATAATGCAAAATTTTGCATCTCAATTGGATCTCGCATGTAAAAGTTATTAAATAATTAAGTTGCCGACAGTTAAATTAATAATATAATAAACTAATTGTATAATTAAGCTTTAATCACATTTCTCCTTCTTCCCCAACACCGTATACAAGTGCATAGAGATACGGGAACAACTCATGCGCCATTTTTCAAATTCGTCTTCACCCCAAATCCTTGCTGCGTCGTCCTCTGTCACCACCATGAGTCGCCATCGTTACCCTGCTTCCATCGACGTCAATGTGGACCACCCAAGCTACTCTCAATTGCCAAAATTGCCTAAACCCATTGCCATCATTCGTCCTTGATTCCTACTACCACAGTTCGCCATTGGCCGTGAAACTTCGACTATGGGTTGCCCTCGACTTCCTCTACAACTTTTCTTTAGATCCCATTGTCCATTGATCACCCAAATCGCTACAATCCCCTTAAAACGCCACCGCTTTTGTAGCCAATTTCATGCCACCTCATCACGACATAAGCAATCACCACCATAAAACTCCTACTTCACATACCTATGAACTTTTCTCTAGTTGATGTCGAGCCCAGATATCCCCTCTTGTGGCGTCAATTGTTGTAAGCAATTGGATGAGGCTGTGTTTGATTTCTTTTTTTTAACCAACTTATCCCTCTGGTTTTGTTAGGTTTATATGGGAATGAAGCATAGGATAGGGATGTGCAATGCGGGGTGGGTACGTACTGGAACGTTCAAGTATGGGCAGTGTATGGTAATTATGTGTGTATATATATATTATATATATTATATCCAACTATAAAACGTCCGAAAATCTTGAACTCCAAATGAGACGTATCGTGTAGCATTCTATATGTAATACCCCTATTCTGAATGCAACGGAACTTTTTTTGCGACATAATTCGATAATATGAAGAAAATAGCTTTTTGAACCCAATTATTATATTAAATTTTTGATATCAATTTCAACGCATTTTGATTTTGTACGACCGAACGATTCGTCTGATCTCCATGAAATTCGATGGCATACTATAATTCACTATTTCGAATCCAATGAAATTAGTTTTGTCGAAATTCAAGGCAGTGTCCCAAAGGCTATTTTCACTCGTTAAATAAAACAAATCATTGTAAAAATCAGTTAAATCACTTTTAAATCAAATTTAAAAGTTTACTATCTTTATTTTTTTATTAAATAGAATTTAAATATGCTTTGAAATTATTTTTATCCAATTTAAGACCTAAGATTCAATTGTTTAAACAATTCCAATTATTAAATTCAACAATTAACCAATAGATCACTATATTTGAAATTGAAGTTATTTAACCTATAAAATTAACTTTTCAATATATAACTCGATTAAATATTTCAATTTCAAATGACTAAAATTTTAGGTCGTTACATAAAGGCACTTCGATCTCAGAGAAGGGCAAAGCTTACATGGAGAAGGTTCCATATGTGGGTGCATTCGGTATTTTGATGCATGCTATGGTTTGCACTAGGCCCGGTATTGCATAGGCTGTTGGATTAACGAGTAGATATATGGAAAACTTTGAAAAGACGCATTGGGAGGCAGTAAAGTACATTTTCAGATATCTTAGAGGAACTCTAGACTATGGGCTAGTTTTATACATCAGAGATAGAGATTTCAGCTTGGCAGGATTTTGTGATTCTGACTACGCCAGCGAAAGATATCGAAGGAAGTCAACCTTTGTAACGACCCGTAATTTCGATAATTAAAATTTGTTAATTTAATAAGATTTTGGTAAATTAATAGTGAAGAAATAAAAATTTTGTAGTTTAATTATGGAATGAATGATAAAATGAAATGCAACCATGGAAATTAAAGCTAAGTATTAACAATTCATATGAAATTACGATTAATTGAAGTAATGTAAATTGTTATACTGGGCTAAGAATTGAATATAAGAAAACAAAGGTAAATAGTGAATTAATTAATGAATTAATAATAATAAATAGTAATTGAATTAGATCTAAATTTATTGCAACATTTGTTTGTTAATAATAGCTTATAAGTGAAATTAAACGTTAATGGTAACGATTAGTATAAGTTAACCATTTATTTAGTATATCAAATTTTAACCCGTAATCAATTGCAATAAATCTAAATTTAAAAGTTAAGTTAGTATAAATTAAGGAAATAATTGAAAATAATGTCAATTTTATTTATAATATGATAGTTGGTTAAATAAAAGGAATGGAAATAAAGTTTTATCAATATATTGGAGTTTAATTTATGATAATAGGATTAATTGCAATTGAATGAAATTTAATATTCAAATATTACGTTAATAGAGATTGAGATGGAATTTGAGAGCATTAGGGTAATAGATCATGAATCCAATGTTAATTTCATCCATTTGATAGCAATGAACCGAATAACAGAATGAAAAGTCAATTAAATGGAATTATTGGTAATTTAATTTATAATTTCTGAATTTAATGGAATTTAAATTAAACACGGAAAGTGATGAATTAATCAACTTTGATTGACGTCTAAATTCGTTTAAATTTCTGTAATTGTTTAAGAAATAAAAAATGATAAGATTTGTTAACTTTGGAATTGAAATTGAAAAAGTGATTTAATTAATTATTAATTTATTTAATTAACCGAAAAATAGCCATTTTGGCCACTGACTCGGATTTTGACGAAACCAGTTTCATCGGATCCGTAACGGTGAATTATTGTAGGATTTCAAGTTTCGTAACGATCGGACTTGTCGTTTGATCGTATGGACTCGAAACGCCTAGAAATCAACGAAATTGAAATCAATTGAAATTAATTTGAAATAACTTGATTTGAGCATAACTTCTTCATATGATAGAATTTGGACTTGAAACCTATTCCATCATGTTTAAAATGTTATAAAACATCTATTTTGATATATGGGTTGACCCAATTTCATTCCGGAGTCAGAATGGGCCTTTCGGGCCAATTTATCGTTCAACGCGTATATCAATCGGGTCCGCCTATTCTATTTCAACTTTGCCTATATATACCCTGTTATAAACTCTAATTGTTCCTCATTGTCATTTTTCTGTACTTACAATTCCTTCTCACCTCCTCATTTCAATGGCATTCAATTCCAAATCCAATTGCAATTCAAAAATCAAAGTGAAAATTCAATCTCCTCAAATTACATCAAATTATATATGGATTTGAAGCTCTCGACGAGCGCATCTCAGATCTGCAATACGTTTTTCGTTTGGTTCATCATTTGATCATTAATCATCGGAGAATTCTCGACCGTTCATCGCGCGTCGATGAACATTGTCGGATCGTCAAATTGATTTAGGGTTTTCGTAGAGTGGGCAGAGGGGAGTTCATCGGCGTGAGTTGCTTGGCATTCTGACGGGTAGATCGACGACAATAATTGGATTAGATTTTGGAACCCATGATGGCGGCTGGCAATTCTGAAGGCGACAAGGAGTTGCGCGGTGTGACGCCCCACCTCTATACCCACGATAGTCAAAGACACTACGGTGTAATGCCGTCAACTAGCACGGAGGATAAGGCTGTTGAGGGGCGACCATCCATGTAATTGCTTTGTGCGAGCACCGATATGTCAGATAGTAAAGAAATCCGACATACCGATACAAACTCAAAGCTACTACACAGTGGCTATATAAATTCTTCGGAAACAAATATAGAAATAAGCATAACATAAATCAGTCACAAATAATTCATATCACAAAGGTGGAAATAGATATGAATATTACACATAAAAGTGTACATCAGAGTAGTGGTCAAATAAGATCCACAACATCACAAAAATGAATAGATACAAGTGCAAGACAAAAATATGTATACATCAAGGAGTCTATATCTCAATTGTATACAACAAAATCTACTAAACTAAAGTAGTTAGCCTATAAATCAGATGATGGTCCGATAAGGAGTCAAGCAGAAGCACCTGTAAAATCTCAGTCTGACCCGAGTATTATTTAAGAAGAAAATAATAAATGGATCAGTCTAGCTATAATTATCAGATAAAATGAGATATAAGAAGAGATATAATAATAAAACGTATGATAACCAAAAATGTCATACTTCAACAAGTATACATTAGAAAATCACGAAAGTCATAAAAAATCTCAAGAATCTCATAGCATAAAAAAGAATGTCATATTCTTCATTTAATTCACCAAGCCACTATAAATGACATACATATCAATGCCAACTGAAAAAGGTGGTGAAACATAAATTCCAGAAATCATCAAATAGAAATCCAGAAATCACAAGAAAATGGATGGCCAATCCCATAAACTGGACATCGACGCACCTAGAAAGACATGCCCCATGCACAGTCGAACATCGACACACCTAAATAGGTACGACCCATGCTCTAGCATCGACGCACCTAGAAAGATACGCCCCATGCATAAATAAACTTCGATACACCTAGAAAGATACATCCCATGCATAAATAAACATCGATGCACCTAGAAAGATACACCCCATGTAATGTCTAACACCGATGCACCTAGAAAGATTCACCCCATGCAAAGTCGAACATCGACGCACCTAGAAAGATACGCCCCAAGCATAGACGAACATCGACGCAACTAGAAAGATACGCCCCATGTCCCAACTTATTGAGCTGATTGGTCCACGAAGTAAACAAACATCAATGCACCTAAAAAGGTACACCCTATGCATAATAAACATCGACGCACCTAAAAAGGTACGACCCATGTGTAAACAAACATCGACGCACCTAAATAGGTACGACCCATGCAAGAAATGAGACGAAGCTCAATAAAATGAGGAACAGTCCTCCACATAGACAAAGAGACATCGCACATTGCTAGTCTAAACCATAAAATGATCATCATCGATCATCAAGAAGTGTTAATTACAATAAGCTAGTAAATATATGAGTTTAGCATCATGTCCCATAACCACTAGCTTAACTTAAATATTTGCGAACAAATTATAGATCTCCACTAGAAAATTTGTCACAAGAGATTCAATCGAACAAGTCCAAGAATTAACCAACAAAGTAAACGCAAGCGTTTCATACCACATGTTTTACTAAGTCGTTTAATTAGATTTCTCATACGAGTGAGGTAAAGGTTTGTATATACTAGTAGATTGGAAAACGGTTTTATAAACGAGTTTGATATTGAAAATATAGTTGAAATCGTTTTGATGAAGAGGTTTTGATATTTAATACTAGTATTGAAACCTTTATGTTTTAAAGTGACAAATCATAGAATTGATTGTAGAAACAATCAATCATAAAAATTCACATTCGAAGACGTGAATAAAATCCAAAGAAATCGATACCGAATCCATCAAAATGGATATTCCCAAAAATCACGATGAAAATGTCATCAAAGTCCATAATAAATGATAACAACAAAAAGGGAATCAACACGAATTGATTAAAGTTGGAAATATACTCAAAAATAGCCAAAATAGGCAAATTAAACAGTTCCAGGCGTCTGGTAGGTGTTCCCAGACGTCTGGCCCTAGTATCTGGAAGTATATGTGTTTTCTCCCTTCTATTTTTAATTCCTGGGCCATTTCAGACGTCTGAAATTTTCAACCAGACGTCTGAATTTGATTTCAGACGTCTGGAATTTGTTTCAGACGTCTGGATTTAGTCTCTGCCTTTTCCAGACCTCTTTCCAGACGTCTGGATTATTCAACCAGACGTCTGAAATCAATTTCAGACGTCTGAAATCAATTTCAGACGTCTGAAATCTTCTGCTAGGCAAAAAAATAGCCTAGACCAAAATGAGCAAAAATCCAAACCGGAAGCGATCGGACAAGCAACGACGACTAAGGATTTACGCCAAGTGACAACCCGGTCTTATAACTTTCCGATACACCCCAAACAACATATCCAAACATCCACTGAAGGATTTTCATTAAATTGGACTTCAAATCCAAAAATTGATAAATGCGCCAAATCAACTCAAATCAAAAGCAAATGAACATCAATAAGAGTTAGGAATTCATACCTAACAACAAAGATAGATATAGACATAGATGTGAGATAAAAATCTCACCTTTGAACCCAAATTAATGAAGAAGAAGCTTGAAAGCAAAGGATGAATCAACCACTCTTCAACACAACCCAAATGAGCTTGAATCTCAACTCAAAAGAAGAACATTCCTAAATTTAGGTTTAGCAAATTTTAGAAATCAAAGAGAGAATGAGTTAGAGAAGAAGTAGATGATGCTTACCAATAGCCTCTCTTTGAATTTGGAGCTAGAAGTTGGATTTTGCTATGGAAATAGGGCTTGGAGTTTTAATTTCC
Organism: Allium cepa; assembly: GCA_030765085.1. Lineage (NCBI taxonomy): Eukaryota > Viridiplantae > Streptophyta > Magnoliopsida > Asparagales > Amaryllidaceae > Allium > Allium cepa. The sequence goes on from CM060931.1 coordinate 315,881,362, forward strand.
ACTCTCTTCCACCATTGTTGCTAAAGCTTGAAGGGTTAGGAACTAGAAATGAAAAGAAGATAAGTGGGGGGTGGAGCTAGGGCTCAGCTGGGGTTTATGGGCTGAGACAACAAACCAAAACCCTAAGTGAAAAAGTGGCAAAATTTCACTATCTCCAAACATATCGAAGTTTATACTCAAAAAGGTCGTAAACGTCATTTTGAACTCAATGGGGGTGGTCTCGAGTCCCAATTCGACTGTTTGCAAAAAGTAGCTTTTCGGACCAAAATCCGACGAACGATAAAATATTTAAATAAAATATTTAAATATAAAATCGATAAATCTGCGGGTTGTTACATACTCCCCTCCTTAAAGAAATTGTGTCCTCGCAATACTTAAGAAGAAAATAAAGAGTAACAACCATAAAAACGTATCAACACAACAGAAAATTGAAATAAGAAGTTCACCATAAAGAGCATGAAAGAGTTAGCACGAACGGGATCGCTCGATGAATTCTCTAGATTCCCAAGAGTAATCCCTAAGATTAGAGAACCATTGAACTCTCACAAGAAGAATATCTTTATTCCGAAGGCGCTCAACCTCCGAAGCAATGATGCGAATGGAATGTTGCTCATAAATCAAATCTGGTGAAACTTCAATTTCCTCAATAACACCGGGCTCAAGAGTAAAAATCGGAATCCCTAAGGCATTTCCGTAGATAAAAGACGGGAAGAACGTCAAAAATAGCAGAAAATTGAGCTGGTGCAACGACGTAGTATAATAACAGTACGCCCGAGAAACTAGAAACTCAAATAATTTTTGGACAACGGCGTAGTACAAAATGGTACGCCAGATGATCCAAAGCTCGAATAATTTCGGAACACCGACGTAGTACAAAAACGGTACGTCCAATGAATCGATAAACCGAAACAACGATGTAGTATAATAATGGTACATCCATTGATCCAGATAAGATGGAACATCGATGTAGTATAATAACAGTACATCCGATGAACCGAATACCATAAAAGAACATCAGATGCAAGTCCATAAAAGAAGTGAGATGAAACTCAATAAAACGAAGTATATCAAAACGCCCGTTGAACTTGATAAAAAGATAATTCCATCCGACATTATCAAAGAATCGACACCTTGTTGCCTACGACAAGACGTATTGGCAAGTGAAGTTCCCTATGAGAAAATAAATATTCCAAAGATTTATGATCGAGGTGGAGAACAAATTTCTCATCCAAAAAAGGTGATGCCAAATTCTAAAAGTAAAAACAATAGCCGCGAGCACTAGATCATGAGTAGCATATCTAGTCTCGATAAGCTATAATGATTTAGAAGCACAAGTGATAGCACGTTCTCTTTTGCAAGAGAATGGCATCCAAACCAATACGACTAGTATCGGTTCAAATAGCAAAGTCTTGGTTCCCTTTCAGGAATCACAAGAATAAGAGTATCTAAAGGAAGAGTTCTTTTTAAATAATCCTCTTTCCCGAAAAACTAAAACTTTCAAAATTAAAATCACCTTTAAGTAATTACCTTCTAGATAAATTTACATTTTACAAGTCAATACATCGTGTTTGATTGTCTCATCAAAGCGTTTAGGAAATTCCTATCGATAACGTTGATCAAGCGCATCGACCAAAATTCTTAAAGCACTCAATGGGCAATACAATCACAAAATCATCTTCTTTATAATAAACAAGTTTCTTAAAAGTTTTACAAATATTCTTTGCTTGTTTTAAGAACAAATATCCAATTTTACTTATAAATAAATCTTATGAAAAAGATTTGCAAAATTTTAAATTACTATTTTCATCCAAAATCAATATATACAAAAATGATCTCATCGAAATATTCATAGAATACTCGATTTATAAAATGGATGAAATAAGCTGGACAAACTGAATGACATAATAATTCATTCATAGGAATCATAACAAGTGCGGAATGCGGTAAGTGGAATGCTAACTTCCGCAACTCGTAGCAAATGAAAACCGGTGGTAAGGTCAAACTGAAAAGACCTTAGCACCACACAAAAGGTTACTTAGGTGATAATCCTAAGACAAGCTCAAAAATACCGGAAAATTTTTCAAACTACCTGAATGAGAGAAATAACACTTTCCTTATAAGTGGGCTTAAGGAATAAAATGATGCCATCAATTTTTAAATCAAAATCATAAAGGAAAAATACAAATCTACTTAACAGATTGAAAATGTCGAAGATGAATAGTCCACTCGAGAAAATAGGATATATGCTTCATTAATTAAGCCAATCCTATCGCACAAATCAATTCCGGAGCCTAAGTAAAAATATCGGCTCGGAAAGAAAAATCACATAAAATAATTTTCGACATCAAATAAAAGCAAATTGAGTGTTGCGGATCCACCATCCGAATTCGCAATTCTCAACGAAGACATCAAGCCCAAAATATTTTTAAAGAAAAAGAATCACAAGTTCTTTTGATATAAAATAGTGAGATGAAACCCATATCAAAAAAACTCGAAAAGGAAAGTCATAAAACAAATGTAATCAAGGATTGAATGAGAAATACCTTGACCAAGAGAAGTGCCACTAGGGGCTTGCACTGCATTGAGCTCTCCCTCCTTCTTACTTTGAAGTACGGGACATGCAGTAATATGGTGACCCGAGTTTTTGCAATAGCGACAAAAGAGGGGTTTCAGACACTCCCTTACATAATGGTTCGTGGAACCACAATTGTAGCATTGTCCACGACTAGAGGTAGGAGACTTTGATACCGGAATTGGTTGCTTCCCTTTCTTATTAGAATTGGGGCCTTTGAATTTGATAGGCCTCTTCAAGTTATTGTCGAAGTTCTGTTGGGCACGCACAACTTCAACATCACCTTCATTATCGGCCTCTTCAAGACGAAGAGCGATATCAATAAGCTGATCAAATGAAACCTCAAGTTTCAGAAGTAATGGCTTCTTGAGATTCTTATTCAAGCCATAGACAAATCTTTGATTTTTCTTCAATGGGGTATTAATGTATTCAACCCCGTATTTGGAAAGAGATTCGAAAGATGCGACATAGTCTGTCATAGAAGATTCACCTTGAACAAGGTCAATAAAATGCCGGGCCAAAGTTACTTTTTCGGCCTCCGGCACAAATTTCAATTCGAACCTTTCCCGGAATTGCTCCCAAGTGAGATCCACTTCAATGATTTCAGAAATTAAAAGCTCATACCAATCTAATGCTCTTTCTTGGAGCATGCTAGAAGCCACTTGGACTCGATGTAGATCAATAAGGTTCATGCGAGAAAAGATGCGATCGCATGATTTGAGCCAAGCTTGAATTTCTATAACACTCTCGGATCCCCTGAATGGCCTTCCACCCAAATCGGTATAGTCTCTGCACAAGCGTGCAAAACCGGATCTAGAATGAGTAGGCTCTGGAATGGGACCGGCTGCTTGAGCGTTCTTTACAAGATCAAGAAGCTGCTGAGCAGACATAAATACTCCATCCTGGGGAGTAGCACTAGATTGACCGGCGCTGGGACGACCTGGTCTAACCATTTCTCTTCTTTAAGAAAGAAAGAAAGAAGAGGAAAAAGTTATTCTCAAAATAAATATCAAGCAATCTTGATAGATAAAACAAGGAATCATAAAAGAAAGTAGAATAGAACGGTACGAAGACTCGAATAAACCCTAAGGCACAATTCCTAAGAAAGACTTAGGACATGATCCTTGCTAGATTATTCTACATTGTTCTGAAGTTTCACTCTGATACCAAGCTGTAATGCCCCACCTCTATACCCACGATAGCCAAGGACACTACGGTGTAATGCCGTCAACTAGCGCGGAGGATAAGGCTGTTGAGGAGTGACCATCCATGTAATTGCTTTGTGCGAGCGCCGATATGTCAGATAGTAAAGAAATCCGACATACCGATACAAACTCAAAGCTACTACACAGTGGCTATATAAATTCTTCGGAAACAAATATAGAAATAATCATAACATAAATCAGGCACAGATAATTCATATCACAAAGGCGGAAATAGATATGAATATTACACATAAAAGTGTACATCAGAGTAGTGGTCAAATAAGATCCACAACATCACAAAAATGAATAGATACAAGTGCAAGACAAAAATATGTATACATCAAGGAGTCTATATCTCAATTGTATACAACAAAAACTACTAAACTAAAGTAGTTAGCCAAAAGATCAGATGATGGTCCGATAAGGAGTCAAGCAGAAGCACCTGTAAAATCTCAGTCTGACCCGAGTATTATTTAAGAAGAAAATAATAAACGGATCAGTCTAGCTATAATTATCAGATAAAATGAGATATAAGAAGAGATATAATAATAAAACGTATGATAACCAAAAATGTCATACTTCAACAAGTATACATTAGAAAATCACGAAAGTCATACAAAATCTCAAGAATCTCATAGCATCAAAAAGAATGTCATATTCTTCATTTAATTCACCAAGCCACAATAAATGACATACATATCAATGCCAAATGAAAAAGGCGGTGAAACATAAATTCCAAAAATCATCAAATAGAAATCCAGAAATCACAAGAAAAAGGATGGCCAATCCCATAAACTGGACATCGACGCACCTAGGAAGACACGCCCCATGCACAGTCGAACATTGACGCACCTAAATAGGTACGACGCATGCTCTAGCATCGACGCACCTAGAAAGATACGCCCCATGTATAAATAAACATCGATGCACCTAGAAAGATACATCCCATACATAAATAAACATCGATGCACCTCGAAAGATACACCCCATGTAATGTCTAACACCGATGCACCTAGAAAGATACACCCCATGCAAGTCGAACATCGACGCACCTAGAAAGATACGCCCCATGCATAGACGAACATCGACGCAACTAGAAAGATACACCCCATGTCCCAACTTATTGAGCCGATTGCTCCACGAAGTAAACAAACATCGATGCACCTAAAAAGGTACACCCCATGCATAATAAACATCGATGCACCTAAAAAGGTACGACCCATGTGTAAACAAACATCTACACACCTAAATAGGTACGACCCATGCAAGAAATGAGACGAAGCTCAATAAAATGAGGAACAGTCCTCCACGTAGACAAAGAGACATCGCACATTGCTAGTCTAAACCATAAAATGACCATCATCGATCATCAAGAAGTGTCAATTACAATAAGCTAGTAAATATATGAGTTTAGCATCATGTCCCATAACCACTAGCTTAACTTAAATATTTGCGAACAAATTGTAGATCTCCACTAGAAAATTTGTCACAAGAGATTCAATCGAACAAGTCCAAGAATTAACCAACGAAGTAAACGCAAGCGTTTCATACCACTTGTTTTACTAAGTCGTCTAATTAGATTTCTCATACGAGTGAGGTAAATGTTTGTATATACTAGTAGATTGGAAAACGGTTTTATAAACGAGTTTGATATTGAAAATATAGTTGAAATCGTTTTGATGAAGAGGTTTTGATATTTAATACTAGTATTGAAACCTTTATGTTTTAAAGTGACAAATCATAGAATTGATTGCAGAAACAATCAATCATAAAAATTCACATTCGAAGACGTGAATAAAATCCAAAGAAATCGATACCGAATCCATCAAAATGGATATTCCCAAAAATCACGATGAAAATGTCATCAAAGTCCATAATAAATGATAACAACAAAAAGGGAATTAATACGAATCGATTAAAGTTGGAAATATACTCAAAAATAGCCAAAATAGGCAAATTAAACAATTCCAGACGTTTGGTAGGTGTTCCCAGACGTGTAACGACCCAGGATTTTTTTTAATTAAAATTTAGATATTTAATTTATTTTAAATAATAATAAGTGAATTTATAAGTCGAATAAATTTTATTTTGAATTATTGGATTTAATTGGATAATTAAATCGATAACTTAATATGTTAAATTATGAAAATAATTGAAAATTGGGTTAAATATGATTGAAAATGATTTGTAAATTTTATTTTATCATATTGGAGTTAGAATGATATTTTAGAACTTTTAAAATCGAATTAAAAGTTAATTTGTGAAAATTGAATATTTTAATATTTAAATCGACTAGTGAAAATAGTCAATTTTTGAACAGTCTCAGAATTGAACGAAACCAGTTCCATTGGATCCGTAATAGTTAGTTATTACCGGATTTCAATTTTTGTGTCAATCGGAGTTACCGTTTGATCGTGGCAGCTCGAAACGCATCGAATTATTTTTAATTTTAATTTGGCGAGTTAAAATAGCCATTTTTCAAAAAGTCTCGGATTTCGACGAAACCAGTTTCATCGGATCCGTAATGTGATATTATTGTAACATTTCAAATTTCAAGTCGATTGGATTTACCGTTTGTCCGGTACAAATTAAAACGCCTAGAAATCAATTTAAATCGGTTTAATTTAAATTGAACGTTTATAGCCATAACTCGCACAGATGTCCTAATTAGCTTTCGAAACCTGTTCCATTGTGTCTGGAACGCGGGATAAACCCTAGGAACGTCAGTTTCGGCGCGTAAATCGGAGTTTTGAAATTCTGGATGAATAGTGTTCGTTCGTTCTTCTATAAATAGCACCAACACCTTCATAAATAAAAATAAAATAAAATAATAATTAGGTTATGAAACCCTAGCCGCCTCTTTTATATGAATGGCCAGAAATTGCTCTCACTTCTCCCTCAATCTCTTCCAATCCATCAACAATTAGCCTTAGGTTTCAACTAGAGAATGGAAGAGCATGAAGAGAGCTAGAGATCTATACGGTGATGATGGATTTTGGTGCAACGGAGGAGGAGCTAGGGGAGGCCGACCGCGACCAGTTGCGCACGACATTCCATGCTCATGTGGAGGCCGTGCTTGCTATGGTGGCAGCTGAGTGTAGCTCGTGTCGTGCTCTTCGAGATGGCAGTGGTTTGATGAAGTATAGTTGAGCGATGGAGTTGCAAAGTTAAACCCTAGTTGATATAAGATGGGTTCGGCCTCTTCAAGGTTTGTTGTAGAAACAACGCACGTGGGAAGAAGGTGGGGTGCGGTCATGATGGAAGGGGGAGAGATCCTATGGCTGTGATTAAAAGTTAGGTTAATTTATGTTGTAATAGTTTATATAAATCGTGTACAAACTTCAAAAATTCATAACTTTTTCATACGAGGTCGAAAACGCGCGAAACCAGTTGCGTTGGAATCGTATGGACGAGCACTACGCGATGAAATTGGATTGGAGTCGTTTGGAGTTAGTGAGAATTTTGAGTAAAATTAAACGCGCGTTTAATTTTATTCGAAATAAATCGCTAAAACGGAAAATAAAACCAAGGTGAGAACTTCTCACTCAATCGAATCAGTTTCGATTTTATTTTTAATAGTTAGATTTAAAATATTTGAATGCATGTTTGAATGATGATAGATATCTATTGATTGTTAAAATAGACATTATACGCCGTTAATAAGCGGATGTTATTTATTAAAAACATATACCGCGAATATTTCATAAACAGTGAAATTGGTATTATATATAATAGCAATATATATATATATTGGCATATGTATATATTGGAGTTGTTGATTTCCTGCATTTTTTTTTTAGCGGATGAGACCCTATTGCGCCGTTATTAAGCGGATAATATTGTTAAATCCCATGTACCGCGATAATTCCATACTGGAGCGGAATTGGTATTGTGCTAATGTTTATGGATGCAGGAAAACAGGTTGGAGGGATCCAACTGGATTCCTCAACAGTATTTATTTGATTTCAGATATTTTGATATTTGATGGATTATCATATCGACATATGATATCGTTGTCGTCGTGATTGGCTATTTGGTATGTAGCATCATTGGACCAAACTTTGAAAATTTAAAAATGATTTTTAAAAGTGATTTTTAAAAATATACTATATTTTTGGAATTGATCCATGTTAAATAAATAAACGTTATAATTTTCAAAGTTATAAAATTTTGGGTTTTGTGAAATATAGTTAAAAGCTGATTTTTGAGAATATGATGCTAATGATTTTATAAATTAGTTTAATCGGGATTTTTGAATTTATTGTGAAAAGTTTAAATATAGGATTTATAAAATTTAATTATTTTATAAATCAAAATGGTGAAATTATAAGGGAGATTAAATATGTTTTAAAGAATAATATAAATTGACTTATATTAAGAGATTTATAAATGGATATTTATAAATTGAAATATAGACATTATAAAACGAGTTTTTATAAGTGTTTGAATGAAGTGAAAATGAATTTTGTAAATGAATGGAATTTATAAAATTATAAATGGTGAAGTTATAAATGAAATTTATAAATAGTAAGATTTATAAATTTTGTGAAATTATTAAAGAATATATTTGGATGAATAATTGAATCTTATAAGTTATAAGATTTATAATTATGAAGTTCAAAGGAACGATTTTGCAAACGAATAAATTATAAGTATTTCACTTATAATATGAACATTTAGTTTATAATTGAGTTATAAATCGAATAGGTTAATAAAAGAGATTTATAAAAAGTTGTTATAAAATAAATAGAAATGGAATTTATAAACGTTGTTTTATAAATTCACAAACGACTTATTTTGATAAGTAAATTGCTGAAACCTATTAATGGAGTTATATTCACGTTTTTGAACTGTGAATAATCCTTTGAAATAAAATGAATAAAAGGATGAAATTTGTTAACAAAGAACATTCACGTTTTTGAATAGTGAATAATATGTTAAAGAAATTGTTTTGAATGTGATATTTCAAATAGAATTAAAACGATCTAATGATGTTTTAAAATGTGTTGAGATTCGAAACCATAGATTTCAACATTTATTGTTGAAATAGACGTTTTTGAGAAATAAAGGGAAATAGTGGACTATAACACTGTTGTTATAGTAAATGATTTCCGAAAGGAAATGTTTTGTATAGTATTGGGATTTATATATCTGTCTTAAAAATTCGAATCCCTATACTAGTGATTTTGGGTTGTCGTAACGATGTTTTACGCAACATTCGTTTTGGCCCAAATAAATATGTTTAAGAGAATGATTTCCTTAAAGAATGAAATATGTACTTAATTTCGATTTAAGTATATTGAATATTTTCCAAGTGTTGAAAATAAATAAAATTTATGAATTACTTATGAATAAATAAGTATGGAAATGTTTTTCAATATAAAGCGAATATTTTGAGAATTTATCTTTTTGAAGATAAATTGAAAAGGAAATTGAAATGAATAATCGAAATCGAATATTCATAGATATTTTGGATTATAAATTCACTATGGAATTTATGAATGAAAAAGAGAATTGGGCTTAAAAATAAATGTTGATTTATTTTTGAAGTGTGAAAATTTTATATCTTGTACAGATATTTTTGGAAAATAAATAATTTGAAAAATTATTTGGAAACTGGTGATGTGTGCATATCCATTGATAGTTCAATAACCGACTATCAATATTTCCCTTTGAATGGGTATTTGATGTGATTTGTTTGAATGTGAATGCCACACTTATTTTTGAATAAGCGCTCACTATTCGGGTTAACCGGGAAAAGACCATGGGGTCGTATAACCCATTCCGAATATGTGATACGTCGTTGTGAATTGCATTTGAAGATCGGTGTTGAAGACCGGATCTTTTTGAAAGCGAAAGGACAACTCGTCGATTGACTCTGCACCGAGTAGCTACGGTATTGAGTTCTCCCTATGTGATGGGAAGTCCGGACGTGATTAGAGATTATCCGGATTGCAAGGACTTCTTTGTAAGTGCCTTCGGTTTTGTTCGAGCCCGGAACAGACTTGTATGGATTGTATGTCTGACATTACAAATTGAGATATAAAGCAGATTTCATTCAAATATATTTCTGTTGGTGGCGGTAACCTGCTATTGAACATAGTTAGCTATAGTAGGCATAGTTCGAAATGTCTATGCTGGCTAAGATTTATATTCTACTTTCGAAATAAACTTTTCCTACACTATGCACTAGTAATAATATCAAATGTTCTTTTAATGCGTATCAAGCATCTTTGGCTATCATAAGGAGAAATCTCCTCCGATTCTGCGTTTGCATGTGTGTGTGTGCGGGAGGCCTTATAGTAGTCTCATTTTTAAAAGCATTGCGAATTGACTTTAAAAATATTCCTCTATTTTGTTTTCAAAGATAAATAAACTGTTTTGAGTTCTCACACCAGTCACATGACTGACTCAGAGTTTATTGTTTTCGTTCCTAAGCTCTGGGTGCCCACCAATTTCCACACGGGCAGTTAAGAGTTAGGTTTATCAGGATATTCTGGATATTCTGGAGTTGCTGGAGGCAAGCTGGATGGCATGGCGTATTATTTATATAGTATTTCTTTTTCCGCTGCACTGTTTGTTGTTGTTGTTATATACTCTGATGATATGATGAAATGTAATGTAATGTAATAACTGATATAGTTCTTTGTTTAAAGATTATTCATCTATTATTATAAGTTGTTCCGCTGCGAATTGTGAGATTCTGTTGTTGTTCTATCGTTTTCTATTCTCTTTTCTTTCTCTTTTCTTCATTCTCTATTTTCTTTCCTCTTCTACCTTTTTCTCTCCTTTTCTTTTCTTAAATTCTTTTTAAAAACCCTAACTATTCGGTTTTTCGGCAACGAAAAATCGACATGTTACATTTGGTATCAGAGCTTATGGTTAAGCGACAACCATGGTTCTGTTGGGTATTACTCATTAGAGATAGAGTCAGTAGTACTCTAGAATGAGTTTGAGTGTAATAATAGCTATGAGAGCGTATTTGTTAGTGAATATAAAATTGTTTTATATTGTGATGATTGGTTTGTTGAGTGGTATATAGATTCTGGTTAATACGAGTAATTAACGTTGTTGATAGGGATCTCTAAACACTTGAATAGAACAATTCGACACAGTATTGTTTTAAATTGGGTAAATGAAATAATTTTTGCCTTGAGTATATTTTGTATATAAAGGAATAATTTTTTCAAAATTATTAAAGTGTATATAAGTTCATTGTTAAGTTGTTTGAATAATCTAAATAAAAGAATTATTGTATAAGCAAATGAATTATAAGAATTGAATTATAATTAAAGTGATTTACAATTGTGAAATAAACTTATATATATGAGAAGTGAAACTATATGAATATATTTATAAATATGAGTTGAAATAAAAATGAATTGGTAATTGAATAGAATGAATGGATTGAATATTAATCAATTAAATGTGAATTAAATTGATATGGAATAATGAATGTAAGTGTTAATTCATTAAAAATCTAATGTTATTGGAAGTTGAATAGTTGAATAAAAAAAATCAATTAATTAAACCAATTGATAAGTAAAGGAATTTGGTTGTAATTAATATACATTGATTGTTATATGGTTGTTAATTGATTGTATATAATTCATTAAGTGTTAATGAAATTGATTTAATAAAATTGGAAGCTAAAGTAATTGAAATTCAATTGGAAGTTAAGTGAAACTTAAATAGAATTGAATTTGATTTGGAAGTGGACCAACTTGAATATGAATTAGTGAATATAAACTAATTGAGAATGAATGTTAGTAAGAACATCCACTGTATATGAATCAAATGTGATTAAATTGAAAACCCAATTCATTGAATATTAATAAGAATATGAATGAATATTGATTTGGTTATAGATGATAGTTGGTTGATGGTTGAATATATATTGCTATTGAATGCATTTGCTATGTTGGCATATATAGTAATTATGTTGCTATATGTTGTATATTGATACTATTGTCATATATGCATGTTCTCATGTTGTTTGTTGAGTGTTTAGTAGGTGCGGATCGCGTTTGCTTCGCATTTGGAGCTCGCTTTCGCGCTATATTAGCCGTATATGCTTGCTAATAAAATATAAGGTACATATCTCGGATTAAATATCGTACTTTTACATTTTTTCCCTTCGGGATGCCTCATTACTTGATGAGATGTATATTTGTGATATATATACTGTCATTTTTTTTTGGATCGAGCCGCGCAAAGGAGACTATGGCGAATTTTTCCGGAAATTTAAGGCGTTAGAAATTTTTTGAGAAAATGGGAATTTTTTTTTGAAAACTATAAACTTTGATTTTGGAATTGAAGTTAAACAATAGTAATTGTTTTTGAAAAGATAACTAAGTATGATTTGAAAACTTAGCAAATAATTATAAGAAGTTTAATTATGAATTTTGGAAAATTAATAAATTCTGCAACTTTTCTTACTTGGTAATTTCGGGGACGAAATTCTTTTAGGGGGGAAGATTGTAACGACCCAGGATTTTTTTTAATTAAAATTTGGATATTTAATTTATTTTAAATAATAATAAGTGAATTTATAAGTCGAATAAATTTTATTTTGAATTATTGGATTTAATTGGATAATTAAATCGATAACTTAATATGTTAAATTATGAAAATAATTGAAAATTGGGTTAAATATGATTGAAAATGATTTGTAAAATTTTATTTTATCATATTGGAGTTAGAATGATATTTTAGAACTTTTAAAATCGAATTATAAGTTAATTTGTGAAAATTGAATATTTTAATATTTAAATCGACTAGTGAAAATAGTCAATTTTTGAACAGTCTCAGAATTGAACGAAACTAGTTCCATTGGATCCATAATAGTTATTTATTACCGGATTTCAATTTTCGTGTCAATCGGAGTTACCGTTTGATCGTGGCAGCTCGAAACGCATCGAATTATTTTTAATTTTAATTTGGCGAGTTAAAATAGCCATTTTTCAAAAAGTCTCGGATTTCGATGAAACCAGTTTCATCGGATCCATAACGTGATATTATTGTAAGGTTTCAAATTTCAAGTCGATTGGATTTACCGTTTGTCCGGTACAAATTAAAACGCCAAGAAATCGATTTAAATCGGTTTAATTTAAATTGAACGTTTATAGCCATAACTCGCACAGATGTCCGAATTAGCTTTTGAAACCTGTTCCATTGTGTCCGGAACGCGGGATAAACCCTAGGAACGTCAGTTTTGGCGCGTAAATCGGAGTTTGGAAATTCCGGATGAATAGTGTTCGTTCGTTCTTCTATAAATAGCACCAACACCTTCATAAATAATAATAATAATAATAATAATAATAATAATAATAATAATAATTAGGTTATGAAACCCTAGCCGCCTCTTTTGTATGAATGGCCAGAAATTTCTCTCACTTCTCCCTCAATCTCTTCCAATCCATCAACAATTAGCCTTAGGTTTCAACTAGAGAATGGAAGAGCATGAAGAGAGCTAGAGATCTATACGGTGATGATGGATTTTGGTGCAACGGAGGAGGAGCTAGGGGAGGCCGTCCGCGACCAGTTGCGCACGACATTCCATGCTCATGTGGAGGCCGAGCTTGCTATGGTGGCAGCTGAGTGTAGCTCGTGTCGTGCTCTTCGAGATGGCAGTGGTTTGATGAAGTATAGTTGAGCGATGGAGTTGCAAAGTTAAACCCTAGTTGATATAAGATGGGTTCGGCCTCTTCAAGGTTTGCTGTAGAAACAACGCGCGTGAGAAGAAGGTGGGGTGCGGTCATGATGGAAGGGGGAGAGATCCTATGGCTGTGATTAAAAGTTAGGTTAATTTATGTTGTAATAGTTTATATAAATCGTGTACAAACTTCAAAAATTCATAACTTTTTCATACGAGGTCGAAAACGCGCGAAACCAGTTGCGTTGGAATCGTATGAACGAGCACTACGCGATGAAATTGGATTGGAGTCGTTTGGAGTTAGTGAGAATTTTGGGTAAAATTAAACGCGCGTTTAATTTTATTCGAAATAAATCGCTAAAACGGAAAATAAAACCAAGGTGAGAACTTCTCACTCAATCGAATCAGTTTCGATTTTATTTTTAATAGTTAGATTTAAAATATTTGAATGCATGTTTGAATGATGATAGATATCTATTGATTGTTAAAATAGACATTATACGCCGTTAGTAAGCGGATGTTATTTATTAAAAACATATACCGCGAATATTTCATAAACAGTGAAATTGGTATTATATATAATAGCAATATATATTGGCATATGTATATATTGGAGTTGTTGATTTCCCGCATTTTTTGTTTAGCGGATGAGACCCTATTGCGCCGTTATTAAGCGGATAATATTATTAAATCACATATACCGCGATAATTCCGTACTGGAGCGGAATTGGTATTGTGCTAATGTTTGTGGATGCAGGAAAACGGGTTGGAGGGATCCAACTGGATTCCTCAACAGTATTTATTTGATTTTAGATATTTTGATATTTGATGGATTATCATATCGATATATGATATCGTTGTTGTCGTGATTGGCTATTTGGTATGTAGCATCATTGGACCAAACTTTGAAAATTTAAAAATGATTTTTAAAAGTGATTTTTGAAAATATACTATATTTTTGGAATTGATCCATGTTAAATAAATAAAAGTTATAATTTTCAAAGTTATAAAATTTTGGGTTTTGTGAAATATAGTTAAAAGCTGATTTTTGAGAATATGATGCTAATGATTTTATAAATTAGTTTAATCGGGATTTTTGAATTTATTGTGAAAAGTTTAAATATAGGATTTATAAAATTTAATTATTTTATAAATCAAAATGGTGAAATTATAAAGGAGATTAAATATGTTTTAAAGAATAATATAAATTGACTTATATTAAGAGATTTATAAATGGATATTTATAAATTGAAATATAGACATTATAAAACGAGTTTTTATAAGTGTTTGAATGAAGTGAAAATGAATTTTGTAAATGAATGGAATTTATAAAATTATAAATGGTGAAGTTATAAATAGTAAGATTTATAAATTTTGTGAAATTATTAAAGAATATATTTGGATGAATAATTGAATCTTATAAGTTATAAGATTTATAATTATGAAGTTCAAAGGAACGATTTTGCAAACGAATAAATTATAAGTATTTCACTTATAATATGAACCTTTAGTTTATAATTGAGTTATAAATCGAATAGGTTAATAAAAGAGATTTATAAAAAGTTGTTATAAAATAAATAGAAATGGAATTTATAAACGTTGTTTTATAAATTCACAAACGACTTATTTTGATAAGTAAATTGCTGAAACCTATTAATGGAGTTATATTCACGTTTTTGAACTGTGAATAATCCTTTGAAATAAAATGAATAAAAGGATGAAATTTGTTAACAAAGAACATTCACGTTTTTGAATAGTGAATAATATGTTAAAGAAATTGTTTTGAATGTGATATTTCAAATAGAATTAAAACGATCTAACGATGTTTTAAAATGTGTTGAGATTCGAAACCATAGATTTCAACATTTATTGTTGAAATAGACGTTTTTGAGAAATAAAAGGAAATAGTGGACTATAACACTGTTGTTATAGTAAATGATTTCCGAAAGGAAATGTTTTGTATAGTATTGGGATTTATATATCTGTCTTAAAAATTCGAATCCCTATACTAGTGATTTTGGGTTGTCGTAACGATGTTTTACGCAACATTCGTTTTGGCCCAAATAAATATGTTTAAGAGAATGATTTCCTTAAAGAATGAAATATGTACTTAATTTCGATTTAAGTATATTGAATATTTTCCAAGTGTTGAAAATAAATAAAATTTGTGAATTACTTATGAATAAATAAGTATGGAAATGTTTTTCAATATAAAGCGAATATTTTGAGAATTTATCTTTTTGAAGATAAATTGAAAAGGAAATTGAAATGAATAATCGAAATCGAATATTCATAGATATTTTGGATTATAAATTCACTATGGAATTTATGAATGAAAAAGAGAATTGGGTTTAAAAATAAATGTTGATTTATTTTTGAAGTGTGAAAATTTTATATCTTGTAAAGATATTTTTGGAAAATAAATAATTTGAAAAATTATTTGGAAACTGGTGATGTGTGCATATCCATTGATAGTTCAATAACCGACTATCAATATTTCCCTTTGAATGGGTATTTGATGTGATTTGTTTGAATGTGAATGCCACACTTATTTTTGAATAAGCGCTCACTATTCGGGTTAATCGGGAAAAGACCATGGGGTCGTATAACCCATTCCGAATATGTGATACGTCGTTGTGAATTGCATTTGAAGATCGGTGTTGAAGACCGGATCTTTTTGAAAGCGAAAGGACAACTCGTCGATTGACTCTGCACCGAGTAGCTACGGTATTGAGTTCTCCCTATGTGATGGGAAGTCCAGACGTGATTAGAGATTATCCGGATTGCAAGGACTTCTTTGTAAGTGCCTTCGGTTTTTTCGAGCCCGGAACAGACTTGTATGGATTGTATGTCTGACATTACAAATTGAGATATAAAGCAGATTTCATTCAAATATATTTCTGTTGGTGGCGGAGAATTTATTCTTTTAGCTTAACACCCTTCTCTGAGACGTACGAGCCCAGAGGTTATGCAGTTGAATGTTATCAGTGATATATTCCCAATTTGGTAATGTGACATGCTGAGTGTTGCTGTAAATGATCATTGTGTTGATTATTGTGATAGGATCGTTTATTTGATCGTCTATCTTGGTGATCATTTCTATGATCATTTGTTGACCCAAAGCATGGCTTTTGTATAAAGTATGTTTTTGTGGACGTGACTTCGTCGAGCCTCACACCCCGTGAATGGTCAAAACAGGAAAGAAGCAGCAAGGTTATGAGGGGTAGCGCCCTTTAGGATGTGTGCATTTCCTTCTGGAAAAGGGTGGTATCATGGTATGGAGCCCAGATACTTACTCATGTTGAAAACACTTTGTTATGATTGTGTGAATTGATTACGAACGCTCGGTGAAAGGTCCCAAAGGACCGGGGGATGGCATATTCGGTCAGTTGTTACTCAGTTAGGGGTAACCCGGCCTTGTGTTGGTAGAGATCCGGTTTGGTTCTCGGGGATGTCCATCCTGAGGCATTCTCATGTGGCAATGGGAAGTTCCTTGGCCTGATCATTCGTTGGAAATCCAAAGAAACAATACGAGACTTGTACGGTTTTAGTTGTATAACCTGCTATGGAATGTGGCGGTAACCTGCTATTGAACATAGTTAGCTATAGTAGGCATAGTTCGAAATGTCTATGCTGGCTAAGATTTATATTCTACTTTCGAAATAAACTTTTCCTACACTATGCACTAGTAATAATATCAAATGTTCTTTTAATGCGTATCAAGCATCTTTGGCTATCATAAGGAGAAATCTCCTCCGATTCTGCGTTTGCATGTGTGTGTGTGCGGGAGGCCTTATGGTAGTCTCATTTTTAAAAGCATTGCGAATTGACTTTAAAAATATTCCTCTATTTTGTTTTCAAAGATAAATAAACTGTTTTGAGTTCTCACACCAGTCACATGATTGACTCGGAGTTTATTGTTTTCCTTCCTAAACTCTGGGTGCCCACCAATTTCCACACGGGCAGTTAAGAGTTAGGTTTATCAGGATATTCTGGATATTCTGGAGTTGCTGGAGGCAAGCTGGATGGCATGGCGTATTATTTATATAGTATTTCTTTTTCCGCTGCACTGTTTGTTGTTGTTGTTGTATACTCTGATGATATGATGAAATGTAATGTAATGTAATAACTGATATAGTTCTTTGTTTAAAGATTATTCATCTATTATTATAAGTTGTTCCGCTGCGAATTGTGAGATTCTGTTGTTGTTCTATCGTTTTCTATTCTCTTTTCTTTCTATTTTCTTCATTCTCTATTTTCTTTCCTCTTCTACCTTTTTCTCTCTTTTTCTTTTCTTAAATTCTTTTTAAAAACCCTAACTATTCGGTTTTTCGGCAACGAAAAATCGACATGTTACAAGACGTCTAGCCCTAGTATCTGGAAGTATATGTGTTTTCTCCCTTCTATTTTTAATTCCTGGGCCATTTCAGACGTCTGAAATTTTCAACCAGACGTCTGAATTTGATTTCAGACGTCTGGAATTTGTTTCAGACATCTGGATTTAGTCTCTGCCTTTTCTAGACCCCTTTCCAGACATCTGGATTATTCAACCAGACGTCTGGATTTGGTTTCAGACGTCTGAAATCTTCTGCTAGGCAAAAAAAACAGCCTAGACCAAAATGAGCAAAAATCCAAACCGGAAGCGATCAGACAAGCAACGACGACTAAGGATTTACGCCAAGTGATAACCCGGTCTTATAGCTTTTCGATACACCCCAAACAACATATCCAAACATCCACTGAAGGATTTTCATTAAATTGGACTTCAAATCCAAAAATTGGTAAATTCGCCAAATCAACTCAAATCAAAAGCAAATGAACATCAATAAGAGTTAGGAATTCATACCTAACAACAAAGTTAGATATAGACATAGATGTGAGATAAAAATCTCACCTTTGAACCCAAATTAATGAAGAAGAAGCTTGAAAGCAAAGGAGGAATCACCACTCTTCAACACAACCCAAATGAGCTTGAATCTCAACTCAAAAGAAGAACATTCCTAAATTTAGGTTTAGCAAATTTCAGAAATCAAAGAGAGAATGAGTTAGAGAAGAAGTAGATGATGCTTTACCAATAGCCTCTCTTTGAATTTGGAGCTAGAAGTTGGATTTTGCAATGGAACTAGGGCTTGGAGTTTTAATTTCCACTCTCTTCCACCATTGTTGCTAAAGCTTGAAGGGTTAGGAATTAGAAATGAGATGAAGATAAGTGGGGGGTGGAGCTAGGGATCAGCTGGGTTAATGGGCTGAGACAACAAACCAAAGCCCTCAGTGAAAAAGTGGAAAAATTTCACTATCTCCAAACATATCGAAGTTTATACTCAAAAAGGTCGCAAACGTCATTTTGAACTCAATGGGGGTGGTCTCGAGTCCCAATTCGACTGTTTGCAAAAAGTAGCTTTTCGGACCAAAATTCGACGAACGATAAAATATTTAAATATAAAATCGATAAATATGCGGGTTGTTACACGTGGCCTCTGGTGAGCAGGCATGTGGCAGGCGACCATACGTCGTGGGTGTTGAAGTTTTGTGGGCCGCGGCTTGGTGCAGCGACGCAACTGGCGGCGGCTACGTGTAGGTCGTGAGGGGGTAAGGTTACTGTATGCGATGAATTTGCTGCTCGTGAACATGAGGGGATGAAGGCAATGACGTGGCAGGGTATGTTTATTTTAATTATTTGTCTAAATTTAAATCATATGAATGTTCTAACGCACGTAACTGTTGCATTCGAGGTCGAAATTTCACGCGGTTTTCTCCGCTAGGTTCGTATTAATTCCGAATATTTTGACGCTGGTTTGGATGGATTCTGAGAATGTTCAAATTTTGGTTTAAATCGGATTTAAATTCAATTTAAATTCAAAAGGTGAGTGTTTTAACCCACTCACAACTTCTAAAATTTCTTATGTGTGTTAAATTAAGTTCTGATGTGATTAGAAATTTATTTATTGCTGTTTGGTACATTTTTATCATCATTCCAGTTAAATTGAATTTAATAAATTAAATTTTTATTCAATTTATTATTGCAAATAAACTGCGAGTTAAATTAATTTATTATTGAATATAAACTGCCAGTAATTACCCGTTATTTATTATATGTTCTATATTAATGTTATTGTTTGAATTGGATGATGATTGTGATAAATGTTTGATGATTAATATTGGATGAATGGATGTTTTATTTATATTGTTATAAACTGCAAGTTGTTATCCATTTTTATTTCATTCGAGATTGCTGTTTGAAATGATATATAACCGTATTTTTATTTCAGATTACGGATTGAAATGATAAATATCCGTATCACTTGAGCATAAGATAGAAAATTATATACAGACACCGTGGTCTATATATGTAAATATTTTGAAATGATTTCTATGGTTTGGTAAAGAAATATATGGTTTTATGAGATATTATTTGGATATTTTATAAATGTTATTTTTATATATAGTTAAATTTTTGGTTTTAAGCTGTGTATAAAATTGGATTGAAGTATAAATGTAACATTCCTGATTTTTTTAAGCTAAATTGATTTGGAAATTAATATAAGATTTTGGTTAAATTATGATTAATAGAGGATTAATTTAAATATTTAGGAACGAATATGTATATAAAATTGATTAAAAATAGAATTTGAAATTTTGATTCAAATTTAAATATCTTAGAAAATAAAATTATGTTTGGATTTTCCAAATTAAATAAGATATATGTTTATTTATTTATATAAATGGATTATAATTTGAGATTTGATTTTGAAAATATGAGATCTAAATATAAAATTAACATGATTACTTATTTATGTATAATTCGTTTTAAAATCCTTTTTCTTATAAAGTTGTAAATAATTGAAAATGTATGTAAAAATATATTTATAATATTAAAACAAGAACTAAAAGAGTTATAAATATACATGTCTTTTGAAAATTTATAAGAAAGCATATATATATATATATATGTGTGTGTGTGTGTGTGTGTGAAGAAATTAGTTTGTGAATTTATGAGATTTGATAAAAACTTAAATTGCTTTTCTTTTATACTTGAAAATGAATATAGTAGTGCATATGGAATTAATTGGAGAAATTTCGAGGATAAATAAAAAAAATGTATTTGAATATAAATTGGGTTTGGAAAAAAAATTGTATAAGTATTTTTATAAAATTATTTGGATTTAAAAGTGTAAAGGTATAAAATATAAGTGAGATTTAATTAAAGATTTAACATATATGACACATATATAAGTATAAAATAGATAAAACATGTTTTATAAATTGAAATAAAATAAGGTTAAAACACAAATTTGTAAATTAATTGAGAAGAAAGGATATAAACATAAAATTGTTATTTTGAACAAGTGTAAATAATTTTAAATCATGTATGACCATGTGTAAACTAAGTAGCATGAAATTTAACAAGTGGCATTTCATTATCTTTCAATTAAAAGTATACAAAAATATACGTAAAGAAAGAAATAATCAGATTTCTCAATATTCATTCTTAGTTCAGAATTTCTCAAACCTGAGAAACCAAGATCAAAATAAAAACCCTGAAAACAAATTTACAAATAAAAGAAAGAAATGGGAAACCTGTAAACAATATTATCTCATCATCTCAAGTACAAACTTGAAACCAGAGCTGTTTGCAAGCCTGTAAACGATTCAAAGATCAAGTAGAAAAAAATTCAAACAAAACTTCATCAGCAATCAAATTCAGATCATCAAGCAGAATTCAAAAACAAACTAAAACCTGGTAAATCACAGCAAACCAGAAAACAAAAGCCAGATCAAAAGCAAGGCAACTAATTCAACTCAATGTAAAGATCTGAACAATTCAACTAAAGCAATCAGATTCAGACCAAAGATCAAGTTCAAAATAAACTTTCTAGGTCCTCTGTTTTCATCCCTCAGGTGAGCAAACTCTTCAACCTGTACGAGTAAATCTGGTTTGTATGTGTTTGAATCAGAAATGATGTGGTGAATGATGGTTGAATAGGTGCAAATATGTTGTGTATACATATAATATTGAATGTGAACAGATATATTCATATCTGTTCTTAGTTTACAGGGTTCAGAAAAAGAAAAAAAAATTAAAAGCTCAACATCTCAGCCTATAACTATCTATAGACTTTGATTCTGAATGAAACTAGTTTGAATTGGTAAGATCAAAATTTTAAAACACTTTTAGGTATTTAAAATAAAAGGGTTTACTGGGAAATTATAAAAACACAGCAAATTCAAATTTTGTTCAAAATTAAATTGATAAAAACTCGAATTTTGAATTCATGATCTGGTTCGTTTTCATAAAACATGATTTTTGAATATGAATTCATGATTTTTAAGTTAGAAAATCTCGAGCATGTGGAGGTTGAACAAAATTGCTTGGATCGTCAATTCCAGATGATCAAAGTGAAATTAAGCCTCGAGTTTGAATTTAAAGGAAGATAAAGTGTTGTAAATTGATGGAAAAAAGGTCACATATTTTTTTGATGATCATAGAGGTGTCGCGATGGGTTTGTAGGGTTTTAACCCAGTTTGTTCGATATGAAAGGAGTGACGATTTTGGTTGTCTCCATTGCATCGAGTTACACTGGATTGAGGGGTATAGGAGCGAGGGGTTATGGCGAAGTTATGGAAGAGGTGGCGATAATTCTGGTGGTCGGTGGTGGTTCCACGGAGCATGTTTTGGTGACCAGAGTTTGGTTCTAGGTGGCCTCGAATGGCTCGATTACGAGTTCGATGTCGTTTCGTCGATCTAGGTTGTTGAGGTGATACAATAGGTCATCAGGGACCTGAAGAGAACGGCGATGGTGGTCGGCGACCGCTCAGGGGATCGTGTACGTGCACAGTATATCATTTGCATCCGGTTGTTTTTGGGTTGTGGAAGATGATGAAAAAACTCGGGTTCGAATATGAGGAATTGAAAAACTGACTCGAAGATGTTCTCGTGCCTGTTGAGTTGATAACAGGTCTTAAGATTTAACAACCTTTAAAATTTAAAATAAAAGTATGACAGGGTTTTAAAGAAAGAAAATGTCTCGGGTGCTTGGTCGGGTTTTTGGCGATGGGCTCGAGTTTCCTGAGCTTGATAGTTTAGCAAGTTTTTAAGTAATTAAAGGATTTAGTTTTAAAACAAATTAAATTTCTTTTTTTTATGAAGTTCTAGAAGAAAAGTATTAATAAGTTTTCAAACTTCAAATCTTAAATTTAAACGATTTTAAAACTTTTTTTAGTCTTGGATAATTTTATTAAGTTAATCATTTAATTTATCCTAAGTGTTTCAAATTAAATTTGATGACGTAATTAAGGGATAGTTGAGATGAATGATTTATCTTAAATATTTGAGGTTTTATTTATAAAAGTAATCAAAATATGATTACTTAATTATCCTAAGATGATAAATTAATGAGATCAATTATTAAAGGTTGATTTAAGGATCATTTAATAATTCAAAGTTGATTGATTAATCAAGAGATTAAAGAACAATTAATTAAGGATAAATTAATTAATGTAATTAATTATGGCAATTAATTTGAGGATAATTAATTAATTTAAAAGGTTAATTAATTAATGAAATTGATTAAGGAATGGTTATCAATTAAGGATTGATTAAATAAATTATTTTAATTAATTAAGGATAATTAATCAAAGGATTCATAAATTAACGGTTAATTAATGTTTTAAGGATAATTAATTAATATTGTTTGTAACTAATTAATATTAGTCAAGCAGGATTAGTAATTATTCATAAGTAATTAAAACTGATTTAAAATTTATCAGATGATTAGCTAATCTTACTTATGAATGTTTGGATTCTATTGGATGATGAATTGTTTGATATCCTTGATGTGTGATACGTTGTGATATGAATTATGCTGATTTGAGTTGTGAACTATGAATGTAATTTGCTTATCTGTGATAAATGTAATTTATTTATCTGTGACGAATTTATATCTGTGAATCTGTAAATAGGGATAAGCGTTATAGGGTTATACCACTTATCGATATTGCTGTCTGTTGGATTATGACGATTGATGTTGTTGCACTATTGTGTAAAACCCCTGGATGACACCTTATACACACAAATATGGATTGCACGAGGAAATTGGTTAAGTCACATATTTTTGAAATAGTTTTTAAAAATTGAATTTTGAATCCAAATGGTTTTGGGTGAAATGTAAAAAGCTTTTGAAAAAGAGTTTTAAAGATTAAAGTTATTTTGAATAACTTGATAAAGTTTTGAAATTTAAATAATTTGGTTTGAATTTGAATTCAAAATTTGAAATTGAATTCTATATTTGGAGATTATGGTTCAAAAGATTATACGAGTTATAAATGTGTTTAAATGTGCTTTAAACCATTTTAAAAGTATTGTTTTGAATTTGAATTTAACCCAAGGACTGTAACTTGTATAAATGAAATTGGATTTTTAAAACTACTTGTTTTCAAATAAGAATAGCTTTCATATAATGAAAGGATTTCCAATTTGTGTTGAAAGATTCAAGTTTGAGATGAAATTGTGAATGTTTTTGAAAGCTATGAATAAACCTTTGTGAAAGATTGTTAAGCTTTGTTTTGGAATCAAAGAGGATTCTAAATGGTGTATCTTTTATATATAAAAGATTTGTAATGGGAATTGTTTTGAAAGTTATGAATGGATCTTTGGAAATAGTTTTGAAAAATATAATTGAGTCTTTGGTTTAGTAATTGGATGTGGTAATCCAATTTGGGAGAGGAAATTGTTTTGAAAAGCTGTGAATGAATCTTTGTGAAATCTAGGTGAACTTTGTGAAGTGAATCTTTTTATTTAAAGATTTAGAAATGGTAATTTTTTTAAACCATTTGAAAAGAAAGTTTGGGTTTTAAGTTGTGACTTAACTGAAATCCCATATCCATATGTTTTTAATATTGCGCTCATTATTCGGTTAGCCGAGAGAGGACCTTGTGTCATATAACCCATTACGAATAATGATACGATGTTATGTGTAACAACCCTATATTTTCTGATTATTGTAATTGTATATTTTAATTATTTTAATTTAAATTCCTAATTTAAAAACTTTATTTTATTTATTAAAATGAATATATTTTGTTAATTGAAATATAAATGTTGATTTTGATGTGGATTAGAATTTCAAACATGCATAAATTGAATATTTCCAGAAAATGTGAATTTTGGTCAATTTGGTCAAACTTTTACTTTTAAATTTAAATTTTAAAAGTTTGAAAATCTGAATTTTATCTTTTGTTATGAAAGTAAATAAAATTTCAAGAACACTGCTTTTCGTTTCGTTGAAATCCGAATAATATTGTGAAAGTTATGCTTTTTACAAAATTGGGTGTAAATTGTTTTATTTAACACTATTTTTTATTTTAAATTATATAAATAATCTTTTTTAATTGTCATATCTTATTCTAAATTGTATTATATGTTACGTTACATATATTTTTACCTTTTAAATATTTTTAAAGTGATGTTTGAATTTTTCCAAAGCTCATTGAATTTATTTTCTATTTTTAAAGGTTAGTTTCCATTTTTCTGCTATTTTCTTCATTTAAATTATATTTAATTAAAATTTATTTATTCATTTTTATGTATACATTTTATTTTTATGTTTTTATCTTTATTTATAAATATTTTTCATGTACATAATTTTTTTTCAAAGTTTATTCCATTTATTTTCAAATTTTCTAGACTAGTTTTCATTTTCTGTGCTATTTTCTTAATTTAATCATATATAATTAATATTTATTTATTTATATTTTTTTTATTTGTTATATTTCGTATTTTATCTGAATTTATTTATATATTTCAATTATATAAAAATTTAAAAAGAAATATTGGATATATGAAGAGTTTGAAACCCTTTGTATGCTTAGTCTCTTTGTATTCTTGTCCTTTCATTTTCCAATTGCCTCTTCATTTTTGATTGGCCGGCCACTTTCTTTTGTTATTTCCGTGACTTCCCTCTTCCATTCACGTGAATTTGTTTCTTCTCATCACAAACTCACGGCTCCAAAGCTTCAAGAGTGAAAAAAATATAAAAACAATGGCTTTTCTTTTCACATTTCCCCTCTTCTTCACTGATTTAGCCTTCCTCTTCTTCATGTTTGCTTGGCCTCACCTCTCTCCTTGCTGACCACCATCCTCTCCACCATCTACAGCAGCATCAACCCCCTCTCCTCTGACCACCACCTCTGGCCATGACCATTAGATGAAGCCACCACCTCAAATTTGCAAAGCACTTCACTAGAACAATGCTAGCCAAGCCTATACTCCACTATTGCCTTCATAGTTGCCTTTGGCCACCCCTTA
The DNA here is from genome assembly GCA_030765085.1 of Allium cepa. Lineage (NCBI taxonomy): Eukaryota > Viridiplantae > Streptophyta > Magnoliopsida > Asparagales > Amaryllidaceae > Allium > Allium cepa. The sequence continues at coordinate 315,907,098 of CM060931.1, forward strand.
GCCACCACCACCATCATCTACTTCACCTTTGGCTGCCCCTTTCACTACTATCCAGATCTGACCTGACATGAAGGCCCCATGGCCGAGCCTATATGTGGTCATAGCCGAGTCAAAACGCACCAAAAACTTCACATATTTTCCTTGAACCAATGTATGCTTCATGTTGTAACTCTTCCACCACCTTCATCCACTTGTAACCTGACCTTTATGGTTGCCATACCTGACCCAAAACAGAGCCTAGTATGGTGAGATCAAGCCCATTTGATCATGTGACAAGCTTATGTTGTCGTGTGCAAGTCTTTTGCTTCTAAGGTTTGGTCATCTCTCTTGTTTTGCAACTGTTCTGCAAACTAAAGTTGTTGATTATATTTGTATGTCGATATCTATATTTGTGCTTATGTATGTTATATTTTGTGTTGTTTACAAGGGTCTCCATTCAAATCAAATCGTGCTTGTCGTGCCATTGGAATCGCTCTTGTGTGTGTTGTTTGTCTCTAGCTTCGTAAAAGGCGAGTCTTTCTCACTCTGACATATTTACTTATGAAATAGTAAATTGATGGCAAGTGTATAGTAATATAAAATGTTTATGCAAGTTAATGATGATCATATGATATGCTATGCCATGTTATTACCATGTTAAAACTGTTAGTTAACACCTGACATTTGATATATTGCGACATTGACATTGTTTATATTGTTTATGCATATGATCACACTGCAAGTTCCCTGTCAGAATAGAATCACTATGGGTTGAAATGATACATACCCGAACGGACTTTAGAATAAACAAATCGTTATGGGCTGAAATGATAGGCCTGAGCGATTTTTATTGTATTTTATTTGACTTGGGATTGCGGGTTTGAAATGATAGAACCCGGGTTTCTTTGTAAACTGCGGATTGAAATGATATATATCCGTATCACTTGACCTAGGTTAGAAAATTATATACAGACCCCGTGGTATATTTTTAAATGATTTTTATTAAAATATGTATTTTTAAAAGTGAAATTTTGATTTAAAAATATATATTTTATGGTTTTAAGAAAATTAAATATTAAGTCTTGAAATTGTGAATTTGAGTACGTAAATTTGAAGTAATTGAGATTTTAGACTTTAAATTTTATTTTAAAATGTAAATAAATAATGGAAATGAAATTTAAAGTTTTGAAATTGTATTTGAAGTAAAATTTTAAGTTTTATTTAATTTACATGTTAATAAGCAGTGAATTTTGACTTAATAAATGAATGGAGTTTTTAAATTGAATATTTGATCTAAAAATTTTGTTGTGTTAAATCATATGTTAAAATGATTTTAAATCTGAAATTTTGAAGTCTAGAAATATGATTTTTAATTTATAATAAAAATTTGGAGTTTTATTATTATTTTGAAAAGCTAAAATGAAATCTGGAATTTTATAGCATTTTCAAAATGTTGTAGTCTTTTGACAGCATTTTTAAATGCTATTGTTTTGAATCTAACAATGTTTGAAATAACTAAATATCTATTAAGACATTTTATAAATGCCGTTATTCTTGAAATAAACCATTTTTGGAAGCTATAAGCTACGATAGCACTTTATAAATGCCGTCGTTGCTATAATTTGACAATGTTTGAAATGTTATAGATTTTAACACTGTTTGAGTTATATTTTAAAGTGTTAAATGATTTAACTTTTGGAAATTGATTAATTGTGAAATTTAAGAAGTTTTGAATATATTTTAATAATTAAATTTGAATTTTTAAGGAATTTAAATTTGAATTTAAATTTAAATAGGGTTTACTTGGTTATGTGTTGAATGGAATGAAATGTAATGAGGTAAATGAATTTTTGAATGGAATTTTTAATGTATTTTGTAACGATACTTGAAATAACAAATGAATGACTTATTTGATTTAAAAATGATATTTAAATTTGAGTATTTGAATTTAAATTCAAATAATGATTTGATAATAAGGTTTGGAAATGATTTGATCTTTATTTTGATAAAGAATATGAATTGGAATGATATGTACTTTTGATAAATGAATATTTGAAGTTTATATTGGTATGAAAGGATATTTAGTTTAATTGTAAATTGAGTTTATTTAAATAATATTGGATTTATGAAATGAATATTTCAAAACTAAGAAATAATGAAACTAGATTTGAGATATATGAAATTATAAAATTTAGTTTTTGAAATGCGGGATATTAAAGCTTTGAAATATATTAAAAATTGAATAGTTTAATTTGTGGATCAAATATATATTTGAAATTGATATGATTTGAAATGGTTATTAGGAAATTTAATTGAAACTGATGGGTTGAATCGAATTAAGTTGGAAATTGAAAATTTGGGATTAATTGAATGAATTGTAAAATGTAAAAAATTAAATGAATATCCCATGATTTCAAATGTATGATTTTGAAATGTTATGATTTTCAAAGTGTAATTGTTTCAAGTATTTTTGGTTTCGAAAGAGTTATACTTTGAAAATATTATGATTTTGAAATGAATATATGTTTGAAATGTTTTTGGTTTCGAAGTATAAACTATTTTGATTGAATAAATAGTTTTGAAACAAAAATGGTTTTGGTCTTTTTGAAGTATAAACTATTTTGAAAGAAATATTGTTTGAAATGAAATGATTTGATCTTTTTGAAGTATAAACTATTTTGAAATGACCACGGCGTTATAATAACGTTTGGTTGTTAAAGAGACCGGGATCAGAAGTTGTCATACTCTCTGCCAACTCCGAAAACCACTTTAACAACCGTGTACGCGGTGGAGATTCCAGAATGAAGTAGGATGGTGGCGACGTTCTTGAGGTATAATACGTGGACCCAACTCCCGTGAGTTGGCATAAGGTGGCTAAAACATGAGCGATCTCGGGCCAAGTGAGGTCATTCCTCCGATCGGACACATTCCTTCGATACTATACTCTTACTGGTGATTGATTAGATGGCCATCCTCCAATTTTGATATGTGAGTGTGTTCCGAGGTGGGCGTATGTGGCTGCTGCGTTACCACCAGCCCATGTGCGTAATTGGTATATCTACCCTGGCATTGCCTTGTGTGCCGTGTCACCTACCATACCGAGCCTTTACTACGAGTTTTTTTCTTCTCCCGTAGCCCGTGTGGTATCCTCTGACAGTCACCCGGAGTGGAGATGGCATGATATTGGATGGACTACTGGGACTATTATGTGTGAAGGGTGATATGGGTAGCCCGAAACGCTATTTAAAAGTATGTTTATTTTACTGTAGACATTATTATAATAGCGCAATATTACTACATAGTAAATAGTATAACGGATCCTTAAAGGATGGGCGATCCCAAGCATTCTTTAAGTTACTGATGCATTTTTTGTTACTGTTCACTTGAGTTGATTTACAGTTCATAAGTATTTATGTCCTGCCTCGAGTGTTTTGTGTTTTGCTTTACGCTCGAATCAGATTGAGTGAGCTAGCATTCAAGATTCACCTTCGGAGTTGGAGCTTTTCTTGAAGATACAGCCATCTATTTTTGCTTTCTGTATCCAGTGATTTTAGTGATGTATTCTGATTTGTACCTGATGTATCTTGTTACTCTTCTATTGTATCTTGTTTAACTCTGATGTATCTTATTTTTATATAGTAGCTTCATGAACTACTATCTCTTTTATTTCCGCTGCATTATTATTTACTCTGCGTCTGCGATCTGTGATTATGTATTTACTGTATATTCTGAGATTTGCAAAATTTTATTTACAATGCGGTATTTTGAGCAATTCAAGTTCGACATGTGCGGATGCGAATGGTTGAAAATATCGGGTTGTTACATTATGGATAGCATTTGAAGACCGGTGGAGAAGACCGGATATTTTCGAAAGCGAAAGGATAACCCGTCGAATGTCTCTGCACCGAATGACCCCTGGTATAGAGATTTGAGCACCCTTTGTGACGGGGAGTCTGGACGTGATTAGGGATTATCCGGATTTGCAAGGGCTTCATTTTGAAGTGCATTCGGTTCTGTTCAAACTCAGAACAGACTTGTATGGATGTGTGTCTGACGTTACACTTTGAGATGTAAAGCTGGTTTCTATCAAATACATTTCTGTTTGGTGGTGGAGATTTATTCTCTTAGCTTAACACCCTTCTCTGAGACATACGAGCTCAGAGGTTATGTAGTTGATGGTTACTAGTGATACATTCCCAATTTGGTAATGTGGCACACGAAGTGCTGCTGATCATTTGTTGATCGAAGCATGGCTTTGTGAAAAAGCGTAGCTTTGTGGACGAGACTGCATTAGGACCTCACACCTCAAAAATGGTCGAAACAGGAATGTTGCAGCAAGGTTTTTAGGGGTCGCGCCCCTAGGGTATGTCCATTTCCTTCTGCATAAAAGGTGATATCATAGTATGGAGCCTAGATATTTAACATATGTGGTTACTGCAAATTTATTACTTTGTGGTTGTTGGTTGAGAGGCGCCTCAGATAATGGTCGGTAAGGACCGAGGGTGGTATCCTTGTGTGGTAGTTACCTATGTTATAGCTTGGTTAAAGTGTGAGTTAGCATCGGCCTTGTTAGCAGAGATCCGGTTAGGTTCTCGAAGGCGTCCTTCCAGAGGCGTTCCCATTTCGGTAAGGAAGATCCTTAGCCTGACCATCTGTTGGAAATCCAAAGAAACAATAGCGCCTTGTACGGTTTTAGTTGTATAACCTGCCATTTAACGTGGTAGCTATAGTAGACATAGTACGAAATGTCTATGCTGGCTAAGATTTATATTATATTTTCGAAAGGTTTTCTTGCACTATGCACTAATAAGAATACCAAATGGTTTTCACGTATCAAACATTTTTGACTGTCATAAGGAGAAATCTCCTCCAAGTGTTCGCTTGAATTGTGTGTGTCGTGGGAGGCCTTATGGCAGTTTCATTTTTCAAAAAGCATTGCGGATTTCAATATTTTAATTTTGTTGTTGTTTTAAAGGTAAAACTGTTTTTATTTGCTCATACCAGTCGCATATCTGACCAGGAGTTTATTGTCCCTTCCTAAACTCTGGGTGTTCACAGTTTTCCACATGGGCAGTCTAGAGTTGGGTTTTTCAGATAGTCAGCTAGTAGTTGTAGATTCGATAGTCTTTAGCTTTCTGTTCGGAAATCTTGAAGTCGTTGGTGTTTGGAGCCATTTGGATTTTGGCGATCACATTTGTTTCTCTGTAATATTTGGAGTCACGTTATTGCTTATTGCCTCGATGATGGTGGTTCTCGCTTTCTGGTTTGGAATCTTTTTAGCTTTAGGGCTTTGGAGATGGAGTTGCAGGATGGTGTTGGCTTCTTTTGGAGATTCTAATGGAGTTCCTTCTTTGGAGTTCAAGTTTATGTTATCTTTCCGTTGTCCATGGTCGCAAAGTCTAGACCATCTACTTATGATATTATTCCGCTGCGTTGTCTTGTATCTCTGATAGTTATCGATATCGTTTGTATCATTGTTGTATATGAGATATTGTACCTTTAGAGTTATGATGTATTCATTCATTTTTCTTCCGCTGTGTTGTACTTAATGTGTCATAAGCTCCGGCGAGCCAGATTCGACGTTTGAATCTGCAGCATTCGAGTACAAGTGAAGTACGGGTGTCGATTTTCGAACGCCAAAATCCGGGTCATCACAATAAAATAAGTTAAATAATAAAGTTTGATTTTATTAAGATAATGTTAGGTAGTTGTTTAAATTATATTGGATATATATAGGTATAATGGCTTAAATAAAACTGAGGTTGGAAGATAAATATGAAATTGACGTGAATTAATTTTTTTTAATAATTTTACTCGAATAAATTTGATTTGAAATTCTGATAAATTTGAGATTATATGAAATTGAATTTATTTAAGAATTAAACTCAAAAAGGTTGATGTGGAATTTATTAAATTGGAAGTTTTAAAAGGTATAATTATTATTACTTGATTTTAGGGACTAGGTGAATTAAATGATTATTTCAAGTATAAATGAATTGAAGGCAATATTTAGTTATTTGAAATTTGAGTCTTATTTAAATGATAAGGGGTTTATTATGTAAAATATTTCAAAACTAAATAATAGAAAATTTAATTGTTGAATCGAAATTATCAAATTTAGTTTTGAAATTTTGGAATATTTAAAGCCTTGAAATATATCGAAATTGAAATGTTTCGAAGTTATGAATTTCAAAGTATTATGTTTTAAATGTGTTAATATTTCAAATGTTTGGTTTTGAAGTGTATAATTTGGAAGTGACATGATTTTGGAAAAGGGATATATTTGAAATAAAATGATATTATATGGATTTGAAATAAAAAGGATATCATATAGATTTGGTTTTAAAATGGAAATGATATCGTATTTATATGGTTTTGAAATGGATATTATATTCTGGTTTTAAAAGTATAAACTATTTTGAAAGGACCGTGGTGTTATAATAACGTTTGGTTGTTAAAGAGACCGGGATCGAAAGTTGTCATACTCTCTGCCAATTCCAAAAACCACTTTAACAACCGTGTATGTGACGCCCCACCTCTATACCCACGCTAGCCAAGAACACTACGGTGTAGTGCTGTCAACTAGCGCGGAGAATAAGGCTGTTGAGGAGCGACCATCCATGTAATTTCTTATCACACGGTGGCTATAAAATAATCTTCGAAAACAAATATAGAAGTAAGCATAACATGCGAATCAATCACAGATATCCATATCACAAAGGCGGAAAGAGATATGAATATATATCACATAAAAGTTTACATCAGAGTAGTGGTCTAAAAAGATCCACGATAATACAAAAGAATAGCAACGCGTGCTATACAAAAGAATACAACTATGAGTCTATATCTCAAGTGTAAACAACAAAAGCTGCTAATCTAAACAAGTAGCCAAAAGTCTGAGTAGTGAATCACTGGGGAAGGAGTCAAGCAGTAGCACCTGTAACATCTCGGTCTGACCCGAGTATTATTTATAAGAAAATAATAAACGGATCAGTCTAGCTATAAATATCAGATGACATGATATAAAATAAAAGATATGGCATAAACATAAAATATCCATACTGACATACTACTATAAGTATGCAAATAATGATCAACAGGAGATCAACCGATAAGAGATAAATCAATATCACAAGAATCTTCTCAAAGATCCGAAGAGGGCATCATACCCTAAACTTGTACTCATGACAAGTCAAAGAGATAAATTCCAGAAATCAACACAAGAAATCCAGAAATCATAAAAAGGGAAAGAGGCCTATCACATGACGGTCCGAAGACCATGGGGAGCTACCCCATATGGATGAGTCTGAGTCACCCGAATGAGGTCAAGGCTAACCAAAAAGCAAAAAGGTATGTGTGAGTGGAATCACACAAGTGGTGTCTAGCCTAACCTTGCAATGAAAGAGACATCGTGCAATTGCTAGTCTAATTCATAAAGCGATCATCAAGATCAACGAGAAGTGTCAATTACACTAAGCTAGTAAATATAGAAGTTTAGCTTCATGTCCCATAACCACTTGCTTAACTTAAATATTTACGAACAAACTGTAAATCTTCACTAATAAAATTGTCACAAGAGGTTCAATCGAACAAGTCCAAGAATTAACCGACGAAGTGAACGCAAGCGTTTCATACCACTTGTTTTACTAAGTCGTTTAATTAGATTTCTCATCCGAGTGAGGTAAAGGCTTGTATATACTAATAGATTGGAAAACGGTTTAAGAAAAGAGCTTTGTTATTAAAAATAGAGTTGAAATTGTTTGTTAAAAGAGTTTTGATATTTACTACTAGTATTGAAACCTTTATATTATAAAGTGACAAAACACATAAGCAAGTGTAGAAACAATCAGTCACAAAGATCGCATACGAAGATGCGAATAAAATCCAAGGAAATCAGCTCAATGTTTTTCAGATAAGATCCCCTACGGAGGAGGGTCCAGGGGGGGTGGCAACCCCCCAAGGTGGGGGTGCGGGGGCAACGCCACCGCTTACGGGGTTCGACCTGCCCGGTCAGGTCGCGGGGGTTCAGGGGGCAGCGCCCCGACCAAAACGGTACGACCTAGTGAAGACAAAATGAGGTCTAACGACCTAAGGGGAATAGGGTCGAGCGACCTATAAAACTCGCGACCTAAAAGTTAGCAAGGTCGAACGACCTATAGAGGCATAGGGTGCGGCGACCTAAAACATCGCGACCTAGTGAAGACCTAAGGGAGGCGAGCGACTTATAAAACTCGCGACCTAAAAGTTAGCAAGGTCGAACGACCTATAGAGGCATAGGGTGCAGCGACCTAAAACATCGCGACCTAGTGACCTAACGGTTTAAGGGTCTTGCGACCTAACTGGAAACAAGGTCCAAACGACCTAACGACTTAAAGTGAAACCTGGCTGAGCGATATAAGGTCGGAGACGACCTACGACTTAACTCCGCGTGAGCGACCTACGACCTATGGTTGCTACGACCTAACGAGTTCCAATAGTGAAGGCTTAAGGTCTAACGACCTAAGGGGTAGGACCTAAGGTCTTACGACCTAAGGTGTTGAGGTTGGACGACCTAACCAAATTGCATAGGCCATACGAGCTAAGGCCTAACGACCTAACTCCGAACGAGCTATACGCGAGTGACCTAGGGCGCTAACTCGCAAACGACCTAACGTTAACTCGCGAACGACCTAACTCCAGACGCGCCTTTTCAACGCTTGCGAGCTGAAGACCTGCCGACCTACGATCTAACTCCAAGCGACCTAAGGCCTAACGACCTATAGTGGACGAATGGGCTAAGACCAGAAACGACCCAAATGAAGGTGACGACTTTTCCACGCGAACGACCTATAGATGCTGGGCGACCTAAGGGGGACAGAGCGACCTAAGCCAGAAATTCACCCCAAAACGCTTAAAAGTGGAGTTTTTCGCCAATCCAATCCAAACCAAATGCAAATGTGCATGCAAACATGATAGGGATGCATTTCCAATAGCCCAAGATAGATATAGACGAGAATTGTGAGATAAAAATCTCACCTTTGCTCCAAAACCCAATGAAAATGAAGAACAAAGCTTGAAGGCAAATGGAGAAACAACCACAAGCTTGAATCCGATGTCTTCTTCTTGAATTTGGAGTTGAATGTTGGAGTTGCAATAAAACAAAGACTTTGGAGTTTTAATTTCTCATTCCATTCACCATTTTTGTTGAAGCTTTAGTGTTAGGAAATGAAATGAAGCAATGAAGAAGAAGGGGGGTGGAACTTGGGCCTAATGGGCTAAAAGTCCAAACCAAAAGCTCGAGTGAAAAAGTGGTGAAATTCCACTAACCCCAAACATATCAATGTTTATACTCAAAAGATTGCAAACGACGTTTCGAACTCAATGGAAGTGGTCTCGAGTCCTAATTTGACCGTTTGCAAAAAGTAGCTTCGGACCAAAATCCGATTAACGATAAAATATTTAAATAAAATATTTAAATATAAAAATCGATAAATATGCGGGTTGTTACAGACTCCCCTCCTTAAAGAAATTGCGTCCTCGCAATATATAAGGTGGAAATAAGAAATAACAACCATAAAAGCATATTAATACTAAAGAAATTTGATATTAGAAGTTCACCTCAAAGAGCAGGAGTAAGCAAGTCCGGATGTGTTCGCTCGATGAATTCTCTGGATTCCCAAGAGCAATCCTTAGGATTTGTGGACCATTGAACCCTCACAAGCGGAACATCTTTATTTCGAAGCCGTTTACGCTCCGAAGCAATAATTCGAATAGGATGCTGCTCATAAGTTAAATTCGGCGAAACTTCAATTTCTTCCACAACAGCAGGCTCAAGAATGGAATCGGAATCCCGAAGGCATTTCCGTAATTGAGAAACGTGAACATGTCGTGCATAGCAGAAAACTGAGCCGGTAATGCAAGGCGACAAGCCATGGAATCTATACGTACGGTGATAGGGAATGGCCCAATATATTGAGGCGCTAATCTTTCCCTATCACGGGAACGTACAACACCTATCATAGGTGAAACACGAGTAAAATTCTAGACCTAAAACCAGCTTCTCACCGACCTTAAGCCATCAAGAAGGAGATCGGCATAGCATTCCCTAGAGTGCCTCGAAGAATGCCATACCAATACTAGATTGGAAGCTATGATTATAGGAAAATTCAACAAGAGAAATATGATTTTCCCAACTTCCACAAAAATCAAGCACACAACACGAAGAAGGTCTTCCGGAGTTTGGTTCACACGCTCTACTTGTCCATCGGACTGGGGTAATAAGCGGTGCTTAAATTAAGCTTCGTTTCTAAAGCTTTTTGAAGACACTTCCAAAAATCCACTAGTAAACAATGGATCACTATCGCTATCGATATAAGTAGGAACTCCATGTAATTTAACATCTCCTTTAACAAAGAGTTTGGGCCAAAAGAGGAACGGTTCGGTTAATCCGAACGGGGAATAAAATGGACGGATTTAGTAAGTCTATCTACTATAACCCATAAGTTATCATGACCCGAACGGGAACGGGGAAAGACATCTATAAAATCCATGGAGATTTGGTCTTACTTCCAAATTGGAATTTCTAAAGGTTGCATTAACCCACCAGGCCTTTAGTGTAGGGCCTTGACAAGATGGCGAGTCATACAACACTTAACAAAGTTAGCGATATCAGATTTCATTCACTCCAAATAATAAAGTCGCTTCATATCTACGTACACTTTACTACTTCTAGGATGAATGGTAATTTTGGAACGATGTGAATCTTCTAAAATATATTGACGAAGATCACAAATATTTGGTACGATAAGTCTACCAAACTTTTAAATGTCGCCACGAAAATCAACATCGAAGTCTTTCTAACTTTCAATAATAATTTTATCCCTACAACAATGGCTAAGAAGAGCCAATTCAGAATCTAGCCCTTTGAGCTACAAGAATGCAGTCTAAAAAGAATAAGGAACCCCTAGACTACATAAAACAAGGGATGCATACAAATCGGATTTCGCGATCTCGAATCTCTCAAGTGAATAGAGTCTCGAGATCGTTCCATTCGGATATCACCATAGAAAACAACTACTTGTTGCTTACGACTAGTGCATTGGCAACAAGATTTCCCCTTTCAGGGAGTATATAGAATATCAAGATCATAAGATGCAAGAAATTCGAGCCAATATGGTCGACGCAACTTAATTATGGGAAATAGATATCCCAATGATTTATAATTGAGGTAGAGAACAAATTTCTCCACCAAAGACGATGATGCCAAATATTGAAAGCAAAATCAATAGCCGCGAGTACCAGATCATAAGTGGCATTCCTAGTCTCGATCGGCCTCAAAGATTTAGAAGCAAAAGTGATTGCACGTTCTCTTTCGCAAGAGAACGGCATCCAAACCCATACAATAAGCATTGGTACTAAGGTTAAAGTCTTGGTTCTCTTCGGGAATCACAAGAATAAGAATATTGAAAAGAAGGAATTTTGTCCTCTTTCCTAAAAAGCTAAAACTTTAAAAATCACAATTACCTTTATAGAAAAATTTATATTTTACAAGTCAATTTATTGTGTCTGATTGTCTCATCAAAGCGTTTAGGAAATCCCTATCGATAGCGTTGATCAAGTGCATCGACCAGAAATCTTAAAACACTAAATGGGCAATACAACACAAAATTACCTTTTTATAGGAATTTAAAATATCTTCTTAAAAGATTTGTAAAATTTTAATTTTCTATTTTCATCCAAAATTAATAAATACAAGATTGGAATTATTGAGATATCCATAGAATACTTGATTTATAAAAGGGATGAAATAAACTGGATAAACTGAATGACACAATATGTCATTCATATAAATCATAATGAGTGCGGAATGCGGTATGTGGAAGGCTAACTTCCGCAACTCGTAGTGATTGAAATTCGGTGGCAAGGTCAAACTAGAAAGACCTTAACACCACTTAAAAGGTTGCTTAGGTAATGATCCTAAGACAAACTCAAAAATATCGGAGAATTCTCAACCGATATGAATGAGCGAGATATCTCTTTATTCAACATGTGAGCTTAAAGAATAAAATGATGCCATCGATTTGAAATCGAAATCACAAAGGAAAAATATGAATCTGCTTAACATATTGAAAATGTCGAAAAAGGAATTGTCCATTCGGAAAAATTGGATATGGGCTTTGCAATAAGCCAATCCTTTCACGCAAATCAATTCCGAAACCAAAGCAATGCATAACATGCAAATTGGTTCGGAAAGAAAAATCACATGAAATTTTTTTCGATATCAATAAAAAGCAAGTAGAGTGTTGCAGATCCACTAATCTGGATTCGCAATCCTCAAAGAAGTCATCAAGCCCAAAACATAAAAAGAAAGAAAATCATCAAGTTCTTCTGATAAATAAAAATGATGAGGGAAACCCATATCAAAAAGAACTCGAATCGGATAATCGCAAACAAATGAAATCAAGGATTAAATAAGGAATACCTTGACCCTGAGAAGTTTCGTTAGAAGCTTTTAGCTATCCTTCTCTCTTACTAGGTCGTGTGGGACATGTAGACAAGTAATGGCCCGAGCCCTGCAATAGCGGCAATAGAGGGGTTCCGGGCGCTTAGTTACATAATGGTCTGAGGAACCACAATTGTAGCATCGTTTACGACTAGAGGTAGATGGCTTGGCTACCGAAGTTGCTGGTCCCACCTTCTTCTTACTTAGAAGTATGGGGCAGACAGAAATATGATGACTAGAATCTTTGCAGTAACGACAAAAGAGTGGTTCCGGACACTCCTTCGCATAGTCGTCCCTAGAACCACAGTTGTAGCATTTTCCACAATTAAGGATTGGAGTCTTTGCTCCAAAAATAGGTTGCTTCACCTTCTTATCGGGATGAGGGCTTTTGAATTTAATACGCCTCTTCTTGGAAATCCCAATATCACTATCAATCCCTCTTTTCTTGTAGCATGATATCTACAAGTTGGTCGAAAGGAACTTCTAGTTTCAGAGGTAAAACCATTTCGGGATCCTTATCCAAAGCACAGATAAACCTTTGATTCTGAGCAAGATCCAAAAGTTGTTGGGCAGACATGAATGCGCCATCCAGAGAAGGGCAACTAGATTGACAAGTGCTAGGACTGCTAGAACTAACCATTTCTCTTCCTTAAGAAAGAAAGAAGGAAGAAGAAGAAGGTTATTCACAAAATGAATATCAAGCAATCTTGATAGATAAAACAAGGAATCATAAAGAAAATAGGATGAATCGGTACGAAGACTCGAATTAAATCCTAAGGCACAACTCCTAAGAAAGACTTAGGACATGATCCTTGTTAAATTATTCTACAATGTTCCGAAGTTTGGCTCTGATACCAAGCTGTGACGCCCCACCTCTATACCCACGCTAGCCAAGAACACTACGGTGTAGTGCTGTCAACTAGCGCGGAGAATAAGGCTGTTGAGGAGCGACCATCCATGTAATTTCTTATCACACGGTGGCTATAAAATAATCTTCGGAAACAAATATAGAAGTAAGCATAACATGCGAATCAATCACATATATCCATATCACAAAGGCGGAAAGAGATATGAATATATATCACATAAAAGTGTACATCAGAGTAGTGGTCTAAAAAGATCCACGATAATACAAAAGAATAGCAACGCGTGCTATACAAAAGAATACAACTATGAGTCTATATCTCAAGTGTAAACAACAAAAGCTGCTAATCTAAACAAGTAGCCAAAAGTCTGAGTAGTGAATCACTGGGGAAGGAGTCAAGCAGTAGCACCTGTAACATCTCGGTCTGACCCGAGTATTATTTATAAGAAAATAATAAACGGATCAGTCTAGCTATAAATATCAGATGACATGATATAAAATAAAAGATATGGCATAAACATAAAATATCCATACTGACATACTACTATAAGTATGCAAATAATGATCAACAGGAGATCAACCGATAAGAGATAAATCAATATCACAAGAATCTTCTCAAAGATCCGAAGAGGGCATCATACCCTAAACTTGTACTCATGACAAGTCAAAGAGATAAATTCCAGAAATCAACACAAGAAATCCAGAAATCATAAAAAGGGAAAGAGGCCTATCACATGACGGTCCGAAGACCATGGGGAGCTACCCCATATGGATGAGTCTGAGTCACCCGAATGAGGTCAAGGCTAACCAAAAAGCAAAAAGGTATGTGTGAGTGGAATCACACAAGTGGTGTCTAGCCTAACCTTGCAATGAAAGAGACATCGTGCAATTGCTAGTCTAATTCATAAAGCGATCATCAAGATCAACGAGAAGTGTCAATTACACTAAGCTAGTAAATATAGAAGTTTAGCTTCATGTCCTATAACCACTTGCTTAACTTAAATATTTACGAACAAACTGTAAATCTTCACTAATAAAATTGTCACAAGAGGTTCAATCGAACAAGTCCAAGAATTAACCGACGAAGTGAACGCAAGCGTTTCATACCACTTGTTTTACTAAGTCGTTTAATTAGATTTCTCATCCGAGTGAGGTAAAGGCTTGTATATGCTAATAGATTGGAAAACGGTTTAAGAAAAGAGCTTTGTTATTAAAAATAGAGTTGAAATTGTTTGTTAAAAGAGTTTTGATATTTACTACTAGTATTGAAACCTTTATATTATAAAGTGACAAAACACATAAGCAAGTGTAGAAACAATCAGTCACAAAGATCGCATACGGAGATGCGAATAAAATCCAAGGAAATCAGCTCAATGTTTTTCAGATAAGATCCCCTACGGAGGGGGGTCCAGGGGGGTGGCAACCCCCCAAGGTGGGGGTGCGGGGGCAACGCCACCGCTTACGGGGTTCGACCTGCCCGGTCAGGTCGCGGGGGTCCAGGGGGCAGCGCCCCGACCAAAACGGTACGACCTAGTGAAGACAAAATGAGGTCTAACGACCTAAGGGGAATAGGGTCGAGTGACCTATAAAACTCGCGACCTAAAAGTTAGCAAGGTCGAACGACCTATAGAGGCATAGGGTGCGGCGACCTAAAACATCGCGACCTAGTGAAGACCAAAGGGAGGCGAGCGACTTATAAAACTCGCGACCTAAAAGTTAGCAAGGTCGAACGACCTATAGAGGCATAAGGTGCAGCGACCTAAAACATCGCGACCTAGTGACCTAACGGTTTAAGGGTCTTGCGACCTAACTGGAAACAAGGTCCAAACGACCTAACGACTTAAAGTGAAACCTGGCTGAGCGATATAAGGTCGGAGACGACCTACGACTTAATTCCGCGTGAGCGACCTACGACCTATGGTTGCTACGACCTAACGAGTTCCAATAGTGAAGGCTTAAGGTCTAACGACCTAAGGGGTAGGACCTAAGGTCTTACGACCTAAGGTGTTGAGGTTGGACGACCTAACCAAATTGCATAGGCCATACGAGCTAAGGCCTAACGACCTAACTCCGAACGAGCTATACGCGAGTGACCTAGGGCGCTAACTCGCAAACGACCTAACGTTAACTCGCGAACGACCTAACTCCAGACGCGCCTTTTCAACGCGTGCGAGCTGAAGACCTGCCGACCTACGACCTAACTCCAAGCGACCTAAGGCCTAACGACCTATAGTGGACGAATGGGCTAAGGCCAGAAACGACCCAAATGAAGGTGACGACTTTTCCACGCGAACGACCTATAGATGCTGGGCGACCTAAGGGGGACAGAGCGACCTAAGCCAGAAATTCACCCCAAAACGCTTAAAAGCGGAGTTTTTCGCCAATCCAATCCAAACCAAATGCAAATGTGCATGCAAACATGATAGGGATGCATTTCCAATAGCCTAAGATAGATATAGACGAGAATTGTGAGATAAAAATCTCACCTTTGCTCCAAAACCCAATGAAAATGAAGAACAAAGCTTGAAGGCAAATGGAGAAACAACCACAAGCTTGAATCCGATGTCTTCTTCTTGAATTTGGAGTTGAATGTTGGAGTTGCAATAAAACAAAGACTTTGGAGTTTTAATTTCTCATTCCATTCACCATTTTTGTTGAAGCTTTAGTGTTAGGAAATGAAATGAAGCAATGAAGAAGAAGGGGGGTGGAACTTGGGCCTAATGGGCTAAAAGTCCAAACCAAAAGCTCGAGTGAAAAAGTGGTGAAATTCCACTAACCCCAAACATATCAATGTTTATACTCAGAAGATTGCAAACGACGTTTCGAACTCAATGGAAGTGGTCTCGAGTCCTAATTTAACCGTTTGCAAAAAGTAGCTTCGGACCAAAATCCGATTAACGATAAAATATTTAAATAAAATATTTAAATATAAAAATCGATAAATATGCGGGTTGTTACAGTGTACGCGGTGGAGATTCTAGAGTGGAGTAGGATTGTGGCGGCGTTTACTTTGAGGTAAATACGTGGATCCGACTCCCGCGAGTTGGCATAGGGTGGCTAAAACAGTAGCGATTGACGGGCTAAGAAGGTAGCACCTTTTATCAGACACATCTCTTCGATAATAAACTCTGAATTTTGGATTGATTCGGTGGCCACTTTTGGTTTTTGATTTGGGGGTGCGGCTTGAGGTGGGCGGTAGCTGCGTGCTATGCGTTACCACCGACCCATAAGCGTAATTGGTATATCTACCCTGGCATTGCCTAGTTGTGCCGTGTCACCTACCCTAGCGCGTTTTGTACAAGTTTGATTTGTGTCGTACCTATGGAGTATCCTCTGGTAGCCTCCCGATCAGGAGGTATTACGGTACTGTATAGACTATTGGCACTATTACGTGTTAAGGGCTATATAGGTAACCCCTTAACGCTATTTAAACGTAAGTTTATTTTACTATTTTACAATATTATAATAGCGAAATATTACTACATAGTAAATAGTTTAACGGATCCTTAGGAGATGTGAATCCCGAGCATCATTTAAGTTATTGCACTCACGTTGACACTGGATAGGAGATGTCCAATCCCGTAAACATCTCTGATGCCGTTCCACTCATATTATTTACTGTTGATTTAACTTACGTAAGATCTTTAGTTCTAACTCGAGTGTTTTGTCTTTTCAATTTTCTCTGGTCAGCCGGAGCATTTTAGGATTTGGAAGACCGTATTCTAGAGGACGAAGACGAAGATTTATTATTATCTATTATATTATTCCACCACACCATTTTAGTCCGCTGCATTGTTATCTATTATTCTCTGGTATGTGTAGCACTGATACATATTGTATACGTATAATCAAATGTTTTGTAAATAGCTTCATTAACTATATTTGATTATTATATTTTGTTATTCCGCTGCAAGATTCTGTTTTGTTTTCTTTCTTTCTCTGCTTTTTCTTATTTACCCCATAACAATCCGTCCTTCTATATGGTTTAAGTCCGACATGTGTGGTTTATTGTCGTTTTAAAAGTACAAAATGGCGGGACGTTACATCTGGTATCAGAGCGAGGTTTAGCTATAAACCTTAGCCTTGTAGGGTCTGACTCCTTATTAATAGGGTTGTAATATCCTATAATGAGTCACTGAGTGTATATATATGAGAGAGCGTATTTGCTAGTGTTATAAAAGGTTTTGATATTGTGTTAATTTGTTACGTTTTGTATTTATAAATTCTGGTTGATGCATGAGACGCTATGACATCAACAGGGATTTCTAAACACTTAATGACAGACTGACACAATATTTGTTTTGAATATAGGTGAATGAAATAATTTTGCCTATTATATTTTCTATATATAAAATAAGAATTTTTAAAAGGTTATGTTTGGTTGTATTATATTGGTTATTAGGTAATGAACTTTATAAATAATAGTTGAAATGAGATTTAAAATAAAATAAATGGAAATTGGGAATTTAAAACGTAAATTCCGGGGTTTTGAAAAATTCTTTTGAATGATTTTGGAATATAATAATAATATTTAGAATTATTTTCTGATATAAATATTTCGATATAATCTGAAAAGAATTGTTTTAAAGAAATTTGGGAAGGAATAAATTCTGTACTCCCTTCTCTGTCACTGGAAAATAATTTCGGTGATGAGTGCATGCATCATCAACATTCATTTTCGAGTTTCGAAGTGGGAATGCCACTGTAGTAGTTTCACTACAGATTTATTTTGATAAACAAATATAATTTTTAATTATTTTAAATATAATTGGATATATAAATACGTTTATCTATTATTTTAAAATGATTTGAGATTTAACCCGGTATTTAGTTCTCAAGTTTCCATTGATCAATAGTTTCAATTATTGCAGTGAAATGGAATGTGGCTAGTTAATAATTGGAACCTTTAATTAAAATGAGAGATAAAATGCTAGGTTATGAATGAAATTACAAGAAAAATTGAAATGTGCAACCTATAAGACAAATGATAGGATTATTGGACAGTAATTTAGTTAAAAGAAATGAGAAAAACTTGTATAACTTTCCATTGCATTCTTAAAAAGCAAATATATAACTTACTAAAAGATTTAAAAAGTTGAAATGTTAATAAGAAAATGTAATAGAATATTAGACAAGTAATACTTAAATAATGAAAGTGTTCAATAAAAATTTACTTTATAAATAAGAAATTTGACATGGAGATAGCTGTAAAATTGAGTCAAAATTTTAACACTAATTAAATGAAATTGGAGTTGAGTAATGTAAGTAAAGATTTTGAACTTAAGTTAATGTTGGAACTATTTATTTATAAAGTAAATAAATGAAATTAAGGAGTGAACAAATGAATGTAATACAATAAAAAGAAAATTTACATAATATGAATAAATGAAAATAAATAAAAGTCTATAAGAAATAAATGTAAATAAAAAAAGATAAACCATTATATGAATAAAAAGGAAATCAAACAACAAATTTTAAGAAATGGAATTTATAAAAATTAACTTGATCTATTGCTTGGAATTGTTGTTTGTTTGGTTTATGGTTGTTTAGGTAAAGATACTTTAAATTTGTTTGGATGTATGAATAATCTATTTGGTTTCATCTAAGACTGTTGAGTTAATGGTGCACTTAGTAGTTTATTTTACATTCTGTACAAATTAAAGTTTTAAAGCCGAACAACTATTTGTTTGTTTGCTATGGATATAGGGATGGTTGATTTTATTGACTACATATGATGGTTGTATGCCTTGTTGCAAGTGATTGATGTTTGTATGGATTTGTTCGTTTATGTTTGAAACTACTTTAAATATTTCATTTTATAATTATTGTTAATTCCTTTTGGATTATATAAGTAAAATACAGGTTGTGGAAGCAATGGCTACTGCTTTTGGTTTCATAATTAAGCGTAAATTTCCCGACCAATAGGTACGTTTTCGGATTACGGTTTATAGCGTTATTATATTGTTCTTCCCGTGTTGGGATATATATTATTTTGAAAAATATATGTTTATATTGTTATACTTGATATTATATTTTTTTCCCGAGCTCTCCATACAAAGGAGACTCTGTCGAAATTTTCTGTAAATTTTAGACTTAGAAATTTTTTGAAAAGTGTTTTTCAAACTTTACTAAATTTAAGTATAAAAAGATTTAATGGTTAAAAATTGGTATATTTTATTTAAATTAATTAATTTTCTAAATTTATTTGTTTATAAATTTAATATTTTAAGTAGGATATATTGATTTCTTAATTCTTCTTTTCCCTTCTTTTTCCTTTTCGGGGACGAAAATTTTTGAGTGAGGGAGAGTGTAACGACCCATAATTTTCGATAATTAGAATTTGTTGATTTAGTGAGGTTTTGGTAAATTAATAGTAAAGAAATAAAAATTTTGTAGTTTAATTATGGAATGAATGCTAAAATGAAATGCAACCATGGAAATTAAAGCTAAGTATTGACAATTGAAATGAAATTACGATTAATTGAAGTAATGTAAATTATTATACTGGGCTAAGAATTGAATATAAGAAAACAAAGGTAAATAGTGAATTAATTAATGAATTAATAATAATAAATAGTAATTTAATTAGATCTAAATTTATTGCAACATTTGGTTGTTAATAATAGCTTATAAGTGAAATTAAACGTTAATGGTAACGATTAGTATAAGTTAACCATTCATTTAGTATATTAAATTTAACCGGCAACCAATTGCAATAAATCTAAATTTAAAAATTAAGCTAGTATAAATTAAGGAAATAATTGGAAATGATGTCATTTTTATTTATAATATGACAGTTGGTTGAATAAAAGGAATGGAAACAAAGTTTTATCAATATATTGGAATTTAATTTATGATAATAGGATAAGTTGCAATTAAATGAAATTTAATATTTAAATATTACGTTAATAGAGATTGAGATGGAATTTGAGAATATTAGGGTAATAGATCATAAATCTAATGTTAATTTCATCCATTTGATAGCAATGAATTGAATAACGGAATGAAAAGTCAATTGAATGGAATTTAAATTAAACACGGAAAGTGATGAATTAGAATGGAATTTAAATTAAACACGGAAAGTGATGAATTAATCAACTTTGATTGACATCTAATTTTTTTTTAATTTCTATAATTGTTTAAGAAATAAAAAATGATAAGATTTGTTAATTTTGGAACTGAAATTGAAAAAGTGATTTAATTAATTAATTATTAATTTATTTAATTAACTGGAAAATAGCCATTTTCGCCACTGACTCGGATTTTGACGAAACCAGTTTCATCGGATCCGTAACGGCGAATTATTGTAGAATTTCAAGTTTCGTAACGATCGGACTTGTCATTTGATTGTACGGACTCGAAATGCCTAGAAATCAATGAAATTAAGATCAATTGAAATTAATTTGAAATAACTTGATTTGAGCATAACTTCATACGATGGAATTTGGAATTGAAACCTGTTCCATCGCGATTAAAATATTTTAAAACATCTATTTTGATATATAGTTTGACCCAATTTCGTTTCGAAGTTAGAACAGGCTTTTCGGGCCATTTTATCGTTCAACGCGTATATCAATCGGGTCCGTCTATTCTATTTCAACTTTGCCTATATATACCCTGTTATAAACCCTAATTGTTCCTCATTATCATTTTTCTGTACGTACAATTCCTTCTCACCTCCTCATTTCAATGGCAGACAATTCCAAATCCAATTGCAATTCAAAAATCAAACTAAAAATTTAACCTCCTCAAACTGCATCAAATTATATATGGATTTGAAGCTCTCGACGAGCGCATCTCAGATCTTCAATTCATTTTTCGTTTTGGTTCATTGTTTGATCAGTAATCATTGAAGAATTCTCGGCCATTCATCGCGCGTCGATGAACGTTGTCGGATCGTCAAATTGATTTAGGGGTTTTGTAGAGTGGGCAGTGGGGAGTTCATCGACGTGAGTTGCTAGGCATTCTGACGAGTAGATTGACGGCAATAATTGGATTAGGGTTTGGAACCCATGATGGCGGCCGGCAATTCTGAAGGCGACAAGGAGTCGTGCGGCCTCTAGTGGGCAGGCACGTGGCAGGCAACCGTACGTCGTGAGTGTTGAAGTTTTATGGGCCGCGTCTTGGTGTAGCGACGCGAGTGGTGGCAGCTTCGTGTAGGTCGTGAGTGGGTAAGGTTACTGTACGCGATGAATTTGCTGTGCGTGAACACGAGGGGATAAAGGCAGTGACGTGGCAGGGTAAGTTTATTTTAATTATTTTTCTAAATTTAAATCATACGAATGGTCTAATGCGTGTAACTGTTGCGTATGAGGTCGAAATTTCACATGGTTTTCTCCTCTAGGTTCGTATTGGAATTCCGGACATTTTGACATTGGTTTGGATGGATTCTGGGACTGTTCAAATTTTCTATTTAAATTGGATTTAAATTCAATTTAAATTCAAAAGGTGAGTGTTTTAACCCACTCACAACTTTTGAAATTTCTTATGTGTGTTAAATTAATTTCTGATGTGATAAGAAATTTATTTATTCCTATTTGGTATATTTTTATCATCATTCCAGTAAAACTGAATTTATTGAATTGAATTGTTGTTCAATATTATTGCAAATAAACTGCCAGTTAAATTAATTTATTATTGAATATAAACTGCCAGTAATTACCTGTTATTTATTATCTATTCTATATTAATGTTATTTTTTAAATTGGATGATGATTGTGACAAATGTTTAATGATTGATATTGGATGAATGGATGTTTTATTTATGTTGTTATAAACTGCAAATTGTTATCCATTTTTATTTCATTCGGGATTGCGGTTTGAAATGATATAAAACCGTATTTTTGTTTTAAATTACGGATTGAAATGATAAATATCCGTATCACTTGAGCGTAGGATAGAAAATTATATACAGACACCGTGGTCTATATATATAAATATTTTGAAATGATTTCTATGGTTTGGTAAAGAAATATATGGTTTTATGAGATATTGATTTGGATATTTTATAAATGTTATTTTTATATATAGTTAAATTTTTGGTTTTAAACTATGAATAAAATGGGTTAAAGTATAAATAAGTTAAATAATAAAGTTTGATTTTTTTAAGATAATATGGTTAAATAGCTGTTTAAATTATGTTGTATATATAGTTATAATGGCTTAAATAAAACTGAGGTTGGAAGATAAATATGAAATTGATGTGAATTAATTTTTTTAAGAATTTTACTCAAATAAATTTGATTTGAAATTGAGATAAGTTTGAGATTATGTGAAATTGAATTTATTTAAGAATTAAAATCAAAAGGGTTGTTGTGGAATTTATTAAATTGGAAATTTTAAAAGGTACAATTATTATAACTTGATTTTAGGGTCTAGGTGAATTAAATGATTATTTCAAGTATAAATGATTTGAAGGCAATATTTAGTTATTTGAAACTTGAGTCTTATTTAAATGATAAGGGGTTTGTAATGTAAAATATTTCAAAACTAAACAATAGAAAATTTAATTGTTGAATCGAAATTATCAAATTTAGTTTTGAAATTTTGGAATATTTAAAGCCTTGAAATATATCGAAATTGAAATGTTTCGAAGTTATGAATTTCAAAGTATTATGTTTTAGATGTGTTAAAATTTCAAATGTTTGGTTTTGAAGTGTATAATTTGGAAATGCTATGATTTTGGAAAAGGGACATATTTGAAATAAAATGATATTATATTGATTTGAAATAAAAAAGATATCATATTGATTTGGTTTTAAAATCGAGATGTTATCGTATTTATATGGTTTTGAAATGGATATTATATTCTGGTTTTAAAAGTATAAACTATTTTGAAAAGACCGTGGTGTTATAATAATGTTTGGCTGTTAAAGAGACCGGGATCGGAAGTTGTCATACTCTCTACCAACTCCGAAAACCACTTTAACAACCGTGTACGCGGTGGAGATTCCCGAACGAAGATGGATGGTGGCGGTGTTTCCTTTAAGGTAAATATGTGGACCCGACTCCCGTGAATTGGCATAAGGTGGCTAAAACACGAGCATTGACGGGCTAAGAAGGTAGCACCTTTTATCGGATACATCCCTTCGATATTATACTCTGACTTTGGATAGATTCGGTGGCCACTTTTGATTTTAATTTGGGGGTGTGGCTCAAGGTGGGCAATAGCTGCGCGCTATGCGTTTCCACCGGCCTGGAAGCGTAATTGGTATATCTACCCTGGCAATGCCTAGTTGTGCCGTGTCACCTACCCTAGCACGCCTTGTACGAGCTTGATTTGTGTCGTACCTACGGAGTATCCACTGGTAGCCTCCCAATCAGGAAGTATTACGGTACTGTATAGACTATCGGCACTATTACGTGTTAAGGGCTACATGGGTAACCCCTTAATGCTATTTAAAAGTAAGTTTATTTTACTATTAGACAATATTATAATAGCGAAATATTACTACATAGTAAATAGTTTAACGGATCCTTAGGAGATGTGAATCCCGAGCATCATTTAAGTTATTGCACTCACGTTGACACTAGATAGGAGATGTCCAATCCCGTAAACATCTCTGACGCCGTTCCACTCATATTATTTACTATTGATTTAACTTACATAAGATCTTTAGTTCTAACTCGAGTGTTTTGTCTTTTCAATTCGCTCGGGTCAGCATGAGCATTTTAGGATTTGGAAGACCGTATTCTAAAGGACGAAGACGGAGATTTGTTATTTTCTATTATATTATTCCACTACACCATTTTATTCTGCTGCATTGTTATCTATTATTCTCTGGTATGTGTAACTCTGAAATGTATTGTATAAGTATAATCAAATGTTTTGTAAACAGCTTAATGAACTGTATTTAATTATTATATTTTGTCGTTTCGCTGCAAGATCCTATTTTTTCTTTCTTTCTCTGCTTTTTCTTATTTTCCCCATAACAATCCACCCTTCTGTATGGTTTAAGTCTAACATGTGTGGTTTATTGTCGATTTAAAGCGTACAAAAAGGCGGGACGTTACGACCTTGGATTATATGTTCACTCTTGAGGGACAACTATTAGTTGGAGAGCTAGTTTGCAAATTGTTGTTGCTTTGTCTACTACAGAGGTAGAGCTTATAGCCATTGTTGAAGCGGCTTAGTAGGCACTGTATTTAAGGCAGTTGATGTGTGATTTGGGCTTTGTGTATGATGGAGTAGAAGTGAATTGTGATACTGAAAGTGCAATTCACTTAGCTAAAATCTGGCTTTCAACTCGAAGACGAAGCACAGAGAGGTAAGAGAATCCTTTTTTGTCTCATTGAATGAAGAGAAGCTAATTCACCTTCAAAATGTTCACAAAGAGGAGAATGCAGCAGACATATTCACCAAGTCCTTACCTGTTGCAAAGTTCAAGCGTATCTCGAAGTTGATCGGCTTATTAAGGTGCTAAGTGCCACATAATTGCATGGGGCAGAGAGAATTTGTAGATGGAAACATTAGTTTTCATTGAGAAGATTGATGGATTCTATACAGGAAGGTTATGTTTAAACACTTTATTGGCAGACGATGGTATTACCGGAGTTCGTCGAAAAGTGTAATGGGCGATGGCGTTGCTGAAGCTCATTGGGTATGTATCCACTATACTCGAGACTGCTTAGAGTATGAAGATGTAAAGGCAGTTAGATGGTTTTGTTTAAAGATATATATTGTAACAAGGTAGAGCATTGAAAAATGTGATACAATATTAGATTTTATTCTTTTATTTAGTTTGACATTGCCGGATAAGTTCAATCCTAAGTTCTAAAACCTATAAGGAGCCTATGTAATAGAAATAACTTGTGTCAATCTTTGTATTCTTCTCTTTCAGTATTAATAAAATTCTTCTACCCTTAGTGGACGTACACTATCATAGTGGAACCACGATAAAACATTTGGTGTGCTTCCCTTTCATTTATTATTAATTGGTTTATTTCACCTTTTCAAGGCGAACATTCACGATAATTTGGTTGATTGTTTTTCCATTTCTATATTCGTTCTTATTTTTTTTGCATTTGAGTTGTTGGCCAATATCAGCCTGCAAGGATAGACCCCAACAATATCACACCAACACCTTAACGAAAAGGGCGAATTGATTTTCTATACATATAAGGAATTTTTTTAGAATATTCACCACACTAGATGGGTCATAATTACTTATCACTACTATTGCATTTAGTTACAAATATACTTGAATGCGTCCATCTAATACCACTTTGTGTAAATTATTCAATAATGCATGAAAGGTCATTCAACTATATTAAACAAAACAAACCATGGATTTACAAGTGATATGGAAAACAAGCCCTTTCCTAATTGGAGGTATATAAACATGAGCAGGTCACGTGTTTATAACTTATATTATAATTGTAAGATGTTTAATAATTCATGTATTGCTTGTTCTTCCAAAATGATTAAAATTGTCTATCATTAACTACTTATAGTTATGAATATACCTATATGCATATATATAATAATATAATATGTGATTTACTTCCTATACAAAATTATATCAATTTAAATTTCCGATTCTTATAACATTAATTGCATTATAATATATACAAATTCAAATTTGTATTTGACTATCGTTAGTGCTCATTCATCCATTTTTTTGTTCATCAAATAATAATTAATGCATTATGATCCTAATGTATCTCGTATATAGAAAATAGTTTTGTAACAACCAGGCATTTCGAACCATTCGCATCCGCATATGTCGGACTTGAATTGCTCAAAACAACAAATTGTTAATTTATATTTGGCAAAACTCAGCATATATAGTAAATAAAATCAATCACAGAATCACGGACACAGAGTAATATAACAATAAGCAGCGGAATAGAATAAATAGTATTTCATGAAGCTACTATATAAAATATCAGAGTTAAAATAAAATACAATATAAATCTCAAATACAGAGGCAATTGACAAGTCTGAACAAAACAACCGGATAGCTGAAATCTGAATAGACATAGATGGATCTCCACACGAAGCTCCAAACTCCAAAGGTGAGTCTCAAATGCTGTGACACTTAGTCTGACCCGAGCATAAAACAAAACAAAAGAACGCTCGAGTCAGGATTAACATTCTTATATCAGTAAATTTAACACAAGTGAAAAGTCAGCTGAAATATAAGTAACTTAAAGGATGTTTGGGATTTCATCATCTAAGGATCCGTGGAACTAACTACTATGTAGTAATATACGCTATTATAATATGTCTATAGTAAAGTAAAAGTATTAAAATAGCATTAAGGCATTACCCATATCCCTCTTAACACATTTTATATATTCCCGTAGTCTATACAATGTCGTACCTTCTCTGTAAACTGGAGATTTACCCAATCAAATCACAAAAGCAATAGAATGGTGTCGAAGGAATGTGCCTGATTGGAGGAATGACCTCACTTGTCCCGGCGTGGCTCCTATTTTAGCCACATCAAGCTGACTCACGACTGTTAGGGCTACGTAAATACCATAGAGAGTCATCATCAAACCACCTTACTTCATTTCAGAATCTCCATGACGTACACAGTTGTTAAAGTGGTTTTTGGTATTGGCAAAGAGTATGATAATATTCGATCCTGATCTCTTTAACAACCAAATGCTTATTTCACACTATGGTCATTTCATTTCAAATAGTTCATACTGCATATAGAATATCATATTCATTTCAAACCATATCAATTCGATATCATTATTCACTTTAAGAAAACATTCCCTTCAAGAATCGTAACGCTTTCAAAATTATAACACTTTCGAAATCATAGCACTTTAGATCATAACATTTTTGAAATCATAACACTTTTAAAATCATAACACTTTTGAAATCATAACACTTCCAACTTAAACCATTTAGGTATTGAAAATAGTATATATATATATATACTAAAATAGTTTATATATATTAAAATAATTTACATATAAAAATAATTTATATACGTTAAAATACTTCATATAATAAACTTAGTTTCCTCCAATTTCGCAAATTTGATTTAAATCATCTTAAATTCCAAAATTCAATTTAAATCAATTCCAATTTCCATTTCAAATTTAAAGTTCAAAGATTTTAGTTTATATATCCAAACATTTAAATTTTCATTTATATTACAACATTTAACTTTAAATTTATTAAAATTGGAAAGTATTTGTTTAATATTTTCATTATAAATTTATTAAATTCCCAACTTATAAATCTAAATAAAAATTAAATATTCAATCTCAATTTTTAAGTTCAAAAAAATTCTTATTTAAATTCAATTATTAACCAATTTTAATTCGAAGTCGACATTAATTTATCTTCCCAACCTTTATTATTAAAGTTATAAAATACTTTTTCAAAATATTAATATAAATTTAAATAAATACTTAAACATATTATATACTAATTAAATTAAATTTTTATTAAATTAAATCTTATTATTAAATGTATATTTTGTTAAATCATATTTTATATTTTTTTAAAATAAACAAATTTTAAGAAAACATTAAAGATTATAATTTCAAAACTAACTTATATATATATAATTCCCAAAGCATATAATTTTAAAAATCTAAATTTTCACATATACTAAAGTAAATTCTTTATAATATAATGTAAAAGTTAATATTTAATAAAATCCATATATTTCCTTTCAAACCTTGAATATTATTTTCAAGAATATAGACCAACGGTGTCCGTATATAATTTTCTATCATATGGTCAAGTGATACAGATATCTATCATTTCAATCCGTAATTTAAATATTTGCGGGTATATATCATTTCAACTCACAATCCCAAAATGCAAAATCAATGAAAATTGCTTGGGTTTATCATTTCAACCCATAACGATTTTCTCCTATTCAACAAGATCATTCGGGTATGTATGATTTTAACCCATAGGAAATTCTATATTAATAGGGAACTTGCAGAGTGATAACAGTTATGAAAATAATATAACATACCAACATCAGATATATATCATCAATAACAACTAAAATATAATATAAATAACAGATCATGGTGTCAGATGTCATAAGTGAATAGTCACAGATAATAGCATGTAATGTATAGCAATTAAATAATTAACAGTTTAATTTAGCAGCGTATTTCAATTGTCGTTTCAAATGGAATCAAATTTACTAAATATAGGAATGTTAATCGTGAGTGATTGCTCACCTTTTGAGGCTAGAGAACAAGAGGATGACACAGACACGTACGTAGGTTCGGACACAAAACTAACGAGACAACAACAAGCTAGGAATCACTGCGATAAGTTCGATATTGAGAAGGTAAGTCAAGATGGACAAGAGATCGATTGAAACAAGATATATTTTACATATATATTTTTAATTTTAAAAAATCAATTTAAACATAAATATTATAATTTCAAATCAATACTAAATTCTAACACATAAATATCTACATATATATGAAAACCAAATTAACAGATTCTTACATATAAACTAATGTATATGAACATCTATACAAAACTTCAATACAAGTTATATTTCAAAACTATATATATATATTATGTACTAGCAAAACAATACTTATAAAAGCTTAAGTATGTGCAATAACAACTGTGCTATACCAACTTCACTCTTTATAAGCAAATATAACCTTGTAGCAGTGTTGACCTTATAATATAAACATCATATAATTTATATAATATATATATGAACTCAATTAGGTAATATTAATCTTGTGTAACTAATATAAGCTTATACACTTCCATAAACAACATCTTATATATATATATAAACTAATATAAGCTCTCATATTATAACATATATATAAACTATAACCGAAAAAATACTTATACACTAATATATAACTGCAACCAAACGTATGCTTACATATAAAAAATTCGGTACAGACTTGAATTTTAAAAATCTACATATATACTAAATTTTCACAGCAAACCATCAACATACGAAATATATACATAAACATATATATATATGTTACTACTATGTATTTTTAAACTGATATACAAACTAACATATAACTTTATATATAGCTAACAAATATATACATACATATACACACACACACACACACTAACATATATTAGATATAATATATACGTACACACACATGGCAAGGAACTAGATATATATATGTATGTACTATATTAAAATACAATACCTAAACCGATTCACATATGAACAAAAAAGGCTGCAGCTCGAGGTGATGAGATGGGTGAACTGCTCGTGGCTTGGGGTTTCGGTTGCAAGGGATAAGGTGGTGGGCTCAAGGAGGCTCAGGCGATGGAGGAAGAGGTCTAGGTCGCTATGGTCGATGGAGGAAGGCGAGGCAGTGGTTCAAGTAAGGGTGATCGAAGCAAGTAAATGGAGATGGCCAGTGGGTTATGGCGGTTGTGGTAGGAGAAGGAAGGCGGAGTGGATCTTGGTGGTTGGCTGCCGAGCGCGTTGGTGCTGGGAAAAGTCAGAGAGAGGGTGGTCACATGGAGGTGGTGGGTTGCTTGGGAAAAGCACGGCAGTAGGTCGATGATGGGGCAAGTGTAACAACCCTAAATTTTTTTGCATATAATTTAAATTTAAATTTGACTTTATTTTATTTTGAAATTATTTTAAACTTGTTTTATTTCAAACATTTCATTGTTAAATATAAATTTTGATTATTAGATGAATTATAATTTCAAACCGGTATAAATTGAATATTTTCCTGAAAAATGGATTTATGGTTAAAACCGGTCAAACTTTGACTTTTAAATTTTAAATTTAAATATTTGAATTCTTGAATTTTATCTTTTATTATGAAAATAGATTTAATATCATGAATACTGCTTTCCGTTTCGTTGAAATTGGATTTAAATTGTGAAAGTTATACCCTTTACAATATTGTGTGTATATAGAGTTATTTAGCAATATTCTTTGTTTTAATTTATATAAATGATATTTTTACTTGATATATCTTATTCTAATTTGTATATTAATGTTATATTATGTACATTTTGACTTTTAAATATTTTTAAAGTGATGTTTGAATTTTTCCAAAGCTTATTGAATTTATTTTCTATTTTTAATGCCCAGTTTCTATTTTCTTTGCTATTTTCTTCATTTAAATTATATTTAATTAAAATTTATTTATTTAATTTGTGAATGAATTTTTATTTTATGTTATTATTATTTTTTGTAATTATTTTTAAAGTCCATATAATTTTTCAAAATTTATTCTGTTTATTTTCAAATTTACTCGACTGGTTTGCATTTTCTGTGCTATTTTCCTATTTTCGTCATATATAATTATTATTTATTTATGTTTTATATTTTTTTGCATTTTCGAAATTTAAACTTAAACTATTATTTTTCTCAGTAATTTAAACTTATATAAATAAATTAAAGGTAATGTGAAAAGTTTTTGACTTTTGGTTTCCAATGGCTCTTTATCTTCCATCCTTTCACATTCAACCTTACTTTTCATTCAATTGGCCACATCTCCTCACTTCTTCAGCCGCCTATTTTTTTTCTCATTCACGTAAAACATTTTTCTTTCCACCTGAAAGAAATTTCAGCCTCCATCATCTCCAAGAGTTCGGTAATTTTTTTTCTTTTTCCATTGTTTTTCTTCTTGTTTTTCTACTTGTTTATGTTGATTTTTACTTGCCTTCTCTTCTACTTCAGGTTCGGCCCCACCACTCCAGCCACCATGATCGCCTCCTTCACCACCTGAACCACCCACCACTCCTCTCCAGCCCCAAGCTACTGGCCATGCCCAACAGTTGATCAAACTCCACCTAAATCTACACAAACTTCACCTATATGCACCATAGCCAACACCTATGCCTTCATCACTTTCAACCTTCCTTTGCCCGCCACCAACTCCACCTCCACCACCCATGGATGACCTGAAACCCTCTGCCACACCATCCTCCAGCCCACTATAGATATGGCCATGCTTGGTCTTGCTTGGGCCGAGCCAATGTTGCCTTGAATTCATGATATTTTGCCTTGTAGTTGTAATCCTTGCACATATCTCATGCATCATCACTTTTGCTTCATCCCATACATGTTTGGCCGACCTCTTATGAACCCAAACCAAATCCTTGTCCTTGCTTTACCCGTGCCTTTCTGACCTATATCTGAAGCATTAGTGGTAGAAGGCAAGTGCAAAGACATTGGTCATGATTTTGCATTTATCTCTAACATTGTTTAATCGTATTTTTAGTTGAAAACTTATGTTGTTTGTATTGTCTTGTTTGAACGTGTTCAAGGCAATTAATCTTTAGCTCTCGCAAACTAAAATATTTGCCATGCTATCGTGCCTCTGAAGATCTCAGTTTTTGCTTTTGATCGTTGTCTTCCGCTTATACAAGTGAGTAATTCTCACCAGACAATATGTACATATTTAACTAGTGAATTGACCCCTTTTGAATCTGTAAAATGCATTATCATATTACACCTGCTATACTATGATTATATGATGTTCACCCATGCTTAAACACCTGTTATAACATTTGTTACTATTATATTATGCTGTTCTGTTATTTTTATCAGTTTATCACACTGCAAATTCCCTTTAGATTAGAATAACTATGGGTTGAAATGATACATACCCGAACGGACTTTAGAATAAAGGAAAATCGTTATGGGCTGAAATGATAGGCCTGAGCAATTTTAACTTATTTTCATTTACTTGGGATTATGGGTTTGAAATGATAAAACCCGGATTTTCTTTGTAAATTTCGGGTTGAAATGATATATTACACGTATCACTTTACCTAGTCTAGAAAATTTTATACAGACCCGTAGTTAAAATATATTGTTCTAAAATTTTAAAAATATGTTTGAAATGTAAATATTATAATATTTTGATTTAAAATTAATTAAAAATGATTTTTGTAAAGTATTATTGATTTTCTGAAAAATTTATAAGTTAAATAAATTATGGAAAAGTTAGAAAATTTGAATGTAAGTTATTTTGGAAGTTTTGATTTAATTATAATTGGAAATTAAGTTAAATATGAAATTACGATACATTTATGATAATTTGAATTTAAAATGAATTTAAAGTGATTTTTAATATATTAATGATTTTTGAATATAAGTTAAAATGTGAAATGAATGATTATTTAGGTTGAAATTTTGAAATATAACCAAAATGGGAAATTGTGAATTTGGCTTAAAAGTGAATTTCAAGTTAAGTAAATAAAATTGAAATTAAGTTATATTTTGAAATTTTAAACTTAAGTGTTAAGTTGAAATTTAATTTAATGAATTTAAATTTGAATGTTGAAATTTAATAGGTGAATTATTATTAAATCTTGATTTCTAAATGGAAATTTAACTATATAAAATTATGAACTTAAGGAAAATTAAATGATGTTTATAAATATGAAAATTTATGATTTTATAAGCTAAAAATGTTTTAAATAAAAATATAATTGGTTGTGAAATTATATTGAATATTTGAAGTTAATTAACTGCATTTTTGAAATGCTATTAATTTTAATGTAAATGATATTACTGCATTTGTAAATGCTGTAGTTGAT
Organism: Allium cepa; assembly: GCA_030765085.1. Taxonomy (NCBI): domain Eukaryota; kingdom Viridiplantae; phylum Streptophyta; class Magnoliopsida; order Asparagales; family Amaryllidaceae; genus Allium; species Allium cepa. The sequence continues at coordinate 315,939,930 of CM060931.1, forward strand.
GATAATGAACTAAAAAGCTAAATTGAATTAAAGGCTATTATAGCATTTTTGTAAGTGCTATAATTATTGAATTTAACTAAGTTTATTTGAAATTTAAGTAAACCCTATCACAACATTTTAAAATGCTGTCTTTTGTTAAATTGAACTGTTCTGAATGTAAATTTCCTTAGCGTTTTCTAAATGCTGCGAAAAGTGAATTTTCAATGTTTTGATAAATTTAAGTGAATAAATGAATTTTGAAAGTTGGAAATTTCGAAAATTAAATAATTTAATTATTAAATGTAATAACTTCATTTTTGATTTAAATAAAGTAATTTGATTTGAAATATAAACTGTTTTGAAATGTGAATTGAAATGGTATTTTAAATTGAATGAAATGAATAATGATTTGAAATGAAGTTTTAAAAAATATGATATTTTTTTGATATATTAAAATGGTTTGAAAAGATATGATATAATTTGATATATTAAAATGATTTGAAATGAAGTTTCGGAAAGATATGATATTTTAGATATATTAAAACGATTTGAAATGAAGTTTTGGAAAGATATGATTTTTTTGATATATTAAAATGATTTGAAATGAAGTTTTGGAAAGATATGATATTTTGATATATTGAAATGATTTGACAGGAAGTTTTGGAAGGATATGATGTTTTTGAAATGGTTTGGAATTAATTTAATCTTTATTTTGATAAAGTTTTGGATTTGAAATGATATTCTATTTTGAAGTATAAATATTATTTTAAAAGTTATAACCGCGGGTTATAATAATGATTGGTTGGCAAAAAGACCGGGATCGGATATCCGGCATACTCTCTGTCGATACCGAAAACCACTTTGATAACCGTGTACGCAGTGGAGATTCCAGAATGAAGTAGGATGGTGGCGACGTTCTTGAGGTATATTACATGGACCCGACTCCCGTGAGTTGGCTTAAGGTGGCTAAAACAGGAGCGATCTCGGGCCAAAATGGGTAGCTCCTCTGGTCGGACACATTCCTTCGATACTATACTCTTACTTGTGATTGATTAGATGACCATCCTCCGATTTTGGTATGGGAGTCTGTTTCGAAGTGGGCATATGTGGCTGCTGCGTTACCACCAGCCCATGTGCGTAATTGGTATATCTACCCTGGTATTGCCTTGTGTGCCGTGTCACCTGCCATACCGAACCTTTACTACGAGTTAGTTTTTCTCTCGTAGCCCGTGTGGTATCCTCTGATAGTTTTTCGATCTGGAGATATCATGATATCGGATGGACTACTGGGACTATTATGTGTGAAGGGTGATATGGGTAAGCCCGGAACGCTAGTTTAAAGTAAGTTTATTTTGCTATAGACATTATTATAATAGCGCACTATTACTATATAGTAAATAGTTTGACGGATCCTTAGAGGATGGGCGGTCCCAGGCATCCTTTAAGTTACTTACCTTATTACAGTCCACTTGAGTTTGTTTACATTATATAAGTATATATTGTCCTGACTCGAGTGTTTGTATTTTTATTTACGCTCGGGTCAGCCTGAGTTATTCACAGATTTGGATTCTACTTTCTGGAGATTGGGATCGCTGGAGATTATCCGCTTATCTAGTTTTATCTATTCCAGTTCTATTGTTCTATTCAGCCTGTACTTGGTTATCATCTTGAGACTTCTGTTATACTTTATTTATTCTATTGGATTTTATTTAACTCTGATATATTTACATAGTAGCTTCATGAGCTACTATCTCTTTTACTTCCGCTGCATTTCTTACTCTGTATCTGTGTTTTGTGATTATTATTTACTGTATGTTATGAGATTTTCCAAATTTAATTTCCAACGCGGTATTTTGAGCAATTCAAGTCCGACATGTGCGGATGCAAATGGTTGAAAAATACCTGGTTGTTACAGTTGGTATCAGAGTTTTGGCTTTGAGGCAAAACTTAGAATGTATGGTAAATTTAGTTACAGAATCACTTTCATTCGAGTTTAAATCTCTTCGTTTTGACTCGAATTCCATTTTAATTTTGGAACGTTCCCTGCGGTTCCAAAATTCATTCGTGTCCCTCACTATTCATCTCCTTTTGATTCTGGAGTATCCCATAACTCCACTTTGAATGAGCTTTATAGTGAATTGGCGGTCCCATCAATCTCAAAAATTCATTTGTAAAGGGGAAAATCCTTTACAATTAGCATCGTTTCATCAGAGATTTATATCTATCCTTGGTTTAGATGCTAATATCTTTTGTTATTCCAAACTTTATCTATTGAGATCGAATGTAGATTTACCCTAGAAAATCCACATCGCTCTTATTCTTTAAGTCACGGTTGACCCGGTTAAGGTTGCCCGCAATTTATTTAAGCTTATCCAGCTCCCTATTTTGTTATTCAATCATCTTGCCTTTTCTTTCCATTCTATCTTCCAAACATTTTGAATTGTACTTGTAAATCAATATTAATGTTTTGTTTTATACTGTGCTGTTTGAGTTGTTGATGTTGATTTGGGTTTCCCATTGATTCGTCTGCTCAACGCTATCGATAGGATTTCTAAAACACATTAACAGAACAAACTGACACAACATTATTTTAAAATGTGGTTAATGAAATAAATTTTTATATAAGTAAATTTATGGAACTTAATAAATTGATTTAAATTAATCATTTGAAATGATAATACTTGATTTATCATTTACGGTTCTATAAATGGATTTATAAATAGCTGTTTATAAATTGATTTAGGAACTGAAATGAGTTTAAAACTAGAAATTTGAGAATCTAATTTCCGATGGTTTCAAACCTTGTGTTTAAAGTTTAAAAGGGGTATATTATTTAAAGTATTTTCTAATAGAAATTTGTTTCCAAGAAATTTTAAAGTTTAAAATTAGTGCTCTTCTCTTCGTCGCTAGAAAATACCTTCGGTGATGACCGCGACATCATCGACGTTCATTTTCGAGTTTCGATGTGAAGAGACAGTTCTGTAGTCTTGCTATAGCTTTGTTTTGGGAAATTTAATTGTTTTGAATTTCTAAAATATGATTGAATTTATAATATATAGATATATATGATTTAAATTTGATTTGACATATTATGTATATATATTTATTTATCTCTAAATGGTTTGAAAGAATCAGAAATTTTATTCTTAAACTTTATCTTAAAGAATCATTTCAATTATAAAAAGAAAATCAAAATTTTAGATAAATGATTCGAACTTGATATGAGGGAATTAGAAAGTTTTATTTGTATAATACTCAATTGCATTTAAATATAACTTACCAAATTATACAGAAGTTAACAATGTAATTGGATAATATACAATATAAAAAGATTTTATAAATAAAAATTTGAATGGTTAAAATAAATGTTATACACTTAAATTTTAGTTATAAAATGATTAACATGAGTAAGTAGAATAAAAGGTTAATTTAATAATTTACAATATAAAATGATGATTAATGGAACTAACAATAAATTAAAGAAGTTATAATAAGAGTAAGTATAATGGGCATAGATGATAAAATATATTGAGAGGAATAAATTTAACTTTAAGTAGGAATAAAGAAGAATTAAATTTAAGTACATTATGAGTATAATGAATGATTATTTTTCAAATCCATGATCTTATAAATTGTTAATTTAAGATGATTAGAAGATAAGATAATAAATTTGAGATAGTTAAGATTTATTTAACTTGTGTACAAAAAAAAATTAATTATCTATTTAAGTTGAAATTTCCATGGTTTCTAACTTATTATCTTATTTTGTTTTCCAAACTATCTTTTGGTTGTCCTTATTTTCCTTATCTTGCTTGTAACAACCCAAATTTTTAACAAGTATTTTTCACTTGTATTTTAAAAAAACTTTGGGGTTTATTATATAAAAATCTAAATTTTAAAGTGATTAAAAATAAAAATAAAAACAATTGACCAAATTTTTAATTAAATAATAAGATCTCTGAAATTTAGACATGGTTAAGAATTAACTTTAATTTGGAAATTTGGGTTTTTGTCGAAGATGGTAAATAACTTAATTTCTAGCAAAATCAAGTTTTAATTAAGAAAACATTAATAGCTTAGGTGGTTAAGACATCTGGGCTATTCACGATAGGTCACGAGTTCGAGTCTCAGCACGGTCAGAATTCGAATTTTTTTAGTGTATAAATGAACTGGGTAATTACGCGTTAAAAAGGGCGCGTAAATTTAGGGAATAAATACCGTGTGTGCGTATATATATATATATATATATATATATATATATATATATATATATATATATATATATAAGAAAACGTATAGAATTTTAATTCGTTATTTCGGTATATTTTGGGCATAAAATATTATGGCTATGGTACACATTCTTAAAAATATGACCTTAGTGTAAATGAGTAAATTTATCAGTGCCATGTGTTTTAGAAGGAAGGAATACTCTAGCATTCAAATCAAATATGTTGCCTCTAAATTCAACTCATTACTTTAAAATTTTGATTTCATAGATTTTTTTTCCATTCAACAAAATTTATTTCTTGCATTTTTCAAAACACAATTTTCTCCTAAATCTCAGTCATGCGCAGTATCCATTCTCCTATCTGCTTGCCTATTTCATATGCGTTTTTCTCTTTACTCATATCTCTTACGTTATTTTTCTCTTTCCAGTAAAATTTACTTTCCAATTTATATACATTTTAATTTGATCAAATCATTTCCAAAATGCTAAATAATAAATGAAAGTTTCACTTTGTTTAAGGATAACTCTAAATGGGAATTTAAAAAAAAAAATTGGATTATATACTTGCTTTAAAAATTTGTAATATTTGGTCCATTTGGATAATAAATCGCCTTTTTATGGTAATAAGAATCATAGAGAGATGTAACCAAAGTTTTATCTTTTTAATTTAGTAATAAATGTTAAGAATTTATAGCATATTAATAAACTGATAATTTCGAATTTAAAAAGGGCACGCATTGTAATGGTATAAGTAACGTATAAACGTATAAATTAAAAATGTTATTTTTGCATAAATTTTTGGGCGTATGGTAATGCGTCAGTTTGGCGTATTTTAAAATTTTTTATTTCTATATCTATATGGATTAATAAAATCAGTTAGGAGATTTCCAACCAAAACGTATTGATTTCGTGCCTATCCGTTTCTCTAAAATCATGCACTGATTTAAGGAGATTCCCACTACCAATATTGTTTTCAAAATCGTGCTTCCCTTTCACGCAAATATCATCTGGAAAGAAATCAAACTTGCTTTCCTTGCGCGTGACATATTAGTGAAATTTATTTCCTTTAACATCTTTGTCATTTGCCTCTTTATAAAGATTTGATTCAAAAACTTTCACAAATAAATTTTATTCCACTTGCCATTCATTCCTCTCAATCAAATATAATTGCTTGCCTTCTAAAATTCAATCAATCAGAAAATTAAATTTCTTACCATTTTCTCTCGGTGACATAAACCAACGCATGCATTCAAATCTGTCCTTGAAGTAGCATCCAAAGCAAATTAATACTTGCTGATTCTTTGTATATAAATCTCTCAGACTATAAAAATAGCACGCAACTATTAATTGGAAAAAAAAGAGATATAACGTTGCAATCAAATTTTTCGTAAATCTGGCAAAAATCACGCATATATTATCTGAGAGAAAATCAAATTTGCCTTCCTTTGCGCATGACATAAAATTTTATTCTTTTAACATTTTTGGCATTTGCCTCTTACCTTCCTTATCTCTTATTTCTTGCGCATGTCCCTGTATTCATTTTAATTCACGCATCAGAATGAATGCATTAAATCAAGAATTTTCGTATAACTTGGAATGGTTCAAATTCTTTCCTCTCTGCATTTAAAATCACTCAGAATTATCCATTCGAATGAAAGAAAATTGGCAATATTAATCACGTATAAATTATCTTCCATCAATGCTTGCCGTTTCTTCTCTGCATTTAAACCTTGCTAATCAAACAATGCAAGCCTTATCCATTCAAATCTGGCAATATAAATCGCGCATATTTTTCTAGAAATCAAACTAAAGAAAACTGGAAAGAAATCACACTTATTTTTTTCGCTTGCCTCTTCCTTAAATTTCGCAAGTTGTTTATCTATATATATACACCATACTCAGTTACAAAACTCCACTATCTTCTCTCTGTTTCTTCTCGTGAGCTTGCATACAATCAGGTAATATTTCTATTCCTCTTCTTCTTTTGTATTCTCTTTGTTTTCTTTCTCCCTCCCTTATATTTTTGTTTTCCTTCTTCAGTTTTTCCTTTTCTTTTTCACCTTGCTCGGCTACTTCTCACTCCATATTTCTGCCGTCGTTGACTAAGTACATGCCTTTCTTTTCCTCCTGATAGTGTTGCCATGTTTTGCCGTGCATATCATATAGGAAGTCAAGCTTAGTTGCATTCTGTAGAGATTTCATGCGTGTGTGCCTGTAGTTGATATAGGTTGTTATAGCCATAATGAAAAAAAAAAGAAAAAAAGAAGAAGAAAGACCATTGACGAGCATAACCCTGTAATATCATTGAGTAGAACTGATAGAAGGCTTTCCAAATTTGAAAGAAGACATAGAATGTCAAAATGGGACGTGTTTTGCAAGGCATGGTTCATAAAATGGCAAAAGAATATAAAGAGTTTCAGTTGAAGGCCAGCAATGCTTTGAAGCATATAGTTGCATGGGATAGTTTGCATCTATGCATGGAGATATTGGACGTGTTATCTGAAAACTGAAGGGGAGGCGTGACTATAGGGGAAAGGACTTTAAAAAATATGGAGATGTTATGATGTGTGCATGTTTTGATTTGGAGTTTGGCAGAGACGTGTTTATCCAGGCAGAGACGTAAGTTTTGCATAAAATTCATATTTTCAAACTAGATAAGTAGGACATGTCGTTGGAATTTTTTTTTATATATATAATAATAATAAATAGCATTGCCAAGCCTATGAAGTTGGGGTCGGGATGTGGGGTGAGGCAGTCGAGCAAAAGCTGAACCAAAATTTCTTTTACTTTATTCGTTCCAATTTTCTCAAAATTTTTGCTTTGACCGTAATTTTTAAAGTCACGTATTCGGTATTTGGATCTTGAATCTAGGCGTGACATCCGGGGAAAATTTGATCGTTACCCGCTGTGCGATTCTTTTTCGGGGGATTTTCATTTTGAATCAAAATTTCTCAGCTTTAAGGTGAGTATTTCTCACCAGACAAACATACCTATATATCCGTGATTTATCACAAGTGTATTTGTAAATTATTTATTAAATTTTATCTGCCTGTGATATAACGTATGATGTTAAACCCCATTTTAAATTGACACCTCATCAGTTGTTTATCTTTTGTAATATTATTGCAGTTATACTATGTAATTCTTATTTACTGATTAAATCATCACTGCAAGTTCCCTGTAAATTTGAGATCGTTATAGGCTGAAATGATAGGCCTGAACGATAATCATTTGTTCATTTATTTAATTGTTTAATTATTTATTTGTTAACTTGGGATTGCGGGTTTGAAATGATAGAACCCAGGATTTTGTAAATTGTGGATTGAAATGATATAAATCTGTATCACTTGACCTAGGCTAGAAAACTATATACAGACCCGTGGTTTATATAATATTTTTCTGAAATATTTAAAAGTATTTTAAATGGGGATTTATAATATCCTGGTTCAAATGTAAAGGATTTTTATAAAATTTATAATGATTTTTGAATAAGTCAAAATGTTAAAAAAAAAATGTTTAAGTAAATTTTTTGGAATATAACTTATTTTGGGAAATTCTGAAATTTTGTTAAAAGTGAGTTTTAGTTAAGGAAATAATTGATAATAAGTTATATTTGGGAATTTAAAATTTGATTGTTAAGTTAATAATTTATTACAGCACTTAAATCCTGTCTTTTATAAATGAACTGTTTTGACTTACAAACTTTAGGTGGCATTTCATAAATGCTACGGAAACTGAATTTTCGGATTGTTTAAAATAAATGGAAATAATCTTTAGGGAAAAAGGCTTAAATTTTGGAATTTAATATGTAATTAATAAAAAAAATAAGGAATTGACTTTAAATGGTTTTAAATGGAAGAATTTAACTTTTAAATGTGAGTTGAAAGGCAAATTAATTCCTAAATAAATTGAATAGATTTAAATGGTATTTTATATTAAATAAAATGACTGATGTTTAAATAAATGATGGTTGAAATGATATTATGGTATTGAAATGTATTTGAAACTTATTTTGATTTTTAAATTATAAATACCATTTCTAAAAGTTGTAACCACAGGTTATAATAACGTTTGGTTGTTAAAGAGACCCGGATCGGATATCTGGCATACTCTCTGTCGATACCGAAAATCACTTTGACAACTGTGTACGGGGTGGAGATTCCAGAATGAAGTAGGATGGTGGTGACGTTTTCTTTGAGGTAAATACATGGACCCGACTCCCGTGAGTTGGCATAAGGTGGCTGAAACAGGAGCGATTCTCGGATTAATGAGGTAGCATCTCTGATCGGATGCACTTCTTCGTATGTCATTCTATTACTTTTGTGATTGTTTTGGTGCGCACCTTTGATTTGGGAGTGTTGTTCGAGGTGGGCGGTAACTGCGGCTACGCGTTTCCATCGGTCCGGATAGCAATTGGTATATCTACCCTGGCATTGCCTAGTTGTGCCGTGTCACCTACCATAGCGAGCCTTATACGATTTTGGTTTTGTACCATACCTATGGAGTGCCCTCTGACGACGCCCAGTACGGGGGAGATTACGGTACTGTATAGACTATGAGAATATATTCTGTGTTAAGGGCTATATGGTAACCCCTTAACGCTTTTAAAAAGTAATTTTATTTTACTAATAGACGTTATTATAATAGCGAAATATTACTACATAGTAAATAGTTTAACGGATCCTTAGAGGATGGGCGGTCCTAAGCATCCTTTAAGTTACTTGCTCTATACTACAGTACACTTGAATTAACTTACACTATATAAGTATGTATGCCCTGACTCGAGTGTTTATGTTTTATTTTACGCTCGGGTCAGCCTGAGTTGCAGTTTCAGCTTTCTTTCCGAAGCTAGGACTTTCTGTAGATCATTCGTGCTGCCGGCAAAAGCTTTTCACTCTATATCTTATTTATGTAATGGAGATTTTGGAATATTTGGCTTTCTATTGAAGTTTTAAACTGTATTGGAGATTTAAACTATGTAATTTTATTTGGCTGAGATTTTATAGTGGCTTCATGAACCACTAAGTATTTTAATTCCGCTGCGAGTATTCTGATTCTGTGTCTGTGATTCTGTGATTAATTATTTACTGTATATTTTGAGATTCGCCAAATTTTATTTACAACGCAGTATTTTGAACAATTCAAGTCCGACATATGCGGATGCGAATGGTTGAAAATATCGGGTCGTTACATTGCTTCAGGCTGGTATATGCACTTTTATATAATTTTTCTGGTTAGAAATCTTTCTATAATCTCCACCTTGTTAAACTTACCTATAACAATAGTTATCTGGTATAATTTCAATCTCCTTGTCATCTTGTCTTAATCTTATTTCACTTTATCTTTTTCTGTGCTTTCTCGTACCTCATTCCTTTTCGGGGACGAAAAGTTTTGAGTGGGGGAGAGTGTAACAACCCTAAATTTTTTATTTTTCCATTGTTTTTCTTCTTGTTTTTCTACTTGTTTATGTTGATTTTTACTTGCCTTCTCTTCAACTTCAAGTTTGGGCCCACCACTCCAGCCACCATGGCCACCTCCTCCACCACCTGAACCACCCACCACCTCCTCTCCAGCCCCAAGCCACTGTCCGTGCCCAATAGTTGATCAAACTCCACCTAAATCTATACAAACTTCACCTATATGCACCATAACCAACACCTATGCCTTCATCACTTTCAACCTTCCTTTGGCCGCCACCAACTCCACCTCCACCACCCATGGATGACCTGAAACACTGTGCCACACCATCCTCCAGCCCACTACAGAGAAGGCCGTGCCTGGTCTTGCTTGGGGTGAGTCAATGTTGCCTTGAATTCATGATATTTTTCCTTGTAGTTGTAATCCTTGCACATATCTCATGCATCATCACTTTTGCTTCATCCCGAACATGTTTGGCCGACCACTTATGAACCCAAACCAGATCCTTGTCCTTGCTTTAGTCGTGCCTTTCTGACCTATATCTGAAGCATTAGTGGTAGAAGCAAGTGCAAAGACTTTGGACATGATTTTGCATTTATCTCTAACATTGTTTAATCGTATTTTTAGTTGAAAACTTATGTTGTTTGTATTGTCTCGTTTGAATGTGCTCAAGGCAATTAATCTTTGGCTCTCGCAAACTTGAATCTTTGTCATGCTATCGTGCCTCTGAAGATCTCAGTTTGTGCTTTTGATCGTTGTCTCCAGCTTATACAAGTGAGTTATTCTCATCAGACAATATGTACATATTTAACAAGTGAATTAACCCTTTTGAATCTGTAAAATGCATTATCATGTTACACCTGCTATATTATGATTATATGATGTTCACCCATGCTTAAACACCTGTTATAACATCTGTTACTGTTATATTATGCTGTTTTGTTATTTTTATCAGTTTATCACACTGCAAGTTCCCTTTAGATTAGAATCACTATGGGTCGAAATGATACATACCCGAACGGACTTTGGAATAAGGGAAAATCATTATGGGCAGAAATTATAGGTCTGAGTGATTTTTAGTTATTTTCATTTACTTGGGATTGCGGGTTTGAAATGATAAAACCCGGATTTTCTTTGTAAATTTCGGGTTGAAATGATATATTACCCGTATCACTTTACCTAGGCTAGAAAATTATATACAGACCCATAGTAAAAATATATTTTTCTAAAATTTTAAAAATATGTTTGAAACGTAAATATTATAATATTTTGATTTAAAATTAATTAAAAATGATTTTTGTAAAGTATTACTGATTTTCTTGAAAATTTATAAGTTAAATAAATTATAGAAAAGATAGAAAATTTGAATGTAAGTTATTTTGGAAATTTTGATTGGAAATTAAATTAAATATGAAATTGTGATAAATTTATGATAATTTGAATTTAAAATTAATTTAAAGTGATTTTTGAATATAAGTTAAAATGTGAAATGAATGATTATTTAAGTTGAAATTTTGAAATATAACCAAAATGGGAATTTATGAATTTGGCTTAAAAATGAATTTCAAGTTAAGTAAATAAAATTGAAATTAAGTTATATTTTTAAATTTTAAACTTAAGTGTTAAGTTGAAATTTAATTTAATGAATTTAAATTTGAATGTTGAAATTTAATACGTGAATTATTAAATCTTGATTTTTGAATGGAAATTTAACTATATAAAATCATGAACTTAAGGAAAATTTAACTATGTTTATAAATGTGAAAATATATGATTTTATAAGTTAAAAATGTTTTAAATAAAAATATAATTGGTTGTGAAATTATATTGAATATTTGAAGTTAATTAACTGCATTTTTGAAATGCTATTAATTATAATGTAAATGATATTACAGCATTTGTAAATGCTGCAGTTGATGATAATGAACTAAAAAGCTAAATTGAATTAAAGGCTATTATATCATTTTTGTAAGTGCTATAATTATTGAATTTAACTAAGTTTATTTGGAATTTAAGTAAACCCTATTACAACATTTTAAAATGCCGCCTTTTGTTAAATTGAACTGTTTTGAATGTAACTTTCCTTAGCGTTTTCTAAATGCTGCGAAAAATGAATTTTCACTGTTTTGATAAACTTAAGTGAATACATGAACTTTGAAAGTTGGAAATTTTGGAAATTAAATAGTTTAATTATTTAATGTAATAACTTCATTTTTGATTTAAATGAAGTAATTTGATTTGAAATATAAACTGTTTTGAAATGTGAATTGAAATGGTATTTTAAATTGAATGAAATGAATAATGATTTGAAATGAAGTTTTGAAAAAGATTATATTATTTTATATATTAAAATGATTTGAAATGAATGTGGTTTTGAAAAGATATGATATAATGTGATATATTAAAATGATTTGAAATGAAGTTTTGGAAAGATATGATATTTTTTTTGATATATTAAAATGATTTGAAATGAAGATTTGGAAAGATACGATATTTTGATATATTGCAATGATTTGACAGGATGTTTTGGAAAAATATGATGTTTTTGAAATGGTTTGGAATTAATTTAATCCTTTTTTTGATAAAGTTTTCGAATTTGAAATAATATTCTATTTTGAAGCATAAATATTATTTTAAAAGTTATAACCGCGGGTTATAATAACGATTGGTTGTCAAAGAGACCGGGATAGGATATCTGACATACTATCTATCGATACCGAAAACCACTTTGACAACCGTGTACGCGGTGGAGATTCCAGAATGAAGTAGGATGGTGGCGACGTTCTTGAGGTATATTACGTGGACCCAACTCCCGTGAGTTGGTTTAAGGTGGCTAAAACAGGAGCGATCTCGGGCCAAAAGGTGTAGCTCCTCTGGTCGGACACATTCCTTCGATACTAGACTCTTACTTGTGATTGATTAGATGGCCATCCTCCGATTTTGATATGGGAGTGTGTTCCGAGGTGGGCGTATGTGGCTGCTGCGTTACCATCAGCCCGTGTGCGTAATTGGTATATCTACCCTGGCATTGCCTTGTGTGTCGTGTCACCTACCATACCGAGCCTTTACTATGAGTTTGTTTTTCTCCCGTAACCCGTGTTGTATCCTCTGATAGTTTCCCGATTTGGAGATATCATGATATCGGAAGGACCACTGGGACTATTATGTGTGAAGGGTGATATAGGTAAGCCCAGAACGCTATTTTAAAGTAAGTTTATTTTACTGTAGACTTTATTATAATAGCGCAATATTACTATATAGTAAATAGTTTGACGGATCCTTAGAGAATGGGCGGTCCCAGGCATCCTTTAAGTTACTTGTACCTTATTATAGTTCACTTGAGTTGGTTTACATTATATAAATATATATTGTCCTGACTCGAGTGTTTGTATTTTTATTTACACTTGGGTCAGCCTGAGTTATTCACAGATTTGTATTCCACTTTCTGGAGATTGGAATCGCTGGAGATTATCTGCTTATCTAGTTTTATCTATTCCAGTTCTATTGTTCTATTCAGCCTGTACTTGGTTATCGTCTTAAGACTTCTGCTGTACTTTATTTATTCTATTGTATTTTATTTAACTCTTATATATTTACATAGTAGCTTCATGAACTACTATCTCTTTTACTTCCGCTGCATTTCTTACTCTGTGTCTGTGTTCTGTGATTATTATTTACTGTATGTTATGAGATTTGCCAAATTTTATTTACATCGGGGTATTTTGGGCAATTCAAGTCCGACATGTGCGGATGCGAATGATTGAAAATACCTGGTGTTACAGCACGAGGATGGTGACGAGAAGGGTAAGGCCGAGGAAGATAAAGGGAAGAGGGTGGGAATCAGGAGGTGAGGTGGGTTTCGGTTTCGGCGTAGGGGAGGAGGAAGGAAGGTGGTACCCAGTTTCTCTGATATAATTCTCCTTATAAATATTATGGTATATTTTATACAAATTTTTCTCCAAAGAATGAAGTGGACAGAAAGTAAGATATGTCGGAGATAGCAGATCTCAAAGAAAGAAAAATATACGAGTACAATAGTATATATATTTCTTTTAACATTTCATAGTGAAGAAGACCAAAAAAATGGACGGATAGTAAAGTGAACAAACAACATGCTATAAAGTGACATAGGGAAATAATAACAGTCACGACATTGAATTCTGGAGAATATAAAAGGCTAAAGGCTATTATTTTCCAAACATTGGAAAATTTAAATGAACATCGAAATCAAAGGATAAAATGGATACCGATATGGCTATTGGTTTCGCAGATATCGCAACGCACCGGACACCAAAATACACAAATGAATATATTGTGGAGATCAACATGACGAGATGAACAGAATGTCACACTGATATTAGCGATATGACCATCATATCAAAATTCGATTTCGCTGCTAAACTACTGTAAATTCATCAAAATTAAGATAAACGTGGCTAGAGAAGTTCAAATTTGACGAAACGAAAGATGGCATCTCACTAAGAAAATATTTGTAACATCCCACCCTTTTGCACGCTTTAAATCGACGATAAACCACACACGTCAGACTTAAAAGATACAGAAGGGCGGGTTGTTATGGGGTAAATGAGAAAAACCCAGAAAAAAAAACAGAATCTCACAGCGGAAGGATAAATTATAATAATCAAATATACAGTTCATGAAGTTGTTTTCCAAAATATTTAATTATACTTACAATATATGAGAGTTATACATCTATAGAATATCAATAATGCAGCGGAATACAATAGTGTAGTGGGATAATATAATATGTAATAGCAATAAAATCTTCGTCTTCGTCCTCCAGAAATAAAGTCCTCGATTCCTGAAATGCTCGAACTGACCCGAGCGAATTGAAAAGACCAAACACTCGAGTCAAAACTAAAAGATCTTATGTAAGTTAAATCAACTAAAATAAATATGAGTGTTACAGCGTCGAAGATGTTTACGGGGCTTGACATCTCCTATCCAGTGTCTAACGTGAGTGCAGTAACTCAAGAGATGTTCGGGATTCACATCTCCTAAGGATCCGTTAAACTATTTACTATGTAGTAATATTTTGCTATTATAGTAATGTCTACAGCAAAATAAACATACTTTTAAATAGCATTAAGGAGTGACCCAATATTCCCCTTAACACGTAATAGTCCCAGTAGTCCTTCCAATATCATAGCCCCTCCTGATCGGGAAGCCACCAGAGGACACCACACGGGCTACGAAAGAAAACCAAACTTGTACAAGGCGCGATAGGATAGGTGATACGACACAACTAGGCAATGCCAGGGTAGATATAACAATTACGCATCCGGATTGGTGGTAACGCATAGCAGCTACTACCGCCCACCTCGAACGACACCCCCAAAATCAAAAATCAAAAGTGGCCACCGAATCAAATCCAAATGTCAGAGTATAATATCGAAGGAGTGCGTCCGATCAGAGGAATGACTTCATTGGCCCAAGAATCGCTCATGTTCTAGCCACCTTATGCCAACTCATGGGAGTTGGGTCCACGTATTTGCCTCAAAGGAAACGCCGCCACCATTCTACATCATTCTGGAATCTCCACCACGTACATGGTTATTAAAGTGGCTTTCGGGGTTGGCAGAGAGTATGACAACTTTCGATCCCGGTCTCTTCAACAACCAAACATTATTATAACACGCAGTCAATTTAAAATAATTATACTTCAAAAAAAGAATAAATATTTCATTTCAAAACCATCAAAATACGATATCATTTTCATTTTAAAACCCAAATCACTATGATATCATTTTTATTTTAAATATATCCTTTTTCTAAAATCATAGCACTTTCAAATCTATATACCTCGAAACCCATAGCTTTGAAACATAACTTCAGTTACTTAAATGCTTTAAGTATTAAATTACTTTATATAATAAATAGCTTCTTTAATTCCATAAATAAATTCCAAATTCAAATTTGAACCTCCAAATAAACCATTTCAAATTTCCATATATTTCAAAGCTTTAAATATTCCACCATTTCCAAACCAATTCTTTGATAATTCCATATATATCAAATTCAATTTCTATTATTTAAATTTGTAACGTTTACTTAATAAATACCATATAATTTAAGTAAAACTTTTAACTTCAAACAACCGGATATTATTTCAATTTATTTAACTTGATATATTCATTTATCTCAACTTTATATTCATTTAAATTACTTTAAACCAAATCAAGTTATAAGAATCATATCCATTTAAAATCTCCATTTCTATTTAAATTCCAGATCTAAATTTATTCAAGTGCAATTCTTAAATAATTCAATTTAAACCAATTTCATATTTATCTCCCAACTTAAATTTCATTTAAGTTTATTAAAAACTCTATATATACAATATCTCAAATAGGTACTAAACTATAGAATACAAAACAATCAAACTCCATGATTAAACTCATTTTTATTAATCAATTTTATACATAGCTTAAATTCAAGGATTTAACTATATATATATATAAAATAATATTTATATAACGTCAAAATTTAATATTTATTAAACCGTTTATTCCTTTCCAAAACCATAGAAAATCGTGTGTATATATATATATATACCGCGGTGCCTGTATATAATTTTCTATCCTATGGTCAAGTGATACATATATTTATCATTTCAATCCTTAATTTAAAATAAAATTATGGTTATATATCATTTCAAACCGCAATGCCGAATGAAATGAAAATAACTTGCAGTTTATAACAATATAAAATATAACATCCATTCATCCAATATCAACCATCGACCATTTATCACAATCACCATCCAATTCAAACAATAGCATCAATATAGAACGAATAATCAACAACATGTATTAACTAGTAGTTTAAATTCACTAATAAATTAAATAACTATTTAACTGGCAGTTTATATGCAATGAAAAATTAAATAACGATTTAATTAAATAAATTCAATTTAACCGAGATGATGATTAAAAATATGCCAAATAGTCATAAATAAATTTCTAATCACATCAACAATTAATTAACAAACATAAGAAATTTTGGAAGTTGTGAGTGGGTTAAAACACTCACCTTTTGAATTTAAATTGAATTCAAATCCAATTTAAACCCAGAAATTCGACGGTCTCGGAATCCATCCAAATCAGCGCCAAAAAGTCCAGAATTTAGATACAATCCTAACAAACGAAACCGTGCGTAAAACGGATATCGTATGCAAAAGTTATGACGATAAATGTGATAGAAAACAATTATAAAAGTAAAAGTAAAAGAGAACACAACTCACCCTCACACAATCTCCACGTCGCCATCCCCTATTCTTCAATCACGCGTTCTCTCCAGTAAAAGTCGCAACATCGAAACCCATGATTGCCTTTGACCACCCTCTTTGATTTCGCTTATACGCCGCCACCGGCCCCTATACGCCCAGCAACCACCACCTCCAAACTCGCATCTCCACCCTCCACCAAACCCTCTAGGTCCGGTCGCCCCTAGTGGCATGCGCCGCCGCCGACCGTATAGGGTTTTCAAACCCTAATCGAATTAATTCGCACGATCTAGCCGTTAACTCTACGAACGAACTACATAGATCGACTCCCCTCAGTCCCCTCTTTAATACCCAGAAACGATTTGATGAACCGTCGTAGTTGATCGAAGCACGACGGACGGCCGAAACTTCTTCCTAAATTTTCGGTCAAACGAAAATCCAGATCGAAAAACGGACTGCAGATCTGACTTGCGCACTTCGAAATATATATTTTCTGAATTTTTCTAAGGAGTTTGGATTTTAAAGTAGATTTTTGAATTGGAATTTGAATTGGATAAATTAGGGTTTACAGCCATTGAGTAAGAGGAGCATAGCAGTTTCTGTACGTATAGAAATGAGGAATAAAGGCTGCTAGGGTTTATAACAGGGTATTTATAGGCAAAGTTGAAATAGGATGGATTGGATAAGATAGATGTACGCGCTAACGACAAAGTGGCCCAAAAAGCCCGTTCTGACTCCGGAACGAAATCGGGTCAACCCATATATCAAAATAGATGTTTTTAAATATTTTAAACGCGATGGAGCAAATTTCAAGTTCAAATTCCATCGTATGAAGAAGTTATGCTCAAATCAATATTTTTCAAGTTGATTTCAATTGATTTTAATTTCATTAATTTCAAGGCGTTTCGAGTCCGTACGATCAAATGACAAGTCCGATCGCTACAAAACTTGAAACCCTACAATAATTCACCATTATGGATCCGACGAAACTGGTTTCGTCGAAATCCGAGTCAGTGGCCAAAATGACTATTTTTACATTAATTAAATAATTTAATATTAAATTTATTTAAATCAAGCTTCAGTTAAATTTTAAATAAATCACAATTTCTCTCAATTCAAATTGCTTGGACATTTGCCATAAATTAAAGCAAATTCTGGACATCAGTTCAAAGTTAATAAATTTACCAATTGAGTGTTAACTTCAATTTCCTTAGATTCAGTAACTAAAATCTAATTTCAAATAATCCATATTCTTAACCCATCTAGTTATTCAACTGATTTCATTTCTACAATATAATTATCATGGTTTATACCATAGTGCACTAATATCCTTATTTTATCTTAATCTCAAATAAAGTAGTAATTAATTTCATTCATAATAAATTCAATTAATTAAAATTTATTTCAGTAAATTAAATTGATTTAACTCCAAACCCTTTTAATCTAATCAATAATTATTCAACAAACAAAGGTAACCTTTGTTTACCCTTTAATACATTAGTAAGTTCAAATTTCCATCTTTCCTTCGTACTAACTACCCCATTTCCATTTTATTACATTTCTACCCATATTCATGCTAATTGCGATTAACATTCTAAATAAATTCATTCACTTGGGTTCATACTTTCCATTATATAGATTACTACATTATGAATGAATTTTCACTTCCAATTATTTCATTATTACATTCACACCTTCCGTTATAAATTTTCATCAAAACATTAAAATTTTCTATTTTGATTTAGAAGGCCAATTAAATACAACAATTGTTACCAGTAACTTTATAATACAATTAAGTTTATTAATTTCAACCAATTATTATGATTACTTGCGTAACACTGAATTCATCCAATTACCATTTATTATACTAATTCATTTATTTATACAACACCTATTACTTATATTCAAGTAAATTAATATACCTTGATTTAAAATCTTTACATCAACCAATAGTCATATTATAAATAAAATTATCATTATTTCCAATTATTACTTAAATTTACAGTAACCAAACGTTAAATTTAGATATATTACAACTGATTACCAAAGTTTATTTAACACATTAAATAAACAAGCAACCTACATTAACTACCACCTAATTGCCTTTAATTGCATTTATAAGTTCGTTACTTATCAATCCATATTATAATTCCATATATAAAGCTAATTTTATTTCATTTCATTAATGTACGCCTATTTACATCTAAATTTGAATAAGTATTATATTTCTAAATGTGTACTTCTAACAATTTAACACATTAATTAAGGTTTTAAAACCAATTAATGAAATTTCCTTAATTCCATTCTTATACCCGTTTATTACTTTACATACATTACGTATTTATTCATCAAAATTAAATTTCAATTCCAATTAAATCAACAATTACAACATGCAACTTATAATAATTGTTTACAAGTATGAATGGAATTAACATAAATTTCAAGTATTATCCTAATTTACATTAACATAATAATTAATTACCTTTAATGAATTTTATTCCCCAATTTATTAAATGCAATCAGTTTGACCTTACATATTTCAATATTCCCATTTTTATCTTAATTCCAATTTTCTATATTATCAAATTTCAATTTCTTGAAATAAACTCATTTATTATAAATTTGCATACCAATATATTAGTTTCCAATAAATAGGATTGATTCAATTCAACCTTTTTAATTAAGTCTATATTAGTCAATATAATAATTCATAGGTTGATTTTTAACATTTACTTCATTATAAATTATAAAATTTTTATTCCTTTATAAATTAAATTCTAAAATCTTATTAATATAACAAATTAATTAACTAAATTTACGGGTCGTTACACTCTCTCCCACTCAAAACTTTTCGTCCCCGAAAAGGAAAAGAAGGGAAAAGAAGAATTAAGAAATCAACATATCTTATTCAAAATATTAACTTTATAAACAATTAAATTTACAAAATTATATACTTTAAATAAAATATACAAATTTATAACCATTAAACCTTTTTATACTTCAAACTAATAAAGTTAGGAAACATTTAAAAATATTTTCTAAGTCCAAAATTTACGGAAAATTTCGGCAGAGTCTCCTTTGTACGGAGAGGCTTGGAAGAAAATATAATATAAATATAACAATATACAACATATACTTTCCAAAATAATATATCCCAACACGGGAAAATAATAATATAATAGTGCAATAAACCGTAATCCGAAAACGTACCTATATGTCGGGCAAATAAAGCTTATTTATGGAACCAAAACCAGTAGCAATTGCTTCGATAACCTGTATTTCACTTACATAATCTGAAATTGTAACATCCCGGAATTTTGGACAATATAAATTTAATAATCTGGATTTAAATTTATATTGAAATGATAAATTTTGTTAATAAATTGTTTCCTATTTAATAATGTATATGCATTTATATATATTTTAAATAGACAATTTGTTTAGTTAAATTAGTATAGTATAATTTTAATATGTTTTGAAAATAGAAATGGTGATTTATTTTTTGATTTGAGCTTTTCAAAAATATTTAATTAAAATACTATATGATTTTAAATAAGAGATAAATGTTTTAATTAGTTTCAAATTCATTTTTTTTAATTCAAGTTGTATATAAAATTATTTTACAAACCCTTTTATAATTTGTTTTAAAAAGTTTCTTTTCAAAATGATTTAATTGTGTATTGTTTTTCTTTGTTCTTTAGAATTATTTAATACATAATTTTGCATAAGAATTCATTAACTAGGCTTAATGCTTATTTACTTTAATTAACTATGTTTAATACTTTATTAACTCTAACTTTTAACACTAATTAATTTATAAAGACAAGTGTTTGTACATTAAAGATTTAAGCTAACAAATGTAATCTTATCTTTATTTTAAAGTGACAAGTGTCAAATTTATTTTCTTTTTCTTTATTTCATTTTCTGAAAATACATTCTTGTTAACTTGCTTTTCATTCATATCATTTTGCTATTCATTCATATTCATTTTCTCATTCCTTAATCAAGAAAAACCAAATTACATTCTCACAACCAAAATCCAAATCTGCATTCTTCAATATTCAAACTTGCATCAATTTGAAAGCAAACACCTGCATTACAAATCTGCATATCCCAAATTACAAACCTGCAAACTCCTCTTTCCAAAATTACAACCTGCATCTCAAATCTCATCCACATCCATAATCAAGTTGCAATACTTCAAAATGCATTCCTTTGCATCTGCAATTTCAAGCAGAGAGGCCTGCATGCAACCATTTGGATCTGCATTCATGAAAATCTTCAATCTGAAGCTAGAAGCCTGCATGTTGTAAACTGAAGCATTATGAAGCAAGCATCATTTTTTAAAGGCAGGGGTCTGCATTTTAATAGCATTCAAGAAGCCTGCATGTAGAACCTGGAAATACTGCATCTGAAATCATCAAGCTAGCATCAACACATCATTTAAAAATTTGGACAGTGCTCTGCATTTCAAATTCAGGTGAGTAACACTTAATTTAAAATAAATCAAGTAGGAATGCATGCTTGTTTTTCTTGTTAAGTTAAATCTTTGAATCTGTTTTTCTTTTATCTGCCTGTGTATATATGAAATGCCATGCATGTTTGATTTCCAATGTTCTGATTATCATAGTTTAAGTTTAAATTTGATAAATGGTTTTCTTCCTTGATCTGATTACTATCTTGTATTAGCACTTGAATGGAATTTGCTCATTCCATGATAAGATGATTTTTTTTAGTTTTTACAGGCTTTAGTTCTGAGTTGTCTGAAGCATAAATACACAACTAAATTTTGTAAAAATTAGAAGATGTAGGTATCATGAATTCATGTTTCAAGTTCATGAATAGGATCATTAAGTGAATTCAAGAACTTTTAAAACAAAAACTAAAATTTACAGTGTTAAATATAATAGGCAGTTCCAAACTGTATTTTACACTTTGGCCAAAATTAATTGAAACTTGCAATTGATTTGAGTGAAATTGCTTCTGGAGATAGATATCTATCATATATTATAGTAAAAATATCAAATTGGTTTACAAATAAAATTTGGTGAAGAGATTGGGAAATGATAGTATATAACCTAGTTTCACCTGGGTTAATATGTTGGGGTGTTGTGGCTTCAAGGGTGCATCGAGTTCTAAGATGTTTTGGGAATTCGTAGATGGTGTAGTGGTGAAGCTTTTGCCGGAGTATGGTGTGTAATGGTGATCAGAGGTGGAAGAGATGGGTGTTGCCAGGTTAGACATTGAGGGGGAGGGGAAGATTTCCAGGTTTGGGCTTTAAAAACTTGAATTTAATTCAAGTTGAAATCTAGATATTGGGTTGTTCAGGTGAGTTGTGGGTTTACTGACCGGAGAGAAGATGGCCAGAGGTGATGGATAGAGATGGTCTGAGGTGGTTCAGGTGGTGCACAAGGGAAATGTGCATGTTGTGAAGAACTGTGTGTTACAGGGTTTTGTCTCGAGTCAATTTAGTGGGGACTCGAAGCAAGGAGGCTTTTAACTCGAAGCAAGATCACTAATGGCTCGAAGTAATTTATAAAAGTGCTCGGGAACCATTTTGTTTCAGATTTTTATAAAAACAGAAGCTTGTCTGTTTCAACAATTTTAAAAATCAAGTTTAAAATTAAATCTAGAAATGGAACTTAGATTTAAAACTTGAATCTAAGATGAATTCAAATAGTTTGAATTCTAATTTTGAAATGGTGTGAGTTAAGGAATTCAAGTTTAAAAAAAAAAAGAAAGAAACTGGAAACTGTTTTTTTCAGTTTTATAAATTGTGAAGTAAATGCAAACTAAATTTTAACTTAGGATTTCAAACTGAATTTGAATAGGAATTCAGATAAGTTTCAATTCTGGTTTTTGAAATAATTTAAATTCAAAAAGAAAGATTTTCAATGTTTGGTTTTTAAACAAAACAGAGAACAGTTTTCTGTTTTTAAGAAAGTATAGGAAAGTTTAAATTTGCAGGTGAAGATTTAAACTGATTTGAAATCTGAAATTTGAATGTGAATTCAAATTTAATTTTCTGAGATTTGAAATCATTTATGTTTTAAATTTAAATTTGGAAATCAAACTCTCAAGTGTAAATGAATATGTGATTGGAAGGTTAAATATTTTAATTAGAAATTCAAAGTGAATTCAAATCTAAGTTTTTAAAACTGGAATAAAAATTTAAACTTCAGTTTTTAAATAAAGGTTTAAATTTAAATTGCTTTTAAATGATTAAATGATTTGCATTTGAATTGAAGGTGTGAATTGTAGAAAGAATTTTAAAGAGTTAAAACTAAATTGAGTTTGGAAGTTGTATTTAAATTTTGAAATTTTAAAAGTAATTTTTAAATTGATTTGAATTTAAATTTAATTGAAATTTAAATTGTTTTAACTTATTGATAAGGTAGATGTTTTAACATATAAGATTAAGTTTTGAATTGTTTTAAAAATTCTTAAAGTTAAAATTGAGTCTTAAGTTTAGAGGAAGATAAATAGAATTTAAAGTAAATTTAAAACATTTTGTTTTTAATACTTAAATTAATAAGAAATGTTTATCTAAAGGATAAATAAAGTAAATGATTGAAATCATTTAATAATTAAGGAAATTAATATGAATATTAATTATTTAATTAATTATGTGGATGTTTAATTAAGTAATTAATGATTCTTAAGTTAATTAATTTAATTTGAGATTAATTAATTAAGGTTAATTAATCAATAATTAAGGATGATTAATTAAATTTTAATTTATGATAAGATTTATTTAATCAAGTGATTAAAGATAATTTAAGATCTTAATTAATTAATAATTAGTGATTAATTAAGTTGTAATTAAATGATAATTAAGTATTAATTAATTGATAATTAATAATGATTAATTTAAGTTAATTCTTAATTAAGTAATTAAGAAATATTAATGAAGTCATTAACTTAAGATATTAACAATTAATTAATGTGAATAATTTTTGATAATTAATTAGATTAATTAATTAATAATAATCAATTGTTTAAGTTTTAATTACTTAATGAAGGTAATTAATGGATTAATTACTTAATGTAATTAATTTAATGAATGTGATTAGTTTAGATTAATTAATTTAAATTAAAACATTGAGGATTGTTGATAATTACTTTATGCAATTTATGAATTTGTAATTACTTAAGGAAGTAATTAATTAATAATTACAGTATGTAATTAAGGATATTTATTATAGAAGTAATTTGGATTTAAGTTACTTTGAAATTAATCAAGGGGATTTATTTAGATAATTAATTAAGAATAATTAATTATGGGATGAGTAATTTAAGTAATTAACTACTGGATGGTTATTAATCAAGGGTGATTAACATTTATATGTGGACTAACTTTAGATTAATTACTTATGTAATTAATTTATAGTTTATTAAATGTAATTAGAATCATTAATTAATTAATTAATGATGTAATTTGGAATTGATTAATTAAAGTATAATTAATAATGAATAAATAATTAATGTAATTAATTTTAGTTAATCAATTAATTTAGTAATTACAAGTTAATTGTTTGCAAAGGGTTTAAGTAATCAACTTATGTGATTAACTTATAAGCTAATTACTTATTGTAATTAGAAATAGTAAATCAATATTAAATGAATATTTAGATGTTGATTTATAAATTGATTTGGAATCAATTGATGGTTAAGTTAAGCAGAATTTTAATGATGAAGTAATTAATTTAATTCATTTTAAATTAACTAGAGATTGAGTAATTGATTTAATTCATTTTAAATTAATTATAGAAAGTGTGATCATTAGATCATTGCTTATGTTAGATGAATGGTATTAGTTGCCTGGTATGGTTTGTAATCTCAATTATGAGATGAGTAGTGTATGTGATATGGATGCATTGGTTGCTTTTGGATGATAGTATGAATTATCTGATTATGATATGAACTATCTGTTGATAATGATAAGGCTGATTATCTATTGTGTTGTGAATTATCTATCTGTGTATATTTAGATAATGAATTGAATTGTTTTAAACTTAAAACAACTTGGACCTAAAAGACACGCTTTGGATTTCGATGAGACCGGGATCGGGTTTCCATATTTGGACATCCGAAAACCACATCGATTCCAATTAACGTTAGGTCGTGAATCTTAGTGGAGCAAGTGAAGACTCGAGGTGTAAGGGCTATACGTCAGTATAACTCTGTGGGTGATTCCGTAATGAGTTTGACGGAATAGGTCTTATAGATTCGAGATGGTGAATCAGAGTGCAAGGGTTATTGTCGTTAACTCTGAGGGTGATTCCAATACGAGTGTAACGAGATGATGCCTTCGGTTTCGTTCGAACCCGGAACGAACTTGTATGGATTGAATGCTTTCAGAACATCGTCAGGTGGACGATGAGCATTCTAAGTGTTATGTCCTATAAAGGTAATCGTAACCTCAAGCCTCATCAACCGGGAATGGCTAAAACAGGGGAGGTGCAGCAAAGCTTCGTGGGTAGCCCCCACTTGAGAGTAAGATTTACCCCTGTCTAGAGGTCCCTTTATATTTCGGCTGTGTGGGACGGTTGATCATGACAACCGTCGGGGTTGTCTTATTTGGAACTGTTCAGTAAGGAACGGGTCCGGCTTTGTGTTGCAGGGGATGAAGGGAGTAATCCTCGGTACGTTGATCTAGGCCACGTACTGTGACGGGCGGTACCCCAGTAGCCCTGCCATTGTATGGAATCCAAAATCCAATAAGTGCCAACGGTTTTGATTGTATTACCCACTTTTGTGGCTAGTAGCTGGAATTTAATCATGTAACAATTTCGGCTATTTCTTATTTATTTGAAAACCCTAGACACTATTATAATATCATCTGATTTCCTATCAAATGTTTTGGTTAGCGTAAGGTAAAAACTTTTCCATGTTTATGTGTGGGAAGTCTTACGTGATACCTTTTCTTTCAAAGGTTTTTAAAAGTTAAGCAACTTTAACCTGTTACTCACACCAGACCCATGTCTGACCCGGAGTTATTTCTGTTTTTCTTTAACTCTTGGGTACTCAAATTTTTATGAGTAGTCAAGGGAATTCAGGTTAGGATTCAGGATTGCTTTGACGATTTGTGGAGGAGCATATGGAGCAGGAGGCTTCTGCGTATAGTTATTTTGTTCCGCTGTGTTTGGTATCTCTGAGTCTTGTGTTTGTATTGAGTTGTAATAACTAGACAGGTATTTATAACTGTCTAGTATGTGTTGTATATGTCTGTGTACTCTGATATTTGATGTATACTATGTAATACTTTGTTATTAATATAATTTATTCGTTTCCGCTGTTGAGATTCTTGTGTTGTTCCTTCTTTCTCTTCTTTCTTTCTCTTTTCTATCCCTTTCTTTCTTCAAGATGACGCGATTTTCCGGGAGTGGAAGGTCGGGTCGTCTCAAAAAGAGTCAATAATTATATAAAATGAAATATTAAGGTTGTTTTCAACCACCAACAAACAATCAATACGTACAACAATCACTTGCAACCAGGTATACAACCATTACATACAAATCAACACAATCAAACATTCATTCATATCAAACAAACAAATAGTTCTTCGAGTTCAAAACTTTATATTGTACAGAATGAAAAATAAACTATCAGGTGCACCATTTACTCAACAGTCTTAGGTGAAGCTAACTAGATTATTCATTCATCTAAATAATTTTAAGCTTCCTTACCCAAACAAACATAAACCAAAACAACAACGATTTCAAACAACAGATTAAGTTTATCCTAATTTATTCCATTCATATATTTATTGTTTTCTTTCTCTTTCATTCATATACTGATTTATCTTTTTAATTTACATTTGCTTCTTACAATTTTATTTAGAAATAACTTCAACTTATTTACTTAAGTTTGAAATTTCTTTTTATTGTATTACATTCATTTATCCACTACTTAATATCATTTATTTACAGTATTTATGTTTAATTTAATTTCTTTGCATATCAATTCATTTACTTAAATTTATAATCTTATACTTGCAATACTTGCTTCCTATTACCTTTATTACAGTAACCTTTCAATTATAACTTAAGTTCAAATAGTTACAACATCAAATTCTTATTTACAAAAGAAATTCATTGAACGCTTTCATTCAGAAGTTTTACTTGTACAATTTCCACTATATTTTCTTATTAACATTTCAACTTTTTACATCTTTTTGTAAGTTATATATGTGTTAAAGAATGCAAATGAAACTTATACAAGTTTTTCTCAATTCTTTTAATTAATTAAATGTTTAATAATACTATTCTTTGTTTTATATGTTACAAATTTAAATTTTATTTTTATTTAATTTATAACTTAGCACTAGATCTCTTATTTCCTTTGGAGGCTTCAATTATTAATTACCTACGTTCCAATTCACTCAAATAATTGAAACTATTAATTAATGGAAACTTAAGAATTAAATACCGGGTTTAAATTTCAGGTCATTTTAAAATAATAGATAAAGGTTTATACTTAAAACTTATATATCTAATTATACTTAAAACAATTTAAAATTTATATTTGTTTACCAAAATAAATCTGCAGTAAAACTACTACAGTGGCCTTCCCACTTCGAAACTCGAAAATGAATATCGATGATGCGTGCACTCATCACTGAAATTATTTTTCAGTGACAGAGAGGGGAGTACGAAACTTATTTCCTTACAAAATTTCTTTTTAAAACATTTCTTTCAAATTATATTGAAATACGTATATCAGAAAACACTTCTAATATTATTATTATTATATTCCAAAATTATTCAAAAGAAATTTTCAAAACCTCGGAACTTAAGTTCTAACATTTCCAATTTTATTTATTTTATTTTCAAAATTATTTCAACTATTATTTATAAATTTCACTACCTAACAACCAATATAATACAACCAAATATAACCTTTATAAAAATTTTCTTTATATATATAGAAAATATTATAGGCAAAATTATTTCGTTCACCTATATTAAAAACAAATATTATGTCGGTTTGTCCTATTAAGTGTTTAGAAATCCCTATTGATGTCATAGCGTCCCATGCATCAACCAGAATTTTCAAATACAAAACGGAACAAATTAACACAATATTAAAACCTTTTTATAACACTAACAAATACGCTCTCTCATATATATCTACTCTCAACGACTCATCATAGGGTATTACTACCCTATTAATAAAGAGTCAGACCCCACAAAGCTAAGGTTTATCGCTAAACCAAAGCTCTGATACCAGATGTAATATCCCGCCTTTTTGCACGCTTTAAATCAACGATAAACCACACACGTCAGACTTAAAATATACAGAAGGGCGGGTTGTTATGGGGTAAATAAGAAAAACCCAGAAAGAAATAAAACAAAACAGAATCTCACAGTGGAAGGATAAAATATAATAATCAAATATACAGTTCATGAAGTTGTTTTTCAAAATATTCAATTATACTTACAATATATCAGTGTTATACATACCATAGAATATCAATAATGCAGCGGAATGCAATAGTCTAGTGGAATAATATAATAGGTAATAGCAATAAAATTTTCGTTTTTGTCCTACAGAAATAAAGTCCCCGATTCCTGAAATGCTCGGACTGACCCGAGAGAATTGAAAAGACAAAACACTCGATTCAGAACTAAACGATCTTATGTAGGTTAAATCAACTAAAATAAATACGAGTGTAGCAGCGTCGGAGATGTTTACGGGGTTTGGCATCTCCTATCCAGTGTCTGACGTGAGTGAAGTAACTCAAGAGATGCTTGGGATTCACATCTCCTAAGGATCCGTTAAACTATTTTCTATGTAGTAATATTTCGCTATTATAGTAATGTCTACAGTAAAATAAAAATACTTTTAAATAGCGTTAAGGAGTGACCCAATATTCCCCTTAACACGTAATAGTCCCAGTAGTCCATCCAATATCATAGTCCCTCCTGATCGGGAAGCCACCAGAGAATACCACACGGGCTACGGGAGAAAACCAAACTCGTACAAGGCACGATAGGGTAGGTGACACGGCACAACTAGGCAATGCCAGAGTAGATATACCAATTACGCATCCAGGCTGGTGGTAACACATAAGAGCTACTACCTCCCACCTTGAACAACACCCCCAAAATCAAAAATCAAAAGTGGCCACCGAATGAAATCCAAATGTCAGAGTATAATATCGAAGGAGTGCGTCCGATCAGAGGAATGACCTCATTGGCCCGAGAATCGCTCCTATTTTAGCCACCTTATGCCAACTCACAGGAGTCGGGTCCACGTATTTACCTCAAAGGAAACGCCGCCACCATCCTACTTCATTCTGGAATCTCCACCGCGTACACGGTTGTTATAGTGGTTTTCGAGGTTGGCAGAGAGTATGACAACTTTCGATCCCGGTCTCTTCAAAAACCAAACGTTATTATAACACCGCGGTCAATTTAAAATAATTATACTTCAAAACCAGAATAAATATTTCATTTCAATACCATTAAAATACAATATCATTTTCATTTTAAAACCCAAATCACTATGATATCATTTTTATTTCAAATATATCCTTTTTGTAAAATCATATCACTTTCAAATCTATATACCTTGAAACCCATAGCTTTGAAACATAACTTCAATTACTTAAATGGTTTAAATATTAATTACTTTATATAATAAGATAGCTTCTTTAATTACATAAATAAATTCTAAATTCAAATTTGAACCTCTAAATAAACCATTTCAAATTTCCATATATTTCAAAGCTTTAAATATTCCACCATTTCAAAACTAATTCTTTGATAATTCCATATATACCAAATTCAATTGCTATTATTTAGATTTGAAATGTTTACTTAATAAATTCCATATAATTTAAGTAAAACTTTTAACTTCAAACAACTGGATATTCTTTCAATTTATTTAATTTGATAAATTCATTTATCTCAACATTATTCATTTAAATTACTTTAAACCAAATCAAGTTATAAGAATCGTATCTATTTAAAATCTCTATTTTTATTTAAATTCCAGATCAAAATTTATTCAAGTACAATTCTCAAATAATTCAATTTAAACCAATTTCATATTTATCTCCCAACTTAAATTTCATTTAAGTCAATTAAAAACTCTATATATACAATATCCCAAATAGGTACTAAACCATAGAATACAAAAC
Source organism: Allium cepa (assembly GCA_030765085.1). Lineage (NCBI taxonomy): Eukaryota > Viridiplantae > Streptophyta > Magnoliopsida > Asparagales > Amaryllidaceae > Allium > Allium cepa. The sequence goes on from CM060931.1 coordinate 315,969,948, forward strand.
AATCAAACTCCATTATTAAACTCATTTTTATTAATCAATGTTATACATAGCTTAAATTCAAGGATTTAACTATATATATATATATATATAAAATAATATTTATATAACATCAAAATTTAATATTAATTAAACCATATATTCCTTTCCAAAACCATAGAAAATCATTTCAAAGTATTATATATATATACACACATACACACACACCACGGTGCATGTATATAATTTTCTATCCTATGGTCAAGTGATACAGATATTTATCATTTCAATCCATAATTTAAAATAAAATTACAGTTATATATCATTTCAAACCACAATCCCGAATGAAATGAAAATGCATAATAACTTGCAGTTTATAACAATATAAAATATAACATCCATTCATCCAATATCAACCATCAACCATTTATCACAATCACCATCCAACTCAAACAATAGCATCAATATAAAACGAATAATAAAATCCAGGTATTAACTAGCAGTTTAAATTCACTAATATATTAAATAACTGTTTAACTGACAGTTTATATGCAATGAAAAATTAAATAACGATTTGTAATTTAACTGAGATGATGATTAAAAATATGTCAAACAGTCATAAATAAATTTCTAATCACATCAACAATTAATTTAACAAACATAAGAAATTTTAGAAGTTGTGAGTGGGTTAAAACACTCATCTTTTGAATTTAAATTGAATTCAAATCCAATTTAAACCCAAAAATTTGACTATCTCAGAATCCATCCAAACCCACGCTAAAAAGTCCGGAATTTAGATACGATACTAACAAAAGAAACCACGCGCAAAATGGATATCGTATGCAAAAGTTATGACGATAAATGCGATTGAAAACAATTATAAAAATAAAAGTAAAAGAGAACACAACTCACCCTCACATAATCGCCACGTCACCATCCCTTGTTCTTCAATCACACGTTCTCTCCAGTAAAAGTCGCAACATCGAAACCCATGAATGCTTTTTAACCACCCTCTTTGCCTTCGCTTATACACCGCCACCGGCCCCTATACGCCCAGCGATCACCACCTCCATACTGGCGTCTCAGCCCTCCACCAAACCCCCGAGGTCCGGTCGCCCCTAGCGACGTGCGCTACTGCCGACCGTATAGGGTTTTCAAACCCTAATCGAATTAATTCGCACGATCTAGCTGTTAACTCTACGAACGAACTGCACAGATCGACTCCCCTCGGTCCCCTCTACAATACCCAGAAACGATTTGATGATCCGTCGCAGTTGATCCGAGCGCGACGGATGGTCGAAACTTCTTCCTAAATTTCCGGTCAAACGAAAACCCAGATTGGAAAACGGACTACAGATCTGACTTGCGCTCTTCGAAAGCTTCGAAATATATTTTTTCTGAATTTTTCCGAGGAGTTTGGATTTTGAAGTTGATTTTTGTATTGGAATTTGAATTGGAGAAATTAGGGTTTACAGCCATTGAGTAAGATGAGCATAACAGTTTCTGTACCTATGGAAATGAGTAATATGGGCTCCTAGGGTTTATAACAGGGTATTTATAGGCAAAGTTGAAACAGAATGGATCGGATAAGATAGATTACGTGCTAACGACAAAGGGGCCCAAAAAGCCCGTTCTGACTCCGGAACGAAATTGGGTCAACCCATATATCAAAATAGATGTTTTTAAATATTTTAAATGCGATGGAACAAGTTTCAAGTCCAAATTCCATCGTATGAAGAAGTTATGCTCAAATCAATATTTTTAAATTGATTTCAAATGATTTCAATTTCATTAATTTCAAGGCATTTCGAATCCGTACGATCAAACGACAAGTCCGATCGCTACGAAACTTGAAACCCTACAATAATTCACCGTTACGGATCTGATGAAACTGGTTTCGTTGAAATCCGAGTCAGTGGCCAAAATGGCTATTTTTACATTAATTAAATAATTTAATATTAAATTTATTTAAATCAAGCTTCAGTTAAATTTTAAATAAATCATAATTTCTCTCAATTCAAATTGCTTGGACATTTTCCATAAATTAAAGCAAATTCTGGACATCAGTTCAAAGTTAATAAATTTACTGTAACGACCCGTGTAAATTCAATGCTTAAAATGAATTATATTAATAGGATTTTTAATTTTTTTTTGAAAGAAACGGAAATCTTATTTATTTATATGAAAGAGAATGTTGAAATTAGATGTATCTAGGTTAATTGAAATTTACAAATTGAATGTTTATTGCAATTAAGTGTAATAGCGGAAATTGTTGCAATTGGATATAAGGTTAGAAATAAGTAAATTAAGGCAAGGATTGAATTCATTAATGAAAATAAAATTTTATTTAGTACAATCCTTTTTATTTATTATTGGAACGTGTTAATTATTAAAAAGGTGAAAATTTGAAAACAGATTCAAATTGTATGTAGATAATAAATTGGAATAATTAAAGTTAGTAACAAATGGAATATCAAAACTATTCATAAAGTGAATATAAGTAGATGTAACAAATGAATAGGAAATGCTAGTTATTCATAAAGTGAAGAAATGGAACCTAGATGGAATAAGAAATTGGATTTAGAATCTTAATTTGTAGATGTGCATATATTTATAAAGGGATTATAAAAGGGTAAAATAATCATATACAAGTATATTAAAGGTTGTAATAGTAGGATACTAGTAAATTCACTCATTTACCTATAAAGATAATTAGGTGTGCCTTATTGTAACTAATAAAATAACGAAAGAAGTAAATGTATTTATTTAGAGTATTAATTTCAATTGGATAAGGATTTTAAGTAATAAGGTTAATGCGAGGTAAGTAATGCTGAATTTAGGTTAATAATAATGAATAGTAATAAATTGAAAATTTGTAGCATATATCATAATTTACATGCTTCCTTGTTAATGGAATTAGAATGTGTAATAAGTAATAATCAGATAAAGGAATGTTACCCTAATGGAAAAGGAAATAATTAAGTGTTGAGTAAATTATAGGATTGTATTTATTATAAACGTTATTCTAATAATAATGGTTAATTGTGGAATTAATATGGGGAGTATATAAAGAAATAACTAGGGAAGTATACGTTATAAGTTAATTATAACCTAAACTTATGTGCAAGGTTGAAATTGGATCTAATTGGAAACTTATTTAATAAATTGGATTATAGAAAGATTATTTTAAGAAAATATTAAGTACTATAATTAGTAGAATGACTTACATTTAAGATTTGAGATAGAGATTTGTCTAAGGAATTATAAAGTTAAGTAAATCAAGGTGATAGAAAAATTTTGAATTATAGAAGGTGAATTTGAATAGTGAGTCAATTGGTTAATTTATAATAGTAGGACTTACTGAGATAAATGAAATCAAATTTTATTTATTATGTTAAATTAAGAATTACGTTGAAATAGGATATTTATGTGATAATTTTTAATCCAAAGGGTAAACCCTTATATTTGAGATTAATGAAAGGAATAAATATAGGTTGATTCAATACAATAGAAAGTTTTGGAAATTTATCAACAGTTTTGGATTTTATGGAATTGAATATTTATATTGATTTAATCTTGAATAAATTGACATTTAAAATTTGTTAAATCATTTTAAATATTGAGAAAATAGTACTAAATCAATTGCAATAGATATAAATAAATTTTTACGTTAATGTTAATATAAAGTACTTTTTGAAGATAACGTGAAATTCATTTGTGGAGATTTAGTTAAATGGGAACTTTGATTTGAGAAATAAAAGCGTATTAATGTGACTAAAGGTTAGAGTACGATTATTGTATGTTGCCTATTTTGGTAGCTTGTTAATTTACAATTTTGAAATCAGTTACAATAATTTTTAATTGGGTATTGCGTTAATGTTAATTAAAGTAGTATTTGTAACAATGTTAAGACTTTCGTATTGGATAGTTTGTTGTAATATAAGACTTGGAAATAAAGTTATTAACGTATTGGAAAACAATTACATTTGATGAAATTAAATGTTGAAATATTACGTAGATAAGAATTTAGATGAAATGGATTAATTTATGAAATAAAATGGTAAGTAATTATAGTATTGTTATTAATAATAGACGTTACTTTAAGGATAATTAATGTAGTAACGTAAGGTGAAAATGTAAATTAAAAGGGAAACGTAAAATTTAGTTAAGGTAGTAATTTATGAATTGGGAATAAAATTCAAATGTTATATTAGGCTGTAAATCAATTTGGGAATAAATTTTTATTTAATTGGGGTAAATTGATATATACTAATGTTAAATATATACATAAGATGATGATTGATTTAATAAAGAGAATTGAATACGAATGGTATAAAATTTCATTTGAAATAAGATTTTATAATTTATTGAATTTATTTTAATTAAAGGTAAACACTAAAATTTTTGCAATAAATCTTTATTTGATATGGAGGTTTGGTTAATAAATTTGAAGCTAATTGCAATCAGAAATGATAGGAATGGTAAGTTGACCATTTATTCATAATAAGATCTAAAAATCAAATAAATGGATTATTGGAATTTAAATTTGACAAATTGTGAATTCATTTGAATTCGGATCCATCTGTCTATTCCAACTTCATCTATAAATACCCCGCTAAACCCTAGCCTCCGCCTATTCTCATTTGTCTGCGCGTAAAATTTCATCAGCTCCTTCTCCTCCTCAATGGTAGACAAACAAAGCTTAGATCCAAATAAAAATTCCAAACCAAATCAAAAGCTAAAATTCAAACTTCTCAGAAAAATATGGAAGCAAAACGCATGAGGGAGAGAGGGAAAGAAAGGGGGATGACGTGGCGCTTGAAGGTGTTCTTTTTTTTTTTTTTGAAATTTCAATCACCATTAATGCGTATAACTTTCTCCTACGAACTCCGTTTCACGCAAGATTTTTTTTGTTAGGATCGTAATAAAATTCCAGATCTTTTGACACTGGTTTGAACAGATTTGGAGATCGTCGAATTTTTGGATTTAAATCGGATTTTTAATTCGATTTAAATTCAAAAGGTGAGTGTTTTAACCCACTCACAATTTCTAAAATTTCTTGTGTTTGTTAAATTAATTTTAGATATGCGTAGAAAATTTTTTATGACTGTTTGGCATGTTTTATTCACTATTTCTGTTTAAACGCATTTATTTAATATAACTGTAAATTTATTTATTTATTGCATATAAATTTGACAGTTAGAACTTATTTAATTGCATATTAACTACCAGTCATAGTTATATTAAATTTTTATTTCATATTAAGTGCCAGTTAAATTTACGTTTATTTTTGCATATAAACTGCCAATTAACAGTTATTAAATTTATTTTGAGTATAAACTGATAATTGATACCATTATTTATCACCTGTTATGTATTGATGATTGTTTGAAATTGGATGATGACTGTGATAAATGGATGTATGATTTGATGGATGAATGGATGATTAATTTTATTAATTGCAAGTTGCTATGCATTTCATTCATTCGGGATTGCGGTTTGAAATGATATATAACCGCATTTTTTTTTCATTTTAAATTGCGGATTGAAATGATAAACATCCGTATCACTTGACCATAGGATAGAAAATTATATACAGGCACCGCGGTAAATATATATTAAAAAATTTGAAATTTTTTTCTTTGGTTTTGTAAAGTTATATATATATGGTTTATGAGATATTGATTTGGTTATTGATAAAGGCTATTATATATATATAGTAATTTCCGGTTTTTAAGCTTTGTATAAATTTAATTTCTGGCGTTTTATGACTTAAATGAGAATAGATTTGAAAGATGAATATTAAGTTAAATTGAAATTTAATAAAAATTAGAATTTTTAAAGGATATGATTTTTATAACTTGATTTTTGTGTAAAGTGATTTTAATGAATATCAGGTTGATTAAATGAATATATAATAAATTGAAAGATGATCCAGTTATATGAAGTTAAAGGTTTTCTTAAATTATATTGAATTCATTAAGCAAACATTTCAAGTCTAAATAATAAGTAACTGAATTTGATATATATATGGAATTGCCAAATGAGTCTGTTTGAAATGGTGAAATATTTAAAGCCTTGAAACATAAGAATTGAAATGGTATTTGGAAGTTTAAATCGATATTTGAAATTCATTTGTGAAATCTAAAGAAGCTATTTTGTTTATAAAAGTAATTTAATATTTAACCATTTAAGAGATGGAAATTTTGTTTCAAAGCTATGTTTTCAAGGTAGTATAATTTGGAAATATTATATTCAAGAGTTTTGATTTCTAAATATTTTACTTTGGAAACCCTATGATTTTGGAAAGAATATATATTGGAAAATAAATGATATCGTATTGATTTGGGGTTTTAAGAAAATATGTTATCGGGTTTACATGGGTTTTAAATGGATATTTTATTATGGTTTTAAAAGAATTTTTTTTTAAATAACCGCGGTGTTATAATAACGATTGGTTGGCAAAGAGACCGGGATCAGATATGGACATACTCTCTGTCGATACCGAAAACCTCTTTGACTAACCGTGTACGCAGTGGAGATTCCAGAATGAAGTAGGTTGGTGGCGGCGTTTCCTGTAAGGTAAATACGTGACCCGACTCCCGTGAGTTGGCATAAGGTGGCTAAAACAGGAGCGATTGACGGGCCAATGAGGTCATTCCTCTGATCGAACGCACTCCTTCGATATTATACTATGACTTTTGGATTGATTCAGTGGCCACTTTACTTTTGATTTTGGGGGTGTTGTTCGAGGTGGGCGGCAGCTGCACGCTGCGCGTTTCCATCAGCCCGGAAGCGTAATTGGTATATCTACCCTGGCATTGTCTAGTTGTGCCGTGTCACCTACCCTAGCGCGCCTTCTACGAGTTTCTATTTGTGTCGTACCTATGGAGTATCCTCTGGTAGCTTCCCGATCAGGAGGTATTACGGTACTGTATAGACTATTGGCATTATTTGTGTTAAGGGCTATATGGGTAATCCCTTAATGCTATTAAAAAGTAAGTTTATTTTACAAATAGACACTATTATAATAGCGCAATATACTATATAGTAAATAGTTTAACGGATCCTTAGGAGATGTAAATCCCGAGCATCTCTTGAGTTACTGCACTCATATTTATTTCTGTTAATTTAACTTACATAAGATCTTTTAGTTATGACTCGAGTGTTTTGTCTTTTCAATTCGCTCGGGTCAGTCCGAGCGTTTCAGGATTTGAAGATTTAGCTCTAGAGGACGAAGACGAAGATGTATATTATTATTATTTATACTAGTGCACTACACACTGTTCTGCTGCATTGTTGTTGGTATGTGTAACTCTGATATGTATTATATGAATGTTTTGTAAACAGATTTATAAACTGTATATTTTATTATTATATTTTATCCTTCCGCTGCGAGATTCTGTTTTCTTTTCTTTCTTTCTTATTTTTCTTATTTACCCCATAACAATCCACCCTTCCGTATGGATTGAATCGACATGTGTAAATCGTGCGAAAAGGCGGGACGTTATAGTTGGTATCAGAGCTTTGGTTTAGCGATAAACCTTAGCTTTGTGGGGGTTTGACTCTTTACTAACATGGTTGTAATACCCTATGGGTGTCGCTGAGTGTTTATATATGAGAGAGCGTATTTGTTAGTGTTATAAAAAGGTTTTAATATTGTGTTGATCTGTTCCGTTTTGTATTTATAAATTCTGGTTGGTGCATGGGACGCTGTGACATCAATAGGAATTTCTAAACACTTAATAGGACAGACCGACATAATATTTGTTTTTAATATAGGTGAATGAAATAATTTTGCCTATTATATTTTCTATATATAAAATAAAATTTTCAAATGATGTCTATATTTGATTGCAATGTATTGGTTGTTAGGAATAAAATTTATAAATAATCGGTAAATAAGATTAAAAATAAATACATGTAATTTGGGAATTTAGAACTTAAGTTGCGGGGTTTTTGAAAACTTCTTTCAAATGATTTGGAATATAATAATATTGTTATAAGTATTTTTATGATACAAATATTTAATATAATTTAAAAAAATTGTTTTAAAGAAGATTTTTGGAGAAAATAAGTTTTGTACTTTCCTCTCTGTCGCTGGAAAATAGTTTCGGTGATGAGTGCACGCATCATCGACATTCATTTTCGAGTTTCGAAGTGGGAAGGCCACTGTAGTAATTAACTGCAGAATCATTAAGAAATTTTATCATTTTAATTATAATTGGATATATATGTTAAGCGTAGATATCTATCTATTATTTTAAATGATTTAAAATTAAACCCGGTATTTGGTTCCTAGGTTCCAGTTAATTAATAGGACAATTAAGTGTAGAAAATTTGAACCTTTAAGTAAAGTAAAAATGGTATTAAATGAAATTGGAAATTTGTAACTTATGAAATAAAGATTACTATTATTGAACTTTAATTTAATTTAAGGAAATAGAAAAAACTTGTATAACTTTCAATTATACTCTTAAATAACATATATAACTTACCAAATATTAAAAGTTGAAATGTTTAATAGGAAATGTAATGAAAATTGTACAAGTAAAGGTAGGTAATGAAGTATTCAATGAAATCGCTGTTAAATGAGAATTTAATGTTATAAACTTAAGTTATAATTGAAATTTTACCAAGTAAATATAATTAAAGGTAAGTATGGTAAATAAACGATTATAAACTTAAGTAATTAAAGTGAAAATAAATGAATGTAATATAATAAAGAGAAATTGTAAATTTAAGAAATAGGGTAGAGTTATTTCTGAATATAATTGAAAGAAATAAAATGGAAATAAAATTGAATGAAATAAATGAAAATAAAAGATAAACTGTTATATGAATGAAAAGAATCAAACAACTAATGTATGAAATAAAATTTATAATAATTTAATTTAATTTGTTGATTTAAATTGTTGTTTGTCGTGGTTTGGAGTTGTTGGGTAAGGGAACTTTAATCTTGTTGGGATGGATGAATAATCCATTGGGTTTAATCTAAGACTGTTGAGTAAATGATGCACTTGATGGTTTATTCTTCATTCCGTATAACTTAAAAGTTTTGAACCCGAACAAATATTTGTTTGTTTGATTGAATGGTTGTTTGTATTTGTTGTATATGCTGTTTGTTGAAATTGTTGGTTGTTGTATTGATTTGTTGATAGTGATTGAAACCACTTAAATATTTCACTTTATATAAATTGTTACCTCTTTGGATTTTATAAGTGAAATACATGTTATGGAAGCAATTGTTACTGCTTTTGGTTCCATAAATTAAGCATAAATTGCACGACAAATAGGTACGTTTAGAATTACGGTTTATAGCGCTATTTTATACATTTTCCCGTGTAGGGTTACATATTATTTTTGGAAAATATTTGTTTATATTGTTATACTTTGATATTATATTTTCTCCCGAGCCTCTCCGTACAAAGGAGACTCTGCCAAAATTCTCCGTAAAATTTTAGACTTAGAATATTTTAAAAATGTTTTCCGAACTTTAGTAATTTAAGTATAAAAAGATATTACGATTATAAAATGGGTATATTTTATTTAAGGTAATAAATTTAGTAAGTTATTGTTTATGAGTTAATATTTTTAATAAAATGTATTGTTATTTAATTCTTCTTTTCCCTTCCTTTCCTTTTCGGGGACGAAAAGTTTTAAGTGGGGGAGAGTGTAACGACCCGTGTAAATTCGATGCTTAAAATGAATTATATTAATAGGATTTTTAATTTTTTTTTGAAAGAAACGGAAATCTTATTTATTTATATGAAAGAGAATGTTGAAATTAGATGTATCTAGGTTAATTGAAATTTACAAATTGAATGTTTATTGCAATTAAGTGTAATAGTGGAAATTGTTGCAATTGGATATAAGGTTAGAAATAAGTAAATAAAGGCAAGGATTGAATTCATTAATGAAAATAAAATTTTATTTAGTACAATCCTTTTTATTTATTATTGGAAGGTGTTAATTATTAAAAAGGTGAAAATTTGAAAATAGATTCAAATTGTATGTAGATAATAAATTGGAATAATTAAAGTTAGTAATAAATGGAATATCAAAACTATTCATAAAGTGAATATAAGTAGATGTAACAAATGAATAGGAAATGCTAGTTATTCATAAAGTGAAGAAATGGAACCTAGATGGAATAAGAAATTGGATTTAGAATCCTAATTTGTAGATGTGCATATATTTATAAAGGGATTATAAAAGGGTAAAATAATCATATACAAGTATATTAAAGGTTGTAATAGTAGGATACTAGTAAATTCACTCATTTACCTATAAAGATAATTAGGTGTGCCTTAATTGTAACTAATAAAATAACGAAAGAAGTAAATGTATTTATTTAGAGTATTAATTTCAATTGGATAAGGATTTTAAGTAATAAGGTTAATGCGAGGTAAGTAATGCTAAATTTAGGTTAATAATAATGAATAGTAATAAATTGAAAATTTGTAGCATATATCATAATTTACCTGCTTCCTTGTTAATGGAATTAGAATGTGTAATAAGTAATAATCAGATAAAGGAATGTTACCCTAATGGAAAAGGAAATAATTAAGTGTTGAGTAAATTATAGGATTGTATTTATTATAAAAGCTATTCTAATAATAATGGTTAATTGTGGAATTAATATGGGGAGTATATAAAGAAATAACTAGGGAAGTATACGTTATAAGTTAATTATAACCTAAACTTATGTGCAAGGTTGAAATTGGATCTAATTGGAAACTTATTTAATAAATTGGATTATAGAAAGATTATTTTAAGAAAATATTAAGTACTATAATTAGTAGAATGACTTACATTTAAGATTTGAGATAGAGATTTGTCTAAGGAATTATAAAGTTAAGTAAATCAAGGTGATAGAAAAATTTTGAATTATAGAAGGTGAATTTGAATAGTGAGTCAATTGGTTAATTTATAATAGTAGGACTTACTGAGATAAATGAAATCAAATTTTATTTATTATGTTAAATTAAGAATTACGTTGAAATAGGATATTTATGTGATAATTTTTAATCCAAAGGGTAAACCCTTATATTTGAGATTAATGAAAGGAATAAATATAGGTTGATTCAATACAAAAGGAAGTTTTGGAAATTTATCAACAGTTTTGGAATTTATGGAATTGAATATTTATATTGATTTAATCTTGAATAAATTGACATTTAAAATTTGTTAAATCATTTTAAATATTGAGAAAATAGTACTAAATCAATTGCAATAGATATAAATAAATTTTTACGTTAATGTTAATATAAAGTACTTTTTGAAGATAACGTGAAATTCATTTGTGGAGATTTAGTTAAATGGGAACTTTGATTTGAGAAATAAAAGCGTATTAATGTGACTAAAGGTTAGAGTACGATTATTGTATGTTGCCTATTTTGGTAGCTTGTTAATTTACAATTTTGAAATCAGTTACAATAATTTTTAATTGGGTATTGCGTTAATGTTAATTAAAGTAGTATTTGTAACAATGTTAAGACTTTCGTATTGGATAGTTTGTTGTAATATAAGACTTGGAAATAAAGTTATTAACGTATTAAAAAACAATTACATTTGATGAAATTAAATGTTGAAATATTACATAGATAAGAATTTAGATGAAATGGATTAATTTATGAAATAAAATGGTAAGTAATTATAGTATTGTTATTAATAATAGACGTTATTTTAAGGATAATTAATGTAGTAACGTAAGGTGAAAATGTAAATTAAAAGGGAAACGTAAAATTTAGTTAAGGTAGTAATTTATGAATTGGGAATAAAATTCAAATGTTATATTAGGCTGTAAATCAATTTGGGAATAAAATTTTATTTAATTGGGGTAAATTGATATATACTAATGTTAAATATATACATAAGATGATGATTCATTTAATAAAGAGAATTGAATACGAATGGTATAAAATTTCATTTGAAATAAGATTTTATAATTTATTGAATTTACTTTAATTAAAGGTAAACACTAAATTTTTTGCAATAAATCTTTATTTGATATGGAGGTTTGGTTAATAAATTTGAAGCTAATTGCAATCAGAAATGATAGGAATGGTAAGTTGACCATTTATTCATAATAAGATCTAAAAATCAAATAAATGGATTATTGGAATTTAAATTTGACAAATTGTGAATTCATTTAAATTCGGATCCATATGTCTATTCCAACTTCATCTATAAATACCCCGCTAAACCCTAGCCTCCGCCTATTCTCATTTGTCTGCGCGTAAAATTTCATTAGCTCCTTCTCCTCCTCAATGGTAGACAAACAAAGCTTAGATCCAAATAAAAATTCCAAACCAAATCAAAAGCTAAAATTCAAACTTTTCAGAAAAATCTGGAAGCAAAACGGATGAGGGAGAGAGGGAAAGAAAGGGGGATGACGTGGCGCTTGAAGGTGTTCTTTTTTTTTTTTGAAATTTCAATCACCATTAATGCGTATAACTTTCTCCTACGAACTCCGTTTCACGCAAGATTTTTTTTGTTAGGATCGTAATAAAATTCCAGATCTTTTGACACTGGTTTGGACAGATTTGGAGATCGTCGAATTTTTGGATTTAAATTGGATTTTCAATTCGATTTAAATTCAAAAGGTGAGTGTTTTAACCCACTCACAATTTCTAAAATTTCTTGTGTTTGTTAAATTAATTTTAGATATGGGTAGAAATTTTTTTATGACTGTTTGGCATGTTTTATTCACTATTTCTGTTTAAACGCATTTATTTAATATAACTGTAAATTTATTTATTTATTGCATATAAATTTGACAGTTAGAATTTATTTAATTGCATATTAACTACCAGTCATAGTTATGTTAAATTTTTATTTCATATTAACTGCCAGTTAAATTTACGTTTATTTTTGCATATAAACTGCCAATTAACAGTTATTAAATTTATTTTGAGTATAAACTGATAATTGATACCATTATTTATCACCTGTTATGTATTGATGATTGTTTGAAATTGGATGATGACTGTGATAAATGGATGTATGATTTGATGGATGAATGGATGATTAATTCTATTAATTGCAAGTTGCTATGCATTTCATTCATTCGGGATTGCGGTTTGAAATGATAAATAACCGCATTTTTTTTCATTTTAAATTGCGGATTGAAATGATAAACATCCGTATCACATGACCATAGGATAGAAAATTATATACAGGCACCGCGGTAAATATATATAAAAAAATTTTGAAATGTTTTTCTATGGTTTTGTAAAGTTATATATATATGGTTTATGAGATATTGATTTGGTTATTGATAAAGGCTATTATATATATATATAGTAATTTCCGGTTTTTAAGCTTTGTATAAATTTAATTTCTAGAGTTTTATGACTTAAATGAGAATAGATTTGGAAGATGAATATTAAGTTAAATTGAAATTTAATAAAAATTAGAATTTTTAAAGGATATGATTTTTATAACTTGATTTTTGTGTAAAGTGATTTTAATGAATATCAGGTTGATTAAATGAATATATAATAAATTGAAAGATGATCCAGTTATATGAAGTTAAAGGTTTTCTTAAATTATATTGAATTCATTAAGCAAACATTTCAAGTCTAAATAATAAGTAACTGAATTTGATATATATATGGAATTGTCAAATGAGTCTGTTTGAAATGGTGAAATATTTAAAGCCTTGAAACATAAGAATTGAAATAGTATTTGAAAGTTTAAATCGATATTTGAAATTGATTTGTGAAATCTAAAGAAGCTATTTTGTTTATAAAAGTAATTTAATATTTAACCATTTAAGAGATGGAAATTTTGTTTCAAAGCTATGTTTTCAAGGTAGTATAATTTGGAAATATTATATTCAAGAGTTTTGATTTCTAAATATTTTACTTTGGAAACCCTATGATTTTGGAAAGAATATATATTGGAAAATAAATGATATCGTATTGATATGGGGTTTTAAGAAAAAATGATATCGGGTTTATATGGGTTTTAAATGGATATTTTATTATGGTTTTAAAAGTATAATTTTTTTTAAATAACCGCGGTGTTCTAATAACGATTGGTTGGCAAAGAGACCTCGATCGGATATGGACATACTCTCTTTCGATACCGAAAACCACTTACCGTGTACGCGGTGGAGATTCCAGAATGAAGTAGGTTGGTGGCGGCGTTTCCTGTAAGGTAAATACGTGGACTCGACTCAAAACAGAAGCGATTGACGGGCCAATGAGGTCATTCCTCTGATCGAACGCACTCCTTCGATATTATACTATGACTTTTGGATTGATTCAGTGGCCACTTTACTTTTGATTTTAGGGGTGTTGTTCGAGGTGGGCGGCAGCTGCGTGCTGCGCGTTTCCATCAGCCCGGAAGCATAATTGGTATATCTACCCTGGCATTGCCTAGTTGTGCCGTGTCACCTACCCTAGCGCGCCTTCTACGAGTTTCTATTTGTGTCGTACCTATGGAGTATCCTCTGGTAGCTTCCCGATCAGGAGGTATTACGGTACTGTATAGACTATTGACATTATTTGTGTTAAGGGCTATATGGGTAACCCCTTAACGCTATTAAAAAGTAAGTTTATTTTACAAATAGACACTATTATAATAGCGCAATATACTATATAGTAAATAGTTTAACGGATCCTTAGGAGATGTAAATCCCGAGCATCTCTTGAGTTACTGCACTCATATTTATTTCTGTTAATTTAACTTACATAAGATCTTTTAGTTCTGACTCGAGTGTTTTGTCTTTTCAATTCGCTCGGGTCAGTCCGAGCGTTTCAGGATTTGAAGATTTAGCTCTAGAGGACGAAGACGAAGATGTATATTATTATTATTTATACTAGTGCACTACACACTGTTCCGCTGCATTGTTGTTGGTATGTGTAACTCTGATATGTATTATATGAATGTTTTGTAAACAGATTTATAAACTGTATATTTTATTATTATATTTTATCCTTCCGCTGCGAGATTCTGTTTTCTTTTCTTTCTTTCTTATTTTTCTTATTTACCCCATAACAATCCGCCCTTCCGTATGGATTGAATCGGCATGTGTAAATCGTGCGAAAAGGCGGGACGTTATATTTACCAATTCAGTGTTAACTTCTATTTCCATAGATTCAGTAATTAAAATTTAATTTCAAATAATCCATATTCTTAACCCATCTAGTTATTCAACTGATTTCATTTTTACGATATAATTATCATGGTTTGTACCATAGTGCACTAATATCCTTATTTTATCTTAATCTCAAGTAATGTAGTAATTAATTTCATTCACAATAAATTCAATTAATTAAAATTTATTTCAGTAAATTAAATTGATTTAACTCCAAACCCTTTTAATCTAATCAATAATCATTCAATAAACAAAGGTAACTTTTGTTTACCCTTTAATACATTAGTAAGTTCAAATTTCCATCTTTCCTTCGTACTAACTACCCCATTTCCATTTTATTACATTTCTACCCATATTCACGCTAATTGCGATTAACATTCTAAATAAATTCATTCACTTGGGTTCATACTTTCCATTATATAAATTACTACATTATGAATGAATTTTCACTTCCAATTATTTCATTATTACATTCACACCTTCCGTTACAAATTTTCATCAAAACATTAAAATTTTCTATTTTGATTTAGAAGGCCAATTAAATACAACAATCGTTACCATTAACTTTATAATACAATTAAGTTTATTAATTTCAACCAATTATTATGATTACTTGCGTAACACTGAATTCATCCAATTACCATTTATTATACTAATTCATTTATTTATACAACACCTGTTACTTATATTCAAATAAATTAATATACCTTGATTTAAAATCTTTACACCAGCCAACAGTCACATTATAAATAAAATTATCATTATTTCCAATTATTACATAAATTTACAGTAACCAAACGTTACATATATTACAACTGATTATCAAAGTTCATTTAACACATTAAATAAACATGCAACCTACATTAATTACCACCTAGTTGCTTAATTGCATTTATAAGTTCGTTACTTATCAATCCATATTATAAGTCCAGATATAAAGCTAATTTTATTTTATTTCATTAGTGTACGCCTATTTACATCTTAATTTGAATAACTATTATATTCCTAAATGTGCACTTATAACAATTTAACACATTAATTAAGGTTTAAAAACAATTAATGAAATTTCCTTAATTCCATTTTTATACCCATTTATTACTTTACATACATTACGTATTTATTCATCAAAATTAAATTTCAATTCCAATTAAATCAACAATTTCAACATGCAACTTATAATAATTGTTTACAAGTACGAATGGAATTAACATAAATTTCAAATATTATGTAACGACCCAGAATTTCTATTAATTTAAAATTTGAATATTTAATTAATTTTAAATATTAATTAGTTAATTTATAAGTCAAATAAATTTTATTTCAAATAATTAGATTTAATTTGACAATTAAACCGATAATTTAATAGTTGAAATTACAGAAATAATTGAAAATAGGGTTAAATATGATTAAAATTGATTTGTAAAATTTTATTTTATCATGTTGAAGTTAGAATGATGTTATAGAACTTTTAAAATCGAATTAAAAGTTTATTTGTGAAAATTGAATATTTTAATATTTAATTATCGACTGAAAAATAGCCAATTTTCGAACAGCCTCAGAATTGGATGAGACCAGTTCCATTGGATCCATAATAGTTAGTTATTATCGGATTTCAAATTTCGTAGCAAACGGAGTTGTCGTTTGACCGTGGCAGCTCGAAACGCATCGAAATTGTTTTTAATATTAATTTGGCGAGTTAAAATAGTCATTTTTCAAAAGTCTCGGATTTCGACGAAACTAGTTTCATCGGATCTGTAATGTGATATTATTGTAAGGTTTCAAATTTCATGTCAATTGGATTTACTGTTTGTCCGATGCAAGCTAAAACGCCTAGAAAATCGTTTAATCGGTTTAATTTTAAATTGAACTTTTATTGCCATATCTCGCACAGATGACCGAATTAGCTCTCGAAACACATTCCATTGTGTTCGAAACGTGGGGTAAACCTTAGAAACGCCAACCGGCATGCTTCGTTTGGAGTTCGGAAAATCCGGGATGAATAGTGTCGCACGAATTTTCTATAAAAGCCCTCCTATTTTCATTATTTTCACAAAAACTAAAACCCTAACCTAATTTTCTGTAGCCGCCACCTTCATAAACGTTAATGGCCAAAAATTAATATCTTTCTCTCCTCAATTACTCTCAATCCATCAACAATTACGCGAAGTGTTCAACACGAAAGTCGAAGAGCTCGATGAGAGATTTGATTCTATACGGTGATGATCGTGTTTGGAGCGTCAGAGGGGGAGAAAAGAGGGGCCGACGGCATGATGTTGCATACACATTTCGAGGATTTTGGGGTGGCCGAGCTTTGCAAGCTCCCAGGCGTGGGTGGCATTCGCAACGACGAAGGAGATGGTGTATCCTGATCGAAGTATAGATGAGCGTGGAAGAAGCAATTTTTAACCCTAGTTTATTGCTAGTGGGTTCTAGGTTGCGTGATCAACCTGTAGAAGCAAACGTGAGTTTGGGGGAGAAGCAAAGGAACGGCTGTGATTTGGAGTTGGATGGATCCAGGGGCTGTGATTTGCAGATAGGTTTAAATATAAAAAGAAGTTGTAAATTTAGTTTATATAAATTCGTGAATCTTTAAAAATTCATATCTTTTGCATACGAGGTCGAAAACGTGCGAAACAAGTTGCATTGGAATCGTATGGATGAGCACTACGCTATGGAATTTGATTGGAGTTGTTTGGAGTTAGTGAGAATTTTGGGTAAAATTAAACGCGCGTTTAATTTTATTCGAAATAAATCGCTAAAACGAAATTGAAATCAAGGTGAGAACTTCTCACTCAATCGAATCGGTTTCGATTTTAATTTTAAATAGTTATATTTAAAATTCTTGAATGCATGTTTGAATGATGATTGTTATCTATTTATTGTTAAAATAGACATTATGCGCCGTTAGTAAGCGAAGGTTATTTATTAAAAACATATACCGCGAATATTTCATAAACAGTGAAATTGGTATTATTTATGTACTTGGAGTTGAATTTCCCGCATTATATAGCGGATGAGACCCTATTGCGCCGTCTATTAAGCGGATAATATTTTATAAATCCCATATACCGCGATAATTCCGTACTGGAGCGGAATTGGTTTTGTGCTAATGTTTTTGGATGCAGGGAAACAGGTTGGAGGGATCCAACTGGATACCTCAACTGTATTGATTTATTTACAGATATTTTGATATTTGTTGATTATCATATCGATATATGATATTTGGATGTCGTGATTGACTATTTGGTGCTGTTGCATCATCGGATCCATTTCTGAAGTTTTAAAAATAATGATTTTGGTTTTAAAAGGAATTTTAAAGTGATTTTCGAAAGTATACGTTTTATTAAATTTTGAATTGTTAAAAATAAATAAACGTTAAAATTTTAATGTTCTAAAAGTATGGTTTTTATGAAATGTAAGTGAAAAGTGATTTTTGAAATAAATAGTTAATAAATTTATGAAATGATTTAAATTGGAATTTTTGGACTATTACAAACAATTTTTATGAAAGATTTATATAATGGATATTTATAAATTAAAAATATTGGAATTATAAAACGAAGTTTTTTTTTATAAGTGTTAAAATGAAGTATAATGGATTCATAAGTGAATGAGAACTTATAGATTTATAAATTGTGAAGTTATAAAATGAATAGATTTTGTAAAATAGAAGATTTATAGGTAATTATCTTATAAATGGGATTTTGGCATTTAAATGAGATATAAATGAAATTTGTTAATAATGAGATTTATAAATCGAAGCTTATAAATAGAAATGTAATTTATAAACATTGTTTATAAATTCGAAATCAATTTAATTTGACAAATTGAATAGTGAAGTTTATTAAAGGAAATATATTCACGATTTTGGACAGTGAATACATTATTGAATAAAATAGCCATGTTTGGCAAAATGAATATTATAGAAAGAAGTTAATTATTTTAAAGATGTTTTAAAATGTATTATGAATCGAAACCATAGATTTCAACATTTATTGTTGAAATAGACGTTTTCGAGAAAGAAGGAAATGGTGGACTATAACACTGTTGTTATAGTAAATGGTTTCCGAAAGGAAATGTTTTGTATAGTATTGGGATTTATATGTCTATCTAAATTTCGAATCCCTATACTAGTGATTTTGGGTCGTAGTAACGGTGTTTTATGCAACATTCGTTTTAGCCCAAATAAATGTGTTAAGTGAATGTTTTCCTTAAAGAATGAAATATATACTTAATTTCGATATTAAGTATATGGAAGAATTTTCTAAGTATTGAAAATAAATGGATTTGTGAATTACTTATTAACAAATAAGTATGGAAATGTTTTTCCAATGTGAAATGAAATGTTTTGAGAATTTATCTTTTTGAAGATAAATTGAAAATGAATAATTGAAATCGTATATTCATAAATATTTTGGAATGTAAATTCACTATGGAATTTATAAATGAAAAGGGGAATTTGTTTAAAAATAAATGTTGATTTATTTTTGAAGTGTGGGAATTAATTTACGGATTTGGAACGTAAATATAAAGTAAATCGTTAAGGATTTATTTAATTGGTTTAAATAAACCATGTTGAAATGAAAGTATTTCGCGTAAGGAAAATGTTTGAAATTTGTTTTCAAAAAGTGATAAGGGTGAAAAGTGATTTGAAAAATTGTTTTCAAATGGTTGAAGTGTGGAAATTATATATCTAGTAAAGATATTTTGGAAAGTAAATAATTTGGGAAATTATTTGGATTTGGTGATGTTGAACACGCCTATTGATAGTTAAATAATCAGACTATCAATATTTACCTTTAAATAGGTATTTGTTGTGATTTGTTTGAATTTGAATGCCACACTTATTTTTGAATAAACGCTCACTATTCGGGTTAGCCGGGAAAGGACCTTGGGGTCGTATAACCCATTCTGAATATGTGATACGTCGTTGTGGATTGCATTTGATGACCGGTGTTGAAGACCGGGTATTTGTGAAAACGGAAGGATTACCGTCGAGTTACTCTACATCGGCTGATCTCCGATATAGAGGTTTTATCACCCTTAGTGACGGGAAGTCCGGTCGTGATTAGTGAATATCCGGATTGCAAGGAATTCTTTGGAAGTGCCTTCGGTTCTGTTCGAGCCCGGAACTGACTTGTATGGATTGTATGTCTGACATTACAAATTGAGATATAAAGCTGATTTCTTTCAAATATATTTTTGTTAGTGGCGGAGAAGTTATTACTTAGCTTAACACCCTTCTCTGAGACGTACGAGCTTAGAGGTTATATAGTTGAAGGTTATTAGTGAAATACTCCCAATTTGGTAGTGTGGCATGCTGAGTGTTGCTGTGAAATGATAATTGTTTGATCATTTGTGATAGAATCATTTATTTGATCATTTATCTTGGTGATCATATCTATGATCATTTGTTGACCCAAAGCACGGCTTTTGTATAAAGTGTGGCTTTGTGGACGAGACTTCGTCGGACCTCACACCCCGGAAATGGTCAAAACAGGAAGGATGCTGCAAGGTTATTAGGGGGTAGCACCCCTTTAGTGTATGTCATTCCTTCTGGATAGAGGTGGTATCATGGTATGGAGCCCAGCTATTTAACCTATGTTGTTGCTGCAAATTTTGTGGTTGTTGGAAATCGAGGATCCTCGGATAGATCGGTTACGATCGGGGGATGACATATTCGTGTCAGTAGTTACCCAGTTAGGGGTAACCCGGCCTTGTGTTGGCAGAGATCCGGTTTGGTTCTCGGGTCATCTTTCCAGAGGCGTACCTATGTGGCAATGGGAAGTTCCTTGGCCTGACCATTCGTTGGAAATCCAAAGAAACAATACGATCTTGTACGGTATTAGTTGTAGAACCTATCATTCACTTATGGTGGCGCCCCACTATTTGGATGGTAGCTATAGTAGGCATAAGTGCAGAATGCCTATGCTGGCTAAGATTTATATCTTTATTTTCGAAATGAATTTTTCCTACACTATGCACTAGTAATAATATCAAATGTTCATTTAATGCGTATCAAGCATCTTTGACTATCATAAGGAGAAATCTCCTCCGATTCTGTGTTTGCATTGTGTGTGTGTGCGGGAGGCCTTATGGTAGTCTCATTTTTTTAAAAGCATTGCGAATTGACTTTAAAATATTCCTCTATTTTGATTTTAAAGATAAACTGTTTTGAGTTCTCACACCAGTCATATGACTGACTCGGAGTTTATTGTTTTCCTTCCTAAACTCTGGGTGCCCACCAATTTCCACACGGGCAGTCAAGAGTTAAGGTTTATCAGGATATTTAGGAGTTGCTGGAGGCAAGCTGGATGGCATGGCGTATTACTAGTATATAGTATTTCTTTTCCGCTGTTGATGTCATTTGTTGTTGTACACTCTGATGATGTAATGTAATAACTGATATAGTTCTTTGTTTAAAGATTATTCATTTATCTATTATATGTTGTTCCGCTGCGAATTGTGGGATTCTGATATTGTTCTGTTGTTTCTGTTCTGTTCTATCTTTTTCTCTTTTCTTCTATCCTTTTCTTCTTCTTAAACCCTAACATTTCGGTTTTTCGGCAACGAAAAACTGCAAACGTTACATTTGGTATCAGAGCTTATGGTTAAGCGACAACCATGGCTCTGTTGGGAATTACTCATTAGAGATGGAGTCAGTAGTACTCTAGAATGAGTGTGAGTGTAATAATAGATACGAGCGTGTATTTGTTAGTGAATATAAATTGTTATATATTGTGATGATTGGTTTGTTGAGTGGTATATGGATTTTACTCAACACGAGTAATTAACGTTGTTGATAGGGATTTCTAAACACTTGAATAGAACAATTCGACACAGTATTGTTTTAAATTGGGTAAATGAAATAATTTTACCTTGATTATATTTTATATATAAAGGAAATAATTTTTCAGAATTATTAAAGTGTATATAAATTGATTGTTTGGTTGTTGAATAAAAATAACAACAGCTGTAAAAGAATAATTGTATAAGCAAATGAATTATAAGTGTGGAACTATAATTAATGTGATTTACAATTGTGAAATAATCTCATATATGAGAAGTGAAATTATATAAGGAAAAGATTTATAAATGTGATTTATAATCTGAAAATAAAATTCCAGAGAAGTGTTTTGAAAGGATTAGATATTTTGGAAAATTGTTTTGGAAAGATGAAAACTCTAAACTCTTTTCGGTCGCTGGAAAATAATTCCGATGATGATTGCAACATCATCGGTGTTCATTTTCGGGTTTCCAAAAGAGAAATTGCTGCCAAATTGTTTTAATAAAAGTTGTTTGGAAAATTTTGAGTTTGGGTTTTGAAATTCAAAAGATAATTGAATTGATTTCAAAAAATGGTTTTGAAAGATTGAAAGGACTCTGGAATCCTATTTAAATATTATGGAAATGATAAATGAGTTGATAACTTATACAAATTGAATTTCGATAGAATAAATTTAACTTAAAGAATGAAGTTAAATTAAAGGAAGTATAAGTAAATCAATAAAATACAAGTAGTAATTGTTGAAAATAAGTTGTATAACTTATAGAATGGGAAATGATGGAATATAACTTAAACGAAGTTGAATAAAGTTGGTTTTTTGAATTTGAATTTGAACTTGAGCTATATGAAAGAAATTCAACTTTATATTGTTAAAGGAATTAACAATTGAATTGATGAAGGGATGAAATATTAATCAATTGAATGTAAATAATTAGTATGACACAATGAATATAAGTATTAATTCATTAAAAACTAATGTTATTGGAAATTGAATAATTGAATGGAAGTCAATTTAATATGATCCAATTGGAATTAAAAGTGTTGAACCAAATTGAATGAAAGTGAATAAATTTGGTTGGATTGAATAAATATTGGTTGTTATTTGATTGTTGATTGATTGTATATAATTCATTAAGTGTTAATGAAAGTGTATTAGCGAAATTAGAAGCTATGTAATTGAATTCAAATGGATAATATGTGAACTTGCATAGAATTGAATTTGATTTGGAAGTGAACCAACTTGAATGAAAATTAGTAAATGCAAACTAACTGAAATTGGATATGAATAAATGTTGATAAAATCCAATGTAAATGAATCAAATGTGATTTAAATTGGAAAACCAATTCCTTGAATATTAATGAGAATATGAATGAATATTGAGTTGGTTGATGGTTGCATTTGTTGTTTAGTTGCATTTGCTATATTATGCAGTTGTTATGTTGCTATATGTTGTATATTGATACTATTTTCATATATGCATAATTCTCATGTTGTTTGTTGAGTGTTTAGTAGGTGCGGATTGCGCTTGCTTCGCTTTTGGAGCTCGCTTTCGTGCTATATTAGCCGTATACGCTCGCTAATAATATAATAAGGTACATATCTCGGATTACATACCGTACTTTTACACTTTTTTCCCCGCGGGATGCCTCATCACTTGATGAGATGTATATTTGTGATATATATACTGTCATTTTTTTTCGGATCGAGCCGCGCAAAGGTGACTATGGCGGATTTTTTCGAAAATTTAAGGCGTTAGAAAAATTTTGAGAAAATTTGGGAAATTTGTGAAAACTATAATTTTGGTTTTGGAATTGGAAATTAAACGATATAGTTTGGTTTTGTAAAGATAACTAAGTATGATTTGAAAACTTAGTAAAGTATTGTAAGAAGTTTAACAATGATTTTGGAAAGTTAATGAATTCTGTAACTTTTTCCTACTTGGTAATTTCGAGGACAAAATTATTTTAAGGGGGAAAGTATGTAACGACCCAGAATTTCTATCAATTTAAAATTTGAATATTTAGTTAATTTTAAATATTAATTAGTGAATTTATAAGTCGAATAAATTTTATTTCAAATAATTAGATTTAATTTGACAATTAAACCGATAATTTAATAGTTGAAATTACAGAAATAATTGAAAATAGGGTTAAATATGATTAAAATTGATTTGTAAAATTTTATTTTATCATGTTGAAGTTAAAATGATGTTATAGAACTTTTAAAATCGAATTAAAAGTTTATTTGTGAAAATTGAATATTTTAATATTTAATTATCGATTGAAAAATAGCCAATTTTCGAACAGTCTTAGAATTGGACGAGACCAGTTCCATTGGATCCGTAATAGTTAGTTATTATCGGATTTCAAATTTCATAGCAAACGGAGTTGTCGTTTGACCGTGGCAGCTCGAAACGCATCGAAATTGTTTTTAATATTAATTTGGCGAGTTCAAATAGTCATTTTTCAAAAAGTCTCGGATTTCGACAAAACTAGTTTCATCGGATCCGTAATGTGATATTATTGTAAGGTTTCAAATTTCATGTCAATTGGATTTACTGTTTGTCCGGTGCAAGCTAAAACGCCTAGAAAATCGTTTAATCGGTTTAATTTTAAATTGAACGTTTATTGCCATATCTCGCACAGATGACCGAATTAGCTCCCGAAACACGTTCCATTGTGTTCGGAACATGGGGTAAACCTTAGAAACGCCAACCGGCATGCTTCGTTTGGAGTTCGGAAAATCCGGGATGAATGGTGTTGCACGAATTTTCTATAAAAGCCCTCCTATTTTCATTATTTTCACAAAAACTAAAACCCTAACCTAATTTTCTGCAGCCGCCACCTTCATAAACGCTAATGGCCAGAAATTAATATCTTTCTCTCCTCAATTACTCTCAATCCATCAACAATTACGCGAAGTGTTCAACACGAAAGTCGAAGAGCTCGATGAGAGCTTTGATTCTATACGGTGATGATCATGTTTGGAGCGTCAGAGGGGGAGAAAAGAGGGGCCGACGGCCTAATGTTGCGCACGCATTTCGAGGATTTTGGGGTTGCCGGGCTTCGCAAGCTCCCAGGCGTGGGTGGCATTCACAACGACGAAGGAGATGGTGTATCCTAATCGAAGTATAGATGAGCGTGGAAGAAGCAATTTTTAACCCTAGTTTATTGCTAGTGGGTTCTAGGTTGCGTGATCAACCTGTAGAAGCAAACGTGAGTTTGGGGGAGAAGCAAAGGGACGGCTGTGATTTGGAGTTGGATGGATCCAGGGGCTGTGATTTGCAGATAGGTTTAAATATAAAAAGAAGTTGTAAATTTAGTTTATATAAATTCGTGAATCGTTAAAAATTCATATCTTTTGCATACGAGGTCGAAAACGCGCGAAACTAGTTGCGTTGGAATCGTATGGATGAGCACTACGCTATGGAATTGGATTGGGGCCGTTTGGAGTTAGTGAGAATTTTGGGTAAAATTAAACGCGCGTTTAATTTTATTCGAAATAAATCGCTAAAACGAAATTGAAATCAAGGTGAGAACTTCTCACTCAATCGAATCAGTTTCGATTTTAATTTTAAATAGTTATATTTAAAATTCTTGAATGCATGTTTGAATGATGATTGTTATCTATTGATTGTTAAAATAGACATTATGCGCCGTTAGTAAGCGAAGGTTATTTATTAAAAACATATACCGCGAATATTTCATAAACAGTGAAATTGGTATTATTTATGTACTTGGAGTTGATTTTCCCGCATTATATAGCGGATGAGACCCTATTGCGCCGTCTATTAAGCCGATAATATTTTATAAATCCCATATACCGCGATAATTCCGTACTGGAGCGGAATTGGTATTGTGCTAATGTTTTTGGATGCAGGGAAACAGCTTGGAAGGATCCAACTGGATTCCTCAACTGTATTGATTTATTTACAGATATTTTGATATTTGTTGATTATCATATCGATATATGATATTTGGATGTCGTGATTGACTATTTGGTGCTGTTGCATCATCAGATCCATTTCTGAAGTTTTAAAAATAATGATTTTGGTTTTAAAAGGAATTTTAAAGTGATTTTCGAAAGTATACGTTTTATTAAATTTTGAATTGTTAAAAATAAATAAACGTTAAAATTTTAATGTTCTAAAAGTATGGTTTTTATGAAATGTAAGTGAAAAGTGATTTTTGAAATAAATAGTTAATAAATTTATGAAATGATTTAAATTGGAATTTTTGGACTATTACAAACAATTTTTATAAAAGATTTATAAAATGGATATTTATAAATTAAAAATATTAGAATTATAAAACGAAGTTTTTTTATAAGTGTCAAAATGAAGTATAATGGATTCATAAGTGAATGAGAACTTATAGATTTATAAATTGTGAAGTTATAAAATGAATAGATTTTGTAAAATAGAAGATTTATAAGTAATTAACTTATAAATCGGATTTTGGCATTTAAATGAGATATAAATGAAATTTGTTAATAATGAGATTTATAAATCGAAGCTTATAAATAGAAATGGAATTTATAAACATTGTTTATAAATTTGAAATCAATTTAATTTGACAAATTGAATAGTGAAGTTTATTAAAGGAAATATATTCACGATTTTGGACAGTGAATACATTATTGAATAAAATAGTCATGTTTGGCAAAATGAATATTATAGAAAGAAGTTAATTATTTTAAAGATGTTTTAAAATGTATTATGAATCGAAACCATAGATTTCAACATTTATTGTTGAAATAGACGTTTTCGAGAAAGAAGGAAATGGTGGACTATAACACTGCTGTTATAGTAAATGGTTTCCGAAAGGAAATGTTTTGTATAGTATTGGGATTTATATATCTATCTAAATTTCGAATCCCTATACTAGTGATTTTGGGTCATAGTAACGATGTTTTACGCAACATTCGTTTTAGCCCAAATAAATGTGTTAAGTGAATGTTTTCCTTAAAGAATGAAATATATACTTAATTTCGATATTAAGTATATGCAATATTTTCTAAGTATTGAAAATAAATGGATTTGTGAATTACTTATTAATAAATAATTATGGAAATGTTTTTCCAATGTGAAATGAAATGTTTTGAGAATTTATCTTTTTGAAGATAAATTGAAAATGAATAATTGAAATTGTATATTCATAAATATTTTGAAATGTAAATTCACTATGGAATTTATAAATGAAAAGGGGAATTTGTTTAAAAATAAATGTTGATTTATTTTTGAAGTGTGGGAATTATTTACGGATTTGGAACGTAAATATAAAGTAAATCGTTAAGGATTTGTTTAATTGGTTTAAATGAACCATGTTGAAATGAAAGTATTTCGCTTAAGGAAAATGTTTGAAATTTGTTTTCAAAAAGTGATAAGGGTGAAAAGTGATTTGAAAAATTGTTTTCAAATGGTTGAAGTGTGGAAATTATATATCTAGTAAAGATATTTTGGAAAGTAAATAATTTGGGAAATTATTTGGATTTGGTGATGTTGAACACGCCTATTGATAGTTAAATAATCCGACTATCAATATTTACCTTTAAATAGGTATTTGTTGTGATTTGTTTGAATTTGAATGCCACACTTATTTTTGAATAAACGCTCACTATTCGGGTTAGCCGGGAAAGGACCTTGGGGTCGTATAACCCATTCTGAATATGTGATACGTCGTTATGGATTGCATTTGATGACCGGTGTTGAAGGCCGGGTATTTGTGAAAACGGAAGGATTACCGTCGAGTTACTCTACATCGGTTGATCTCCGATATAGAGGTTTTATCACCCTTAGTGACGGGAAGTCCGGTCGTGATTAGTGAATATCCGAATTGCAAGGACTTCTTTGGAAGTGCCTTCGTTCTGTTCGAGCTCGGAACAGACTTGTATGGATTGTATGTCTGACATTACAAATTGAGATATAAAGCTGATTTCTTTCAAATATATTTCTGTTGGTGGCGGAGAATTTATTCTCTTAGCTTAACACCCTTCTCTGAGACGTACGAGCTTAGAGGTTATATAGTTGAAGGTTATTAGTGATATACTCCCAATTTGGTAGTGTGGCATGCTGAGTGTTGCGGTGAAATGATCATTGTTTGATCATTTGTGATAGGATCATTTATTTGATCATTTATCTTGGTGATCATTTCTATGATCATTTGTTGACGCAAAGCACGACTTTTGTATAAAGCGTGGCTTTGTGGACGAGACTTCGTCGGACCTCACACCCCGGAAATGGTCCAAACAGGAAGGATGCAGCAAGGTTATTAGGGGGTAGCATCCCTTTAGTGTATTTCATTCCTTCTGGATAGAGGTGGTATCATGGTATGGAGCCCAGATATTTAACCTATGTTGTTGCTGCAAATTTTGTGGTTGTTGGAAATCGAGGATCCTCGGATAGATCGGTTACGATCGAGGGATGACATATTCGTGTTAGTAGTTACCCAGTTAGGGGTAACCCGGCCTTATGTTGGCAGAGATCCGGTTTGGTTCTCGGTTCATCTTTCCAGAGGCGTACCTATGTGGCAATGGGAAGTTTCTTGGCCTGACCATTCGTTGGAAATCCAAAGAAACAATACGATCTTGTACGGTATTAGTTGTAGAACCTATCATTCACTTATGGTGGCGCCCCACTGTTTGGATGGTAGCTATAGTAGGCATAAGTGCGGAATGCCTATGCTGGCTAAGATTTATATCTTTATTTTCGAAATGAATTTTTCCTACACTATGCACTAGTAATAATATAAAATGTTCTTTTAATGCGTATCAAGCATCTTTGACTATCATAAGGAGAAATCTCCTCCGATTCTGCGTTTGCATTGTGTGTGTGTGCGGGAGGCCTTATGGTAGTCTCATTTTTTTAGAAGCATTGCGAATTGACTTTAAAATATTCCTCTATTTTGATTTTAAAGATAAACTGTTTTGAGTTCTCACCCCAGTCACATGACTGACTCGGAGTTTATTGTTTTCCTTCCTAAACTCTGGGTGCCCACCAATTTCCACACGGGCAGTCAAGAGTTAAGGTTTATTAGGATATTTAGGAGTTGCTGGAGGCAAGCTGGATGGCATGGCGTATTACTAGTATATAGTATTTCTTTTCCGCTGTTGATGTCATTTGTTATTGTACACTCTGATGATGTAATGTAATGTAATATGATGTAATGTAATAACTGATATAGTTCTTTGTTTAAAGATTATTCATTTATCTATTATATGTTGTTCCGCTGCAAATTGTGAGATTCTAATATTGTTCTGTTGTTTCTATTCTGTTCTATCCTTTTCTCTTTTCTTCTATCTTTTTCTTCTTCTTAAACCCTAACCTTTCGGTTTTTCGGCAATGAAAAACCGCAAACGTTACATATTATCCTAATTTACATTAACAAATAATTAATTACCTTTAATGAATTTTATTCCCCAATTTATTAAATGCAATCAATTTGACCTTACATATTTCAATATTCCCATTTTTATCTTAATTCCAATTTACTATAGTATCAAATTTCAATTTCTTGAAATAAACTCATTTATTATAAATTTGCATACCAATAAATTAGTTTCCAATAAATAGGATTGATTCAATTCAAACTTTTAATTAAGTCTATATTAGTCAATATATTATTTCGTAGGTTAATTCTTAACATTTACTTCATTATAAATTATAAATTTTTTATTCCTTTATAAATTAAATTCCAAAATCTTATTAATATGACAAATTAATTAACGAAATTTATGGGTCGTTACAATATTTTACACTTTTATTATGTAAAAATATTCAGATTTTGAAAATATTTAACTTACATCAATTTAACCGATTTTATATTGAAATTGAAAATTACACAATAGAATTTACTTCTATATTTTCAATGAAAATTTACTATTTGTATGTTAAAATAGACTTATACCAAATATCAAATCTTTATTTCAAAATTCAATTATTTAAAATTTCATAAAGATTCAGTTAATTACGTTATTAAAACTGTTATTTATGGGTTGTTACACGTTTTGAGTTTTAAAAAAATCAAAAAAACATTTTTTACATAATTAACTAATAAAACATTGATCAATTTTGAAATTTTGCTTAATGTGATGCAACTTAAAGAAACTAATATTAAACATATGATGTAAACACAGTTAAAGCAAGCAATACTTGCTAAAGCATATTACGCGAAACAATTCAAATTTGACATGTTGTACTAAAGGTATGTTGATCATTCACAACAACTATATAGGTTACGGTGGAATGAATGTTATAAAAGAATCTTGTGCTACTTTGTAATAACATAGAATTTCAGTCATTTGGATTTAGAATCTTTAATTGATTTTAAATATTGAAAAATTAATATACGTTCAATAACTTATATTTCAAATATTGCGATTTAATTTATAATTAAATTGTTAAAATGAATATTTGGAATGTTTTAAATAATTGAATCTTGAATTTAATATGAATGAAAATGATTTATAAATTTGATTTAAAATCTATTTGAATAAGAAGGAAGACAGTAAACTTTTAAATTAAAGTTAAAAGTGATTAAACTGATTTGAAAAAGACTTGTTTTAACTAATGTGTAAAAATAGTCTTTTGGAGCACCGTCTCGAATTTAGATGAAACCAGTTTCATTGGATCCATAGTAGTGAATTATTACATGCCGTCGAATTTCATAGCGACCAAATGTATCATTTAGTCATGTGAGTTCGAAATGCGTCGAAATTAATTAAAGGAATTTAAATTAAAATAATTTGATTTTGAAAAGCTATCTTCTAAATATGATGGAATTGGCTCTTGATATATATTTCATTGTGTTTGGAATAGGAGCATAACAAATAGAACGTTAGGTGGCATACTTCATTTGGAGTTCGAAATTTTCACGTATGAATAGTGCTTTGGAAAATTTTCTATATAAGGCCATCAATTTCCTTTCATTTGCAACTTAACCGTAAAAACAATTTCATCCGTGTAATGATCCCGAATTTTTATTTAATTTAAATTAATAATTAAATGAAATTTTGAATAAAAATTTATAAAATTAATTATAAATAGTGATGTGAGTTTCCCCGAGTTCAAATATATTCTATATAAATCATTTAAATTTTTTTTATATTATATATATATGTATATATGTGAATATATATATATATATATATATATGTATGTATATTTGGGTATATATGAGTCAATTTGAAATTTTAAAATCCTGTGTGTATATATATATATATTTTGATTTGAATTTAAATCTTATATTAATGGTTTGAAAAATAAATATTAAAGTATATACATTGACACAAGTGCGAAATGAATAAATAAGTGAATTGTTAATTTATTATTGATGGTTAAAATATATATAATAAATACAAGACAATAAATAAGAAGTAAATAAAATATAAGATATAACAATATAAAGTAAATATATATATATATATATCTTAATCTCATATTAATAAATCAATACAAGATAATACAAATGGAGTAGGCTACAAAAGTAATAAGAGTAAAATAAAAATAGAAGTTCACTTATTTTGTAAGGTAAAATAATTCATATTTAAGCTATGAATAAAAATAAGAACAATTATATATAAAATAAAAACAATAAGTAAACATATATAGGAAGTATTACAAAACAAAAATACATACAAGTATGTACACTTGTAAATGAAAACAAAGCAAGCATGGAAAACAAAAATATAAATAAGCAAAGTAAACAAAACAATGTAAGGTAAAGAAAAAAAAAACAAAAGAAAAGAAAGTATAAAAGTAAGCAGGCAAAAGAATGTTGCCTGTAAAAAAATTGCAAAACAAAATCTTCTCAACACAAAACATATCAGCCGAGCAAATACATGCAAGTAGAAAACAAATAAATAAAAATAATAACAACAAGTATGGAGAGGAAAGTATACCTGTATAAGGCAATAAATGCCATACACCTCAACAATTAATGCAACATACCTATTGTACTTAACCTCAACCTGCACACTATCTTTTATATACATCCACTTCTCATTTTAAATTCGTTCATTCTTGTCTAAGGAAAACTGAAGTAAAACATCTCAAACTTAAACCAAAATTTTGCTTTGAACAAAACAACAATTTAACTAAATCCAGAGATCAAAGAAGATGTGCTCTGTGCCCTGTTCAACATTTGCAAGCTCTGTCTTCTTCTTCCTTTGGAAATACTGTGAGCAACTTCACCTTTAAACCCTTAAGTATAATTTTGGTTCATATTATTTCTGTGTTCCATCTTGTAGTGTGAAGTACATTTGGATATTTATCTTGTTGAACTACTGAAGTATAATGAGTGTATGTTTGTATGACCTGAAGAAGACCTCTGTTCCAAAAGATTTCAAACTCAGGTTATCTTTCAAAATTATTTCCTCTTGATCCAAGGAAAATCTGGACTCATAATTTAAACAAAATTTGATTGTTTTACCTTAAGCTTTAATTTAAAATTTTATTTAAGATAAAACAACTAGTTAATGTTTCTGGAAAATCAAGATACTGAGTAAAACATAAATTTGTCAAAATTCAAATTTTCTAATTTACAAGTTCAGGTTTGTAACTTGAATTCACATTCTATAACATGATTTTTAAAGTAAAAATCTTGATTTTTAGATCAAAGATAAGAGAGTAGTTTGAGTTTGTCTGATTTGAGCAATCCAAGTCATCTCGATTGATCTAGAGGGTTGGAGATGTCGTGTTTCTTCCTAGAGGTAGTGGAGTGACCAGAGACTTTGGCAAAAATGTCAGGTAGTCGATCGAAGCATGGTGGAGGTGGTGGTTGACATTTTTTGTCTGGAACCCTAGTTTTAGAGATGTAAAATGTTTTGGATCGTGCGCCTTCTCTAGTCGATCGAGTCTGGCGAACTTTGGGGAGAAGGTAGAGCGAGCGTAGGTGAGTTGATGGCCGGTGTTTTAGAGGTGATAGTGGTCGGAGCACCGAGAAATTGATGTTGACAGGTTTGCTAAGTGATGGGTCTCGCGTGTTCCAGGTTTGGGTTGTATGCTCGTTTTTGATTTTGGGGTTCGATGTGGTCTCTGGGTGGTCGATTGGGTTGAGATGGTCGGCGAAGACTTGTGAGTGGCAACGGTGATGGTCGGAGAGGTGGCGGACGCTGGTGCATATGCACACGTATCAGCGTGTATCAGTGAGGAGTTTGGGGAAGAAGGTAATGCACTCGGGTTCAGGCTTGTTCTCGTGTGGGATGACTCGAAGTTTTACTCGGGGCTTTGTGAGTTGAACCCGAAGTAGGGGCTGGTGAGACTTGGGTAGGTCTTAGTTTCAGGTTTTAACCTGTTTTGTTTTGAAATTTAAAACCAAATTTGAATTTTAAAACTTTATTAAAAATAAATTTGTGTTTATTTTAAAGCTTGAAATTTAATTCGGAATTTGATTTGAGAATTGAAATCAATGTTTCCAAACACATTATAATTAATCATTAAATCATAAGTATGAATAAGTTTACTTTAAGTAAAGAAGATTTAATGATCTATAATTCATTAATTATTAAGTTAATAAAAAAAACTAGATTAATTAAATAAGTAATTAAAGAGTAAAGTGACATGTGAAGGGTTAAAGATTAATTAATTGGTAACTAAGGATCTTTTAATTAAATATTAATTAATGATTAAAGTTGATTAATCAAGTGATTAAGCAATAATTAATTCATGAATAATGTGATAAATCAATCAAGGTAATTAATCTGAGATTAATTAATGTAGTTAAAGGTTAATCAAATGAAAATGATTTAAGGATAAATTACTAAGTTAAAAAGAAATTAATTAATGGTTAGAGTTAATAAAGTAATTAGGAATAATTACTTATTATGATTAATTAAGGATAATTAATCAAAAAGGAGATAAATTAAAGATTAATTAATAAATATGATTAATTAAGAATAATTTAATTAATTAAGGTGATTGATAAATTAATTTATATCAAATGATTTGTAAATTGATAAATCAGAATTTGATAAGTAATTAATTTACTTGGAAATAAATTGAATTAATTAAGATTAAATAAATTATTAATCCTGTTTATAAATGATTATTAAATGCTTGACCTTACTTATGAATGATCGCATTATATGTGATGCCTTGAATTGATTGTCTTATCTGATTTGTGATATTTTGTTATGTAGATTGAGCTGTGTATATTTATTTACATCTGTATATTATCTGTGAATCTGTGAATGGACGATAAGCGTTATAGTTTATATCGCTTATTAAATATATTGTTGTATTTGAATCTGTGGTGATTGAATGATGTTGCACTATTGTGTTAAACCCCTGGACCACACCATACACACACAATTATGGATTTCACGAGGAAATCGATTAAGTCGCAGATTTTTGAAATAGTTAAATTTGAATTTTTAAATTCAAATGTTTTGCAAATGGAATCGGAATAAATGTGAAAAGCTTTTGGAATGGAACTTCAAAATGGAATTTCAAAATAGAATTTATTATTTTTAAATTACTTGATTAAGTTTTGGAATTTGAATAAGTTGATTTAAATTTAAATTCAATACTTGAAATTGAATTCTGTAATTTGAAATTAGGGATTAATGATATTATACTAGTCATTATGAGTTAAATCATTTTTAAAGTATTATTTTTGGGAATTTGAATTTAACCCAAGGAATTGAACTCGCATAAATGAATCAGATTTCCAAAATGAAAACTGTTGTTTTCAAATGATAAATACTTTTAGATAAGAACTGAGATTCCAGTTAATTAGGGGAATTTCAAGATTGAATAGAGAAATGATTTTTCCTAAGTTATAAATGAATTCTTTTTTTTAAAATCTATGAATTAAATCTGTTTATTTTTAACAGATTTAAATTGATGATTTGTTTAAATCAAATTGAAATGAAATTGTTTTGAAGGCTATAAGTTAAATCTTTGATTTAAAGATTTAACGAGTTAAATCAAATTGAAATGAAAATTGATTTGGAAAATATGTGAATGAATCTTTTGTTTAAAAGATTTAAATGTGAAAATTGTTTAAACCGTTAAAGGTTGTGAAAATAAATCTTTTTGTTTAAAGATTGAAAATGGTAATTTGTTAAACCATTTGAAAGAAAGTTTGAATTATTAAGTTGTGACTTAATTGAAATCCCATATCCATATGTTTTGAAAATATTTTCGCTCACTATTCGGTTTAGCCGGGAAAGGACCTTTGTGTCGTATAACCCATTCCGAATATGTGATTCGACGTTATGGATAGCATTTGAAGACCGGTGATGAAGACCGGGTATTTGTGGAAGCGATAGGATGACCTATCGATTGTTTCTGCACCGAGTCGCGCCGGTATAGAAACTCCCTAAGTGATGGGAAATCCGATCAGGATTGTGAATATCCAGGTTGCAAGGACTTCTTTGTAAGTGCCTTCGGTTCTGTTCGAACCCGGAACAGACTTGTATGGATAGTATGTCTGACATTAGAATTTGAGATATAAAGCAGATTTCTTTCAAATATATTTCTGTTGGTGGCGGAGAATTTATTCTTTTAGCTTAACACCCTTCTCTGAGACGTACGAGCTCAGAGGTTATATAGTTGAAGTTATCAGCGATATATTCCCAATTTAGTAATGTGACATGCTGAGTGTTGCTGTAAATGATCATTGTGTTGATTATTGTGATAGGATCATTTATTTGATCGTCTATCTTGGTGATCATTGTGTTGATCATTTGTTGACCCAAAGCATGGCTTTTGTATAAAGTATGTTTTTGTGGACGTGACTTCGTCGAGCCTCACACCCCGGAAATGGTCAAAACAGGAAAGATGCGGCAAGGTTATGAGGGTCTTTAGGGTATGTACATTTCCTTCTGGATAGAGGTGGTATTATGGTATGGAGCCCAGATATTTAACCTATGTGGTTACTACGAATTTATTACTTTGTGGTTGTTGGCTATCGGGATCCCATGAGAAAGGTCGTTTACGATCGGGGAATGGCGTGCACGTGTCAGTAGTTACCCAGTTAGGGGTAACCCGGCCTTGTGTTGGCAGAGTTCCGGTTTGGTTCTCGGGGATGTCTTTCCAGAGGCATTCTCATGTGGCAATGGGAAGTTCTTTGGCCTGACCATTTGTTGGAAATCCAAAGAAACAATACGAAACTTGTACGGTATTAGTTGTAGAACCTATCATTCACTTATGGTGTCGCAACACTGTTTGGATGGTAGCTATAGTAGGCATACGATAATGGTCGTATGTTGGCTAAGATTTATATTCTACTTTCGAAATGAATTTTTCCTACACTATACACTAGTAATAATATCAAATGCTTCTTTTTAATGCATATCAAGCATCTTTGACTATCATAAGGAGAAATCTCCTCCGATTCTGCGTTTGCATTGTGTGTGTGTGCGGGAGGCCTTATGGTAGTCTCATTTTTAAAAAGCATTGCGAATTGACTTTGAAAATCTTTTGTTGAATGTATTAAAAGATAAACTGTTTTTGTTGCTCACACCAGTCCCACGACTGATCCGGAGTTTATTGTTTCTTTCCTAAACTCTGGGTGCTCATTATTTTCTACACGAGCAGTCTAGAGTTGGGTTTTACAGATAGTTAGATATAGTGGATTATCTGGAGTTGGTTCAGTCTTTGGACCACACCAGTCTTGCTGAGCTTTGTGATATGTTATTGGGAGTTCGAGCTACTGCTGGATTGATTCTTGGAAATGGAGTTACAGTTCCGATTTGGAGTTCTTCGTTGAAGACTATCTTAGAGTTATTTGTTCCGCTGTTAAATGTTATCTATTTTCTTTCCACTGCTATTTTATTGTATCATATCTCTGATGTATATTGATAT
The DNA here is from genome assembly GCA_030765085.1 of Allium cepa. NCBI lineage: Eukaryota > Viridiplantae > Streptophyta > Magnoliopsida > Asparagales > Amaryllidaceae > Allium > Allium cepa. Next base: position 316,006,627 of record CM060931.1, read on the forward strand.
CTATTGGATCATCTGTTGTATCAGATATTGTATCAAAGCTGTATATCAATGTATTATTCTTTTATTCCGCTGTGTTGTTTACTTAATGATTGTTATAAGCTCCGGCGAATCGGATTTGAACGGTCGAATCTACGGCATTCGAATACGATTTGAAGTATGGATGTCGATTTTTGAGCGGGCAAAATCCGAGTCGTTACAATCCGCCATTAAAACATAACCATCCAACGGTCAATAATTATCAGAGCCTCTAGAGGCTGAATTACCCAATGACTTCAACTACAAAAATATAAAGAGCGATGATACGAAACTAATCAATAGGTGGATCGTTGAATCGCCGATGATGGAGGTGGTTGGGGGATGCATTTCATGATTTTTTGGTTCACCGTGCATTCACGCAGAGCGCACGTGGCGGTGAGGGAATAGCGTGACAAGGCGGCAGAGAGTGGCAGCAGGCGGTGGCTGTAGGTGGTGGTCGACGGTGGGAGTGGAAATACGATTGATCGATTATAAAAAAAGGAGATAAATGCTTGAACGAGAAGGTGGGAGGGAAGAAGAAAGGTTAATGTTCAAAACATTTAATTATTTTGTAAATTACAAAATAAATTATTTCAAACGATCACAAATTCATAACCTTCTCGTAGGAGTTCCGAATCGAGCGTGACAAGTTGCATTGCGCCGTATCGACGAATACTACGCTATGGTGTTGTATTGGACGGATTCGAAGTTAGTAGGAATATTGGGTTAAATTGAACGACCATTTAACTTTAATTCAAACCGTAGCGCTTAGGCGATTTCTGAAATTTTTGTGAGTAAATCACCTCTCTAGTTTTCTTATATTTTTATATGAGTGGAAATAATTTTATTTATGTTGTTTGTTGCTTGTATAGATGATATACCATATTTATTAGTTGTTTTGGGTATATATTCACTCCTATTGGAGCGGATGAGACACTATTTCATTCCCGTATAAGAGTGGACGACCCTTTATATACGAATCCCACCTCAAAGCGGTTGATTTTTTATATTATTTGATTATGTGCTGTATTTGATGAGGGGGATAGGTTGGAGGGATCCAATAGGATTCCTCACACTATTGATTTTACTTTTCATATATTTTGATGCATGATGTGATAGATGCCATATTTGTTAACATGGATTTGTTTTCCTTATTTAGTGCTATGCTAACACTGGCCATACTTTTAGTACTTTGAAATACTATGAAATAGTGATTTTGAATTGAAATGATTTTTAAAGTGATTTTGAAATTATATATGTTTTAATAATTTTTAAATCATTAAAAGGAATGAATTTATTTTTAACCTAATAAAGAGTATGATTTTTGATGTGAAAGTATAGTGTTGAGAAATAATTTGATTTGGGATTTTTGAATAATTTATATATTTATATAAAGGTGATATTTTATAAATAAATAAATAGATTTATAATCGGAATTTATAAACGTTTTGTAAATTGGTTTGAAAGTTATTTGGTAAATAGATTTATGAATGAATTTATAAATAAATTAGATTTATAAAGAAAATGGATTTTACGAATAAAGGGTGATTTATCAATAGAATTATATAAATAAAGAGATTTTGTAAAATAGATGTTTAAAAAATAAAAGGAGAATTATCAATGTAAATTTATAAATATGGAAATAGTTTATGTGAGTTATGAATATGGATTTTTATATAAAGGACAATATTGAAAGTAGTGTTTTTCGATGAAGTTAATGACTTTAAAAGTAATTTATCCTTTTGAAGTAATGTTTTGGAAAGTGATAATTCCAAATGGAATTTAATAGTTTGAAAAATGATTTTAAAAAGTAATATATATCAAAAACATAGATTGCAACATTTATTTTTACAATAGATGTTTTCGAGGAAGTATGGAAGGCATGGACCATAACATTGCTGTTATAGTAAATGATTTTCCAAAAGAAAATGTTTTGTATAGTATATGGGATATACATGCATACATACATACATACATACATACATACATACATACATACATACATTCATACATACATATAATTAATCAAATCCCTATACTAATGATTTTGGGTTGTCGTAATGATGATGCGACATTCGTTCTGACCCAATGAATTATGCTTTAACCTTTTGTTTGTGAAATGCATGAATTGGTTCTTATGATCGTACTAAAGACTTGGTGGTGTAGGAGGATTGCTTCCTATACTTAACACAAATTTAGAGGCGTACGAACTTTGAAGTTGTATGATTATAGAAATCTATTTGGCATGTCTCCAAAATGGTAATGTTATTAAATATATTTATATCGTTGATATAAGTGTATGAAAATGCTCACCAATATAGAAGATTTGAAATGGTTTTAAAGATATATCTTTTCAAAGATAATTTGAAGTAAATATTTGGAAATTGATTTAATTAATAAAAGTTTAATTAAATGGGCCTAGTGACTGCTTAAGTGCTAGATGTTGTTTGTTGCTTTGATAGTTAAGTAACCGCCTATCAAATTTGGCCATTTTTGGTTCCTTAAATTTATGTGGAAACTGATTAGTCATGCACTTAGCACGAAGCCGACTGAGTAGGCTTGATTATCGTACGGATTAAGAATGTTGATTCGAGTAGTGCGGAGTGTCTATGGTACTCCAATTTACCTGGCTTCCTTCTTGGCCGAAGGATAGCATGTTGAGAGTTGAAAATTGTGATAAATCTACAAAACTTGGTTTTGCTATGAGGTTTAGAGACTCTTTATCATTGTTGATCCGGAGAGACAGGGGTTGGATTTATCCAAGAACCACTTCGGACCAATGTATGCATTCGAAAGTGCAGTTTTATGATGATGATTTTGAAGATGGAGATATTCTTGATGCATGGCTACTTGCTACTTGTCCCTCGAGGTGAAATTTACCATATTATATATTTATAGTGGTAGTAGTGCTTTGTTATGAAAATTTATGGTTTGTAAGCACTTCTTTCTACTAATCCTAGGGTTAATTCCCGACAGATGTGGTAGGAGAGTACCTTCTGTTTTTCCTGTTCTTGGACAACATGTTTGGACGAATGTCTAACATTGCATTTCTAATTTTATTAATTGATCTATATGAACATATCATTTGTTCGGTAGTAGAGAAGGCAAGTTCTCTTAGCTTAACACCCCTTCCTGAAACGTATAAGCTCAAGAGTTATACGTTTGTAGAAATCAGTTATGTGACTGTGGAATGGCAATGTGGCATTCAAAGTGAAATATGGTATGTGAAACGTAATCATTACCGCTAGCTCATCACACCAAAATGAAAGAAACAAGGTAAAATTGGCAGGGCTACGTGGGTTGCTCCCATGAGTATATGGTCATTATCTTTCTAAATTACCCTCTATATGTCAAGTATTTGAATGTTATGGCCATAGATAGGTTGGGAACGACCGGGGTGATGTCATATTCGGTACTATCCAGCGAAGGGGTAAGCTGGTTCTGTGTTGGCTTAGGAGTTCAGTATCTAGACCTTAGGTACATTTTTCTAAAGGTGTACTGTCAGAAGGTAGTCTCTTATCTTGTAATTTGTATGGACTCCATTCTCCAATACATCCGTGCCAGATTGTTTGTAAACTTATCATGCCGTCAAATTTAACCAATGTAGCAATTTTGGCTATTTGAATATTATATGTATACTATACAGTAGTATAATATCAGATGACTTGATATGAAATGTTTTGGTTATCGTAAGGTAACACCCCGTCCGTGTTTATATGCGGCGTGGTCTTACGAGATACCTTTTTTTTGATAAATAAAAGTTTTTATAACTTTAAAATAAATTTCAGATGTGCTTTCTCATGCTGGTTTACCAGAATGATGTGGACATTCTTCCCTTTCAATGCTCTGGTCAGACCGAGCATGTTTACAAATTTAGATTTGGATGCTTTGGAGCTTCAATAGACAAGCTGGAGGTCTTCAGGTTGTATTCCACGATATGCTTAATTTTTCGACTGCATTGTTTTTTAAATTATCGGCATATGTGAGGACAGGTTATTATAACTGTCCAAGCTGATGATTTTGATTTGATTGTTGTACTCTGATTGATGGATGGTTACAGTTTCTCTTTTGCAAAGCTCATTGATATTATATTATATGTTGTTCCGCTGCGATTGTGATATTCTGTGTTTATCTTAGTTTCTTTCTCGCGTCATCTCCTTCTCTCTTCTTTCTTTCCTATAACAATTGATTTTTTCGACACTTGAATTCGCTGTACGTGAATACCGAGGATGTATTAGTATCGATTTCCAAGGGTCGAAAAATTCCCGTCCATTACATACTTCTTTTAGTTATTTTATTTTTTGGAATTTATTGTTGCTTCCCGTGTGAACATAGTAGATAATTTATATTACATTTTGGAATATTCTTGCTACAGTCTTATACAATGAAACATTGAATGTTTAAAGAGAAGTATTATGGACTCATCCTTAATTACAAACAATAGAGGTCATTCTCATTAGCATAACTTACCCCATTGCCAAGCTTAAAAGATCATTATTATTCAAATTAATATAAGTTTGAGACTAAACAATATTTTTTGGCCATTACGAACTATTTGTTTTTGGCTACAATGATGACACAAAAATTTCCTAATTCAATTTATTGCTTATCTAGATTCAATATATTCACTTTACTTAACTGATACTGTAACGACCCGTAAAATTCGATGATAAAATGAGTTAAATTAATAAGATTTTAGTTAAATTCAGAAGGAAATAAAAATTGTAACGACCCGGTATATTCAACCATTCGCATCCGCACATGTCGGACTTGAATTGTTCAAAATGCCGCGTTGTAAATAAAATTTTGCAAATATCAGAATATACAGTAAATAAATAATCAAAGAATCACTAACACAGAAATCAGAATACTCACAGCGGAATTAAAATATAACTTAGTGGTTCATGAAGCCACTATTAAAAGTCTCAAAACAAATAAAATTTTACATGGTCTTTAAACCCAAATATAGTTTGAATCAACAATAGAAAATATCGATATGCAATAGTCTTGAAATTTAAGATGAGGAACTGCAAGGAAAGTTTGCCAGCAGCTTGAAATGTGATCTACAGAAGTCCTAGCTTCGGAATGAAGACTGAACTGCAACTCAGGCTGACCCGAGCATAAAATAAAACATGAACACTCGAGTCAGGACATACATACTTATACAGTGTAAACAAATTCAAGTGTACTATAATATGGAAGGAGTAACTTAAAGGATGCTTGGGACCTCCCATACTCTAAGGATCCATTAAACTATTGACTATGTAGTAATACTTTGCTATTATACTAGTGTCTATATTAAAATAAACTTACTTTTAAATAGCGTAAAGGCTTTACATTTTCCACCTTAACACGTAATAGTCCAAGTAGTCCATCCAATATCATAGTCCCTCCTGATCGGGAAGCCACCAGAGGATACCACACGGGCTACGGGAGAAAACCAAACTCGTACAAGGCTCGCTATGGTAGGTGACACAACACAACTAGGCAATGCCCAGGGTAGATATACCAATTATGCATCCGGACCGGTGGTAACGCATAGCTGCTACTATCGCCCACCTCGAACAACACTCTCAAATCAAAGGTGCGCACCAAAACAATAACAAAAGTAATATAATGGCATATGAAGAAGTACGTCCGATCAGAGGTGCTACCTCATTAATCCGAGAATCGCTCCTGTTTTAGCCATCTTATGCCAACTCACGAGAGTCGGGTCCACATATTTACCTCAAAGGAAACGTCACCCCCATCCTACTTCATTTTGGAATCTCCACCGCGTACATGGTTGTCAAAGTGGTTTTCGGTATCGACAGAGGGTATGCCCATATCCGATCCCGGTCTCTTTAACAACCCACGTTATTATTACCCGTGGTTATAAATTCCAAAATAGTTTATTTTTAAATCAAATACTTCATTTTAAACCGTTTAAAAGTGAAGTTATAATTCTTATGAAAATCCAACATACATCCCACAGGTTATGTCTTAGTTCATTTATATCTACTCCAGCACTTGCGCAGTGCGGTAATATCTTTTATACAGGTTTGAGTAAATTAAATTTTAAACTACACTATAGTTTCTCCGGTAATTAAACCAATAAATTATATTCCACCTTTAAATAGTCATTTAAATTTACACAATAAATTATGATTTTTATAAAGTATATTTTACAAATATATATCTAACCTCCCTATGTTTTACTTATAAAAAATCAAGTGTAAATTTCCCATAATATTTTACTTAATAATTAAGTTCAATTTTACCACTTCAAAGTAAACTAAACTTCTAGTCAATTTCTTAACTTACCACTTTATATTCAAAATTTAGCTATATTCCAAATTCCATTTTTAGTATTCACCTTATTTAGCCATTTAAAACATAGTCAACTTAACCCTTTTATTTATTTACTTATATTTAAAATTTTACCAAAACATCCTATTTTATTTCTTAACTAGAATTCCATTTTTATTTTTCATGTCAAATTTTTTTTCAAACTAAATTTATACTTTAAAATTCTTAACATTTACTTACTTACATCTTAACTTGTATAATATCACTATACTATAAGGAACATTTTTATTCCAATTTTAAACAAAAGGTCATAGCTTCCTATTTAAAATATTTAATATTTCTAGAAAAATTTATATATATAACCACGGGTCTGTATACTATTTTCTAACCTAGGTCAAATGATACGGATAATATATCATTTCAATCCGTAATTTACAAAGAAAAACCCGGTTCTATCATTTCAAACTCGCAATCCCAAGTTAAATAATAAATAAAAATAAATAAATAAATATCGTTCAGTCCTATCATTTCAGCCCGTAACGATTTCTATTCTACAGGGAACTTGCACTGTGGTAAAAAGTAAATAATTAAATAAATAAATAACAGCCCATGCATTTAACAATAAGTAAATAAATAACAGTATGCATTTAACAGTAGATAATATAACTGATGATGTGTCAATTTAATAATGGGTTTTTAACATCATAAGTTTATATCACAGACAAATAAAATTAAATATAATTATTTTACAATTACACTTGTTATTAAATTTATAGATATATAAGTGTAACATCCCGCCTTTTCGCACGATTTAAACCGACACACATGCCGATTCAAACCATACAGAAGGGCGGATTTGTTATGGGGTAAATAAGAAAAAAAAACAGAGAAGAGAAAAAACAAATAGAATCTCACAGCGGAAGGATAAAATATAATAAGAAAATATACAGTTTATAAAAACTGTTTACAAACATTTATATAATGCATATCAGAGTTACACATACCAATAACAATGCAGCGGAACAGTGTGAGTGTAGTGCAATACTATGAATAATAATAATACAAATTCTTCGTCTTCGTCCTCCAAAGCTAAAGTCTTCGATCCTGAAACGCTCGGACTGACCCGAGCGAATTTGAAAAGACAAAAACACTCGAGTCAGAACTAAAAGATCTTATGTGAGTTAAATTAACAGAAATAAATATGAGTGCAATAACTCAAAAGATGTTCGGGATTTACATCTCCTAAGGATCCGTTAAACTAATTACTATGTAGTATATTGCGCTATTATAATAGTGTCTATAGTAAAATAAACATACTTTTAAATAGCATTAAGGCTTTACATTTTCCACCTTAACACGTAATAGTCCCAGTAGTCCATCCAATATCATAGTCCCTCCTGATCGGGAAGCCACCAGAGGATACCACACGGGCTACGGGAGAAATCCAAACTCGTACAAGGCGCGATAGGGTAGGTGACACGGCACAACTAGGCAATGCCAGGGTAGATATACCAATTACGCTTCCGGGTCGATGGTAACGCGTAGCCGCAGCTACTGCCCACCTCGAACAAACTCCCCAAAATCAAAATAGAAGTGGCCACTGAATCAATCCAAAGTCAAAGTATAATATCGAAGAGGAGTGTCCGATCAGAGGAATGACCTCATTAACCCGTCAATCGCTCCTGTTTTAGCCACCTTATGCCAACTCACGGGAGTTGGGTCCACGTATTTACCTTACAGGAAACGTCGCCACCAACCTACTTCATTCTGGAATCTCCACCGCGTACACAGTTAGTCAAAGTGGTTTTCGGTAACGACAGAGAGTATGTCCATATCCGATCCCGGTCTCTTTGCCAACCCATCGTTATTATAACACCACGGTCATTTAAAAGTAGTTTATACTTTAAAAACCAGAATAAATTTTCCATTTCAAAACTATGAATTCGATATCAATTTAAAAACCCAAAATAATATGATATCATTTTATCTCAAATATAACTCTTTTTCCAAAATCATACCGGTTTAAAATATAAATATCTGGAAACCAAACATTTGAATTATATTTTCAAAACATAATATTTCGGAATTCATACTTTTAAAACCATACTTCTAAAACTTGAATGGTTTGGATATTCAACAGTATATAAAATAAATGGTTTACTTCTAAGGTTACTTTGTAAAGAAATTATTTCCAGGGCTTTACAAATATACTTCTTTATTTAAAGTCTACCAAATTTAAATATCACTTTCAAGTTCCAAAACCACTTCAATTTCTATTTATATATATATATATATATATCCATTTGGAGTATTAATATTTCAAAACTAAAGTTGGAATTTATTCTTTCAACAAATTAAATGTTCTATTATTTAGTTTTGAATATTTACATAAAATCTATAAATAAAACTCCAATTTCTAGAAATTAACTATTTTCTTAAATTTAAATTATACTAAAATATTCTATTTAAGTAAATCTTGGAAAATCCATTTATAAATATCATACCTTAAAATTTCCAAATTTAAACATATAAGATAAATCACCAAATTCCATTTTCTCAAATTTTTATCATTTTATTCAACAGGTTTATACACAGCTTAAATTTAAAATTTTAACTTCATATGTGTATATCTCGAAGAAAAATATTTTATAAAATATCAAAATTAAATTTTATAAACCGTATCCCATCCAAACCATAGAAATCACTTTTAGAATAATTTATATATAGGCCACGGTGCCTGTATATAATTTTCTATCCTATGGTCAAGTGATACGGATATTTATCATTTCAATCCGCAATTTAAAAATAAAATTTTGCGGTTGTATATCATTTCAAACCACAATCCCAAATGAAATGAAAAATGCATGATAACTTGCAATTTAATGATATCAAATAAACATCCATTCATCAACATCATCCATTGTCCAAATCACAATCATCCATCAATATCAATCAAAATCAATATATATATATGAGATTATATAGCAGGTAATAACTGTCAATTATATTCAAATTAAATTTAACAACTATTAATCTAACATATTATATTCAGTAATAATTTATATAACTGTTAACTAGCAGTTTATATGCAAACAAATAAATTATAACTGTAAATATATACGCAATAAAAAATTAAATTAACAGTTAAATTTAATAAATGCAATTCAACAGATATGAATGAAATAAACATGCCAAATACTCATAAATAAATTTCTATTCATTTCTAAAATTAATTTAACAAACATAAAAACTTTTAGAAGTTGTGAGTGGGTTAAAACACTCACCTTTTTTGAATTTAAATTGGATTTAGATCCAATTTAAACCCAAAAATTCGACGGTCTCCAAATCTGTCCAAACCAGCGTCAAAAAAATCTGGAATTTAATTACGATCCTAAAAAAAAAATCGCGCATGAAACGGAGTTCGTATGTGGAAGTTAAATGTATTAACGCATTTGAAAAATCAAAATTAAATTAAATTCAAACAAAAATAAATTAAACGAAAATGAAATACCGTGCCACATCCGCTCTTCCCACGTGAAAAATGCGTATGCTTCTTCTTGATTTCAAGCTTTGTTCCATAATTTTTCTTTTATTTCGATTTACTTTAATTTTCCTCCTTATTATATGAATGTATGTATTTTTAAAAGGTTTGGAAAAGACAAAAAAATATTTGAAAAAGAAGATTTGAAAAAGAAAAGGATTAAAATAAGAACTGAAAATGGAAGAGAAGATCTAGATTTGAAAAGAAAGAAGAAGTATGAAATAGAAGAAAACTTGAAGAAGAATATTTGAAGAGGAAGGAAAAAATTAGAATGAGATATAATAAGGAGATTTGAAGAAGAAAAGAAGGAGAAGGAGATTTGAATGGAGGCTAGGGTTTCATTTGCATCATTTCGTATTTATAAGGTTAGAGTTAGGTTTAGGGACAAATAGATTTGAAAGGAGAGGCTGCTATTAATTAGAAATAAAGTGAATATGAACACTTGGTATTGAAATATAGCAAATATGAACAGTCCTTTTTTTTTAAAGTAGCAGGTATTAAAAAGAGGTATTTATTAATTAGAAAGAAAATGAATATGGAGGGACAAAAATAAATGACACGTTTCGTTAGTTTGATTCTAAATTAATTAAGTGCTAGATACAGAAAAATTTGAATACATCATATATATATATTCATACTTTAACTGTGTGACAAAATTGCTAAACATACATCAAGTACGATTAATTGGTGACAATATATAGGAATAATCAACAATAAATGTGGATGCAATCACATAAGGATCTAATAGGGAAGGAGATAAAAAGTAACGACGTTGATTAATTCCACTTTCCCACTTTAGCCAATCCAATTACAAAATTTAAAATTTTATAAAATTTCTCTCCTTTGATTTCTTAAACAATTTTAATAACTAACAACAAGTTCTATGTTAATTCAATCATTAATCATTTCGCCAATTACCAAATTAAATTTCAATTATTCGCAATAAATCAAATTATAAATTTTTCATTCCAATAAATAAAATAAATCTTGATTTTTTTTTCTTCCATCCTTATTAATTCCACAACTTGTTCAATTTGAAAATCATTATCATATTTTCCAAATGTTACCTTAATTTAACACTTATGTAACGTATTATTAGATTCGTTGCAAGATTTCAATTTCAATCCCCATTTCTTAATATACTCAAATTCTGGACATTTTTATTTCCTTACCCATAAGTGTAACATTTATTGCCAATTCCATCCAAATTTAACAGGTAACCCTTAACAATGTTTTCAATCCAAAGGTTATACTTAAGTTTACGTTGTATTCTACAACTTATCATATTATGAAGAAAATTCACATTATTCCCCAATATTACCTTAATTCATATTAACTTAACATTAAATTTACTCTTCATTCTATTATTAACCTATTAGTATTAAATAGATGAAATTAACATTGGTTTTACACTCTATTACGTAGATATCCTTAAATTTTATCTAAGTTTATATTTACATAATATTCCAACATTAAATTTCATCCAATTTTTTTTTCTTCATTTTTATTTTAATTAAATCCAATTTCCCTAAAGTTACATTCAAACAAGTAAATTTTGATTTCCAATCAATCATTATACTATAACATTCTTAACATTTTTTCATTACACTACTAAATTCTACCTTGATAAGTTTACGCTTCTATTGCTTTACTTTCACACTTCCGTTAAAATATAAATTAATTCTAAAGTAACGTTTATTATTGACCTTGCCATTTTAATTACTCATATTTAGATGAACGTTATTTCAAATAAGTTCATTGACTCATTTAAATTAGGTAGTTTATAGTAATTGTTATCCCACCCTTACAATTATTTCCTACTAACGTGCTACCAACTCCTTTAATTAAAATTTGAATTCCAAACCTTATTTAATATACTAAGTAAGATAAATAACATATATAGATTGCTACCAACTTTCCTTTTCTTGCATCTATGTGTTTATTACTTGACACACCAGTAAATATTACATATACACAAAATTCCGTTATCACTTTCCTAACAAGGTTATTATCACTTAAGATCTCACTACATCCACATTTTCACATTTTCATTTCCTAGTTTCTTTACTTTATTCTACATAATTTATTACAAATGGGATTTTCTTTGGTTTACATCTTATTTGTATTTAACATTTCTCAATCACCAATTCATTTCACTTTAACTGCGGTAAATTGGCGGATAAATTGAATTTGATTCCCAAAATCTAAATTAACAAGAAACAAGGGTAGGTAACATACAATAGTCATTACTCCAAATTCTAGTCACCTAAATAGTCTTTTATTCCTTGCAAATAAATGTTACTATTTATTTTCATAGTACAAATCTCAATGATTATTCCATTTTATATTTGCTTAGGCCATTTATAGTCCACTATACATATCTACATAAATGGGTAATTTATTCAATTCATTAAGTGTCAATTCTATTAAGCCCTGTTTATATCTTATGCATTCTTCTATTACTTTACAAAAGGGAATAACTTTTAAACTCATACACTTAATAACAAAACCGTTATAAATCCAATAAACTTCCAAATCCAAGTTTGTACACATTTTACACAACTATTATGATTTCTCACAAACGTTGAATTTATTAAATGACCATTTATTATAATTTAATTCCCTTAATTGAATCAAATGCTTATTATTATATATATTCTTTTCATTCTACCATTCCTTCCCATTTTATATTCATTAACGTATTTACACATCTCTATCTTTCAAATATAAAATAACCAAACTGATTACAAACACTGTTTCTATCAATTTTCATAAGTTTGTTCAAAACTATACTTTTGTTTACATAAAATAAATTTTATGTTTCTATTAGTTTTCTTTTCCTTTCACTACAGGCATAAATTATTACTATCTACACTAATTACATCTTTGTATTAATGAACACCATTTAAGTTAATATTTATACTAACATTCACAAATTCAACATTTATTTGTTTCTTCAAAATTACTTTAAATCAAGTTGTGAAAATTTACATTATCCACATCTATTATCATAAAATTTTATAGTTACACTAAATTGCAACCACTATACCAAATTTCTACATTTATTCTTAACCAAATTAGAAATTATATTAATTCATTTTATTAAATATCATAAATTTAACGGGTCGTTACAATCTCCCCCACTCAAAACTTTTCGTCCCCGAAAAGGAAAAAGAATGGAGGAGGAAGATTTACAGTGCATCTTATTTCAATATTTTACTGGATTAATTTCCTTTAATGAAATATACTTGTTTTATAATCATTATATCCTTTAATACTTGAATTATTAAAGTTGGGAAAATACTTTCACAAAATTCTAAGTCCAAAATTTCCTGAAAATTTTGGCAAAGTCTCCTTTGTACGGAGGGACTCTGGAGAAAATATAATATCCAAATATACAAATATATTACACATATTATCCAAATAAAATATCCCAACACGGGAAAATATATAAAATAGCGCTTTATACGTAATCCGGAAACGTACCTATTTGTCGGGCAATACGCTTATTATTACGGAACCAAAAGCAGTAGCAGTTGCTTCCATAACCTGTATTTTCTTATAAGCCTAAAAGGTTAAATATTTATTTTAAAATGAACTATTCTAGTGGATTCAATCATTCATATCCAATCAAATGCAACAACCGTACATTTTAACAAACAGCACACACCGCAAACAAAATCATTCAATCAAACAAACAATTAGTTGTTAGGTTCAAATTCCGAAATTGTACGAAATGTAAAATAACTATCAAGTGCATCCTTTACTCAACAGTCTTAGATGGAACAAAGATAGATTATTTCTCCATCCAACAACTTCAAAATTCCTTACCCAACAACCATACATCAACCAAACAATTCAAATCAACACCAAAATAGCTTATTATACATTTATTTCATACTTCAGTGGTTTGATTTTCTTCCCTTCATTTATGAGGGATTTCTTTGTTCTTACAAGTTTTATTTTCCAATTATCCCAAAATTCATTATATTTGTATTTCCTTTTATTACTTAAGTTTCCTTTTATTACCTAAGTTTATAAAATAAATTCTCATTAATAACAACAAATATTTTGAATATCTTCATTTCCTTACTCTTCACTTGTAAGATTTCCCTTAAATTCTTAATCTGCTAACATTCATTCTTATAAGTGGAAGTTTTTATTTATCCATTAACTATGAATTGCAGTCATTTAATTTTTCCTACTTTCCATTATATTAGAATAGGGAAGATTAAAACATACTTAAGTCAATAATCATACAATTAATTCTTATTTTGAATTTCATTTTATATACTTAGGTTCATATCATCTATTAATAATTCTTAACCCTTTTTCAGTAAAATTTCAATTATAACCTAAGTTTATACCATTAAATTCTTATTATAACAGTAATTTATTGAATACTTCATTTTTCCTAAATTCCTACTTGTAAAATATTCAATTCCAGTTTCTCATTTAACACTTCAACTTTTATATTTGGGTAAGTTATTTATGTTAAGGAAATTGCAATTGAACTTATACAAGTTTAATCTCCATTCTTTTAATTAAATTTAATGTTTATCCATATTACTCTTTGTCTCATATGTATGCAAATTCCTCTTTATAGCTTTGCAATTATTCTCTTATTTCAATTAGAGGTTTCAATTCATTTATTACTTAACTTTTATTTCACTACAATTTAACAATTGATTAATTAATGGAGAATTTTAGAATTGGATTCCGGGTCAGATTTCAATTTATTTCAAAATAATAGATAAATAAGTTCTTACAACTCAAAATCTCTAATTATAGTTAGAACAATAAAAGAAATTTTTTTTTAGAAAATTTCATAATAAATCTGCAGTAGAATTTACTACAGTGGCCTTTCCCCTACGAAACTCGAAATGAAAGTCGATGATGCGGCCGTCATCACCGAATTTATTTTCCAGTGACAGAGAGGAAAGTACAGAATTTAATTTTTTTTTTCCAAAATCTTCTTTAAAACAATTCTTCCAAATTATACGAAATATTTATATAAGAAATTACTTATAAACCAAATCAATAAATTTCACAAATTCTTTGAAAGCAGATTTGGAAAAAATCCCGGACTTAAGTTCTAAAATCTCCAATTTGATTTATCATAATTTCAACTTAGCTTCAGTTATTATAAATATTTTATTTCCTAACACCCAATCTATAGCAACCAAATATATATATATCTTTATAAAAATATTTTTATATATAGAAAATATAATAGGCAAAATTCTTTCATTTACCTATATTAAAACAAATATTATGTCGGTCTGTCCTATTAAGTGTTTAGAAATCCCTATTGATGACATAGCGTCCCATGCATCAACCAGAATTTATAAATACAAAGCGGAACAGATTAACACAATATAAAAATCTTTTTATTAATACTAACAAATACGCTCTCTCATATATATACACTCAGCGACTCCCATAGGATATTACTACCCTATTAACAAAGAGTCAAACCCCACAAAGCCAAGGTTTATCGCTAAACCAAAGCTCTGATACCAACTGTAACATCCCGCCTTTTCGCACGATTTAAACCGACACACATGCCGATTCAAACCATACGGAAGGGCGGATTTGTTATGGGGTAAATAAGAAAAAAAAACAGAGAAGAAAAAAAACAAATAAAATCTCACAGCGGAAGGATAAAATATAATAAGAAAATATACAGTTTATAAAAACTGTTTACAAACATTTATATAATGCATATCAGAGTTACACATACCAATAACAATGCAGCGGAACAGTGTGAGTGTAGTGCAATACTATGAATAATAATAATACAAATTCTTCGTCTTCGTCCTCCAAAGCTAAAGTCTTCGTTCCTGAAACGCTCGGACTGACCCGAGCGAATTTGAAAAGACAAAAACACTCGAGTCAGAACTAAAAGATCTTATGTGAGTTAAATTAACAGAAATAAATATGAGTGCAATAACTCAAAAGATGTTCGGGATTTACATCTCCTAAGGATCCGTTAAACTATTTACTATGTAGTATATTGCGCTATTATAATAGTGTCTATAGTAAAATAAACATACTTTTAAATAGCATTAAGGCTTTACATTTTCCACCTTAACACGTAATAGTCCCAGTAGTCCATCCAATATCATAGTCCCTCCTGATCGGGAAGCTACCAGAGGATACCACACGGGCTACGGGAGAAATCCAAACTCGTACAAGGCGCGATAGGGTAGGTGACACGGCACAACTAGGCAATGCCAGGGTAGATATACCAATTACGCTTCCGAGTCGATGGTAACGCGTAGCCGCAGCTACCGCCCACCTCGAACAAACTCCCCAAAATCAAAATAGAAGTGGCCACTGAATCAATCCAAAGTCAAAGTATAATATCGAAGAGGAGTGTCCGATCAGAGGAATGACCTCATTAACCCGTCAATCGCTCCTGTTTTAGCCACCTTATGCCAACTCACGGGAGTTGGGTCCACGTATTTACCTTACAGGAAACGTCGCCACCAACCTACTTCATTCTGGAATCTCCACCGCGTACACGGTTAGTCAAAGTGGTTTTCGGTATCGACAGAGAGTATGTCCATATCCGATCCCGGTCTCTTTGCCAACCCATCGTTATTATAACACCGCGGTCATTTAAAAGTAGTTTATACTTTAAAAACCAGAATAAATTTTCCATTTCAAAACTATGAATTCGATATCAATTTAAAAACCCAAAATAATATGATATCATTTTATCTCAAATATAACTCTTTTTCCAAAATCATACCGGTTTAAAATATAAATATCTGGAAACCAAACATTTGAATTATATTTTCAAAACATAATATTTCGGAATTCATACTTTTAAAACCATACTTCTAAAACTTGAATGGTTTGGATATTCAACAGTATATAAAATAAATGGTTTACTTCTAAGGTTACTTTGTAAAGAAATTATTTCCAGGGCTTTACAAATATACTTCTTTATTTAAAGTCTACCAAATTTAAATATCACTTTCAAGTTCCAAAACCACTTCAATTTCTATTTATATATATATATATATATCCATTTGGAGTATTAATATTTCAAAACTAAAGTTGGAATTTATTCTTTCAACAAATTAAATGTTCTATTATTTAGTTTTGAATATTTACAT
The DNA here is from genome assembly GCA_030765085.1 of Allium cepa. Classification (NCBI taxonomy): domain Eukaryota; kingdom Viridiplantae; phylum Streptophyta; class Magnoliopsida; order Asparagales; family Amaryllidaceae; genus Allium; species Allium cepa. The sequence continues at coordinate 316,023,598 of CM060931.1, forward strand.
AAAATCTATAAATAAAACTCCAATTTCTAGAAATTAACTATTTTCTTAAATTTAAATTATACTAAAATATTCTATTTAAGTAAATCTTGGAAAATCCATTTATAAATATCATACCTTAAAATTTCCAAATTTAAACATATAAGATAAATCACCAAATTCCATTTTCTCAAATTTTTATCATTTTATTCAACAGGTTTATACACAGCTTAAATTTAAAATTTTAACTTCGTATGTGTATATCTCGAAGAAAAATATTTTATAAAATATCAAAATTAAATTTTATAAACCGTATCCCATCCAAACCATAGAAATCACTTTTAGAATAATTTATATATAGACCACGGTGCCTGTATATAATTTTCTATCCTATGGTCAAGTGATACGGATATTTATCATTTCAATCCGCAATTTAAAAATAAAATTTTGCGGTTGTATATCATTTCAAACCACAATCCCAAATGAAATGAAAAATGCATGATAACTTGCAATTTAATGATATCAAATAAACATCCATTCATCAACATCATCCATTGTCCAAATCACAATCATCCATCAATATCAATCAAAATCAATATATATATATGAGATTATATAGCAGGTAATAACTGTCAATTATATTCAAATTAAATTTAACAACTATTAATCTAACATTTTATATTCAGTAATAATTTATATAACTGTTAACTAGCAGTTTATATGCAAACAAATAAATTATAACTGTAAATAAATACGCAATAAAAAATTAAATTAATAGTTAAATTTAATAAATGCAATTCAACAGATATGAATGAAATAAACATGCCAAATACTCATAAATAAATTTCTATTCATTTCTAAAATTAATTTAACAAACATAAAAACTTTTAGAAGTTGTGAGTGGGTTAAAACACTCACCTTTTTTGAATTTAAATTGGATTTAGATCCAATTTAAACCCAAAAATTCGACGGTCTCCAAATCTGTCCAAACCAGCGTCAAAAAAATCTGGAATTTAATTACGATCCTAAAAAAAAATCGCGCATGAAACGGAGTTCGTATGTGGAAGTTAAATGTATTAACGCATTTGAAAAATCAAAATTAAATTAAATTCAAACAAAAATAAATTAAACGAAAATGAAATACCGTACCACATCCGCTCTTCCCACGTGAAAAATGCGTATGCTTCTTCTTGATTTCAAGCTTTGTTCCATAATTTTTCTTTTATTTCGATTTACTTTAATTTTCCTCCTTATTATATGAATGTATGTATTTTTAAAAGGTTTGGAAAAGACAAAAAAATATTTGAAAAAGAAGATTTGAAAAAGAAAAGGATTAAAATAAGAACTGAAAATGGAAGAGAAGATCTAGATTTGGAAAGAAAGAAGAAGTATGAAATAGAAGAAAACTTGAAGAAGAATATTTGAAGAGGAAGGAAAAAATTAGAATGAGATATAATAAGGAGATTTGAAGAAGAAAAGAAGGAGAAGGAGATTTGAATGGAGGCTAGGGTTTCATTTGCATCATTTCGTATTTATAAGGTTAGAGTTAGGTTTAGGGACAAATAGATTTGAAAGGAGAGGCTGCTATTAATTAGAAATAAAGTGAATATGAACACTTGGTATTGAAATATAGCAAATATGAACAGTCCTTTTTTTTTTTAAAGTAGCAGGTATTAAAAAGAGGTATTTATTAATTAGAAAGAAAATGAATATGGAGGGACAAAAATAAATGACACGTTTCGTTAGTTTGATTCTAAATTAATTAAGTGCTAGATACAGAAAAATTTGAATACATCATATATATATATATATTCATACTTTAACTGTGTGACAAAATTGCTAAACATACATCAAGTACGATTAATTGGTGACAATATATAGGAATAATCAACAATAAATGTGGATGCAATCACATAAGGATCTAATAGGGAAGGAGATAAAAAGTAACGACGTTGATTAATTCCACTTTCCCACTTTAGCCAATCCAATTACAAAATTTAAAATTTTATAAAATTTCTCTCCTTTGATTTCTTAAACAATTTTAATAACTAACAACAAGTTCTATGTTAATTCAATCATTAATCATTTCGCCAATTACCAAATTAAATTTCAATTATTCGCAATAAATCAAATTATAAATTTTTCATTCCAATAAATAAAATAAATCTTGATTTTTTTTTCTTCCATCCTTATTAATTCCACAACTTGTTCAATTTGAAAATCATTATCATATTTTCCAAATGTTACCTTAATTTAACACTTATGTAACGTATTATTAGATTCGTTGCAAGATTTCAATTTCAATCCCCATTTCTTAATATACTCAAATTCTGGACATTTTTATTTCCTTACCCATAAGTGTAACATTTATTGCCAATTCCATCCAAATTTAACAGGTAACCCTTAACAATGTTTTCAATCCAAAGGTTATACTTAAGTTTACGTTGTATTCTACAACTTATCATATTATGAAGAAAATTCACATTATTCCCCAATATTACCTTAATTCATATTAACTTAACATTAAATTTACTCTTCATTCTATTATTAACCTATTAGTATTAAATAGATGAAATTAACATTGGTTTTACACTCTATTACGTAGATATCCTTAAATTTTATCTAAGTTTATATTTACATAATATTCCAACATTAAATTTCATCCAATTTTTTTTCTTCCTTTTTATTTTAATTAAATCCAATTTCCCTAAAGTTACATTCAAACAAGTAAATTTTGATTTCCAATCAATCATTATACTATAACATTCTTAACATTTTTTCATTACACTACTAAATTCTACCTTGATAAGTTTACGCTTCTATTGCTTTACTTTCACACTTCCGTTAAAATATAAATTAATTCTAAAGTAACGTTTATTGTTGACCTCGCCATTTTAATTACTCATATTTAGATGAACGTTATTTCAAATAAGTTCATTGACTCATTTAAATTAGGTAGTTTATAGTAATTGTTATCCCACCCTTACAATTATTTCCTACTAACGTGCTACCAACTCCTTTAATTAAAATTTGAATTCCAAACCTTATTTAATATACTAAGTAAGATAAATAACATATATAGATTGCTACCAACTTTCCTTTTCTTGCATCTATGTGTTTATTACTTGACACACCAGTAAATATTACATATACACAAAATTCCGTTATCACTTGCCTAACAAGGTTATTATCACTTAAGATCTCACTGCATCCACATTTTCACATTTTCATTTCCTAGTTTCTTTACTTTATTCTACATAATTTATTACAAATGGGATTTTCTTTGGTTTACATCTTATTTGTATTTAACATTTCTCAATCACCAATTCATTTCACTTTAACTGCGGTAAATTGGCGGATAAATTGAATTTGATTCCCAAAATCTAAATTAACAAGAAACAAGGGTAGGTAACATACAATAGTCATTACTCCAAATTCTAGTCACCTAAATAGTCTTTTATTCCTTGCAAATAAATGTTACTTTTTATTTTCATAGTACAAATCTCAATGATTATTCCATTTTATATTTGCTTAGGCCATTTATAGTCCACTATACATATCTACATAAATGGGTAATTTATTCAATTCATTAAGTGTCAATTCTATTAAGCCCTGTTTATATCTTATGCATTCTTCTATTACTTTACAAAAGGGAATAACTTTTAAACTCATACACTTAATAACAAAACCGTTATAAATCCAATAAACTTCCAAATCCAAGTTTGTACACATTTTACACAACTATTATGATTTCTCACAAACGTTGAATTTATTAAATGACCATTTATTATAATTTAATTCCCTTAATTGAATCAAATGCTTATTATTATATATATTCTTTTCATTCTACCATTCCTTCCCATTTTATATTCATTAACGTATTTACACATCTCTATCTTTCAAATATAAAATAACCAAACTGATTACAAACACTGTTTCTATCAATTTTCATAAGTTTGTTCAAAACTATACTTTTGTTTACATAAAATAAATTTTATGTTTCTATTAGTTTTCTTTTCCTTTCACTACAGGCATAAATTATTACTATCTACACTAATTACATCTTTGTATTAATGAACACCATTTAAGTTAATATTTATACTAACATTCACAAATTCAACATTTATTTGTTTCTTCAAAATTACTTTAAATCAAGTTGTGAAAATTTACATTATCCACATCTATTATCATAAAATTTTATAGTTACACTAAATTGCAACCACTATACCAAATTTCTACATTTATTCTTAACCAAATTAGAAATTATATTAATTCATTTGATTAAATATCATAAATTTAACGGGTCGTTACAATAAGTACGTTTGTCAGGTGAGAATACTCACCTTTGCGAAGCTGCAGAATTTATTCAAACACCCGAAAGAAGAGTATAGAAGGCACGATCAATTTTCAGTGGATACAACGACTTGGTTCAAATCTTGAACAAAGTAATTAAATAAAACTAAGTATTCGAATCTTATCATGAACACAACAAATTTGAAACAAGATCGAGTTAAAGGAAATTGACACAACGACTCGACCACTCACCACACGACTTAACCCATTAAAACAAAAACTCAGCCTGCCCATTTAATTTTTCCAAATCAAAATTTACAAAATAAATTTATACTCTATATTTTTTCTTTTACCCTTTTTACAGAATATCATGACGTGTAAATAAAAGGGGGCAAATCTTATTTGGGTAACAATGCAATTCACGGCAGTGATACATAAAGGTGGCGCATGCAATATTTATTTATTTATTATTATTTTTTCTTTTTCTTTTTCTTTTTCTTTTTTTTCTTTTTTCTTTTTTTATTACTAAGTGCAACATGTGGTTTACGTATTAATACTTCATAATTATTCTTAGTATACAATACTTCATATGGATCTGTTCATAGTGCATAAAGACTGTTATTCGTGCATGTATCTACCTACCTATATTCACTATATATCCTAACAAGCTAATGCTTAGGATGTTCTACTCACATGCACATGTGGCTCCCTACTATTATATTCACCCTCTTATTATAATAATTTTTTCCTTTTTAAAAAAAAAGGCACGACCCTTGCCAAATTTCAAAATTCGAATGCATGCACTCCTGAGATTTCACGTCATGTCATAAAGGACTGATTACACAAGCTACAGGTGGCGCACATTTTCTACTTCAGAAATGCAAAAGGGTAATTTCAACCTAGTCTCTAGTTGGACAACACAACACTATGCTTGCCCATATATTCATTCCTGACATGTACGCATAATTTACTTCTCCCTTTATTTTTTTTTATTTTTTTAAACTGAACGCATGCACAAAGTCACGGGATGGTTCATGGTGTGAGGTCAGTGACGGAACAAGGAGCGGAGGGTGGTGGCGGAGTAGCCGAGCACGGTGGAACAAATAATAGGAAATAGAGAAAAACAAAAAAGAAAAGAAAGAGGAAAATAAGAAGGAAGAAGGGATGCAGCTATGTACCTGATGCTACCTGAAGCTTTAGCACGACAGGGAAGAAAACGATTGAAATTGTTGCAAATGTGTTACATATTTAAAGATGAGCTTGCGGTGATGGAAATGTAAATGAGGGGTTATGAATTATATAGTGGGTTGCGTGTTTTTGGACATGTGAAAAATCAATGCAGGAAAAAAATGGCAAGTGAATTCAAATTTTAAAATGCTAAAAGAAATGAATGATTTCACTGCATTATTAAAGGTTGCGTTTTATAATTAAATAAGGTGAGTGAATTTAGCAAAGTGATGGCAAGAGATGATCTTGCTATGAAGCGGTAATAAAATTTATGGATTACGTTCTATTTAAAACTGAAGAGAAAAGGGAAGTGAATATATTTATCTTTGAACGGAAATGGAATTTGGACAAATTTTCCAACGTGTTTAATAATGAGAAGAAACTAGCGTTGATATTGGAGGAAACGACAATAAGATAAGATTTGAACGTTACTTTAATGAAAGATTTTATACTAAATAAATAGTTGCAGTAAAAAGAGAAATGGGATATCTTTTTTTTAAAAGGTAAATGGCCAGTCACGGTTAAAGGAAAAATTGAAACGGATATGCTTCCCTCCTACTCGAAAATGCACGTTTACTGATTTATTTAACCATTTTCAGGTAAGGTATATATTTTTGAAATGCGCACCATAGACGCAAAATTTAAGTCCAAAATAAAACGAAAATAACGGATTTAAATTTTATACGTTTTCTTATACGTTATTTATTCCATCAAATAATGCTCTATTTAAACGCGTAATTAAACAATTTATTTATACATAAATTTTGAAATTTATTACTTAAAAAATATGATTTGTTTACATTGGTTTTTTTTCATTCATTTACCATTTACCAAGAAATCTATTACTAAAATGTATATTAGTAACAGTATAAATTATTTAATTTTTAAAAAGTACATAATCCATTTATAGCTAAGGTAAAAATTATTGTGTTGTTTTAATGGTACAGAAAAATGGAAAATTGGTGAACGTTTTATAAAATTGAACAAAGAAAAGTGTTGATTCTTAGAGTAAAGAAACAGAAAAGAATATTTGATTTGAATGTTATTGAAAAATCAATGGGTTTTATTTATTAAATATGCAGAGTCAACAAAAAGAAATTTATTCCTTTCCCACTTAAAAATGCATGTCTACTGATTTATTTTATTTGATTATTTATATCCAAGGTAAGAAATTTAGACGCGTGAAAAACCAATGCAATAATTAAATCAAACACACGCCCAGTTTTATAAAAAAAGTAACGCTTTTTAAATTTACGCGTTCTCTTATGTAGTAAATATATGTTAAAAATATTCCTTAATTACCTCATTAATTTAATTAATTTCAAATCATTAAATCTTAATTTAACTTTAAGATAAAAACATTTCTTAATTAAAACATGATTTTGCTAGAAATTAAGTTATTTACCATCTTCAACAAAAAACCCAAATTTCCAATTAAAGTTAATTCTTAACCACGTCAAAATTTCAGAGATCTTATTATTTATTTAAAAATTTAGGAAATTATTTTAATCAATTCAAAATTTAGATTTTTATATAATAAACCCCTTAAGTTTTGTAATTAAAAGTGAAAAATACTTGTTAAAACTTCGGGCTGTTACACTCTCCCCTACTCGGAACTTTTCGTCCTCGAAAAGGAAGAAGGTAAGGGAATAGAAACAACCTGAAAGAAAACTAAATTGAAACTCTAAATTGAATCATTATTCTAAACCATACAAATTAAATTTTAAATTAATAATTGATTTCATCTATTTAATTTCACTTAAGTTAAATTTTACTATTTCAAATTTCATTACTTCATCTTCCAGTTATCTTAAAATAAAAATTTCTCAAATCATAAGTTTGAAAATCATTTTTTATACTCAAAAATGTATTCAATAAATTAATATCTTTTTTTTATTCGTAATTATAACTAAATTTATTTCTCTCAATATATTTTTATCATCTATGCTAAATATGTTTACACTTATTACAACTGCTTAAATTTATTCTTAGTTCCTTTAACGTCATCATTCATTACCTCTTGTTAATCTATTTTTATAACTAGAATTTAAGTTTATAACATTTATTATAACCACTCCAATTTTATTTATAAATCTTTTTATATTGTTTATTATCTAATTACATTGTTAACTTCTGAAAATCAAGGTAAGTTATATTGGAATGCAATTGAGTATTATACCAATAAAACTTTCAATAGTTCCTTTAACATCATTTTATATTGTAAATTATTCCATTACCTTTGTTAATCTTTTTTTAACTAGAATTTAAGTGTATAAAATTTATTATAACCACTCAAATTTTGATTATAAAATCTTTTTATATTGTATGTTATCTAATTACATTGTTAACTTCTGAAAATCAAGGAAAGTTATATTGAAATGCAATTGAGTATTATACAAATAAAACTTTCCAATTCAATGTCTCAAGTTTGAATCATTTATTCAAAAATTTGATTTTCTTTTTATAATTGAAATTATTCTTCAGGATAAAATTTAAGAATTAAATTTCCAATTCCTTTCAAATCATTTAGAGATAAATAACTATATGTACATAATATGTCAAATCAAATTTAAATCATATATTTATATATATTAATTCAAGTCATAATTTAGAGATTCAAATCAATTAAATTCTCAAGGTAACACTGTAGCCAGACTGCAGAATGATCTCTTCACTTCGAAACTCGAAAATGAATGTCGATGATGTTGCAGTCATCACCGAAATTATTTTCTAGCGACAAAGAGAAGAGCATTGATGTTGAAACCTTTAAAATTATTTGGAAACAAATTTCTATTCGAAAATAATTTAAATAATATATCCTTTTAAAACTTTAAACACAAGGTTTGAAACCATCGGGAATTGAATTCTCAAGTTCTTGTTTGAAATTCATTTTTATTTCCAAATCAAAATATAACCATTGTTTATATTCAATTATTTATATGAGACAAAACCCATGGTTTACAAAACCATAAATAAAGACTATTATCTCTTGACAACTAGTTAAATTAATTATAAAAATTCTGAAAATTATACTTATATATATATAATATTAGATTTTTTTCCAAATATAGGAATAAATTTTTCAAAACAAGGATAGAGATTCAAATTTGATGGACTCAAATCAAAGATAATTTTGATTAAAGATAAGTTGGAATCAGAAGATCCGATGATAAATAACAGAATAAGGAACTGGATAAGTTTATATAAATCGCGGCAATCTTAACCTGGTCAACGTGACTTAAAGAGTAAGATCAATGTGGATTTTCTGGGGTAAATCTACATTCGATCTGAAGAGATAGAGTTCAGAATAACCAAAGATACTAGCATCGAAACCGAGGGTAAATATAAATCTCCGGTGAATCAATGCCAATTGTAAAGGAGTTTCGCCCCTTTATTTGAATATTGGCGAGACTGCCAATTCACTATAAAGATCATCCGAAGTGGAGTTATGGGATACTCCAGAATCGAAAGAAGATGAATAGTGAGGGACACAAATGAACTTTGAAACCGCATGGAACGTTCCAAAATTCAAAAAGGAAGAGATTCAAGCTCGAATGAAAGTGATTCTGTAAATCAAATTTACCGTACATACTAAGTTTTGCCTAGAGCCAAAGCTCTGATACCAAATTGTAACGACCCGGTATATTCCACCATTCGCATCCACACATGTCGGACTTGAATTGTTCAAAATACCGCGTTGTAAATAAAATTTGGCAAATCTCAGAATATACAGTAAATAAATAATCACAGAATCAAAGGCACAGAAATTAGAATACTCACAGCGGAATTAAAATATAACTTAGTGGTTCATGAAGCCACTATTAAAAGTCTCAAAACAAATAAAATTTTACACGGTCTTTAAACCCAAATATAGTTTGGATCAACAATAGAAAATCTTGATATCCAATAGCCTTGAAATTTAAGATAAGGAACTGAAAGGAAAGTTTGCCAGCAGCTTGAAATGTGATCTACAGAAGTCTTAGCTCCGGAATAAAGACTGAACTACAACTCAGGCTGACCCGAGCATAAAATAAAACATAAACACTCGAGTCAGGACATACATACTTATATAGTGTAAACAAATTCAAGTGTACTATAATACGGAAGGAGTAACTTAAAGGATGCTTGGGACCTCCCATCCTCTAAGGATCCATTAAACTATTGACTATGTAGTAATACTTTGCTATTATACTAGTGTCTATATTAAAATAAACTTACTTTTAAATAGCGTTAAGGCTTTACATTTTCCACCTTAACACGTAATAGTCCAAGTAGTCCATCCAATATCATAGTCCTCCTGATCGGGAAGCCACCAGAGGATACCACACGGGCTACGGGAGAAAACCGAACTCGTACAAGGCTCGCTATGTTAGGTAACACGACACAACTAGGCAATGCCAGGGTAGATATACCAATTACGCATCCGGACCGGTGGTAACGCATAGCTGCTACTATCGCCCACCTCGAACAACACTCCCAAATCAAAGTTGCGCACCAAAACAATCACAAAAGTAATAGAATGACATATGAAGAAGTGCGTCCGATCAGAGGTGCTACCTCATTAATCCGAGAATCGCTCCTGTTTTAGCCACCTTACACCAACTCACAGGAGTCGGGTCCACGTATTTACCTCAAAGGAAATGTCACCCCCATCCTACTACATTCTGGAATCTTCACCGCGTACACGGTTGTCAAAGTGGTTTTCGGTATCGACAGAGAGTATGCCCATATCCGATCCCGGTCTCTTTAACAACCCACGTTATTATTACCCGTGGTTATAAATTCCAAAATAGTTTATTTTTAAATCAAATACTTCATTTTAAACTGTTTAAAATTGAAGTTATAATTCTTATAAAAATCCAATATACATCCCACAGGTTATGTCTTAGTTCATTTATATCTACTCCAGCACTTGCGCAGTGCGGTAATATCTTTTACACAGATTTGAGTAAATTAAAATTTAAACTTCACTATAGTTTCTCCAATAATTAAACCAATAAATCATATTCCACCTTTAAACAGTCATTTAAATTTACTCAATAAATTATGATTTTTATAAAGTACATTTTACAAATATATATCTAACCTCTCTATGCTTTACTTATAAAAAATCAAGTGCAAATTTCCCATAATATTTTACTTAATAATTAAGTTCAATTTTACCACTTCAAAGTAAACTAAATGTAACGACCCAGGAATTTTAATTAATTAAAAATTGAATATTTAATTAATTTTAAATATTAATAAGTGAAATTATAAGTCGAATAAATTTTATTTCGAATAATTGGATTTAATTGGATAATTAAATCGATAATTTAATATGTTAAATTATGGAAATAATTGAAAATTGGGTTAAATATGATTGGAAATGATTTGTAAAATTTTATTATATCATATTGAAGTTAGAACGATATTTTACAACTTTTAAAATCGAATTAAAAGTTAATTTGTGAAAATTGAATATTTTAATATTTAATCGACTAGTGAAATTAGCCAATTTTTGAACGGTCTCAGAATTGGACGAAACTAGTTCCATTGGATCCGTAACAGTTAGTTATTACCGGATTTCGATTTTCGTAGCAATCGGAGTTATCATTTGATCGTGGCGGCTCGAAACGCATCGAAATTGTTTTAATATTAATTTGGCGAGTTAAAATAGCCATTTTTCAAAAAGTCTCGGATTTCGACGAAACCAGTTTCATCGGATCCGTAATGTGATAATATTGTGAGGTTTCAAATTTCGTGTCAATCGGATTTATCGTTTGTCCGGTGCAAGCTAAAACGCCTAGAAAATCGTTTAAATCGGTTTAATTCAAAGCCATAACTCGCACAGATGACCGAATTAGCTTCCGAAACCTGTTCTATTGTGTCTGGAACGCGGGGTAAACCCTAGAAACACTGGTTACGGCGCGTAAATCGGAGTTTGGAATTTCCGGAATGAATAGTGTCGTTCGATTTTCTATAAATAGCCCTTGCCTCTTCACAAATAAAAAAAATATATTAAACCCTACTTTGAAAACCCTAGCCGCCGGCCCTAGGTTCAATGGCCAAAATTGCTCCTTTCTTCCTTCGTTAATATCTTCAAATCCATGCAATATTATCAGAAACTTTCTTAATGAAAGATGGAGAGCACGCAACGAGCTTTGGATCCATACGGTTGAGATGGGGTTTAGCGTCGCGTGGAGGTGGGAAAATGGCCGTGTATGGCTGCAGTTCGCATGCATTTCTGTGCGTGGGGTGGTGGCCGAGCTCGCCATGCTCGTGGCCGTGAGTAGCTTGTGGTGAGGCGAATTGGATGGCGCTAGCTGATTGACGTGGAGATGCTTGTAGTTGGGCGCGTGTATTAGGGTTAGGATTTGAAGTGGGATCGGCTGTGTTCTGCGTGCGTGCGTGAGTTTGGGAAGATGGGAGGGAGGCGTTGGATCTGGTATGGACGGTGATGATTTGAGTTAGGGTTTTAAATTAAATTAAAGTAGTAATTGAAGTATATAAAAATCGTGTAACTTCATAAAATCATATCTTTTTCATACGAGGTCGAAAACGCGCGAAACTAGTTGCGTTGGAATCGTATGGACGAGCACTACGCTATGGAATTGGATTGGAGTCGTTTGGAGTTAGTGAGAATTTTGGGTAAAATTAAACGTCTGTTTAATTTTATTCGAAATAAATCGCTAAAACGAAATTAAAATCAAGGTGAGAACTTCTCACTCAATCGAATCGGTTTCGATTTTAATTTTAAATAGTTAGATTTAAAATTCTTGAATGCATGTTTGAATGATGATTGTTATCTATTGATTGTTAAAATAGACATTATGCGCCGTTAGTAAGCGGATGTTATTTATTAAAAACATATACCGCGAATATTTCATAAACAGTGAAATTGGTATTATATATAATAGCCAATATATATATATTGGCATATGTATATATTGCAGTTATTGATTTCCTGCATTTGTATAGCGGATGAGACCCTATTGCGCCGTCTATTAAGCGGATAATATTTTAAATCCCATATACCGCGATAATTCCGTACTGGAGCGGAATTGGTATTGTGCTAATGTTTGTGGATGCAGGAAAACAGGTTGGAGGGATCCAACTGGATTCCTCAACAGTATTTATTTGATTATGGATATTTTGATATTCGTTGATTATCATATCGATATATGATATCGTTGTTGTCGTGATTGACTATTTGGTGTGTAGCATCATTGGACCAATTTTGGAATTTTAAAAGGATTTCAAAGTGATTTTTGAAAGTATACGTTTATAAAATATTTTTGGAATCAATTCCATTTAAATAAATAAACGTTATAATTTTAATGTTATAAAAATTATGATTTTTGAGAAATATAGTTAAAAGTTGATTTTTGAAAATATGGGGTTAATGATTTTATAAAATAGTTAAATCGGGATTTCTGAATTTATTGTGAAAAGTTTAAATATAGGATTTATAAAATTTGATTATTTTATAAATCAAAATGGTGAAATTATAAAGGGGATTAAAGATGTTTTAAAAGAATAATAGTATAAATTGATTTATATAAGAAATTTATAAATTGATATTTATAAATTAAAATATTTGAATTATAAAACGAGTTTTTATAAGTGTTAGAATGAATTGTGAATGAACTTCAAAATTGAATGAAATTTATAGAATTATAAACGGTGAAGTTATAAATGAAATTTTATAAGCAGTAGGTTTATAAAATTTGTAAAGTTATTTGAAGAATAGATTTGGGTAAATTAATGAATCTTATAAGTTATAAGATTTATAATTTGGGAAGTTTAAAAGAACGATTTTGTAAAATAATCGTTTTTAAGCATTTAACTTATAATATGAACTTTTGGTTTATAATTGAGTTATAAAGTGAATAGGTTAATAAAGGAGATTTATAAAAAGGAAGTAGTTATAAAATAAATAGAAATGGAATTTATAAACGTTGTTTTATAAATTCGCAAACGACTTATTTTGATAAGTAAATTGTTGAAACCTATTAATGGAGTTATATTCACGTTTTTGACTGTGAATAATCCTTTGAAATAAAATGAATAAAAGGATGAAATTTATTAACAAAGTATATTCACGTTTTTGAATAGTGAATAATATGTTAAAGAAAATGTTTAGGATGTGATATTTTAAACAGAATTAAAACGATCTAACGATGTTTTAAATGTGTTGAGATTCGAAACCATAGATTTCAACATTTATTGTTGAAATAGATGTTTTCGAGAAATAGAAGGAAATGGTGGACTATAACACTGTTGTTATAGTAAATGATTTCCGAAAGGAAATGTTTTGTATAGTATTGGGATTTATATATCTATTTTAATTTCGAATCCCTATACTAGTGATTTTGGGTTGTCGTAACGATGTTTTACGCAACATTCGTTTTTGGCCCAAATAAATATGTTTAAGAGAACGATTTCCTTAAAGAATGAACTATATACTTAATCTCGATTTAAGGATATTGAATATTTTCCAAAGGTTGAAAATAAATAAAATTTGTGAATTACTTATGAATAAATAAGTATGGAAATGTTTTCCAATAAAGTAAATATGTTGAGAATTTATCTTTTTGAAGATAAATTGAAATGAATAATTTAAATCGTATATGCATGGATATTTTGGAATGTAAATTCACTATGGAATTTATAAAAGAAAGGGGAATCTGTTTAAAAATAAATATTGATTTATTTTTGAAGTATTGAAGATTATATATCTTGTAAAGATATTTTGGAAAATAAATAATTTGAAAAATTATTTGGAATCTGGTGATGTTGTGCATGTCCATTGATAGTTCAATAACCGACTATCAATATCTACCTTTGAAAGGTATTTGTTGTGATTTGCTGAATTTGAATGCTACACTTATTTTTAAATTACTGCGCTCGTTATTCCGATTACCCATTCCGAATAGTGATACGACATAATGGATAGCATTGATGATCGGTGTTGAAGACCGGATATTTTTGAAAGCGAAAGGACAACTCGTCGATTGTCTTTGCACCGAGTAGCTACGGTATAGAGACTCCCTATGTGATGGGAAGTACGGACGTGATTAGAGATTATCCGGATTGCAAGGACTTCTTTGTAAGTGCCTTCGGTTCTGTTCGAGCCCGGAACATACTTGTATGGATTGTATGTCTGACATTACAAATTGAGATATAAAGCCGATTTCTTTCAAATATATTTCTGTTGGTGGTGGAGAATTTATTCTCTTAGCTTAACACCCTTCTCTGAGACGTACGAGCTCAGAGGTTATGTAGTTGAAGGTTATCAGCGATATATTCCCAATTTGGTAATGTGACATGCTGAGTGTTGCTGTGAAATGACCATTGTGTTGATCATTTGTGATAGGATCATTTGTTTGATCGTCTATCTTTGTGATCATTTCTATGATCATTTGTTGACCCAAAGCACGGCTTTTGTATAAAGTGTGTCTTTGTGGACGAGACTTCGTCGAGCCTCACACCCCGAAATGGTCAAAACAGGAAAGATGCAGCAAGGTTATGAGGGGTAGCTCCCTTTAGGGTATGTGCATTCCTTTTGGAAAAGGGTGGTATCATGGTATGGAGCCCAGATACTTACTCATGTTGAAACACTTTATTTATGATTGTGTGATGTTGATGACGAGCGCTCGGTTAAAGGTCCCAAAGGACCGGGGGATGGCATACTCGTGTCAGTTGTTACCCAGTTAGGGGTAACCCGGCCTTGTGTTGGCAGAGATCCGGTTTGGTTCTCGGGGACGTCCTTCCAGAGGCGTTCTCATGTGGCAATGGGAAGTTCCTTGGCCTGACCATTTGATGGAAATCCAAAGAAACAATACGAGACTTGTACGGTTTTAGTTGTAGAACCTGCCATCTAATATGGTAGCTATAGTAGGCATAATATAATGGTACCTATGCTGGCTAAGATTTATATTCTACTTTCGAAATGATTTTCCCTACACTATGCACTAGTAATAATATCAAATGTTTCTTTTTAATGCGTATCAAGCATCTTAGACTATCATAAGGAGAAATCTCCTCCAAGTCTGCGTTTGCATTGTGTGTGTGGCGGGAGGTCTTATGGTAGTCTCATTTTTAAAAGCATTGCGAATTGACTTTAAAAATATTCCTCTATTTTGATTTTAAAGATAAATAAACTGTTTTGAGTTCTCACACCAGTCACATGACTGACTGGGAGTTTATTGTTTTCTTTCCTAAACTCTGGGTGCCCACCAATTTCCACAGGGGCAGTCAAGAGTTAAGGTTTATCAGGATATTCTGGATATTATGGAGTTGCTGGAGGCAAGCTGGATGGCATGGCGTATTACTAGTATATAGTATTTCTTTTCCGCTGTTTGTTGTTGTTTTTTGTTGTACACTCTGATGATGTAATGTAATGTTTATAATGTAATAACTGATATAGTTCTTTGTTTAAAGATTATTCATTTATTATTATATGTTGTTCCACTGCGATTGTGAGATTCTGTTGTTGTTCTGCGTTTTCTTTCGTTCTATTTTCTTTTCTCTCTATTTTCTATCTTTTCTCTCTTCTTCTGTCTCTTTCTTTTTCTTAAAACCCTAACTATTCGGTTTTTCGGCAACGAAAAATCGCGTATGTTACACTAAACTTCTAGTCAATTTCTTAACTTACCACTTTATATTCAAAATTTAGCTATATTCCAAATTCCATTTTTAGTATTCACCTTATTTAGCCATTTAATACATAGTCAACTTAACCCTTTTATTTATTTACTTATATTTAAAATTTTACCAAAACATCCTATTTTATTTATTAACTAGAATTCCATTTTTATTTTTCAAATCAATTTTTTTTTCAAACTAAATTTATACTTTAAAATTCTTAACATTTAATTACTTACATCTTAACTTGTATAATATCACTATACTATAAGGAACATTTTTATTCCAATTTTAAACAAAAGGTCATAGCTTCCTATTTAAAATATTTAATATTTCTAGAAAATTTATATATATATAACCACGGGTCTGTATACTATTTTCTAACCTAGGTCAAATGATACAGATAATATATCATTTCAATCCGTAATTTACAAAGGAAAAACCCGGTTCTATCATTTCAAACCCGCAATCCCAAGTTAAATAATAAATAAAAATAAATAAATATCGTTCAGGCCTATCATTTCAGCCTGTAACGATTTATATTCTACAGGAAACTTGCAGTGTGGTAAAAAGTAAATAATTAATTAAATAAATAACAACATGCATTTAACAATAAATAAATAAATAATAGTATGCATTTAACAGTAGATAATATAACTGATGATGTGTCAATTTAATAATGGGGTTTTAACATCATAAGTTTATATCACAGACAAATAAAATTGAATATAATTATTTTACAATTACACTTGTTATTAAATTTACAAATATATAAGTACGTTTGTCAGGTGAGAATACTCACCTTTTTGAAGCTGCAGAATTTATTCAAACAACGATATCTACCCCGAAAGAAGAGTACAGAAGGCACGATCAATTTTCAGTGGATACAACGACTTGATTCAAATCTTGAACAAAGTAATTAAATAAAACTAAGTATTAGAATCTTATCACGAACACAGCAAATTTGAAACAAGACTGAATTAAAGGAAATTGACACAACGGCTCGACCACTCACCACACGACTTGACCCATCAAAAAAAAGCTCAGCCTGCCCATTTAATTTTTCCAAATCAAAATTTACAAAATAAATTTATACTCTATATTTCTTTTACCGTTTTTACAGAATATTATGACGTGTAAATAAAAGGTGGCAAATCTTATGTGGGCAACAATGCAATTCACGACAGTGGTACATAAAGGTGGCGCATGCAATATTTATTTATTTATTATTATTATTTTCTTTTTCTTTTTCTTTTCTTTTTATTTTTTATTTTTTTATTACTAAGTGCAACATGTGGTTTACGTACTAATACTTCATAATTATTCTTAGTATACAATACTTCATATGGATCTGTTCATATTGCATAAAGACTGTTATTCGTGCATGTATCTACCTACCTATATTCACTATATATCCTAACAAGCTAATGCTCAGGATGTTTTACTCACATGCATAGGTGGCTCCCTACTATTCTATTCACCCTTTTATTATAATAATTTTTTTCTTTCTTTTTTAAAAAAGGCACGGCCCTTGCCAAATTTCAAAACTCGAATGCATGCACTCCTGAGACTTCACGTCATGTCATAGAGGACTGGTTACACAAGCTATAGGCGGTGCACATTTTCTACTTCAGAAATGCAAAAGGGTAATTTCAACCTAGTCTCTAATTGGACAACGCAACACTATGCTTGCCCATATATTCATTCGTGACATGTACGCATAATTTACTTCTCCCTTTATTTTTTTTTTTATTTTTTTTTTTTAACTGAATGCATGCACAAAGTCACGGGATGGTTCATGGTGCGAGGTCGGTGACAGAACAAGGAGCAGAGGGTGGTGGCGGAGTAGCCGAGCACGGTGGAACAAACAATAGGAAATAGAGAAAAACTAAAAAGAAAAAAAGAGGAAAAAAAGAAGGAAGAAGGGATGCGGCTATGTACCAGATGCTACCTGAAGCTTTAGCACGATAGGGAAGAAAATGAATGAAATTGTTGAAAATGTGCTACGTATTTAAAGATGAGCTTGCGGTGATGGAAATGTAAATGAGGGGTTATGAATTATATAGTGGGTTGCCTATTTTTGGGCATGCGAAAAACCAATGCAGGGAAAAAAATGGCAAGTGAATTCAAATTTTAAAATGCTATAAGAAATGAATGGTTTCACTGCATTATTAAAGGTTGCGTCTTATAATTAAATAGGTTGAGTGATTTTAGCAAAGTAACGGCAAGAGATGATCTTGCTATGAAACGGTAATAAAATTTATGGATAAAGTTCTATTTAAAACTGAAGAGAAAAGGGAAGTGAATATATTTGTCTTTGAACGGAAATGGAATTTGGACAAATTTGCGAACGTGTTTAATAATGAGAAGAAACTAGCGTTGATATTGGAGGAAACGACAATAAGATAAGTTTTAAACGTTACTTTAATGAAAGATTTTATACTAAATAAATAGTTGCAGTAAAAAGAGAAATGAGATATATTTTTTTTAAAAGGCAAATGGCCAGTCACGGTTAAAGGAAAAATTGAAACGGATATGTTTCCCCCCTACTCGAAAATGCACGTTTAATGATTTATTTAACCATTTTCAGTTAAGGTATATATTTTTGAAATGCGCACCATAGACGCAAAATTTAAGTCCAAACTAAAACAAAAATAATGGATTTAAATTTTATACGTTTTCTTATACGTTATTTATTCCATCAAACAACGCGCTATTTAAACGCGTAATTAAACAGTTTATTTATACATAAATTTTGAAATTTATTACTTAAAAAATATGATTTGTTTACATTGGTTTTTTTTCCATTCATTTACCATTTACCATTTACCAAGAAATCTATTATTAAAATGTATATAAGCAACAGTATAAATTATTTAATTTTTAAAAAGTACATAATCCATTTATAGCTAAGGTAAAAATTATTGTGTTGTTTTAATGGTACGGAAAAATGGAAAATTGGCGAACGTTTTATAAAATTGAACAAAGAAAAGTGTTGATTCTTAGAGTAAAGAAACGGAAAAGAATATTTGATTTGAACGTTATTGAAAAATCAATGGGTTTTATTTATTAAATATGTGGAGTCAACGGAAAGAAAATTTATTCCTTTCCCACTTAAAAATGCATGTCTGCTGATTTATTTTATTTGATTATTTATATCCAAGGTAAGAAATTTAGACGCATGAAAAACCAACGCAATAATTAAACCAAACACACGCCCAATTTCATAATAAAAGTAACGCTTTTTAAATTTACGCGTTCTCTTATGTAGTAAATATACGTTAAAAATATTCCTTAATTACCTCATTAATTTAATTAATTTCAAATCATTAAATCTTAATTTAACTTTAAGATAAAAACATTTCTTAATTAAAATATGATTTTGCTAGAAATTAAGTTATTTACCATCTTCAACAAAAAACCCAAATTTCCAATTAAAGTTAATTCTTAACCACGTCAAAATTTCAGAGATCTTATTATTTATTTAAAAATTTGGGAAATTGTTTTAATCAATTCAAAATTTAGATTTTTATATGATAAACCACCAAAGTTTTATAATTAAAAGTGAAAAATACTTGTTAAAACTTCGGGCTGTTACAAAAATCATATAATTTAAGTTGGAACGTAAGTTATTTATAGGCAGTAATTGATGAATATAAAGTTTGAAACCAAGTAAAGAAATTTATGGAGAACATTTAATAGTAATTTATGAATATATTAGGCAATTGAAAATTTATGGATTTGTTAAAGAATGCAAAGTTATAATTGAGTGTAAACAGGAACATTCGGTAATTATTTAAAATAAGAAATATGTGATTTCGTGAGATATTTAATTGGCTATTTTATAAATGTTACATTTATGGGAATGTGATACAATGTTAGAAATTAGTTGTAGCAATTGTAATTAAAATTAACAATTTAGAATAAAATTGCAATTAATTGGAAATAATGAAAATTGTCTTGCTTGGTTATAAGTTTAATATAAGCAACAAATGGAAATGTTGAATTAGTGAATCATTAAGAAAATTATTAACTAGAATGGAATTCAAATCAATATAATAATGGAAAGTATAATTGTTGCACTTGAGTAAGTTTTAAAAATAAAAGTGATTAAAGGTTACTTAAATGACAAATAATGAACGTATTAAATTTGTAAAGGTCAAAATTGATTGCATTAGTAAATTGGGAAAGAAATTCAAAATTATGTCAACTGATGAAGAATACGTAATAAAGTGTAAATTTATAAAATCAATGGTCGTTAAGTAGTTATAATTTTTATAGTTAACAATAAACATTACTTAGTGATTATTAATATAGTAACGGAAGGGGGAATGTAAATTTAATAGAAACGTAAATTTATATTTTAGGTCGTAATTGGTCAATTGAGAAACAAGTTCAAATGAGGTATTTGATGGAATTCTTTAATAAATAAGAATTTGTTGTTCTTGTATTATAAACTTAGGTATAATTGAAATTTCTTCTAATAGAATATAATAGGAAGGGAAGTATTATAAATGAATGGTTAGAAACTTAAGTAAACAATTGGTAGGCTGAGAAATTTGATTAAGCATAATTACTATAAATAAATGAATGATAATAAATAAGGTTATGTAATAATGAAGGAATGAATAAATATATAATGCAATAAAAGAAGAAACTAACATGACAATTATAAATGAAAACGAATATTTGAGAGTAATAAATGAAAATTTTGAAATAAGCATTGAACCAATAAATAAAAGTAAAAGTTGTAAAATAATTAAATGTAAATTTTATGGATGAATCCTTATATGAATAGAAAGGGGAATGAAGCAATAAATGTTATGAGATGAAATTTATAAGGATAAGACTGAATTATGCAAATTGGTGATTACCATTAATTGTTTACCCATTGGTTTCATCTATTGAATTAGTTTTAAATCCATTGGAATAAAACGTAATATAAAAAACTACGTTAATGAAAATTTAGAGGAAATTTGAGAATTAATGCGATAACTAATTTAGTGCGAATAAATTTATGGAACCAATGGTAAGATCTTAACTAATTGTAATTAATAATTTAGAATAATGACTATTGGTTGAATAAAGGGATGGAAAATTTTTTTATCGATATATTGGAATTTAATAAACGATAATAGGATAAATTGCAATTCAATGAAAAGTAAATAATTAGAAGATTGTATAAATGGAAATTTAGATAAAATTTAAGAATATCATTATAAACTTGTATTAAATCGTGGTAAAAGTCCAAGTGTTTAAAAAGGATGAATTGCTTAGTTTATAAATATTGAATAAAAGGTGATTAATTAATTTAATATTAATATATTTAATTGATAGGAAGTAATTGTTCTACTTCTCATTACATTCATTTAGCCCATTTTGAAACTTAATCAACTGAAATTAATGTAATTGAAAATTTTCAATTAATAGGAGAGAGAATACTAATTGTAATAGGTACAATTAAAAGCAGCTTATGTTTTGTGAAAATATAAGGAAAGTTTTGATTCAATGAGAAAAAAAAATTTACATCAAATAAAATGAATGTTTCGTCTGTGAATCTAGGTTTAATTTCATTAAAATAAAGAATAGAAAGATTGATTTTAAAGAAAGAAATATATGTTTATTTGAACTGTTTTTTAGCTTACAGATTGATTACAAGGATAGGAAAATAATCTATTTATTACTCTTGGGTATTAACAATAAATTTATAAACGTGTTAAAATAAACAGTTGTTCTATTTTTTATCCATTTTAGTTGTCTGTTTTAAAATTTAACTTTGTAAGTAACTGCAATTAATGTAATTCAAATGTTTCAATTAAAAGGAAAGGAAACGTTGATTGCAATTAATAGATTTAATAAAAGAAACGCACGTTTTGTGTTAAACAAAAATGGTGTTTTAATGGAAATAAAAGATTATTTTGAGAAAACAAAATTGAACGTTTTCATTTTTAAGGTAAGTGTAAATATTTTATTATGCGTAGATAAAAACTTAAATGCGTGCAAAATTCTACTTTCGTTTGCAAACCTTTCCATTCCTACGTACATTTCCTTATGTATTATTAATACCTGAAGCTTTAATAATAAAACGTGACATTTATTTTTGTCCCTCCACATTCGTTTCCTAATTATAAATAACCTACATCTTATTTCTTCTTTCTCCTAACACCTCATATTCAAAAGCTCTTATTCTTGCAAATCCAAAAGCATTCATTTATAAAAATGATTCTTTTTCATTTTTCGTACACTTCCTATCCTCATCTTAGTTGTTCTTCAATCTTTTCCTGAAGCCTCATCTTGAGAAAACGTAAGTATTAAAATTTGTTTATTTATATATATTTTTAACGCGTACTAATTTTTATTTTAATAATATTTCTTGTAACATGAATATCTTTTGCATATAAACTTTGATTCACGCGCGATTTCTTCTGTTGGATTCAAATTTATATTCCGGACAACATGAAATTAATTTAGTTAAGTTTGGAGATTGTTGAGTTTTGCGCTTCTGTTTGGATTTTTATGCGCTAAAGGTGAGTGTTTTAACCCACTCACAACTTCTAAGATTTCTTATGTTTGTTAAATTCATTTATGATGTGATTTGAAATTTATTTATAGCTGTTTGGAATATATTTCATCATTATCTCAGTTAATTTGCATTTCTTTAATTAACTTGTTATTTAATTCATTATTGCATATTAACTGCCAGTTAAATTATTATTTATTTTATTGCATATTAACTGCCAGTTAAATTGTTATTTATTTTATTGCATATAAACTGCCAGTTAAACAGTTATTAATTTTTTATATTTGAATATAAACTGTTCGTTGATACCTGTTATATTTTATATGCTCTATATTGATGTTTTGTTTAAATTGGATGATGATTGTAATAAATGGTTGATGATTGATATTTGGATGAATGGATGCTATATTTTATATTGTATAAACTGCAAGTTATTATGCATTTTCATTACATTCGGGATTGCGGTTTGAAATGATATATAACCGTATATTTTTATTTTTAAATTATGGATTAAAATGATAAATATCCGTATCACTTGACCATACGATAGAAAATTATATACAGGCACAGCGGTCTATATATAAAAATATTTTAAAGGGATTTTTTATGGTTTGGAAAGAAATATACGGTTTAATAAATGTTAATTTTTGATATTATACAAATATTATTTTATATATATATAGTTAAATTCTTGAATTTAAGCTATGTGTAAATTAGTTAAATAAAATAAGTTGAATAACGGAGTTTGATTGTTTTATTATTATATGGGTAAGTACCTATTTAAGATATTGTGTATATAAAATTTTGATGACTTAAATAAAAATTAAGCTGGAAGATAATTATGAAATTTTTTTGAATTGAAGGATTTAAGAATTTGACTTGAATAAATTGGATGTGAAATCTAAATAAAATTTGAGATTTTTAAAGTGTAACATCCCAGAATTTTGAGTATGGGATTTGTGAACATTTAATTCATTTTAAATGTTTACTATGGGTTTAAAATTTATTTTAAACTAAAGGAATTGGTTTAAATTATATTAACAAGTTAAAATTTCTAAGGTGTGGATTTAATTTGAAAATTTAACAATAATAATATAATATTCAGAATTGAAATAAAAGAAATTCTGGATGTAAATAGTGATAAAATGGTTTTAAAAATTTATCTTGGGCTATCTGAGTGTAAATAGCATGGTGGAAATTATAGGTGAATTCTGAGGTCAATAAATTAAAATTTGAATTTTATAATAATTTAAAAATGAATTTAATATTATTCAAATGCAAATAATCTGATTTTGGTCCGGAATGAGCCAAAATGATTTTTAATGTGCTTATAAATGTTATATGAATTATTGTTAAGTTAATAAAATTTTAAAAGTGAAAATTTTGAGTGATTTCGATAATTTCGAAAATCGCTGGATTTAATAAACGAGTTAAAATAGCCTTCCGGGGCACAGTCTCGGAATTCGACGAAACCAGTTCCATTGGATCCGTAATAGTTAGTTATTATCGGATTTCAATTTTCGTAGCAATCGGAGTTGTCGTTTGACCCCGGCAGCTCGAAACGCATAGAAATCGATTGAATCGGTTTAATTTAAAATTGATCGTTTAATTCTGTAACTCGCACATACGACCGAATTAGCTTACGAAACTTGTTCCATTGTGTCCGGAACGCGGAAAAACCTTAGAATCGCCTATCGGAACGTATGAATCGGAGTTCGTTTGCATGTGTGGTTATATTGAGAATTTTATTAATTAAATAATATTAAACAATATATATATATTATATTATCGTTCAAACCCTAAGCATATCGCGAGGCCGCCGCAGTTTTCATATCAATGGCCGATAACTCGCGCGTTTCTTCTTCCTTTTCCCACCAATCCACACATTAATTTCAAGAATCTCCAACTAGAAAATTGAAGGTGGTGTTGAGATCTACAAGGTGGATGGTTATGATGGTATATTGTTCGAAGATGGCGTCGTTATCTCGCCGCGTTCGTATGCAATTCGAGTGCGTTTTCAGGGCGTTTGGAGCAGCCGAGCTCGGAGTCCTTTGGGCCGTGGGTGAGCGTCGCCGTGGGCTTTGTCGTGGCTACTTTGGATCGACTTATAGATAAGCAGAGGGAGGGGCGATGGGAACCCTAGTCGCGTGTATGATGGGTTCGTGTATCTCCTGGAGGGCGTGCGTGAGAGGGAGAAGAGAGAGAGGCCGTGATTTTTGCCTTTGAATTGAAGCAGGCCGATGGTATTTGCTTTTTAAAAAAATAAAATAAACGAAAGTTGTTTTCAAATCGATATTTAAACTTTAATAATAAATAACTCTTGCATACGTGAACAGAATTCAACGAATTTGATAGCGCCGGAATCGCAGAAAAGAGTACTTCGCAGTGGAACAGTTCCGGATCTATTTCGGGCAAGTAGAAATTTGGGTTAAATCGGACACCGTCCGGTTTAATTTGAATTTCGAACGCTCGCCGAAACTCAAGGTGAGTTATTCTCACTCACATCTGGATACTAGTAAAGTTAGACAGCTAGTATTGATTGTTTGTTTGGATGTGTAGCTGAATATGTTAATTATTATCAAATTGAATCGATATATGTGATGTGCTAATATTTGTGAATGCAGGGAAAACAGGTTGGAGGGATCCAACAGGATTCCTCACATGTAGTAATTATCTTTAGAATTGATAATGATGCATGTTTATATTGTGATTGACAAATTTGGATTTAAATTGTATTGTGATGTTGTTGGATAAACTGTAACCCAGAATGATAAATTTAAAGAAAATTGGAGTTTTATTTATAAAGAAATTAAATTGGGTTCCAAAAAGAAATTAAGAAATTTATAAATAAGGAATTTAAAGAAATATAAAATTAGGATTTATTGAATGAAAACTGAAATAAAATTCAATTGGAATATTGCTGAGTAAATTATAAATCCATAATTAATTGTAAATGGATAAATTGAATTTTAGAGAAATAAAGGGTATTGTTAATTAATGAATTTTAAAGAATTAAAATTTGAAATCTATTTAGAATGAAGATTGAAAATTGGGTAAATCTGAATTGATTAACAAAGAGAAAAGTTATTAGTTGATAAATGGGAAAATAAATTTATATTATTAAACCATAAAACTAAATTGAAATAAATTGACAGAAATCGTGAGAAGGATTTCTATGATATTTAAGTGGAATTGAGATTTCCTGGGAAAAACCCAAGTTCGAGTTTAAACTGTTTTATAAAAAGGAAGTTTTTAAAATTCCAGCTTGTAAAAAGAGTGTTTGAAAAGTTCCATTTTAAAGTAATTATAAATAAATTAGCAAGAGTAAATTTTACAAATGCCTTAATAATTATTTTTACAAATGGACTTACTTAAAGGCTAGTTTTTGGGAATAAGTTGTTTGAAATTATTAATTTCTTTAAACTCTATTTTTAAATATAGTATAACCAAAACCTTATTTTTGATTAAGTTATATCTTATAAATAGTTGTGTTTAAATATTTTAAAATTATATTTTGGGTAAATAACTAGAAGTAAATTTGCATATTTTAAAGTATATTTCAGTATAAAGTATTTTAACTGTTTTAAATCTAAATTGGTTGAACTTGGTTATTTCCATTGGGAATAAATGGTAAAGGATTTTCCTTGTAAGGAAAGAGTTTTGGGAATTGTTTTCAAACGAGATTTGGAAATTTGAAATATATATCTTGTAAAGATATTTGAGGCAAATAAATAATTTGGGAATTATTTATTGTGTGATGGATGCATATGGATGTTTATGAATATTAATTGATAGTTAAATCACCGACTATCAATATTGGACAATGCGTGATCGTTTCGAAGAGACCGGGATCGAGATTTATTTCTCGAAAACCACTTCGATCCGATTTGTACGTTTCGTGCGAAAAACGTGTTCGGAGTCGAAGATGGAGCAGTGAAGTGCAAGGGCTAGTCGCTACTAATCCTGAGGATATTTCCAAAATGGATGTAGTAGGAGTAGTGCCTTCGGTTCCGTTCGAACCCGGGACGGACTTGTATGGATGTATGCTTGCGAAACATCGTCAGGTGGACGATGGGCATTCTAAGTGAAAACGTTCTAAAGGTAACGCTTAGCCTCAAGCCTCATCAACCGGGAATGACTGAAAATCAGGGGATATGCAGCAAGGTTAGGTGGGTCATGCCCAAGCAGGACAAGATATTTCCCCTGTCTAGATGTCCCTTATATATCTTTCGGCTTAGTGGGTGGTTGGTCGCGCCAACCACGGGGTTTATCTTGTTCGGGACTGTTCAGTAAGGAATGGTTCCGGCCTTGTGTTGCAGGGGATGAAGGGAGTAGTCCTCGGTACGGTGATCTAGGCCCCGTACTGTGACAGGTGGTACCCTAGTGCCTAGTCATTGTTGGAAATCCATTTTCCCTACGAGCCTTGTACGAGTTTTGTTTGTATTACCCACTTCGGTGGCTAGTAGCTGGAATTTAATGAATGTAACAATTTCGGCCATTTTATAAGTATTTGTAAATAGACACTATTATAATATCAGAGGATTTCTATAAAAAGTGTTTTAGCTATCGTAAGGTAAAAACCCGACATGTTTATTTGTGGCGTGGTCTTACGAGATGCTTTTGTTTTCAAAGGATTTTTGAAACTTTAATAATCAATTTGGATGCATTATTATCAGCTGGTATTCCAGACTGACTCGGGTGTTATTTCATTATAATGCTCGGGTCAGACCGAGTATTATATGTTCAGGTTAGGTTGCTATGGAGCAGGAGAGAAGCTGGAGACCGAGACGTATATATATATATATACTCCGCTGTTGTTGTTGCATGGTATGTCTGATTTGTGATTGTTGATGTATGAGACACTCTGATGATATGATGTATAAAAGTGATACAGTTTTCATTTTGTGTAAAGATCTATATTTACTATTATGTTTTATTCCGCTGCGACTGTGAGATTCTGATATTGTTTAGTTTCTTCTTCTTCTATCTCTTCTTCTTTAACCCTAATGGTTCGTAATTTTGTGCCACTTGAGTTAATAGAGGTTAAATAGTGTTGATTCTAGGGGTACGGATTTGCGGGCTGTTACACTTGGTATCAGAGCTTATGTTGGCGACAACCTAGGCTTTGGTGGGGTAATTACTCATTAAACGGAGTCAATAGCACTCTATAATGAGTTGAGAGTAATAATAGATATGAGAGCGTACTTGTTAGTGCATATAAAAATTGTTTTTATACTGTGTTGACTTATCGGTTGAGTGTTTATGAATTCTGGTCGGTGCGGGAAGTACAACCGTATCGATAGGGGTTTCTAAACTCTTAAACAAGATAAACCGACATAGTATTGATTTTAAAGTGGGTAAATGAAATAATTTTACCCAAAATTATATTTTGATATAAAAGAAATAATTTTCTGAAATTATTATATATATTTGGATGATTGGTTGTTAATGTCTAAATCAAATAAGAATATAAAATTTAATCTGAAATGTAAAATAGTTATAGTGAAAATAAAATTTCTACAAATATAAATTATATAAAAGGAAGAATAACTAAATTTGAGTTGAACCAGGATTTGAATCTCGGAAGTTTGGAAAGGATTTTAAATAAAATAAAAATAAAGGTTTGGAAATTTAAAATCCTGGGAAAGTTTGAAATGTTTGTTGGGATTTGAAGGTGTTTGAAGGCAATGATTGGAATATTGTTTGGGAAATATTTTTAAATGGAAACTGTTTTGAAATGAATTTAGAAAAGTAAGAAGCATTGAACTCACTTCAGCCGCTGGAAAATAATCCTGATGATGCTGGCCACATCATTAGAATTCATTTTCGAGTTTCTAAAGTGATGGATTGCTTCCCTAGTATTTGGTTATGGTATTGTTTGGATTTGTTGGGTATATTAGTTGTTTTGGGAATTTCAAAGGTGGAAATTGTTTTGGTACAACCAAATGGTTTTGGAAATCTGAGATTTGATTGATATACCAAATAGGTATATATATTGATATATTTCAAATGGTTTTGAAATAAAACCAGGTAAATTGAATTCTGGAAAATTATATTTAAATGATGTGTAAAATTTAAATGAAATAACTATTGAACTTATTAAGTGAAATTGATAATAATAAGAAGGAAGAAATGAAAATTTTAATCTTGAAATTAAAATTTAACTTAAGTAATTGGAAGTGAATAAAATATATTGATGTAAATAGAAAATTTGAATTTTACTTGGATAAGTAAAATAAATTAGACTTAAATAAAGTTAATCTGAATTAAATTAAAATGTAAGATGACCTTGGAATTGAGGATCATTGTGAAATGAATTGAACTCCTGAGCTATCAGGTGTTATGCTTATATTTTGAAACTGTGAATTTAAAATTTGCAAAGAATTAAGGTGAAAGAAGATTGGTAACCTTAAGAATTCAGTGATATATATGTGAATCTGAAATTGTGATTGTACGTTGTAGATGGATTTAAATGAGCTATATAAGCTTTAAAATAAATAAGTTGGAGAACTTATAAATTGAAAGTGAGATTATAATCACAAATGGAAGTAGTTGAATGGTATGGTGAATTCAAACTTAATCTCAAAAGAAATGTTAATTGAGATAAGGTAAAGTGAGATATAAAGAAATGAATGAACTTAAATTAGAAAACTAGTTTTGAACTTGTATATGGAGAATTAAATTGGAGAATTTGAAATTGAATTAAATCTAAATGAATAAAAAAATAAAATTTAAATTGAATTAGATATAAAGTTGAAATGTAAATTGCTTATAATTACATAAAGAAATTCATATTCTTAAGTTATTGAATGCTATAATTTAAACTTGTGATTATAAAATGGAAATGAACTTCAATAAGAAATCTAAACACTTGAATGGAAGTGAAATTGTAATTCATTAATGAAAAGAGTTGAATGGTGTGGCAAATTTAAATTTTGTCCATAAATGAAATGTAAAGTGAGAACATAAATGTGGATATTCTTATGTTGGCAAATAAGTAGACTTATGTATTGGGAAGATGAAATTTGCTATGATAATGAAATTGTAATTGAATTTCAGTTGAGTAATAAATAATATTGAAAGAAATTTAGATTCTATTTAAAGGGAGTAAAAAGGAAAGGTAGAAATCTAAATTTGCTAAATGAAATGATTGGAAAATGGTGATATTATAAATGAATTCAGAGTGAATTAGGAAAGTGGATTGAAAACTAATATGGATTAGGTTATTGGCTGAGTTAAGTTACAAATTAATGGAATTTGTATTATAATGGATAGAATTTGATAGTCAGTCAAAATTTGAAGGTAAATAAAAATCCTGATTTTGGATTGGGATTTAAATTGTGGTAATAAATATTGGAAGTATGGATGTATAATGGAATTAGCTATAATGATGAAGGTTTTGGATTGTAAGTAAAATTCAAATGAGTGAAATAATTTAAATGGACTCTTTGTTAATAAAATAAATTTGTAAATGGATTGAATAAATAAACAAAGTGCATTCAAATTTATAAATAGATTGGAATTGGTTGATTGAAAATCAAATGGAAATAAAAATTGATATAAGAAGATAAAAAGGGGTATGGTTAAATAATGGATTTTAAATTAATAACTTCTCCAATGTTTATTTAAAAATTGAATTGTAAGTGGAATGATATTCATATAAATCTATTAGATAATGAATTGGAAATATAAGATTTGAGATATAATTCAATAATTGTGGTAAACCAAGAATGTTTGGGGCTGTAAATAAAATAGAATGGGATGTTATTAATTTGAACTTAAATGATGGTTTAGAAGTATGAATAAGAATTGAATTAAATATTGAAATGGAATAAAAATGCTTGGATTGAGCACCATGCAGGATTGCATAAAATTGATATAAATCTAAACTGAAATTAATTTTAAACGGGCATAGGCTGAAGTGATGATTTTGCTTGAATGACATGAGAAATTGTAGATATTAAAATTTAGTTGTTTAAATAACAACTAAGTTGGTTTTGAATAAATGGAAATAGATTAGAATTGTATTAAATAATTTTGTATATTAATACAAGTGAATCATAAAAGAAATGCAATTATTCCAAACTGAAAATAAAGATGGTTTTAAATTAATTAGATAAATACAACCTAATTAAGTAATTTTGCATTTGAATGGACATAGACATAAAAGAAATGTGAGTGCTTCAAATTGGAAATAAGGATTTGATTGTAAATCAAATCAAATAATGTTGCATATAAATGAATTATTAGAGAAATGTAAATGCTTCAAAATTGGAAATGAAGTTGGTTTGTAAATCTATTTAGAATTGAATTAGAATAGATTTCTATTAGTGAAGCATATGTTAATCATATTGAAATAATGTGAATTGGTTGAAATAAATATGAATGGAACATAGCAAACCGTGTATGTAAATCCTTTGTATGAGATAACTTGGAGTTAGAATGGGAAAATGAACCAAGTGCATGTTATAAAATATGGATTTACTTAGGAAACTATGCAAAGTGTTGTTTGGAATGTAAATAGTTATGTTTGGCTTACATTTATATTGGAAATGATGTTAAATTGCTCATATTTTGATAACTGATGAATTTGTTTGAGTAAGCACAGGTGCAGGAGGCGTTTGAGAGAGTTGGAGTGCGTATATGCATTATATTAGCTGCTTGCTATTAAAAATTTGCTAAAAAGGTACGCCTACGCAAATAAAATTGGGAAAATGATATATATATATATATTGTGTTATATTTTGGTTTCCGGCCGTGTGGGCCGATGTATATATATTTGTGTATCCTGCGATGTCGCAGAAGCTCCTCCGTACAGGGGAGACTCTGCCAAAATTTTCCGTAAATTTTGGGAGTTAGAAAAATTTTGGGTTTTGGAAAAAAATTAAGTAACTTATGAAGTTATAAGTTAAAATTAAAGATTTAGAGATAAGTAAAGCACATAGGTTTGGGAATTGAGAAAAAGGATTTTGTGAAGTGTATATAAGCTTTTAACTAAGCAAATGGGATAAGTAAATGGGTTTGAGAGTATGTTCTACCTTATACAAATTTCGGGGACGAAATTTTTATAAGGGGGGAGGAATGTAACATCCCAGAATTTTGAGTATGGGATTTGTGAACATTTAATTCATTTTAAATGTTTACTATGGGTTTAAAATTTATTTTAAACTAAAGGAATTGGTTTAAATTATATTAACAAGTTAAAATTTCTAAGGTGTGGATTTAATTTGAAAATTTAACAATAATAATATAATATTCAGAATTGAAATAAAAGAAATTCTGGATGTAAATAGTGATAAAATGGTTTTAAAAATTTATCTTGGGCTATCTGAGTGTAAATAGCATGGTGGAAATTATAGGTGAATTCTGAGGTCAATAAATTAAAATTTGAATTTTATAATAATTTAAAAATGAATTTAATATTATTCAAATGCAAATAATCTGATTTTGGTCCGGAATGAGCCAAAATGATTTTTAATGTGCTTATAAATGTTATATGAATTATTGTTAAGTTAATAAAATTTTAAAAGTGAAAATTTTGAGTGATTTCGATAATTTCGAAAATCGCTGGATTTAATAGACGAGTTAAAATAGTCTTCCGGGGCACAATCTCGGAATTCGACGAAACCAGTTCCATTGGATCCGTAATAGTTAGTTATTATCGGATTTCAATTTTCGTAGCAATCGGAGTTGTCGTTTGACCCCGGCAGCTCGAAACGCATAGAAATCGATTGAATCGGTTTAATTTAAAATTGATCGTTTAATTCTGTAACTCGCACATACGACCGAATTAGCTTACGAAACTTGTTCCATTGTGTCCGGAACGCGGAAAAACCTTAGAATCGCCTATCGGAACGTATGAATCGGAGTTCGTTTGCATGTGTGGTTATATTGAGAATTTTATTAATTAAATAATATTAAACAATATATATATATATATTATATTATCGTTCAAACCCTAAGCATATCGCGAGGCCGCCGCAGTTTTCATATCAATGGCCGATAACTCGTGCGTTTCTTCTTCCTTTTCCCACCAATCCACACATTAATTTCAAGAATCTCCAACTAGAAAATTGAAGGTGGTGTTGAGATCTACAAGGTGGATGGTTATGATGGTATATTGTTCGAAGATGGCGTCGTTATCTCGCCGCGTTCGTATGCAATTCGAGTGTGTTTTCAGGGCGTTTGGAGCAGCCGAGCTCGGAGTCCTTTGGGCCGTGGGTGAGCGTCGCCGTGGGCTTTGTCGTGGCTACCTTGGATCGACTTATAGATATGCAGAGGGAGGGCCGATGGGAACCCTAGTCGCGTGTATGATGGGTTCGTGTATCTCCTGGAGGGCGTGCGTGAGAGGGAGAAGAGAGAGAGGCCGTGATTTTTGCCTTTGAATTGAAGCAGGCCGATGGTATTTGCTTTTTAAAAAAAATAAAATAAACGAAAGTTGTTTTCAAATCGATATTTAAACTTTAATAATAAATAACTCTTGCATACGTGAACAGAATTCAACGAATTTGATAGCGCCGGAATCGCAGAAAAGAGTACTTCGCAGTGGAACAGTTCCGGATCTATTTCGGGCAAGTAGAAATTTGGGTTAAATCGGACACCGTCCGGTTTAATTTGAATTTCGAACGCTCGCCGAAACTCAAGGTGAGTTATTCTCACTCACATCTGGATACTAGTAAAGTTAGACAGCTAGTATTGATTGTTTGTTTGGATGTGTAGCTGAATATGTTAATTATTATTTTTACAAATGGACTTACTTAAAGGCTAGTTTTTGGGAATAAGTTGTTTGAAATTATTAATTTCTTTAAACTCTATTTTTAAATATAGTATAACCAAAACCTTATTTTTGATTAAGTTATATCTTATAAATAGTTGTGTTTAAATATTTTAAAATTATATTTTGGGTAAATAACTAGAAGTAAATTTGCATATTTTAAAGTATATTTCAGTATAAAGTATTTTAACTGTTTTAAATCTAAATTGGTTGAACTTGGTTATTTCCATTGGGAATAAATGGTAAAGGATTTTCCTTGTAAGGAAAGAGTTTTGGGAATTGTTTTCAAACGAGATTTGGAAATTTGAAATATATATCTTGTAAAGATATTTGAGGCAAATAAATAATTTGGGAATTATTTATTGTGTGATGGATGCATATGGATGTTTATGAATATTAATTGATAGTTAAATCACCGACTATCAATATTGGACAATGCGTGATCGTTTCGAAGAGACCGGGATCGAGATTTATTTCTCGAAAACCACTTCGATCCGATTTGTACGTTTCGTGCGAAAAACGTGTTCGGAGTCGAAGATGGAGCAGTGAAGTGCAAGGGCTAGTCGCTACTAATCCTGAGGATATTTCCAAAATGGATGTAGTAGGAGTAGTGCCTTCGGTTCCGTTCGAACCCGGGACAGACTTGTATGGATGTATGCTTGCGAAACATCGTCAGGTGGACGATGGGCATTCTAAGTGAAAACGTTCTAAAGGTAATGCTTAGCCTCAAGCCTCATCAACCGGGAATGACTGAAAATCAGGGGATATGCAGCAAGGTTAGGTGGGTCATGCCCAAGCAGGACAAGATATTTCCCCTGTCTAGATGTCCCTTATATATCTTTCGGCTTAGTGGGTGGTTGGTCGCGCCAACCACGGGGTTTATCTTGTTCGGGACTGTTCAGTAAGGAATGGTTCCGGCCTTGTGTTGCAGGGGATGAAGGGAGTAGTCCTCGGTACGGTGATCTAGGCCCCGTACTGTGACAGGTGGTACCCCAGTGCCTAGTCATTGTTGGAAATCCATTTTCCCTACGAGCCTTGTACGAGTTTTGTTTGTATTACCCACTTCGGTGGCTAGTAGCTGGAATTTAATGAATATAACAATTTCGGCTATTTTATAAGTATTTGTAAATAGACACTATTATAATATCAGAGGATTTCTATAAAAAGTGTTTTAGCTATCGTAAGGTAAAAACCCGACATGTTTATTTGTGGCGTGGTCTTACGAGATGCTTTTGTTTTCAAAGGATTTTTGAAACTTTAATAATCAATTTGGATGCATTATTATCAGCTGGTATTCCAGACTGACTCGGGTGTTATTTCATTATAATGCTCGGGTCAGACCGAGTATTATATGTTCAGGTTAGGTTGCTATGGAACAGGAGAGAAGCTGGAGACCGAGACGTGTGTGTGTGTGTGTATATATATATATATATACACACACTCCGCTGTTGTTATTGCATGGTATGTCTGATTTGTGATTGTTGATGTATGAGACACTCTGATGATATGATGTATAAAAGTGATACAGTTTTCATTTTGTGTAAAGATCTATATTTACTATTATGTTTTATTCCGCTGCGACTGTGAGATTCTGATATTGTTTAGTTTCTTCTTCTTCTATCTCTTCTTCTTTAACCCTAATGGTTCGTAATTTTTTGCCACTTGAGTTAATAGAGGTTAAATAGTGTTGATTCTAGGGGTACGGATTTGCGGGCTGTTACATAAAGGGTATGATTTTATAACTTGATTTTGGGTTAAAGCGATTTAAATAAATATCGAGTTAATGTAAATGAATATATCGAGTTAATAAAATTTAAAGAACATCCAGTGTTTGAAGTTTATAGGTTTTACTTAAATGATGTTGATTTATCAAGTATACATTTCAAATCTAAATAATAAAATTGAATTTGATATATATGGAATTATAAAAAAAATTAGTTTTGAAATGGTGGAATATTTAAAGCTTTGAAATATATGGAAAATTAAAATGGTTTATTTGGAGGTTCAAATCAGTATTTGGAATCTATTTGGGAAATTAAAGAAATTATATTTATTTTATATAGTATTTTAATATATAAACCATTTAAGTATTAAGAGTTATGATACAAAGCTATGGGTTTCAAATTATATAGATTTAAAATGTTATGATTTTGGAAGAGGATATATTTACAATAAAAAGATATCATATGGATTTGGGTTTTAAAATATAAGGATATCGGTTTTGAAATGGATACTTTATTCTGGTTTTAAAGTATAAATTATTTTGAAAGGCCGCGGTGTTATAATAACGTTGGGTTGTTAAAGAGACCGGGATCGGAAGTTGTCATACTCTCTGCCAACTCCGAAAACCACTTGAACAACCGTGTACGCGGTGGAGATTCCAGAATGAAGTAGGATGGTGGCGGCGTTTCCTTTGAGGTAAATACGTGGACCCAACTCCCGTGAGTTGGCATAAGGTGGCTAAAACAGGAGCGATTGATGGGTTAATTAAGGTAGCACCTTTGATCGGACACATCCCTTCGATATTATACTTTGACTATTGGATTGATTCGGTGGCCACTTTTGATTTTTTTATTTGGGGGTGTGGCTCGAGATGGGCGGTAGCTGCGGTTACGCGTTACCACTGACCCTGAAGCATAATTGGTATATCTACCCTGGCATTGCCTAGTTGTGCCGTGTCACCTACCCTTTCGCTCCTTGTACGAGTTTGGTTTTCTCCCGTAGACCGTGTGGTATCCTCTGGTGGCTTCCCGATCAGGAGGGACTATGATATTGGATGGACTACTGGGACTATTACGTGTTAAGGTGGAAAACGAAAAGCCTTGACGCTATTTAAAAGTAAGTTTATTTTACAATAGACATTATTATATAGCGAAATATTACTACATAGTAAATATTTTAATGGATCCTTAGGAGATGTGAATCCCGAGCATCTCTTAAGTTACTGCACTCATATTTATTTCTGTTGATTTAACTTACATAAGATCTTTTAGTTCTGACTCGAGTGTTTTGTCTTTTCAATTCGCTCGGGTCAGTCCGAGCGTTTCAGGATTTGAAGATTTTATTCTAGAGGACCGAGACGAAGATTTGTAATACTGTTATCTACT
Organism: Allium cepa; assembly: GCA_030765085.1. NCBI lineage: Eukaryota > Viridiplantae > Streptophyta > Magnoliopsida > Asparagales > Amaryllidaceae > Allium > Allium cepa. The sequence goes on from CM060931.1 coordinate 316,060,124, forward strand.
ATATTATTCCACCACAACATTAAATTAAGCTGCATTAATTATTATTATCCGGTATGCGTACTCTGATATTGTATTGTATAAGTAAAGAAAATCGAATATTTTTGTAAAGCAATTTCATGAACTGCATATTTGATTATTATATTTTATCGTTCCACTGCAAGATTCTATTTTGTTTTATTTCTTCCTTCTTTTTCTTATTTACCCCATAACAATCCGTCATTCCTATGGTTTGAATTGGCACATGTGTCGATTTAAAGCGTGCGAAAAGGCGGGATGTTACAATCTGGTATCATAGCTTTGGTTTAGCGATAAACCTTAGCTTTGTGGGGTTTGACTCTTTACTAATAGGGTAGTAATACCCTATGGGAGTCGATGAGCGTATATATACGAGAGATTGTACTTGTTAGTGTAATAAAAAGGTTTTATTATTATGGTAATCTGTTCCGTTTTGTATTTATAATTTCTGGTTGGTGCATGGGACGCTATGACATCAATAGGGATTTCTAAACACTTAATAGGACAGACCGACATAATATTTGTTTTAAATATAGGTGAATGAAATAATTTTGCCTATTATATTTTCTATATATATAAGATAAATTTTTATAAAGGATATATGTATTTGGTTGTAAAACATTGGTTGTTAGGTAGTGTAATATATAAATATTAATAAAGTAGGATTTGAAATTAAAATAAATAAAATTGGAAATTTAGAATTTAAGTTCCGGGGTTTTGAAATTTCTTTTGAATAATTTTGAAATATAATAATAATATTATTAAAAGAAGTATTTTCTGATATAAGTATTTCAATATAAATTTGAAAGAAATGTTTTAAAAGAAATTTTGGAAAGATAAAGTTGTACTCCCCTTTCTGTCGTTGGAAAATAATTTCGGTGATGAGTGCACGCATCATCGACATTCATTTTCGAGGTTCGAAGTAGGAAGGCCACTATAGTAGTTTTACTACAGATATAATAAAAAAATTGTTAATTTCAAATTGTTTTAAATATAATTGAATATATAAACATTTTCTTTTATTTTAAAATGATTTGAATATAACCCGATATTTATTTCTTAAGTTTCCATTGATTAATAGTTTCAGTTATTGTAGTCAAAATTGAATGTAGCTAATTTAAGATTAGAACCTTCAATTAAAATAAGAAATTTAATGCTAAGTTATGATTGAAATTTAAAGAATTCTGAAATGTGTAACCTATAATACAAAGGATATAATTATTGAACATTGAATAAATTTTAAAAGAAATGAGAAAATTTGTGTAACTTTCAATTTCATTCTTTAAAAGCATATATATATATATATATATATTACCAAATATTAAAACTTGAAATGTTTAATAAGAAATGTAATGGAAATTGTACAAGTAAAAGTATGAAATGAAAGTAAATTGTAACAACCCGCATATTTATCGATTTTATATTTAAATATTTTATTTAAATATTTTATCGTTAGTCGGATTTTGGTCCGAAAAGCTACTTTTTGCAAACAGTCGAATTAGGACTCGAGACCACTTCCATTGAGTTCAAAATGCCGTTTGCGACCTTTTTGAGTATAAGCTTCGATATGTTTGGAGAAAGTTGATTTTTGCTACTTTTTCCCGCTTATGACTTTGGTTTGGACTGCACCCTTATTAGCTCAGCCCAACCCCCTTCTCTTCATAACTTCTCCTCTTTGCTTAAACACTCAAGCTTTAGCAACAATGGTGGAAGAGAATGGGAAATACAAATTCCTAAGCCCTAGTTCCTCTTGCTAGCTCATGTTCTTGCTCCAAATTCAAAGAGAACCCATTGGTAAGCATCTCCTTCATCTTCTCCAACTCTTTCTCCATTCAATTTCAGAAATTTCCTAAACCTAATTTAGGAAATGTTTCTCCTTTTAGCTTAGATTCAAGCTTCTAGTGTTGAGATTGAAGTGTGGTTGATTTCCATTTGCTTTCAAGCTTCTTCTTCTATTGTTTGGGTTCAAAGGTGAGATTTTTAATCTCACATCTATGCTTATAATTCTCTTCTATTGTTAGGTATGAATTCCTAACACTTATTCGTGTGCATTTGCTTTCGGTTTGGATTGATCTGGTGAATATTCCAATTTTTAGTGTTTTGAGTTCAATTCTTTAAAAATCATAATTTTGATGTTTGAACATGTTTTTGGTGATGCATCGAGGAGCCAATAGGGCCGGGTAGCCGTTAGGCATAATTCCCTAGCGTCCGTGCTCGTTCGGTTGCGAATTGGTGGAGGTTGCATATCAATTTATGGGCATCAATTTGCAGAGCATCAGGTTCGGCCGACCGACCCCCGGTCCGGTCGACCGACCTGCTAGTAAAAGTGCAGTTGCACTTCTCTGTTTCTGGTTCGGCCGACCGACCCCCCTGGTTCGGTCGACCGACCTGATGCCCGAGAAGTTTCCAACCCCAGGTTCGGTCGACCGACTCAGGGAGTCCGGTCGACCGACCTGCTACTATTTGCCAGATTAGCCTATATTGCTAATTCGTTTGAATATCCAACTTTAATCGATTCGTGTTGTCTCCCTTTTGTTGTTGTCATTTATTATCGACTTTGATGACCTTTTCTTTGGGAATTTTAGATATATCCACTTTGATGGATTTGATATCGATTTCTTTGGATTTTATTCACGTTTTCGAATGTGAATCTTTGTGATTGATTGTTCCTACAATATTCTTCGTGATTTGTCACTTTAAAAATATAAAGGTTTTCTATACTAGTAGTAAATATCAAAACTCTTTCTTCAAATGATTTCAACACTATTTTATTACAAAGCTCGTTTTCTTAAACCGTTTTCCAATCTATTAGTATATATAAGCCTTTACCTCACTCGTATGAGAAATCTAATTAAACGACTTAGTAAAACAAGTGGTATGAAACGCTTGCGTTTACTTCATCGGTTAATTCTTGGACTTGTTCGATTGAATCTCTTGTGACAATTTTCTAGTGGAGATATACAATTTGTTCGTAAATATTTAAGTTAAGCTAGTGGTTATGGGACATGAAGCTAAGCTCATATATTTACTAGCTTACTGTAATCGACACTTCTCTTTGATCATGACGATCATTTTATGGTTTAGACTAGCATTGTGCGATGTCTCTTTGTCCACGTGGAGGACTGTACGTCGTTTTATTTGAGCTTCGGCTCACCAGGAGGAGCTTCGGCTCAAAGTCCGCAATGGGGGACTATACCCTGTCACGAGGAGCTTCGACTCACCAGGAGGAGCTTCGGCTCAATGTCCGCAATGGGGGACTATACCCTGTCACGAGGAGCTTCGGCTCAAAGTCCGCAATGGGGGACTATACCCTGTCACGAGGAGCTTCGGCTCAATGTCCGCAATGGGGGGCTATACCCTGTCATGAGGAACTTCGGTTCACCAGGAGGAGCATCGGCTCAAAGTCCGCAATGGGGGACTATACCCTGTCAGGAGGAGTTTTTGACTCACCAGGAGTAGCTTCGGCTCAAAGTCCGCAATGGGGGACTATACCCTGTCTGGAGGAGCTCCGGCTCATTTTTCTGGGATTGGCCATCCTTTTATTGTGATTTCTGGATTTCTTGTGTTGATTTTTGGAATTTATGTTTCACCAACTTTTACGATTGGCATTGATATATATGTCATTTATTGTGGCTTGGTGAATGAAATTAGGAGTATGACATTCCTTTTTATCTTGAGTAGATTATTGTGATATTGATTAATCTCTTGTTGATTTTCAATTACTTATTTATCACAGCTTGGCATTGGGATTATTATATGTTTATGTCATATCTCTTATTATATATCACTTCATCTGATATTTATAGCTAGACTGATCCGTTTATTATTTTCTTCTTAAATAATACTCGGGTCAGACTGAGATTTTACAGGTGCTTCTGCTTGACTCCTTATCGGACCATCTTCTGACTTTTGGCTAACTACTTTAGTTTAGTAGTTTTTGTTGTATACATTTGAGATACAGACTCTATGATGTATACTTATTCTTTTGTCTAGCACTTGTATCTATTCTTTTTGATATTGTGGATCTTGTTTGACCACTACTCTGATGTACACTTTCATGTGTAATATTCATATCTATTTCCGCCTTTGTGATATGAATTGTCTGTGACTGATTTATGTTATGTTTACTTCTATATTTGTTTCCAAAGATATTATAGCCACTGTGTAGTAGCTTTGAGTTTGTGTCGGCATGTCGGATTTCCACTTGAAAAGAATTGCATGCTATACTATCTGACATATCGATGCTCGCACAAAGCAATTACACGGATGGTCGCTCCTCAACAGCCTTATTCTCCGTGCTAGTTGACAGAATTCACCGTAATGTTCTTGGCTAGCGTGGGTATAGAGGTGGGGCGTCACAGCTTGGTATCAGAGCCAAACTTCGGAAAAATATGGAATATTATAACAAGGATCATCGTCCTAAGTCTTTCTTAGGAGTCGTGCTTTAGGATTTAATTCGAGTCTTCGTACCGATTCTTCCTATTTTCTTTATGATTCCTTGTTTTATCAATCAAGTTTGATTGAAATTTACTTTGAGAATAACTTTTTCCTCTTCTTTCTTTCTTTCTTAAAGAAGAGAAATGGTTAGACCTGGCCGTCCCAGCGCCGGTCAATCTAGTGCTACTCCCCAGGATGGAGTATTTATGTCTTCCTAGCAACTTCTTGATTTAGTAAAGAACGCTCAAGCAGCCGGTCCCAATCCAGAGCCTACTCATCCTAGATCCGGTTCTGCACGCTTGTACAGAGACTATACCGATTTGGGTGGAAGGCCATTTAAAGGATCCGAGAGTGTTATTGAAATTCAAGCTTGGCTCAAATCATGCGATCACATCTTTTCTCGCATGAACCTTATTGACCTTCATCGAGTCCAAGTGGCTTCTAGCATGCTCCAAGAAAGAGCATTAGATTGGTATGAGCTTTTAAATTCTGAAATCATTGAAGCGGATCTCACTTGGGAGCAATTCCGGGAATGGTTCGAATTGAAATTTGTGCCGGAGGCTGAAAAAGTAACTTTGGCCCGGCGTTTTATTGACTTTGTTCAAGGTGAATCTTCTGTGACAGACTATGTCGCATCTTTAGAATCTCTTTCTAATTATGGGGTTGAATACATCAACACCCCATTGAAGAAAAATCAGAGATTTGTCTATGGCTTGAATAAGAATCTTAAGAAGCCATTACTTCTGAAACTTGAGGTTTCATTTGATCAGCTTATTGATATCGCTCTTCGTCTTGAAGAGGCCGATAGAGAAAGTGATGTCGAGGTTAGGAGTGCCAAACCGAACTCCAACAACACCAAGAAGAGGCATCCCTTTATTAGGTTCGAAAGTCCTAATCCTAACAAGAGGGCGAAGCAAGAGACTTCTATAGCACATACTCCTATCCCTAATCGCGGAGAATGCTACAATTGTGGCTCTAGGGACCACTATATAAATAGGTGTCCAAGGCCTATTTCTTGCCGCTATTGCAAAAGTGCGGATCATTATACATCTTCGTTTCCCAAGCGTCAAAGCAAGAGAGAAGGAAAGCTGCAAGTCCCTAGCAACACTTCTCGTGGTCAAGGTATTTCTCATTCAATCCTTAATGACATTTGATTTTTGATTATCTTGTTCGTGTTCTTTTTGATATGGGTTCCATCTCACTATTTTATATCAAAAAGAACTTGTTGATTCTTTTTCTTTAAATATTTTGGGCTTGATGACTTCTTTGAGGATTGTGAATCCGGATGGTAGATCTGCAACACTCAATTTGCTTTCTATTGATGTCAAAATTATTTTATGTGATATTTTCTTTCCGAGCCGATATTTTTAATTAGGCTTCGGAATTGATTTTTTTGTAAGGATCGGCTTAATAATTGTGAAGCCCATATCCTATTTTTTCGAGTGGACTATTCATCTTCGACATTTTCAATCTGTTAAGAAGATTTCTATTTTTCCTTTATGATTTTGATTCCAACTTGATGGCATCATTTTCTTCCTTAAGCCCACTTATAAGGAAAGTGTTATTTCTCCCATTCATGTAGTTTGAGAAATTTTTCGGTATTTTTGAGTTTGTCTTAGGATTATCACCTAAGAAATCTTTTGTGTGGTGTTAAGGTCTTTTCAGTTTGACTTTACCACCGGTTTTCGTTTGCTACGAGTTGCGGAAATTAGCATTCCACTTACCGCATTCCGCACTCGTTATGATTCCTATGAATGAATTATTATGTCATTCAATTTGTCCAGCTTATTTCATCCATTTTATATATCAAATATTCTATGAATATTTCGATGAGACCATTCTTTTATTTACCGATTTTTGGATGAAAATAGCAATTTAAAATTTTTGTAAAATCTTTTTCATAAGATTTATTTAGAAGTATAACTGGATTTTTGTTTTTAAAACGAACAAAGAATATTCTTAGAAGTTTTTGAGAAACTTACTTATCCTATAGAATACGATTTTGTGATTGTATTACCCATTTAGTGTGTTAAGAATTCTGGTCGTTGCGCTTAATCAATGTTATCGATAAGAATCTCCTAAACGCTTTGATGAGACAGTCAGACACGATATATTGACTTGTAAAAATGTAATTTTGAAAGTTTAACTTTTCAGGAAAAGAGATTATTTAAAAGAAATTCCTTCTTTTCCGATACTCTTATTCTTGTGATTCCTGAAGGGGAACCAAGACTTTGCTATTTGTACTGATACTAGTCATATTGGTTTGTATGCCGTTCTCTTGCAAAGGAGAACGTGCTATCACTTGTGCTTCTAAATCATTATAGCTTATCGAGACTAGGTATGCCACTCATATCTAGTGCTCGCGGCTATTGTTTTTGCTTTTGGAATTTGGCATCATCATATTTGGATGAGAAATTTGTTCTCTACCTCGATCATAAATCTTTGGAATATTTATTTTCTCATAAGGAACTTCATGTTGACTCGAGTTCCTAGCATCTTATGATCTTGATATTCTTTTATTCCCGAAAGGGGAAATCGTGTTGCCAATACGTTTTGTCGTAAGCAACAAGTGGTTGATTCTTTGATATTGTCTGAATGGAATTATCATTTTATCAAGTTCATCGAACGTTTTGACGTACTTCGTTTTATTGAGTTTCATCTCACCTCTTTTATGGACTAGCGTCCGATGTTCCTTTATGGTGTTCGGTTCATCGGATGTATTGTTATTATACTACATCGATGTTTCGTCTTATCTGGATCAATGGATGTACCATTATTTTACTACATCATTATTCCGGTTTATCGGTTCATTGGGCGTACTGTTATTATACTACGTCGTTGCACCAACTCAATTTTCTGCTATTCTTGACGTTCTCCACGTCTTTTATCTACGGAAATGCCTTAGGCATTCCGAATTTTTATTCTTGAGCCCGGTGTTATTGAGGGGATTGAAGTTTCACCAAATTTGACTTTTGAGCAACATTCTATTCGCATCATTGCTTCGGAGGTTGAGCGCCTTCGATATAAAGATATTCTTTTTGATAGAAGTTCAATGGTTCTCAAATCCTAAGGATTACTCATGTGAAATCTTGAGAATTCATCGAACGAAAACTTTCGGATTTACTCCTTCGTGCTCTTTATGGTGAACTTCTTATTTCAAACTTCTTTTGTGTTGAATATGCTTCTATAGTTGTTACTTCTTATATTTCCTTCTTAATTATTGCGAGGACGCAATTTCTTTAAGGAGGGGAGTCTGTAACAACCCGCATATTTATCGATTTTATATTTAAATATTTTATTTAAATATTTTATCGTTAGTCGGATTTTGGTCCGAAAAGCTACTGTGACGACCCGCAAATCCGTACCCCTTGAGTCAACATTATTCTACAACAATCAACTCAAGTTGCACAGAAATACGAACCATTTGGGTTTAAGAAGGAGAGGTAGAAGAAGAGAAAACAAAATCAACATTAGAATCTAACCATCGCAGCGGAATAAAATATAATAGGGAATAAATAATCTTTACTCAAAATCAAATATATCAGTTTACATATATTACATCATCAGAGTACATCAGTCACAGCTCACATCTATAACATACAATGGGTACACAACACTCAACACAGCGGAAATATATATATATACAAGTACGAGAATACGTATCGTCATCCAGCTCGTCTCCTGAGCTCCACAGCATCATATCCTGTAGTCTATAATACTCGGTCTGACCCGAGCATTACAGTTAAATAATACCCGAGTCAGTCTGGAATACCAGCGTGAGAAAATCACACCCAATTGATTATTAAAGTTTCAAAAATTCTTTGAAAACAAAAGCATCTCGTAAGACCACGCCACAAATAAACATGTCGGGTTTTTACCTTACGATAGCTAAAACAATTTTTATAGAAATCCTCTAATATTAAAATAGGGTCTATATACAAATACTTATAAAATAGCCGAAATTGTTACATCTATTAAATTCCAGCTACTAGCCACAGAGTGGGTAATACAAACAAAACTCGTACAAGGCTCGTAGGAAGAATGGATTTCCAACAATGACTAGGCACTGGGGTACCACCTGTCACAGTACGGGGCCTAGATCACCGTAGCGAGGATTACTCCCTTCATCCCCTGCAACACAAGGCCGGAACCATTTCTTACTGAACAGTCCCGAACAAGATAAACCCCGTGGTTGGCGCGACCAACCACCCACTGAGCCGAAATATATAAAAAGGGACATCTAGACAGGGGAAATATCTTGTCCTGCTTGGGCATGACCCACCTAACCTTGCTGCATATCCCCTGATTTTCAGTCATTCCCGGTTGATGAGGCTTGAGGCTAAGCGTTACCTTTAGAACGTTTTCACTTAGAATGCCCATCGTCCACCTGACGATGTTTCGCAAGCATTCATCCATACAAGTCCGTCCCGGGTTCGAACGGAACCGAAGGCACTATTCCTACTACATCCATTTTGGAAGTATCCTCAGGATTAGCAGCGAATAGCCCTTGCACTTCACTGCTCCATCTTCGACTCCGAACACGTTTTTCGCACGAAACGTACAAACCGGATCGAAGTGGTTTTCGAGAAATAAATCTCGATCCCGGTCTCTTCGAAACGATCAACGCATTTGTCCAATATTGATAGTCGGTGATTTAACTATCAATTAATATTCACAAACAACCATCAACCAAAAAATAATTTCCCAAATTATTTATTATCTTCAAAATATCTTTATAAGATATATTTCTATTTTCCATTCCTTTGAAACCAGCTTCAAAACCCTTCTTCTTTCCAGAATAAACTTTCCCCAAATATTTTCTATCTCTTCTGAAATCACCAAGTACAAAACTAGATTTAAAAATAATTTAAAACACTTTACTTAGAAATATATACTTATAAAACATTTAAATTAAAGCTACTTTAATAATTTGTTAATAATACATACTATATGAATATTTGAAAATAAAGTTACTTAATAAATATAAAACTAGATTTATACTTTTAAAAACAAAATACTAAGGTACTTCTTAATAATTGCTACTAAAATAGATTAAAAGAAAATCTTACTTGAGACTTTAAATATTAGAAATAATAAATTTTACAAAACTTGTTTCCTTTAAAACAATTTTAAAAAATTTAATTTATATTTAAACATTTACTTTTTTAAAAAAACATGTACTTGGCTATCCAGAGAAATTCCAACTTCAATCACTCAAATCAAATTTCCAAACTTGATTTCCAATTTCAATTTGTTTGAAATAAATTTCTTTACTTCCTTAATTCATTTTAAAATTCATTAATATTGACTTATTATTAATGTTATTACTTCCCGTTTGTTTTTAAACCTTTTTAAGTGAAATATACGAATTTCAGCTTTTCCCAACTTCTTCTTTATTTCTTTTAATAATTTAAATCTTAAATTTTAAATAAATGTTTTATTCTTTTAATTAATATCACTGAAGATTAGAATTCATTAGCTCTTTGTTTATTCAAATTTCATTTCTATACTCAAGATTTATTTACTAGAATTTTTAAGTCACTTTATTTCTTTCTAATTCATTCGAAAATTTATTCAAATTTCTATAATTATTTTACTTACAAATTTCACTTCTTTTGTTATCTTAATAAAAATCCAATTTATATATTTTTTGTAATTCATCATACCCAATTATATCCAATCGAACTATAGCATTCAATATTCCAATAAAGATCATCATAAGAAATCAAATAAATCACAACAGAGGGAATTAAATAATTTAAATAAATATTGAGGGGTCCAGTTGGATCCCTCCAACCTGTTTTCCCTGCATCCACAGATGTTAGCACAACATAATATACCAATTCCAGAATATATCATACTATAGCACATCAATCAATCAACTTCAACCATTCAAACAATTATTCAAAATTTAATCATTTAAATTTAAATTTAAACTGAGTGAGATTAACTCACCTTGACTTAATTTGCAATCCAATCCTAACGGCTTTATATCTTCCGGATATTGACCTTGTAAAAACAATTCACGATTTATTACTATTTGAATATATCAAATAATCGATCACCATTCACTTATTTAATTTTTAACTTATTCTTTGATTTAAGAACGTTTAACTGATAGTTTCCTTTGACAAATTATTTTTAACAACTCAAAAAAAAAAAAAAAATCAAACAAATTAATTACACAGCTTAAAAATTTCAAACCCATTCCTTAATAAAAATTCATTTATACATATTTAGAATCTAATTTTATATAAATCTCTAGTCATTCCAAAATTTCTATATTCATTATATATATTAAAAATCTGTAGTAACATGTATACACATGTTTATAAATTAAAGAAAATAAATCCCCTATGAACTTACTGTCATTCATTTTTTTTCTTTTTCTCTAGCCTATACATATCTATACATATACATAATTCGAACTTATCGTAAATTCATTTGATTTTCTGCTGTTCATCAAACCTTTTTTTTCCTTCTGTATAAATGTAAATATGTATTACTATTATCTTTCTCTTTACTTACGTTTTACTGAGCAAAAACATATATATAAATTAATTTAAATCATAACAAAATGTAAATTATACCTTACCACTCTACCCCTTCGTTTCTAGCTCCGAGATCCTAGATCCATGATCTCCAAATCGATGCCATCGCGAGTTTCCAGATCTCGAACACGAGCTCTGAAATCCTCAAATTCGAAGACTTAGTTTAACGCTAGAAAGAACTCGCGCAAGCTCCTAAATTGACTGCCTCTACTACTAATTTGAACTCCCAGGCTTCGCCATCAGATGGTGTTGCAACTCATTCCACAGTCCTCCCTTAATGTCGCGCTATAGGCGAGCTACCCGCCTCCAAATGAGTGGACGCGTGAGTATAAGCCGCGATTCGAAGTCGAGTTTCCCCCTTTTTCCACGCGAGCCGATAGATTTAGATCATGAGGTAAATGCGAAAATTAGATTCGCGATTCTGGTCTGAAATGGAATCATGCGGCCGATCATATTTTTTTTCTTTCTGAAACTTTGTTGAACGATTGAACTCGAAGAGAAGAGAAACAAGAAAACTCGGCATCTCAAATTAATTTCGTAGAAGAGGATGCGGCATTACTATATTATTTAAAAAATGGACAGTGATCATATTCTCACGAGAACGAGATCTGAAAAAAAGGAAAAAGGATTCGGTAGATATAATCGTCTCCAGATATTTATCTGATCTTGGCTTCTGAGGGAAGACAAGGGTAGCGTGCTTAAAACGAGAAGGGGAGACAACTAGGTCGACGGAAACCAGATGCTATGGTGTCTACTGATTTAATTAAATTTTTATTTATATAAAAATCTCGATTAAATTTTCAACGCGTTTACTTAACGTACACACATACACAAACTCCGATCAATACGAAATTTGAAAGCCGATAATAATTCAATACTACGGACCCAATGGAACTGGTTTCGTCAAATTCCGAGACTATGCCTCGGAAGGCTATTTTTTTTAAATTCAATTTAAACTATAAAATTTTAACACTGAACAAATTACCGTTAAATTCAATTTTAAAACTTTGATTATCGTCAATGTTATCAATATAAATTCTATAAGCCTTCAAATTATTTTTAACAGGCATAGAATTCCAGATTCAATATTTTACTCAACTTCAAATTGTTTAATTCAATAATTTAATTATCCAATAAATTATGATATTCGTAAATCAAGTTAAAATTAACTTTTAAATATTTAAAATCAATTAAATATTCAAATTCTAAACACTCAAAAATTCCGGGTCGTCACATTCCTCCCCCCTTAAAAGAATTTCGTCCCCGAAATTACTAGTTATGAAGAATGGTCCAATACCCATTTACTTTTCCTCAAAACCAAACAATTCAACATCCTTACCAATTATCTTTTTACAAAAGGTCCATTATTATTCTTATTAACTGTCCAAACCTTTCCCTAGATTTCAAACAATCCTATTTGCCCAACCATACAAGTTTTAACCATAAAACCAATTTTGAATTATCAAAATTTTCTCAAAATTTTCTAACTCCCTAAATTCCCGAAAAATTTCGCCAGCGTCTCCTTTGCGCGGCTAGCTCGGTACAACTACAAAATGGCTCTACGACCTCCCAAATCAAAAAAGAAAACAAAAAAGCCAAGTGGCTCAATCCAAATCCAAATCCAAATCCCAATCAAATTCCATACCAAATTTAAATGCGTACCTTTTTGTCGGGCAATTCAAATTTATCTCTTGAAATCAAATCCAATTTCATTTTCCCTTTCATAATACCCGCATATCCTGCTTAGCACTAATATCAAATCACAATATCCCAAAATATTTTATCGACTTTCTTACAAAATGTCAATATCTATTCATTTCAATATTATCTTAGATTATATTTGTAATATCAATTTCCAATCAAGAATTTACCATTCCTCTCTTGAGTTAGTATGAACATTTTATATGTTTCTTATCTTTATTTCCCTTTACCTCTTTTAGTTTATACTTATTTCTATTCAAATCGATTTCCACATTACATATGTATTTCATTTATTTTCAACTTTGATTTTTTAAATTTTATCCTTCATTTATAACTAGTTTAAGTCATTACTTTAATTAGTTTCATTTACTAACTTATTTTAGTTTCCAATTCTAAATAGTTTTGTCGTTAACAAAATTTTCCAAAATTTTCAAAAATTTTCTAACTCCCAAAATTTCTGAAAATTTTTGGCAGAGTCCCCTTTGTACGGAGGAGCTTTTGCAATTTGACAAAAGAGATAAATATATATACATCGACCCACACGGTCGGAAAAACCAAAAACAGTTCATATTTCCTATTTTAATTGCGTAGGCGTACCTTATTTAGCATTTTAAGCAAGCGGCTTATTATTTTTAGCAAATAGCACAACCAAATCCAGCCATACGGCTTCCAGGTACCTGTACTTACTCAATTTAAACATGTAAGTGCCAAATATATGCAGTTTAACAGTATATCACTTATTCACACTTGTTAAAACATATGAATTCTAAAAGAAACAGATACCAAACATTTTTCTATAAGCAATTTATATAGGTCCCATGCTAATTTAACTGTTCCAATTTATTTATAACCATTTTCACTCAATTCGAATGGTTTTCGATTCATTCGTATACAACTCCATCAATTTGAATGGTTTAGAACTCAATTGCTTACTTTTAATTTATTCTTAAGCAAATTGAACCCATATTTAATTCAATTGCTTACAAAATCAATTTATTTTACTTCCACCAACTCATAGAATTTTAATTACTTCCATTTACATCCAATGACAATTTATTCTATGCAATTTGACAAGATTTTTGTGAATAAATAAGTATTTATGTTTATAACCAATTTAAATTGACACCAACTCAATTTATACTTAATTCTGTTCCATTTCGGATTTATTCACAATTCATATATTCTCAATTTCATTGCATTTCAATTTTATTAACCAAATTAGTTCATTCAAAACCATTAACAATTTAGGTACATCTCCATTACCAATTTAATTTCCTTCTTATTTTAATTCATTCACATCCATTCATTTACATTTAAAACCATTCCAAAATTGTTTATTCCAAACTATTTTATTTAGCTCGAAAACAATTCAGGCTATTTCATTCAATAACCATTTCTCAACTCATTTAAACCAACACTTAATTTGGTTCTTATTTATCCCATCCATTTTGAATTTTTATTTTCTTAAATTTTATTCACAACCCACCAAATTTTATTCCGATCCAAATTATTTTTTTCTTGGTTTAAATTCCATCCAATATCATTAAACTTGGTTTTAAGTTGAATTCAATTCAACTCTCAATTAAATCTCATTTTTTTATCTACAATTTCGTTTGATTAGTTATTACGAAATTTTAAATTTCCAGATTTAACTTATTTAATTGATTACATGACCATTTCCAATTTATTTCCGCTTATTTGGATTTTATTCGCAATTTAAACCATCACTATTTTAAATCTACTCTCATTTTTATTCTATACATTTCCAATTATATTTAATTTATTACCACTTCAAGTTAAATTTTAATTTAATAACTCAAGTTCTAATTCTACCATTCACTTTTAAAATTACCATTCAATTTTATTAACTTACATTGCAATTTCATTCACAAATCATTTAATTAATTGCAAGGCCACTTTCAATTATATTTTCTTCACTAATGATTCAAGTCGAATTTGATTTATAACTTGAATTTTATTTCCAAACTTCATTATTAGCTTACAATACAACTTCTATATAACTACATTGAATTCCATTTTCAATTTTATAAGTCTCAAATTATATTTCATACAATCACACTCATTCTAGGCTTGAATATATTCATCTTTTATTTTTAACTCAAGCCTGCTATTTATTTATAGCCCAAGCATATTTTATTTCTATGGATTTTTAATTCTCTTATAAGTTATTTTGATTTATTATTTCAATTTCCCATTTCTTATCCAATTTACTTTTCATTTATTCAGGTAAGAATTTAATTCCATTCATTAATTCAATTGACTTCTCATTCCAATTCAATTTCTACTTTATCTCAGTTTTATTTAACTCAATTCAATTTCAACTTAATTCGAATACAACTGTATATTATTTCCAGCTTATTCAATTTATTTTAATCCAGTTAAATTTTATTCTCCAATCCAAGTTAATTTCATTTTTAACTCTTCTCTTTAAATTTAAATTCCATTATCCAAAGCTTAAATTTCTTCCTGATTTACAAATCCTTCTCATTTATAAGCTTACAACTTATCTTACCCGGATTTTTAAACACCCAGCTTTGGTTTCAAATTGTTTTGAAATCTCCAACATCTCAAATCATATTTCTCAAAAATTAAACCAATTCTGGTTTTATTCCCAACAAATTTCCTTTGAAATTTCAAAAACAAACAGGTTTTCCTGAACAAATAATTTGGCAGCAATTCATCACTTAGAAACTCGAAAATGAACATCGATGATGCTGCAGTCATCACCGAAGTTATTTTCCAGTGACTAAAGTGAATTCAATGCTGTATTCCTTCAAAAATCCATTTTTAAACAAATTTCCTTTTAGAAATAACCTAAAACAACAATAATACTATTTACCTCCAAAATACTTCCAAAATCTCCAGGGTTTTAAAGTTTTCAAATTCTATTTTAATTCAAATTTTAACTAAAAATGCATTTGTATAGTTTATGCTTATACAAATTCCCAATTAATTATATTTCAATTTATAATTTACACTTTTAATTCATATTTATAAATTTCACTCTATAATGAATTTATTTCCCTAAATTTTAGTTATATTTCAATTTCTAGTTAAATTTTCACTTAACAAAGATAATACTCTAATATTACCATTTCTAACATCCAAGCAACCATATTTTAGCTAAGATGGTTTACAAAACTTTTATTTATCAAAATATATTTTGGGTAAAATTATTTCATTTACCCACATTTAAAACAATGCCGTGTCAATTGTTCTATTCAAGTGTTTAGAAAACCCTTCAATACAGTTGCGCAGACTGTGTCGACGAAGGTTCATATGCCACTCAATAAATCAATCAACACAATATTAAAACAATTTATATTCACTAACAAGTACGCGCTCATATCTATTAATACGCTCAAACTCATTTTAGAGTACTATAGACTTTAATTTATGAGTAATTCCCACCAGAGCCAAGGTTATCACCAACCTAAGCTCTGATACCAAGTGTGACGACCGCCAAATCCGTACCCCTTGAGTCAACATTATTCTACAACAATCAACTCAAGTTGCACAGAAATACGAACCATTTGGGTTTAAGAAGGAGAGGTAGAAGAAGAGAAAACAAAATCAACATTAGATTCTAACCATCGCAGCGGAATAAATTATAATAGGGAATAAATAATCTTTACTCAAAATCAAATATATCAGTTTACATATATTACATCATCAGAGTACATCAGTCATAGCTCACATCTATAACATACAATGGGTACACAACACTCAACACAGCGGAAATATATATATATATATATACAAGTACGAGAATGCGTATCGTCATCCAGCTCGTCTCCTGAGCTCCACAGCATCATATCCTGTATTCTATAATACTCGGTCTGACCCGAGCATTACAGTTAAATAATACCCGAGTCAGTCTGGAATACCAGCGTGAGAAAATCACACCCAATTGATTATTAAAGTTTCAAAAATTCTTTGAAAACAAAAGCATCTCGTAAGACCACGCCACAAATAAACATGTCGGGTTTTTACCTTGCGATAGCTAAAACAATTTTTATAGAAATCCTCTGATATTATAATAGGGTCCATATACAAATACTTATAAAATAGCCGAAATTGTTACATCTATTAAATTCCAGCTACTAGCCACAGAGTGGGTAATACAAACAAAACTCGTACAAGGCTCGTAGGAAGAATGGATTTCCAACAATGACTAGGCACTGGGGTACCACCTGTCACAGTACGGGGCCTAGATCACCGTACCGAGGATTACTCCCTTCATCCCCTGCAACACAAGGCCGGAACCATTCCTTACCGAACAGTCCTGAACAAGATAAACCCCGTGGTTGGCGCGACCAACCACCCACTGAGCCGAAATATATAAAAAGGGACATCTAGACAGGGGAAATATCTTGTCCTGCTTGGGCGTGACCCACCTAACCTTGCTGCATATCCCCTGATTTTCAGTCATTCCCGGTTGATGAGGCTTGAGGCTAAGCGTTACCTTTAGAACGTTTTCACTTAGAATGCCCATCGTCCACCTGACGATGTTTCGCAAGCATTCATCCATACAAGTCCGTCCTGGGTTCGAACGGAACCGAAGGCACTATTCCTACTACATCCATTTTGGAAGTATCCTCAGGATTAGTAGCGACTAGCCCTTGCACTTCACTGCTCCATCTTCGACTCCGAACACGTTTTTCGCACGAAACGTACAAATCGGATCGAAGTGGTTTTTGAGAAATAAATCTCGATCCCGGTCTCTTCGAAACGATCAACGCATTTGTCCAATATTGATAGTCGGTGATTTAACTATCAATTAATATTCACAAACAACCATCAACCAAAAAATAATTTCCCAAATTATTTATTATCTTCAAAATATCTTTATAAGATATATTTCTATTTTCCATTCCTTTGAAACCAGCTTCAAAACCCTTCTTCTTTCCAGAATAAACTTTCCCCAAATATTTTCTATCTCTTCTGAAATCACCAAGTACAAAACTAGATTTAAAAATAATTTAAAACACTTTACTTAGAAATATATACTTATAAAACATTTAAATTAAAGCTACTTTAATAATTTGTTAATAATAAATACTATATGAATATTTGAAAATAAAGTTACTTAATAAATATAAAACTAGATTTATACTTTTAAAAACAAAATACTAAGGTACTTCTTAATAATTGCTACTAAAATAGATTAAAAGAAAATCTTACTTGAGACTTTAAATATTAGAAATAATAAATTTTACAAAACTTGTTTCCTTTAAAACAATTTTAAAACATTTAATTTATATTTAAACATTTACTTTTTTTTAAAAACATGTACTTGGCTATCCAGAGAAACTCCAACTTCAATCACTCAAATCAAATTTCCAAACTTGATTTCCAATTTCAATTTGTTTGAAATAAATTTCTGTACTTCCTTAATTCATTTTAAAATTCATTAATATTGACTTATTATTAATGTTATTACTTCCCGTTTGTTTTTAAACCTTTTTAAGTGAAATATACGAATTTCAGCTTTTCCCAACTTCTTCTTTATTTCTTTTAATAATTTAAATCTTAAATTTTAAATAAATGTTTTATTCTTTTAATTAATATCACTGAAGATTAGAATTCATTAGCTCTTTGTTTATTCAAATTTCATTTCTATACTCAAGATTTATTTACTAGAATTTTTAAGTCACTTTATTTCTTTCTAATTCATTCGAAAATTTATTCAAATTTCTATAATTATTTTACTTACAAATTTCACTTCTTTTGTTATCTTAATAAAAATCCAATTTATATATTTTTGGTAATTCATCATACCCAATTATATCCAATCGAACCATAGCATTCAATATTCCAATAAAGATCATCATAAGAAATCAAATAAATCACAACAGAGGGAATTAAATAATTTAAATAAATATTGAGGGGTCCAGTTGGATCCCTCCAACCTGTTTTCCCTGCATCCACAGATGTTAGCACAACATAATATACCAAAGAATATATCATACTATAGCACATCAATCAATCAACTTCAACCATTCAAACAATTATTCAAAATTTAATCATTTAAATTTAAATTTAAACTGAGTGAGATTAACTCACCTTGACTTAATTTGCAATCCAATCCTAACGGCTTTATATCTTCCGGATATTGACCTTGTAAAAACAATTCACGATTTATTACTATTTGAATATATCAAATAATCGATCACCATTCACTTATTTAATTTTTAACTTATTCTTTGATTTAAGAACGTTTAACTGATAGTTTCCTTTGACAAATTATTTTTAACAACTCAAAAAAAAAAAAATCAAACAAATTAATTACACAGCTTAAAAATTTCAAACCCATTCCTTAATAAAAATTCATTTATACATATTTAGAATCTAATTTTATATAAATCTCTAGTCATTCCAAAATTTCTATATTCATTATATATATTAAAAATCTGTAGTAACATGTATACACATGTTTATAAATTAAAGAAAATAAATCCCCTATGAACTTACTGTCATTCATTTTTTTTTCTTTTTCTCTAGCCTATACATATCTATACATATACATAATTCGAACTTATCGTAAATTCATTTGATTTTCTGCTGTTCATCAAACCTTTTTTTTTCCTTCTGTATAAATGTAAATATGTATTACTATTATCTTCCTCTTTACTTAATTTTTACTGAGCAAAAACATATATATAAATTAATTTAAATCATAACAAAATGTAAATTATACCTTACCACTCTACCCCTTCGTTTCTAGCTCCGAGATCCCAGATCCATGATCTCCAAATCGATGCCATCGCGAGTTTCCAGATCTCGAACACGAGCTCTGAAATCCTCAAATTCGAAGACTTAGTTTAACGCTAGAAAGAACTCGCGCAAGCTCCTAAATTGACTGCCTCTACTACTAATTTGAACTCCCAGGCTTCGCCATCAGATGGTGTTGCAACTCATTCCACAGCCCTCCCTTAATGTCGCGCTATAGGCGAGCTACCCGCCTCCAGATGAGTGGACGCGTGAGTATAAGTCGCGATTCGAAGTCGAGTTTCCCCCTTTTTCCACGCGAGCCGATAGATTTAGATCATGAGGTAAATGCGAAAATTAGATTCACGATTCTGGTCTGAAATGGAATCATGCGGCCGATCATATTTTTTTTTTCTGAAACTTTGTTGAACGATTGAACTCGAAGAGAAGAGAAACAAGAAAACTCGGCATCTCAAATTAATTTCGTAGAAGAGGATGCAGCATTACTATATTATTTAAAAAATGGACAGTGATCATATTCTCACGAGAACGAGATCTGGAAAAAAGGAAAAAGGATTCGGTAGATATAATCGTCTCCAGATATTTATCTGATCTTGGCTTCTGAGGGAAGACAAGGGTAGCGTGCTTAAAACGAGAAGGGGAGACAACTAGGTCGACGGAAACCAGATGCTATGGTGTCTACTGATTTAATTAAATTTTTATTTATATAAAAATCTCGATTAAATTTTCAACGCGTTTACTTAACGTACACTCATACACAAACTCCGATCAATACGAAATTTGAAAGTCGATAATAATTCAATACTACGGACCCAATGGAACTGGTTTCGTCAAATTCCGAGACTATGCCTCGGAAGGCTATTTTTTTTTTAAATTCAATTTAAACTATAAAATTTTAACACTGAACAAATTACCGTTAAATTCAATTTTAAAACTTCGATTATCTTCAATGTTATCAATATAAATTCTATAAGCCTTCAAATTATTTTTAACAGGCATAGAATTCCAGATTCAATATTTTACTCAACTTCAAATTGTTTAATTCAATAATTTAATTATCCAATAAATTATGATATTCGTAAATCAAGTTAAAATTAACTTTTAAATATTTAAAATCAATTAAATATTCAAATTCTAAACACTCAAAAATTCCGGGTCGTCACAGCTACTTTTTGCAAACAGTCGAATTAGGACTCGAGACCACTTCCATTGAGTTCAAAATTCCGTTTGC
Source organism: Allium cepa (assembly GCA_030765085.1). NCBI lineage: Eukaryota > Viridiplantae > Streptophyta > Magnoliopsida > Asparagales > Amaryllidaceae > Allium > Allium cepa. The sequence goes on from CM060931.1 coordinate 316,080,812, forward strand.
CACCTTTTTGAGTATAAGCTTCGATATGTTTGGAGAAAGTTGATTTTTGCTACTTTTTCCCACTTATGACTTTGGTTTGGACTGCACCCTTATTAGCTCAGCCCAACCCCCTTCTCTTCATAACTTCTCCTCTTTGCTTAAACACTCCAGCTTTAGCAACAATGGTGGAAGAGAATGGGAAATAGAAATTCCTAAGCCCTAGTTCCTCTTGCTAGCTCAAGTTCTTGCTCCAAATTCAAAGAGAACCCATTGGTAAGCATCTCCTTCATCTTCTCCAACTCTTTCTGCATTCAATTTCAGAAATTTTCTAAACCTAATTTAGGAAATGTTTCTCCTTTTAGCTTAGATTCAAGCTTCTAGTGTTGAGATTGAAGTGTGGTTGATTTCCATTTGCTTTCAAGCTTCTTCTTCTATTGTTTGGGTTCAAAGGTGAGATTTTTAATCTCACATCTATGCTTATAATTCTCTTCTATTGTTAGGTATGAATTCCTAACACTTATTCGTGTGCATTTGCTTTCAGTTTGGATTGATTTGGTGAATATTCCAATTTTTAGTGTTTTGAGTTCAATTCTTTAAAAATCATAATTTTGATATTTGAACATGTTTTTGGTGATGCATCGAGGAGCCAATAGGGCCGGGTAGCCGTTAGGCATAATTCCCTAGCGTCCGTGCTCGTTCGGTTGCGAATTGGTGGAGGTTGCATATCAATTTATGGGCATCAATTTGAAGAGCATCAGGTTTGGCCGACCGACCCCCCTGGTCCGGTCGACCGACCTGCTAGTAAAAGTGCAGTTGCACTTCTCTGTTTCTGGTTCGGCCGACCGACCCCCCTGGTTCGGTCGACCGACTTGATGCCCGAGAAGTTTCCAACCCCTGGTTCGGTCGACCGACTCAGGGAGTCCGGTCGACCGACCTGCTACTATTTGCCAGATTAGCCTATATTGCTAATTCGTTTGAATATCCAACTTTAATCGATTCGTGTTGTCTCCCTTTTGTTGTTGTCATTTATTATCGACTTTGATGACCTTTTCTTTGGGAATTTTAGATATATCCACTTTGATGGATTTGATATCAATTTCTTTGGATTTTATTCACGTTTTCGAATGTGAATCTTAGTGATTGATTGTTCCTACAATCTTCTTCGTGATTTGTCACTTTAAAAATATAAAGGTTTTCTATGCTAGTAGTAAATATCAAAACTCTTTCTTCAAATGATTTCAACACTATTTTATTACAAAGCTCGTTTTCTTAAACCGTTTTCCAATCTATTAGTATATATAAGCCTTTACCTCACTCGTATGAGAAATCTAATTAAACGACTTAGTAAAACAAGTGGTATGAAACGCTTGCGTTTACTTCGTCGGTTAATTCTTGGACTTGTTCGATTGAATCTCTTGTGACAATTTTCTAGTGGTGATCTACAATTTGTTCGTAAATATTTAAGTTAAGCTAGTGGTTATGGGACATGAAGCTAAGCTCATATATTTACTAGCTTACTGTAATCGACACTTCTCTTTGATCATGACGATCATTTTATGGTTTAGACTAGCATTGTGCGATGTCTCTTTGTCCACGTGGAGGACTGTACGTCGTTTTATTTGAGCTTCGGCTCACCAGGAGGAGCTTCGGCTCAAAGTCCGCAATGGGGGACTATACCCTGTCACGAGGAGCTTCGGCTCACCAGGAGGAGCTTCGGCTCAATGTCCGCAATGGGGGCCTATACCCTGTCACGAGGAGCTTCGGCTCACCAGGAGGAGCTTCGGCTCAAAGTCCGCAATGGGGGACTATACCCTGTCACGAGGAGCTTCGGCTCAATGTCCGCAATGGGGGACTATACCCTGTCATGAGGAACTTCGGTTCACCAGGAGGAGCATCGGCTCAAAGTCCGCAATGGGGGACTATACCCTGTCAGGAGGAGTTTTTGACTCACAAGGAGGAGCTTCGGCTCAAAGTCCGCAATGGGGGACTATACCTTGTCTGGAGGAGCTCCGGCTCATTTTTTCTGGGATTGGCCATCCTTTTATTGTGATTTCTGGATTTCTTGTGTTGATTTCTGGAATTTATGTTTCACCAACTTTTACGATTGGCATTGATATATATGTCATTTATTGTGGCTTGGTGAATGAAATTAGGAGTATGACATTCCTTTTTATCTTGAGTAGATTATTGTGATATTGATTAATCTCTTATTGATTTTCAATTACTTATTTATCACAGCTTGGCATTGTGATTATTATATGTTTATGTCATATCTCTTATTATATATCACTTCATCTGATATTTATAGCTAGACTGATCCGTTTATTATTTTCTTCTTAAATAATACTCGGGTCAGACTGAGATTTTACAGGTGCTTCTGCTTGACTCCTTATCGGACCATCTTCTGACTTTTGGCTAACTACTTTAGTTTAGTAGTTTTTGTTGTATACATTTGAGATACAGACTCTATGATGTATACTTATTCTTTTGTCTAGCACTTGTATCTATTCTTTTTTATATTGTGGATCTTGTTTGACCACTACTCTGATGTACACTTTCATGTGTAATATTCATATCTATTTCCGCCTTTGTGATATGAATTGTCTGTGACTGATTTATGTTATGTTTACTTTTATATTTGTTTCCGAAGATATTATAGCCACTGTGTAGTAGCTTTGAGTTTGTGTCGGCATGTCGGATTTCCACTTGAAAAGAATTGCATGCTATACTATCTGACATATCGATGCTCGCACAAAGCAATTACACGGATGGTCGCTCCTCAACAGCCTTATTCTCCGTGCTAGTTGACAGCATTCACCGTAATGTTCTTGGCTAGCGTGGGTATAGAGGTGGGGCGTCACATAAATAAATGAAATTAAGTAGTATATATGAAAGATAATAAACTTAAGTAAATGATTGAAGCTATTTATTAATAAAATAAGCAGAAAGATGAATACTGCAAATAAATGAAGATAAAGAAAAAAGGGAATAAATCATCATATAAAGCAAATCAAACAATAAATGAAATGAAATTGGAAAATTTAATTTGATTTTTTGTTTGGAAGTGTTGTTTGTTTTGGCCTATGGTTTTTGGGTAAGGATATTTTAAAATTGTTGGGATGTATGAATAATCTATTTAATTTCACCTAAGACTGTTGAGTGAAGGGTACGCTTAGTAGTTTATTTTTCATTCCGTACAATTTAAAGTTGAACCCGAACAACGATTTTTTTTGTTTGATATGAATGAATGATTGATTTTATGGTTGTATGCCTTGTTGCAAGTGTTTGATGTTGTATTGATTTGTTTGTTGATGGTTGAACCCACTTTAAATATTTCATCTTATACAATTGTTAACATTTTTGGATTATATATGTGAAATACAGGTTATGGAAGCAATTGCTACTGCTTTTGGTTTCATAATTTAAGCGTTATAGCCCAACAAATAGGTACGTTTCGCGGACTATGGTTTATACCATTATTTTATTATTTTTCCCGTATTGGGATATTTTTTTTTGAAATAGTTGTTATATATTGTTATATTGATATTATATTTTCTCCCGAGCCTCTCCGTACAAAGGAGACTCTGCCAAAAATTTTCCGTAAATTTTGGACTTAGAAATTTTTTTGAAAATGTTTTCTAAACTTTATTAATTTAAATATAAAAAGATCTATCGGTTATAAATTGGTATATTTTGTTTAAATTAACTAATTTTTAAATTTATTTGTTTATGAATTTAATATTTAAATAAGATATATCGATTTCTTAACTCTTCTTTTCCCTTCTTTCCTTTTCGGGGACGAAAAGTTTTGAGTGGATGAAAGTGTAACGACCCGTAAAATTCGATGATTAAAATGAGTTAAATTAATAAGATTTTAGTTAAATTTAGAAGGAAATAAAAATCGTATAATTTATGTTGGAACTTAAGTTATTTATAGGCAGTAATTGATGAATAAAAAGTTTGAAACCAAGTAAAGAAATTTATGGAGAACATTTAATAGTAATTTATGAATATATTATGCAATTGAAAATTTATGGATTTGTTAAAGAATGCAAAGTTGTAATTGAGTGTAAACAGGAACATTTGGTAATTATTTAAAATAAGAAATATGTGATTTCATGAGATATTTAATTGGGTATTTTATAAATGTTACATTTATGGGAATGTGATACAATGTTAGAAATTAGTTGTAGCAATTGTAATTAAAATCAATAATTTAGAATAAAATCGCAATTAATTGGAAATAATGAAATTTGTCTTACTTGGTTATAAGTTTATTATAAGCAACAAATGGAAATGTTGAATTAGTGAATCATTAATAAAATTATTAACTAGAATGGAATTCAAATCAATATAATTATGGAAAGTATAATTGTTGCACTTGAGTAAGTTTTAAAAATAAAAGCGATTAAAGGTACTTAAACGACAATTAATGAACGTATTAAATTTCTAAAGGTCAAAATTGATTGCATTAGTAAATTGGGAAAGGAATTCAAAATTATGTTAACTAATGAAGAATAAATAATAAAATGTAAATTTATAAAATCAATGGTCGTTAAGTAGTTATAATATTTATGTTGATAATAAACATTACTTAGTGATTATTAATATAGTAACGGAAGGGGGAATGTAAATTAATAGAAACCTAAATTTATATTTTAGGTCGTAATTGGTGAATTGAGAAACAAATTCAAATGAGGTATTTGATGGAAATCTTTAATAAATAAGAATTTGTTGTTCTTGTATTATAAACTTAGGTATAATTGAAATTGCTTCTAATAGAATATAATAGGAAGGGAAGTATTATAAATGAATGGTTAGAAACTTAAGTAAACAATTGGGAGGCTAAGAAATTTGATTAAGCATAATTACTATAAATAAATAAATGATAATAAATGAGGTTATGTAATAATGAAGGAATGAATAAATATATAATGCAATAAAAGAAGAAACTGACATGACAATTATAAATGAAAACGAATATTTGGGAGTAATAAATGAAAATTTTGAAATAAACATTGAACCAATAAATAAAAGTAAAAGTTGTAAAATAAGAAAATGTAAATTTTATGAATGAATCCTTATATGAATAGAAAAGGGAATGAAGCAATAAATGTTATGAGATGAAATATATAAGGATGAGACTGAATTAGGAAAATTGGTGATTATCATTAATTGTTTACCCATTTGTTTCATCTATTGAATTAGTTTTAAATCCATTGGAATAAAACATAATAAAAAAAACTACGTTAATGAAAATTTAGAGGAAATTTGAGAATTAATGCAATAACTAATTTAGTGCGAATAAATTTATGGAACCAATGGTAAGGTCTTAACTAATTGTAATTATTAATTTGAAATAATGACTATTGGTTGAATAAAGGGATGGAATAAAATTTTATCAATATATTGGAATTTAATACACGATAATAGGATAAATTGCAATTCAATGAATAGTAAATACTTAGAAGATTGTATAATGGAAATTTAGATAAAATTTAAGAATATCATTATAAACTTGTATTAAATCGTGGTAAAAGTCCAAGTAATTAAAAAGGATGAATTGGTTAGTTTATAAATATTGAATAAAAGATGATTAATTAATTTAATATTAATATATTTAATTGATAGGAAGTAATTTTTCTACTTCTCATTACATTCATTTAGCCTATTTTGAAACTTAATCAACTGAAATTAATGTAATTGAAAATTTTCAATTAATAGGAGAGAGAATACTAATTGTAATAGGTGCAATTAAAAGCAGCTTATGTTTTGTGAAAATATAAGGAAAGTTTTGATTCAATGAAAAAAACATTTACATCAAATAAAACGAATGTTTCATCTGTGAATGTAGGTTTAATTTCATTAAAATAAAGAATAGAAAGATTGATTTTAAAGAAAGAAATATATGTTTATTTGAACTGTGTTTTAGCTTACAGATTGATTACAAGGATAGGAAAATAATCTATTTATTACTCTTGGGTATTAACAATAAATTTATAAACGTGTTTAAATGAACAATTGTTATATTTGTTTATCCATTTTAGTTGTCTGTTTTAAAATTTAACTTTGTAAGTAAATGCAATTAATGTAATTCAAATGTTTCAATTAAAAGGAAATGTTACGACCCGATATTTTCAACCATTCGCATCCGCACATGTCGGACTTGAATTGTTCAAAATACCGCGTTGTAAATAAAATTTGGCGAATCTCGGAATATACAGTAAATAAATAATCATAGGATCATAGACACAGATATCAGAAAACTCGCAGTGGAATTTAAAAATACTTAGTGGTTCATGAAGCCACTATAAATAGTCTCAATCAAATAAAAATTACATAGTCTTTAATCCAAATATAGTTTTAAATCATCAGTGGAACAATCCAAATGTCCACTAGCCTTGATTTCATAAATTTAGATAAAGAACTGGAAGGGAAGTTTGCCAGCAGCTTGAAAGTGATCTACAGAAATTCTAGCTCCGGGATGAAAACTGAACTGCAACTCAGGCTGACCCGAGCGTAACATAAAACCTAAACACTCGAGCCAGGACATACATACTTATATAGCGTAAGCTAATTCAAGTGTACTGTAATATAGAGCAAGTAACTTAAAGGATGCTTGTGACCGCCCATCCTCTAAGGATCCGTTAAACTATTTACTATGTAGTAATATTTTCGCTATTATAATAGTGTCTATATTAAAATAAACTTACTTTTAAATAGAGTTAAGGAGTGACCCAATATTCCCCTTAACATGTAATAGTCCCAGTAGTCCATCCAATATCATGGTCCCTCCTGATCGGGAAGCCACCAGAGGATACCACACGGGCTACGGGAGAAAAACAAACTCGTACAAGGCTCGCTATGGTAGGTGACACGGCACAACTAGGCAATGCCAGGGTAGATATACCAATTACGCATCCGGACCGATGGAAACGCGCAGCGCGCAGCTACCGCCCACCTCGAACAACACTCCCAAATCAAAGGTGCGCACCAATACAATCACATAAGTAATAGAATGGCATACGAAGAAGTGCGTCCGATCAGAGGTGCTAACTCATTAATCCGTCAATCGCTCCTGTTTTAGCCACCTTATGCCAACTCACGGGAGTCGGGTCCACGTATTTACCTCATAGAAAACGCCACCACCATCCTACTTCATTCTGGAATCTCCACCGCGTACACGGTTGTCAAAGTGGTTTTCGGTATCGACAGAGAGTATGCCAGATATCCGATCCCGGTCTCTTTAACATTCAAACGTTATTATAACCCGTGGTTACAACTTTTAAAAATGGTATTTATACTTTAAAAATCAAAATAAATTTCAAATAAATTTCAATATCATAATATCATTTCAAACATCATTTATTTAAACATCAGTCATTTTATTTAATATAAAATACCATTTAAATCTATTCAATTTTTTTAGGAATTAATTGCCTTTTAACTCACATTTAAAAGTTAAATTTTTCCATTTAAAACCATTTATAGTCAATTAATTACATATTAAATTCCAAAATTTAAGCCCCTTTCCCAAAGATTATTTCCATTAAATTTTATTAAAACAATCAACAATTCAGTTTCCGAAGCACTTAAAAATGCTACCTAAAGTTATAGGTTAAGACAGTTATTTACAAATAACAGCATTTAAGTGCTGTAATAGATTATTAACTTAACAATTAAGTTTTAAATTCCCACAATATAACTTATTATCAATTATTTTACTTAACTAAAATCTCACTTTTAACAAAAATCAGAATTTTCCAAAATAAGTTATATTCCAAAATTTTACTTAAACATTCATTTATTTAACATTTTGACTTATTCAAAAATCATTATAAATTTTATAAAATCCTTTAAATACATTTAAGCCAGAATATCATAAACTTTCTATTTAAAATATTTTTAAAACATTTCATAAAATATTATATAAACCACGGGTCTGTATATAGAGTTCTAGCCTAGGTCAAGTGATACGGATATATATCATTTCAATCCGCAATTTACAAAAAAACCGGGTTCTATCATTTCAAACCCGCAATCCCAAGTTAAAAATAAATAATTAAACAATTAAATAAATAAATGAAAAAAATTTATCGTTCAGGCCTATCATTTCAGCCTATAACGATCTCAAATTTACAGGGAAATTGTAGTGATTAACAGTAAATAAGAATTAAATAGTATAACTGCAATAATATTAAAATAAATAAACAACTGATGATGTGTCAATTAATAATGGGGTTTAACATCATACGCTTATATCACAGGTAGATAAAATTTAATAAAATAAATTACAATTACACTTGTGATAAATTCACAGAGATATAGGTATGTTTGTCTGGTGAGAAATACTCACTTTTTCGCTGCTGAAGATTCAAATCAAACAACGGTATCTATCCCGAAAGAAATGAACAGAGGCACAATAAATCCAACAGATGTGACACCTCAATTTCGAACTTGAAAAATTAACGAATAATAAATTACGCGATTATGAAGCGATCAAAGCAAAATTTAATAACAACCGGAACGAGATTTATAAATTAAAAGATTTTTGACACCCGCAGCTTGACCACTCCATTGCTCAATTTGTTCAACATCTCCAATCCTCTTCCCTTTCCAAATCTGTTATTTAAATGCTTTGGGAAAAATGCTTTTTTAAAAAAATGCTTTGTTAAATCAAATAGGCTGAGTCTTGAAACAAAACGTTACTAGATTTTCATAAAAAAAAATACTTTGAAAAAAATGTATGCATGCACTTATGAAATGACAAGGTCGTGTGATTTGTTTCACACGCAACTAATAAACCACAAATCATTTTCCAGGTTAGTCTCCATTACACACTTCCATTTGTTAAAATCTTCAAAGTGGCTCACGCATGCAAATTCACATGTCCACCAAAACTACAGGTGTATATGGTTTCTTCTCCAGTGATGCAAAAAATGAAAGATATTTATTTTGTTTGTTAACATTTTATTCAAAAGTGACACCCTTATTCAATTTCACGTGGCCACAACTACAGGGACGCAGGCTAATATGTTCTATAGCATGCAAAAGAAAGAAACTAGGCTTGATTCCCTATATTACTGGACATACACGGCAAGATCAGGAGGAAAGGAGATGCATACTTATCAGGGATGGCAACAACATACTTGAGAGGTGGAGTATTCGAACATGGTGGAACGAGGAGAAGGAGCAAAGTATGCAACGTGAAAAGCATGAGAAGTAGAAATAAAAATAAAATAAAAGACAGATGCGTACCTTCAACACACACATGCAAGAAAAGAAGGTGAAGCTCTCCAGGTGATGTAAAATTTGTTTTGAACGTGTGTTGTATAAATATAGGGGAAGGTCACGTTGATTTTAAGGATGAGCAAGATTTCAGGTAAGGAGAAAAATTTAACGCGTGAAAGAAAAAGGCAGGAAATCTTTGCATTTGAAATTCAACGTTAAAAGAAATGACTTCTTGCATTTTTAAGAGTGCGTACATTTCAAGTAATGGTTGAAAAAAAAATGCGTAAAAGAAATTTGATTGATCCAAAATACTCTTTCAAGAGAAACGTGCATTAATTTAGATGAGCAAATAGGCAGGAAGAATATAAATATTGATTTTTTTATTTTAAAGAAAAATCATGAGTTGATTTTTTTGTACAAAACAACAGCAATGATTTAAATGCAGAGAAGAAAAAAGATGGCAAGAGGAAAGAATTTGAAATTTTCCGTGCGCTATGATAAAGGAAGGATGAGCGAAATTAAAGGTGGAAGAAACGGCAAGGAATTTATTTGCTTTGGATGCTACTTTAAGGATAGATTTTATACTAAATATAATAGCTGTGTTATAAATTTGTTAGGCTAAAAGATGTATTCATATACAGAGAATTTCGAAATCTGGGTAAGAAATAAATGCAGACAAGAAAGAAACGGCAACTAGAAAATTTGAAATTTCAGTGCGTTGATAAAGAGGGATGAGTGAAATTTATGGTGCAGAAACGACAAGTGATTTTAGCAAGGATTTTATGCCAATTTAAAACCAATGAAAGCTGTGAAAAAAGTAATGTTTTGCTATAAAAATCTACTAACTGATTTATTAATCCATATAGATATTGCAGTATGAATTTTAAAATACGCCAAACCGACGCAATACAATACGCCCAAAATTTATGCAAAAGTAACATTTTTAATTTATACGTTTATACGTTACTTATACCATTACAATGCGTGCCCTTTTTAAATGCGAAATTTAACAGTCTGTAAAACACTGAATTTTACAAAGTTATTACTTAACTCAAATTTTAACTTGTTTACATTCTTCGTATTTACTTATTTTAAATATACAAAATTCATTTTTATTAAAATTCCAATTGGAGTTGTCTTTTAACAAAGTAAAAATTTCAAAACTTCCAATTTTATATTTACACTTTGAAACAGTAAAGGAAAATAACAAATTTTGCTGCATTAAAAATGGGCGTAAATCAAGTGATAAAATGTTGCAAGGAATAACGTACGTTCAAACTAAATTGGGAGTGAATGCGTTGATTCAAGGAAAGAAAGTGGCAAACACTAAATATTTAGATGGCGTTGATTTAAGTGGTAGAAAATGTCACAAATTTATGGTTTGAACGTTTTTAAACAAATGTGTTCTATTTCTATTAATTCCACTTGTTAAGTTTTCAATTTACCCTATGGGTTTTCACTTTTTGATTTCTACCATTGGGACGTCTAGCAATCTAGCCCCAATTCCCTGACTAATAATTTTAAATTAGTAAATTCCCTCTAATTGATTTCCATGTTCTTCTAATCAATTAATTCCCCTTTAATAGCCTTTAATTGAATTCAATTGATTACCTTATCCCTTTTAAATTAACCTCCTTAATTGATTTCAATTAATTACCATATTACCAATTAATTATCCTCCTTAATTGATTTCAATTAATTACCATGTTCCTTCATGTCAATCAATCTCCTTTAATTTCATATTCAAATTTGGTTACTAACTTAATTAATTAATTAACTCTTTTGGTTTAATCATCAATCCTGCGACGTCTCACATTAATCCGTCCACTTTGTAGGCACTGGTAGCCGGACTGGTTACACGGGCAGATTTCCCCAACAAAAATGGGGATTAACCTCGCATCCTCATGCCATTGACCAAAAGAATTAACTTATTTATCTTTCATCAATTTAATTAACTTGCATTAATTATTCAATAAATTAATTCTAGTCAACTACTGAAATTTTACAATTAATTTCCCTATTAATTGTCATTAATTTCTTTTTGAAATATCTATTAATTGTCATTAACTTCTTTTTGAAATATCTTTTAATTGTCATTAACTCCATTTTAAAATATCCGTATATGCCTTTATTCATGTTTTGAATTGCTAACTAGGAATAAGGTAGATTCATCAAATAAATTGATTGCAAGTTTCATTGTTTTAAATTGCTTAACAATGTTCACCACTAACATAATTAATATGTCAAAATTGACAATATTCCACCAACATGATTTGCATGTCATAACCTACCCAATTAACATAAATAATTAACCACTTTAATATGTTACAAATTTTCCCCTTTCATTTTTTTTTAGGGAATGGGTATAACAACAGATATTATGATAATATCTAAAAACATTTAGTTACCACTCACTTCATTAAAAATTATAAAGTTTTTTTTCTTCTTCTTAAATTTAGTTACAAAAAATCTTATTAAATTAACGAGTTTAATTCTCTAAATTTACAGGTCATTACATTCTCCCCCACTCAAAACTTTTAGTCCTCGAAAAGGAAAGAGGTAGGAGAATAGAAACACCCTGAAAGAAAACTAAATTGAAACTCAAAATGGAGTCATTTACTTAAACCATATAAATTCAATTTAAATTAATAAATATTCAATAATTGATTTAATTCATTTGATTTTTACTGAAGACAAATCATTCTTAACTATTTCCAAATTAATTATCTTATTATCCAATTATTTTGAAATTAACAATTTCTAAAATCATAAATTTGTATAGTTATTTATAATAATCATCTTTTATTCAACAAATTTAATTCTTCTTTATTCCGGATTATTATTAAATATATTCTACTTAATATATCTTATCGCACATATTAAGTAGATTACATTTATTATAACTATTCCAATTCATTTCTAAATTTCCTTTAACACCATTTGATATTGTATATTATTCAATTATTTTTTTATTTATTTACCTCTATTTGTCTTTTTGTAATTGAAACTTTAAGTGTATATCATTTATTATAACCACTCAAATTTTATTTATAAAATCCTTTTATATTATACATTATCCAATTACATAGTTGATTTCTGAATGATTTAGGTAAGTTATATTGGCATGTAATTTAATATTATACAAGTAAAAATTTTCCAATTCTATTATTCAAGTTTAAATATTCATTCAAAATTTGACTTTATTTTATCATTAGAATCACCTTTTAACATAAATTTATGAATTAAATTTACAATTAACTTCAAACACTTTAGAGATAAATAAATACATACATATAGCATATGTCAAATCAAATTTAAATCATATATCTATATATATTATAAATTAAGTCATATTTAGAAATTCAAATCAATTAAATTTTTGAAGCAAAACTACATCGTGGTCTCTTTACTTCGATACTCGAAAATGAATGTCGATGATGTTGTAGTCATCACCGAAATTATTTTCCAGCGACAAAGAGAAGAGCACTAATTTTTAAAACTTTAAAATTCTTTGAAAACAAATTTATATTCGAAAATAATTTAAATAATAATATATCCTTTTAAGACTTTAAACACAAGGTTTGAAACTATCAGAAATTAAATTCTTAAATTCTTGTTTTAAATTCATTTCTGTTTCCAAATAATTTTATAACCATGTTTTATAGTTCAATTATTTATATAAGACAAAACCAATGGTTTACAAAGCCATAAATAAAATCAAACACTATTATCTCTAAACAACTAGTAAAATTTTGAAAATTATACTTATATATATAATATTAGATTTTCCCAAATATAAGAATAAATTTTTTCAAAACAAGTATAGAGATTTAAATTTGAAGGACTCAAATTAAAGAGAATTTTGATTTAAAGATAAGTTGGAATCAGAAGATCCGATGGTTAAATAACAGAATAAGGAACCAGATAAGTTTATATAAATCGCGGGCAACCTTAACCAGGTCAACCGTGACTTAAAGAATAAGATCGATGTGGATTTTCTAGGGTAAATCTACATTCGATCTGAAGAGATAGAGTTCAGAATAACCAAAGATACTAGTATCTAAACCGAGGATAAATATAAATCTCTGGTGAATCAATGCTAATTGTAAAGGAGTTTCACCCCTTTATTAGAATATTGGCGAGACCGCCAATTCACTATAAAGATCATCCTAAGTGGAGTTATGGGATACTCCAGAATCGAAAGAAAATGAATAGTGAGGGACACGAATGAACTTCGGAACCGCAGGGAACGTTCCACAATTCGAAAAGGAAGAGATTCAAGCTCGTATGAAAGTGATTCTGTAAATCAAATTTACCATACATTCTAAGTTTTGCCAAGAGCCAAAGCTCTGATACCAAATGTAACGACCCGATATTTTCAACCATTCGCATCCGCACATGTCGGACTTGAATTGTTCAAAATACCGCGTTGTAAATAAAATTTGGAAAATCTCGGAATATACAGTAAATAAATAATCACGGGATCATAGACACAGATATCAGGAAACTCGCAGCGGAATTTAAAAATACTTAGTGGTTCATGAAGCCACTATAAATAGTCTCAATCAAATAAAAATTACATAGTCTTTAATCCAAATATAGTTTTAAATCATCAGTAGAACAATCCAAATGTCCACTAGCCTTGATTTCATAAATTTAGATAAAGAACTGGAAGGGAAGTTTGCCAGCAGCTTGAAAGTGATCTACAGAAATCCTAGCTCCGGGATGAAAACTGAACTGCAACTCAGGCTGACCCGAGCGTAACATAAAACATAAACACTTGAGCCAGGACATACATACTTATATAGCGTAAGCTAATTCAAGTGTACTGTAATATAGAGCAAGTAACTTAAAGGATGCTTGTGACCGCCCATCCTCTAAGGATCCGTTAAACTATTTACTATGTAGTAATATTTTCGCTATTATAATAGTGCCTATATTAAAATAAACGTACTTTTAAATAGCGTTAAGGAGTGACCCAATATTCCCCTTAACATGTAATAGTCCCAGTAGTCCATCCAATATCATGGTCCCTCCTGATCGGGAAGCCACCAGAGGATACCACACGGGCTACGGGAGAAAAACAAACTCGTACAAGGCTCGCTATGGTAGGTGACACGGCACAACTAGGCAATGCCAGGGTAGATATACCAATTACACATCCGGACCGATGGAAACGCGCAGCGTGCAGCTACCGCCTACCTCGAACAACACTCCCAAATCAAAGGTGCGCACCAATACAATCACATAAGTAATAGAATGACATACGAAGAAGTGCATCCGATTAGAGGTGCTACCTCATTAATCCGTCAGTCGCTCCTGTTTTAGCCACCTTATGCCAACTCACGGGAGTCGGGTCCACGTATTTACCTCATAGAAAACGCCACCACCATCCTACTTCATTCTGGAATCTCCACCGCGTACACGGTTGTCAAAGTGATTTTCGGTATCGACAAAGAGTATGCCATATATCCGATCCCGGTCTCTTTAACAACCAAACGTTATTATAACCCGTGGTTACAACTTTTAAAAATGGTATTTATACTTTAAAAATCAAAATAAATTTCAAATAAATTTCAATATCATAATATCATTTCAAACATCATTTATTTAAACATCAGTCATTATATTTAATATAATATACCATTTAAATCTCTTCAATTTTTTTAGGAACTAATTGCCTTTTAACTCATATTTAAAAGTTAAAATTTTCCATTTAAAACCATTTAAAGTCAATTAATTACATATTAAATTCCAAAATTTAAGCCCCTTTCCCAAAGATTATTTCCATTAAATTTTATTAAAACAATCAACAATTCAGTTTCCGAAGCACTTAAAAATGCTACCTAAAGTTATAGGTTAAGACAGTTATTTACAAAAAACAGCATTTAAGTGCTGTAATAGATTATTGACTTAACAATTAAGTTTTAAATTCCCAAAATATAACTTATTACCAATTATTTTACTTAACTAAAATCTCACTTTTAACAAAAATCAGAATTTCCCAAAATAAGTTATATTCCAAAATTTTACTTAAACATTCATTTATTTAACATTTTGACTTATTCAAAAATCATTATAAATTTTATAAAATCCTTTAAATACATTTAAGCCAGAATATCATAAACTTTCTATTTAAAATATTTTTAAAACATTTCATAAAATATTATATAAACCACGGGTCTGTATATAGTTTTCTAGCCTAGGTCAAGTGATACGGATATATATCATTTCAATCCGCAATTTACATAAAAACCGGGTTCTATCATTTCAAACCCGCAATCCCAAGTTAAAAATAAATAATTAAACAATTAAATAAATAAATGAAATTTTTTTATCGTTCAGGCCTATCATTTCAGCCTATAACGATCTCAAATTTACAGGGAAATTGTAGTGATTAACAGTAAATAAGCATTAAATAGTATAACTGCAATAATATTAAAATAAATAAACAACTGATGATGTGTCAATTAATAATGGGGTTTAACATCATACGCTTATATCACAGGCAGATAAAATTTAATAAAATAAATTACAATTACACTTGTGATAAATTCACAGATATATAGGTATGTTTGTCTGGTGAGAAACACTCACTTTTTCGCTGCTGAAGATTCAAATCAAACAACGGTATCTATCCCGAAAGAAATGAACAGAGGAACGATAAATCCAGTAGATGTGACACCTCAATTTCGAACTTGAAAATAAACGAATAATAAATTACGCGATTATGAAGCAATCAAAGCAAAATTTAATAACAACCGGAACGAGATTTATAAATTAAAAGATTTTTGACACCCGCAGCTTAACCACTCCATCGCTCAATTTGTTCAACATCTCCAATCCTCTTCCCTTTCCAAATTTGTTATTTAAATGCTTTGGGAAAAATGCTTTTTAAAAAAATGCTTTGTTAAATCAAATAGGATGAGTCTTGAAACAAAACGTTACTAGATTTTCATAAAAAATACTTTGAAAAAAATGTATGCGTGCACTTATGAAATGACAAGGTCGTGTGATTTGTTTCACACGCAACTAATAAACCACAAATCATTTTCCAGGTTAGTCCCCATTACACACTTCCATTTGTTAAAATCTTCAAAGTGGCTCACGCATGCAAATTCACATGTCCACTGAAACTACAGGTGTATATGGTTTCTCCTCCAGTGATGCAAAAAATGAAAGATATTTATTTTGTTTGTTAACATTTTATTCAAAAGTGACACCCTTATTCAATTTCACGTGGCCACAACTACAGGGACGCAGGCTAATATGTTCTACAGCATGCAAAAGAAAGAAACTAGGCTTGATTCCCTATATTACTGGACATGTACGGCAAGATCAGGAGGAAAGGAGATGCATACTTATCAGGGATGGCAACAACATACTTGAGAGGTGGAGTAGTCGAACATGGTGGAACGAGGAGAAGGAGAAAAGTATGCAACGTGCAAAGCATGAGAAGTAGAAATAAAAATAAAATAAAAGACAGATGCGTACCTTCAACACACGCATGCAAGAAAAGAAGGTGAATCTCTCCAGGT
Source organism: Allium cepa (assembly GCA_030765085.1). Classification (NCBI taxonomy): domain Eukaryota; kingdom Viridiplantae; phylum Streptophyta; class Magnoliopsida; order Asparagales; family Amaryllidaceae; genus Allium; species Allium cepa. The sequence continues at coordinate 316,097,560 of CM060931.1, forward strand.
GATGTAAAATTTGTTTTGAACGTGTGTTGTATAAATATAGGGGAAGGTCATGTTGATTTTAAGGATGAGCAAGATTTCAGGTAAGGAGAAAAATTTAATGCGTGAAAGAAAAAGGCAGGAAATCTTTGCATTTGAAATTCAACGTTAAAAGAAATGACTTCTTGCATTTTTAAGAGTGCGTACATTTCAAGTAACGGTTGAAAAAAAAAATGCGTAAAAGAAATTTGATTGATCGAAGATACTATTTCAAGAGAAACGTGCGTTGATTTAGATGAGCAAATAGGCAGGAAGAACATAAATATTGATTTTTTTATTTTAAAATAAAAGCGTGAGTTGATTTTTTTTATACAAAACAACAGCAATGATTTAAATGCAGAGGAGAAAAAAACGGCAAGAGGAAAGAATTTGAAATTTTCCGTGCGCTATGATAAAGGAAGGATGAGCGAAATTAAAGGTGGAAGAAACGGCAAGGAATTTATTTGCTTTGGATGCTACTTCAAAGACAGATTTTATACTAAATATAATAGCTGTGTTATAAATTTGTTAGGCTAAAGGATGTATACATATACAGAGAATTTTGAAATCTGGGTAAGAAATAAATGCAGACAAGAAAGAAACGGCAACTAGAAAATTTGAAATTTTCGTGCGTTGATAAAGAGGGATGAGTGAAATTTATGGTGAAGAAACGGCAAGTGATTTTAGCAAGGATTTTACGCCAATTTAAAACCAATGAAAGCTGTGGAAAAAGTAACGTTTTGCTATAAAAATCTACTTACTGATTTATTAATCCATATAGATATTGCAGTATGAATTTTAAAATACGCCAAACCGACGCAATACAATACGCCCAAAATTTATGCAAAAGTAACATTTTTAATTTATACGTTTATACGTTACTTATACCATTACAATGCGTGCCCTTTTTAAATGCGAAATTTAACAGTCTGTAAAACACTGAATTTTACAAAGTTATTACTTAACTAAAATTTTAACTTGTTTACATTCTTTGTATTTACTTATTTTAAATATACAAAATTCATTTTTATTAAAATTCCAATTGGAGTTGTCTTTTTAACAAAGTAAAAATTTCAAAACTTCCAATTTTATATTTAGACTTTGAAACAGTAAAGGAAAATAACAAATTTTGCTGCATTAAAAAGGGGCGTAAATCAAGTGATAAAATTTTGCGAGGAATAACGTACGTTCAAACTAAACTGGGAGTGAATGCGTTGATTCAAGGAAAGAAAGTGGCAAGCACTAAATATTTAGATGGCGTTGATTTAAGTGGTAGAAAATGTCACAAATTTATGGTTTGAACGTTTTTAAACAAATGTGTTCTATTTCTATTAATTCCACTTGTTAAGTTTTCAATTTACCCTATGGGTTTTCACTTTTTGATTTCTACCATTGGGACGTCTAGCAATCTAGCCCCAATTCCCTGACTAATAATTTTAAATTAGTAAATTCCCTCTAATTGATTTCCATGTTCTTCTAATCAATTAATTCCCCTTTAATAGCCTTTAATTGAATTCAATTGATTACCTTATCCCTTTTAAATTAACCTCCTTAATTGATTTCAATTAATTACCATATTACCAATTAATTATCCTCCTTAATTGATTTCAATTAATTACCATGTTCCTTCATGTCAATCAATCTCCTTTAATTTCATATTCAAATTTGGTTACTAACTTAATTAGTTAATTAACCCTTTTGGTTTAATCATCAATCCTGCGACGTCTCACATTAATCCGTCCACTTTGTAGGCACTGGTAGCCGGACTGGTTACACGGGCAGATTTCTCCAACAAAAATGGGGATTAACCTCGCGTCCTCATGCCATTAACCAAAAGAATTAACTTATTTATCTTTCATCAATTTAATTAACTTGCATTAATTATTCAATAAATTAATTCTGGTTAACTACTGAAATTTTACAATTAATTTCCCTATTAATTGTCATTAATTTCTTTTTGAAATATCTATTAATTGTCATGTGACGCCCCACCTCTATACCCACGCTAGCCAAGAACACTACAATGTAATGCTGTCAACTAGCACGGAGAATTAGGCTGTTGAGGAGCGACCATCCGTGTAATTGCTTTGTGCGAGCATCGATATGTCAGATAATATAACATGCATTTCTTTTCAAGAGGAAATCCGACATGCCGACACAAACTCAAAGCTACTACATAGTGGCTATAATATCTTCGGAAACAAATATAGAAATAAACATAACATAAATCATTCACAGACAATTTCATATCACGAAGGGGGAATTAGATATGAATATAACACATGAAAGTGTTCATCAGAGTAGTGGTCAAAAGGATCCACAATAATACAAAGGAATAGATACAAATGCTAGACAAAAGAATAAGTATACATCATAGAGTCTGTATCTCAAATGTATACAACAAAAACTACTAATCTAGAGTAGTTAGCCAAAAGATCAGATGAAAGTCCGATAAGGAGTCAAGCAGAAGCACCTGTAAAATCTCAGTCTGACCCGAGTATTATTTAAGAAGAAAATAATAAACGGATCAGTCTAGCCATAAATATCAGATGAAGTGATATATAATAAGAGATATGACATAAACGTATAATAATCACAATGCCAGGATGTGATAAATAAGTAATTGAAAATCAACAAGAGATTAATCAATATCACAATAATCTACTCAAGATAAAAAGGAATGTCATACTCCTAATTTCATTCACCAAGCCACAATAAATGACATATATATCAATGCCCATCGAAAAAGTTGGTGAAACATAAATTCCAGAAATCAACACACGAAATCCAGAAATCACAAAAAGGTATGTGTGAGCGGAATCACACAAGTGGTGTCTAGGCTAACCGAAAAAGTATGTGTGAATGGAATCACACAAGTGGTGTCTAGCCTAACCAAACAACAAAAAAGTATGTGTGAATGGAATCACACAAATGGTGTCTAGGCTAACCGAAAAAGTATGTGTGAATGGAATCACACAAGTGGTGTCTAGCCTAACCGAATCACAAAAAAAAGTATGTGTGAATGGAATCACATAAGTGGTGTCTAGGCTAACCGAAAAAGTATGTGTGAGCAGAATCACACAAATGGTGTCTAGCCTAACCGAATCACAAAAAAAAGTATGTGTGAATGGAATCACACAAGTGGTGTCTAGGCTAACCGAAAAAGTATGTGTGAATGGAATCACACAAGTGGTGTCTAGCCTAACCGAATCACAAAAAAGTATGTGTGAATGGAATCACACAAATGGTGTCTAGGCTAACCGAAAAAGTATGTGTGAATGGAATCACACAAGTGGTGTCTAGCCTAACCGAATCACAAAAAAAAGTATGTGTGAATGGAATCACACAAGTGGTGTCTAGGCTAACCGAAAAAGTATGTGTGATTGGAATCACACAAATGGTGTCTAACCGAATCACAAACAAAGAGACATCGCACATTGCTAGTCTAAACCATAAAGATGATCGTCATGATCAAAGAGAAGTGTCAATTACAATAAGATAGTAAGTATATGAGCTTAGCTTCATGTCCCATAACCACTAGCTTAACTTAAATATTTACGAACAAATTGTAGATCTCCACTAGAAAATTGTCACAAGAGGTTCGATCGAACAGGTCCAAAAATTAACCAACGAAGTAAACGCAAGCGTTTCATACCGCTTGTTTCACTAAGTCGTTTAATTAGATTTCTCATACGAGTGAGGTAAAGGCTTGTATATACTAATAGATTGGAAAACGGTTTGAGAAAACGAGCTTTGTAATAAAATAGTATTGAAATCATTTTAAGAAAGAGTTTTGATATTTATTACTAGTATAGAAAACCTTTATATTTTTAAAGTGACAAAGCACAAAGTGGATTGTAGAAACAATTAATCACAAAGATCACATTCGAAGATGTGAATAAAAATCCAATGAAATCGATAAAGGATCCATCGAAGTGGATATATTTAAAATTCCCAAAGAAAATAAGTCATCAAAGATGATAATAAATGATGACAATACATAGGATCATCACGAATCGATTTAGATTGGAAATTCAATCCAAAAAGGCAAATTGGACTAAAACAGCAGGTTCAGTCGACTGAACAGAGTTTTCAGTCGACTGACCCTGTGCCTAGGAATTTTCCAGGTTCAGGAAACTTTCTGTTTCCAGGTTCAGTCGACTGTGCAGAGTTTTTCAGTCGACTGAATCATGCCTGGAAACTCTCGGGTTTCAGGTTCAGTCGACTGAACAGAGTTTTCAGTCGACTGAATCATGCCTGGGCTGTTTTTCAGCCTTATTCAAATGAAGAGCAAATTCTTCCAAAATGCAACCGGACGAACATTGGCTCTAAGGGTTTATGCCAATCGGCAACCCGGCCCTATATGCTCCTCGGTGCATCACTAGAAGCATGATCAAGCATCCATAAAAGGATTTTCACACAAATTGACTTAAAAACTCAAAAATTGGAATATTCACAAAACCAATCCAAATCAAGAGCAAATGCACATGAAGAAGTGTTAGGAATTTATACCCAACAACCAAAGATAATTATAGCCATAGATGTGAGATAAAAATCTCACCTTTTTAACTCAAGAACAAGAAGAAGAAGCTCAAATGCAAAGGAAAGGCTAACCACTCTTCACTCTTACTCAACAAGCTTCAATCTAAGAATAAAAGAGAAACATTTCCTAAATTAGGTTTAGGAATTTTCTGAAATCAAAGAGAGAATGAGTTGGAGAAGATGAAGGAGATGCTTACCAATGGGTTCACTTGGGTTTGGAGCAAGAAGATGGATTTGCTAATGGAAACTAGGGCTTAGGAATTTCTATTTCCCATTCTCTTCCCCCATTTTTGAAGAAGCTTGATTTTTAGGAAAATAAGAATGAAGTAAATGAAGAGGAGAGGGTTGGAACTGAATACATAAGTGGGCTCAGCCCAAACCAAAACCCTAAGTGAAAAGTAGCAAAATTCAACTTTCTCCAAACATATCGAAGCTTATACTCAAAAAGGTCGCAAACGTCATTTTGAACTCAATGGGAGTGGTCCCGAGTCCTAATTCGACCATATGCAAAAAGTAGCTTTTCGGACTAAAATCCGACTAACGATAAAATATTTAAATAAAATATTTAAATAAAAAATCGATAAATAGGCGGGTTGTTACATGTTATTAACTTCTTTTTGAAACATCTATTAATTGTCATTAACTCCGTTTTAAAATATCCGTATATGCCTTTATTCAAGTTTTGAATTGCTAACTAGGAATAAGGTAGATTCATCAAATAAATTGATTGCAAGTTTCATTGTTTTAAATTGCTTAACAATGTTCACCACTAACATAATTAATATGTCAAAATTGACAATATTCCACCAAAATGATTTGCATGTCATAACCTACCCAATTAACATAAATAATTAACCACTTTAATATGTTACAAATTTTCCCCTTTCATTTTTTTTAGGGAATGGGTATAACAACAGATATTATGATAATATCTAAAAACATTTAGTTACCACTCACTTCATTAAAAATTATAAATTTTTTTTTCTTCTTCTTAAATTTAGTTACAAAAAATCTTATTAAATTAACGAGTTTAATTCTCTAAATTTACAGGTCATTACAGGAAAGGAAACGTTGATTGCAAATAATAGATTTGATAAAAGAAACGCACGTTTTGTGTTAAACAAAAAGGGTGTTTTAATGGAAATAAAAGATTATTTTGAGAAAAAATTGAACTTTTTAATTTTTGAGGTAAGTGTAAATATTTTATTATGCGTAGACAAAAACCTAAATGCGTACAAAATTCTACTTTCGTTTGCAAACCTTTCCATTTCTACGTACATTTCCTTATTTATTATTAATACCTAAAGCTTTAATAATAAAACGTGACATTTATTTTTGTCCCTCCACATTCGTTTCCTAATTATAAATAACATACATCTTATTTCTTCTTTCTCCTAACACCTCATATTCAAAAGCTCTTACTCTTGCAAATCCAAAAGCATTCTTTTATAAAAATGATTCTTTTTCATTTTTCGTACACTTTCTGTCCTCATCTTAGTTGTTCTTCAATCTTTTCCTGAAGCCTCATCTTGAGAAAACGTAAGTATTAAAATTTGTTTATTTATATATATTTTTAACGCGTACTAATTTCTATTTTAATAATATTTCTTGTAACATGAATATCTTTTGCATATAAACTTTGATTCACGTGCGATTTCTTCTATTAGATTCAAATTTATATTCCGGACAACATGAAATTGATTTATTTGAATTTGGAGATTGTTGAGTTTTGCACTTCTGTTTGGATTTTTATGGGCTAAAGGTGAGTATTTTAACCCACTCACAACTTCTAAGATTTCTTATGTTTGTTAAATTCATTTATGATGTGATTTGAAATTTATTTATAGCTGTTAGGCATATATTTCATCATTATTTCAGTTAATTTGCATTTATTTAATTAACTTGTTATTTAATTCATTATTGCATAATAACTGCCAGTTAAATTGTAATTTATTTTATTGCATATTAACTGCCAGTTAAATTGTTATTTATTTTATTACATATAAACTGCCAATTAAACATTTATAAATTTTTTTATATTTGAATATAAACTGTTCGTTGATACCTGTTATATTTTAAATGCTCTATATTGATGTTTTTTTAAATTGGATGATGATTGTAATAAATGGTTGATGATTGATATTTGGATGAATGGATGCTATATTTTATATTGTATAAACTGCAAGTTATTATGGATTTTCATTTCATTTGGGATTGCTGTTTGAAATGATATATAACCGTGTACTTTTATTTTTAAATTATGGATTGAAATGATAAATATCCATATCACTTGACCATAGGTTAGAAAATTATATGCAGGCACAGCGGTCTATATATAAAAATATTATAAAGGGATTTTCTATGGTTTGGAAAGAAATATACGGTTTAATAAATATTAATTTTTGATATTATATAAATATTATTTTATATATATAGTTAAATTCTTGAATTTAAGCTATGTATAAATTGGTTAAATAAACTATGTTGAATAACTTAGTTTGATTATTTTATTATTATATGGGTAAGTACCTATTTAAGATATTGTGCATACAAAGTTTTGATGACTTAAATAAAAATTAAGTTGGAAGATAATTATGAAATTTGTTTGAATTGAAGGATTTAAGAATTTGACTTGAATAAAATGGATGTGAAATCTAAATAAAATTTGAGATTTTTAAAGGGTATGATTTTATAACTTGATTTTGGGTTAAAGCGATTTAAATAAATATCGAGTTGATGTAAATGAATATATCAAGTTAATAAAATTTAAAGAACATCCAGTGTTTGAGGTTTATAGGTTTTACTTAAATGATGTTGATTTATTAAGTATACATTTCAAATCTACATAATAAAATTGAATTTGATATATATGGAATTATAAAAAGAATTAGTTTTGAAATGGTGGAATATTTAAAGCTTTGAAATATATGGAAAATTAAAATGGTTTATTTGGAGGTTCAAATCAGTATTTGGAATCTATTTGGGAAATTAAAGAAATTAAATTTATTTTATATAGTATTTTAATATATAAACCATTTAAGTATTAAGAGTTATGATACAAAGCTATGGGTTTCAAAGTATATAGATTTAAAATATTATGATTTTGGAAGAGGATATATTTGCAATAAAATGATACCATATGGATTTGGGTTTTAAAATAGAAGGATATCGTATTTATAAGGTTTTGAAATGGATATTTTATTCTTGTTTTAAAGTATAAATTATTTTGAAAGACCGTGGTATTATAATAACGTTGGGTTGTTAAAGAGACCGGGATCGGAAGTTGTCATACTCTCTGCCAACTCCGAAAACCACTTCAACAACCGTGTACGCGGTGGAGATTCCAGAATGAAGTAGGATGGCGGCGACGTTTCCTTTGAGGTAAATACGTGGACCCAACTCCCGTGAGTTGACATAAGGTGGTTAAAACAGGAGCGATTGACGGGTTAATTGAGGTAGCACCTTTGATCGGACACATCCCTTCGATATTATACTTTGACTTTTGGATTGATTCGGTGGCCACTTTTGATTTTTTATTTGGGGGTGTGGCTCGAGGTGGGCGGTAGCTGCGGCTACGCCTTACCACCGACCCAGAAGCATAATTGGTATATCTACCCTGGCATTGCGTAGTTGTACCGTGTCACATACCCTATCGCGCCTTGTACGGGTTTGGTTTTCTTCCGTAGCCCGTGTGGTATCCTCTGGTGGCTTCCCGATCAGGAGGGACTATGATATTGGATGGACTACTGGGACTATTACGTGTTAAGGTGGAAAATGTAAAGCCTTAATGCTATTTAAAAGTAAGTTTATTTTACAATAGACATTATTATAATAGAGAAATATTACTACATAGTAAATAGTTTAATGGATCCTTAGGAGATGTGAATCCCGAGCATCTCTTAAGTAACTGCACTCATATTTATTTCTGTTGATTTAACTTACATAAGATCTTTTAGTTCTGACTCGAGTGTTTTGTCTTTTCAATTCGCTCGGGTCAGTCCGAGCGTTTCAAGATTTGAAGATTTTATTCTGGAGGACGGAGATGAAGATTTGTAATACTATTATCTACTATATTATTCCATAACACCATTAAATTCCGCTGCATTAATTATTATTATCTGGTATGTGTACTCTGATATTATATTGTATAAGTAAAGAAAATCGAATATTTTTTTAAAGCAATTTCATGAACTGTATATTTGATTATTATATTTTATCATTCCGCTGCAAGATTCGGTTTTGTTTTATTTCTTCCTTCTTTTTCTTATTTTCCCCAAAACAATCCGCCCTTCCGTATGGTTTGAATTGGCACGTGTGTCGATTTGAAGCGTATGAAAAGGCGGGATGTTACAAATACAATATACTCCTCTTTGTGAATCATTTTCAAAGTTAACTAAAGATAGGTTAAAGCTACAAGGCACCAAAGGAGTGCGCCTATCCTTTTCACAAATGCATATATTTATAGATTATGTTAGTGAATATCTAGCTCATGCCAAGAACCCATCTAAGAAGACTCTTCAATGAAAGTGCTATCAACCTATATAAAAAGAACTCTTGCCTTGGTGTACATGGCATGAAAATTATTATGATGATTAGAAGAAGTGCATGACTTGTTAGAGGGGATTCTAGAGCTACAGATACCTCTAGCTTAGGTATAAATTTTCCTTTGGGTAGTACTTATTATGCATGTGCTTTGAATAATTTATCTACTAATGATATGCATTTCCTAGCTAAAAATTTAGTTTTGACTTTTGATGATAGTCAATTAGACATTGAATATATCAAAAATAAAGAACTAGAATGGGTTAGATCGCTTGATAAATGAAATTGGTAAGTTGGAATATTAGAGGGTTACATGATTTAGAAAAATGTAGAGAAGTTAAATCTGTGTTAAAAGATAATAATATTGATATTGTCTTACTTCAAGAAACTGAAATTGAGCTTCCTGGTTATGGTGTTTTTAAAATTTTAGGGGGTTATTTTTTTATCACTGGGCTTATCTTCCTGCTAAGGGTAGTGCAGGAGGTCTTATGATAGGTTGGAAAGATAATTATGTTAGTTTCTTCAATCTATTATTAAAGAATATTCGATGCATTTAATTTTTTTCTAACATTAATGATGACTCTATTCTTAATATTACTGATGTGTATGGACAAAATTCTAAAATTAGTCGTAGGGATTTATGGTAAGAGTGTTTAGATTTTAGAATATTGGATCCTGGTCCTTGGATTTTAGGAGGTGATTTTAATGTTACTAGATTTTTAGGTGAGAGATCCCCTAGAGAAGGCGACCTAGAGATTATGGAAGAATTTGATAATTTTATTATTAATTGTAACTTAATAGAAATAAAATTAAATAATAGACAATTTACTTGGTCTAATGATAGAGAGGCTCCTTCTATGGCTTTGTTCGATAGATTTTTTATTAGTGACGGAATTGAGGACAAATTTCCTTCTTGTAAGGTTGTTGGGCTCCTATATATTTTTCCAGATCATTGTCCTATTGTCTTATTTTGTTCCAATGCGATTTTTGAAAATAAAATTTTTAGATTTGAAAAAATGTGGTTGTTGAAAAATAGTGTTAAGGATTTAGTAATTAATAAATAGCTTTCTATGAACAATTAAAATTCCAATTTCCTGGAAATATAGCTAAGGTTTGGGTTAGAAAACTTATGGATTTAAGATCTTTTCTTAAAAAATGGAATATAGAAGTTTTTGGTAGCATTAGAATAAAAAAGGCTAAACTTAGGAATGATATTTTAAATCTTAATAAAATTGAAGAAATAAGAAATTTAAATATTTCAGAAAAAAATGTTCTTCATAATTTAAAAGAAGAATTAAATAAAATTATTATTCAAGAAGAAATAATGTGGAAACAAAGATCCCAAATTCACTGGATGGATGAAGGTGATTTGAATACTATTTTTTTTCCATAAATCAGCTAATGGTTGAAAACGAAGCAATTCCATTAATTCTATTCGAATTAATGATGTAAAGATTTTTAAACAAGTGGAACTTAATAAGGAACTTAATAATTATTTTAGAGATATTTTTAGTACTAGTAATAAACATAAGATTAAAGCCGATTGGGATTTACTCTATAAAGATGACATTAGAGAAGATTTAGTTGGCTTAAATGACCCTTTTAAGGAGGAAAAATTTCTTAGGCTATAAAAGATATCCTAATGATAAAGCTCCTGGATCGGACAGTTTTCCTATTTTATTTTATGAGACTTTTTGGAATGTGCTTAAATATGATTTAATTAAAATGTTTAATGAATTCTACAGTGGTTCCCTACACCTAGGGAGATTCAACTATGCAAATGTTCTTTTATTACGTAAGAAATTAAGAGCCAATTAATTAAAAGATTTTCAGCTAATCTCTTTATTAAATTGTTCGTTTAAAATTATATCTAAGTTACTTGCTGATTAATTACTAAAATGAATGCATTAATTAACAACTCTCAAACCGCCTTCATAAAAGGTAGGAATATCACAGATGGTATGGTAGTTGTCCAAGAATATATTAATTACTGTTGTAGAAATAATATCACTTGTACTCTCTTAAAACTGGATTTTGCTAAAGCTTTTGATTTTATTGATTGGGTTTTTCTTAAAGAAATTTTAACAGCTAGGAGTTTTAGTAATAGATGGATTAATTGGATTTTGCCATTGCTTTACACGAGCAACTCTAATATTATGGTTAATAGAATTCTTGGAGATAAAATTCAATCTAAACGGGGACTCAGGCGAGGAGAACCTCTTTTGCCGTTATTATTTAATCTACCGCTGATTTTTCTCCAGAATCATTAAACTAGCTACTAATAATAATATACTTGATTGTACTGGTAATGACATTGCCTGCAATGGTCATTCTATTTTTCAATTTGCAGACGATACCATAAATTACACATCTCAATTACCTAAGTATATTATTGCACTAAAATTAGTTTATATAGTTTTGAACTTCTCTCATGATTAAAGATTAATTTTGGTAAAACTTTTAGTTGTAAATGATAGAGATAATTTTGAAAATCAAATCGCTCTCACTTTTGATTGTAATTCTATGAAATTTCCTATTGAATATTTAGATTTCTTAATTAGGTGGCAAAAACTCAAACATGATGATTGGAAAACCATTATTGACAAAATTAATAAAAGACTTTCCATTTGGAATAGTATATTCTTATAGAGAGCGGGTAGAATCGTTCTTCTTAATACAGTTTTATTTGCATTACCCATATATTGGATGTCGTTTTATCGTTTTTGTAATGACCATAACTTTTGATGTTTTAAATTTGTTTAATTTATAAGTTTGGGTAATTTAATATGGAAAGAAATAAAACTTTGTAATTTAGTAATGAAATGAATCCTAAAATGAAATGTAACAAAGTTAACTTAAGTGAATTATTAATAAGTTAATGGAATTCAAATTTAATTTGAAATCAATTGCAGTTAATTAACTAAATTAGTGTAAATTTAATTAGTAATTGAAGAATGTTAATTCAACAAGAAGTAACAAAGGTAAACTTTATCCAGAATATGGCAATTGATTGAATGAAAACAATTGAAACTCATGTTTGATTTATTTATTGGATTTTAAGCTGTAATAAATGAATTATTGAAATTAAATGAATAAAATATTACGTTAACGGGAATTAATATGAAATGAGAATACATTAATGTGATGTAATATAAGTCAATGTTAATTTCACCCATAAGATGTCAATTTAGGTGATAGCAAGATTTTAAATCAAATAAATGGATTTATTGGGAATTTAAATTTATAATTACTGGATTAATTGAAATTGAAATTTAATACTGTAAATGGTAAAATATACAACGATAAATTGATATAGAACTTTGTGTAAAGGATTCTAAATTTACCAAGCAATCCAAATTGATAAAATTTGTAAATAATTAATTTAAATTGTAAATGCGATTTAACTAATTTAATATTAAATTATTTAATTAACTGGAAAATAGCCATTTTGGCCACTGACTCGGATTTCGACGAAACTAGTTTCATTTGATCCATATCGGTGAATTATTGTAGGATTTCGAGTTTCGTAACAATCAGGCTTGTCGTTTGATCGTACAGGCTCGAAATGCCTTGAAATCAATGAAATTGAAATCAATTGAAATTAGTTGAAATCAATTTGGAATGACTTGATTTTAGCATAGCTTCTTCATACGATGGAATTTGGACTTGAAACCTATTTCATTGCATTTAAAATATTTAAAAATATCTGTTTCGATATATGGGTTGACTCATTTTCGTTCCGGAGTCAGAACGGGCTTTTCGGGCCATTTATCGTTCAACTTTCCAAACCCAATTGAGCCCATTCAATTCTATTTTGGTCAGTCAATATATATACCTCGTTATAAACCATAGCAGCCTTTCTGTTTCTAATTTTTGCACGTACAGAAATTCCAGCTGGTTCTCCCCTTTCTCAATGGCAGACAAATTTTCAATTCCAAATCCAATTGCAATCTAAAATCAAATAAAAAATTTAAACTCCACAAACTATATTGAATTATATATTGATTTGAAGCTCTTAACGAGCGAATCTCAGATCTGTAATTCGTTTTCTAGTTTGAATCTCTGTTTGGCCAGAAATTTAAGAACCAGTTTCGGGTGTTCGTCGCTCTCCGATCAACTGCGATGGATCGACGATTCTCGGGTATGGATGGGTGGAGATCGATGAGCGTAGCTTATCGGTGAGGTTCGTTCGGCAAAACGACGACTGGATTTAGCATGAAAATTCGAGTATGGTTTCGTATCCAAGCTGTGGCCGGTGGTTTTCGGACGTCCATCGGCATCAGTTGGGGCTCGCGGGGACTGAGGAGGCCATTGAGGTGGCGCGGCGCGTCGTTCTGATTGGCCGCTGTCAGCCAATGACGGCGTGTGCAATAAGGCGAGGCGGTGCGTGTCTGATGTGTGAGCGTTGGTAGGGTTCCTGGAACGAGGACGACATGTTTAGGTTTGTTTTTATTTTATTATTTTCAATTCTAAATCGTATAACTTCTAATCGGCGTAACTTTTGCGTACGTGGTCCGATTTACACATGGTTTTCTCTGCTGAGACCATATTGAAATTCCAAGCATTTTGACGTTGGATTGGACGAATTCTGAGACTATCCAAATTTTAGGTTTAAATTGAATTCAAATTCAATTTAAATTCAAAAGTTGAGTGTTTTAACCCACTCACAACTTCAAAAATTTCTTATGTTTGTTAAATTGATTTATGATGTGATTAGAAATTTATTTATGACTGTTTGGCATATTTTGAATCATCCTCTCGGTTTATTTGAATTTATTTGGATAAAATAGTTATTTAATATATTGTTGAATAAAAGATGCCAGTAAATACCTTTAATTTTGTAACGCCCGCGGATTTTTGTTGCCGAAAAACCGAATAGTTAGGGTTTTAAAAAGAATTTATGAAAAGAGAAGAGAAGAGGAGAGAAGATAGAAGGAAAAGAAGATAGAAAATAGAGAAAAGATAGAAATAGAGAAGAGATAGAAAATTTTAAAATAGAAGGAAAAGAGAATAGAGAACATAGAAAATAGAAAATTGGAGAATAGAACGGAATAGAAAACAACAGAACAACAACAGAATCTCACAATTCGCAGCGGAACAACATATAATAATAAATGAATAATCTTTAAACAAAGAACCATATCAGTTATTACATTTTATACATTTCATTTCATCATATCATCAGAGTATACAACAACAACAACAAATAGTGCAGCGGAAAAAGAAATACTTTATACTAGTAATACGCGATGCCATCCAGCTTGCCTCCAGCAACTCCTGAATATCCAGAATATCCTGATAAACCTAACTCTTAACTGCCCGTGTGGAAATTGGTGGGCACACAGAGTTTAGGAAGGAAAACAATAAACTCCAAGTCAGTCATGTGGCTGGTGTGAGAACTCAAAATAGTTTATTTATCTTTAAAATCAAAATAGAGGAATATTTTTAAATTCAATTCGCAATGCTTTTTAAAAGTGAGACTACCATAAGGCCTCCCGCACACACACACATGCAAACGCAGAATCGAAGGAGATTTCTCCTTATGATAGTCAAAGATGCTTGATACGCATTTAAAAGAACATTTGATATTATTACTAGTGTATAGTGTAGGAAAAATTCATTTCGAAAGTAGAATATAAATCTTAGCCAACATACGACCATTATCGTATGCCTACTATAGCTACCATCCAAACAGTGGTGACCACCATAAGTGAATGGCAGGTTCTACAACTAATACCGTACAAGTTTCGTATTGGGAATTGGATTTCCAACGAATGATCAGGCCAAGGAACTTCCCATTGCCACATGAGAATGCCTCTGGATGGACATCCCCGAGAACCAAACCGGATCTCTACCAACACAAGGCCGGGTTACCCCTAACTGAGTAACAACTGACCGAATATGCCATCCCCCGGTCCTTTGGGACCTTTATCACGGAGCGCTCGTAATCAATTCACACAATCATAACAAAGTGTTTTCAACATGAGTAAGTATCTGGGCTCCATACCATGATACCACCCTTTTCCAGAAGGAAATGGACACATCCTAAAGGGTGCTACCCCTCATAACCTTGCTGCTTCTTTCCTGTTTTGACCATTCACGGGGTGTGAGGCTCGACGAAGTCACGTCCACAAAAACATACTTTATACAAAAGCCATGCTGTGGGTCAACAAATGATCAACACAATGATCACCAAGATAGACGATCAAACAAATGATCCTATCATAAATAATCAACACAATGATCATTTCAGCATCACTCAGCATGTCACATTACCAAATTGGGAATATATCGCTGATAACTTCAACTATATAACCTCTGAGCTCGTACGTCTCAGAGAAGGGTGTTAAGCTAAAAGAATAAATTCTCCGCCACCAACAGAAATATATTTGAAAGAAATCAGCTTTACATCTCAACTTGTAACGTCAGACATACAATCCATACAAGTCTGTTCCGGGCTCGAACAAAACCGAAGGCACTTCTTACGAAGCCCTTGCAATCCGGGTATTCACAATCCCGATCGAATTTCCCATCACTTAAGGAATCTCTATACCAGGAGCTACCCAGTGCAGAGACAATCGATAGGTCATCCTATCACTTTCGCAAAAACTCGGTCTTCAACACCGATCTTCAAATGCAATTCATAACGACGTATCACATATTCGGAATGGGTTATACGACCCCATGGTCCTTTCCCGGTTAACCCGAATAGTGAGCGATTATTCAAAAATAAGTGTGGCATTCAAATTCAAACAAATCACATCATATACCCATTCAAAGGAAAATATTGATAGTCGACTATTGAACTATCAATTGATATGCATACATCACCAGATTCCAAATAATTTTCCAAATTATTTATTTTCCAAAATATCTTTACAAGATATATAATTTTCACACTTCAAAAATAAATCAATATTTATTTTCAAACAAATTCTACTTTTCATTTATAAATTCCATAATGAATTTATATTCCAAAATATTCATGCATATACGATTTCAATTATCCATTTTCAATTTATCTTCAAAAAGATAAATTCTAAATATTCATTTCATATTGGAAAACATTTCCATACTTATTAAACATAAGCAATTCACAAATCTTTTTATTTTCAACACTTAGAAAATATTCAATATACTTAAATCGAATTAAGTATATGTTTCATTCTATTAAGGAAATCATTCACTTAAACATATTTATTTGGGTCAAAACGAATGTTGCGTAAAACATCGTTACGACAACCCAAAATCACCAGTATAGGGATTCGAAATTAAAATAGATATATAAATCCCAATACTACACAAAACATTTCCTTTCGGGAATCATTTACTATAACAACAGTGTTATAGTCCACTATTTCCTTTCATTTCTCGAAAACGTCTATTTCAACAATAAATGTTGAAATCTATGGTTTCGAATCTCAACACATTTTTAAAACATCGTTAGATCGTTTTAATTCTATTTAAAACATTCACATTCAAACCATTTTCTTTAACGTGTTATTCACTATTCAAAAATATGAATAAACTTCATTAAGAAATCTCATCCTTTTATTCGTTTTATTTCAAAGGATTATTCACATTCAAAAATGTGAATATAACTCCATTAATAGGTTTCAACAATTTTCTTATCAAAATAAGTCGTTTGCGAATTTATAAAACAATGTTTATAAACTCCATTTCTATTTATTTATAAAAACTTCTTTTTTATAAATTCTTTTATTAACCTATTCCAGTTTATAACTAAATTATGAACTAAACATTCATATTATAATTTAAATACTTATAAAACGATTATTTTACAAAATCGTTCTTTTAAAGACTTTCCAATTTATGAATCTTATAACCATTTATTTTACCTAACTATTCTTCAAATAATTTCACCAAATTTATAAATCTTACTATTTATAAATTTCATTTATAACTTCACAGTTTATAATTCTATAAATTTCATTTATTTATGAAATTCATTTTCATTTCATTCAAACACTTATAAAAACTCGTTTTATAATGTCAATATTTCAATTTATAAATATCTATTTATAAATCTCTTAATATAAATCAATTTATATTATTCTTTTAAACGTCTTTAAATTCCTTTAAAAACTTCATCATTCTCTTGATTTATAAAATAATTAAATTTTATAAATCCCATATTTAAACTTTCAATAATAAATTCAAAAAATTCTGATTTAACTATTTTATAAAATCATTAGCATCATATTCTCAAAAATCAGTTTTTAACTATTTTTCTCAAAAATCATAATTTTTATAACATTAAAAATGATATCGTTATTTATTTAAAATGGATCAATTCCAAAAATATTTAATATTTTCAAAGATCACTTTAAAAATCATTTTAAAATCCCAAAATCTGGTCCAATGATGCTACACACCAAATAGTCAATCACGACAACAACGATGTCATATATCGATATGAAAATCAATGAATATCAAAATATCCATAATCAAATAAATACTGTT
Source organism: Allium cepa (assembly GCA_030765085.1). Taxonomy (NCBI): domain Eukaryota; kingdom Viridiplantae; phylum Streptophyta; class Magnoliopsida; order Asparagales; family Amaryllidaceae; genus Allium; species Allium cepa. Next base: position 316,115,143 of record CM060931.1, read on the forward strand.
GAGGAATCCAGTTGGATCCCTCCAACCTGTTTTCCTGCATCCAAAAACACTAGCACAATACCAATTTCGCTCCAGTACGAAATTATCGCGGTACATGTTCTTATTAAATATTATCCGCTTAATAACGGCGTAATAGGGTCTCATCCGCTAAACAAAAAATGCGGGAAATCAATAACTCCAATATATACATATGCCAATATATATATATTGCTATTATATATAATACCAATTTCACTGTTTATGAAATATTCGCGGTATATGTTTTTAATAAATAACATCCGCTTACTAACGGCGTATAATGTCTATTTTAACAATCAATAGATATCAATCAACATTCAAACATGCATTCAAATATTTTAAATCTAACTATTTAAAATAAAATCGAAACTGATTCGATTGAGTGAGAAGTTCTCACCTTGATTTAAATTCCGTTTTAGCGATTTATTTCGAATAAAATTAAACGCGCGTTTAATTTTACCCAAAATTCTCACTAACTCCAAACGACTCCAAACCAACTCCATCGCGTAGTGCTCGTCCATATGATTCCAACGCAACTGAGTTTGCATTTTTTCGACCTCGTATGAAAAAGTTATGAATTTTTGAAGTTACACGAGTTTATATTAACAAATTTACAACATTAACTTTATATTTACAACCTTCATCCAATCCTAGCCCTTGATCTTTGCTTCCCCACATCAGGCCCGTCCCTGTTGCTTCTTCCTCTCACGTATTCCTTCCAGTAAACCAAACCCATGAAGCCGCCCATTAGGGTTTGACTTTGCAACCACCACGCTACATTAGAACACGATCAAGTGATGCCGTCTCGAAGCTCCACACACGAACTACCTTCGGCCACGACCTAGGCAAGCTCGGCCTCCCCCTCTACCCTCGAGATGCGTACACAACCAGCACGAACGCGGCAAGCTACTGGGCACGACGTCGCTCCAATTTCCATCATCTCCGTATGGATTGAAAGGCCTTCCTATGCTCTACAATATTCGTGTTGACAAGTTTTTGTAAAAGTCGATGGATTGAGAGAGATTGAGGGATGAAAGAGATTGAATTCTGGCCCTTCAACCTGATAGTGGCGGCTAGGTCTAATAGATTAGGGTTTAGTGTTTTTTTTTGTTTTTTTTAGAGTGAGGGTGTATTTATAGGAAACCGACGAAACACTATTCATCCCGGAAATTCCGAACTCCGATTTACGCGCCGAAACTAACGTACCTAGGGTTTATCCTGCGTTTCGGACACAATGGAACAGGTTTCGGAAGCTAATTCGGACATCTGTGCGAGTTATGGCTGCAAACGCTCAATTTAAATTAAACCGATTTAAATCGATTTCTAGGCGTTTTAATTCGTACCGGATAAACGGTAAATCCAATTGACTTGAAATTTGAAACCTTACAATAATATCACATTACGGATCCGATGAAACTAGTTTCATTCAATTCTGAGACTGTTCAAAAATTGGCTATTTTACAGTCGATTATTAAATATTAAAATATTCAATTTTCACAAATTAACTTTTAATTCGATTTTAAAAGTTCTAAAATATCATTCTAACTTCAACATGATAAAATAAAATTTTACAAATCATTTTCAATCATATTTAACTCGATTTTTCAATTATTTCCATAATTTAACATATTAAGTTATTGATTTAATTATCCAATTAAATCCAATAATTCAAATAAAAATTTATTCGACTTATAAATTCACTTATAAATATTTAAAATTAGTCAAATATTCAAATTTAAATTTATTAAAATTCCTGGGTCGTTACAATCTTCCCCCCTTAAAAGAATTTCGTCCTCGAAATTACAAGTAAGAAAAGTTACAGAATCTATTAATTTTCTAAATTCATAGTTAAACTTCTTACAAAATATTTACTAAGTTTTCAGATCATACTTAGTTATGTTTTCAAAAACAACTACTATTGTTTAACTTTCAACTTCAAAACAAAGTTAAAGTTTCAAAAAATTTCCAATTTTTCTCAAATTTTTCTAACGCCTTAAATTTTCGGAAAAATTCGCCATAGTCTCCTTTGCGCGGCTCGATCCGAAAAAAAAATGACAGTATATATATCACAAATATACATCTCATCAAGTAATGAGGCATCCCGCAGGGAAAAAGTGTAAAAGTACGGTATGTAATCCGAGATATGTACCTTATTATTTTATTAGCGAGCATATACGGCTAATATAGCGCGAAAGCGAGCTCCAAATGCGAAGCAAACGCGATCCGCATCTACTAATCACTCAACAAACAACATGAGAACATGTATATATGACAATAGTATCGATATACAACATATAGTAACATAATAACTATATATGCCAACATAGCAAATGAAGTAAAAGCAACAAATGCAATATATTCAACCATCAACCAATTAACATCCAAATAATAAATTTATTCATATTCTCATTAATATTTAATGAATTGGTTTTCAATTTAATCACATTTGATTCATTTACATTGGGTTTACTAACATTCATTTTCAATTTGCTTATATTCACTAATTTATATTCAAGTTGGTTCACTTCCAATTCAAATTCAATTCTATTCAAATTTCACTTAACTTCCAATTGGATTTCAATCACTTTAGCTTTCAATTTCATTAACGCTTAATGAATTATATACAATCAACTAACAATCATTTAACAACCAATGTATATCTATCACAACCAAATTCCTTTGCTTACAATTGGTTTAATTAAATTGATTTTCATTTAATTATTCAACTTTCTAATAACATTAGATTTTAATGAATTAACACTTATATTCATTATTTCATATCAATTATTCACATTTAATTGATTAACATTTAATCCATTCATTCAATTCAATTACAAAGTTGAATTTTATTTATATAACTTAAGTTCATATCCATCACTTAACTTTAATAATTTACTTTGATACTAATATCAACTTCATTCAACATCTTCTAAGTTATATTCCATTAACTTTAAAAATTCATTTTTATTTATATAAGTTTATTTCACAATTGTAAATCACTTTCATTATAATTCAACTCTTATAATTCATTTGCTTATACCATAATTCTTTTATTTAGATTATTCAAACAACTAAACAATCAACTTATATACACTTTAATAATACTGAAAAATTATTTCTTTATATATAAAATATAATCAAGGCAAAATTATTTCATTTATCCAATTTAAAACAATACTGTGTCGAATTGTTTTATTCAAGTGTTTAGAAACCCCTTCGGCATAGTCTTGCGGACCACGCTGACGAAAGTTCATATGCCACTCAATAAACCAATCATCACAATATAAAACAATTTCATATTCACTAACAAATACGCTCTCATAGCTATTATTACACTCAAACTCATTCTAGAGTACTACTGACTCTATCTCTAATGAGTAATACCCTACAGAACCATGGTTGTCGCTTAACCATAAGCTCTGATACCAAATGTAACGCCCGTGGATTTTCGTTGCCGAAAAACCGAATAGTTAGGGTTTTAAAAAGAATTTATGAAAAGAGAAGAGAAGAGGAGAGAAGATAGAAGGAAAAGAAGATAGAAAATAGAGAAAAGATAGAAATAGAGAAGAGATAGAAAATTTTAAAATAGAAGGAAAAGAGAATAGAGAACATAGAAAATAGAAAATTGGAGAATAGAACGGAATAGAAAACAACAGAACAACAACAGAATCTCACAATTCGCAGCGGAACAACATATAATAATAAATGAATAATCTTTAAACAAAGAACCATATCAGTTATTACATTTTATACATTTCATTTCATCATATCATCAGAGTATACAACAACAACAACAAATAGTGCATCGGAAAAAGAAATACTTTATACTAATAATACGCCATGCCATCCAGCTTGCCTCCACAACTCCTGAATATCCAGAATATCCTGATAAACCTAACTCTTAACTGCCCGTGTGGAAATTGGTGGGCACCCAGAGTTTAGGAAGGAAAACAATAAACTCCAAGTCAGTTATGTGACTGGTGTGAGAACTCAAAACAGTTTATTTATCTTTAAAATCAAAATAGAGGAATATTTTTAAATTCAATTCGCAATGCTTTTTAAAAGTGAGACTACCATAAGGCCTCCCGCACACGCACACATGCAAACGCAGAATCGGAGGAGATTTCTCCTTATGATAGTCAAAGATGCTTGATACGCATTTAAAAGAACATTTGATATTATTACTAGTGTATAGTGTAGGAAAAATTCATTTCGAAAGTAGAATATAAATCTTAGCCAACATACGACCATTATCGTATGCCTACTATAGCTACCATCCAAACAGTGGTGACCACCATAAGTGAATGGCAGGTTCTACAACTAATACCGTACAAGTTTCGTATTGGGAATTGGATTTCCAACGAATGATCAGGCCAAGGAACTTCCCATTGCCACATGAGAATGCCTCTGGATGGACATCCCCGAGAACCAAACCGGATCTCTACCAACACAAGGCCGGGTTACCCCTAACTGAGTAACAACTGACCGAATATGACATCCCCCGGTCCTTTGGGACCTTTATCACCGAGCGCTCGTAATCAATTCACACAATCATAACAAAGTGTTTTCAACATGAGTAAGTATCTGGGATCCATACCATGATACCACCCTTTTCCAGAAGGAAATGGACACATCCTAAAGGGTGCTACCCCTCATAACCTTGCTACTTCTTTCCTGTTTTGACCATTCACGGGGTGTGAGGCTCGACGAAGTCACGTCCATAAAAACATACTTTATACAAAAGCCATGCTTTGGGTCAACAAATGATCAACACAATGATCACCAAGATAGACGATCAAACAAATGATCCTATCATAAATAATCAACACAATGATCATTTCAGCATCACTCAGCATGTCACATTACCAAATTGGGAATATATCGCTGATAACTTCAACTATATAACCTCTGAGCTCGTACGTCTCAGAGAAGGGTGTTAAGCTAAAAGAATAAATTCTCCGCCACCAACAGAAATATATTTGAAAGAAATCAGCTTTACATCTCAACTTGTAACGTCAGACATACAATCCATACAAGTCTGTGCCGGGCTCGAACAAAACCGAAGGCACTTCTTACGAAGCCCTTGCAATCCGGGTATTCACAATCCCGATCGAATTTCCCATCACTTAAGGAATCTCTATACCAGGAGCTACCCAGTGCAGAGACAATCGATAGGTCATCCTATCGCTTTCGCAAAAACTCGGTCTTCAACACCGATCTTCAAATGCAATTCATAACGACGTATCACATATTCGGAATGGGTTATACGACCCCATGGTCCTTTCCCGGTTAACCCGAATAGTGAGCGATTATTCAAAAATAAGTGTGGCATTCAAATTCAAACAAATCACATCATATACCCATTCAAAGGGAAATATTGATAGTCGACTATTGAACTATCAATTGATATGCATACATCACCGGATTCCAAATAATTTTCCAAATTATTTATTTTCCAAAATATCTTTACAAGATATATAATTTTCACACTTCAAAAATAAATCAATATTTATTTTCAAACAAATTCTACTTTTCATTTATAAATTCCATAATGAATTTATATTCCAAAATATTCATGCATATACGATTTCAATTATCCATTTTCAATTTATCTTCAAAAAGATAAATTCTAAATATTCATTTCATATTGGAAAACATTTCCATACTTATTAAACATAAGCAATTCACAAATCTTTTTATTTTCAACACTTAGAAAATATTCAATATACTTAAATCGAATTAAGTATATGTTTCATTCTATTAAGGAAATCATTCACTTAAACATATTTATTTGGGTCAAAACGAATGTTGCGTAAAACATCGTTACGACAACCCAAAATCACCAGTATAGGGATTCGAAATTAAAATAGATATATAAATCCCAATACTACACAAAACATTTCCTTTCGGGAATCATTTACTATAACAACAGTGTTATAGTCCACTATTTCCTTTCATTTCTCGAAAACGTCTATTTCAACAATAAATGTTGAAATCTATGGTTTCGAATCTCAACACATTTTTAAAACATCGTTAGATCGTTTTAATTCTATTTAAAACATTCACATTCAAACCATTTTCTTTAACGTGTTATTCACTATTCAAAAATATGAATAAACTTCATTAAGAAATCTCATCCTTTTATTCGTTTTATTTCAAAGGATTATTCACATTCAAAAATGTGAATATAACTCCATTAATAGGTTTCAACAATTTTCTTATCAAAATAAGTCGTTTGCGAATTTATAAAACAATGTTTATAAATTCCATTTCTATTTATTTATAAAAACTTCTTTTTTATAAATTCTTTTATTAACCTATTCCAGTTTATAACTAAATTATGAACTAAACATTCATATTATAATTTAAATACTTATAAAACGATTATTTTACAAAATCGTTCTTTTAAAGACTTTCCAATTTATGAATCTTATAACTTATAAGATCCATTTATTTTACCTAACTATTCTTCAAATAATTTCACCAAATTTATAAATCTTACTATTTATAAATTTCATTTATAACTTCACAGTTTATAATTCTATAAATTTCATTCATTTATGAAATTCATTTTCACTTCATTCAAACACTTATAAAAACTCGTTTTATAATGTCAATATTTCAATTTATAAATATCTATTTATAAATCTCTTAATATAAATCAATTTATATTATTCTTTTAAACGTCTTTAAATTCCTTTAAAAACTTCATCATTCTCTTGATTTATAAAATAATTAAATTTTATAAATCCCATATTTAAACTTTCAATAATAAATTCAAAAAATTCCGATTTAACTATTTTATAAAATCATTAGCATCATATTCTCAAAAATCAGTTTTTAACTATTTTTCTCAAAAATCATAATTTTTATAACATTAAAAATGATATCGTTATTTATTTAAAATGGATCAATTCCAAAAATATTTAATATTTTCAAAGATCACTTTAAAAATCATTTTAAAATCCCAAAATCTGGTCCAATGATGCTACACACCAAATAGTCAATCACGACAACAACGATGTCATATATCGATATGAAAATCAATGAATATCAAAATATCCATAATCAAATAAATACTGTTGAGGAATCCAGTTGGATCCCTCCAACCTGTTTTCCTGCATCCAAAAACACTAGCACAATACCAATTTCGCTCCAGTACGAAATTATCGCGGTACATGTTCTTATTAAATATTATCCGCTTAATAACGGCGTAATAGGGTCTCATCCGCTAAACAAAAAATGCGGGAAATCAATAACTCCAATATATACATATGCCAATATATATATATTGCTATTATATATAATACCAATTTCACTGTTTATGAAATATTCGCGGTATATGTTTTTAATAAATAACATCCGCTTACTAACGGCGTATAATGTCTATTTTAACAATCAATAGATATCAATCAACATTCAAACATGCATTCAAATATTTTAAATCTAACTATTTAAAATAAAATCGAAACTGATTCGATTGAGTGAGAAGTTCTTACCTTGATTTAAATTCCGTTTTAGCGATTTATTTCGAATAAAATTAAACGCGCGTTTAATTTTACCCAAAATTCTCACTAACTCCAAACGACTCCAAACCAACTCCATCGCGTAGTGCTCGTCCATACGATTCCAACGCAACTGAGTTTGCATTTTTTCGACCTCGTATGAAAAAGTTATGAATTTTTGAAGTTACACGAGTTTATATTAACAAATTTACAACATTAACTTTATATTTACAACCTTCATCCAATCCTAGCCCTTGATCTTTGCTTCCCCACATCAGGCCCGTCCCTGTTGCTTCTTCCTCTCACGTATTCCTTCCAGTAAACCAAACCCATGAAGCCGCCCATTAGGGTTTGACTTTGCAACCACCACGCTACATTAGAACACGATCAAGTGATGCCGTCTCGAAGCTCCACACACGAGCTACCTTCGGCCACGACCTAGGCAAGCTCGGCCTCCCCCTCTACCCTCGAGATGCGTGCACAACCAGCACGAATGCGGCAAGATACTGGGCACGACGTCGCTCCAATTTCCATCATCTCCGTATGGATTGAAAGGCCTTCCTATGCTCTACAATATTCGTGTTGACAAGTTTTTGTAAAAGTCGATGGATTGAGAGAGATTGAGGGATGAAAGAGATTGAATTCTGGCCCTTCAACCTGATAGTGGCGGCTAGGTCTAATAGATTAGGGTTTAATGTTTTTTTTTTGTTTTTTTTACAGTGAGGGTGTATTTATAGGAAACCGACGAAACACTATTCATCTCGGAAATTCCGAACTCCGATTTACGCGCCGAAACTGACGTACCTAGGGTTTATCCCGCGTTTCGAACACAATGGAACAGGTTTCGGAAGCTAATTCGGACATCTGTGCGAGTTATGGCTGCAAACGCTCAATTTAAATTAAACCGATTTAAATCGATTTCTAGGCGTTTTAATTCGTACCGGACAAACGGTAAATCCAATTGACTTGAAATTTGAAACCTTACAATAATATCACATTACGGATCCGATGAAACTAGTTTCGTACAATTCTGAGACTATTCAAAAATTGGCTATTTTACAGTCGATTATTAAATATTAAAATATTCAATTTTCACAAATTAACTTTTAATTCGATTTTAAAAGTTCTAAAATATCATTCTAACTTCAACATGATAAAATAAAATTTTACAAATCATTTTCAATCATATTTAACTCGATTTTTCAATTATTTCCATAATTTAACATATTAAATTATTAATTTAATTATCCAATTAAATCCAATAATTCAAATAAAAATTTATTCGACTTATAAATTCACTTATAAATATTTAAAATTAGTTAAATATTCAAATTTAAATTTATTAAAATTCCTGGGTCGTTACATATTTATTATCTGTTCTATGTTGATGTTATTGATTGAATTGGATGATGATTTTGATAAATGGTTGATGATTGATATGGATGAATGGATGTTGTATTTTATATTGTTATGAACTGCAAGTTGTTATGGATTTTATTTCATTCGGGATTGCGGTTTGAAATGATATGTGACCGTATTTATATTTTAAATTACGGATTGAAATGATAAATATCCGTATCGCTTGACTATAGGATATAAAATTATATACAGACACCATGGTCTATAAACAAAAATATTTTGATATGACTTCTACGGTTTTGTAAAGAAATTATAGGTTATATAAGTATTGATTTCGGATGTTATATAATGGTTATTTTATTATTGATTTTTAGCTATGTATAAATTTGTTTTGAAATATAAAATAAGTTAAATAATAAAGTTTGATTGTTTTTATATAATATGGTTAAGTATCCGTTTAAATTATATTGTGTATAAAGTTTATAATGACTTAAATAAAATTAAGGTTGGAAGATAAATATGAAATTGATTTGAATTAAACTATTTAAGAATTATACTCAAATAAATTTGATTTGAAATTTAAATAAAATTTAGATTTTAAAGGGTATGATTTTATAACTTGATTTTGGTTTAGAGTGATTTAAATGAATGTTAGTTGATTTGAATGAATATATCAAGTTAAAAAAATTGAAAGAATATCCAGTTATTTGAAGTTTACAAGTTTTACTTAAATGATATTGGATTTATTAAGTAAACATTTCAAATGTAAACAATAGTAATTGAATTTGATATATATAATTATCAAAGAATTAGTTTTGAAATGGTGGAATATTTAAAGTTTTGAAATGTATGGAAATTGAAATGGTTTATTTGGGGGTTCAAATCTATATTTGGAATTGATTTGTGAAATTGAAGAAGCTATTTTATTTATATAAAGTATTTAATTATATAAACCATTTAAGCAGTGGAAGTTATGTTTCAAAGTTTTAAGTTTCAAAGTATTATAATTTGGAAGTGTTATATTTCAAGTGTTTTGATTTCGAAGTGTTATAATGTTGAAAGTGCAAAGATTTTGGGAAAATGATATAATTGGAATAAAAATAATATTATATTGATTTGATTTTTATAAAAATGATATCACATTGATTTGGTTTTTGAAAGGGAAATGATTATCGTATTTATATGGTTTTGAAATGGATAGTATATTCTGGTTTTGAAGTATAATTATTTTGAAATGACCACGGTGTTATAATAACGTTTGGTTTTGAAGAGACCGGGATCGGAAGTTATCATACTCTCTGCCAACTCCGAAAACCACTTTAACAACCGTTTACGCGGTTGAGATTCCAGAATGAAGTAGGATGGTTGCGGCGTTTCCTTTGAGGTAAATATGTGGACCCACCCCCGTGAGTTGGCATAAAGTGGCTAAAACAGGAGCGATCGACGGGCTAAGAAGGTAGCACCTTTTATCGGACACACTCCTTTGATACCATTCTATTACTTTGTGATTGTTTTGGGCCCTTTTGATTTTGGGGGTGTGGCTCGAGGTGGGCGGTAGTAGCTGCTAAGCGTTACCACCGGTCCGAAAGCGTAATTGGTATATCTACCCTGGCATTGCCTAGTTGTGCCATGTCACCTACCGTAGCGTGCTTTATACGATTTTGGTTTTGTACCATACCTATGGTATGCCTTCTAACGACTCCCAGTACGTGAGAGATTACGGTACTGTATAGATTATGGGAAAATAAAAGTGTGTTAATGTAACATCCGCCTTTTCGCACGCTTTAAATTGACACATGTGCCAATTCAAACCACACAGAAGGGCGGATAGTTATGGGGTAAATAAGAAAGACAGAGAAGAAAAAAAATAGAATCTCACACCGAAAGGATAAAATATAATAATCAATATATAGTTCATAAAACTGATTACAAAACATTTGACTCTTCTTTATACAATAAATATCAGAGTTCACATACCAGTGCAGTGGAATACAGTGTGTAGTGGAACTATAATATATAAAAATAATAAATAAAATGAAATCTTCGTCTTCATCCTCCAGAAATAAAGTCTTCGATCCTGAAATGCTCGGGCTGATCCGAACGAATTGAAAAGACAAAACACTCGAGTCGGAACTAAAAGATCTTATGTAAGTTAAATCAATAGAAGTAAATATGAGTGCAGTAACCCAAGAGATGCTCCGGATTTACATCTCCTAAGGATCCGTTAAACTATTTACTATGTAGTATATTTCTCTATTATAATAGTGTCTAATTGTAAAATAAACCTACTTTTAAATAGCATTAAAGCTTTACATTTTCCACCTTAACACGTAAAATGCCAATAGTCTATACAGTACCATAATACCTTCTGATCGGGAGGCTACCAGAGGATACTACATAGGTATGACACAAATAGAAACTCGTACAAGTTGCGATAGGGTAGGTGACACGGCACAACTAGGCAATGCCAGGGTAGATATACCAATTACGCATCCGGGCTGGTGGTAACGCGTAGCAGCTACTACCGCCCACCTCGGACAAACTCCCCTCTAAAATCAAAGAAATCAAAAGTGGCCACCGTATCAATCCAAAGTCAGAGTATAATATCGAAGAGGAGTATCCGATAGAGGGCGCTAACCCCCTTGGCCCGAGAATCGCTCATGTTTTAGCCACCTTATGTCAACTCACGGGAGTCGGGTCCACGTATTTACCTCAAAGGAAACGTGTAACAACCCACATATTTATCGATTTTATATTTAAATATTTTATTTAAATATTTTGTCGTTAATCGGATATTGGTCCGAAAAGCTACTTTTTGCAAACGGTCAAATTAGGACCCGAGACCACTTCCATTGAGTTCGAAATGCCGTTTACAATCTTTTTAAGTATAAACTTTGATATGTTTGGGGTTAGTGGAATTTCACTAACTTTTCCCGCTTTGGACTTTGGGTTGGTTTAGCCTATTAAACCTAAGTTCCAACCCCTTCTCCTCATCTCTTCATAAATTCCTACCTAACTCTATTTTTAGCATTAATGGTGAGTGGAAAGGGAAATTAAAATTCCAAGCCCAAGTTCATTAGCAAATTCAACATCTAACTCCAAAATCAAAGTAAAGACATTGGATTCATGCTTGTAGTTGCTTCTCTATTGACTTCAAGCTTCTTCTTCATTGAATTTGTGCAAAGGTGAGATTTTTATCTTACAATTCTAGATTATAACTATATTCGACTGTTGGGAATGATTCCCCATCACTTTAGCATGTATATTTGCATTTGATTTGGATTGGATTGGCGAAAAACTCCAACTTTTAGTGATTTTGGTGAAAACCTGCATTTAGGTCGCACTGCCTCGGAATTAGGTCGTTCTGGTGGAAAATTCGCCTCTGAGTTAGGTCGCAAGGTCGTAAGTCATAGATCGCTCGCCTTTAGGTTGTACCCCTTTAGGTCGCTCGGCCTTGCCTACCTCGTTAGGTCGCGTGACCTTAGGTCGTTCCTGTAACGTCCCAAAAATTTTCGACTTTCGAAAATTCAAAATCGATACTCACTTTATCGACTGCCAAGAAATCGAAGGCCGGAAACCGAAATGTTATGGTTTAAGAAAAGGAAAGAGGTAGAAGAAGAGAGAAAAGATAGAAAATAGAACTGAAAGAAATAATAGAACAATATCAGAATCTCACAATTCGCAGCGGAACAACATATAATAGATAAATGAGTAATCTTTAAACAAAGAACTATATCAGTTATTACATTACATCATTACATTACATCACATCAGAGTGTACAACAACATCAACAAACAGCGGAAAAGAAATACTATATACTAGTAATACGCCATGCCATCCAGCTTGCCTCCAGCAACTCCTGAATATCCAGAATATCCTGATAAACCTAACTCTTGACTGCCCGTGTAAAAATTGGTGGGCACCCAGAGTTTAGGAAGGAAAACAATAAACTCCGAGTCAGTCATGTGACTGGTGTGAGAACTCAAAACAGTTTATTTATCTTTAAAATAAAAAATAGAGGAATATTTTTAAAGTCAATTCGCAATGCTTTTAAAAATGAGACTACCATAAGGCCTCCCGCACACACACACAATGCAAACGCAGAATCGGAGGAGATTTCTCCTTATGATAGTCAAAGATGCTTGATACGCATTAAAAAGAACATTTGATATTATTACTAGTGCATAGTGTAGAGAAAATTCATTTCGAAAATAAAGATATAAATCTTAGCCGACATAGACATTTCGAACTATGCCTACTATAGCTACCATCCAAACAGTGGGGCGCCACCATAAGTAGATGGCAGGTAATACAACTAATACCGTACAAGGCTCGTATTTGAAGAATGGATTTTCCAACAAATGGTCAGGCCAAGGAACTTCCCATTGCCACATGGAAACGCCTCTGGAAGGACGCCCCGAGAACCCAACTGGATCTCTGCCAAACAAGGCCGGGAACCCCTTTTCCCAAGGGATATTACAAACCCTCAAATATGCCACCCCCGGTCCTTTGGGACCTTTAAACGAGAGCTCTCTAACCAACATCACACCATAATAATAAGTGTTTCAACATGAGTAAGTATCTGGGCTCCATACCATGATACTACCCTTTTCCAGAAGGAATGGTCATTCCCTAGGGAAGCGATCCCTGAAAACCTTGCCGCACAATTCCTGTTTCGACCATTACCGGTTTGTGAGGCTCGACGAAGTCACGTCCACAAAAACACACTTTATACAAAAGCCGTGCTTTGGCTCAACAATGATCATAGAAATGATCACAAAGATAGACGATCAAATAAATGATCCTATCACAAATGATCAACACAATGATCATTTCACAGCAACACTCAGCATGTCACATTACCAAATTGGGAATATATTGCTGATAACCTTCAACTACATAACCTATGAGCTCATACGTCTCAGAGAAGGGTGTTAAGCTAAGAGAATAAATTCTCCGCCACCAAGAGAAATATATTTGAAAGAAATCGGCTTTATATCTCAATTTGTAATGTCAGACATACAATCCATACAAGTCTGTTCCGGGCTCGAACAGAACCAAAGGCACTTACAAAGAAGTCCTTGCAATCCGGATATTCTCTAATCACGTCCGGACTTCCCATCACATATGGAGTCTCTATACCGTAGCTACTCGGTGCAAAGACAATCGACGAGTTGTCCTTTCGCTTTCAAATAGATCCGGTCTTCAACACCGGTCTTCAAATGCAATTCATAACGACGTATCACATATTCGGAATGGGTTATATGACCCCATGGTCCTTTCCCGGTTAACCCGAATAGTGAGCGCTTATTCAAAAATAAGCGTGGCATTCAAATTCAAACAAATCACATCAAATACCCATTCAAAGGGAAATATTGATAGTCGGTTATTGAACTATCAATGGATATGCACACATCACCAGTTTCCAAATAATTTTCCAAATTATTTATTTTCCAAAATATCTTTACAAGATATATTATTTTCAATACTTCAAAAATAAATCAATATTTATTTTCATACAAATTCCACTCTCTTTTATAAATTCCATAGTGAATTTATATTTCACAATATCTACTGATATACGATTTTCAATAGGTTTCAATATTCCTTTTCAATTTATCTTCAAAAAGATAAATTCTCAAAATATTCACTTTATATTGGAAAACATTTCCATACTTATTTAATAAGTAATTCACGAACCTATTTATTTTCAACACTTGCAAAATATTCAATATACTTAAATCGAGATTAAGTATATATTTCATTCTTTAAGAAAATCATGCTCTTAAACATATTTATTTGGGCCAAAACGAATGTTGCGTAAAACATCGTTAGGACGTCCCAAAATCACTAGTATAGGGATTTGAATTTAAGATAGATATATAAATCCCAATACTATACAAAACATTTCCTTTCGTAAATCATTTACTATAACAACAGTGTTATAGTCCACCATTTCCTTCTATTTCTCGAAAACATCTATTTCAACAATAAATGTTGAAATCTATGGTTTCGAATCTCAACACATTTTAAAACATCGTTAGATCGTTTTAATTCTATTTAAAACATCAAATCTAAACATTTTCTTTAACATATTATTCACTATTCAAAAACGTGAATATACTACGTTAACCAATTTCATCATTTCTATACATTTCATTTTAAAGGATTATTCACTGTCTAAAACGTGAATATAGCTCCACAAATAAGTTATAACAATTTACTTATCAAAATAAGTCGTTTGCGAATTTTATAAAACAACGTTTATAAATTCTATTTCTATTTGTTTTATAACTACTTCCTTTTTATACATCTCCTTTATTAACCTATTCGATTTATAACTCAATTATAAACCAAAAGTTCACAGTATAAGTTAAATGCTTATAAAACGATTATTTTACAAAATCGTTCTTTTAAACTTCATAGTTATAAATCTTATAACTTATAAGATTCAATTATTTATCCAAATATATTCTTTAATAACTTCACAAAATTTATAAATCTTACTATTTATAAATTTCATTTATAACCTCACCATTTATAATTTTAAAAATTCTATTCACTTATGCAATCCATTTTCACTTCATTCAAACACTTATAAAAACTCGTTTTATAATTCAAATGTTTTAATTTATAAATATCAATTTATAAATCCTTTATAAAATCAATTTATACTATTATTTTAAAACATCTTTAATCTCCTTTATAATTTCACCATTCTCTTGATTTATAAAATAATCAAATTTTATAAATCCTATTTTTTAAACTTTTTATAATAAATTAAAAAATTCAATTTAATTATTTTATAAAAACATTAACCCATATTTCTCAAAAATCAATCTATAACCGTATTTCTCAAAATCATAATTTTTATAACTTTAAAAATTATAACGTTTATTTATTTAAAATGGATCAATTCCAAAAATATAGCATATTTTCAAAAATCACTTTAAAATCATTTTAAAATCCCAAATTTGGTCCAATGATGCTACACACCAAATAGTCAATCACGACTACAACGATATCATATATCGATATGATAATCCATCAAATATCAAAATATCCATAATCAAATAAAAACTGTTGAGGAATCCAGTTGGATCCCTCCAACCTGTTTTCCTGCATCCACAAACATTAGCACAATACCACTTTCGCTCCTGTACGAAATTATCGCGGTATATGGGATTTAAAATATTATCCGCTTAATAACGGCGCAATAGGGTCTCATCCGCTAAAAAAAATGCGGGAAATCAACAACTGCAATATATACATATGCCAATATATATATATTGCTATTATATATAATGCCAGTTTCACTATTTATGAAATATTCGCGGTATATGTTTTTAATAAATAACATCCGCTTACTAACGGCGCATAATGTCTATTTTAACAATCAATAGATAAAAATCATCATTCAGACATGCATTCAAATATTTTAAATCTAACTATTTAAAATAAAATCGAAACTGATTCGATTGAGTGAGAAGTTCTCACCTTGATTTTAATTTCGTTTTAGCGATTTATTTCGAATAAAATTAAACGGATGATTAATTTTACCCGAAATTTTCACTAACTCCAAACGACTCCAATCCAATTCCATAGCGTAGCGCTCGTCCATATGATTCCAACGCTTCTTGTTTCGCGTGTTTTCGACCTCGTATGAAAAAGATATATAGTTTTAAAGATTACACGAATTTTATTTATAATATTTACAACATATATTTTAAATATATAAAATAACCTAGATCATAGCCGTTCGTTCGCACCCCCCCCCATCTCGGCCGTTCTTTCCCTCTCCTTCTTCATGTTAGCTGCAGCACCGAGAAACCCAACCACGTTCGAAAAAAATTCGAAGCCGCCCCACCTATCATCACCGAGAAGTAGATCAACCACCCTAGCTCAAATGCCCTTCGCGATTGCTCCCCATGGCCATGAAGACGTCGAACTCGGTCGACCTGATGGCTCTCAAAACGCGTGCGAACGCGCGTACTTCACGCCCAATTTGCCGATGATCTATGCCATAATATCCAATCACCACCTTTGGATTTATAGATTGCAGTGCCCTCTACCTTTTGCTAGTTGAAAGATTGTTGAAATAGGGCGTGGATCGAAAGATAATTGAAGAAGAAAAAGGGAAATTTTCGGCCTTTGGTTCAGGAGATGGCGGCGGCTCTGTTAGGTTAGGGTTTAAAAAAAATTTATTTTTTATTTTTTTGTGAATTAAAGGGGCTATTTATAGAGAATTTATGAACATTATTCATCCGGGATTTCCAAACTCCGATTTACGCGCCGTAACCAGCGTTTCTAGGGTTTACCCCGCGTTCCGGACACAATGGAATAGGTTTCAGAAACTAATTCGGACATCTGTGCGAGTTATGGAATTAAACGATCGATTTAAATTAAACCGATTTAAACGATTTTCTAGGCGTTTTAATTTGTACCGGACAAACGGTAAATCCGATTGGCACGAAATTTGAAACATTACAATAATATCACATTACGGATCCGATGAAACTAGTTTCATCGAAATCCGAGACTGTTTTAAAAATGACTATTTTAACTCGCCAAATTAATATTAAAAATAATTCGATGCGTTTCGAGCTGCCACGATCAAACGATAACTCCGTTTGCTACGAAATTTGAAATCCGATAATAACTAACTATTACGGATCCAATGGAACTAGTTTCGTCCAATTCTGAGACTATTCAAAAATTGACTATTTTCACTAGTCGATTAAATATTAAAATATTCAATTTTCACAAATTAACTTTTAATTCGATTTTAAAAGTTCCAAAATATCATTCTAACTTCAATATGATAAAATAAAATTTTACAAATCATTTTTAATCATATTTAACCCAATTTTCAATTATTTCCATAATTTAACATATTAAATTATCGATTTAATTATTCAATTAAATCCAATTATTCGAAATAAAATTTATTCGACTTATAAATTTCACTTATTAATATTTAAAATTAATTAAATATTCAAATTTTAATTACTAAAATTCCTGGGTCGTTACAATCTTCCACCCTTAAAAGAATTTCGTCCTCGAAATTAACAAGTAAGAAAAGTTACAGAATCTATTAACTTTCCCAAAACAAATTTTAAACTTCTCACCATACTTTACTAAGTTTTCAAATCATACTTAGTTATCTTTTCAAAAACAACTACTATTGTTTAACTTTCAACTCCAAATCAAAATTAAAGTTTTCAAAATTTTCCAAATTTTCTCAAATTTTTTCTAACGCCTTAAATTTTTGGAAAAATTCGCCATAGTCTCCTTTGCGCGCCTCGATCCAAAAAAAATGACAGTATATATATCACAAATATACATCTCATCAAGTAATGAAGCATCCCGCAGGGAAAAAAAGTATAAAAGTACGATATTTAATCCGAGATATGTACCTTATGTTTTATTAGCAAGCATATACGGCTAATATAGCGTGAAAGCGAGCTCCAAATGCGAAGCAAACGCGATCCGCACCTACTAATCACTCAACAAACAACATGAGAATCATGTATATAGACAATAGTATCAATATACAACATATAGCAACATAATAACTATATATGTCAACATAGCAATTGAAACAAAAACAATATATTCAACCATCAACCAACTAGCATTCATAACCAATAAATATTCATTCATATTCTCATTAATATTCCATGAATTTGTTTTCAATTTAGTCACATTTGATTCATTAACAGTGGATGTTCTTACTAACATTCATTTTCAATTAGTTTATATTCACTAATTTATATTCAAGTTGGCTCACTTCCAAATCAAATTCAATTCTATTTAAGATTCACTTAACTTCCAATTGAATTTAAATTACTTTAGCTTCCAATTTCATTAACTCAATTTCATTAATATTTAATGAATTATATATAATCAACTAACAATCATATAACAACCAATGTATATTAATTACAACCAAATTCCTTTGCTTTCAATTGGTTTAAATTAAATTGATTTTCATTCAATTATTCAACTTCTAATAACATTAGATTTTAATGAATTAACACTTATATCCATTATTTCATATCAACTTAATTTACATTCAATTGATTTACATTCAATCCATTCATTCAATTCAGTTGCTAATTCCTTTAACAATATAAAGTTGAATTTCATTTACAAAACTCAAGTTCACATTTATCACTTCACTTTATTATTTTACTTTGATACCAATATCAACTTCATTCAATATCTCTTAAGTTATATTTCCATTTTTCAAACATCACTTGTTTTTACTTAACTTAAATTCCCATTTATAAATCAATTCAGCTTCCAAACTCTAAAGTAAATTTCCATTTAGCTTTAAATTCATTTTTATTTACAACTCATATTCATATAGTTTCACTTCTTATATATATATATAAGTTTATTTCACAATTGTAAATCACTTTAATTATAATTCAATTCTTATAATTCTTTTGCTTGTACAATTATTCTTTTATTTAGATTATTCAAACAACTAAACAATCAACTTATTTTCACTTTAATAATTCTAAAAAATTATTACTTTATATATAAAATATAATCAAGGTAAAATTATTTCATTTACCCAATTTAAAACAATATTGTGCCGAATTGTTCTGTACAAGTGTTTAGAAACCCCTTCGGCATAGTTTTGCAGACCGCGCTGACGAAGGTTCATATGCCACTCAACAAACCGATCATCGCAATATAAAACAATTTTATATATTCACTAACAAATACGCTCTCATAGCTATTATTTACACTCAACTCATTCTAGAGTACTGCTGACTCTATCTCTAATGAGTAATACCCAACAGAACCATGGTTGTCGCTTAACCATATGCTCTGATACCAAATGTAACGTCCCGAAAATTTTCGACTTTCGAAAATTCAACATCGATACTCACTTTATCGACTGCCAAGAAATCGAAGGCCGGAAACCCGAAATGTTATGGTTTAAGAAAAGGAAAGAGGTAGAAGAAGAGAGAAAAGATAGAAAATAGAACTGAAAGAAATAACAGAACAATATCAAAATCTCACAATTCGCAGCGGAACAACATATAATAGATAAATGAGTAATCTTTAAACAAAGAACTATATCAGTTATTACATTACATCATTACATTACATCACATCAGAGTGTACAACAACATCAACAAACAGCGGAAAAGAAATACTATCTAGTAATACGCCATGCCATCCAGCTTGCCTCCAGCAACTCCTGAATATCCAGAATATCCTGATAAACCTAACTCTTGACTGCCCGTGTAAAAATTGGTGGGCACCCAGAGTTTAGGAAGGAAAACAATAAACTCCGAGTCAGTCATGTGACTGGTGTGAGAACTCAAAACAGTTTATTTATCTTTAAAATCAAAAATAGAGGAATATTTTTAAAGTCAATTCGCAATGCTTTTAAAAATGAGACTACCATAAGGCCTCCTGCACACACACACAATGCAAACGCAGAATCGGAGGAGATTTCTCCTTATGATAGTCAAAGATGCTTGATACGCATTAAAAAGAACATTTGATATTATTACAAGTGCATAGTGTAGAGAAAATTCATTTCGAAAATAAAGATATAAATCTTAGCCGACATAGACATTTCGAACTATGCCTACTATAGCTACCATCCAAACAGTGGGGCGCCACCATAAGTAGATGGCAGGTAATACAACTAATACCGTACAAGGCTCGTATTTGAAGAATGGATTTTCCAACAAATGGTCAGTCCAAGGAACTTCCCATTGCCACATGGAAACGCCTCTGGAAGGACGCCTCGAGAACCCAACTGGATCTCTGCCAAACAAGGCCGCGAACCCCTTTTCCCAAGGGATATTACAAACCCTCAGATATGCCACCCCCGGTCCTTTAGGACCTTTAAACGAGAGCTCTCTAACCAACATCACACCATAATAATAAGTGTTTCAACATGAGTAAGTATCTGGGCTCCATACCATGATACTACCTTTTCCAGAAGGAATGGTCATACCCTAGGGAAGCGATCCGTGAAAACCTCGCCGCACAATTCCTGTTTCGACCATTACCGGTTTGTGAGGCTCGACGAAGTCACGTCCACAAAAACACACTTTATACAAAAGCCGTGCTTTGGCTCAACAAATGATCATAGAAATGAACACAAAGATAGACGACCAAATAAATGATCCTATCACAAATGATCAACACAATGATCATTTCACAGCAACACTCAGCATGTCACATTACCAAATTGGGAATATATTGCTGATAACCTTCAACTACATAACCTCTGAGCTCGTACGTCTCAGAGAAGGATGTTAAGCTAAGAGAATAAATTCTCCGCCACCAACAGAAATATATTTGAAAGAAATCGGCTTTATATCTCAATTTGTAATGTCAGACATACAATCCATACAAGTCTGTTCCGGGCTCGAACAGAACCGAAGGCACTTACGAAGAAGTCCTTGCAATCCGGATAATCTCTAATCACGTCCGGACATCCCATCACATATGGAGTCTCTATACCGTAGCTACTCGGTGCAAAGACAATCGACGAGTTGTCCTTTCGCTTTCAAAAAGATCCGGTCTTCAACACCGGTCTTCAAATGCAATTCATAACGACGTATCACATATTCGGAATGGGTTATACGACCCCATGGTCCTTTCCCGGTTAACCCGAATAGTGAGCGCTTATTCAAAAATAAGTGTGGCATTCAAATTCAAACAAATCACATCAAATACCCATTCAAAGGGAAATATTGATAGTCGGTTATTGAACTATCGATGGATATGCACACATCACCAGTTTCCAAATAATTTTCCAAATTCTTTATTTTCCAAAATATCTTTACAAGATATATTATTTTCAATACTTCAAAAATAAATCAATATTCATTTTCATACAAATTCCACTCTCTTTTATAAATTCCATAGTGAATTTATATTTCACAATATCTACTGATATGCGATTTTCAATAGGTTTCAATATTCCTTTTCAATTTATCTTCAAAAAGATAAATTCTCAAAATATTCACTTTATATTGGAAAACATTTCCATACTTATTTAATAAGTAATTCACGAACCTATTTATTTTCAACACTTGCAAAATATTCAATATACTTAAATCGAGATTAAGTATATATTTCATTCTTTAAGGAAATCATGCTCTTAAACATATTTATTTGGGCCAAAACGAATGTTGCGTAAAACATCGTTACGACGTCCCAAAATCACTAGTATAGGGATTTGAATTTAAGATAGATATATAAATCCCAATACTATACAAAACATTTCCTTTCGTAAATCATTTACTATAACAACAGTGTTATAGTCCACCATTTCCTTCTATTTCTCGAAAACATCTATTTCAACAATAAATGTTGAAATCTATGGTTTCGAATCTCAACACATTTTAAAATATCGTTAGATCGTTTTAATTCTATTTAAAACATCAAATCTAAACATTTTCTTTAACATATTATTCACTATTCAAAAACGTGAATATACTACGTTAACCAATTTCATCATTTCTATACATTTCATTTTAAAGGATTATTCACTGTCTAAAACGTGAATATAGCTCCATAAATAAGTTATAACAATTTACTTATCAAAATAAGTCGTTTGCGAATTTTATAAAACTACGTTTATAAATTCTATTTCTATTTGTTTTATAACTACTTCCTTTTTATACATCTCCTTTATTAACCTATTCGATTTATAACTCAATTATAAACCAAAAGTTCACATTATAAGTTAAATGCTTATAAAACGATTATTTTACAAAATCGTTCT
Source organism: Allium cepa (assembly GCA_030765085.1). NCBI lineage: Eukaryota > Viridiplantae > Streptophyta > Magnoliopsida > Asparagales > Amaryllidaceae > Allium > Allium cepa. The sequence goes on from CM060931.1 coordinate 316,137,797, forward strand.
TTTAAACTTCATAATTATAAATCTTATAACTTATAAGATTCAATTATTTATCCAAATATATTCTTTAATAACTTCACAAAATTTATAAATCTTACTATTTATAAATTTCATTTATAACCTCACCATTTATAATTTTGTAAATTCCATTCACTTATGCAATCCATTTTCACTTCATTCAAACACTTATAAAAACTCGTTTTATAATTCAAATGTTTTAATTTATAAATATCAATTTATAAATCGTTTATAAAAACAATTTATACTATTATTTTAAAACATCTTTAATCTCCTTTATAATTTCACCATTCTGTTGATTTATAAAATAATCAAATTTTATAAATCCTATTTTTTAAACTTTTTATAATAAATTCAAAAATCCTATTTAATTATTTTATAAAAACATTAACCCATATTTCTCAAAAATCAATCTTTAACCGTATTTCTCAAAATCATAATTTTTATAACTTTAAAAATTATAACGTTTATTTATTTAAAATGGATCAATTCCAAAAATATAGCATATTTTCAAAAATCACTTTAAAATCATTTTAAAATCCCAAATTTGGTCCAATGATGCTACACACCAAATAGTCAGTCACGACTACAACGATATCATATATCGATATGATAATCCATTAAATATCAAAATATCCATAATCAAATAAAAACTGTTGAGGAATCCAGTTGGATCCCTCGAACCTGTTTTCCTGCATCCACAAACATTAGCACAATACCAATTTCGCTCCAGTACGAAATTATCGCGGTATATGGGATTTAAAATATTATCCGCTTAATAACGGCGCAATAAGGTCTCATCCGCTAAAAAAAAATGCGGGAAATCAACAACTGCAATATATACATATGCCAATATATATATATTGCTAATATATATAATACCAATTTCACTGTTTATGAAATATTCGCGGTATATGTTTTTAATAAATAACATCCGCTTACTAACGGCGCATAATGTCTATTTTAACAATCAATAGATAACAATCATCATTCAAACATGCATTCAAATATTTTAAATCTAACTATTTAAAATAAAATCGAAACTGATTCGATTGAGTGAGAAGTTCTCAACTTGATTTTAATTTCGTTTTAGCGATTTATTTCGAATAAAATTAAACGGACGTTTAATTTTACCCGAAATTTTAACTAACTCCAAATGACTCCAATCCAATTCCATAGCGTAGCGCTCATCCATACGATTCCAACGCTTCTTGTTTCGCGCGTTTTCGACCTCGTATGAAAAAGATATACAGTTTTAAAGATTACACGAATTTTATTTATAATATTTACAACATATATTTTAAATTTATAATATAACCTAGATCATAGCCGTTCGTTCGCACCCCCCATCTCGGCCGTTCTTTCCCTCTCCTTCTTCACGTTAGCTGCAGCACCGAGAAACTCAACCACGTTCGAAAAAAATTCGAAGCCGCCCCACCTATCATCACCGAGAAGTAGATCAACCACCCTAGTTCAAATGCCCTTCGCGGTTGCTCCCCACGGCCACGAAGACGTCGAACTCGGTCGACCTGATGGCTCTCAAAACGCGTCGAACGCGCGTACTTCACGCCCAATTTGCCGATGATCTATGCCATAATATCCAATCACCACCGTTGGATTTATAGATTGCAGTGCCCTCTACCTTTTGCTAGTTGAAAGATTGTTGAAATAGGGCGTGGATCGAAAGATAATTGACGAAGAAAAAGGGAAATTTTCGGCCTTTGGTTCAGGAGATGGCGGCGGCTCTGTTAGGTTTAGGGTTTAAAAAAAATTTATTTTTTATTTTTTTGTGAATTAAAGGGGCTATTTATAGAGAATTTATGAACACTATTCATCCAGGATTTCCAAACTCCGATTTACGCGCCGTAACCAGCGTTTCTAGGATTTACCCCACGTTCCGGACACAATGGAACAGGTTTCGGAAGCTAATTCAGACATCTGTGCGAGTTATGGAATTAAACGATCGATTTAAATTAAACCGATTTAAACGATTTTCTAGGCGTTTTAATTTGTACCGGACAAACGGTAAATCCGATTGACACGAAATTTGAAACCTTACAATAATATCACATTACGGATCCGATGAAACTGGTTTTGTAGAAATCCAAGACAGTTTTATAAATGACTACTTTAACTCGCCAAATTAATATTAAAAATAATTCAATGCGTTTCGAGCTGCCACGATCAAATGATAACTCCGTTTGCTACGAAATTTGAAATCCGATAATAACTAACTATTACGGATCCAATGGAACTAGTTTCGTCCAATTCTGAGACTATTCAAAAATTGACTATTTTTACTAGTCGATTAAATATTAAAATATTCAATTTTCACAAATTAACTTTTAATTCGATTTTAAAAGTTCCAAAATATCATTCTAACTTCAATATGATAAAATAAAATTTTACAAATCATTTTTAATCATATTTAACCCAATTTTCAATTATTTCCATAATTTAACATATTAAATTATCGATTTAATTATTCAATTAAATCCAATTATTCGAAATAAAATTTATTCGACTTATAAATTTCACTTATTAATATTTAAAAATAATTAAATATTCAAATTTTAATTACTAAAAATCCTGGGTCGTTACAATCTTCCCCCCTTAAAAGAATTTCGTCCTCGAAATTAACAAGTAAGAAAAGTTACAGAATCTATTAACTTTCCCAAAACAAATTTTAAACTTCTCACCATACTTTACTAAGTTTTCAAATCATACTTAGTTATCTTTTCAAAAACAACTACTATTGTTTAACTTTCAACTCCAAATCAAAATTAAAGTTTTCAAAATTTTCAAAATTTTCTCAAATTTTTTCTAACGCCTTAAATTTTCGGAAAAATTCGCCATAGTCTCCTTTGCGCTGCTCGATCCGGAAAAAAAATGACAGTATATATAACACAAATATATATCTCATCAAGTAATGAGGCATCCCGCAGGGAAAAAAGTATAAAAGTATGATATTTAATCCGAGATATGTACCTTATATTTTATTAGCAAGCATATACGGCTAATATAGCGCGAAAGCGAGCTCCAAATGCGAAGCAAATGCGATCCGCACCAACTAATCACTCAACAAACAACATGAGAATCATGTATATAGACAATAGTATCAATATACAACATATAGCAACATAATAACTATATATGTCAACATAGCAATTGAAACAAAAGCAATATATTCAACCATCAACCAACTTGCATTCATAACCAATAAATATTCATTCATATTCTCATTAATATTCCATGAATTTGTTTTCAATTTAGTCACATTTGATTCATTAACAGTGGATGTTCTTACTAACATTCATTTTCAATTAGTTTATATTCACTAATTTATATTCAAGTTGGCTCACTTCCAAATCAAATTCAATTCTATTTAAGATTCACTTAACTTCCAATTGAATTTAAATTACTTTAGCTTCCAATTTCATTAACTCAATTTCATTAATATTTAATGAATTATATATAATCAACTAACAATCATATAGCAACCAATGTATATTAATTACAACCAAATTCCTTTGCTTTCAATTGGTTTAAATTAAATTGATTTTCATTCAATTATTCAACTTCTAATAACATTAGATTTTAATGAATTAACACTTATATCCATTATTTCATATCAACTTAATTTACATTCAATTGATTTACATTCAATCCATTCATTCAATTCAGTTGCTAATTCCTTTAACAATATAAAGTTGAATTTCATTTAAAAAACTCAAGTTCACATTTATCACTTCACTTTATTATTTTACTTTGATACCAATATCAACTTCATTCAATATCTCTTAAGTTATATTTCCATTTTTCAAACATCACTTGTTTTTACTTAACTTAAATTCCCATTTATAAATCAATTCAGCTTCCAAATTCTAAAGTAAATTTCCATTTAGCTTTAAATTCATTTTTATTTACAACTCATATTCATATAGTTTCACTTCTTATATATATATAAGTTTATTTCACAATTGTAAATCACTTTAATTATAATTCAATTCTTATAATTCTTTTGCTTATACAATTATTCTTTTATTTAGATTATTCAAACAACTAAACAATCAACTTATTTTCACTTTAATAATTCTGAAAAATTATTACTTTATATATAAAATATAATCAAGGTAAAATTATTTCATTTACCCAATTTAAAACAATATTGTGCCGAATTGTTCTGTACAAGTGTTTAGAAACCCCTTCGGCATAGTTTTGCAGACCGCGCTGACGAAGGTTCATATGCCACTCAACAAACCGATCATCGCAATATAAAACAATTTTATATATTCACTAACAAATACGCTCTCATAGCTATTATTACACTCAACTCATTCTAGAGTACTGCTGACTCTATCTCTAATGAGTAATACCCAACAGAACCATGGTTGTCGCTTAACCATATGCTCTGATACCAAATGTAACGTCCCGAAAATTTTCGACTTTCGAAAATTCAACATCGATACTCACTTTATCGACTGCCAAGAAATCAAAGGCCGGAAACCCGAAATGTTATGGTTTAAGAAAAGGAAAGAGGTAGAAGAAGAGAGAAAAGATAGAAAATAGAACTGAAAGAAATAACAGAACAATATCAAAATCTCAAAATTCGCAGCGGAACAACATATAATAGATAAATGAGTAATCTTTAAACAAAGAACTATATCAGTTATTACATTACATCATTACATTACATCACATCAGAGTGTACAACAACATCAACAAACAGCGGAAAAGAAATACTATATACTAGTAATACGCCATGCCATCCAGCTTGCCTCCAGCAACTCCTGAATATCCAGAATATCCTGATAAACCTAACTCTTGACTGCCCGTGTAAAAATTGGTGGGCACCCAGAGTTTAGGAAGGAAAACAATAAACTCCGAGTCAGTCATGTGACTGGTGTGAGAACTCAAAACAGTTTATTTATCTTTAAAATCAAAAATAGAGGAATATTTTTAAAGTCAATTCGTAATGCTTTTAAAAATGAGACTACCATAAGGCCTCCCGCACACACACACAATGCAAACGCAGAATCGGAGGAGATTTCTCCTTATGATAGTCAAAGATGCTTGATACGCATTAAAAAGAACATTTGATATTATTACTAGTGCATAGTGTAGAGAAAATTTATTTCGAAAATAAAGATATAAATCTTAGCCGACATAGACATTTCGAACTATGCCTACTATAGCTACCATCCAAACAGTGGGGCACCACCATAAGTAGATGGCAGGTAATACAACTAATACCATACAAGGCTCGTATTTGAAGAATGGATTTTCCAACAAATGGTCAGGCCAAGGAACTTCCCATTGCCACATGGAAACGCCTCTGGAAGGACTCCCCGAGAACCCAACTGGATCTCTGCCAAACAAGGCCGCGAACCCCTTTTCCCAAGGGATATTACAAACCCTCAGATATGCCACCCCCGGTCCTTTGGGACCTTTAAACGAGAGCTCTCTAACCAACATCACACCATAATAATAAGTGTTTGAACATAAGTAAGTATCTGGGCTACATACCATGATACTACCCTTTTCCAGAAGGAATGGTCATTCCCTAGGGAAGCGATCCCTGAAAACCTTGCCACACAATTCCTGTTTCGACCATTACCGGTTTGTGAGGCTCGACGAAGTCACGTCCACAAAAACACACTTTATACAAAAGCCATGCTTTGGCTCAACAAATGATCATAGAAATGATCACAAAGATAGACGATCAAATAAATGATCCTATCACAAATGATCAACACAATGATCATTTCACAGCAACACTCAGCATGTCACATTACCAAATTGGGAATATATTGCTGATAACCTTCAACTACATAACCTCTGAGCTCGTACGTCTCAGAGAAGGGTGTTAAGCTAAGAGAATAAATTCTCCGCCACCAACAGAAATATATTTGAAAGAAATCGACTTTATATCTCAATTTGTAATGTCAGACATACAAACCATACAAGTCTGTTCCGGGCTCGAACAGAACCGAAGGCACTTAAAAGAAGTCCTTGCAATCCTGATAATCTCTAATCACGTCCGGACTTCCCATCACATATGGAGTCTCTATACCGTAGCTACTCGGTGCAAAGACAATCGACGAGTTGTCCTTTCGCTTTCAAAAAGATCCGGTCATCAACACCGGTCTTCAAATGCAATTCATAACGACGTATCACATATTCGGAATGGGTTATACGACCCCATGGTCCTTTCCCGGTTAACCCGAATAGTGAGCGCTTATTCAAAAATAAGCGTGGCATTCAAATTCAAACAAATCACATCAAATACCCATTCAAACGGAAATATTGATAGTCGGTTATTGAACTATCAATGGATATGCACACATCACCAGTTTCCAAATAATTTTCCAAATTATTTATTTTCCAAAATATCTTTACAAGATATATTATTTTCAATACTTCAAAAATAAATCAATATTTATTTTCATACAAATTCCACTCTCTTTTATAAATTCCATAGTGAATTTATATTTCACAATATCTACTGATATACGATTTTCAATAGGTTTCAATATTCCTTTTCAATTTATCTTCAAAAAGATAAATTCTCAAAATATTCACTTTATATTGGAAAACATTTCCATACTTATTTAATAAGTAAGTCACGAACCTATTTATTTTCAACACTTGGAAAATATTCGAGATTAAGTATATATTTCATTCTTTAAGGAAATCATGCTCTTAAACATATTTATTTGGGCCAAAAGGAATGTTGCGTAAAACATCGTTACGACGTCCCAAAATCACTAGTATAGGGATTTGAATTTAAGATAGATATATAAATCCCAATACTGTACAAAACATTTCCTTTCGTAAATCATTTACTATAACAACAGTGTTATAGTCTACCATTTCCTTCTATTTCTCGAAAACATCTATTTCAACAATAAATGTTGAAATCTATGGTTTCGAATCTCAACACATTTTAAAACATCGTTAGATCGTTTTATTTCTATTTAAAACATCAAATCTAAACATTTTCTTTAACATATTATTCACTATTCAAAAACGTGAATATACTACGTTAACCAATTTCATCATTTCTATACATTTCATTTTAAAGGATTATTCACTGTCTAAAACGTGAATATAGCTCCATAAATAAGTTATAACAATTTACTTATCAAAATAAGTCGTTTGCGAATTTTATAAAACAACGTTTATAAATTCTATTTCTATTTGTTTTATAACTACTTCCTTTTTATACATCTCCTTTATTAACCTATTCGATTTATAACTCAATTATAAACCAAAAGTTCACAGTATAAGTTAAATGCTTATAAAACGATTATTTTACAAAATCGTTCTTTTAAACTTCATAGTTATAAATCTTATAACTTATAAGATTCAATTATTTATCCAAATATATTCTTTAATTACTTCACAAAATTTATAAATCTTACTATTTATAAATTTCATTTATAACCTCACCATTTATAATTTTATAAATTCCATTCACTTATGCAATCCATTTTCACTTCATTCAAACACTTATAAAAACTCGTTTTATAATTCAAATGTTTTAATTTATAAATATCAATTTATAAATCCTTTATAAAATCAATTTATACTATTAGTTTAAAACATCTTTAATCTCCTTTATAATTTCACCATTCTCTTGATTTATAAAATAATCAAATTTTATAAATCCTATTTTTTAAACTTTTTATAATAAATTCAAAAATCCAATTTAATTATTTTATAAAAACATTAACCCATATTTCTCAAAAATCAATCTTTAACCGTATTTCTCAAAATCATAATTTTTATAACTTTAAAAATTATAACGTTTATTTATTTAAAATGGATCAATTCCAAAAATATAGCATATTTTCAAAAATCACTTTAAAATCATTTTAAAATCCCAAATTTGGTCCAATGATGCTACACACCAAATAGTCAATCACGACTACAACGATATCATATATCGATATGTTAATCCATCAAATATCAAAATATCCATAATCAAATAAAAACTGTTGAGGAATCCTGTTGGATCCCTCCAACCTGTTTTCCTGCATCCACAAACATTAGCACAATACCAATTTCGCTCCAGTATGAAATTATCGCGGTATATGGGATTTAAAATATTATCCGCTTAATAACGGCGCAATAGGGTCTCATCCGCTAAAAAAAATTCGGGAAATCAACAACTGCAATATATACATATGCCAATATATATATATATATATATTGCTACTATATATAATACCAATTTCACTGTTTATGAAATATTTGCGGTATATGTTTTTAATAAATAACATCCGCTTACTAACGGCGCATAATGTCTATTTTAACAATCAATATATAACAATCATCATTCAAACATGCATTCAAATATTTTAAATCTAACTATTTAAAATAAAATCGAAACTGATTCGATTGAGTGAGAAGTTCTCACCTTGATTTTAATTTCGTTTTAGCGATTTATTTCGAATAAAATTAAACGGACGTTTAATTTTACCCAAAATTTTCACTAACTCCAAACGACTCCAATCCAATTCCATAGCATAACGCTCGTCCATACGATTCCAACGCTTCTTGTTTCGCGCGTTTTCGACCTCGTATGAAAAAGATATACAGTTTTAAAGATTACACGAATTTTATTTATAATATTTACAACATATATTTTAAATTTATAATATAACCTAGATCATAGCCGTTCGTTCGCACCCCCCCCCCCCATCTCGGCCGTTCTTTCCCTCTCCTTCTTCACGTTAGCTGCAGCACCGAGAAACCCAACCACGTTCGAAAAAAATTCGAAGCCGCCCCACCTATCATCACCGAGAAGTAGATCAACCACCCTAGTTCAAATGCCCTTCGCGATTGCTCCCCACGGCCATGAAGACGTCAAACTCGGTCGACCTAATGGCTCTCAAAACACGTGCGAACGTGCGTACTTCACGCTCAATTTGCCGGTGATCTATGCCATAATATCCAATCACCACCTTTGGATTTATAGATTGCAGTGCCCTCTACCTTTTGCTAGTTGAAAGATTGTTGAAATAGGGCGTGGATCGAAAGATAATTGAAGAAGAAAAAGGGAAATTTTCAGCCTTTGGTTCAGGAGATGGCGGCGGCTCTGTTAGGTTTAGGGTTTAAATTTTTTTTATTTTTTATTTTTTTGTGAATTAAAGGGGCTATTTATAGAGAATTTATGAACACTATTCATCCGGGATTTCCAAACTCCGATTTACGCGCCATAACCAACGTTTCTAGGGTTTACCCCGCGTTCCGGACACAATGGAACAGGTTTCGGAAGCTAATTCGGACATCTGTGCGAGTTATGGAATTAAACGATCGATTTAAATTAAACCGATTTAAACGATTTTCTAGGCGTTTTAGTTTGTACCGGACAAACGGTAAATCCGATTGACACGAAATTTGAAACCTTACAATAGTATCACATTACGGATCCGATGAAACTGGTTTCGTCGAAATCCGAGACTGTTTTAAAAATGACTATTTTAACTCGCCAAATTAATATTAAAAATAATTCGATGCGTTTCGAGCTGCCACGATCAAACGATAACTCCGTTTGCTACGAAATTTGAAATCCGGTAATAACTAACTATTACGGATCCAATGGAACTTGTTTCGTCCAATTCTGAGACAATTCAAAAATTGACTATTTTCACTAGTCGATTAAATATTAAAATATTCAATTTTCACAAATTAACTTTTAATTCGATTTTAAAAGTTTCAAAATATCATTCTAACTTCAATATGATAAAATAAAATTTTACAAATCATTTTTAATCATATTTAACCCAATTTTCAATTATTTCCATAATTTAACATATTAAATTATCGATTTAATTATTCAATTAAATCCAATTATTCGAAATAAAATTTATTCGACTTATAAATTTCACTTATTAATATTTAAAATTTATTAAATATTCAAATTTTAATTACTAAAAATCCTGGGCCGTTACAGTTCCCCTTTAGGTCGTATGACCTTAAGTTGTTCACATGGGTTACGCCTTTAAACCATTAGGTCGCTCGAATGAGTTAGGTCGTTGGACCTTAGTTCGTTTACCCTTTAGGTCGCGTGTTCAACTAGGTCGCGTGAACCCTTAGGTCGTTGGACCTTATTACCTCTTAGGTCGGCAACCACTAGGTCGTTTGCCTTGCTTAACTCGCGAACACCGTTAGGTCGCAAGCCTTTAGGTCGCATGACCCCTATCTTCCTTAGGTCATTGGACCTTGTTTCCTTGGGTCGTTAGACCGTTAACCCGTTAGGTCGTAGAACTCCCTAACTCGCTCGGCCTTGCCTTCGTTAAGTCGCGAGACACGTTAGGTCGCGCATCACCTTAACTCGCTCGACCTTGTTTAGGTCGTTAGGTCGCGAACACCTCTAGGTCGCTCGACCCCTTATACTCGTAGGTCGCTCGATCCTATCCTCCCTTAGATCTTCACTAGGTCGTACCGTTTTGGACGGGGTGCTGCCCCGCACCCCATAGAGGGGGCGCTGCCCCCGCACCCTAACCTTGGGGGGTTGCCACCCCCCCGGACCCCCCCTCCGTATGGGATCTTATCTGAAAAACATTCAACAGAACTTGCTTTGTTGAGATGCTGAGTTGACCATTCTTCGAGGCAAACTATCTTTGGCTTCTCGGTCGATTTTATGGTATCACGGCCTTGCTAAGAAGGCGGGATAACAACTTTAGAAATATGAAGGTTTCAATACTAGTAGTAAATATCAAAACTCTTTCAACAAAATGATTTCAACTCTATTTTCAATAACAAAGCTCTTTTCTTAAACCGTTTTCCAATCTACTAGTATATACAAACCTTTACCTCACTCGGATGAGAAATCTAATTAAACGGCTTAGTAAAACAAGTGGTATGAAACACTTGCTTCACTTCGTCGGTTAATTCTTGGACTTGTTCGATTGAACCTCTTGTGACAATTTTCTAGTGAAGATTTACAGTTTGTTCGTAAATATTTAAGTTAAGCAAGTGGTTATGGGACACGAAGATAAACTTTTATATTTACTAGCTTAGTGTAATTGACACTTCTCGTTGACCATAACGATCATTTTATGATTTAGACTAGCAATTGTGCGATGTCTCTTTGTTTGTAAGGTTAGATTAGACCTCATGGGTGTGATTCCGACTCACACATATCTCTTTGTCCGCAAGGTTAGTCTAGACACCATTTGTGTGATTCCACTCACACATACCTTTTTGTTGTGAGGTTAGGCTAGACACCATTTGTGTGATTCCACTCACACATACCTTTTTGCTTTTTGGTTAGCCTAGACCTCATCTGGGTGATTCCGACTCACCCATATGGGGTAGCTCCCCATGGTCTTCGGACCGTCATGTGATAGGCCTCTTTCCCTTTTTTCTGTGATTTCTGGATTTCTTGTGTTGTTATGTCATTGACTTGTTATGAGTACAAGTTTAGGGTATGATGCCCTCTTTGGATCTTTGAGAAGATTCTTGTGATATCGATTTATCTCTTATTGATTGATCTTTTGTTGATCATCATTTGCATACTTATAGTAGTATGTCAGTATGGATATTTTATATTTATGCCATATCTTTTATTTTATACCATGTCATTTGATATTTATAGCTAGACTGATCCATTTATTATTTTCTTAAATAATACTCGGGTCAGACCGAGATGTTACAGGTGCTTCTGCTTGACTTCTTCCCAGGATTTGCTACTCTGACTTTTGGCTAACTATTTAGATTAGCAGTTTTTGTTGTATACACTTGAGATATAGACTCATAGTTGTATTCTTTTTTATAGCACGTGTTTCTATTCTTTTGTATTATTGTGGATCTTTTTGACGACTACTCTGATGTACACTTTCATGTGTTAGTTATATATTCATATCTTCTTCCGCCTTTGTGATATGGATGTCTGTGACTGATTTGTGTTATGCTTATTTCTATGTTAGTTTCCGAAGATTATTTATAGCCACCGTGTGATAAGCAATCACATGGATGGTCACTCCTCAAAAGCCTTATTCTCCGTGCTAGTTGACAGCACTACACCGTAGTGTTCTTGGCTAGCGTGGGTATAAAGGTGGGGCGTCACAAAACGCCGCCACCATCCTACTTCATTCTGGAATCTCCACCGCGTACACGGTTGTTAAAGTGGTTTTCGAAGTTGGCAGAGAGTATGACAACTTCCAATCCTGGTCTCTTCAACAACCAATCATTATTATAACACCGCAGTTATTTCAAATAATTTATATTTAAAAGCAGAATACAATATCTCTTTCAAAACCATAAATACAATATCATTTCTATTCTAAAACCCAAATCAATATGATATCCCTTTTTATTTCAAATATATCCTTTTCAAGAAATCATAGTACTTCCCAAATCTATATACCTTGAAATCTATAGCTTTGAAACATAATTTTTTGTACTTAATGGTTTAAACATTATTTTACTTTATATAATAAAATAGCTTCTTTAATTTCATAATAAATTCCAAATAAACCATTTCAATTCATATATTTCAAAGCTTTAACCATTTCACCATTTCAAAACTAATTCTTTGATAATTTCATGTATATCCAATTCAATTGCTATTATTTAGATTTGAAAAGTTCACTTAATAAATCCAATAAATGTTAGGTAAAACCTTTAACTTCAAAACCAACTGGATATTCTTTAAATTAATTTAACTTGATATATTCATTTAAGTCGACTTGATATTCATTTAAGCCTTCCAAACCAAAATCAAGTTATAAAGATCATACCCTTTACAATCCCAAATTCATTTGAATTTCAAATAAATTTTATTCGAGGATAATTCTTAAATACTTTAATTCAAAGAAAATTCATATTTATCTTCCAACATTTATTTTAATTAAGACATTTTAACTCTAACAATAAATTTAAATAAATACTTAACTGAATTATGAAATTAAACTTTTATTCTTAAACTTCCTTTTATCCTTTAACCCAAATTTATACATAGCTTAATTTCAAGCGTTTATCTATATAATAAAGTAATATTTATGAAATATCAAAATCAATATTCATTAAATCATATATATAAGATATTCAAACTTAATTATCAGTCCTACTTTATATTTCAAAGCATATTTATTTATAGTTAAAACCAAAATAAATTTGCTATTTTTATAACATCACAAATCAATATTTATACAACCCGTATATTTCTTTACAAAACCATAAGAATCATTTCAAAAATATTTATTTATATATATATATATATATATATATATAGATAGACCGCGATGCCTGTATAAAATCTTCTATCCTATGGTCAAGTGATACAGATATTTATCATTTCAATCCATAATTTAAAATAAAAATTACGGTTATATATCATTTCAAACCATAATCTCGATAAGATAAGAATGCATAATGACTTGCAATTTATACAATATAAAACACATCATCCATTCACCCAATATCAATCATCAACCAATTTATTGCAATCATCATCAATTTAAACAAACATCAATATAGAGCATATGAAATATAACACGTATCAACGAATAGTTTATATTCAAAAATAAATTAATAACTGTTTAAGTAGCAGTTTATATGCAAAATAAATAAAATTTAACTATCAATTTATATGCAATAATAAAATTAAATAACAGTTTAATTTAAATAAATGAAATTTACTGAGATGATGATTAAAACATGCCAAACAGTCATAAATAAATTTCTAAACACATCACAAATCAATTTAACAACCATAAGAAATTTTAGAAATTGTGAGTGGGTTAAAACACTCACCTTTTGAATTTAAATTCAATTTAAATTCAATTTAAACCCAAAAATTGCACAGTCTCCAAATCCATCCAAACCAGCATCAAAATGTCTGGAATTTTATTATGATCCTAACAAAAAAAACAGCACGTGAATTGGTGTTCGTATGTGATAGATATGGCGAAAATTGCGATTGAATTTCAACTAAATAACAAAACAAAAGTGAACACATTCATACCCATCTTGCCACGTCGCTCAAACAACCTGCAAAATCATTTTCTCTAGAACACGCATAGTTAATGTCGACCCCACACCCAACAATGCCACGTCGTTCCTCTCTCAAACATGCCGCCCCTTTCTGGGCACGCGACCGATCTCTGGCCATGAAAGATGCTACGGTTGCCCCAATTTTCAAAACCCTAGTCGAGTTTTGACGGAAATCCGACCATCCAATCGCCACACGGACTACACGGATCGACCCCCCTCTGTCCACCCTCCAAAACCCAGAAAGGGTTCACCGATCCGACGACTTTGATTTCGGCGATGATGAACGGCCGAAACTTCCCTAATTTTTACAGGTCAAACGATAAACTGAATCGAAAAACGAACACCACCAGTGAATTACTCTAGTCGAGAGCTTCAACTTATATTTTTTTCAAATTTTTCTAAGGATTTGAATTTTTGACTTTATTTTGAATTGTAATTGGATCTAGGGTTTGTAGGCATTGGAAAGGAGGAGTTGAGAAGAAAACATACGTACAGACAAATGAGAATTAGAGAGGCCAAGGTTTATAGCAGGATATTTATAAGCAAATTGAAATAAAATATATTGATCGGGTTGATAGATATACGCGCTAACGCTAACGTGACCCAAAAAGTCCGTTCTGACCCCGGAACGAAATTGGGTAAACCCATATATACAAGTAGGTGTTTTAAAATATTTTAAACGCGATGGAAAAAGTTTCACATCCAAATTCCATCGTATGAAGAAGTTATGCTGAAATCAATATTTTCAAATTGATTTCAATTAAATCGATTTCAAGGCGTTTCGCGTTCGTACGATCAAACGACAAGTCCAATCGCTACGAAACTTAAAACCCTACTGTAACAACCCGCATATTTAACGATTATAAATTTAAATATTTTATTTAAATATAGCGTCGTTAGTCAGATTTAGGCCGAAATGTTACCTTTTGCTAACGACCGAATTAGGACTCGAAACCACCTCCATTGAGTCCAAAATGGCCTTTGCGATCTTTTTCAGTATAAACTTTGATATGTTTGGAGAAAGTCGAATTTTTCTACCTTTTCTATTCGGTTTTGGGTTTGGGTTCAGCCCACTTGCTAGATTAATACCCTAACTCTGCCCCCTCTCCTCTCCACTCACTCATTTCATTTCATAAAACTCAAGCACAACTGAAAATGAGGGAAGAGAATGGGAAATAGAAATTCCAAGCCCTAGTTTACTTTACAAACTTGAATTCTTGCTCCAAAATCAAAGTGAAGCTATTAGTAAGCCTTCTCTTCATCTTCTCCAACTCTTTTCCTCTTCAATTTCAGAAAGTTTCCTAAACCTAACTTAGGAAATACTTGTTTTGGTTTTAGATTGAAGCTTGTAGAGTTGAAGTGGAGAGTGGTTGGTCTTTTCTTTGCATTTGAGCTTCTCATCCTTGTTTTTGAGTTAAAGGTGAGATTTTTATCTCACATCTATGTATTCAATTATGTTGGATTTTTAGGATTGAATTCCCACATATTTGCATGTTCATTTGCTTTCGATTTGGATTGATTCGGCGAATTTGCCAATTTATGATTTTTGAAGCCAAATCTATGAAGTCCTTATATGATTGATGTTTATGTTGTTCGGAGTGTTTGGGTGAGTCGTTAAGGTTGGCCAGTCGTTGACATAAGCCCGTAATCATCGCTCATCCGATCGCTTTCGATTTTTTTTGCCCATCTATGGCCTAGGTTCAGGAAATGCCTAAACAATAGGATTCAGACGTCTGAATCCTCATTTTCAGACGTTTGAATATTATACTGGGAAATTTTATTCCCTAGTATTCAGACATCTGAATTAAAGCCCCCAGACATCTGAATTGGCTTGTTTTCAAACAGAAAGGAAATAGGTTAAAAACGCCTATTTCAGACGTGAGAAACATTTGGTTCAGACGTCTGAATTATGTTCTGGAAAACTTCTAATTTTCCAGATTCAGACGTCTGAACCAGCTATTTTAGACGTCTGAATCTGCTGTCTTTTGCCAATTTGCCTATTTTGCTTGGTTTTTCAAATTTAATCGACGCGTGTTGATTCCAATTAGCTATTTATGCTTATTTGACTTTGATGATTCTTTTTTTGATTTCATACACGGGTTTTTATAAAATGATATCTTCAAATTTTATTAAATCTCATTCTCTAATTTATAATTTCTATTTAAAATGCACACACAATTTGGCACTTCGAGCGAAGTGGAAGGGAGATTAAATGGCTAGGTAAAACACGGACCATGAATCCAGGCGTTTATCTTTTCAATTAATCCCCGAACTATTCGATTGACTGTTTTGACCTTTTGGTCTGTTTTACCAATGAGATGAGGTAAACTTTGTATTTCTTTGAGTGTGAAATTAACTAACAGATAGTAAACTGTTTAGTGCGAACGGGTGGTTATGGGACTCACGTTACCACTTTTCGGATTCCTTTTCGAGAGTTGTGACACATTATGCCATTTAGTGGTGTCCAGTACTGGGCCTCCGGACCTTCACCACTATGGTTTGTTGCCTTTGGGATAGTGTCTTCGGACTGTCTCCTTCAGGTTTGTTGCCTTCGGGTATGTTGCCTTCGGGTTTGTGCCTTCGGGTTTGTTGCCCTATTGTATCGCTTTTGGAGTTGGTCATTCGTCACCGCTCGAGTGATATTGTGTAACGACCCATAAAATTTTAGAAAATTTTATTTGGTTTATAACTTATTGAATTGGATTTTTGAGAAATTATTAATAATAAAATTTTGAAAAAGAAAAGAAAATATGTTATGTATATTAATGATTTATAGTGCGAGCTGTGTACATATATTTTAAAGTTTGGTTCGATTATACCTATAAGATCTAGTATAAAAACTTTATAAACTATTATTTATATTATAATATAAGTTAAGTTTGATGTAAATTGGATAGCATAGTTCATTTCTGTTGGGTATAAATATCAATAGTGTGGGTAATAAATTTACGGTCTCCTTTTGCTTTTCAGCAAGGTGTGTAAATTTTAAGTATATTGAGTACGTTCCATATATATTTATTTTGGAAAACCACTGTATATGTATGATGGTCTATTTGAAGTGTATATATAGTAAAGCAAATTTATACCGAGTTTTATTTTATTTATATGTGTTATAATAGCTATATATATATATATATATGTTAGTCTTGATACTATTATATAGTTTTACTGAAGTTTTGATTTCTAGTCATGTTATATATATATATATATATATATATATATATTTGATTTTGGGTTTTTGTGTCACCATTTACAGTTTATTTTAGTGCATATTTAGTATATCTATACATATGTCGTTAGCTATAAATACGATAGTTAAGGGTTTCATATATCATATGAACCGAAGAAGAAGAGAAGTGTATACTATATTTAACTACATATACGAAGTATATGTTTTAAGGGTTGATGTAAGGTCTGCATTAAAATTGGTAGTCTGCATGTTTGTTATGTACAAAGATAAGCATATATGAATTCATGCATACGTAGCCTTTAAATTTTGAAAGAATATACATAATATTAAATGAATATTGATTTTTTTTATATTATATATAAGGTTACCTTCATCTTCATTTGTCTCATATTCATTTATTTATGTACGTTTTTGTTTCAATTTTTGTACACCTCATGGTTCCTTTTATAAATTCATCGCCCATAAATAGTTTATTTCTTTCCCCCTTCATCTTCATTTGTCTCATATTCATTTATTTGTGTACATTTTCGTTTCAATTATTGTACACATCATGGTTCCTTTTATAAATTCATCGCCCATAAATAGTTTATTTCTTTCCCCCTTCATCTTCATTTGTCTCAAATTCATTTATTTGTGTACGTTTTCGTTTTAATTATTGTACACATCATGGTTCCTTTTATAAATTCATCGCCCATAAATAGTTTATTTCTTTCCCCCTTCATCTTCATTTGTCCCATATTCATTTATTTGTGTACGTTTCTTTTACATTGATTGGGCAAAGGCTCATATTTCAATTGCGTTTATAAATCAATTTCCACTTTTGCAACTTCACTTTGTTTCACTTTCCACCTCATGCTTGCATCCTTCTTTTACTCACCTGCACACATTTTACTCCCCCTACATAAATTGCTCCCTTCTCTTTTGAAACCCAGCAACAAAAAAAAGGGAACAAACACACTCCTCTGCCTCTGCCTTGCACCCTTAGCCTCTTTGCCTCAACTGCCGTACCTCCACCTGATCATCTCCATCCTCCATCTCCTCCTCTTCCATGCTGACGTTGTTCGGTGAGCCACTACCTTACCGCGGTGAATTTTGTTGTCCTCTTCCTTGATTCTTCTCTGGTTCTATATCTTGTCTGCATATATATATATATATATATATATATATATATATATATATATATATATATATATTAAACTTAGGTATGTATAAACTATAAAGCAACTTTGTAAAGGTGATAATATCATATGCTGTGTCCTATTTTTATCTAATATTTTACAGTATAAACTTGGGTAAGGCTTAGTCTATGCATATAAGGCTATAAAGAAGAAATATATATATGTAGTGTTCGTTGTATGCGTTTTGTATATGGTGTATGTGTTTTTATTTTATTTTGTTTTACTGTATATAATTGTTTTACAGTACTATGTATATTTTCTATAGTTGCGGTGCTAGCATGTTTAAAGCATTGTAAAGTATAGAAGGTGTTGAGTATATTTATGTACTGACTTTAACTAACATATATTACTGTTATTATTTTATATTGGTTTATTTTATGTATAATCTGTTTTAGTAGCATATAGATTTTATAAAGTTTACATGGGTTTATATTAGTTTACATATACCGGAGTTAGATTTGGTATCGATATATAATATATGGACTTTATGTTATATGTTTTAATATTGATTTTAATATTTTATTTATAAAGGTTACTTTTATAAAGATTTAAATTTTAGATGGTGTTTGGATATTGGTCTGTATATGGGTTTAAACATATACATTATTTCAAGCTATACTACATATAGATATGTTTTGTTTAAACCAATGATTTTTGAAAATATATATTTAATTTAATATATGTTTAAATTTAGAATAAGTTTTATTTATATATAGTTATACATACAACTCTATATAGCTCACTTATGCTATTTATCTTCCTCGACCCAACTCTGATTTGATTTCGTCAATTCCTCTTTATCAGCTTTGATCGTTAAAATTCTTGCCAATATTACTTTGCTTCGAAATCTATGCTTGGATTCGTATCTCTTCTCATTCCGCCCTCTCCTTTAGGCTCGAAAGGTAAGCAATCACTCACGATTAATGTTCTTATATTTATTAAATTTGATTTCAATTGAAACGACAATTGAAATATACTGCTGATAGTTATTTACATTGCTATATATGCTATTATCTATAATTGTTCACTTGTGGGATATGACACCATATCCTGTTGTTTATTATTATTAATGGTATATGCCTGTTGTTATTATTATCGTATCTGTTATCACTCTGCAAGTTACCTGTAGTTTAGAATTCACTATGGGTTGAAATGATACATACCCGAACGGACTTTAGAATAGGAGAATTTAGTTATGAGTTGAAATGATAGACCTAAGCGATTTTCATTTAATTGAATTTGGGATTACGGGTTGAAATGATATCCACCCGTATATATATTTAGTGTACGGATTGAAATGATAAATAACCGTAGCACTTGACTATATGTTAGGAAATATATATAGACACCGTTGGTCCATATATAAATATTTTGAAAATA
This sequence comes from Allium cepa, assembly GCA_030765085.1. NCBI lineage: Eukaryota > Viridiplantae > Streptophyta > Magnoliopsida > Asparagales > Amaryllidaceae > Allium > Allium cepa. Next base: position 316,157,567 of record CM060931.1, read on the forward strand.
ATTTCTATAATTTTGGAAAGAAATATATGTTTTAATAAATTTTGATTCTTAATATTTTATATAAATGGGAATTTTATACATAGATTTAGTAGTAATATTTGATATAAATTAGATGGATTTAATACATATATATGGTTAAGTATTTTTGTAAATCTATATTTAAATAGATTTTCTTGTAATAAATCGAATAAGTAAGATTAGGAGATAAATTCGGTTTATTAAAAATGATATTTAAATGAGGATTTATTTAATTAAATCGATTTGAAATTATTGAATAGGAAATTTAAAAGGTATGATTTTATAACTGGATTTTTGATTTAAGTGATTTAATGAATATTTCGCGTTTAAATAAATTAAAGAAAATATTGAGTAAAATGTAAATTAAGGTTACTTAAATGATATTGAATCTATTGGGGGAGTATTTCAAGACTAAATAATAATGATGTTAAATCGTGATCTATATGAAACTGTTATATTGAACATTTAAATATTAAAGCCTTGAACTACATTGAAATTTAAATGTTTTATTTTGAGATTCGGATCTGTATTTGAAATCAATATAGTTGAATTTGTTATTTAGAAACAAAGTTAAAATTTAGGTTGAACTAAATTTGAAATTATTATTTAGAAAACTAGATTGAATAAAAATTTAGTTGAAACGTTGAATACTTAAAGTTTTGAAATATATTGAAATATAAAGGGGTATTTTGTGATTTCAAATCCGAATTTGAGATCGATAAAATTTAAGTGGTTATTTTAGGAATTGAGTTGAATTTAAATTGATAAATTGAGATTGAATAAAATTTGAATGGGAAGGTCGGGTTGATGTTGAAATGATTTGTTAAGTTGAGGGAATTGAAAATACTTTACTGTATAAATTATTTAATAAATACAAATACTATTTTGGGAAATATAGAGATATTTGAAGTAAAAATGATATTTGGTTTTGAAGCATAAATTAAAATGGCCACAGTGTTATAGTGTATATTTCTACCTTGTAGATAGTTCTACAGATCCTTAGAGGATGTTATCCCAAACATCCTTTAAGTTAATTATATTTCAGTTGATATTTCACTTGAGTTGGATTTATTGATATAAGAATGTTAATCCTGACTCGAGTGTTTTTCTTTACGCTAGGGTCAGACCGAGTGATACAGCTTTTGAGACTCGCCTTCGAAGTTGGAGTTTAGCTTGAAGATCCAGCTATCTATTCTTTCAGCTTTTCCAGTTGATTAGCTCAGAGAAGTCATCTACTCGTACTGCAGACTTCACTGCATCTGAGAGTTCTGCTGTATTTTATTTCTAACTCTGATATGTATATAGTAGCTCAATGAACTACTATTCTTTATCTATTCCGCTGCATTATTTACTCTGTGTCTGTGATCTGTGATTGATGTATTTACTGTAAATGATAAGTTTTTCCAAATTTAAATTAACAACGCGGTATTTTGAATTATTCAAGTCGGACATGTATGGTTTTATTGTCAATTTGAATGGTCCAAAATATCGAGTCGTTACATATTGGGTTTGGAGTCTTCGGGCTCATGGATCCTTGTTTATATAGTACTGAGCACGTGCAATTTTCTGATGTTTCATTGATATTTTTATTCCCTAGGTATCGCCCTTCGGTGTTGGTCTTTTCGAGCCGCACGATATATATAGCGGTTACCTTGCGGAACTTGTATTACCTTCATTGGTATTTGATATTTGCCTTTTCGGCTTGTTTTGGGATATTCATATCCTTTGTTTATTTGAGTTGCCATTGATATGAGGCTTGTCTTGTATGATTCATCTTTTGTTAGATGATTGTGTTATCTCTTTTAGAGATATTTGTTACACTTTATGACCTTGCAGGTTATTGTTGTTCAATTTATCTAACTGATTTGTTTAGCTAGACTAACCCGTGTATTTATAATCGGGGTCAGACCGATATGTTTCAAGTTAGGTGCTTTTGGACTTAGCCTATTTTGCTTCCGCGTGGACTACTCCGCTAGCTTATTTTTGTTATGGCTTTTTGCGTAGTCCCATTTTGTTGTAACTCTGATATATATATATATATATATATATATATATATATATATGTATGTATGTATTCTTTTGACTCATCTGTATATTGTGGTTTGCTATACCACTTGACATGTATCAGTTTGTATACTCTTTTATGTATCTATATATGTGTATATGATGATCTACTGTTCTGTGATGTATATTACATTTGAGTTGTTATATTCTTTCTGATAGATCCTCCAGCCACCTATGGTTTTGTTTTGAGTATTCATTGGATATGTCGATCTGCTTGTATGACAATTGTCGATGTATTCAATAGATAGTTAGAGCAAGGCTATAGATGCTCGCTCCTAACCGGCCTTATTCTCCGCATTAGTTGACGGCATTACCACGTAGTGTCCTTGGCTACCGTGGGTATAGAGGTGGGGCGTCACACCTACAATAATTCATCGATACGGATCTGATGAAACTGGTTTCGTCGAAATCCAAGTTAGTGGCCAAAATGGCTATTTTATATTAATTAAATAAATAAGATTTAGTCAGTTTAATCGATTTTTCAATTTAAGTTCGATAATTACCAATTCTTATCATTTTAAATTTTCCAATCATTTATAATGATTTCAATCAAATTTAAATGTCAATTTAGAGAAGATTTATTTATAAATTTCAATATAAATCCTCAAATTTCATTAAATTCAAAATATAAATAAAATTTCAATAATTCTATTAATTTCCCTTTCATTCTATTATTTCATTCATTGTTATCAAAAGGATGCAATTTACATTGGTTCACGATTGTTTACATTTACTTTCTTAGATCTCATCTATATTCCCTTTTAGGCAATATTTTAAATATTAAATTTTCATTTAATTGCAATAAATCATACCATCGAAATTAAATTAAATAAATAAATAAATGTTGATTCCCATTCTTATTATTCGCTAATCATCCTATTATGAAGAATATTTACGTTATTCCTCATTATTACCTTAATTTATACTAATCTAACCTTTAATTAGATTAATTTCTATTGATTACCCATTTTAATGTATTAGACTCTATTAACGTTAAATTATACTTAAGTTGTCTCTATCGGACAAGTGTTGAAATTGATTTCACATTAAATGTTATTGATTATAAATTGAAATCTAAATAAATTCGTTTATTGATTTAAAATCTTGCTATTTAATAAATTGACATTGTATGGGTGTAATTAACAATGAATTATATTACACTTCATTAATGTATTAATTAATTTATTTCCCATTTAACGTGCTACTTAATCTCCTTTGATTGCAACTGATTTCGAAAGTTTATGCAGCATACTAAAGAAATAAACACATATCTTAATTGATTTGTTTTTCCCATTCATTATAAATTAATGCACACATACAAATTAAGATCCTAAATCCAATTAATCATTTCATCTTGGTTCCATTCCTTTTTACATCAACTATCACTTTATGAATAAATTAGCATTTCCTATTCATTTTGTTACATTCGCTTATATTCACTTTATGAATAAATTGGTATTCCATTTAATCCATAATCATTAACTTTAATTATTGCAATTCATTTCTAATATAAATTTTGAATCTATTTTCTAATTTTCAAATTTCAATAAATTAAAACCTTACAATTGTTTACAAATAAAAATGGGGATTGTACTAAATATATTATTTATTGTCCTGCATTACTTTATTACCTCAATTTACATTACTTTATTACCTCAATTTACATTCAATTTCCATTAATCAATATTTTATTTCATTGATAAATTTAATACTTGCCTTTATTTACTTATATTTTAACTTATTGCCCAAATGCAACAATTTACAACTTTACATTATTATATAAATTTGAATTCCATTCTAGTTAACAATTTTATTCATGATTCTCTAATTCAACATTTCCATTTGTTTCTTATATTAAGCTATAACTAAGTATGACAATTTACCCTATTTCCATTAATTGAATTTTATTTTAAATTGTTAACTTTTAATTACAATTGCTACATCCAATTTCTAACATTCATTTTATTATAAATTATAAAAAATTTATTTCCTTTTTTATTAAATTCCAAAATCTTATTAATATGACAAATTTAGTTAATGAAATTCACGGGTCGTTACAGTTAAGGTGGAAAATGTAAACCCTTAACGATATTTTTAAATTTATATTATACTTTACTGTAGACACTATTATAATAGCATATATTACTACATAGTGCATAGTTTAACGGATCCTTAGGAGATATGAATCCCGAGCATCTCTTAAGTTATTGCACTCACGTTAGACATTGGATAGGAGATGTCAAAACCGCGTAAACATTTCCGATGCCGTTTACATCCATATTTATTTACCGTTGATTTAACTCACACAAGATCTTTTAGTTCTGACTTGAGTGTTTTGTCTTTTCAAATCGCTCGGGTCGGTCTGATCATTACGGGATTTGAAGACTTTATTTTGAGGGACGAAGACGAAGATATTATTATTACTATAGACTATGTTGTTCCACTACGTCACATTGTTCCACTGTATTGTTATTTATTATTCTTTGGTATGTGTAACTCTAATTCTGTGTTGCATAAGTATAATCAAATGTTTTGTAAAGCAGCTTCATGAACTGTTATTTGATATTGTACTTTGTCATTCCGATGTGAGATTCTGTTTTGTTTTCTTTCTTTCTTCCTTTTTCTTGTTCACCCTAATAACAATTCGCTCTTTTGTATGGTTTAAGTCTGATGTGTATGGTTTATCGTCGATTTAAAACATACAAAAAGGTGGGATGTTACGACATGATATCAGAGCTTTGGTTTAGCGATAAATCTTAGCTCTGTGGGGTCTGACTCTTTATTAATAGGGTAGTAATACCCTATGACGAGTCTCTGAGCGTATATATATATATGAGAGAGTGTATTTGTTAGTGTTATAAAAAGGTTTTGATATTGTGTTAATTTGTTCCGTTCTGTATTTATAAATTCTGGTTGGTGCACAGGATGTTATGACATTAATAGGGATTTCTAAACGCTTAATAGGACAGACCGACATAGTATTTATTTTGAAATATAGGTAAATGAAATAATTTTGCCTATTGTATATTTTTATGTATAAAACAATGTTTTTATAAATGATACATATTTGATTGTAATATAATGGTTGTTAGGTAGTGAAATCTATAAACATTGGTTGGAAATAAGACTTGAAAAGAAAATAAAATAAAGGAAAATTGGAAATGAACTTAAGTTTCGGGATTTTGAAAATTTCTTTCAAAGGATTTTGGAATATAGTAATATTGTTTATATGTATTTTATGATATGAATATTTCAAAATGATTTAAAAGAATTGCTTTATAGAAATTTTGAAAGGAAATAATTTCTTTACTCCCCTCTCTGTCGTTGGAAAATAATTTCGGTGATGAGTGCACGCATCGTCGACGTTCATTTTCGAGTTTCAAAGTGGGAAGGGCAGTGTAGTAGTTTTACTACAAATTTATTTTGATAAGCAAATATAAATTTCAAATTGTTTTAAATATAACTGGATATATAAATTGTAAGTGTATATATCTATCTATTATTTTAAATGGTTTGAAATTTAGCTCGGTATTTAGTTCTTAAGTTTCCGTTAATTAATAGTTTCAATTATCGAAGTGGAATGGAACGTAAGTAATTAATAATTGAAACTTCTAAAGGAAAAGAGATTTAATGCTAAGTTATAAATAAAATTTAAAAAAGTTGAAATATGTAACAAAAAACAAAAGATATGATCATTGAACGTTAAATTAATTAAAGGAAAGAAGAAAGACTTGTGTAACCTTCAATTGCATTCTTAGAGCATATACATAACTTACCAAATATTAAAAGTTAAAATGTTAAAGATTTTGTAAAGGAAAATTGTACAAGCAAACGTATTTAATGAACGTGTTCAATGAAATTCCTTAATAAATAAGAATTTGTTGTTGTAGATGTTATAAACTTATGTTATAATTGAAATATTACTATAACAAATTACGACAGAAAGTAAGCATTATAAGAAAGTAATTAAGACCTTAAGTAAATGAAATTGATATGCCATGTAACTGAATTAACCATGAATACTATAAATAGATAAATGTAAATAAATGAAATTTTGCAATAAAGAATGAATGAATAAATTTAATGCAATAAAACGAAACTGGCATGACCTGAGTAAATGAAAATGAATAATTATACGTAATAAATGAAAATAAAATAAATAAACACGGAATGAATGAATAGAATAAAAATTTGTAAAGAAGGAAATGTAAATTAAAAAGATAAATCATTATAGAATGAAAAGGAAATCAAACAACAAATGTTAGGAAATGAAATTAATAAGAATGTACTTGATCTATTGTTTGAAATTGTTGTTTGTTTGGCGTATGGTCGTTTGGGAAATGATACTTTTAATTGTTTGGACGTATGAATAATCTACCTAGTTTCATCTAGGACTGTTGAGCAAATGGTGCACTTAGTAGTTTATTTGTTTCATTCTGTACAATTTAAAAAACCCGAACAACTATTTGTTTTGTTTGATATGAATGAATAAATTGATTTGGGTTGATTGTATATGATGATTGTTTGTTGGTTCCAAGTGGCTGTTGTTATATTTGCTTGTTCGTTAGTGGGTGAAACAACTGTAAATATTTCATTTTATATAATTACTAACTCTTTTTGAATTATATAAGTGAAATACAGGCGATGGAAGAAATTGCTACCGCTTTTGGTTTCACAAATTAAGCATTGTTTGCCTGACAAATAGGTACGTGCTCAGATTACGTTTTATAATGCTATTATATATATATATATATATTCCCGTGTTGGGATATATTATTTTGAAATATTGTGATATATTGTTATATTTGATATTATAATTTCTCTCGAGCCTCTCCGTACAAAGGAGACTCTGTTAAAATTTTCCGTAAATTTTGGACTTAGAAATTTTTTGAAAAATGTTTGTCCAAACTTTATTAATTTGAGTATAAAAAGGTTAATGGGTATAAATTAGTGTATTTTATATAAAACTAATTAATTTTGTAAATTTATTTGTTTATAAAGTTAACATTTTTGAATAAGATGTATTGTTTACATAATTCTTTCTTTCCCTTCTTTTTCCTTTTCGAGGATGAAAAGTTTTGAGTGGGGGCGGGTGTAACGACCCGTAACTTTCGATGATTTAAATTTGTTTAATTTATAAGTTTGGGTAATTTAATATGGGAAGAAATAAAACTTTGTAATTTAATAATGAAATGAATGCTAAAACGAAATGTAACAAAGTTAACTTAAGTGAATTATAAATAAGTTAATGGAATTCAAATTTAATTTGAAATCAATTGTAGTTAATTGACTTAATTAGTGTAGATTAAATTAGTAATTGAAGAATGTTAATTCAACAAGAAGTAACCAAGGTAGACTCTATCCAGAATATGGCAATTGATTGAATGAAAACAATTGAAATTCACGTTTGATTTATTTATTGGATTTTAAGCTGTAACAAATGGATTATTGCAATTAAATGAAATAAAATATTACGTTAAAATGAATTAATATGAAATGAGAATACACTAATGTGATGTAATATAAGTTAATATTAATTTCACCCATAAAATGTCAATTTAGTGAATAGCAAGATTTTAAGTCAAATAAATGGATTTATTGGGATTTAAATTTATAATTACTGGAATAATTGAAATTGAAATTTAATACTGTAAATGGTAAAATATACAACGATAAATTGATAAAGAAATTTGTGTAAAGGATTCTAAATTTACCAAGTAATCCAAATTGATAAAATTTGTAAATAATTAATTTAAAATTTAAAATGTGATTTAACTAATTTAATATTAAATTATTTAATTAACTGGAAAATAGCCATTTTGGCCACTGACTCGGATTTCGATGAAACCAGTTTCGTCGGATCCGTAACAGTGAATTATTGTAGGATTTCGAGTTTCGTAACAATCGGGCTTGTCGTTTGATCGTACGGGCTCGAAATGCCTTGAAATCAATGAAAATGAAGTCAATTGAAATCAATTTGAAATAACTTGATTTTTGCATAACTTCTTCATACGATGGAATTTGTACTTGAAAACTATTTCGTTGCGTTTAAACTATTTAAAAACATCTGTTTCGATATGTGGGTTGACCCATTTTCGTTCCGGAGTCAGAACGGGCTTTTCGGGCCATTTATCGTTCAACTTTCCAAACCCAATTGAGCCCATTCAATTCTATTTTGGCCAGTCTGTATATATACATCGTTATAAACCCTAACATCCCTTCTATTTCTCATTTTTGTAGATACATAAATTCCAGCTGCTTCTTCTCTTTCTCAATGGCAGACAAATTTTCAATTTCAAATCCAATTGCAATCTAAAATCAAATCAACCATAAACTATATCGAATTATATATCGATTTGAAGCTCTCGACGAGCGCATCTCAGATTTTTAATTCATTTTCCACTTTGAATCTCTACCTTGCCAGAAATTTAAGAACCAGTTTTGGCCGTCCGTCGCGCTAACTTCGATGGATCATCGATTCACGGGTATGGATGTGTGGAGATCGATGAGCGAAGCTCATCGGTGTGGTTCGTTCGGCAAATCGACGGTTGGATTTAGCGTAAAAATTAGAGTAGGGTTTTGTACCTAAGCGGCGTCCGGTGGTTTTTGGGCGTCGATCGGCATCAGTTTTGGGCTCGAGGGACTCAGGAGGCCGGCGAGGTGGCGCGGCGCGTCGTTCTGGTTGGCTGCGATCGTCCAAGAGCGGCGCGTACGACAAGGCGAGGCGGCGCGTGTCTGATGCGTGAGCATGGGTAGGGTTCCTGGAATGAAGATGACGTGTTAGGTTTGTTTTTATTTTATATTTTGTTATTTTCAATTTGAAATCATATAACTTCTAATGGACATAACTTTTGCATACGAAGTCCGATTTATGCGTGGTTTTCTCCGCTGGAATCGTATTGAAATTCCAGGCATTTTGACGTTGGTTTGGATGAATTCTGATGCTGTTCAAACTTTGGGATTAAATTGAATTTAAATTCAATTTAAATTCAAAAGGTGAGTGTTTTAACCCACTCACAACTTCTAAAATCTCTTATGTTTGTTAAATTTATTTATATTGTGATTAGAAATTTATTTATGACTGTTTGACATATTTGAATTATCCTCTCAGTTTATTTGAATTTATTTGGATAAAATAGTTATTTAATTTATTATTGAATATAAAATGCCAGTAAATACCTATTATTTATTATCTGTTCTATATTGATGTTATTGATTGAATTGGATGATTATTGTGATAAATGGTTGATGATTGATATGGATGAATGGATGTTGTATTTTATATTGTTATAAACTGCAAGTTGTTATGGATTTTATTTCATTCGGGATTACGATTTGAAGTGATATATGACCGTATTTATATTTTAGATCACGGATTGAAATGATAAATATCCGTAACACTTGACCATAGGATAGAAAATAATATACAGATACCGTGATCTATAAATAAAAATATTTTCATATGATTTCTATGGTTTTGTAAAGAAATATATTGGTTATATAAATATTGATTTCGGATGTTATATAAAGGTTATTTCATTATTGATTTTTAGCTACGTATAAATTTGTTTTGAAATATAAATTAAGTTAAATAATAAAGTTTGATTGTTTTTATATAATATGGTTAAGTATCTGTTTAAATTATATTGTGTACAGAGTTTATAATGGCTTAAATAAAAATTAAGGTTGGAAGATAAATATGAAATTGATTTGAATTAAATTATTTAAGAATTATACTCGAATAAATTTGAGTTGAAATTTATAAAAATGATATTTTAAAGGGTATGATTTTATAACTTGATTTTCGTTTAGAATGATTTAAATGAATATCAAGTTGATTTAAATGAATATATTAAGTTAAATAAATTGAAAGAATATCCAGTTATTTGAAGTTTAAAAGTTTTACTTAAATGATATTGGATTTATTAAGTAAACATTTCAAATCCAAACAATAGTAATTGAATTTGATATATATGGAATTATCAAAGAATTGTTTTGAAATGGTGGAATATTTAAAGCTTTGAAATGTATGGAAATTGAAATGGTTTATTTGGGGGGTTCAAATCTATATTTGGAATTGACTTGTGAAATTGAAGAAGCTATTTTATTTATATAAAGTATTTAAATATATAAACCATCTAAGTAGTGGAAGTTATGTTTCAAAGTTTTGAGTTTCAAAGTAGTAAAATTTGAAAGTGTTATATCTCAAGTGTTTTGATTTCGAAGTGTTATAACGTTGAAAGTGCTATGAATTTAGGAAAAGGATATAATTGGAATAAAAATAATATTATATTGATTTGGGTTTTATAAAAATGATATCATATTGATTTGATTTTTAAAAGGGAAATGGTTAGTGTATTTATAAGGTTTTGAAATGGATAGTATATTCTGGTTTCGAAGTATAATTATTTTGAAATGACAGCGGTGTTATAATAACGTTTGGTTTTTGAAGAGACTGGGATCGGAAGTTGTCATAATCTCTGCCAACTCCGAAAACCACATTAACAACCATGTATGCGGTGGAGATTCCAGAATGAAGTAGGATGGCAGCAGCGTTTCCTTTGAGGTAAATACGTGGACTCGACTCTCGTGATTTAGCGTAAGATGGGTAAAACATGAGCGATCGACGGGCTAAGAAGGTAGCACCTTTTATCGGACACACTCCTTCGATACCATTCTATTACTTTGTGATTGTTTTGGGCCCTTTTGATTTTGGGGGTGTGGCTCGAGATGGGCGGTAGTAGCTGCTAAGCATTACCTCCGGCCCGGAAGCGTAATTGGTATATCTACCTTGGCATTGCCTAGTTGTGCCGTGTCACCTACCCTAGCATGCCTTATACGATTTTGGTTTTGTACCATAGCTATGGAGTGCCCTCTAACGACGCCCAGTATGGGGGAGATTACGATACTGTATAGACTATGGGAATATAAAAGTGTGTTAAGGTGGAAAATGTAAAGCCTTAACGCTATTCTTAAATTTATATTTTACTTTACCGTAAACACTATTATAATAGCGTATATTACTACATAGTGGATAGTTTAACGGATCCTTAGAAGATGTGAATCCTGAGCATCTCTTAAGTTATTGCACTCACGTTAGACACTGGATAGGAGATGTCAAAACCCCGTAAACATCTCTGATGCCGTTTACACTCATATTTACTTACCGTTGATTTAACTCACATAAGATCTTTTAGTTCTGACTTGAATGTTTTATCTTTTCAATTCGCTCGGGTCTGTCTGAGCATTATAGGATTTGAAGACTTTATTTTGGAGGACGAAGACGAAGATATTATTATTATAGACTATGTTGTTCCACCGCATCACACTGTTCCGCTGTATTGTTATTTATTATTCTTGGTATGTGTAGCTCTGACTCTATGTTGTACAAGTATAATCAATTTTTTTTAAAACAGCTTCATGAATAGTTAATTGATTATTATATTTTGTCATTTCGCTGCGAGATTCTGTTTTGTTTTCTTTCTTTCTTCCTTTTTCTTATTCACCCCAATATCGATCCGCTCTTTGTATGGTTTGAGTCTAACGTGTGTGGTTTATCGTCGATTTAAAACGTACAAAAAGGCGGGATGATACAGTTTTCCCAACTGGGTATCGGGTAAAATTGATAAATTAAGAAGAGACTTTTTATAGAGTGGTGATAATCTTAATTGTAACTCTAAATGTCTTGTAAAATGGAATATGGTTTGTAAATCTAAAAATAAAGGAGGTTTAGGGATTATTAACTTGCATAATTTAAATATTTCACTTTTAGGAAAATGGGTTTGGAAATTTAGTGATAGTAATGTTACCCATTTATGGAAAGAATTAATATCGAACCAATGGTATGGTGGTCTCTTCAATTTATCCCATTTACGTATGAGTAACTCTTATAATTTATCTCGTTTTTGGAAATCTGTAATTTTAAATCATAAAATTTATAAACTAAGAATTAATCTTATAGTGCATTCTAATAATAATACATCATTTTGGCATGATTGTTGGTTATCAAATATTCCTTTTAAAGTGGAATTTGAAGAATTATATGATATTTGTAATTTTAAATATGGCCTAATTTTTGATATTTATAGACCTGATTTAATTTTTCCTTGGGATTTAATTTTAATCATACATTAACTGGTAATACTTTTATTCAATTTGCAATGTTATGTGCTAATTTAGAACTTTATAATATTGATAATGATAAAGATATTATAATTTGGTGTTCGGATAATAGTAAGAAATACACATCTAATTCTTTTTATAAATTTATTAATTTTTCTGGAATTAAAATGATTTTTTAAATATATTTGGGAAACTAATGCTCCATCTAATGCCAAATGCATATGTGGTTAATTGTACATAAAAAATTAACTACCATTGAACTTTTAAAAAGAAAAATAATTTTAATGATAAAAATTGTTATTTTTGTAATAATCAAAAGGTGGATATTTTACATTTATATTTTAAATGTAAATATACGATATATATTCTTATAAAAACTTTAAAATTATTTAAGTTTATATTATAAACTATAATTATATAACAAGTGAATTATATTGGAGTAATATTAGATATCTATGCACTTTATTTATTATGTCTTGTTCTTTTTATTCTATAATTTTTATTCTTTTAAGTTTCATTTTTGTTTTGTTTTTAGCATATAGTAAATAAATATATGATATTATACTATAATGTTTTGGTAGAGGTATTCCTTATACTACCATTTTGTTCTTTTAGTTTTTTTAACATACTGTATAAAATTTTAATTTATGGTTATTTGATATGTTTAATATATCAGTATAAATTCTTTAAGAATTAGATTTCATTGTCTCTAATCAACTTAGGTGTATTTAATTGTTTTTAATTTTCTAAAAAATGATTTTAGTTGTTAAATCCAGTTCTAACATCAAAGTTACCAGATGGAATTAATTTTTGATTCTTAAAATTATGTTAGATTATAGAATAGTGGTTCATACTTTGATTTCATTTAACACTTTCTAACTTTTAGGAGACTTATGATAGTAATCATTCTTTCTCGTATTATTGTTTTGTTTATAATTTTAAACCAAAAATTACCATTCCTGTAAGAAATATACTTGTTTTTCTTATATTGTTTCTTAGATTATGAATTGCTATAGGGATATATTAGTTACTACAGGGTTATATCTGGATCATATTTAGCCATATTGAATTTGAGAATTTATAGGCCTTTAGTTTTTATCTTTGATTTTTTATAATCTACATTATTTTTTAAGCAGTTTCAGTTTTCCTTTACTTTCATTCTTAGTTGATTTAATTTTTTATTTTGTTCTGTTAGTAGCTGTTTCAATTATAAATAATACTATTTTTATGCAATAGGCTTTAACAAGTTATAATTTAGGCTTTTTATTTCAATTTCTATTGTGAATTTTTTATTTCTTTTTTATTGGAGCTTTTCTAAACTTGACAGTGGTAGTTATTAATATGCTATGCTATACAAAATTATATTTGTCCTTTCATTTTATTACATCAATTATGTGTTTTGGTAGTGGTAATTGTCGTACATGCTGGAATTATGTCAATGCTATAATTGTTGGTCATTTCTTTTGAGCTTCAAGTGTTCATGATTAAGAAATATAAACGATTCCTTCTTTGCTATTATACAAGATGTTATTCATATAATTTTATCTGCTCTTGTGCTCTCCTGTTATGTCAAATTAAAATCTTATTAATACAATAGGCTTTAACATCGCTAGCCTTTACTGATTTTGATCAAAAATTATTAGTTCATGTTCTAATTGTATATTCTTTGAGCTAAAACAAGAACAATAATTGTGTAATCTTGAGAAGACTAATTTTTTGTTGTTTATTACACTCTGTTTATCCTTATAATGAACTGTTCAATATTTTGCTTTTCTTTGTGCTTTTAGCAAAACACAGCAAAACCCATATCTGTATTTTATGATGCTTCTGTTCTTTCAGATAAATTTAGTATATGGGATGCACTCTTATTGTATGGCAGTTGTCTTCCTGTTTGCTGTCACCTATTTAGTTTAGATTGTAACATTTGTTAATCAAACACTGCTCTTTCTATTTGCTCTTACTCATGATTTTTTAATAGTTGCAGAGAGTTCTGATCATCTTTGTGGTAAACAACATATACCTATTCAATATATTCTAGCTGTGCTCTCTCGAATCAGATAGCTCAATACTGTTGCTCAGTTGAAATTATGGCAATGAGCTTTGTCTATTCATTGGTTAAAAATGAATTTATAATTATGATAGTATTACTAGGTTCTATAGCAGATTAATATCTATTTCTAGGCTTCATGACACTTATTATTTAAATTCTCTTTTACTAGGTATTGTTGACTGTTTAGCATATATACATTCGATCATTTATATACTTATTCTCCCTTATATATATTATTTCATAGTCGCATTCTCCGTTTAATTCTTTTCGTAGCAGCTACAGGTGCTAGTGTTTATTTTGGATTAGTGTTTCTCTGCTGTCATAGATGTTTTGATTTTTAGTTTTAGATTGTATTTTTTACTTTTTTATGGACATTAGCTTTATAGGTTTTTTTGGGCGAGCTTTTTATTTTATTTTATTTTTTTCTTATTTGTACGAGAGGGGAGGGTTCAACTACCTGCCAGGCTGGTTGGCAGATCCTCTGTAACAACCAGGTATTTTCGACCATTCGCATCCGCATATGTCGGACTTGAATTGTTTAAAATATCGTGTTGTAAATAAAATTTGGCAAATCTCAAAATATACAGTAAATAAAAATCACAGATCATGGACATAGAGTAATAATAGTGCAGCAAAGTAAAAGAAATAGTAGTTCATGAAGCTACTATGTAAATATATCAGAGTTACATAAGATACGACATAAGAAATAAAGTACAAAAGTAGTCTCAAGATGATAACCAAGTACAAAATGGATACAACATTTGGATCAACAGGATAACTAGAAGTGAAATAGATAAAACTAGACAAGCAGATAATCTTCAGCGATTCCAAATCTTCAGAAAGTGGAATCTCAATCTGCGAATACTCAGGCTGACCCGAGCGTAAATAAAAATACAAACATTCGAGTCAGCACATACATACTTATACAATGTAAATCAACTCAAGCGAATTGTAGTAAAAGTACAAGTAACTTAAAGGATGCTTGGGACCACCCATCTTCTAAGGATCCGTTAAACTATTTACTATGTAATAATATTACGCTACTATAATAATGCCTAATAGTAAAATAAACCTACTTTTAAATAGCATTAAGGCTTTACATTTTCCACCTTAACACGTAATAGTCCTAGTAGTCCATCCAATATCTGCACATCTCCTGATCGGGAGACTTCGAGAAGATACGCATGGGCTACCAGAGAAAACCAAACTCGTAGTAAAGGCTCGATAGGGTAGGTGACACGACACACAAGGCAATGCCAGGGCATATATACCAATTACGACACTCGGGCTGGTGGTAACGCAACAGCCACATACGCCCACCTCGGAACACATTCCTAAAATGGGAGGGGCGCCCAAACAATCACAAAAGCAATAGAAAGGTATCGAAGAAATGCGTTTGACCAAAGGAGCTACCACTTTTGGCCCGAGGCTACTCCTATTTTTGCCACCTTATGCCAACTCACGGGAGTTGGGTCCACGTAACATACCTTAAAAACGTCGCCACCATCCTACTTCATTCTGGAATCTCCACCGCGTACACGGTTGTTAAAGTGGTTTTCAGTATCGACAGAGAGTATGCCAATATCCGATCCCGGTCTCTTTGCCAACCAATCGTTATTATAACCTGTGGTTATAACTTAAAAATAATATTTTATACTTCAAAAGAAAATATCATTTTAATCCAAATCTTTATCAAAATAAAGATTAAATCATTTCCAAACATACCATATCTTTCAAATTCAAATATTTATCAGAATAAATATAAAGACATTTCTAACCATTTTAATATATTAAAGTATCATATCCTTTCAAAACTTCCTTTCAAATCATTTTAATACATTAAAATATCATGTCCTTTCAAAGTTTCATTTCCAAATCATTTTAATATCAAAATATCATATCTTTCAGAACTTCATTTTCAAATCATTTTAATATCAAAATATCATATCTTTCAGAACTTCATTTTCAAATCATTATATAAGTTCAAATCCAAATATTCAACTTTAAATACCTTCTAAATTCAAGATAACATTCATTTATTATCCTTTCAAATCACTTTTTAAAACTATTTATATTCCATCAGATAAATTCATTTAAACCATTTAAAAGCGGAGTCATTATACTTTCAAATTAAGTATTCAATTCTCAAAGTTTCAAACCATTCTGAGCTTATTTACTTAGTTAAAAACCATAAACATTGAAAATTTCAGTCTTACGCGGCATTTAGAAAAAGCTGTTATAAGTTATACTTGAAAACCTTTTAATTTAGCAAAGATAGCATTTAAAACTGCTGTTAAATCTAATTTTAGATGAATTTTTAGTTTAAAACAACAAAGACAACATTTCCAGAAGTGCTGTAATAGCTCAGGTTTCAAATTAATTGTTTTTATTAATTTCAACAAAGACAGCAGACCACTACATCATTTACAGAAATGTTGTAATGGGCCTTTATCAAGTTTTTAGCCTTTTAGTTTACTTCAGCAACTACAACATTTCAGAACTGCTGTAATAGCCTTTTTATTAGGTTTTAGTTCATTTACAGAAACCATAGCATTTTTGAATGTTATTAAAAGTATTTTCCAGATTTTAATGTATTTCCAGCAAATAATAAACTTTAGTTTAAACCCTTTAAACATTGTAAAAATCATATTTTAACATTTAAAAATGCTTACTAACATACCTTTAACATATGATTTTTATAAAATAAATTTCTAATAAATAAATCAAATTTTTCAATAAAGTTACTTAACAAATTCAAGTGTATAATTTCCTTTCCTTCACATACACAATTTATTAACACTTACACTTTTAAATTTTCATTTCACAAATTAAACTAAATTTCCAATTGATTTCATTTAACTAAAACCTTTAATTAAACCAAATTTCACATTTCCAAGTCAAGTTGTATTTTAAAATTACACATTTAAGCATTCATTTATTTAACCATTTAAATTCATAGGAAAATCAATAATACTTTAATAAATCACTTGAATTCAAATTTAAATCAAATTACCATATTTACCATTTTCCAAATTAAATTAAATTTCCATATTATCTATAGAACTTAAATACCATTTTAAAACCAAAATTTTCCAAATTTCCAAACATTAGTCATATTTCCAAAATTCAATTTAACCATTTATTTGTTTAACATTTCCACTTATAGAAAAAAAATCATAAATCCTTTATTTAAAACACTTTAAAATTTATTTAAATCAAATTATCATAAATTTACATTTTAAACCACTTAAAATTTTATTTATATAACTTAAATGTCATTTTAAAAGCCAAAGTCTAAATTTCCAGATTTAAATTATATTTCAAAAATTCATTTAATCATTTAATTATTCAACATTTTTAACTCATAGAAAAAACAAAATTTCTTATTTAAACATTAAATATCCAATTTAAATCAAATTTTCATAAATTCACACTTTTAAGAATACTTAAAAATATTCAAAATACTTTATAAAACACCAACGAGCTTGTATATAGTTTTCTAACCTAGGTCAAGTGATACGGATAAATATCATTTCAATCCGCAGTTTACAAAAAACATCCGGGTTCTATCATTTCAAACCCGCAACTCCTAGTTAAAACAAAATAAATAAAAACCGTTCAGGCCTATCATTTCAGCCCATAATGATTTTTCCCTATTCTAAAGTCCGTTCGGGTTGTATCAATTCAACCCATAGTGAACCTAATCTACAAGGAACTTGTAGTGTGATAAACGGATATAAATGAACAGTTAACAACATATAACAGTAACAGATGAGATGACATGTAAGTTAATAGGTTTAACATCATATATAAATAATCACAGGTAGTTATAACATCATTTATAATTCTACACATTCAAATGTTCTCGCTTCACAATTGCATAAGTATAAAATGTCTTGTGAGATTTAATTACCTTTAAATGCTGGGGATTGCAATACAACTAACACAACAGAATCAAAGAACAATGACAAGACTACGGATTTGAGTGGAGAGCAAGATCCAATGCTACAAATCTTGTGTTACAACCCAAAACAAAATAAAAACAAATCATAAATTCAATACACTATGGATTTAAATAACTTTGAAATGAAAAACAATTTGAATGCACAACCTTTTGCCTTGCTTTCTATAATTATTTTACACGGCTTAGGGGTGTAATTGGCTTGGGTTTGGACATGTTTAGGTATGGGTTAGGTCCTAGAAGTGCACGGCTACAAGGCATAAAGTGGAGGAAGTTAAGGGTTTAAGGCAAAATAGTATGGTTTTGGTCAACAAAAGGGCTCGGCCTTGGAGGCACTTGGCTCGGCCAGTGGGTGTGGGGTCTAGTCAGGGGCTGGAGTGTTGAGAGGAGGTCTCGACATTGCTGGTGGTGGCGGCCTAAGGTGGTGGTGGCGGCCTAATGAAGTGGTGTAGCAAGAAGGCTCAAACTAGCATAGTTTTAAGGCTAGTTGCATATTTTGAGGAGTTTCTCATCATAAGGGTCTCGGCCATGGTCAAGACCTAAGGGGTCGGTGGTGATGGTGACAAGGAGTAGATGTAGGAGGTGGTGGCCATGACAATCAAGTGGCGGCCGAGCAAAACTATCCAAGAAAACTAGGCAAAAAACATAGAAAAAGAGAAGAAAAAGAAGAGGCCATAACCAACAAAAAAATGCTTAGCCGTGAATGCAAATGAGAAATAATGGTTTCTCACATGAATTTCAATTAAAATCACGGTAGGAGATATGGCTAAAAGCAAGAGAAAAGGAAAAGACAAGGGCAAATGAAAGGTCTCGGTAAATGAAAGGTTTTAGGTTTAAAAGCTTTTAGTCTCTTCATATTTATATTCTTTTTAAATAAAATAAAATTTCTATAAATGCATTAGAAAAAGAAAACAAAATAAAATAACCAAAATAAAAATATAATTTTAGGAAAAATAGAAAAATAATTAAAGAAATTGCTTAAAAATTGAAAACAGGGTTCAAAAATTACAATCAAATCATCACAAGCTTTAGAAAAATTTCTATTTCATTTTAAAAAAATTATAAACCAAAATTTTGAAATAAAATACTTCATTTATCATTTCTAAAATGGAAAAAATAATTTAAATTAGAGAAAATAGAAAAAGAACTAAAGAAATTGTTTAAAAATTGGAAACATGACTTAAAACTTACAAATAAAATATCACTAAACTTAGAAAATTTCTATTTCACTTTAAAACAAATAAAAGGTGAAATAAATAAATAAATGAGGAAAAAATAAAGTACGAATAAGAAAAAAATAAGTTCTTAAGAAAATATAAAGATAAATAAAGAATTACTTTAATTAATTGAAACTTGGAATTAAAATTTACAACAGAATACAACTGACATTGGAAATTGTCAATTACACTTTTTTTAAATGTTTTAAAACCAAAATATATACATAACATGTTATTTTACACGTGAAAACATAAATTAGAACATTACAAGACCAATAAAATATTATATATATAAATTAAAATAAACAGTTTTGTTAAATACAGTAAATTTTTTCAATAGTTAAAAGGGCATAACTTTCACAATATAAATCAGATTTCAATGAAACGAAAAGCAGTGCTCTTAAAATTTTATTTACTTTAATAATAAAAGATAAAATTCAAATTTTAAAATTTTAAACTTTTAAATTTAAAATCCAATGTTGACCATGTTGACCAAAATACATTTTTTTGTAAAATATTCTATTTAATCATGTTTGGAATGATAATTCATATCAGAATCAAAGTTCATATTTTAAAATAAAGCTTTTAAATCAGAAATTCAATTAAAATAATTAAAATATACAATCAAAATAATCACAAAATAAAGGGTTGTTACACTCTCCCCCACTCAAAACTTTTCGTCACCGAAAAGAAATGAGGTACGGGAAAGCACAAAAAAGGTAAAATGAAATAAGATTAAGACTAGATGATAGGAAAATTGAAATTATGCCTGATAAATGTTGTTATAGGTAAGTTTAACAAGGTGGAGATGATCTTCCCAGGATCCTGCAGAATCAAGAACACAAGCACGAAGAAGATTCTCAAAAATCTGATTCACCCCTTCCGCTTGACCGACGGTCTGTGGATGGCAAGTAGTGCTCAGATTCAAAAATGATTACCAAAGATTTTCAAATATAGAAAGATTTCTAGACAGAAAGATTATAGAAAGATGCCTATACCAGTCTGTAGCAAGATAAGGAAAATAAGGACAACCAAAGATAGTTTGAAAAAAAATAAGGAAATAATTTGAAACCATGGAAATTTCAACTTAAATAGAAAATAAATTTTTACATCGGTTACATAAATCTTAACCATCTTAAATTTCATTATCTTATTATCCAATCATCTTAAATCAACAATTTTAAAACCATGGGTTTGAAAAATAATCATTTATTATAATCATAATGTACTTAATAAATTTAATTCTTCTTTATTCCTAATAAAAAATTAAATTTATTCATCTTAATATATTTATCACTTATGTTAAATATAGTTACACTTATTATAACTGCTTTATTTTATTCTTAGTTATTTTAACATTATTTTATTGTAAGTTCTTAAATTACCCTATATTATATTTACTTATGTTAATCATTTTATAACTAAAATTTAAGTGTATAATGTTTATTATAACCACTCAAATTTTATTTATAAAATCTTTTTGTATTGTATATTATCCAATTACATTGTTAACTTCTGAAATTAAGGTAAGTTATATTCGAATGCAATTGTATTATACAAATAAAACTTTCCAATTCAATCATTTCAAGTTTGAATCATTTATTCAAAATTTTGATTTTCTTCTTATAATAGAAGTTATTCTTTAGAATTAAATTTAGGAATTAAATTTCCTATTTCTTCAAACCATTTAGAGATAAATAAATGTATGTATATAATTTATCAAATCAAATTCATATCATATATCTATATATATTATAAATCAAGTCATATTTTAGAAATTTAAATCAATTTGATTTCCCCAAAACAAAGCTGTAGCAAGACTACAGAGCGGTCTCTTCACCTTAAAACTCGAAAATGAATGTCGATGATGCTGCAGTCATCATCGAATTTATTTCTCAATGACAAAGAGAAGATGAATACTCATGCTGACCCAAGCGTAAATAAAAATACAAACATTCGAGTCAGGACATACATACTTACACAAGTAAATCAACTCAAGTGAACTGTAGTAGAAATACAAGTAACTTAAAGGATGCTTGGGACCGCCCGTCCTCTAAGGATCCGTTAAACTATTTACTATGTATTAATATTACGTTATTATAATAATGCCTAATAGTAAAATAAATGTGACGACCCAGATTTTTGGGCCATCTAATATCGAGTGATTAACCGATGCAGTTATTGGAATATTAGTTTTAAATTAGTCCAATAAATAAATTTCTAATAATTAAAATAATGGATACGTAAATGCTTAAGAACTAAAATAAACATTGGCTCATAAATCTCTGAATATGATAAAACTTATAAAAAGAAAAATAAAGGATATATATATATATATATATATATATATATATATATAAGTTCCACTATCTAAATTAAGATGAAAAATCCATAAATATACAAATGAAAATACAAATAGATACAAACTTTATGATGTTCGAAAATATGTAAGTATAAGTATATAAGCTTATAAATATATGAATGTATAACTTCGCAATAATAAGATTTCAAAAACTTGTGAGTGTGCATAAATGTTATAATAACAATAACATACGTAAACACATGGTGAGACAAGCATTAAATTATAGCATACAATACGTCATTTCAAGCATACATCAGGACAAGCCTGAGCTAGAAGGGAAAATCAAATTCATGCTTTTACAATACATCAAATCTGCGTACAAGATCATATCAGGTCAAATTGCTGACTAAATATAAAAAAATTAAAGGAAAGAAAATAAAGAAAAGAAAAAGAAAGCGTGCTGTGTACAGAGCTGAATACCCACACCTATATATATATATATATATATATATATATATATATATATATATATATATATATATATATATATATATATCCTCTCCAGTTTTTTTTTTTTCATTTTGAACTAAGGTAAGCAAGTGATAAATACTTCTGCCATTTCTCAAAAAAAAAAAAACTAAAGAAACAAACAAACTCAACTCAACAACTAAGTAAAAGAAGATCAAAGAAAAACCAGCTGGCAGCTTTTCAAAAACAGGAGTTTGTTCTTTGTTCAAACTTTTTACAGGTGAGTATTCCAACCCGGTTTCCTCTGTTTATTTTTGTAATGCCTGTGAGTAAACTAAATTCCTATTGTACGCTGTGATCATTTGGAAACAAAGTATGGTAAGTATTACATGTATCTTCAGTAAGTTTGCATGTGGTTATCTTTATATATGATTTTCAAGGTGTGCATATCTAAACAAAACGATCACTCTGTTTTAGTCATACAGGTTTCAAAATCCTGATCAAGCTTTAAAATCTCTCCTCTGATTCATTTTAAACAAACATGTGTGCATTGTGATAGAATATTTAATCTAAAAACATTTTAGATAAGATCTAAGGATAGCTTCAGTATAAGTAGGAATTTCAGTGAAAAGTTCTCATATATCAAAATCTTGAGTTGAATAATTGAATGTTTCAGGAATATAGATGGATTCGTTAACAAAATCTATGATTTTTAAAGATAAATTTGTGATTTTTAAGTCTCCATTTCTAGATAATCATGAGTTGAACGTGATTGGCATTCTGCTCAATTTCTGGCTACTGATGAATCTGGAGGGGTCGAGATCGTGCTTGGGGGTGGTTGGAAGGGCGGAGGACTTCGGAAAAATAATCAAAGAGTTTAACGTTCACCGTGGCGGTAGCAAGACGGTGAAGTAGGGTTTCAGGTCCGTTTTGTTCACCGATCAGTTGGTGAGTTTTGTATTGCCGTGGAGGTGCCGGAGTGGTTCACGATGGTGCGAATATGTGCTGGGCAGGATGACGGAGCTTCAGTGATGAGGGTTGGCGATCTCGAGGCCGGAGGCGTCAGGAAAGAGGAGTTTCTGGCCATGATGGTTTTCAAGTATGGTCGAGAAGGCTCAATTTCTATTTGTGTGCATTGCGTGCGAACTGGGTGTTCGAATGTGGTCGCATGAGTTCGTCTGATGGTCGAACGTCGCCGCGACGATCATCGGAGATGGGAGGCGCTGGTGTACGTACACCACATGCATGTTGTATCTGGGAACAATGGAGATTGGGGAAGACGAGTTCGACTAAGTATTGTGCTCGTGTTTTTTTGAGGTGCGACTCGAAGCAAACGAGATGACGTTGTCTCATGATAGACTTGGAATGCAGTAGGGTGGTCTCGAGTTGTTCAAGTGCGATCTGATTTTAATCTTAAGCTAAATTTTTGTAAAGAAATCAAGTATTAAAATATTTAAACAAGTTAAGACAAAATTTTAAGTTATGAAATAATTGTTTTCAAAGTTGAATGATTAACAAGTTTTAAATAATAAAAGTTAGATAAGTTTTGAAAAGTAGAATAAGTGGTTCTTATAATGATTATGTATTTAAATTCGTTAAACCATTTTGAAAGGATTCAATGACTTTAAAGTTTAAATAAGATGATTTAAATTGTTTTTATTTTCAAATTGATTTCTAAATGTTTGTTTTATTTTAATAAGATAATGATATAATTATGTAAATAAATTAAAGATAAAGAGTTGTCTTTAAGTTATTAAGATTTTGATTTATTTAAAATAATGAATTTGTGAAGATAAATAAAGTTAATTAATTTTTGTTATTAACTTAAGAATAGTTAATTAATGTAAGTGATTTGTTAATAAGTAAAAGTTTAATTAAGATAATGATTTTTCTTAATTATTTGTGAAATTGTTTAAGTATAATTACTTGATGAAGTAATTAAAAGAAATTAATTACTCAGTGTAATTAATTAAGTTAATATGGTTAACTTTAATTAATTAACTAGGTTTAATTAATTAAAGTTAATCATTTGATGTTGGATTAAGTATAATTACTTAATATAATTAATGAGGTGTAATTACTTAGTGAAGTAATGAATGAATAATTGCTGGATGTAATTAAATTAAAGGAAAGTACTTATTGGGAAGTAATTAAAGAATAATTACTTAGGGGAAATAATTAAGAGATAATTACTCAATGTAATTAAAAGACTAATTAATGTAATTAATCAAAGAGTTGATTAAATGGATATAAGTAATTAAGGAAAGTTAATTACTAATGTGATTAATCTGGATTGAATTAATGAATTAAAGTGTTGAGGATAATTAATTTGTGTAATTAATTAACTAAATAAATAATTAATGTTAAATAAGCAGGATAAAGGGAGATTGAAGTAATTAATTTAATTTGTTTTAATTAAATAGAAATGGAATGACTAATTTATCTTTCTTATAAATGATTGAATAATATTGCATGCCTTAGATTGGTTGATACCTTGGATATGTGATCTGTGATGCTATGTGATATGAGATGTTGGGTTTTGAACTGAGGCAATGTGGTCGATGATGAATTAATGTGTATAAGTGACACCTTGTTTTTGAAGTTTGAATTGTTTTTCATTTGAATAATTTAGGATAGGATGGTATTAAATTCGAAGAGACCGGAGTCGGGTATTAATAAATACCCGAAACCACTTCGATTCTTTACAGATTGATATGTGAAATCAATAGGCTGGTATGGAATGATTTAAGTGAATTGGACCATTTAATCTAAGTTTGGCACTTAGAAATTGATGTGTGAAATAAGTGATGTCTGTAACAACTTGTGAAGTTGTAAATTGATATAAGTTACACTGGGTTTATATAAGTTGTATGCTTTGTATTCCATGTTAGATGGGTTTACTGACGCTGGTTTCCAGCCCGACCCGGGTGTTACTTTGATGTAATTCTTGGGTCAAACCGAGTATTACAGAGTTCTAGGTAAGGATGTTCTGGAGCTCAGGAGGCGAGCTGGATGGCAGGAACGTATGGAGTTTTTCCGCTATGATATATTATAGTTTATCTGGGACAAGTTAGTTTTAACTTTCCAGCATTTGTGTAATGTTGTAACTCTGATGTACAAAAATGTAAGTGTACTGATACAGTTCTTATTTGTAAATCTGTTATTTTATTTGATATTATATTTTATTCCGCTGTGAATGTGAGAATCTGTGTTTTGGTATTTCTGTTTTTTCTTCTTCTTCTATCTCTTTTCTTCTTTTCTCTAACTATGTGGAATTTTTTTGAATCGAAATTTCCGGGTCATTACAGTTTGATCAGAGCTAAAGGTTAAGCGGAACCTTGGCTCTGGTGGGCGTACTAGGGTCAATGGTACCTTATGATGAGTTCAGTGTACATATATATGAGAGCGTACTTGTTATTTTCTTATATGAACATTTTAAATGATTTTATATAAGCTTATATATTAATATATAAAGCAATAATTTTTCTAATATTTAGGTAATTGGTTGTTAAATAATTGGGATTAAATAAAGATAAGTTTGAAAGGGATTCAAACTGAAATTGAAATCTTGAATTTAGGGATGAGTTTTAGAATAAGATAATAATGAATTGGTTTCCGGATACGATAATCTTGGTCATTATCGTAAATGATTGTTGTGTTTAATAATAAACTGTGTATTAATGAGTAAGCAAAATGAAATGTTTTAGGGAAGTTAAATGGTTAATTTGAATTGGGAGTTTGTGTGATCTCAAAATAGGTTTGAGATCTGGAAATTGGAAATGGATGAATATTTTTTTAAAAAAAATTTGAATGATACCATCCTGTTGTTATTGATAATTTTTAAGCTGAAATTGGATTTGTTTAAATGAATGAAGAAATGGGGTGCGCTAATATATCCATTATTAAGATAAAATGGAATCATTTTGGACTTAAGATTTGAATGTTTAAGATAAAACTTCAAAGGTTTGGTTTCAAAATTGAAATTTGGAGATAAACTGAATTTCAAAAATTTAGTTGTTTAAAAAGGGTTTGAATTATTATTTGAACTTTGAAATAGGTTAAAAAATGAAATTTGGACTCAAAATTTAATTGTTTAAAGATTTAGATTGTTGGTTTAAAAATATGGGTTAATTTGATTTAAAGGATTAAATCAACATTTACAAATTTAACTCGAATTTATATAATTCGGGATGGTTTAAATTTGAAATTTATTTGAATTAATTGGAATTATGATTGAAGATGGATAAGTCTAAAAATTCAAATGGAAATTTGAATTGGATTGTTTTGAAATGAAATTGAAGACGAATGAGTTAAAATTCAAATGGGAATTGGGATTATTTTAAACAAGCATTGAAATGATTTGAAATTGAAGTGGATTCAATTTGAAATTAATCTAAACTAATTTGAATCATTTGGAATTGTAATTAAAGTGAATAGGTAAAGTTCAAATGGAATTTGATTTAAGAAATTGAGGTTAATTCAAGTTGAATTGGGAATAAATCAAGTTCAAGGGAAATTGAAATTATTCAAATTAGAATTGAGTCAGTTTAAATGGAAGTGGAAATTTAAATTGAACTGATAGGAAATTGAATAGTTTGGCTCTGGACTATTTTTAAATAAATCATTTTGATATAAACCGTCTTAAATCTACTTTCCAAACTATTTACTATACAACTTTTCTTTTTAAACCTAAACTATCTTATAATTGTTTTATGATTATTTTTGGAACTATTTAATAATCTTTCAACTGTTTTATCAACTAATTACTGTTTTTCAACTACTTGATAACTAATTACTATTTGACCACTATATTGCAATTATTTTACTATTTTTCAACTATTTACAATTATTTAACTATTTTACAGCTATTTTACAAATTAATAATTATTTTTCAACTATTTATCTATTTTTTAAAAATTTAAGCTGTTTTCTAAACATAAGCTGGTCAGAGTACAATTGTTTATGATTAAATACCCAATTGGGATAAGAATTGAGGTGATAATCCAAAGGGGATTGAAGCAACTGTGAATAAGTGATTAAAAGTCAAAAGTAAAGGTGAACAGGAAAGGAAATTTATTTGGTTAATAATCAAGAAAGATAGATACATAGGATGTACGTATATTATTCTATTCGCATAATGGTTTGATCCAGATTCAAGCACAGAATTTCGAGATAGTTACATCGATCCGAGTTGGGATTTTTCACTCGATTTTCGATGGGGATCCTGGATATGGTTTGTTGATTGGTTCTGGATATTCTCTATCATAGTTATGGCTATGTAAGGAGAATGACGGTTTCTGATCAAGAAACCAGATCTGAGTCCGCACTAGGAAGTCGGGTGGACGATACTAGTTCGAAAGTGAAATTGTGTGATCGAGTAAGCGATCAGATTGGTATAGCGTACGAATGATATGCGTACATCGTACGGGTTGGAATGAAGTTGATACTGGGAATTTGTGAATAAGAAATGTGAAATGGTTTTTGAAATGAAAGGAGTATTTTGTGAAATATACAACGAATAAAGGTGGAAATTGGATATTTCTATGGTAAAAATTTACTTTACGGAAGTGAGTAAATTTGGTAAGTGACTTTCTAAAAGAGTAATCAAATTTGAATATTTGATTTGGAATAAATAAAATTATATATATCTTTGTTATATTTGATAAATCTCCCCTTGTTGAATCTATTGCCGGAAGAAAAAGGTTTTTGAAAGTATTTGAAGTATAAAAAGGGGTTTTGTACAAGTTTGAAATGATCCAAAGTTTTAAAAAAATTATACATATATATATATATATATATATATAAAGGATCTTATGAGGATTTTGGAAAAAGGTTTTGGGAACCTTTGGATTTGAAAGGCTGTTGATTTTTGGGTAAAATCAATATTGGAATTTGGAAAGCCTAGTTTGAGAATTATCGATTTTGGGACAATCGATTTTTGTATAAAGGAGCTTTGTATGAGATCATACTAGGTGTATGATTTGGAACATACTATATGTGTGCAGTATAAATTGTATTGAAAATGGCTCTGGAGAAAAGGGCGCTCCCTTGAAATGAACTTCTTAGGAGTACCACAAGGTGGTACTGCCTTGAACCCTAAGGGGGGTTCTAAAGTTGATCCCGTGAGGAGTCTGGACAAAACTAGTTCCTGAGGATTTTGTGTAGTGTGTAGCGAAAGTTGGGGGCGCTGATGCCTATAGAGGCATTTGGGTTATGTTATGACGACAGTGTAACTCGATGTCACTGCGATCTACTACAGACTATAGCGAAAGCCGTGTGTGCCGCTAAGAGCCAAAAGTCTGCATTTGATTTTGTATCGGTAGACTACGATCTATGATAACATAGTGAAAGTCGTATGTGCCGCTGAGAGCCAACGGTCTACATTTGATTTTACATCGGTAGACCGCGACCTATGTAGGAGTGGAGAAGTTTCATTTTGGCAGCGAACATCGAGGGCGCTCATGCCTAAAGTTACATGGACTTTTGCTGTGATGGCAACGTAACCCTGGAATGTAACTGCGATCTGTTGTGGGTTCCATGGCGTAATCGAGGGGCAGGAAGCACATACAGTTACATGGACTTTTGCTGCGATGACAACGTAACCCAGGATGTAACTGCGACCATGGATGGGGGTGATGATTTCCAGAGCATTCTTACCAAAGATATTTTCTCTATTTTCAAAATTGTTTTCCATATTTTCAGTAAAATTATTTTCCAAAATATTTTCACTGGGTGTTGAAAACGGGTTTACCAAGTACTTATAGATTTTCAGTCCTACGCCTGATCAACGTATGTCTGAATTTCTGTGAGAACAAGGATAGACTTTTTGAGACATTGAGTTATAAAAATTATTTTTTACATAAGGTTGGTTTGGTGATATTATGTAATTTTTAAAGGTGTTTTAAAATTTTAAAAATAAAAGAGTTAAAAACGTTTAAAGAATAATTTAACTAAAATAAGCATTAAATTAAAATTCTTGCTTCGTTCCTTTTCGAGGACGAAAAGATCTAAAGGGGAAGGAATGCGACGAACCATATTTTTGGGCCATCTAATATCGAGTTATTAACCGATGTAGTTATTGGAATACTAGTTTTAAATTAGTCTAATAAATAAATTTCTAATAATTAAAATAATGGATACGTAAATGGCTTAAGAACTAAAATAAACATTGGCTTATAAATCTCTAAATATGATAAAACTTATAGAAAATAAAAATAAAGGATATATGTGTGTGTGTGTGTGTGTATAAGTTCCACTATCTAAATTAAGATGAAAAATCCATAAATATACAAATGAAAATACAAATAAATACAAACTTTATGATGTTCGAAAATATATAAGTATAAGTATATAAACTTATAAATATATGAATGTATAACTTCACAATAATAAGATTTCAAAAACTTATGAGTGTGTATAAATGTTATAAAAATAACATACATGACTATGCATATATAATTCATACAAAATTCTTGTAAACACATGGTGAGACAAGCATTAAATTATAGCATACAATGCGTCGTTTCAAGCACACATCAGGCTAAGCTTAAGCTAGAAGGGAAAATCAAATTCATGCTTTTACAATAAATCAAATCTTTGTACAAGATCATATCAGGTCAAATTGCTGACCAAATATAAAAAAAATAAAAGAAAGAAAATGAAGAAAAGTAAAAGAAAGCGTGTTGTGTACAGTGCTGAATACCCTCACCTATATATATCCTCTTCAGTTCTTTTTCTCATTTTGAACTAAGGTAAGCAAGTGATAAATGCTTCTGCCATTTCTCAAAAAAATAAAAATAAAGAAACAAACAAACTCAACTCAACAACTAAGTAAAAGAAGATCAAAGAAAAACCAGCTAGCAGCTTTTCAAAAACAAGAGTTTGTTCTATGTTCAAACTTTTTACAGGTGAGTATTCCAACCCGGTTTCCTCTGTTTATTTTTGTAATGCCTGTGAGTAAACTAAGTTCCTGTTGTCCACTGTGATCATTTGGAAACAAAGTATGATAAGTATTACATGTATTTTCAGTAAGTTTGCATGTGGTTATCTTTATATGTGATTTTCAGGGTGTGCATATCTGAACAAAACGATCACTCTGTTTTAGTCATACAGTTTTCAAAATCCTGATCAAGCTTTAAAATCTCTTCCCTGATTCATTTTAAACAAACATGTGTGTGTTGTGACAAAATATTTGATCTAAAAACATTTTTGATAAGATCTAAGGATAGCTTCAGTATAAGAAGGAATTTCAGTGAAAAGTTCTCATATATCGAAATCTTGAATTGAATAATTGAATGTTTCAGGCATATAGACGGATTTGTTAAAAAAATCTATGATTTTTTAAAATAAATTTGTTATTTTTAAGTCTCCATTTCTAGAGTAATCTCGAGTTGAATGTGATTTGCGTTCTGCTCAATTTCTGGCGACTGATGAATCTGAAAGGGTCGTGATCGAGCCTAGGGGTGGTTGGAAGGGCGGCGGTCTTGGGAAAAATAATCGGGGAGTTCAACGTTCACCGAGGCGGCGGCAAGATGGTGAAGTAGGGTTTCAGGTCTGTTTTGTTCATTGATGGATTGGTGATTTTTGCGTTGCCGTGGAGATGCCAGAGTGGTTCGCGATAGTGCGAATGGGTGCTGGGTAGGATGATGGAGCTTCAGTGATGACCGTCGGCGATCTCGAGGTCAGAGGCATCGGGCAGGAGGAGTTTCTGGCCATGTTGGTTTTCAAGTATGGTCGAGAAGGCTCGATTTCGATTTGTGTGGGTTGCGTGCGATCTGGGTGTTCGAATGTGGCCGCGTGAGTTTGTGTGATGGTCGAACGTCACTGCGACGATCACCGGAGGTGGGAGGCACTGGTGTACATGCACCACGTGCACGTTATATCAAGGAATAATGGAGATTAGGGAAGACGAGTTCGACTACGTGTTGTGCTCGTGTTTTTTTGAGGTGCGACTCAAAGCAAACGAGATGACGTTGTCTCATGATAGACTTGGAATGCAGTAGGGTGGTCTCGAGTTGTTCAAGTGTGATCTGGTTTTAATCTTAAGCTAAATTTTGTAAAGAAATCAAGTATTAAAATATTTAAACAAGTTAAGACAAAATTTTAAGTTATGAAATAATTATTTTCAAAGATGAATGATTAACAAGTTTCAAATTATATAAAATATATAAGTTTTGAAAAGTAGAATAAGTTGTTCTTATAATGATTATGTATTAAAATTTCTTAAACCATTTTGAAAGGATTCAAGGACTTTAGAGTTTAAATAAGATGATTTAAATTGTTTTCAAATTGATTTCTAAATGTTTGTTATATTTTAATAAGGTAATGATATAATTATGTAAATGAATTAAAGATAAAGAGTTGTCTTTAAGTTATTAAGATTTTGATTTATTTAGAATAACGAATTTGTGAAGATAAATAAAGTTAATTATTTTTTGTTATTAACTTAAGAATAGTTAATTAATGTAAGTGATTTGTTAATAAGTAAAAGTTTAATTAAGATAAATGATTTTTCTTAATTGTTTGTGAAATTGTTTAAGTATAATTACTTAATGAAGTAATTAAAAGAAATTAATTAATCGGTGTAATTAATTAAGTTAATATGGTTAACTTTAATTAATTAACTAGGTTTAATTAATTAAAGATAATCATTTGATGTTGGATTAAGTATAACTATTTAATGTAATTAATGAGGTGTAATTACTTAGTGAAGTAATGAATAAATAATTACTGGATGTAATTAAATTAAAGGAAATTACTTATTGGGAAGTAATTAAGAATAATTACTTAGGGGAAATAATTAAGAGATAATTACTCAATGTAATTAAAAGGTTAATTAATGTAATTAATCAAGGAGTTGATTTAATGGATATAAGTAATTAAGGGAAGTTAATTACTAATGTGATTAATCAGGATTGAATTAATGAATTAAATTGTTGAGGATAATTAATTTGTGTAATTAATTAATTAATGTTAAATAAGCAGGATTAAGGGTGATTGAAGTAATTAATTTAATTTGTATTAATTAATTAGAAATGGTATGACTAATTTATCTTGCTTATGAATGGTTGAATAATATTGCATTCCTTAAATTGGTTGATATCTCGGATATGTGGTCTGTGATGCTATGTGATATGAGATATTGGGTTTAAACTGAGATAATGTTGTCATCTATCGATGATGAATTGATGTGTATAGGTGACACCTTGTATTTGAAGTTTGAATTGGGATTCATTTGAATAATTTGGGATAAGATGGTATTAAATTTGAAGAGACCGGAGTCGGGTATAAGTAAATACACGAAATCACTTCGATTCTTTATAGATTGATATGTGAAATCAATAGGCTGGTATGGAATGATTTAAGTGAATTGGACCATTTAATCTAAGTTTGGCACTTAGAAATTGATGTGTGAAATAAGTTATGTCTATAACAACTTGTGAAGTTGTAAATTGATATAAGTTACCAAGGGTTTATATAAGTTGTATGCTTTTGTATTCCATGTTAGATGGGTTTACTCATGCTGGTTTCCAGCCTGACCCGGGTGTTACTTTGATGTAATGCTCGGTTCAGACCGAGTATTACAGAGTTTCAGGTAAAGATGTTCTGCAGCTCAGGAGATGAGCTGGATGGCAGGAACTTATGGATTCTTTCCGCTGTGATATATTGTGGTTTATCTGGGACACGTTAGTTTTAACTTTCCAGTATTTGTGTAATGTTGTAACTATGATGTTTAAAAATGTAAGTGTACTGATACAGTTCTTATTTGTAAAACTGTTATTTTATTTGATATTATATTTTGATCCGCTGCGAATGTGAGAATCTGTGTTTTGGCATTTCTGATTTTCCTTCTTCTTCTATCTCTTTTCTTCTTTTCTCTAACTATTTGAAATTTTTTGGATCGAAATTTCCGGGTCGTTACAATAAACTTACTTTAAAATACATTAAGCTTTACATTTTCCACCTTAACACGTAATAGTCCCAGGCATATCTCCTGATCGGGAGATTACGAGAAGATACGCATGGGCTACGGGAGAAAACCAAACTCGTAGTAAAGGCTCGATAAGGTAGGTGACCTGGCACACAAGGCAATGTCAGAGTAGATATACCAATTACGACACTCGGGCTGGTGGTAACGCAGCAGCCACATACGACCACCTCGGAACACATTCCTAAAATCGAAGGGGCGCCCAAACAATCACAAAAGCAATAGAATGGTATCGAAGAAGTGCGTTGAATAGAGAAGCTACCCCTTTTGGCCCGAGACCGCTCCTGTTTTTTCCACCTTATGCCAACTCACGGGAGTTGGGTTCACGTAACATACCTCAAGAACGTCGGCACCATCCTACTTCATTCTGGATTCTCCACCACACACACGGTTGTTAAAGTGGTTTTCGGTATCGACAAAGAGTATGCCTATACCCGATCCTAGTCCTTTGCCAACCAATCGTTATTATAACCCGTGGTTATAACTTAAAAATAATATTTTATACTTCAAAATAAAATATCATTCCAATCCAAATCTTTATCAAAAGAAAGATTAAATCATTTCCAAACCATTCATTATATCAACATACCATATCTTTCAAATTCAAATATTTATCGGAATAAATATAAAGACATTTCTAACCATTTCAATATATTAAATTATCATATCCTTCCAAAACTTCCTTTCAAATCATTTTAATACGTTAAAATATCATATCCTTTCAAAGCTTCATTTCCAAATCAATTTAATATCAAAATATCATATCTTTCAGAACTTCATTTTCAAATCATCATATAAGTTCAAATCCAAATATTCAACTTTGAATACCTTCTAAATTCAAGATAACATTCGTTTATTATCGTTTCAAATCACCTTTTAAAATGATTTATATTCCATCAAATAAATTCATTTAAACCATTTAAAAGTGGAGTTATTATACTTTCAAATTAAGTATTCAATTCTCAAATTTTCAAACCATTCTGAGCTCATTTACTTAGTTAAAAACCATAAACATTGAAAATTTTAGCCTTACGCAGCATTTAGTAAAGGCTGTTATAAGTTATACTTGAAAACATTTTTAATTCAGCAAAGATAGCATTTAAAACTGCTGTTAAATCTCATTTTAGTTGAATTTTTAGTTTAAAACAACAAAGATAGCATTTCCAGAAATGCTGTAATAGCCGAGGTTTCAAATTAAAGGATTTTATTAATTTCAGCTAAGACAGCAGACCACTACAGCATTTACAGAACTACTGTAATAGGCCTTTATTAAGTTTTTAGCCTTTTAGTTTACTTCAGCAACTACATCATTTCAGAACTGCTGTAATAGCCTTTTTTATTAGGTTTTAGTTCATTTACAGAAACCATAGCGTTTTTGAAAGCTATTAAAAGTATTTTTCAGATTTTAGTGTATTTCCAGCAAATAATAAACTTCAATTTAACCCTTTAAATATTATAAAAATCATATTTTAACATTCAAAAATGTTTATAACGTACCTTTAACATATGATTTTTATAAAATAAATTTCTTATAAGTAAATCAAATTTTTCAATAAAGTTACTTAACAAATTCAAGTGTATAATTTCCTTTCCTTCACATATGCAATTTATTAACACTTATACTTTTAAATTTCCATTTCACAAATTAAACTATATTTCCAATTGATTTCATTTAACTAAAACCTTTAATTAAACCAAATTTCACATTTCCAAGTCAAGTTGTATTTTAAAATTAACCACTTAAATTCATAGGAAAATCAATAATACTTTAATAAATCACTTAAATTCAAATTTAAATCAAATTATCATATTTACAATTTCCCAAATTAAATTAAATTTCCATATTATCTATATAACTTAAATACCATTTTAAAACCAAAATTTTCCAAATTTCCAAACTTAAGTTATATTTCCAAAATTCAATTTAACCATATTATTTATTTAAAATTTCCACTTATAGAAAAAATCATAAATCCTTTATTTAAAACACTTTAAAATCTATTTAAAGCAAATTATCATCAATTTACATTTTAAACCACTTAAAATTTTATTTATATAACTTAAATGTCATTTTAAAAGCCAAAGTCCAAATTTCCAGATTTAAGTTATATTTCAAAAATTCAATTTAATAATTTAATTATTCAACATTGAAAAAAAATCAAAATTTCTTATTTAAACATTAAAAATCCAATTTAAATCAAATTTTCATAAATTTACATTTTAAGAATACTTAAAAATATTCAAAATACTTTATAAAATACCCACGGGCCTGTATATAGTTTTCTAACCTAGGTCAAGTGATATGGATATATATCTTTTCAATCTGCAGTTTACAAAAAAAATCCGCGTTCTATCATTTCAAACCCGCAAGCCCAAGTTAAAACAAAATAAATAAAAACCGTTCAGGCCTATCATTTCAGTGCATAACGATTTTTCCCTATTCTAATGTCCGTTCGGGTATGTATCATTTCAACCCATAGTGAACCTAACATACAGGGAACTTGTAGTGTGATAAACAGATATAAATGAACAGTTAACAACATATAACAGTAACAGATGAGATGACATGTAAGTTAATAGGTTTAACATCATATATAAATAATCACATGCATTTATAACATCATTTATAATTCTACACACTCAAATGTTGTCGCTTCACAATTGCATAAGTATAAAATGTCGTGTGAGATTTACTTACCTTTAAATGCTGGAGATTGCAATGCAAATGACACAACGGAATCAAAGCACAATGACAAGACTATGGATTTGAGTGGAGAGCAAGATCCAATGCTACAAATCTTGTGTTACAACCCAAAACAAAATCAAAGCAAATCATAAATTCAATACACTATGAATTTAAATAACTTTGAAATGAAAAACAATTTGAATGCACAACTTTTTTTCCTTGCTTTCTGTAATTGTTTGCATGGCCTAGGGTGTAATTGGCTTGGGTTTGGACATGTTTAGGTATGGTTTAGGTTCTAGAAGTGCACGGCCACAAGGCATAAAGTGGAGGAAGTTACACTTGAGAAGGTGAAGGGTTTAAGGCAAAATACTATGGTTTTGGTCAAAAAAAGGGCTCGGCCTTGGAGGCACTTGGCTCGGCCAGTTGGTGTGGGGTCTGGTCAGGGGCAGGAGTGGTGAGAGGAGGTCTGGACAATGCTGGTGGTGGTGGCCTATGGTGGCGGTGGCGAAAAATGAAGTGGTGAAGCAACAGGGCTCAAACTAGCATAGTTTTAAGGCATAGTTTCATATTTTGAGGAGTTTCTCATCATAGGGGTTTCGGCCATGGTCAAGAGCTGAGGGGTAGGTGGTGATGGTGACAAGGAGGAGATGTAACAGGTGGTGGCCATGACAATCAAGTGGTGGCCGAGCAAAACTATCCAAGAAAACAAGGCAAAAAACATAGAAAAAGAGAAGAAAAAGAAAAGGCCACTACCAACAAAAAAATGCTTAGCCGTGAATGAAAATGAGAAATAATGGTTTCTCGTGTGAATTTCAATTAAACTCATGGCTATGCATTAGGAGGTACGGCCAAAAGCAAGAGTAAAAGAAAAGACAAGGGCAAATGAAAGGTCTCGGTAAATAAAAGGTCTTAAGTTTAAAAGCTTTTAGTCCCTTCATATTTCTATTCTTTTTAAATTAAAAAGAAAAACAAAATAAAATTTCAGTAAATGCATTAGAAAAATAAAACAAAATAAAATAACTAAAATAAATATATAATTTTAAGAAAAATAGAAAAAGAATTAAAGAAATTGCTTAAAAATTGAAAACAGGGTTTAAAGATTGCAATTAATCATCACAAGCTTTAGAAAAATTTATATTTCATTTTAAAAATATTCTAAAACAAAATTTTGAAATAAAATATTTCATTAATAAGTTCTAAAATGTAATAAGTAATTTAAATTAGAGAAAACAAAAAAAGAACTAAAGAAATTGTTTGAAAATTGGAAACATGACTTAAAACTTACAAATAAAATATCACTAACCTTAGAAAATTTCTATTTCACTTTAAAACAAATGAAAAATCGAATAATAAATAAATGAGGAAAAAAATAACGTAGGAATGAGAATAAAATAAGTTCTTAAGAAAAATATAAAGATAAATAAAGAATTACTTTAATTAATTGAAACTTGGAATTAAAATTTACAACAGAATACAACTGACATTGGAAAATGTCAATTACACTTTTTAAAATGTTTTAAAACCAAAATATATACATAACATGTTATTTTACACATGAAAACATAAATTAGAACATTACAAGACCAATAAAATATTATTTATATAAATTAAAATAAACAGTTTTGTTAAATACAGCAAATTTTATTCAATAGTTAAAAGGGCATAACTTTCACAATATAAATCAGATTTCAATGAAATGAAAAGCAATGTTCTTAAAATTTTATTTAATTTAATAATAAAAGATAAAATTAAAATTTTCAAACTTTTAAAGTTTTAAATTTAAACGTCAAAGTTGAACATATTGACCAAAATACGCTTTTTTGTAAGCGGAAATTAGCCACAAGGGTCTATTTAGCAGTGCAATTAGTTTCTAGGACACACAATTGAAATATTTACTTTTAAGGACAAAATGAAAAATAATTAGTTTCTAAGGCCTAAAGACCAATGAAATTATGTCCTTGAAAGTAATTAGACTACTGACTTTGTCCTTAAAATTAATTATTCTAACTTTGGCCTTGCAATTAATTTCTGTGGATGTGTGTCCTAGAAACTAATTGGACTACAAAGTTTGTCTTTATTGTGAAATTCCCTTTTTTGTAAAATATTCTATTTAATCATGTTTGGAATGACAATTCATATCAAAATCAAAGTTTATATTTTAAAATAACAAAATTTATCCATTTCAAATAAATAAAATAAAGCTTTTAAATCAAAAATTCAATTAAAATAATTAAAATACACAATTAAAATAATCACAAAATAAAGGGTTGTTACATCCTCTCTAGTGTAGTATAAAATTAGATGAGCCCTCTCCTCCTTGTGAGGATCACTCATTTTTTTGAAAAAAATTAGATGTAGGGATATTGGACGGCCCAAAGTAGTATAAAAATCTCATGTGTCTCTCTTCACGCAACGACCCATCTTTTCGAATCTCAGAAGTCGACACTAGTACATCTACGGTATTAACATGCCGAACAACTAAGTGCCGAAAAGACAGATTGTTAGAGGAAAGAAATGAGATAGAAGATAGAAGAACTAGGAACAAACACGGAATCTCACAACACAACGGAATAACATATATTAATAAACATAGTATTTACAAAATCATTTACAAAATGATACATCAGAGTCATACTAATACAATTTCTATCTTAGGACAGTTATAACAAGCTGTCCTTATACATAGATATAAAAGACATAATATACAGCGAAACAAGATGACAACTATCTATCGACGAAGCCTCTTACTCTAAGCTACTCCAAAATACATCCATAGAAACCTAAACTACTTGGTTGCTAAAACACCCAAGAGATTTAAGGAAAGAAAATAAAATTTTGGGTTGGACTTAGGTCTGGTGTGAGTAAACATAAAGCAACTGAGTTATTAAGTTAAAAACTCTTTTGAAATCAAAGGTATCTCGTAAGACCATGTCGCACATAAACACGGATGGATTTTTACCTTACGATAACCAAAACACTTTTATAGAAATTTAGTGACATTATAATAATGTCTAAGGGTTCAAAATATATTATTAAAATAGTTTGAATGCTTGCATCTCACATTCCAACATATTTAGTATACAACCAAAAACCGTATGGCGCTTGCTGGAGAATGGATTCCAACTAATGACTGGGCTACTGGAGGACCGTCCATCACATTACACATCTAGAAAATGTGCCGAGATCGTACCTAACGGCCCCTGCCAACACAAGACTGGCCAACCCCTTACTAGATAGTACCAAATATATCATTATCCCAGTCGCTTTGCAACCCTTCCGTCGAGATCTCATGCACAACCAATTCATAAATATGTTGATGTATCGTATCTAGAAAGGTGAGAACATACCCTAATGGGTGCGATCCACATAGCCTTGCTGCATCTCCACTATTTTAGTCATTTCTGATCGATGGGGTTTAAGGCTTCATTTACCTTTTTGAATAACAGTCCATCTTAGAATGCTAACACTGCCCTCCCGGTAGTAATATAGTACCAAAATTCATCCATACAAGTTATCTAGGATAAGGACAAACCGAAGGCACTACTTCTACTACATCTATTTTGGAATCACCTTCAGGATTAGTAGCAAGCAGCCCTTGTACTTCAATAGCTCCGTCTTCGATCCCACGCTTCAAGATGTCTTCATTCCATAATGCTTGAGTTGGATTAAAGTGGTTTTTCGGATAACTTATCCAATACCAGCCTTTTCTAAACAACTTTCGATATTTTTTGGTAAACTCAACCCCAGTTCTTTAGGAAATGAATTGACAAATGATAAGAACGGAGTTCACCTCTTAACCGTTTGTGGATGGATTTCCATATCATTCGTCCTTGAAGAACAAACGATTTTGTACATATAGTATAGCACCTTCAACGGTAGATGTACCATATAATTCTCATGATTCTTGTAGATATTTCCAAAGTTACGTTTTGGTCCATATTTGATAGTTAGTAATTTAATTATCAAATAAACAAACATCCAATCATGGTTTAATTTTCATATGGGATCCACTAGGCCTCTATTAATTCTCTTTAATTAATAAAACCACTTTGTAAAACTTGATCAAAATATCTTTTCAAAACAATATTCCCAAACCTCTTACATTTACTTTAAACTTGGAAACAATTTTCATTATTTACCACAATCGTTTTGGAAATTCCCTCTTCAAAATTCCATATCAAATGACCAACGATTCCCTTTTAAAAACATCACCTACAATTAAACCCATTTACTTCACATTCTAAATCTCTTTATAAATTTCCAAACTAGACTTAAATTCCTTTGAAATCTCTAAAATGATTTATAAATCTCTTTCTAATTTGAAACTCTTTATAAAACTTCTTTATAAAATTTTCTTTATAAAATATCATTTACAAATTATCTTTCGTAAAACACTTTAAGTAAACCTTCAGTAAAATCCTTTTTATAAACGGGTTATTACTTATAAATAACTTTACAACATAAAAGCACAACTTGGAAATCATTTAAAACTTTAAACTCTAAATTTATTTTAGAACTGAAGTTAATTCAAAAATATGCTTTATAAATTCAAAACGAGGCTTAGCAATTCCAATGGTACTAATTTGAGTTACCATTCAATTTCAATTACAATTCACTGAACAGTTATTTACATAAGCAACATGTATGTAAATACGAATCGTATCCAAGTCAAGTAATAACCTATCAATATGGACTAACTATCATATACATGTCCATATAACATGATAACAGGAGGGTGATCTACCTTGCTAAACAGATGTCCAAACAATTCAACCAATTCATAGTAGAACAGAGATTTATTTTGCTAACACATGTCCACAAAATCAAATCGCTTACACTATAGCACAATGATGTTTTGTTCTGCTTAACAAATGTCATTTACTCTTCCTAATCATATAGGGTTACTTAAGGTCCAGACAAGAGATCCTCAGATTTGGAATCAGTTCACTTAAAAAAAGATTGATTTAAAATAGATTCGGTTCAGTTTTAAAATCACCTTCGAAAAGATTTAAATAGATTTAATCAGTTTAAACCCTAATTAAATCTTAATTAACCCATATTAATCAAGCTTAATTCGTAATTAAATTATACTTAGGTTTAATGAACTTGATTAAGTGCTAATTAATTACCAATGCAACTTGGTTAAGGTCAAAACAAATTGTTTAAAATTAAACCCTAATTAATTAAATAATTCATTAATCACTTAA
Source organism: Allium cepa (assembly GCA_030765085.1). NCBI lineage: Eukaryota > Viridiplantae > Streptophyta > Magnoliopsida > Asparagales > Amaryllidaceae > Allium > Allium cepa. The sequence continues at coordinate 316,198,649 of CM060931.1, forward strand.
TAATTAACTAACACTAACCTTAATTAAATAATTATTAATTACTTATTTACTTCTTAACCATATAAAAAATTAATTAAAACTTTATTAATCAATTAACAGTCATTAACTTGACTGAAGTGATGATTAACCTTTAATCACCCGCTTAATTACCAATTAAGTGCTAATTACATTTTAATTAACTAACTAATTAAGTAAATGATTATATTATAACTTAATTACTTTTTAACATTACTAATTAAGTTTTAAAAACTTTGTAAACTAATTTCAAAATAAAAAAATTGAAATAGAAATTCAAACCTTTGCTGAACTACATTCATAGTGACTATCGCTATGAGTGCAGTTTGCTCTAACCTACCTTTAAGCGAAGCCACTTTACTAAAACCATACTATTTCATGATTGAAACATACCTTAGTAAATTTTCACCCTTTAAAACCAATTATGCAAACTTTAACCAAAATCTAAACTTTAAACTCTTGAAACGAGTTTGATTTCAAATTCGACCTAAAATCCATCGCGACTACATACAAAGTTTCAACTTTGCTTTCAACCCATCATGACTATAGTCAAGTTCATCATCAACCCTTTATATTCACACATCACATTCATAGAACAAATGTAACATCCCGCCTTTTTGTACGCTATAAATCGACGATAAACCACACACGTCAGACTCAAACCATACAAAAGGTCGGATTTTTATTAGGGTGAATAAGAAAAAGCAGGGAAAGAAGAAAATCAAAAGCAGAATCTTACAGTGAAATGATAGAATATAATAATCAAATAACAATTCATGAAACTGTTTTACAAAACATTTGATTTTACTTATACAACACATATCAGATTTAAACATACCAGCGAATAATAAATAATGCGGCGGAACAATATGAATGCAGTGGAACAATACAATAAATAATAGAAATACAATCTTCGCCTTCGTCCTCCAGAAGTAAGGTCTTCAAACCCTTAAATGCTCAGGCTGATCCAAGTGAACTGAAAAAACAAAACACTCGAGTCAGAACTAAAAGATCTTATGTGAGTTAAATCAACAGAAATAAATATGAGTTGAACGGAGTCAGAGGTGTTTACGGGATTCGACATCTCCTATCCAGTGTCTAATGTGAGTGCAATAACCTAAGAGATGCTCAGGATTCACACCACCTGAGGATCCATTAAACTATTTAAAGTAATATTTCGCTATTATAATAGTGTCTAATAGTAAAATAAACTTACTTTTAAATAGCGTTAAGGGGTTACCCTTATAGCCCTTAACACGTAATAGTGCCAATAGTCTATACAGTACTGTAGTTCCTACTGATCGGGAGGCCACCAGAGGATACTCCATAGGTACGACAAAAATCAAATTCGTACAAGGCGCCCTAGGGTAGGTGACACGGCCCACAAGGCAATGCCAGGGTAGATATACCAATTACGCATCCGGGCTAGTGGTAACGCGTAGTAGCTACTACCGCCCACCTCAAGCCACACCCCCAAAATCAAAATCAAAAGTGGCCACAAAAACAATCCAAAGTCACAATGTAATATCGAAGGAGTGTGTCCGATAAGAGGGGCTACCTCCTAGGCCCGAGAATCGTTCCTGTTTTAGCCACCTTATGCTAACTTACGGGAGTTGGGTGTACGTGCATAACTCAAGGAACGTTGCCACCATCTTACTTCATTCTTGAGTCTCCGCCGCATATATGGTTATTAAAGTGGTTTTGGGAGTTGGTAGAGAGTATGACAATTTCTGCTCCCGATCTCTTTAACAACCAAACATTATTATACACCACAGTCATCTTTAAAATTGTCTATACTTTAAAAACAAATATCATTCCCCTTTTCAAAACCAAATCAAAAAGATATCATTTTCATTTCAAGTATATCCTTTCTAAAATCATAACACTTTCAAAGTTATAACATTTCGAAATCAAAACAGTTGAATATAACGCTTCCAAATTTAATACCTTGAAACCCATAACTTTGAAACATAACTTCCATCACTTAAATGGTTTGAATATTTAAAATATATTAAAATAGCTTTGTCAATTTCACAAATCAAATCCAACACAACTCGAATTTCTACCCTTTATATTTTACCAAATCCCAAATCATAAATTTCAATTCAATTTAGTTTCCAAATAAACTATTCCAAATTTATCGATTTCAAAACGAATTTGACCCCCAGAATAAACAATTTCAAATTCAATATATTTCACTTTAAGTATTCACAATTTCAAAACTAAGTTTGATAATTCCAATTAAACAATTCAATTTTCTATTATTTAGTTTTGAAATACTTTACATAATAAATCCATTATCATTTAAATAAAGCTCAAATTTCAAATAACTACATATTTCCTTCAGTTTATTCATACCTGAAATATTCATTTAATTCACCTTGAACAAAAATCAAGTTATAAAAATCATACCCTCTAAAACTTCAAATTTATACATTTCACATCAAGCTTATTTGAGTTTAATTCTTAAATAAATTCAATTTTAAATAAATCTCAAATTTATCTTCCAACCTTAATTTATTTAAATCATTATACACTTTATATTAAAATATAATTTAAATACTTACCCATATTATATTTTAATAAAAGTCAAACTTTATTATTAAAATAATTTTTATTAAGCAAATTTATACATAGCTTAAATTTAAGAATTTAACTATATATAAAAATAATATTTATATAATATCAAAAATCAATATCTATTAAACCATGTATTTCTTTCCAAAACCATAGAAATCATTTCAAAATATTTTATATATAGACCACTCTGTCTATATAAAATTTTCTACCCTATGGTGAAGTGATACGGATATTTATCATTTCAATCCGTAATTTAAAAATACAAATACGGTTATATATCATTTCAAACTGCAATCCCGAATGAAATAAAAATCCATAACAACTTGTAGTTTATAACAATATAAAATATAACATCCCTTCATCTAGTATCAATCATCAAACATTTATCACAATCATCATCCAATTCAATCAATAACATTAATATAGAATAGATAATAAATAGCAGGCATTTACTGGCAGTTTATACTCAATAATAAATTATATGACTATTTTATCCAAATAAATTCAAATACTGAGATGATGATTCAAAATATGCCAAACAGTCATAAATAAATTTCAAATCACATCATATATCAATTTAACAAACATAAGAAATTCAGAAGTTGTGAGTGGGTTAAAACAATCACCTGTTGAATTTAGATTGAATTTAAATCCAATTTAAACCCAAAATTTGAACAGTCTCATATTTCGTCCAAACCAACTTTTAAATGTCCGAAATTCCAATACGATCCTAACAAAAAAAAACCATGTATAAATCGAACATCGTATGCGAAAATTATTAAGATTTGATCAATATACAATTCGAATTAAAACAAATAAATAGAAGAATGAAAATAACAGAACGTACACGCCACGTTAGCATCTCCTTCTTTCTCTCACGTTCACGGTCAACATAGCAACCCCGTAACCCATCGCAACCGAATGTTGACCGGACTTTGACTACGAATCGAGCTCGCCTCCGACCACTAGGGATCCTTCGACCACCACCATTGACCTGCCCTCAGCGAGCCACACGCGCTGATGGCCGTGACATCTCTTCTGGTTGCCGGAGTTCACCATGCCGCCGCCCCTTATCGAAACCTTAATCCAATTCTTGTCGGCAATCTAGCTGTCTAATCATCGAACGAAACATGCCGATGCCATTCCTTCAGTCCTCTCTACACAACGGTATAATTGATTTGACGATCCAACGACGTTCATCGGAACGTGATGAACAACCGATAATTGATCTTCGATTTCTGGCCGAACAATGACCCAATTTGGAAAATGAATTATAGATCTGAGATGCGCTCGTCGAGAGCTTCAAATCGATATAATTCGATATAGTTTGAGAAGATTTAATTTTTTGTTGTTGGAGTTTGAATTGGAATTGAATTGGAAAACTTAAGGTTTACAGCCATTGTGGAAGAGGAGCAATAGATATTTCTATATGTACAGAAATGAGAAATAGAAAGGCTGCTAGGGTTTATAACATGATATATATAGGTAGAGCTGAGAAATAGAGGAACGGATACGATTGGTTTGGACCATTGAACGATAAATGGCCCGAAAAGTCCGTTTCGACTCCAGAAAGAAATTGGGTCAACCTATATATCAAAATAGATGTTTTAAAATATTTTAAAATCAATGGAACAGGATTCAAGTCCAAATTCGATCATATGAAGAGTTATGCTAAAATCAAGTTATTTCAAATTGATTTCAATTAAATTGATTTCTAGGCGTTTCGAGTCCGTACGATCAACCGACAAGTCCAATCGTTACGAAACTTGAAATCCTACAATAATTCACTGTTACAGATCCGACAAAACTGGTTTCGTCAAATCCGAGTCAGTGGTCGAAATGGCTATTTTCCAATTAATTAAACAATTTAATATTAAATTAATTAATTAATCACTTCTTCACTTTAAATTCTATCATCAACAAATCTTATCATTTTTGATTTCTTAAACAATCACAATAATTTAAAAAAAATTAGATGTCAAATTAAAGTTGCTTAATCCATCAATTTTAATGTTTAATTACGATTTCATTAAATTCAGAAATTATAAATTAAAATTCCCAAAAATCCATTTGTTAAATTTTTTAAATCTTGTTATTCACATCTTCTATCACAATAAGGATGCAACTAACATTGCTTCATGATTTATTACATTAAAATCTTCAAATTTCATCTTAATTTCCCATTAACGTAATATCTAAATATTTAATTCCATTTATTTGCAATAAACCCAATCACTATAATTTAAATTCAAATAAATTGATAAATCTTGTTTTCCATTATTTAAATCAACCAGTTGTCATATCATAAATGGAGTTGAAATTATTTTCAAATATTATCTAATTTACATTAACATAATATTTAATTACATTTATTGAAATTTATTTAACAATTTACTAAATATAATCAATTATAACCCTATAATTGTTTCAATTAATTGGGATTGCACTAATTATTTATCAACTTGCATTACAACTTTTTATTTCTTCCAATATTAAATAACTAGATTCATTAAATTAACAAATTAAATTATCAAAAATTTATGGGTAGTTACACTCTCCCCCACTCAAAACTTTTCATTCTCGAAAAGGAAAAGGTGGGAAAAGGAGGAATTAAGAAAACAATGCATCTTATTCAAAAATATTAACTTTATAAACAAATAAATTTACAATATTAATTAATTTAAATAAAATATGCCAATTTATAACCATTAAATCTTTTTATCGAATTAATAACGTTTGGAAAACCTTTTTCAAAAATTTTCTAAGTCCAAAATTTACGGAAAATTTCAGCAAAGTCTTCTTTGTACGGAGAGGCTCGAGAGAAAATATAATATCAAATATAACATTATATATCACAATATCTCAAAATAATATATCCCAACAATGGGAAACAATATAATAATGCTATAAAACGTAATCCGAGAACGTACTTGTTTGTCGGGTAATTAACGCTTAATTATGAAACCAAAAGCAGTGGAAATTACTTCCATAACCTGCATTTCACTTATATAATCTAAAAGTGTTAATAATTGTATAAAAAATGAAATATTTAAGTTGTTTCAACCATTAACAAACAATCAACAAAAACAACAATCACTTGCAACCAACATACAATCTTCATATACAATCAACACAATTTAGTTTATTCATCCATATCAACCAAAACAAGTAGTTAGTCCAGGCTTAGACACTTTTAAATTGCATAGAATGACAAATAAACTATTAAGTGTACCATTTACTCAACAGTCTTAGATAAAGATGAATAGGTTATTTATACATCTAAACAATTAGAAGTATCCTCGCCCAAACAACCACAAATCAAACAAACAACAATTCCAAACAATAGATCAAGTTCATTCTTAATAATTTCATTTGATAGTATTTGTTGTTTGATATCCTTTTCATTCATGTAATGATTTATTTTTTAGTTTACATTTATAAAAGTAATTCATTGAACATTTCTATTACATAAATTTTACCTGTAAATTTTTCTATTACATTATCTTATTAAACCTGATAACTTTTATATCTTTTGGTAAGTTATATACATGCTTTTTAAGAATTCAATTGAAAACTATACAAGTTTATCTTATTTCTTTTAATAATTTAAACATTGAATAATCATATCTCGTTTTATAGGTTAATATTTCAACTTTCTTATAGTTTCATTTATAACTTAGCACTTAATCTCTTATTTTAATTAAGCTTCAAATTATTAATTAGTTATATTCCATTTTCCTACAATAATTCAACAGTTAATTCATGGAAACTTAAGAACTAAATACCGGGTTAAATTTCAAATCATTTTAAAAATAATAGATAAATATATAATTACAATTTATATATCCAATTATATTTAAATAGTTTGAAATTTATATTTGTTTATCAAAATAAATCTGCAGTAAAACTACGCAGTGGCCTTCCCAGTTCGAAACTCGAAAATGAATGTCGATGATGCATGCACTCATCACTGAAATTATTTTCCAGTGACAGAGAGGGGAGTACATAACTTATTTCTTCCAAGATTTCTGTAAACAATTCTTTTAAATCATAATAAAATATTTATATCAGAAAATACTTATAAACAATATTATTATATTCCTAAATCCTTCGAAAACAGTTTTCAAAAGTCCTGAAACTTAAGTTCTGAAATTTCCAATTTTCAATTTATTTGTAAATTTTATTTTACAACTAATATTTATAAATTTCACTACCTAACAACCAATATATTACAATCGAATATAACCTTTGTGAAAATTTTAATTTATATATAAAAAATATAATAGGAAAAATTATTTCATTCACCTATATTCAAAACAAATATTGTGTCGGTCTGTCCTATTAAGTGTTTAGAAATCCCTATTGATGTCTTAGCGTCCTATACACCAACCAGAATTTACAACGGAACAAATTAACACAATATCAAAACCCTTTTATAATACCAACAAATATGCTCTGTCATATATATATGTATGTATGTATGTATGTATGTATATAGACACACACACACGCCCAACGACTCATCATAGGGTATTACTACCCTATTAATAAAGAGTCAGAGCCCACAAAGATAAGGTTTATCGCTAAACCAAAGCTCCGATACCAGAGTGTAACATCTCGCCTTTTTGTACGCTTTAAATCGATGATAAACCACACGCGTCAGACTCAAACCATACAGAAGGGCGGACTGTTATTGGGGTGAATAAGAAAAGGCAGGGATAGAAGAAAAACAAAAACAAAATCTTACAACGAAACGACAAAATATAATAATCAAATAACAATTCATGAAGCTATTTTACAAAACATTTGATTTTACTTATACAACACATATCAGAGTTACACATACCAGCGAATAATAAATAATGCGGCGGAACAGTATGAGTGCAGTGGAACAATGTAATAAATAATAGTAATACAATCTTCGCCTTCGTCCTCCAGAAATAAGGTCTTCAAACCCTGAAATGCTCAGGCTGACCCGAGCGAATTGAAAAGACAAAACACTCAAGTCAGTACTAAAAGATCTTATGTGAGTTAAATCAACAGAAATAAATATGAGTGGAATAGTGTTAGAGATGTTTACGGGATTTGACATCTCCTATCCAGTGTCTAATGTGAGTGCAGTAACTTAAGAGATGCTCTGGATTCACACCTCCTAAGGATCCGTTAAACTATTTACTATGTAGTAATATTTTTCTATTATAATAGTGTCTAATAGTAAAATAAACTTACTTTTAAACAGCGTTGAGGGGTTACCCATATAGCCCTTAACACGTAATAGTGCCAATTGTCTATACAGTACCGTAATACCTCCTGATCGGGAGACTACTAGAGGATACTCCATAGGTACGACACAAATCAAACTCGTACAAGGCGCACTAGGGTAGGTGACACGAAACACAAGGCAATGCTAGGGTAGATACGCATTCGGGCTGGTGGTAACACGTAGCAGCTACTACCAATCAACGAAGACAACAATCACTTGCAACCAACATACAATCATCATATACAATCAACACAATTTAATTTATTCATCCACATCAACCAAAACAAGTAGTTAGTTTAGGCTTAGGCACTTTTAAATTGCATAGAATGACAAACAAACTATTAAGTATACCATTTACTCAACAGTCTTAGATAAAGCTGAATAAGTTATTCATACATCCAAACAATTAGAGGTACCGTCGCCCAAACAACCACAAACTAAACAAACAACAATTCCAAACAATAGATCAAGTTCATTCTTAATAATTTCATTTCATAATATTTGTTGTTTCATTCATATAATGATTTATCTTTTTAATTTACATTAATAAAAGTAATTCATTGAACATTTCTATTACATAAATTTTACTTGTAAATTTTTCCATTACATTATCTTATTAAACGTGGCAACTTTTAAATCTTTTGGTAAGTTATATATATGCTTTTTAAGAATGCAATTGAAAAAGTTACAAGTTTATCTTATTTCTTTTAATAATTTAAACATTCAATAATCATATCTCGTTTTATAGGTTACTATTTCAACTTTCTTATAGTTTCATTTATAACTTAGCATTTAATCTCTTATTTTAATTAAGGGTCAAATTATTAATTAGTTATATTCCATTTCCCTACAATAATTGAACTATTAATTAACGGGAACATAAGAACTAAATACCGGGTTAAATTTCAAATCATTTTAAAAATAATAGATAAATGTATATACTTACAATTTATATATCCAATTATATTTAAACAGTTTGAAATTTAAATTTGTTTATCAAAATAAATCTGCAGTAAAACTACTACAGTGGCCTTCCCATTTCGAAACTCGAAAATGAATGTCGGTGATGCATGCACTCATCATCAAAATTATTTTCCAACGATATATCGGGGAGTACATAACTTATTTCTTCCAAAATCTCTTTAAAAGAATTCTTTAAAATCATCATAAAATATTTATATCAGAAAATACTTATAAACAATACTATTATATTCCTAAATCCTTTGAAAGCAGTTTTCAGAAGTCCTGCAACTTAAGTTTTGAAATTTCCAATTTTCAATTTATTTGTAAATTTTATTTTACAACTAATATTTATAAATTTCACTACCTAACAACCAATATATTAGAATCAAATATAACCTTTATAAAAAAATTATTTTATATATAAAAAAATATAATAGGAAAAATTATTTCATTCACCTATATTCAAAACAAATATTGTGTCGGTCTGTCCTATTAAGTTTTTAGAAATCCCTATTGATGTCATAGCGTCCTATACACCAACCAAAATTTACAAATACAAAACGAAACAAATTAACACAATATCTAAACCCTTTTATAACACTAATGAATACTCTCTCTCATATATATATACACGCCCAGCAACTCATCATAGGGTATTACTACCCTATTAATAAAGAGTCAAACCCCATAAAGCTAAGGTTTATCACTAACCAAAGCTCTGATACCAAAGTGTAACATCTCATTTTTTTGTACGCTTTAAATCGACGATAAACCACACACGTCAGACTCAAACCATACAGAAGGGCGGATTGTTATTGGGGTGAATAAGAAAAGGCAGGAAAAGAAGAAAAACAAAAGCAGAATTTTGCAGCTGAAAATATAATAATCAAATAACAATTCTTGAAGCTGTTTTACAAACATTTGATTTTACTTATACAACACATATCAGAGTTACACATACCAGCGAATAATAAATAATGTGGCGGAACAGTGTGAATGCAGTGGAACAATATAGTAAATAATAGTAATACAATATTCACCTTCGTCCTCCAGAAATAAGTTCTTCAAACCCTGAAATGCTCAGGCTGACCCGAGCGAATTGAAAATACAAAACACTCGAGTCAGTACTAAAAGATCTTATGTGAGTTAAATCAACATAAATAAATATGAGTTGAACGATGTTAGAGATGTTTACGGGATTTGACATCTCATATCCAGTGTCTATGTGAGTGCGGTAACTTAAGAGATGCTCAGGATTCACACCTCCTAAGGATTCGTTAAACTATTTATAAATACAGTAATATTTCGCTATTATAATAGTATCTGATAGTAAAATAAACTTACTTTTAAATAGCGTTAAGGGACTACCCATATAGTCCTTAAGACGTAATAGTGCCAATAGTTTATACAGTACTGTAATACCTCCTGATCGAGAGGCAACCAGAGGGTACTCCATAGGTACGACACTAATCAAACTCATACAAGGCGCGCTAGGGTAGGTGACACAGCACACAAGGCAATGCCAGTGTAGATATACCAATTACACATCCAGGCTGGTGGTAACGTATAGCAGCTACTACCGCCCACCTCGAGCCACACCCCCAAAATCAAAAATCAAAAGTGGCAACCAAAACAATTTAAAGCCAGAATGTAATATTAAAGGAGTGTGTGCGATAAGATTGGCTACCTCCTTGGCCCGAGAATCGCTCCTGTTTTAGCCACCTTATGCCAACTCACGAGAGTGCGGTCCACGTACATACCTCAAGAAAAGCCGCCAAATCCTACTTCATTCTGGAATCTCCACCGCGCACACGGTTGTTTAAGTGGTTTTCGGAGTAAATAGAGAGTATGACAACTTTCGATCCCGGTCTTTTTAACAACCAAACGTTATTATAACACCGCAGTCATCTTTAAAATAGTCTATACTTTAAAACCAAATATCAATGCCCTTTTCAAAACCAAATCAATATGATACCTTTTTTATTTCGAATATATCCTTTCTAAAATCATAACACTTTCAAAGTTATAACATTTCGAAATCAAAACACTTGAATATAAAACATTCAAATTTAATACCTTGAAACTCATAACTTTGCAACATAATTTCCATCACTTAAATGGTTTGAATATTTAAAATATATTAAAATAGCTTCTTCAATTTCACAAATCAAATCCAACACAACTCGAATTTCTACACTTCATATTTTACCAAATCCCAAATCATAAGTTTCAATTCAATTCGGTTTCCAAATAAACTATTCCAAATTTATCGACTTCAAAACAGATTTGTCCCTCAAAATAAATCATTTCAAATTCAATATATTTCAAACTTTAAGTATTCACAATTTCAAAACTAAGTTTCGTAATTCCGATTGAACAATTCAATTTTCTACTATTTAGTTTTGAAATACTTTTACATAATAAATCCATTATCATTAAAATAAAGCTCAAATTTCAAATAACTACATATTTCCTTCCATTTATTTATACCCGAAATATTCATTTAATTCACCTTGAACAAAAATCAAGTTATAAAAATCATACCCTCTTAAACTTCAAATTTACAAATTTCACATCAAGCTTATTTGAGTTTAATTCTTAAATAAATTCAATTTCAAATAAATCTCAAATTTATCTTCCAACCTTAATTTATTTAAATCATTATACCCTCTATATTAAATATAATTTAAATACTTACCCATATTATATTTTAATAAAAACCAAAGTGTGATATCCCGGAAATTTTAGCAATATAAATTTAATAATCTGTATTTAAAATTACATTGATTTGATAAAATTTTAATAAAAATTTACTTGATTTAATAATCCAATTAAATAGATGTTTAATTGGTGAATTTTATCTTTAAAAAGCTAATAATTGTTTTCCTATTTATAATATATGTATATATATTTATATATATATTGTGAATGGATAAATTTGTTTTGAAGTTAAATGAACAAATAAAATATGTTTTAAAATTCTAATATACATTTGATAATTTGAAGATTATTATTTATTTAATAAATATCTAATGGTTTAAAATACTTAAAGTAATTGTTTTAAATTGTATAATTGTATTTTAAACATAGTTTAAAATTTTAATAAGATAAACAAAAGTTTATTTTATTTCTTTTTAAATATAGCTTAATAATTATAATTTGGAATTATTTCGAAATTTAAAATACCATTTAAATATTAAACATTAATTCTTTTAATTAATATAAATAAGATAAGTAATTTATAATTTCTTTATAAATAATTTAAAATTAATAAATATGTTATTTTCTAATAATAATAAATGTCTAAATGTAGATATGTTTTTAAAGACATTTTTTTTTAAATTTAATATGTTAATATAAATTAGTTTTAAAATTTGATTTTAAATGTATAAATAGCATTTGAATTTGAATTCATTTTGAAATTCAAATTAATAAAATTTTATATGAATCTTGTAAATAAGTTTTTACTTTTATATAAATTGTTTTATTTTATTAAAGAGAAATACATATACATTTGTTTATGAAACTACTTTATATGTCTTTAATAAATAAAGAAGATTTCAATTACCTTTAAAATAAATGAAAACAAATAAATTAAATATACTTAAGACACATGTTACTAAACTAAGTTGTGTTTATGACAAGTGTTGAAGATTTTAACAAGTGTCCTTTATTTTGATTTTCTTTTATATTTTTTTTTATATAAATCACTTATACACTTATAAAACATGTTTTTCCTTCATCCTCATTTTTTCTAATGTGCATTTTCTTCTAAGAAAAGAAAAAAATCTAAGCTGAAAACAAAGTTGTTTACAAACTTTCAAAAACCATATTTTTCAAAAGAAATGCATACACTCCTCAAAACTGAAATCATTAAAACCCAAACTTAAGATCTAATACCTGAAAACCAAATCCACTTCTAAAAGCCTGCACCTGAAACCAATTTCAAAAGAAAATGAAAGCCTACACTAAAAAAATTCATTCAAAAGCAAATTTAAAGGCCTCTGCATTTTTGAATCTGTAACCAGTAAGCAAGTATGTCTGCATGCAAGTGCTAACAACTAGTTCAAAGTTCAAATGGCCTTCAAGCCTGCATACAAGTTTTTAACAGCAAGCTACTCAAATTTTATCAAAGATTCAAAGAAGTAAAAGCTTTTCAAAATTCTATGCTCTGTTTCATAAATTCCAGGTGAGTAACATCACAAATTTTAAAAGATTTAAGTATATGTTTTTGTTGCATGATTATTTCTATGAAAATTTTGTTTTTGTGTGAACATATGGTTGTGTTTGGTAACTTTCTATATGTACATAAATGTGTGTAGCTGTGTATATGTATAGCCTGTAACATCTCTGATTTCCAAATTTTTAAGTTAAAGACTTATTCAAAAATCACTACCCCTTGATCCAATCTATATTTGGATTTAAGTATTAAATAAATATGTCTGTTATATCATAGAGTAAGCTTAAATTTTTTTAAAAAAAACAAGTTAAATAAACTTGCATGTCTCTGGAAGACCAAATAGAAGAGGCAAATGTTAGTTTGAGCAAAATTTTAACATCCTAATTTATCAATTCAAGAGTGTAAACTGAATCATTAACCAGTAACATGATTTTTAAAACTAAAATCAAAATTTTTAGTAAAGAAAAAAGGGGAATTTCTGGTTTAAACAGAAATGATGTTTTGGAATGTCTGTGGTGATCTGGTTGGTTTGGAAGTTCGTGATTTTTTCTGAAGGGAGTTGAGTGATCAGGGGTTTCGGCAAAATTGTCAGATAGCCGAATAATTAAGTATGACAGTTGCGGTGAAGGATTGAAGTTTCTAAACCTAGTTTGGGTAGTGCAGAAACTTTTGGTTGGCATAGATGTTATAGGTGATCGAGAGCTACAATTTTTGAGGTGAAGTTAGCTTGGGTATTGAAGAGGAGATGGCCGGAGTCCCAGAGCCTCCGATGGCCGGAGGAGAGAGGTTGGGGGATTTTTTTTCCAGGTTGGTGGTGAAGTTCAAATGCTGTTGCCAGGTTTGGATTGGCGAAGAGGAACTCGAATTCAATTTCGAGTGAATTGAAGGGTTCTGATGGTTGCATAGTGTTTCAGTATTGAACGCCGATGTGCTTGTGGTCAGGGTAGTGGCCGGAGGTGGCTACAGCCACCGTGCATATGCACGGTGGGGTGGAGTATCAGGTGAAGTTTTTGGGATTACTGTGTTTTGTTACTCGGGTTATACTCGAAGTAACTCGAGCTCTTGCTCGAAGACAGCATGGGGTTTACTCGAAGTAACTGAAGAGTGGCTCGGGTTTGTTTCTGTAATTACAGGTTTTTGAAAAACCTGTAGTTTTAAATTTTAAAGATTGTTTTAAAATCTTAATGCAGGGATTTTGAAAACAGAATTTAAGCCAAATTTAAAATTTGAATTTCAAATGAGTTTTGAATTCAGGTTTGAAATTTAAATTTAAACTTTGAAATAAAATGTTTAGAACAACTTCAAGAGTTTAAATATTTTAATTTAGGATAAGCCTTAAATTTAAGTAAGGATTTAAACATAAGTTTAAATCTAGAATCAAACTTCAATTTTGTAACAATGTTTGAAAATTAAGGAAAGTTTTAAAAAGAAATTTAAATGTTTATAACAAATTGGTTGTTCAAACATATTTAAATATGATTTGTATTTTTTTTAAATGAATTTGGAGTTTAAATTTCTCATAACTTCTTTTATAAAATAAGAATAAAGCTTTAAAAGATTTTAAAATGTTTTTAAAACTTTGTTTAAGTTAAGTTTGATTTCTTCTTAAATTTTTAAATTTAAAATGTAATTTGAAACAATTTAAAGTTAAATTGTTTTAAAGTTACTTTATTTATGATAAAGTAACCATAAATAAGAAATGTTTTATTTTTTTTAAAAGTAAATTTAAGATTTAATGATCTTTGTTTCATTTAAATTAGTAAGGTAATTTAAATAATTTAATTAATTAATTTGTTTAATTAATTAAAGATTTGAAATTAATTAAGGTTAATTAAATTAGTAATTAATTTAAGTTAATTACTTAAGAAAGGTAATTAAGAAATTGTTAACAAGTTAATGAAGGTCATTAACTTGTGATTATTAATTTATTAATTAATTAATGTAATTAATTTTGATAATTAATTGGATTGATTAATTTAAATAATCAATTTATGAAACTTAATTAAGTATGATTACTTCATGGAAATAATCAAAGATATTAGTTACTCTTTGTAATTAATTTATTAATTGGATTAGTTTAAATTAATTAATTAACTTTAATTAATTTAGAATAATCATTGTAAGAGTTGATAAGTAATCATTGAGGAATAATTACTTAGATAAGTAATTAAGTTAAGTAAATTACTGGATGTAATTAATTAAAGTAGAGAAGAGTTTTGGGAATTAATTACTTTGTGTAATTAATGTGAAGATAATTTCTTTATGAAGTAATTAATAATTAATTACTTTGTGTAATTAATTTAAGTATTAATTGATTAAGTCATGTTGAAATGATTAAGTGATGTAATTAATTAAGAGTAATTAATCACTAATGAGATTAATCAAGATTGATTAATAAATATAATTAATTATTAAATGTAATTAATTTAGAAGTAATTAAAGAAGTAATTAAGGGTAGTTAATTACTAAATGTAATTAATCAAGAATGATTAATAATTATGGTTTAATTAAGATTAATTACTTAATGTAATTAATTTAAATAATTAATTAATTTAAATTTAATTAAGGATCATAAATTAATATAATTAATGATGTAATTAAGGATTAATTAATTATGATTAATTAATCAATGATAAGTGATTAAGGAAGTAATTAATTAAT
The DNA here is from genome assembly GCA_030765085.1 of Allium cepa. Taxonomy (NCBI): domain Eukaryota; kingdom Viridiplantae; phylum Streptophyta; class Magnoliopsida; order Asparagales; family Amaryllidaceae; genus Allium; species Allium cepa. Next base: position 316,214,311 of record CM060931.1, read on the forward strand.
GTAATGAAGTAATTAAAGGTTAATTACTGATTTTGGTTAAGGATAATTAATTTGTAAATTAATTAAGGATAATTACATGGATGTAATTAAAGAATAATTAATCAAGGGTGATTAATTAAGGTGGTTAATTTGAGGATAATTGATTGATTGATTTGTAATCAATTAAGGGTTAGGTAAGCAAATTTTAAATGGAGAAGTAATTAATTTAATTCATTTTAAATTAATTAAAGATGGGTAATTAATGTAATTCACTTTAAATTAATTAGAGATAGAAGTAATTAATTCATTTTAAATTAATTATAGATGGTGTGATTGTAGATTCTTGCTTATGAATGGATGATTTGGTTTGACTTGAATGATTTGAATCTCAGATATGAGATTGATATTGTATGATATGGATGCATTTGTTGCACTGTGATGGTATGAGTTATCTATGGGTGATGATAATGTATATTATCAAGTTATGATGATAATATAGATTACTTGTTTATGATAATATTGTTGATTATCTTGTATGATGATGTGAAGTATCTATCTGTGTGTATATAGATAGTTTAAATTGAATTGTTTTAAACTTAAACAACTTGGACCTAAAAGACACTCTTTGGACTTCGATGAGACCGGGATCGGGTTTCCATATTTGGATATCCGAAAACCACATCGATTCCAATTAAACGTTAGGTCGTGAACCTAAGTGGAGCAAGTGAAGACTCGAGGTGTAAGGGCTATGCGTCAGTATAATTCTGTGGGTGATTCCGTAATGAGTTTGACGGAATAGTGCTTATAGATTCGAGATGGTGAATCAGAATGCAAGGGCTATGGTCGTTGACTCTGAGGGTGATTCCAACAATGAGTGCAACGAGATAGTGCCTTCGGTTTCGTTCGAACCCGGAACGAACTTGTATGGATTGAATGCTATCAGAACATCGTCAGGTGGACGATGAGCATTCTAAGATTTGATGTCCTATAAAGGTAATCGTAGCCTCAAGCCTCATCAACCGAGAATGGTTAAAACAGGGGAGGTGTAGCAAGGCTTCGTGGGTAGCCCCCACTTGAGAGCAAGATTTACCCCTGTCTAGAAGTCCCTTTATATTCGGCTGTGTGGGGCAGTGGTTCGCGACAACTGCCGGGGTTGTCTTGTTCGGAACTGTTCAGTAAGGAACGGGTCCGGCCTTGTGTTGCAGGGTAGTTAGGATGGCTCCTCGGTACGGTGATCTAGGCCACGTACTGTGACGGGCGGTACCCCAGTAGCTCTGCCATTGTATGGAATCCAAAATCCAATGAGTGTCGTACGTATTAGTTGTGCCCAACTATGTTGGAACGTGAGATGTAAGCATTCCAGCTATTTCTGTATTTTACTTGAAAACCCTAGACACTATTATAATATCATCGGATTTCATATCAAATGTTTTGGTTAGCGTAAGGTAAAAACTTTTCCATGTCTATTTGTGGGAAGTCTTACGTGATACCCTTTCTTTTAAAGGATTTTTAAAAGTTAAGCAACTTTAACCTGTTACTCACACCAAACCCATGTCTGACCCGGAGTTTATTTTTGTTTTTCATAAACTCTTGGGTACTCAAATTTTTACGAGTAGCCAAGGGATTCAGGTTAGGATTCGGGTTAGCTTCGACAAATTATGGAGGTGCAATAGAGCAGGAGGCTTCTGCGTTAGATGTTAGTATTCCGCTGTGTGTTCTATGTTGTCTCTGAGATTGTATTATGTTGTAAATACTAGACAGGTGTTTATAACTGTTTAATATGAGTTGTATTATCTGTGTACTCTGATAGTGGTTGTAAACTATGTAAATATTTTATGTTATTAATATAATTTATTCGTTCCGCTGTTTAGATTCTGATGTGTTGTTTCTTCTTTCTTCTCTTTCTTTCTATTCTCTATCCCTTTCTTTCTTACTAGCGATACGACTTCCTGGAGTTTGGAAGTTGGGTCGTTACAGTGGTATCAGAGCATTAGGTTAAGTGAATACATAGGCTCTGGAGTGGTGTCTATCTTGAGAAAGCGTATTTGTAGTTTTGATATATATATATAATTATTATTTCTACCTATCTATTGGGTTACCTGTTCAGTTTTCCAATATAAGTTATAAAGGTAGATAAGGTAGTAGCGTGTGTAACACGATAACTACCATTGGTTGGAGTTTGAATGTTTGAGGTTGGAAGTGTATTTGTCGAGACTGTAGACCTAATACCGTCTCGAGTGAGTTGTGCAGAGTGTAGAGATTCCATCGATCTCTGAAGGTAACCTGTAAAGGTTCAGAGTTTATCTTTGAATGGATGAGTTGAGTTTGGATCTGTTGGTTGGCAGAAGTGTGTGATGGTATTTTGATACCCCAGGAAATAGTAGCTGCGTGATGAGATGCAGTGACTATGGATTATGTCCAAATATGTTTTCTTTGGAACAAGTTAGGAAGTGTGTCTACTTCGGTGTTGTGACTGAGTTCAGCAGGATGTGGTGTTTGGCTTTGAGGGCCGAGTTTCTCGAAGAGCTTTAGATAAGAAAGTTTTGGCATTGGAGTCAGCAGTGCAACTCGGAGTGTCTGTGTTGGCACAAGTTGATTGGCTGAGTAGTTTCTGAAGGAGGAGTTCAGAAGCAGCAGAGTGGACCCAATACTTTATTAGATTGGCTAATTAAGAGTAAGCTGTTCTATTTGGTAAAGAGAGAACAGTTTTGTTTGGGAATTGGTCTCTATTGGTCGCAAAAGTGACTTGCGATAGTTTGAGTTTTCTTTTGAGGTATTGAAGAATTTTTGGTTGTCTTCTAAGAAGACAGAGGTTTTTCTGCAACTGAAGATTGAGTTTTCTTATCGTCTGGATTCCAGGAGTGCTACCGGTGGATCAGCTAGTAGAAGGAGGATTTCTCGAGATAGGTTTGGTGAGGCAGCTCAGGATTGGAGAAACATCTGAGTTTCTTTGGATATGTTGAGCCATATTTCTGGAAAATGATGTCCAGTTTGTACTCATCAGCAGTGTCTTTTGTGCCAGTTCAGAGTTGTGCAGCGGAAGCAGTTTGGGAATGCTTCTGTTTTGTCTTTTCTGATAAAAGAAGTGAGTTTGTTCTTCTGATGTTTGAAGAGTGGAGTTGGTAATCTTGGTCTTGATTGATCTTGAGAAGATCGTTGTGTTGGGTTGTTTTGGTCTAGATTGTTTCTAGAGGAATCAGCAAGAGTTGAGCTGATCAGTTTGGATTTAGGCAGCCCGGGATCGTCAGGAGAGTTCTGGAAGATAAGAGGCGAAGGAATTTGGATTCCGGAGTTGGAGTTTTGTTTTGGATCTCTTCTGTGTTTTGGTTGGATTGGTGTTTGTTTTCAAAAATTGAATTGCCAGTTTGGATAACTGGGATTCGATGAGATCCACGTATCTCTGAGGGAGTACGTGTATGAGTTATCTTTGGAAGTGGAACCAGCTGTTCAAGAAGATGTGGTGGTTGAGTCAGACTCGTTTGTAGTCTGATATCTAGTCTAGTTCTATAGATCTAGATGAGTAGAAGCTCTGTAGCTTCGTAGTTTAGATTGTTTGTATTTTGTAGGGCGAGTATTCCGGTGTGTGTGTGTATATATATATATATATATATATATATATATATATATATACTTGGAGAAACTTGAGAAAAAAATTTATCCAGAATTTTGTCTGGATAATTAAATTTGTTTAATTAGATAGATTGGTTGCTATGGTCGTTAGCATATGATTGATGTATGTTTGTGATTTAAAATATTAAATTTTAAAATGGGTTATTAAATTACTTTTTCTTTTTAAATTTCGGGGACGAAATTCTTTTAAGGGGGGAGGAATGTGATATCCCGGAAATTTTAGCAATATCAATTTAATAATCTGTATTTAAAATTACATTGATTTGATAAAATTTTAATAAAAATTTACTTGATTTAATAATCCAATTAAATAGATGTTTAATTGGTGAATTTTATCTTTAAAAAGCTAATAATTGTTTTCCTATTTATAATGTATGTATATATATTTATATATATATTGTGAATGGATAAATTTGTTTTGAAGTTAAATGAACAAATAAAATATGTTTTAAAATTCTAATATACATTTGATAATTTGAAGATTATTATTTATTTAATAAATATCTAATAGTTTAAAATACTTAAAGTAATTGTTTTAAATTGTATAATTGTATTTTAAACATAGTTTAAAATTTTAATAAGATAAACAAAAGTTTATTTTATTTCTTTTTAAATATAGCTTAATAATTATAATTTGGAATTATTTCGAAATTTAAAATACCATTTAAATATTAAACATTAATTCTTTTAATTAATATAAATAAGATAAGTAATTTATAATTTCTTTATAAATAATTTAAAATTAATAAATATGTTATTTTCTAATAATAATAAATGTATAAATGTAGATATGTTTTTAAAGACATTTTTTTTAAATTTAATATGTTAATATAAATTAGTTTTAAAATTTGATTTTAAATGTATAAATAGCATTTGAATTTGAATTCATTTTGAAATTCAAATTAATAAATTTTTATATGAATCTTGTAAATAAGTTTTCACTTTTATATAAATTGTTTTATTTTATTAAAGAGAAATACATATACATTTGTTTATGAAACTACTTTATATGTCTTTAATAAATAAAGAAGATTTCAATTACCTTTAAAATAAATGAAAACAAATAAATTAAATATACTTAAGACACATGTTACTAAACTAAGTTGTGTTTATAACAAGTGTTGAAGATTTTAACAAGTGTCCTTCATTTTGATTTTCTTTTATATTTTTTTTATATAAATCACTTATACACTTATAAAACATGTTTTTCCTTCATCCTCATTTTTTCTAATGTGCATTTTCTTCTTAGAAAAGAAAAAAATCACAGCTGAAAACAAAGTTGTTTACAAACTTTCAAAAACCATATTTTTCAAAAGAAATGCATACACTCCTCAAAACTGAAATCATTAAAACCCAAACTTAAGATCTAATACCTGAAAACCAAATCCACTTCTAAAAGCCTGCACCTGAAACCAATTTCAAAAGAAAATGAAAGCCTACACTAAAAAAATTCATTCAAAAGCAAATTTAAAGGCCTCTGCATTTTTGAATCTGTAACCAGTAAGCAAGTATGTCTGCATGCAAGTGCTAACAACTAGTTCAAAGTTCAAATGGCCTTCAAGCCTGCATACAAGTTTTTAACAGCAAGCTACTCAAATTTTATCAAAGATTCAAAGAAGTAAAAGCTTTTCAAAATTCTATGCTCTGTTTCATAAATTCCAGGTGAGTAACATCACATATTTTAAAAGATTTAAGTATATGTTTTTGTTGCATGATTATTTCTATGAAAATTTTGTTTTTGTGTGAACATATGGTTGTGTTTGGTAACTTTCTATATGTACATAAATGTGTGTAGCTGTGTATATGTATAGCCTGTAACATCTCTGATTTCCAAATTTTTAAGTTAAAGACTTATTCAAAAATCACTACCCCTTGATCCAATCTATATTTGGATTTAAGTGTTAAATAAATATGTCTGTTATATCATAGAGCAAGCTTAAATTTTTTTTAAAAAAACAAGTTAAATAAACTTGCATGTCTCTGGAAGACCAAATAGAAGAGGCAAATGCTAGTTTGACCAAAATTTTAACATCCTAATTTATAAATTCAAGAGTGTAAACTGAATCATTAACCAGTAACATGATTTTTAAAACTAAAATCAAAATTTTTAGTAAAGAAAAAAGGGGCATTTCTGGTTTAAACAGGAATGATGTTTTGGAATGTCTGTGGTGATCTGGTTGGTTTGGAAGTTCGTGATTTTTTCTGAAGGGAGTTGAGTGATCAGGGGTTTCGGCAAAATTGTCAGATAGCCGAATAATTAAGTATGACAGCTGCGGTGAAGGATTGAAGTTTCTAAACCTAGTTTGGGTAGTGCAGAAACTTTTGGTTGGCATAGATGTTATAGGTGATCGAGAGCTACAATTTTTGAGGTGAAGTTAGCTTGGATATTGAAGAGGAGATGGCCGGAGTCCCAGAGCCTCTGATGGCCGGAGGAGAGAGGTTGGGGGATTTTTTTTTCAGGTTGGTGGTGAAGTTCAAATGCTGTTGCCAGGTTTGGATTGGCGAAGAGGAACTCGAATTCAATTTCGAGTGAATTGAAGGGTTCTGATGGTTGCATAGTGTTTCAGTGTTGAACGCCGATGTGCTTGTGGTCAGGGTAGTGGTCGGAGGTGGCTACAGCCACCGTGCATATGCACGGTGGGGTGGAGTATCAGGTGAAGTTTTTGGGATTACTGTGTTTTGTTACTCGGGTTATACTCGAAGTAACTCGAGCTCTTGCTCGAAGATAGCATGGGGTTTACTCGAAGTAACTGAAGAGTGGCTCGGGTTTGTTTCTGTAGTTACAGGTTTTTGAAAAACCTGTAGTTTTAAATTTTAAAGATTGTTTTAAAATCTTAATGTAGGGACTTTGAAAATAGAATTTAAGCCAAATTTAAAATTTGAATTTCAAATGAGTTTTGAATCTAGGTTTGAAATTTAAATTTAAACTTTGAAATAAAATGTTTAGAACAACTTCAAGAGTTTAAATATTTTAATTTAGGATAAGCCTTAAATTTAAGTAAGGATTTAAACATAAGTTTAAATCTAGAATCAAACTTCAATTTTGAAACAATGTTTGAAAATTAAGGAAAGTTTTAAAAAGAAATTTAAATGTTTACAACAAATTGGTTGTTCAAACATATTTAAATATGATTTGTATTTTTTTTAAATGAATTTGGAGTTTAAATTTCTCATAACTTCTTTTATAAAATAAGAATAAAGCTTTAAAAGATTTTAAAATGTTTTTAAAACTTTGTTTAAGTTAAGTTTGATTTCTTTTTAAATTTTTAAATTTAAAATGTAATTTGAAACAATTTAAAGTTAAATTGTTTTAAAGTTACTTTATTTATGATAAAGTAACCATAAATAAGAAATGTTTTATTTTTTTTAAAAGTAAATTTAAGATTTAATGATCTTTGTTTCATTTAAATTAGTAAGGTAATTTAAATAATTTAATTAATTAATTTTTTTAATTAATTAAAGATTTGAAATTAATTAAGGTTAATTAAATTAGTAATTAATTTAAGTTAATTACTTAAGAGAGGTAATTAAAAAATTGTTAATAAGTTAATGAAGGTCATTAACTTGTGATTATTAATTTATTAATTAATTAATGTAATTAATTTTGATAATTAATTGGATTGATTAATTTAAATAATCAATTTATGAAACTTAATTAAGTATGATTACTTCATGGAAATAATCAAAGATATTAATTACTCTTTGTAAGTAATTTATTAATTGGATTAGTTTAAATTAATTAATTAACTTTAATTAATTTAGAATAATCATTGTAAGAGTTGATAAGTAATCATTGAGGAATAATTACTTAGATAAGTAATTAAGTTAAGTAAATTACTGGATGTAATTAATTAAAGTAGAGAAGAGTTTTGGGAATTAATTACTTTGTGTAATTAATGTGAAGATAATTTCTTTATGAAGTAATTAATAATTAATTACTTTGTGTAATTAATTTAAGTATTAATTGATTAAGTCATGTTGAAATGATTAAGTGATGTAATTAATTAAGAGTAATTAATCACTAATGAGATTAATCAAGATTGATTAATAAATATAATTAATTATTAAATGTAATTAATTTAGAAGTAATTAAAGAAGTAATTAAAGAAGTAATTAAGGGTAGTTAATTACTAAATGTAATTAATCAAGAATAATTAATAATTATGGTTTAATTAAGATTAATTACTTAATGTAATTAATTTAAATAATTAATTAATTTAAATTTAATTAAGGATCATAAATTAATATAATTAATGATGTAATTAAGGATTAATTAATTAAGATTAATTAATCAATGATAAGTGATTAAGGAAGTAATTAATTAATGTAATGAAGTAATTAAAGGTTAATTACTGATTTTGGTTAAGGATAATTAATTTGTAAATTAATTAAGGATAATTACATGGATGTAATTAAAGAATAATTAATCAAGGGTGATTAATTAAGGTGGTTAATTTGAGGATAATTGATTGATTGATTTGTAATCAATTAAGGGTTAGGTAAGCAAGTTTTAAATGGAGAAGTAATTAATTTAATTCATTTTAAATTAATTAAACATGGGTAGTTAATGTAATTCACTTTAAATTAATTAGAGATAGAAGTAATTAATTCATTTTAAATTAATTATAGATGGTGTGATTGTAGATTCTTGCTTATGAATGGATGATTTGGTTTGACTTGAATGATTTGAATCTCAGATATGAAATTAATATTGTATGATATGGATGCATTGGTTGCACTGTGATGGTATGAGTTATCTATGGGTGATGATAATGTATGTTATCAAGTTATGATGATAATATAGATTACTTGTTTATGATAATATTGTTGATTATCTTGTATGATGATGTGAAGTATCTATCTGTGTGTATATAGATAGTTTAAATTGAATTGTTTTAAACTTAAACAACTTGGACCTAAAAGACACGCTTTGGATTTCGATGAGACCGGGATCGGGTTTCCATATTTGGATATCCGAAAACCACATCGATTCCAATTAAACGTTAGGTCGTGAATCTAAGTGGAGCAAGTGAAGACTCGAGGTGTAAGGGTTATGCGTCAGTATAATTCTGTGGGTGATTCCGTAATGAGTTTGACGGAATAGTGCTTATAGATTCGAGATGGTGAATCAGAATGCAAGGGCTATGGTCGTTGACTCTGAGGGTGATTCCAACAATGAGTGCAACGAGATAGTGCCTTCGGTTTCGTTCGAACCCGGAACGAACTTGTATGGAATGAATGCTTTCAAAACATCGTCAGGTGGACGATGAGCATTCTAAGATTTGATGTCCTATAAAGGTAATCGTAGCCTCAAGCCTCATCAACTGGGAATGGTTAAAACAGGGGAGGTGTAGCAAGGCTTCGTGGGTAGCCCCCACTTGAGAGCAACATTTACCCCTGTCTAGAAGTCCCTTTATATTCAGCTGTGTGGGGCAGTGGTTCACGACAACTGCCGGGGTTGTCTTGTTCGGAACTGTTCAGTAAGGAACGGGTCCGGCCTTGTGTTGCAGGGTAGTTAGGGTGGCTCGTCGGTACGGTGATCTAGGCCACGTACTGTGACGGGCGGTACCCCAGTAGCCCTGCCATTGTATGGAATCCAAAATCCAATGAGTGTCGTACGTATTAGTTGTGCCCAACTATGTTGGAACGTGAGATGTAAGCATTCCAGCTATTTCTGTATTTTACTTGAAAACCCTAGACACTATTATAATATCATCGGATTTCATATCAAATGTTTTGGTTAGCGTAAGGTAAAAACTTTTCCGTGTCTATTTGTGGGAAGTCTTACGTGATACCCTTTCTTTTAAAGGATTTTTAAAAGTTAAGCAACTTTAACCTGTTACTCACACCAAACCCATGTCTGACCCGGAGTTTATTTTTGTTTTTCATAAACTCTTGGGTACTCAAATTTTTACAAGTAGCCAAGGGATTCAGGTTAGGATTCGGGTTAGCTTTGACGAATTATGGAGGAGCAATAGAGCAGGAGGCTTCTGCGTTAGATGTTAGTATTCCGCTGTGTGTTCTATGTTGTCTCTGAGATTGTATTATGTTGTAAATACTAGACAGGTGTTTATAACTGTCTAGTATGAGTTGTATTATCTGTGTATTATCTGTGTACTCTAATAGTTGTATTATGTTGTAAATACTAGACAGGTGTTTATTAGTTGTTCCCAACTATGTTGGAACGTGAGATGTAAGCATTCCAGCTATTTCTGTATTTTACTTGAAAACCCTAGACACTATTATAATATCATCGGATTTCATATCAAATGTTTTGGTTAGCGTAAGGTAAAAACTTTTCCATGTCTATTTGTGGGAAGTCTTACGTGATACCCTTTCTTTTAAAGGATTTTTAAAAGTTAAGCAACTTTAACCTGTTATTCACACCAAACCCATGTCTGACCCGGAGTTTATTTTTGTTTTTTATAAACTCTTGGGTACTCAAAGTTTTACGAGTAGCCAAGGGATTCAGGTTAGGATTCGGGTTAGCTTTGACGAATTATGGAGGAGCAATGGAGCAGGAGGCTTCCGCGTTAGATGTTAGTATTTCGCTGTGTGTTCTACGTTGTCTCTGAGATTGTATTATGTTGTAAATACTAGACAGGTGTTTATAACTGTCTAGTATGAGTTGTATTATCTGTGTACTCTGATAGTGGTTGTAAACTATGTAAATATTTTATGTTATTAATATAATTTATTCGTTCCGCTGTTTAGATTCTGATGTGTTGTTTCTTCTTTCTTCTCTTTCTTTCTATTCTCTATCCCTTTCTTTCTTACTAGCGATACGACTTCCTGGAGTTTGGAAGTTGGGTCGTTACACAAAGTCTATTATTAAACTTATTTTTATTAAAGAAATTTATACATAGCTTAAATTCAAGAATTTAACTATATATAAAAATAATATTTATATAATATCAAAAATCAATATTTATTAAACCATATATTTCATTTCAAAACCATAGAAATCATTTCAAATAATTTTATTTATAGACCACGGTGTATGTATAAAATTTTCTATCCTATGGTCAAGTGATACGGATATTTATCATTTCAATTCGTAATTTAAAAATACAAATACGGTTATATATCATTTCAAACCGCAGTCTCGAATGAAATAAAAATCCATAATAACTTGCAGTTTATAACAATATAAAAGAAAACATCCATTCATCCAGTATCAATCACCAAACATTTATCGCAATCATCATCCAACTCAATCAATAACATCAATATAAAACAGATAATAAATAACAGACATTTAGTGGCAGTTTGTACTCAATAATAAATTAAATAACTATTTTATCCAAATAAATTCAAATATTGAGATGATGATTCAAAATATGCCAAACAGTCATAAATAAATTTATAATCACATCATATATCAATTTAACAAACATAAGAAATTTCAGAAGTTGTGAGTGGGTTAAAACACTCACCTTTTGAATTTAAATTGAACTTGAATCCAATTTAAACCCAAAATCTGAACAGTCTCAGATTTCCTCCAAATTAGCTTCAAAATGTCTGGAATATCAATACGATCCAAACAAAAAGAACCGTGTATAAATCAGACATCATATGCGAAAGTCATTAAGATTTGATCAATATATAATTCGAATTAAAACAAATAAATAGAAGAATGTAAATAACAGAACGTACACACCACGTCAGCATCTCCTTCTGTCTCTCATGTTCATGGTCAACACAACACCCCCATAACCCATCACAACCAAATGTTGACCGGAGTTTGACTACGAATCGAGCTCGCCTCCGACCACCAGGGATCCTCCGACCACCACCGTTGACCTGCCCTCGGTCTGCCGCACGCACTGATGGCCGCAACATATCTTCCGGTTGCCGGAGTTCACCTCGTCGCCTCCCCCCATCGAAACCCTAATCCAATTATTGCCGACAATCTAACCGTCCAATCATCGAACGAAACACGCCGATGCCTTCCATTCAGTCCCCTCTACACCACAGTATAATTGATTTGATGATCCAACGACGTTCACTGGAACGTGATTAAGGACCAATAATTAATCTTTGATTTCTGGCCAAAGAGTGATCCAAATTGGAAGCGAATTAAAGATCTAAGATGCGCTCGTCGATAGCTTCAAATCTATATTTAATTCAATATAGTTTGAGAAGACTTAAATTGATTTTGTTGGATTTTGAATTGGAATTGAATTGGAAAATTTAGGGTTTACGACCATTGAGGAAGAGGAGCAACAGAAATTTCTATACGTATGGAAATGAGAAATAAAAAGGCTGCTAGGGTTTATAACAGGATATATATATATATATATAGGTAGATCTGAAAAATTGAGGAATGGATACTATTGGTTTGGACCGTTGAACGATAAATGGCCCGAAAAGTCCGTTTTGACTCCGGAACAAAATTGGGTCAAGCCATATATCAAAATAGATATTTTAAAATATTTTAAAGTCAATGGAATAGGTTTCAAGTCCAAATTTCATCGTATGAAGAAGTTATGCTAAAATCAAGTTATTTCAAATTGATTTCAATTGATTTCTAGGCGTCTCGAGTCCGTATGATCAAACGACAAGTCTGATCGTTGCGAAACTTGAAATCCTATAAAAGTTCACTATTAAAGATTCGATGAAACTGGTTTCGTCAAAATCTGAGTCAGTGGCCGAAGTGGCTATTTTACGGTTAATTAAATAATTTAATATTAAATTAATTAATCACTTCTTCACTTTAAATTCTATCATCAACAAATCTTATCATTTTTGATTTCTTAAACAATCACAATAATTTAAAAAAAATTAGATGTCAAATTAAAGTTGATTAATCCATTAATTTCAGTGTTTAATTTCAATTTCATTAAATTCAGAAATTATTAATTAAAATTCCCAAAAATCCATTTATTAAATTTTTAAACCTTGTTATTCACATCTTTTATCACAATAAGGTTGCAGCTAACATTGGTTCATGATTTATTACATTAAAATCTTCAAATTTCATCTTAATTTCCCATTAACGTAATATCTAAATATTTAATTCCATTTATTTGCAATAAATCCAATCACTATAATTTAAATTAAAATAAATTGATAAATCTTGATTTCCATTCTTTAAATCAACCACTTGTCATATTATAAATGGAATTGACCTTATTTTCAAATATTATCCTAATTTACATTAACATAATATTTAATTACATTTATTGAAATTTATTTCCCAATTTACTAAATACAATTAATTATAACCCTACAATTGTTTCAATTAGTTGGGATTGCACTAATTATTTATCAACTTGCATTAACATTATTACCTTACAACTTTTTATTTCTTCCAATATTAAATAACAAGATTCATTAAATTAAAAAATTAAATTATCGAAAATTTACGGGTTGTTACAACAAATAGTATACATATACCAATATATATACAATTACTAACTTTGCAATAACATATCCATTCGGGTGCTAATGCTAACCAATACATCAGCAGTTATCATCACATTCAACATGCCAAAATCCAACATATATATAACATACACATAGCTAAGGATCAACAAAACAGATAAAGGAAATTTCTTTCCAAAAGACTAGGAATTTACTCACCGAAAGATATCCAAACTCTCAATAAATTAGAGTATGACATAGCACTTCCATTCCTAAGCAACAAGATGGAGTCTTGAACCCTAAATGCATTAGGGAGGCTTGGTCTTGAAAGGAAGAGGAAGCAAGACTTGTTTTGGTAAGGTGGAGCGACTTCAAATAAACATCAAATTCTCAATAATAAACCCAAAAATAGGTCATTTTGCAATTGATTTTTGGACTACCTACTCATGGAATTAAATAATCAATCAAAGATAAAGTTATTGAAGTTTCTTTTCTCTATCATTTCATTAAAAGAATCGCTCATTTTTGATTTGACATAAAGATGTTATGGTTCAAAGAAGATGGACCATTTTCTAAATTTAAATTCTAAGCTCAAAATTGCTCTATAGAAATTTTAAAAGGTGGTCAACTAGAATGTTGTATCCAATAAAATTTCACACGAGTTAAAAAAACTCCAAATGAATTCATAATGAGGAAGAAAGAGTTGGTTGAAAGAGGAGGATAAATGAAGAAACGTATGGGCTATATTTATAGGCAAAATGAATTAAATAATATAACTTTTTATAATTATATATAGTCACATCAAAAATATTTTATCATATATATATATAATTATGTTTAATCACATCACTCTTTTATAAATATATTTAATTATTATGTTTAGTCACATCACTTTCTTTTATATATATAAGTTAATTACTAATTAAAGCTAAGACGTGACAAGAGATAATGCTGGTTAATGATTACAAATCTAAGATGTGACAAGAGAGCAATATATATTTATATGTATAAGATTTTTTTTAAAACTATGTCTTGTCACATCACTTACTTATCCAAATTAATATAAGATAACTTATTTCTAAGTGTATTATTATTTAGTTAATTAACTCTTATATATATGTACATATAGTGCACAAAGATGAACAACGTTCCCAACAACTTTCTGGTTTCGAAAGGTCGAAATTTTAGAAACCGTTCTTCTGTCACATTTTCTGTTTTTTCTGCGAACTGTTTAATTTGGTAATCAAATTTTGAAAACGATTTTACCATCATTATTAATTGAATAAAATGAGTTTATTTTCATTATAAAACTTATATATTGAATATTTAAAATTAATTAAATATTCACTAACCAAAGTAGTGGAATTCTGGGTCTTTACATTCTCCTACCTTAAAAGAATTTCATCCCCGAAATTACCCGTCGACCTATCCTAGAAAACACTTAACACTATACATCAGCTCTTATGATGTACATAGATTATTCTTATGCAAAATCTGATTCGATCTCAACTCGAATACATAACTTTCCTTCCGAACTAGTATCGCTCACCTGATTCTCTAGTGCGGACTCCTATAAGGCTCCTTGATTGGAACCTCTATTCTCCTTACATAGTTGTAAATATGATAGAAAACCTTAGTCCTACACCAAGAACCCTCATCAAGTGCTCGCTATCAAAAGTCGAGCAATAGATCCTTATTCGAAACGGTACAAACACCTCAAAGTCATCTACTCAAATCTTAGATCAAAACTATATAAAAAGAAGAAATGATCTATGTCCACCCTACACACTTACTAATTAGTTCACCCTAATACCAATTCTATTTCCACCAAATTATTTATGAAAACATTTCATAAACTATTCTTAGGTTCAACTTATATGCTAGTACACTACATCTTAAGATCATATATCCCTATCTGATTCCATTATTTCATTTTGCTTTTATGTTCCTAAGAAAATTCAAGATCCAAATACCCGGATTTTAATTTAAAAAACTTTTTGAAATGGAAATCTATACTTTAAAATCATACAAATATAAAGATATAGCCCGAGTAACTCCAAAATGATACAAAGAGACTGGGTGCTACCAAATAGTATTATACATTCCCTTACTAAGAAGGGTAATACGCAAGAGAAGTGTTTACAATCTGAACACATCTCTTTCCCAATTTTAAGTTATTTTCCAGCCACTCGAACTAGTTAACTTAAAAGTATTCCTTTCATTTACAAATTCTCATTTTTGAAATAATACTTTACATTTTCCAACAACATTTATCACCAACTCACTTTGGTTATGGTAACGGTATTTACAAAATAGTAGTGGTAACTATTACTATAAAAGCCCTAATACTAACAATGGTCAATGCTCAACTAAACGAGCATGACTAAAAAACCCTAAATGATAATAATAATAACATTCAATACCAATCAAATTAATATGCAATGAAATCCAATTTAAATGCACATTGATATTATATATCGATAAGTGTGTATACAAATTTTATACACGCAATACATTCAATACCAATCTACACAAATAAAATAAAATATTGTATTTATTATATCATAAATATTAAATTAATTTACATCAATTATAATATAATTAAATCATGTGGTAGTTGAAGTAGTCAACGCTAAGATTTTGACTCTCAAATGTAAATTCGATCACCAATTAATATCGAACAATTCAAATATTAACATTCATATATCACCTTAGCTAGTGGTGTGACATTATGACAAATTTATTGTTTACATAGCTTCGACAAATTCCAATTTTACTTATTTTAAGCATTACGTGGTAGTGATAATTATACACACCAATTCACTTAGTTAACTATATCACATTAGGATTTATGAATTTGCTAACGGTTAAAATTCCAATATCATCCATATACAACTTTTATAGTCCAAATACAAAGTCCTTGGTTCAATAATAACAATTATTACTAATCGAACTACTTTGACCAGAGACTTTGACCAGAGACTTTGACCTTGAGTTGACTTCAGTTTACCTTGATACTAAATCCATCAATTCTCCATTGAATAGTGTTTCACTTCCAATGCTTCCACTCGACCCAACAACATTTGTTCGATGGATGTCGTGCCATGATTTAAGTACAATCCAAGCGATGTTTCCACATTGAAGCTTGATAGTATTCTCAAGTCGAGAATATTGTGTAATATTGTCACATCATTATTTTCTATATGGCCTTAGTTATATTAACCAATAGAAAAATACCAAGTAAGTCATTGTATAGTTACCAATAACTATCAATACATAACCCTTAGTGCCTTCAATAGCCATGAGTAATACACTTTCCAACGTTTAGGGAGCCTGATATACACTAGTCTCAATGGGTGTATCGATATCCTATCTCGATGCGTCTTACTAGGAATATTTAAAACTACATTGTTATCATATTGTAATAAATTACTCGTGATTATAACACATTGTGCTTTGTATCTAATATTTATGGATTCTCTATTAAATGTACTTAAATTTAATTAATTAATATAATACGTTATATCAAGTATATAATAGAAAGATAAACATATTTTAGTTCGAATGAGATTTGATTGTAGAATTGATAATTTATAATAAATTATAAGAATACCCTAAGAGCATACCCATAACACTATCATTAGTGGCATTGAAATATTAAGAAATATAGCATTTAAGTAACGGTTGTTACGTTTCCATTTATTAAGAAAATAAAAAAAAATGTCGTTTGTGCCATTTCCCAAATTTTTCCTTAGGCATGCGCTATTAGTTTTTGTGGTCGCGACTTCTTTGATCGCCTCATTTACTTACACCAAAGGAAAATAGAAGAAGCCCTAAAATGATACCTCTTCCTTTTCTATGTTGAATCATGAAGCTTTTATCTATCTCCTTCACCATACAATAACTCCTTTTTGTCCTTGGCTAAGGATATACAAGTGGATCGATTGAACTTTTTTCATTTCAAATGAATAGGACAAAACCGTAGATGAAATTTCCATCAATTTTCTTGTCATCGATAGCTCCTTGTCACCGCTTTGCCAATGGATCATCCTCGCTAGCTCATGGTTAATCTCCCTTCACCTTTGATTTCAGTTGAATTTGAATTCCTAAAATTCTTTCAATTACTTGTTGACTTTTGAATTCCATGTTAGGAATCATTGTTTGATTCTATTAAATTATTGTATTATTGACGGCTTAATTGAATTTATATTTTTAATAGAGTTATAAGTATGCTCTTGGAGTAATTCTGCAATTTATTGTAAATTATTAACTCTGTAATAAAATATCATTTGAAATAAAAGGTGTTTTCTTTCTATTATATACTTGTTGTAATGTATTATAATTAATTAATTATCTAATTTTAGTATATTTTACAGGAAAATCTATAAATGGTGTGTTTTGCGATAGTAATTACAGTTGCTACAATCATGAGTATTTTATGACAACATATAACAAACAATGTTTAAAATATTCCTACTCAAGATGTCTCGATATTGGACATCGATGCATCCATTGAGACTAGAGTACGTAATTCTTCCTAAAGGTTAGGTGGTATATTAGTCATGACTACTAGGGGCACCATTGGATTACGTAACAACAGTTATTGGATAACTATTGTAACGACCCACCTTTTTGACCCTTAGTTAACACTAATACATCCACGGTATTCATGTACCGAACTTCCTAGTGCCGAAAGATAAATTGTCGAGGTGAAAGAAAAGGAAACATAATAAAATCCTACATCGTGACTAGTAACATATAATGTTCAATATATCTTTGCAAAAGAAAACTATAATATACATATATCAATTAGAATAAACTAAATAATCATCAGCATGGATAGTTATAATAACTTATATTCACAAATGCTGATAAATACAAATAAATGTAGTGGAAGTAAATAAGATATGTGAATACGTCTTGGAGGCATCCAGCGCACCACCTGAAGCTCCAAAGCATCCATAACTAAATTTGGAAATATACTCTGACTGACCCTAACCATTATAAGAAAATAATGCGCGGACCAGTCTGGTAAACCAGCATGACAAACATAAATCAAGTGGATTTTTATTTTTACAAAATCCTTCCGAAAATAAAAGTATCTCATAAGACCATGCCGCACATAAACACAGATGGGTTTTTACCTTACGATAACCTAACCATTACTTTAAGAAATCCAATGATATTATAATAATGTCTAGGTTTTGAAATAAATATTAAATCATGGCCGAAATGACTACATTAATTATATTCCAGCATATTAGGTATATAACCAAGTCTGTAAAAGCATGTATTGGAGAATGGATTCTATATAATGACAATGCTACCAGGCACCATCTGTCACAACACACTCTAGAAAAATGTACGGAGGGCCTCATATGGACCCCTACCAACACATTCGGCATACCCCTTACTAGATAGTACAGAATATATCATCACCTCGGTTGTCGGCCAACAACCATATCGAGTCACTAGTATACTGTTACCGGTGTCTTTACCCGGCTATATTGGATTGATTACGCAAGATAGATTCGATTATTGTCAAGAAGGATAGCCACGGAGCAATGGCTATGGAACCCGGAAGTAAAGTTTGGACGGTCATACAAAGTCGATATTGAACGAAGTTTGCATATAGATAATGCAGAATGTTAGAGATACGAAGATTAGTTTGGATAGGCAAGGGATTTGTGTGGCTAGGTAGTATTATAGGGGTCATAATGATCAGTTGGATAGAGAGTGGACATGGATGAAATAATGAAAGGATTGACATAGTCTTATGAATGATAACGGATCGGAAAATTAGAGGCATATACAAGAAGGGTCGGTACATTGGAGGGTTCGGTATGGCAATGGTTATCAAAGGGGGGTCTGCATAGTATGGGCCGAATCGGCATGGTATGGTTGGATCGACATATTATGTGGTTTGGTAGGATCGATATAGGATATGGAAACAATGAGGTCGGTGTACCAAAAAGGGTAGGCATGATGATATGGATCGGCATAGTGAGTTGGGATCGGTATGATATGGATGGAGCATGGAAGGGTCAGCATAGTGTCCTTATAGGCTATGGATCGGCCTAATATTTCTCGAGGAGAATGGGTCAATATTACATGATTAGATTATAATTCAAACCAAAGAACTATCAAAACTATAGCTTCACATGTCTAAACGTCATAATGCTTGAAGTACCATCATGTTGTGCCAAAAAAGGGCCATCATAGGAGTCACTAGCCCCAAACTCAACCTATAGAGGGGTCAGTGCTGACCCCAATCCATAGAAGAGTTAGGCTCAGCCCTCCCTATGATAGGCCCAAATGGTCAGGGGGTTCAGGTCTCGAGATGTCAATCAGGTTAGAGGCTACCTTCGTCTATAAATACAGGGGAAAGGGGCCATTTTTGGGGACTTCTTTTTTTTGGCTGACAAGTGAAACTCTGCCATTTTTGTAATCAGTTTTCTTTTGTTCTAACTTGTTCTTAAGCTATTTATAGTTGACTGTAACTGTAATCAATCGAGTTGTGAAGCAATAAAGAAAGTATTCAGAGTGGACGTAGGTAATAAGTACCGAACCACCATAAACCTTCTCATTTTTCGTTCTGTAATGAATTCCTTAATATCTAGCATTATTCTACAGTGTTCATTTAATTTCTTCATTTTTGTACTACTTAAATCTATTCTCGGGTGTTTATGACCAATTTGGCTGCAAACATTTTAGTTCTTTCATGAGAAAGTCGTTTCTCATGCTATAGGATCACCTTTGTTGCTACTAGATTGAAGAAATCCCCCAAAGGAAATCCAATTTCACTTTAAGAAGCCTATAGATATTATTCAAAATTTTCAAGATCTATGAAATGGAATTC
This sequence comes from Allium cepa, assembly GCA_030765085.1. NCBI lineage: Eukaryota > Viridiplantae > Streptophyta > Magnoliopsida > Asparagales > Amaryllidaceae > Allium > Allium cepa. The sequence continues at coordinate 316,234,145 of CM060931.1, forward strand.
AAGATGGTAAGGCACACCAAGTCTACTTTCCACAATGTTGATGCAAATGAAACTGCCAATGTCCAACAAGAAGGCCCAAGCAACCTGCCTGGTAATGCGAATGTGGAGCCTCCTGCAGTCCAGAACCTCGCAGATTTTATTACTAGAGTTGAATTTAATGACTTGACAAGGTTGTTAATGGAGAGCCATAAGCAGATAAATGAGCAAGTCTAGGATATTACTAACCTAATGTACCAGATTGCTCAACAGCAATGCCAAAGCACTGGAGGAGGTCTTGCTTCGTACTCGATGTCAGATAGCTTAACCTCATCGGATGAGCACCATAGGCGTAGGGGTCGCAGGATTGAAACAATACGAGATGGAGTGATGGAGCAACTTTTAGCAGACCGTCGTGGTCTGCCAAACCTGATAAGTGACGATATCTCCCTCGGGGTCGGTACCGATCCCTCGACTAGGGGCACGACTCCTCAACTGCAATTGAGGGTCGTACTCAGCTTGGAACCGAGAACTTAGACATTGGAGCACGCGTGGATGCTGGTTAACAACCTCTCCAGATTGATAATGAGGCGAATGCTCAGGATACACATTTAGAAGATAATAGGCCAAGAAGGTATGAGTTGCCCCGAGACACCTGCCAGAACATTAATACGGGTGGAGCACGACCACCGCTGGCGCTACCCATCTAGCACCAGGTTTAACCGCAAATGTTAGACAACTGATGAGGGAAAACCAGGTATAACAAATGATGACTGGGGAGTCTCCAGGAGTCATACCCATTTACCAAGAACATTTTGTAGGCAAAGTATCCTAGGAGGTTTAACATGCCTATGATGCCCGCTTATGAAGGAAAGACTAAACCCCGGCAACAGTCATGAGGTATGAATGGTTGATGGATTCGGTGAGAACGAATGATGCTACCAAATGTAGGTGCTTCCCTGTAAATCTACGTGGGATTGATACAATGTGGTTCATGAGGTTACCATCACAATCAATCGCAAAATTTGACAAGATGGCTATGAGACTCGTGGAGCACTTCCAGATTCGTGCCACACGCCCCAAAAATGTCATGCCGCTATCTAGTGTAATCAAGGCTTTGGAGGAGGCACCGAAGGATTACTTGTAGAGATTTCATGTTGCTGCCACTGAAGTTAGTGACCCAAATGACCATGCCATACTTATGGCCATGATAAGAGGGGTTGACCCAAAATCTGAGTTTGGTGATTGGCTAGCTGAAAAACCGTCGACCACATTGGAGTGTTTCTACATGAAGACAAAGTAGCTCATGAGAAAGGAAGAGGCCAAATTGTTTAGAAGAACCAATGTTGTAGGGCCAAGTGGAGAAGTGGTACAAAGAAACATCGCAGTGAAGCAATTTCGTGAAAGCTCTAGAAAGGATCAAGTTAATGTTCAAAACAAGACGGGTCGATAAAAAAGGAGTGGAGAAGGAAATCCCGATCGAAAAATGGAGCCCAAAAAGTGGAAGTCAAGGATTGCTATGTATAACGACTATGCACCTCTGAATGCATCTCTGGAGAACATCTATCTGCTGACCTATAACACTTAACAGTATAGGAAGCCACATTAGAAAGAATCGAACGTGGAATAAAATAAATCCGAGAAGTACTATTGGTTTCATGAATGTTACGGGCACAATACTAATGAATGTATGCATCTTCACGATGCCATTGATAAATTGATTCACTAGAAAAAGTTATAGCAGTTTGTCAAGAATCCACAGGAGGGCGGATAGGGAACGTCTGATCCCAATCAAAGGCAAGCTCCTGCTGGGCTGAGGAGCCCACTCAGACTGGTGGGAGGTTGGTGATAAACCAGATAGTTGGTGGACCGTACCCTGTGGACCGGTGTTGGTAGCAAATGGAGCGTTATGCTAGTTCAATGAAACATGTGGCTTTGAATGCTGTTTGAATACGGAGGAGGGAACTCCGACTAAGCAACAACGTACAATGATGGATGATATAGTATTCAGAAGTAGAGATATCGATAGAATAGAGGCCCCTACTATTGATCTGATGGCTATCTCTACCATGATTGGCCCCGCTCTGGTGAGAACAATTTTTAATGATTGTGGAAGCACTGTGAACATCATCTTTAAGATGGCTTATGATCAAATAAAGATGGAGGCTAAGGATTTGAAACCACCTAATGCTCATGTACAACGTTTCAATGTGTGGCTACTGAGGTGGTGGGTTATGTCGAATTACTGGTTGAGCTAGGAGAAGGTGTAAGTTAGAGGGTGTGGATCCTACCATTCATTGTCTTGGATGTTGATTTACCGTATAATGTTTTTCTGGACCATCCAGCCCTAGCTGAATTTTGAGCAATCCTTGGCCCATGGTGTTTGACGTTGAAATTCCCGACATATAATAGAGTGGGTGTTGTGTATGGTGATCAGGAAACTGGCCATGCCTGTTATATGGCTGAGTTAAGAGAGGCTCTGTGGAAAGAGAAAGGAAAGGTGTGGATAAGTCTGTCCGCATTCAGGTTACTAAAGATTGACAAATAGTGCCTAAGCCTTGGCTTAGGCACCACAGTCGGTTCTATAGAGATATAGATCCGAGGGATGATGAAGAGGAACCCAATGAGTCCAGGGCTGCTCTGACTGAACTGAAGATTGATATCTCAGTTAGCCACGATGACCCATTGCATGTTTCGAAGATTGGATCACAACTCACCTCTTCGATGGTGAGAGAACTTACCGATTTCCTTTGAGCGAATCTAGATGTATTCTCTTGGACTCATTCTGACATGCGCCAGATCTCTCTTTCCATCATGAGCCATGCATTGAATATTGATCCAAAGTATGTCCCTGTGAAGTAGAAAGATGAGGTATGGATCCGGAGAGATCCATGGCTCTTAAAGAGGAGGTGGATAAATTAAAGCCAATGGGTTTATTCGTGACACCCTCTATCTCGAATAGATATCTAACTTTGTGCTGGTGAAGAAGGCAAATGGGAAATGGAAAACATTTGTTGACTATTCAGACCTGAATGAGGCGTTCTCTAAGGATAGTTTTCCCCTACCTAAGATAGATCAACTATTGATTCAACTGGAATTGTCGTCATCTATGGATGCATATTCGAGGTACAACCAAATTCTGATGCACATCCCAGATCAGGAGCATACCAGTTTTGTCATGGATGTTGGGTTATACTGTTATGTAGTGATGTCGTTTGAATTAAAGAACACAGGAGCGATCTATCACCGTTTGGTTAACCGAATGTTTAAAGATCAGAACGGTAGGATGATGGAAGTCTATGTGGATGACATGCTCGTGAAATCACGGCAATCAGACGACCACATTCGAGACTTAGTGGAGATGTTTGATATCCTTTGATTTTATAGCATGAAAATCAACCTGTTGAAATGCTCATTTGATGTTGCATTAGGGAAGTTCCTAGGCTTACTGTTAATGCGTGAGGAATCGAAGTGGATCCAGAGAAGATTCAAGGCATTCAGGATGTACAAGCACCCAGAACTATTAAGCAAGTGCAGAGCCTGAACGAGAAGGTCACTGCCCTGAGTTGTTTCATCTCCAGGGCGACTGATAAATGCATTAATTTCTTCGATTTGACAAAGAAGGGGAAGAGGAATTTCGAATAGATGCAAGTCTATGAAGGGGCATTCCGAGCTTTGGTGAATCATTTGGAGAGACCACTTGTTTTGTCAAAGAGGTAGATCATGAGGAGTTGTACATTTACTTAGAAGTGTCGCATTGATTCGTAAGGATAACCGAATCTAGAGGATGGTATACTATGTCAGTAAATTATTAAGGGAGCAAAGAGAAACTACCTAAAGATAGAGAAATTGGCGTACTGCTTGGTGATCTCATCATGCAAACTTCACCCGTACTTCCAGGCACATCCAATCAACGTCAGTACTAATCAGCCTTTACGATAGGTTCTACAATGACCCTAGACATCCGCGAGGTTGCTTAAGTGGAACAACAAGCTTAATCAGTTCGATATCACATATCTTCCTTGAAGAGCTATCCAAGAAGCACTGGCCGACTTTATAGTAGAGTTTACCATGCAGGACGGGCCTCTGGAGAGCAGTGTAATCCCCACTGCATGATGGAAGATATATACCGATGGAGCATCCAATGATCATTGTTCTGCTATTGGCGTCATTCTTCTAACCCCTGAGAACCGGTCAATTTGCTATGCTCTGAAGTTTGATTTCCCTTCTATGAACAACGAGGCCAAGTATGAGGTCTTAATTGCTGGACTTAAGCTTGCTATAGAGCTTGGGGAGAAATCTATCGAAATTTTTTACGATTCGCAACTGGTGGTAGAGTGGACTACCAGACAAAGGGAAACTGGCTTGCCCCATATCTTACCCAATTTTAGGAGTTATTGGAGGATATTGAATAGTATAACATTTCGCATATCCCGCATTAGCAGAACGGAGAAGCCAACTCGTCGGCAAAGTTCGTGAGCACTGGTGATGCATAATGGTTGAGCTTGGTTCTAGTCGATATACTACATACCCCAAGTATAAATGTGATGGAAGTTGATCAAGTACCGAAAACAGAACCCGAAAGGGAGTCATGGATGAATCCCTTTAAAGAATACCTATTGCATGGAATCTTGCCTTAGAAGAGAAACGAAAAGCGACAAGTCCTTTGTAAGAATTCATGGTATATTATGCAGGAGGAATTATGTATCGAAAGGTATTCTCTATTCCCTTACTTGAGCGCATTACCCATGACGAGATAATGCTTGTCTTGAAAAAAGTCCATGAGGGAGAATGTAGCGATCGCACTGGGGGAAAATGCTAGCAAAGGAGATACTCTGTTATGAGTACCATTGGCCGTACGTTAACCGGGACGCCGCAAATCATGTGAGATGATACGACAAATGCCAGATATATGCAAAAGTCCCAAGAGCACAGCCGACGAAGATCATGCAAATGGTCATTCCATGGTCATTTGCTGTATGGGGAATCCATATTATCAGCTTCTTTTCGGTTTCCAAAGGTGGCATGAGATATACGATTGGTGCGGTCGACTACTTCACCAAATGTGCCGAAGCGGAACCATTTGCTATGATCACAACCAAGAAGGTCATTAACTTCGTTGTTCAAAACATGTGTGTCATTTCAGTCTTCCATGAACCATCATAACTAACAACAAGACTCAATTTGGTAGTGCCGATTTTAAGGAGTTTTGTTGGAGATATCACATTGAGAAGAGATTTGCGGCGGTCGCTGATCCTTAGGCGAACAGACAATTGAAGCAGTAAACAAGGTTATAAAGTCTATCCTAAAAAATTGTTTGAAAAAAGCCAAGGGCGAATGGGTGGATGAACTTCCTACGACACTGTTGGCCTACAGGATACTCATAAGTCTACAACTGACCATATTCCATTCGCTCTTGCTTATGGAGCTGAAGCAGTCATTTCTGTAGAACTCGAGGTCCCTTCTCATCGAATAACGTACTATGATCCCAAAACAAACCAAAATCTCTTATTGGAGTTATTGGACTTTATTGATGAGAAGCATGAGGAGGATGATTTGAGATCAGCTGCACATCAACACCAAGTCGCCTAATACTATAATACTATAGTCCGATCGAGAACTTTCGAAGTGGGCGACCTTATCCTGAAATGAATTTTACCAGTCCCATCGCACATGAACCCGACATAGGAAGGGGCATATATCATTGAACAGAGGCTTGGAGAAGGAACTTTCAAGCTAGCATCTGTTGATGGCATAACATTTCCAAGAGCATGGAATAATGAGCATTTACAACGCTATTTCACCTAGACTATTTCTTTCATATTTCAGTAGTATTTGTTTTCAATATTTTCTTTGGTGTTTGAATTTTTTGTTATGTAATAAGGAAAGTTATTCTGTCCTTATTTTTGTGATGAATAAAAGCTTGAAGCTTCCTTGACATAAATTACTATTGTGGCATGTTATGTTAAGTGTGTGTTGGAACTGATTGATATTGACATATGCGATGTATGAACATATGTGTAAGGTTAAAAATCGACCTGTTATACTGATCCCTGATGAAAATGAACAAGGGGGTGTTGTAAGTTAGCTTGGTTGGTGATTCCTGTAGATGAACCAAAAGGCAATTTTCACAATAAGGAATCGTCGACGGCAAGAAAAATCTCTAAGTCCCCGTAGTGCGGATTAGAGTACTTTAAGTCCCCGAAGCATGGATTAGAGTATAAATGACTTGAAAAAAATCTCTATGTCCCCGGAGTGCAAGTCCTTGGAGCGTGGATTAGAGTATAAATGAATGATAAAAATCTTTAAGTCCTTGGAGTATGGATTAGAGTACTCTAAGTCCTTAGAGTGCGGACGAGAGTATAAACGACTTGAGAAAAATCTCTAAGTCCTTAGAGTACTCTAAGTCCCCAGAATGAGGACTAGAGTATAAACGACTTGAGAAAGATCGCTAAGTCTCCGGAGTATGGATTAGAGTACTCTAGGTCATCGGAACGCAGACTAGAGTATAAACAACTTGAGAAAAATCTCTAACTCCATGGAGTACGGATTAGAGCACTCTAGGTTTCTAGAGGGCGGACTAAAGTATAAAAGACTTAACAAAAATCTCTGTGCCCCTGTTAATCGACGGAATTTCTATCGAATTAGAAAAACGTCGAAAAATTTCAATTTAAAAATAACCACAAGCGCACGGTGTACACTTGTAATATGTGGCGAATACGGGTCGAACCGCAGGGAATTGATGATTTTAAAAATCTATTCAATCAAATTAAACCATAGTTGAAGAGTGTGATTAGCTAGAAAATCAGAAAAATGTCCAAAAGAAAGTGATAAAAATATAAGATTTAAATGATAATTTAGAGATAATTCCGCTCTCTAGATCACATAGTTCAACAAATTATGAAATTATGATCTCTTTTTTTTGTCATAAGTGAATTTAAATAATGTGTTTATCATAAGTATGGCCCATTTGTGCTATTAATTAGCTCAACATAAGCCATCAAACTATAACACAACATCTAAACCACTTACTAACTCTAGTGAAAATGACAACAAAGTTGAAAATGAAATCTAATTTAAGTATAGCCTATTAACTACTAATTAGAAATATAGACCATCAAATTTGAATTTCAAATCACTTTCTTATGCCATAATCATATTTGATGAAGAGACATTTGTGTTAGTAATTGTTTAAGCATAGCCTATTTGGTGTCAACAATATAGGCTATCAAATTCAAAAAAAAAAACAACAAACTAAACCACTTCAAGCATTGTCATTAAGCACAAAAGGAGAGCTATAATTATCAAAATGTTGAAGCTACATGATTAGAGGCTTCATTACCCCTAAATTGAAGGGATTAGCCTCTCATATATGTTATCAAAACAACAAATATAGCTTGCAACATGAAAGAAAAAGAAAAGGAAAAAGAGAGTAAATGGAAAAGAGAACTATTCAAATTGGATAAAAGAAAATCTGTACTACTAGCATGAAAGAAAGAGAGGATGTAAGTAAAATAAAACACTAATTAACATTACATAAAAAGAAAAGAAAAATACATAAAATGAAAATGGCTAAGTAGGCATGAAAAGTGAAAGAGAACTTTCTTTTATTTTCCTAAGAGAAGAAACTAAGAGAAGAGAGCCTAAAGAAAAGACTAATAGAGACTAAGTAAAAGGAGAGACTGCATGAAACATATGGGTATTTATACATGTATAGAACCCTAATTCATATTTTTAGGGAATGCCCAAAATACCCTTGAGAAAGCATGAGGGCCAAGTAATCATTAGCTTTTACTAATCATCATTTAAGTGTACATGAAGCCATTAATTCTATAAGCATGTGCATTAGCCTCTAATTTGTACATTAAGATGGTGGGTAGGTGGGGTCCTCCATATTCTTCACTTTGAATTATTTCCACCTTCATTCCTTTGTATTCATTTTGTGCATGCATGTGTCCTCATGAAACCACTCCTATTTGAGTTCAAATTCTTACACAAATGTATATAAATATCCAACTAATTTTCCTCAAAGAAATATATGCACACAAATGACCGTTTTGCCCTTATATGAAGATGAATATGTGACAATTTGAAAATAATTTGAATTTGGTTTAAACAAGTTAAAATACCCAATATGATCATTTATTCAATTTAAATAGATTAAATATGGTGATAAAAATATGCACATTTACATGCACATTAAATACCCCCACACTTATCTTTAATAAAGAAAAACTAAGATAAATCTGTTTTCGTAGGGTGCACGATTGCATTGAGTGTATGCAACAAGCCATTAAACCTCCGGTGTCCCCAGTATGACGACTGTTGTCTCATGAGGGTTTTCAGCGGAAACTACCCACAAAATCCAAATGCAAGATGAAAATATTTACAATATGCAAGATTTATTTAAAAAGAGATGAATGCGAATTTTTGAAAATATTTACAATAAAGGATTCGCTTTTAAATCGACACAAATAAGTTAAATACAGGTTTCGGTTATTATCTTGAAATTTTGTGTCATTTACTCGTCAAAATTTCCAATAAAAATCGAGTTATCATAACAAATAGACTATAGTTTAACTCATTGTTTCAGGTGATAACATAGTGCAACTATGAAATGAATCCTTAATTGATTATCAAAGTTTATCAAAGTGGTATTTTCATTTCAGTCCAGTAACATGTCAAATCAAATAAGTTAAATTAATGCTTGGATTTCATTTTCTTACTCTCTCTATTTTTTTGAAAATTTTATTGATATTACAATATATACATATGCCTAACTCAGATAAAATGAGGCCAGATATATTACCCATGCACTGCCTTGCATACTTACGTGAGGAGAATACAGAGCATGGCGAGCAAACACACGAGTGTGAACACCTATTGACTGTAGGCGCTATTAAAAAGAATTTTTATTTATATACACCTAGCTCTGATAAACTGAGGCCAGATATACCGACATGCACTACCTTTTGGGCTTACGTGAGAAAGATACAGAGCATGGCGAGTGTACACACAAATGTGTACACCTATCGACTATAGGTATTAATAGAATATATATATATATAGACACACACACAAATGTTTTGTTTCTTTTTCATATGTTTTTTCTTTTTGTTTTTTTAGAAAGAGAGAGTTTTGCAAAATCATCTTAGCACCATTTAACTTAGAAGACAAAAAAATGTTATATCCTTTACATTAATTTCACCACATTGAAAACAAGGATTTTCAATTAGGATGTATTCATAATTAACATGTATGAATCTTCCTAGATACTAGTTAAACCATTGTTATTTGCAATAAAACTTCATTTTTATTTTTGTTAAGTCGAATAAATTTTCAAAAATTTCAATTTAGTAAACCAAAACCATATATTTATCCTATAGTATTTCTTTAAAAATAAATCAAAAGAAAATTTATTTTTGGGATTTTTTTTGAGTTTTTTAAAATAAAAGAAAAAATAAACCATGAAAAATTAAAAATGAAGATGAGTCTCCCCCACACTTGATTTTGACTGTGTCCCCACAGTCAACCCAAGTGGAATGTTTATTATTATTTACATGAAAATGAAATGTATTTAAACGACATCACAAAGTATATCGTTAAAAAGTAAATGAAACAGTCTTCCAAAGACCGATTCATTTGTCTCGTTAAGTGCACGAGACATAGCTTAAGCTCAAAAAACCAACCTTTAAAGATTTTAAAGCTGAATGATGATTTGGAAAAACGAATTTTGTTTTATCAAAAATTTAATGAGTTATTTTATTTTCAATGATTTTAAAGGTTGATAAAACAATTGGTTGAAATTCAAGTTTATTTTCACTATTTTGAAATTCAAATTTGTCATTGAAAACTTCTTCAAAATTATTGATTTCAAAATGGTGATTTAAATCTTCCCCATCGAAAATTAACAACTCATCATTCAAAAGTCTAAAGAATTCGTGTTCATTAAATTCGTCTTCCTTTATTGGATTATCAACAACTTCACTACATATCTGCAACGACCCGTAAATTTCGATAATTTAATTTGTGTATTTAATAGGATTTCTAATTTAAATTTAGGAAGAAACAGAAATCTTTTTTATTTATAGGAAAGAGAATGTTTAAATTAGATGTATCAAGGATAATTAAAATTTACAAATTGAATTATATATTGCAATTAATTGTAATAGTGGAAATTGTTGCAATTGGATATAAGGTTAGAAATATGTAAATAAAGGCAAGTATTGAATTCATCAATCAAAATAAATTTTTATTTAGTACAATCCCTTTTTATTAATTATTGTAAGGTGTTAATTAATTGAAATGTGAAAATTTGACAATAGATTCAAATTGTATGTTGGATAATAAATTGCAATAATTAAAGTTAGTAATTAATGGGTTAAAGGGAATACCAATTTATTCATAAAGTGAATATAAGTGAATGTAACAAAATAAATAGGAAACGATAATTATTCATAAGCGATGGTTGATGTAAAACGAATAATTAATTGGATTTAGAATCTTAATTTGTATGTGTGCATATATTTAATGGAATATAAAAGGGCAAAATAATCATATACGAGTATATAAAAGGTATAATAGTGGGTTACTAGCAAATTCACTCATTTACCAATAAAGATAATTAGGTGTGTTATATAAACATTACTAATTATTATCGTAGTAACGGAAGTGTAAAGGTAAATTTATAAAGCACAAATTTAGTTAAGTAGTAATTTGTGGTTTGGGAAATAATAACGCATTAGTGTGATTCAAGATAAACGGTAACGAATATTTTAGGGTATCTATTTTATCTAGCCTGTTAATTTAATATGGGAAATTGAGATAAAACTAAATCTAATCATTGGTTGGTTAATGTGATTTTGTTAATAATGGAAATTATATGAAACATGCATTTATGGGCGTGAAACCAAGTGAACCAATTTATTTAGAATAGTTAATTGTAATTAAAGGATATAATTTGATAAGTTATAATGAATGGAAATAGGAAGGTTATTAACTAAGGAAGAAATAGGTAACAATTGCATTCATTCGTAAGTGGAAATAAATCGTTAATGATAACAAGTATTTAAGATTAACCATCTACTTAGTATATTTAATTTTAACTGATAATCAACTGCAATAAATAATAAATAATTATTACTTTAACGTTAATTGAAGTAATACTTGAAATTTAATATTCAGATATTATGTAAATATAAATTTAGGTGAAATTGGAGATATTGACGTAATGAAATATGAATCAAATGATAAATCCATCTATTTGACAATAATAAATGGAAAGTAAATTTAATTTAATTTTGGAAATTAAATTTATAATTTGGTGTAATAAATTAAATTTGGGAATTTCAAAATTTTAATTCAATAAGTTAAACTTTGTTTAAATTAGTATAGATGATTGAAAAATGTATAATAATAAGAATCGTCAATTATCAAAGAGGAATGGGAAATTTGATTTAATTGACTAATTTTTAATTTATTTAATTAATATGAAAATAGCCATTTTGGTCACGGACTCGGATTTTGACGAAACTAGTTTCATCGGATCCGTATCAGTGAATTATTGTAGGGTTTCAAGTTTCGTAGCGATCGGACTTGTCGTTTGATCGTACGAACGCAAAACACCTCGAAATCGATTTAATTGAACTCAATTTGAAATCAATTTGAAATTATTGATTTCAGCATAACTTCTTCATACGATGGAATTTGGACGTGAAACTTTTCCATCGTGTTCATAATATTTTAAAACACCTATTTGGATATATGGGTTTACCAAATTTCGTTCCGGGGTCAGAACGGGCTTTTTGGACCGATTATCGTTCAGCACGTTTGGTTATCGGATCCATCTATTCGAATTTCTAACCTATCTATATAAACCCAGTTATAAACTCTAGCCCTATCTATTCTCATTTGTTTGTGCGTTCATTTTATCGGTTCCTTCTCTTATTCCAATGGCTAGAAACTCTAGATCCATGTTCAATTTCAAAAATCAAATCCAAAGTCAAAAATTAAACTTCTCAGAAAAATTCCAAAAAAATATATGTTGAAGCTCTTGATGTACACATCATAGATCAGTGGTTCATTTTTCCGTTCATATCTCCGTTTGTTTAGAAATTAATCGTTCATTCTCGGCCTTCCATCGCGACGAAATCAAGTACGTCCCATCGTGGAATCAGGGTTACCGTTGGGTAGAGGGTAACCAGCGGAGGCCATCGGTGGGTTTGGCTCGCGAGTTCAACGGTTAGATCGTGCTCCATAATTCGATCTAGGGCTTAATTACGGCGGCGGCTGTCATCTCTTGGGGACGTTCTGGTGGTCGCGCGTGGGACCGAGGTGGAGAGGGATGTGCTGGCGGCTTGGCGCAGGGTTCGACGTTGATGGCGACGTGCCTGGAGGCGTGGGGAGTAGCCGTCATTGCGGCGGCTAGGGTTGCATTTGGGTTCGAACGTGTAGTTTCTTCTGGAAGGAGAAGCCGCGTGGTAATCGAGTGAATGGGAGGGAGGTGACGTGGCATATTGATACTTTAGGTTTGTTTTATTTTAAATTTTGTTTTCAACCGCAATTTTCGCCATAACTTCCTCATACGAACTCCTTTTCGCGCGAACTTTTTTTGTTAGGATCGTAATAACATTTTGGATGTTTTGACACTTGTTTGGACAGATTTGGAGACCATCGAATTTTTGGGTTTAAATCGGATTTAAATTCGATTTAAATTCAAAAGGTGAGTGTTTTAACCCACTCACAACTTGTAAAATTTCTTATGTTTGTTGAATTGATTTTAGATATGAGTAGAAATTCATTTATGACTGTTTGGCATGTTTTATTCATTATTTCTGTTAAATCGCATTTATTTAATTTGACTGTTAATTAATTTTATAATTGCATATAAATTTGACAGTTAAAATTTATTTATTTGCATAAAACTGCTAGTTAAACAGTTAATAAATTTATTTTGAATATAAACTGTTAGTTAAATAACTGACATTTATTTCCTATTATATTGTATATGCCATATATTGATGTTTGTTTGAATTGATGATGATTGAAATAAATTGATGAGGATTATAATTAATGATTGATGATTGATGTTTGGTGAATGGATGATGTGTACTATATTTTAAAATCTGCAAGTTATCATGTTTTTCATTCATTCGGGATTGCGGTTTGAAATGATATACAACCTCATTTTTATTTTTAAATTGTGGATTGAAATGATAAATATCCGTATCACTTGACCATAGGATAGAAAATTATATACAGGCACCGCGGTATATATGTAGAAAAAAAATTTGAAATGATTTTTCTATGGTTTGGATAGGATACGTTTAATAAATATAGATTTTGATATTATATAACATCCTATTTTATATATGCATCTATAGTTAAAGCATTGAAGACAAGCTATGTATGGATTTGTTAAATAAAATAAATAAGTTGAATGACGGGGTTTGATTATTTTATATTATATGGTTAAGTACGTGTTAAGATATTGAAATTACATATAATTTTAAAGGATTTAAATTAATTAAGATTTGGAGTTAAATTGGAAAATTTATTTGGAAGTGAGCTTAATTAAGAAGTTAACTTCATAAGTTGGTGTAAAATTTATTAACTTGAAATTTTAAAGAGGGTATGATGTTTATAACTGAATTCTATTCAAGGTGAATCAAATGAATGTTTCTAGTATAAAAATTTAAGGAAATTTTATCTTATAAGTAATTTGAGTTTTACTTAAATGATTACGGGTTTATTATGCAATTATTATTTCAAACTAAATAATAGGACTTTAAATTGGTGAAATAGAAATTTCCAACCTTAGTTCCAATTTTTAATATTCAAAGTTTGAAATATATTGAAACTGAAGTGGTTTATTTAAACTGAAAGCGATTTTAAAATTTATGGATTTTGACTTAATCTTAAATGAAATGAATTGTAAGTCGCGGAAATTATTTTATTTTATAAAGAAATTTTGAATCCAAACTATTGATGCTATATACTGTTTGAATATCCAAACCATTTAAGTTTTAGAAATTATGGTTTAAAGCTATGAATTTTCGAAGTATTATAGTTTGGAAGTTATAATTCAATGTTTGGTTTCCGATTTTTCTAAGTTTGAAAACAATATGATTTTGGAAAAAGAAATATATATTTTAAATAAAATGATATTATATTAATTTGGGTTTTTATAAAAATAATATCAAACGAGTTTTGTTTGGAAAGAAAATGACATCGTATTTATGGTTTTGAAATGGATAATTATATTCTGGTTTTTGAAAGTATAATTAATTTTTAAATGACCGCGGTGTTATAATAACGTTTGGTTCTTGAAGAGACCGGGATCGGAAGTTGTCATACTCTCTGCCAACTCCGAAAATCACTTTAACAACCGTGTACGCGGTGGAGATTCCAGAATGAAGTGGGTTGATGGCGGCGTTTCCTGTAAGGTAAATACGTGGACCTAACTCCCGTGAGTTGGCACAAGGTGGTAAAACAGGAGCGATTGACGGGTTAATAAGGTAGCACCTTTGATCGGACACATCCCTTCGATATTATCTTTGACTCTTGGATTGTTTCGGTGGCCACTTTTGATTTTATTTGGGGGTGTGGCTCGAGGTGGGCGGTAGCTGCGCGCTATGCGTTACCACCGACCCAGAAGCGTAATTTGTATATCTACCCTGACATTGCCTAGTTGTGTCGTGTCACCTACCCTATCGCGCCTTGTACGAGTTTCTATTTGTGTCGTACCTATGGAGTGTCTTCTCGTAGTCTCCCGATCAGGAGATATGCAGGCACTGTATAGACTATTGGCATTATTTGCGTTAAGGGCTATATGGGTAACCCCTTAACGCTATTTAAAAGTAAGTTTATTTTATAAATAGATACTATTATAATAGCGCAATATACTACATAGTAAATAGTTTAACGGATCCTTAGGAGATGTAAATCCCGAGCATCTCTTGAGTTACTGCACTCATATTTATTTCTGTTAATTTAACTCACATAAGATCTTTTAGTTCTGACTCGAGTGTTTTAGTCTTTTCAAATTCGCTCGGGTCAGTCCGAGCGTTTCAGGATCGAAGACTTTAGATCTGGAGGACGAAGATGGAGATTTCTACTATTATTATTTACTATATTCCACTACACTATTTAATTCCGCTGCATTGATTATAATTGGTATGTGAACTCTGATATTTATGTAAATATAATCAAATGTTTTGTAAAACAGCTTCATGAACTGTATATTAGATTATTATATTTTATCCTTTCGCTGTGAGATTCTGTTTTGTTTTTTTCCTTCTTGTTTTTCTTATTTACCCCATAACAATCTGCCCTTGCGTATGGTTTGAATGGGCACGTGTGTCGATTTAAATCGTACGAAAAGGCGGGACGTTACATCTGGTATCAGAACTTTGGTTTA
Source organism: Allium cepa (assembly GCA_030765085.1). NCBI lineage: Eukaryota > Viridiplantae > Streptophyta > Magnoliopsida > Asparagales > Amaryllidaceae > Allium > Allium cepa. The sequence goes on from CM060931.1 coordinate 316,249,539, forward strand.
GCGGTAAACCTTAGCTTTATGGGGTTTGACTCTTTGTTAATAGGGTAGTAATGCCCTATGGTAGTTGCTGAGTGTATATATATGAGAGAGCGTATTTTTTAGTGTTATAAAAAGGTTTTAATATTGTGTTAATCTGTTCCGTTTTGTATTTATAAATTCTGGTTGATGCATGGGACGCTGTGACATCAATAGGAATTTCTAAACACTTAATAGGACAGACCGACATAATATTTGTTTTATATAGGTGAATGAAATAATTTTGCCTATTATATTTTCTATATATAAAATAAAAAATTACAAATGATATCTATATTTGGCTGCAATAGATTGGTTGTTAGGTGATAAAGCGTATAAATAATAATAGAAATAAGATTGAAAAATAAAATAAATGAAATTTGGAAATTCAGAACTCAAGTTCCGGGGTTTTGAAGTTTCTTTCGAATAAATTTTGGAATATAATAATATTGTTTATAAGTATTTTCTGATATAAATATTTATTATAATTCGGAAGAATTGTTTTAAAAGAAGATTTTTGAGGAAAAAGTTTGTACTTTCCTCTCTGTCGCTGGAAAATAATTTCGGTGATGGCGGCCGCATCATCGACTTTCATTTTCGAGTTTTGAAGGGGAAAGGCCACTGTAGTAGTTCTACTGCAGATTTATTTTTGAAAAATATATATAAATTTTGAATTGTTTTAATATAATTAGAAATATATAAGTTGTAAGAATATATTTATCTATTGTTTTAAAATAAATTGAAATTTAACCTGGTATTAAATTCTTAAATTTCCATTAATTAATTGTTTCAATTATTGGAGTGAATTGAAACATAGGTAATAAATAAATTAAAACCTCTAAAGGAAATAGGAGATTTAATGATAGGTTATAAATGGTATTAAATGAAATTTGAAATTATAACCTATGAAATAAAGGATATTATTATTGAACGTTAAATTAATCATAGGTAATGAGGAAACTTGTATAACTTTCAAGTACATTCTTTAAAAACATATACAACTTACCAAATATTAAAAGTTGAAATGTCTAATAGGAAATGTAATGAAAATTGTACAAGTAAAAGCAGGTAGTGTAGTATTCAATGAATTTGCTATTATAAATGAGAATTTAATGTTATCAACTTAAGTTACAATTGAAATCTTACTATAAGTGGATAAAATTAAAGGTAAGTAATTCAAATAGATGAATATCAACTTAAGTAAATAAAATGGAAATGCTAACAAATTAAACGAGGGCATGCAATAAATGAATATATAATTATAATGAGATAAAAAGAACTAGCATGACCTGAGTTAATGAAATTGAATAATTGTAAGTGATAAGTAAAAATAAATGAAGCAAGCATTTAATGAGTAAATGTAAATTAAAACAATAAATCACTGTATAAATAAAAAGATAATCGAACAACAAAGGTATGAAATGGAAATTAATAATAAGATAAATTGATTGTTGTTTGGATTTGTTGTTGTTTAGTTGATGGTTATTTGGGTAAGGATACTTTAAAAATTGGATTTGGGTGAATGAATAATCTACTTAGTTTTATCTAAGACTGTTGAGTAAATGATGCGCTAGTAGTTTATTCTTCATTTCGTACAAGTTTAAAAGTTTTGAACCCGAACAACTATTTGTTTGTATTGGTTAAATGGTTGTTTTGAATTTGTTGTGTATGTTGTTGTTAAAGTTGATGGTTGTTGTATTGATTTGTTGTTAGTGATTGAAATCCACTTAAATATTTCACTTTACATAAATTGTTAGCCCTTTAGATTTTATAAGTGAAATGCAGGTTATGGAAGCAATTGCTACTGCTTTTGGTTCCATAAATTAAGCATAAATTGCCCGACAAATAGGTACGTTTCGGATTACGGTTTATAGCGCTATTTTATGTATAAAAGATTTAAATTGGTAAAATTGGTATATTTTAAGTTAAATTATTTTATTTTGTAAACTTATTTGTTATAAATTTAATTAACAAAGATATATTGTTTTCTTATTTCTTCTTTTCCTTTTCGGGGACGAAAAGTTTTGAGTGGAGGAGAGTGTAACGACCCGTAAATTTCGATAATTTAATTTGTGTATTTAATAGGATTTCTAATTTAAATTTAGGAAGAAACATAAATCTTATTTATTTATAGGAAAGAGAATGTTGAAATTAGATGTATCAAGGGTAATTAAAATTTACAAATTGAATTATATATTGCAATTAATTGTAATAGTGGAAATTGTTGCAATTGGATATAAGGTTAGAAATAAGTAAATAAAGGCAAGTATTGAATTCATCAATGAAAATAATTTTTTATTTAGTACAATCCCTTTTTATTAACTATTGTAAGGTGTTAATTAATTGAAATGTGAAAATTTGACAATAGATTCAAATTGTATGTTGGATAATAAATTGCAATAATTAAAGTTAGTAATTAATGGGTTAAAGGGAATAGAAATTTATTCATAAAGTGAATATAAGTGAATGTAACAAAATAAATAGGAAACGATAATTATTCATAAGTGATGTTTGATGTAAAACGAATAATTAATTGGATTTAGAATCTTAATTTGTATGTGTGCATATATTTAATGGAATATAAAAGGGCAAAATAATCATATACGAGTATATAAAAGGTATAATAGTGGGTTACTAGCAAATTCACTCATTTACCAATAAAGATAATTATGCTTCGTTATACTCGGGTCAGGCCGAGTTGCAGGTTAGGTTGGATGACTATCCTTTTTGCTTGGATCCGTTTTGCTATCTTTTATGGGCTCTTGACTATGGACTTGGATACCTCCACATTTGATGGATCTTTTATTTACCACTTCATGTATATATTCTTTTATGGGATGATGTTGTATTATATTATGGGGTGAATGGTATTACATCAGATGTTTGGTTTTGTATCAGTATATATTATCTACATTAAACTTTTAGAGCAAATCCTTAGCTTTCCAGAACATCAAATGTAACGACCCAGAATTTTTGATAATTAAAATTTGAATATTTAATTAATTTTAAATATAAATGAGTGAATTTATAGGTCGAATAAATTTTTATTTGAATTATTGGATTTAATTGAATAATTAAATCGATAATTTAATATGTTAAATTATGAAAATAATTGGAAATTGAGTTAAATATGATTGAAAATGATTTGTAAAATTTTATTTTATCATATTGAAGTTAGAACGATATTTTAGAACTTTTAAAATCGAATTAAAAGTTAATTTGTGAAAATTGAATATTTTAATATTTAAATCGACTAGTGAAAATAGCCAATTTTTGAACAGTCTAAGAATTGAACGAAACCAGCTCCACTGGATCCGTAATAGTTAGTTATTACCGGATTTCAATTTTCGTGTCAATCGGAGTTATCGTTTGATCGTGGCAGCTCGAAACGCATCGAATTATTTTTAATATTAATTTGGCGAGTTAAAATAGCCATTTTTCAAAAAGTCTCGGATTTCGACGAAACCAGTTTCGTCGGATCCGTAATGTGATATTATTGTAAAGTTTCAAATTTCAAGTCGATTGGATTTACCGTTTGTCCGGTACGAATTAAAACGCCTAGAAAATCGCTTAAATCGGTTTAATTCAAATTGAACGTTTTTAGCCATAACTCGCACAGATGTCCGAATTAGCTTCCGAAACCTATTCCATTGTGTCCGGAACGCGGGGTAAACCCTAGAAACGCTGGTTACGGCGCGTGAATCGGAGTTCGGAATTCCCGGATGAATAGTGTCGTTCAAATTCCTATAAATAGACCCCTACCTCTCACATAATTAAAAAAAAAAATTTTTTACAAAACCCTAACCCTAAATAAACTGCAGCCGCCACTACCCTAATGAATGGCCAGTATTTCTCCTCTTTCTCCCCTCAATAATTCACAATCCGTTGATATTCACGCGAAGTGTTCAACACGGAAGTCGAAGAGCATGAGGAGTACTTTAGATCCATACGGTTGAGATCTGAAACGACGTCGCGTAGGAGGAGAAAAAGGGGCCGAAACCTACAGATTTCGCACGCCATATGAGGTGGAAGGGAGGGCCGAGCCTTGTGCCATTCAGGCCGAGCATGGAGGGGGTCAAGAGCTTCCTATTGCAAGTGGTTTGATCGAGTTTCGTCGAGAAATGAGATTGCAAATTGAAACCCTAATATATGCTAATGGGTTGGGAGTGCGGCCTGTAGGGGATGTTTGCGTTTGTGAGGGAGAGGGAGATGAAGTGCACGGCTATGATTGCAAGAGAAGGGATCTCACGGCCTGTAGTTAATTAGGTTTGAAAATATAGTTAATATGTTGTAATTTATATAAATAAATTCGAGTAAACTTGTAAATTACATAACCTTTTCATACGAGTTCGAAAACGCGCGAAACCAGTTGCGTTGGAATCGTATGGACGAGCACTACGCGATGAAATTGGATTGGAGTCGTTTGGAGTTAGTGAAAATTTCGTGTAAAATTAAACGTCCGTTTAATTTTATTCGAAATAAATCGCTAAAACGAAATTGAAATCAAGGTGAGAACTTCTCACTCAATCGAATCAGTTTCGATTTTATTTTAAATAGTTAGATTTAAAATATTTGAATGCATGTTTGAATGATGATTGTTATCTATTTATTGTTAAAATAGACATTATGCGCCGTTAGTAAGCGGATGTTATTTATTAAAAACATATACCGCGAATATTTCATAAACAGTGAAATTGGTATTATATATAATAGCAATATATATATATATTGGCATATGTATATATTGGAGTTATTGATTTCCCGCATTTTTTGTTTAGCGGATTAGACCATATTGCGCCGTCTATTAAACGGATAATATTTTAAATCCCATATACCGCGATAATTTCGTACTGGAGCGAAATTGGTATTGTGCTAATGTTTGTGAATGCAGGAAAACAGGTTGGAGGGATCCAACTGGATTCCTCAACAGTATTTATTTGATTTCAGATATTTTGATATTTGATGGATTATCATATCGATATATGATATCGTTGTAGTCGTGATTGACTATTTGGTATGTAGCATCATTGGACCAAATTTGGAATTTTAAAATGATTTTAAAGTGATTTTTGAAAGAAAACGTTTATAAAATATTTTTGGAAATTGATTCATTTTAAATAAATAAACGTTATAATTTTTAAAGTTATAAAAATTATGATTTTTGAGAAATATAGTTAAAAACAGATTTTTGAGAATATGATGCTATTGATTTTATAAAAGAGTTTAATCGGGATTTTAGAATTTATTGTGAAAAGTTGAAAATATAGGATTTATAAAATTTAATTATTTTATGAATCAAAAATGGTGAAATTATAAAGGAGATTAAATATGTTTTAAAGAATAATATAAATTGACTTATATTAAGAGGTTTATAAATGGATATTTATAAATTGAAATATTGACATTATAAAACGAGTTTTTATAAGTGTTTGAATGAATTGTAAATGAATTGCATAAGTGAATGAAATTTATAAATTATAAATGGTGAAGTTATAAATGAAATTTATAAATAGTAAGATTTATAAATTTTGTGAAATTACTAAAGAATATATTTGGATAAATAATTGAATCTTATAAGTTATAAGATTTATAATTATGAAGTTCAAAGAAACGATTTTTGTAAAATAATCGTTTATAAGTATTTGACTTATAATATGAACCTTTGTTTTATAATTGAGTTATAAATCGAATAGGTTAATAAAGGAATTTATAAAAGGAAGTTGTTATAAATAAATAGAAATGGGATTTATAAACGTTGTTTTATAAATTCGCAAACGACTTATTTTGATAAGTAAATTGTTGAAACCTATAAATGGAGTTATATTCACGTTTTGACTGTGAATAATCCTTTGAAATGAAATAAATAAAAGGATGAAATTTGTTAACAAAGTATATTCACGTTTTGAATAGTGAATAATATGTTAAAGAAAATGTTTGAATGAGATGTTTAAATTGAATTAAAACGATCTAACGATGTTTTAAAATGTGTTGAGATTCGAAACCATAGATTTCAACATTTATTGTTGAAATAGACGTTTTCGAGAAATAAAAGGAAATAGTGGACTATAACACTGTTGTTATAGTAAATGATTTCCGAAAGGAAATGTTTTGTATAGTATTGAGATTTATATATCTATTTTAATTTCGAATCCCTATACTAGTGATTTTGGGTTGTCGTAACGATGTTCTACGCAACATTCGTTTTGGCCCAAATAAATATGTTAAGAGAATGATTTCCTTAAAGAATGAAATATATACTTAATCTCGATTTAAGTATATTGAATATTTTCTAAGTGTTGAAAATAAATAAAATTTGTGAATTACTTATGAATAAATAAGTATGGAAATGTTTTTCCAATATAAAGTGAATATTAGAGAATTTATCTTTTTGAAGATAAATTGAAATGAATAATTGGAATCGTATATGCATGGATATTGTGAAATATAAATTCACTATGGAATTTATAAAAGAAAGTGGAATCTGTTTAAAAATAAATATCGATTTATTTTTGAAGTGTGAAATTATATATCTAGTAAAGATATTTTTGGAAAATAAATAAGTTGGAAAATTATTTGGAATCTGGTGATGTGTGCATATCCATTGATAGTTCAATAACCGACTATCAATATTTCCCTTTGAATGGGTAATTGATGTGATTTGTTTGAATTTGAATGCCACACTTATTTTTGAATAAGCGCTCACTATTCGGGTTAACCGGGAAAGGACCATGGGGTCGTACAACCCATTCCGAATATGTGATACGTCGTTATGAATTGCATTGAAGATCGGTGTTGAAGACCCGGTATTTGCGAGAGCGATAGGATGACCTGTCGATTGACTCTGCACCGAGTTGCTCCGGTATAGAGTTCTCCATATGTGATGGTGAATCCGATCAGGATTGTGAATATCCGGATTGCAAGGACTTCTTTGTAAGTGCCTTCGGTTTTGTTCGAGCCCGGAACAGACTTGTATGGATTGTATGTCTGACATTACAAGCTGAGATATAAAGCAGATTTCATTCAAATATATTTCTGTTGGTGGCGGAGAATTTATTCTTTTAGCTTAACACCCTTCTCTGAGACGTACGAGCTCAGAGGTTATGTAGTTGAATGTTATCAGCGATATATTCCCAATTTGGTAATGTGACATGCTGAGTGTTGCTGTAAATGATCATTGTGTTGATTATTTGTGATAGGATCATTTGTTTGATCGTCTATCTTGGTGATCATTTCTATGATCATTTGTTGACCCAAAGCATGGCTTTTGTATAAAGTATGTTTTTGTGGACGTGACTTCGTCGAGCCTCACACCCCGTGAATGGTCAAAACAGGAAAGATGCGGCAAGGTTATGAGGGGTAGCGCCCTTTAGGATGTGTGCATTTCCTTCTGGAAAAGGGTGGTATCATGGTATGGAGCCCAGATACTTACTCATGTTGAAAACACTTTGTTATGATTGTGTGAATTGATTACGAGCGCTCGGTGAAAAGGTCCCAAAGGACCGGGGGATGGCATATTCGGTCAGTTGTTACCCAGTTAGGGGTAACCCGGCCTTGTGTTGGTAGAGATCCGGTTTGGTTCTCGGGGATGTCCATCCAGAGGCATTCTCATGTGGCAATGGGAAGTTCCTTGGCCTGATCATTCGTTGGAAATCCAAAGAAACAATACGTGACTTGTACGGTATTAGTTGTAGAACCTATCATTCACTTATGGTGGCGCCCCACTGTTTGGATGGTAGCTATAGTAGGCATACGATAATGGTCGTATGTTGGCTAAGATTTATATTCTACTTTCGAAATGAATTTCTTCTACACTATGCACTAGTAATAATATCAAATGTTATTTTAAATGCGTATGAAGCATCTTTGACTATCATAAGGAGAAATCTCCTCCGATTCTGCGTTTGCATTGTGTGTGTGTGCGGGAGGCCTTATGGTAGTCTCATTTTTAAAAGCATTGCGAATTGAAATAAAAATATCTCTCTATTTTGATTTTAAAGATAAATAAACTGTTTTGAGTTCTCACACCAGTCACATGACTGACTTGGAGTTTATTGTTTTCCTTCCTAAACTCTGGGTGCCCACCAATTTCCACACGGGCAGTCGAGAGTTAAGGTTTATCAGGATATTCTGGAGTTGCTGGAGGCAAGCTGGATGGCATGGCGTATTACTAGTTTATATAGTATTTCTTTTCCGCTGCACTGTTTGATGTTGTATATTGTTGTACACTCTGATGATATGATGTAATGAAATGTGATGTAATGTAATAACTGATATAGTTCTTTGTTTAAAGATTATTCATTATTTATTATATGTTGTTCCGCTGCGAATTGTGAGATTCTGATGTTGTTCTGTTGTTTTCTGTTCTGTTTCCTCCCTATTCTCTTTTTCTTCTATTTTAAAATTTTCTATTTTTCTGTTCCGTTCTATTTTCTATTCTCTCCTCTCTCAATGTTTTCTCTATTTTCTTTCTGTTCTGTTCTCTGTTTTCTTTTCTCCCTATCTTCTATCTTCTTATCTCTTCTTCTGTCTTTTTCTTCTTTCTTAAACCATAACATTTCGGGTTTCCGGCCTTCGATTTCTCGGCAGTCGATAAAGTGAGTATCGATGTTGAATTTTCGAAACTCGAAAATTTTCGGGGCGTTACATTTGGTATCAGAGCTTATGGTTAAGCGACAACCATGGTTCTGTTGGGTATTACTCATTAGAGATAGAGTCAGTAGTACTCTAGAGTGAGTTTGAGTGTAATAATAGCTATGAGAGCGTATTTGTTAGTGAATATAAATTGTTTTATATTGTGATGATTGGTTTGTTGAGTGGCATATGAACTTTCGTCAGCGTGGTCTGGACAACTATGCCGAAGGGGTTTTATAAACACTTGAATAGAACAATTCGACATAATATTGATTTTAAATTGGGTAAATGAAATAATTTTACCTTGATTATATTTTATATGTAAAGAAAATAATTTTTCAAAATTATTAAAGTATATAAGTTGATTGTTTAGTTGAATTGAATAATCTAAATTGAAGAATAATTGTATAAGCAAAAGAATTATAAGAATTGAATTATAATTAAAGTAATTTACAATTATGAAATAAACTTATATATATAAGAAGTGAAACTAATGAATATATTTATGAATATGAGTTGTAAGTAAAAGTGAATTTAAAGTTAAATGGAAATTACTTTAGAATTGAAATCTGAATTTATTTACAAGTGGGAATTTAAGTTATGTAAATGAAATTCAACTTTGTAATTGAATTGAATTAATGGATTAAATGTTAATCAATTGAATGTAAATGAAATTGATATGAAATAATGAATATAAGTGTTAATTCATTAAAATCTAATGTTATTGGAAGTTGAATAATTGAATAAAAATCAATTTAATTAAACCAATTGTAAGCAAAGGAATTTGGTTGTAATTAATATACATTGGTTTCTATATGATTGTTAGATGATTGTGTATAATTCATTAAGTGTTAATGAAATTGAATTAATGAAATTGAAAGCTAAAGTAATTGAAATCCAATTGGAAGTTAAATGAATCTTGAATGAAATTGAATTTGATTTGGAAGTGAACCAACTTGAATATGAATTAGTGAATATAAACTAATTGAAAATGAATGTTAGTAAGAACATCCACTGTTAATGAATCAAACGTGATTAAATTGAAAACCCATTTCATTGAATATTATGAGAATATGAATGAATATTTATTGGTTATGAATGTTAGTTGGTTGATGTTTGCATTTGTTGCCTTTACTACATTTGCTATGTTAACATATATAGTTATTATGTTGCTATATGTTGTATATCGATACTATTGTCATATATGCATGGTTCTCATGTTGTTTGTTGAGTGATTAGTAGGTGCGGATCGCGTTTGCTTCGCATTTGGAGCTCGCTTTCGCGCTATATTAGCCGTATATGCTTGCTAATAAAATATAAGGTACATATCTCGGATTACATACCGTACTTTTACAACTTTTTCCCTGCGGGATGCCTCATTACTTGATGAGATGTATATTTGTGATATATATACTGTCATTTTTTTTTCGGATCGAGCCGCGCAAAGGAGACTATGGCGAATTTTTCCGGAAATTTAAGGCGTTAGAAAAAAAATTTGAGAAAATTGGAAAATTTTGAAAACTTTAACTTTTATTTGGAATTGAAAGTTAAACAATAGTAGTTGTTTTTGAAAAGATAACTAAGTATGATTTTGAAAACTTAGTAAAGCTATTGTAAGAAGTTTTAATTATGAATTTTTGGAAAATTAATAGATTCTATAACTTTTCTTACTTAATAATTTCGAGGACGAAATTCTTTTAAGGGGGAAAGATTGTGACGACCCAGAATTTTTGATAATTAAAATTTGAATATTTAATTAATTTTAAATATAAATGAGTGAATTTATAGGTCGAATAAATTTTTATTTGAATTATTGGATTTAATTGAATAATTAAATCGATAATTTAATATGTTAAATTATGAAAATAATTGGAAATTGAGTTAAATATGATTGAAAATGATTTGTAAAATTTTATTTTATCATATTGAAGTTAGAACGATATTTTAGAACTTTTAAAATCGAATTAAAAGTTAATTTGTGAAAATTGAATATTTTAATATTTAAATCGACTAGTGAAAATAGCCAATTTTTGAACAGTCTCAGAATTGAACGAAACTAGTTCCATTGGATCCGTAATAGTTAGTTATTACCGGATTTAAATTTTTGTGTCAATCGGAGTTATCGTTTGATCGTGGCAGCTCGAAACGCATCGAATTATTTTTAATATTAATTTGGCGAGTTAAAATAGCCATTTTTCAAAAAGTCTCGGATTTCGACGAAACTTGTTTCATCGGATCCGTAATGTGATATTATTGTAAGGTTTCAAATTTCAAGTCGATTGGATTTACCGTTTGTCCGGTACGAATTAAAACGCCTAGAAAATCGCTTAAATCGGTTTAATTCAAATTGAACGTTTTTAGCCATAACTCGCACAGATGTCCGAATTAGCTTCCGAAACATGTTCCATTGTGTCCGGAACGCGGGGTAAACCCTAGAAACGCTGGTTACGGCGCGTGAATCGGAGTTCGGAATTCCCGGATGAATAGTGTCGTTCAAATTCCTATAAATAGACCACTACCTCTCACATAATTAAAAAAAATTTTTTTTACAAAACCCTAACCCTAAATAAACTGCAGCCGCCACTACCCTAATGAATGGCCAGTATTTCTCCTCTTTCACCCCTCAATCATTCACAATCCGTTGACATTCACGCGAAGTGTTCAACACGGAAGTCGAAGAGCATGAGGAGTACTTTAGATCCATACGGTTGAGATCTGAAACGACGTCGCGTAGGAGGAGAAAAAGGGGCCAAAACCTGCAGATTTCACACGCCATACGAGGTGGAAGGGAGGGCCGAGCCTTGTGCCATTCAGGCCGAGCATGGAGGGGGTCAAGAGCTTCCTATTGCAAGTGGTTTGATCGAGTTTCGTCGAGAAATGAGATTGCAAATTGAAACCCTAATATATGCTAATGGGTTGGGAGTGCGGCCTGTAGGGGATGTTTGCGTTTGTGAGGGAGAGGGAGATGAAGTGCACGGCTATGATTGCAAGAGAAGGGATCTCACGGCCTGTAGTTAATTAGGTTTGAAAATATAGTTAATATGTTGTAATTTATATAAATAAATTCGAGTAAACTTGTAAATTACATAACTTTTTCATACGAGTTCGAAAACGCGCGAAACCAGTTGCGTTGGAATCGTATGGACGAGCACTACGCGATGAAATTGGATTGGAGTCGTTTGGAGTTAGTGAAAATTTCATGTAAAATTAAACGTCCGTTTAATTTTATTCGAAATAAATCGCTAAAACGAAATTGAAATCAAGGTGAGAACTTCTCACTCAATCGAATCAGTTTCGATTTTATTTTAAATAGTTAGATTTAAAATATTTGAATGCATGTTTGAATGATGATTGTTATCTATTTATTGTTAAAATAGACATTATGCGCCGTTAGTAAGCGGATGTTATTTATTAAAAACATATACCGCGAATATTTCATAAACAGTGAAATTGGTATTATATATAATAGCAATATATATATATTGGCATATGTATATATTGGAGTTATTGATTTCCCGCATTTTTTGTTTAGCGGATGAGACCCTATTGCGCCGTCTATTAAACGGATAATATTTTAAATCCCATATACCGCGATAATTTCGTACTGGAGCGAAATTGGTATTGTGCTAATGTTTGTGAATGCAGGAAAACAGGTTGGAGGGATCCAACTGGATTCCTCAACAGTATTTATTTGATTTCAGATATTTTGATATTTGATGGATTATCATATCGATATATGATATCGTTGTAGTCGTGATTGACTATTTGGTATGTAGCATCATTGGACCAAATTTGGAATTTTAAAATGATTTTTAAAGTGATTTTTGAAAGAAAACGTTTATAAAATATTTTTGGAAATTGATTCATTTTAAATAAATAAACGTTATAATTTTTAAAGTTATAAAAATTATGATTTTTGAGAAATATAGTTAAAAACAGATTTTTGAGAATATGATGCTATTGATTTTATAAAAGAGTTTAATCGGGATTTTAGAATTTATTGTGAAAACTTGAAAATATAGGATTTATAAAATTTAATTATTTTATGAATCAAAAATGGTGAAATTATAAAGGAGATTAAATATGTTTTAAAGAATAATATAAATTGACTTATATTAAGAGGTTTATAAATGGATATTTATAAATTGAAATATTGACATTATAAAACGAGTTTTTATAAGTGTTTGAATGAATTGTAAATGAATTGCATAAGTGAATGAAATTTACAAATTATAAATGGTGAAGTTATAAACGAAATTTATAAATAGTAAGATTTATAAATTTTGTGAAATTATTAAAGAATATATTTGGATAAATAATTGAATCTTATAAGTTATAAGATTTATAATTATGAAGTTCAAAGAAACGATTTTTGTAAAATAATCGTTTATAAGTATTTGACTTATAATATGAACCTTTGTTTTATAATTGAGTTATAAATCGAATAGGTTAATAAAGGAATTTATAAAAGGAAGTTGTTATAAATAAATAGAAATGGGATTTATAAACGTTGTTTTATAAATTCGCAAACGACTTATTTTGATAAGTAAATTGTTGAAACCTATAAATGGAGTTATATTCACGTTTTGACTGTGAATAATCCTTTGAAATGAAATAAATAAAAGGATGAAATTTGTTAACAAAGTATATTCACGTTTTGAATAGTGAATAATATGTTAAAGAAAATGTTTGAATGAGATGTTTAAATTGAATTAAAACGATCTAACGATGTTTTAAAATGTGTTGAGATTCGAAACCATAGATTTCAACATTTATTGTTGAAATAGACGTTTTCGAGAAATAAAAGGAAATAGTGGACTATAACACTGTTGTTATAGTAAATGATTTCCGAAAGGAAATGTTTTGTATAGTATTGAGATTTATATATCTATTTTAATTTCGAATCCCTATACTAGTGATTTTGGGTTGTCGTAACGATGTTTTACGCAACATTCGTTTTGGCCCAAATAAATATGTTAAGAGAATGATTTCCTTAAAGAATGAAATATATACTTAATCTCGATTTAAGTATATTGAATATTTTCTAAGTGTTGAAAATAAATAAAATTTGTGAATTACTTATGAATAAATAAGTATGGAAATGTTTTTCCAATATAAAGTGAATATTAGAGAATTTATCTTTTTGAAGATAAATTGAAATGAATAATTGGAATCGTATATGCATGGATATTGTGAAATATAAATTCACTATGGAATTTATAAAAGAAAGTGGAATCTGTTTAAAAATAAATATCGATTTATTTTTGAAGTGTGAAATTATATATCTAGTAAAGATATTTTTGGAAAATAAATAATTTGGAAAATTATTTGGAATCTGGTGATGTGTGCATATCCATTGATAGTTCAATAACCGACTATCAATATTTCACTTTGAATGGGTAATTGATGTGATTTGTTTGAATTTGAATGCCACGCTTATTTTTGAATAAGCGCTCACTATTCGGGTTAACGGGGAAAGGACCATGGGGTCGTAAAACCCATTCCGAATATGTGATACGTCGTTATGAATTGCATTGAAGATCGGTGTTGAAGACCCGGTATTTGCGAGAGCGATAGGATGACCTGTCGATTGACTCTGCACCGAGTTGCTCCGGTATAGAGTTCTCCATATGTGATGGTGTAACGACCCGTAAATTTTCGATAATTAAAATAGCTAATTTAATAAGATTTCGTGATTTAATGTTAGAAAAAATTTGTAATTCATTTGGAATAATAATAACTGGAATGAATTGCAACGATAATTATCCAAGTAATGAAAAATAAAGCTACTTAGTGAATGCCTTTGCAATCAATAGTTGAATAGGATAATAAATGTTGGATTCATTGGGTATAATAGAGTAATTGATTGATAAGTAAAATCTATTTGGAATCAAATATTGAATATTGAACAGGTAAATTGTTTAAATTAAATATTTGGAAATTATTGAACAATTTAATAATGGGGATTTGAATAACCGTATAATGGAAATAGTTGTTCTAAAATTTTAACTCGTTTCAAAAGTTAAATTTTATAAGTTCGTTTTGAATATTTCAAAGGATAGTGATTTAAGAATAATCAAATTTGTTAAATTTAATATTACGAATGTTTAAATAAATTAAATTTCGAATTTGATATGATTAATTGGATATTGAAATTTAATATTTGAAAATAGAGTGAATATTTGAAATTTGATTTAATATGATTCAAATTGGTTTCCAAAATGAATGTAAGTTATATTTGGATTTTAATAGAGTTAATAAGATTTTAAAACTGGAATTTATTGGATAAATTGAATAACGGGTTTAATATGATTAAAAATGATTTGTAAAATTTTATTTTATCATATTGGATTTATAGTGATGTTATAGAACTTTTAAAATTGAATTTAAAATTTATTTGTGAAAATTGAATATTTTAATATTTAATTTTCGACTGGAAAATAGCCAATTTTTGAACAGTCTCAGAATTGGACAAAACTAGTTCCATTGGATCCGTAATAGTTAGTTATTATCGGATTTCAATTTTCGTAGCAATCGGAGTTGTCGTTTGACCGTGGCAGCTCGAAACGCGTTGAAATTGTTTTAATATTAATTTGGCGAGTTAAAATAGTCATTTTTCAAACGGTCTCGGATTTCGACGAAACTAGTTTCATTGGATCCGTAATGTGATATTATTGTAAGATTTCAAATTTCAAGTCAAACGGATTTACCGTTTGTCCGGGGCAAGCCAAAACGCATAGAAATTCGTTTAATCGGTTTAATTTAAAATTGATCGTTTATTGCCGTAACTCACACATACGATCGAATTAGCTTCCGAAACATGTTCCATTGCGTCCGGAATGGGGGTAAAACCTTATAAACGCCTGGCGGCACGTCTCGATTGGAGTTCGGATGATTTTGGACCTACCTATATAAATACGCACGCAAACCGAGACAGTTTTATTATTATTTTAACCCAGAAACCCTAATTGACTTCAGCCCTAGCCGCCATTTCCTGAATCAATGGCCACGAAATTCGAAACTTCTTCCTCATTTTCCTCTCAATCCATCAACAATTAGCAAAAACTCTCAACTACAAAGTTGTAGAGGACGATGAAAGCTTCAAATCCATACGGAGATGATCGAAAACGGAGCTTCGAATCAACGGGAAATCGTGTAGGAAGGGGCTGCGTTTTTCACGTTTTTCAAGGTGATAGGGGAGGCCGAGTTCAACATGGTGGCAGCCGATGGTGGCTCTCGAGCGGGGCTTCGCAACGATGGTCTCTGATCAACTTCCCGACGCTTGTGGTGGTCGCAAAATGGAACCCTAGTTTGAAGCTTGATGGGTTCTCATGCGTGCGTTTCCTGTAGAAGTAACGTGAGGTAGGAGGAAGAACGCGCACGGCTTGGATTTGCAGGCTTTGAGATGGATGGCCCAGATCTGTTAGGGTTAGAAATAAAATAAAAGTTGTATATTATTTATATTTCAATTTGTGTAAACTTCTAAAATGCATAACTTTTTCATACGAGGTCGAAAACGCGCGAAACTTTTTGCGTTGGAATCGTATGGACGAGCTCTACGCAACGGAGCTGGATTGGAATCATTTGGTGCAAGAGAAAATTTTGAGTTAAATCGAACGTCGTTCGATTTGATTTAAAATCGTAAAAATCAAGGTGAGTGTTTTATAACGCTCACACCGTACTAAATATTTTATGATAGTTAAATTTGATATTATGAAGTGTTATGATTTTATTTGTCGTTGTTTGGTAAAAATTTAATTGTCATATAGCTTCTCATTTGCATTAACCGTTGAAAAATTAAATTGACAGTTAAATTGAAATTAAAATTGAATTGCGATTAAATTACCTGACATTGATAACTATGAAACTGCCATGAATTGTATTGTTTATTGGATGATGTATTTTGATGGATGCTATTGGTTGATAATTGAATGTATGGATGTTTATTTGCTTATATAGATCCTGTTATGCATACATATGATACTGAGATTAATTTAAGTAATGTATACTCATCCCTGACATTTAATTGAAATAAATAATTACTTGGCCATAGGATAGAAAATTATATACGGACACCGAATTTGCTAAATTAATAATTTTTGAAATCGTCGATTTGAAATTTATTTAAATGTTTCGATTTAAAAGTGATAAATAGAAATCAATTTAGATTGAATTTCGAAAATCTATTTATTTTAAAGATTGAACATTATTTCGAGCTTTGAATATTACTAAGTAAAAGTGATATGAAAATGATATTTTGAAATCGAGTTTGGAATTGAATCATATTTGGAATTTGGATTTAAACTTGAATATTGTTGGAAATTTTGTTAAGTGTTATAAATTGATATTTTGAGAAATCAAGCTCCAAATCGATATAAATTGAAATTGAATTAATTAAAGGTGAATGTAGAATTGAATTGATTTGAAGTAAAAGTTGACATTGTTTTGAATTGAAATCGAAATTGAATCGGTAGAATGGAAATTGAAATTGATTTGAATTGGGAAGTTATAATTGAAATGGATTGATTTTGAAGCTGTTTTAATTTGTTTTCAAAATTACTCTGTTATATAAACCATTTTGAATACTTAAATTATTTTAATCTATTTTAAATCTACTTAACCCAATTTAAATTATTTTAAACTAATTTATCTATTTTTAAATCCATTTTAAAGATTTAAGTGTTTTTAACTATTTTGATTATTTAAAACTACTTTTAAACTACTTAAAACTATTTTTCTAAAATCCTAAGCTGGTCAATAAGGTGAAATGTTTATATTTAAATCTTTAATTTAAATATGAAATCTGATATTTTGAAAGATACGATGATATTTGAATGGATTTGATTTTTGAAGCAAATATGATATTTTGATATCAATTATGAATCGATTTGAAATATAAAGAGCCAAAGGTGTAATAATACGTAGTTATTAAAGAGACCGGGATCGGATATGGACATACTCTCTGTCGATACCGAAAACCACTTTAATAACTATTATACGCGGAGTGTTGATCCAGAATGAAGTGGATGGTTTGGTGAACGCGTTGACTGAAGAAAGAGAACGATTATTGGATGACCCCTGACATGACTAAAACAGGAGCCGCGCCGGGCCATTGAGGTTCGCCACCTCTAGCGGACACACTTCTTCGATACCATATCTATTACATTTGTGATGCGATTTGGGTGCACCCCTTGATTTGGGAGTGTTGTTTCGCGGTGTTGGGGTAGCTGCTGGCTATGCCCAACATCAGTCCGGATCACGCAACTACTAGTATCCTAGTTGGTATCGCCTCATGTACCTTGTCATACTGATTATCCTATTCGCGACCACTACGTTTTGATTTGTACCTTGAGTATATGGATTGCCCTCTGGTGACTTCCGGTTTTGGGGAAACTACGGTCTGGTATATGCTTTTGGGAATATAAAATGTGTTAAGGGGGATTATGGTAACGCCTTAACGCTATTTTGATACTTTATATTACTGATAGACATTATCTACTTAGCGTATATTACTACATAGTAGATAGTTTCACGGATCCTTGAGAGATGGAAAATCCCGTAACATCTCTTGAGTTATTGCACGCACGTTGACACTGGATATGAGATGTCAAACCCCGTAAACATCTCTGACGCCGTTACACTCATATTTATTTACGATTGATTTAACTTTCATAAGGATATTTTAGTCCTGACTCGAGTGTTTTGTCTTTTCATTACGCTCGGGTCAGTCCTGAGTTTTCAGTTAGGTTGAAGATCATTTCCTTGGAGGACGGAGACGAAGATTTGGTATATTATCTACTACTATTATATTCATTCCATTCCGCTGCATTGTTGTATGATATTTGTTGTGTATGTAACTCTGATAAATGTTGTATAATAATAATCAAATGTATTCATTTCAAATGTATTCATTTAATTAACAGCTTCATGAACTGTTATTTTATTATTATACTTTAGCCTTCCGCTGTGAGATTCTGGTTGTTTCATTTCCTTTATTTCCCTTCCTTTTCTTTTCTCAATTACCCCAATAACTATCTGCCCTTTTAATGGTTTGAAATCGACATGTGTATTTGATCGTCGGTTTAAACTGTCCAAAAAGGCGGGTCGTTACAGTTGGTATCAGAGCATTGGTTTAACGATAAACCTTGGCTCTAGTGGGGAATAACTCATTGAAATAGAGGTAAACTATATGAATGAGTTGAGTGTATATGAGAGAGCGTACTTGTTATTTGATATAAAATGGTTTTATATTGTGTTAATTTGTTCCGTTGAGTATTTATGAATTCTGGTTGATACTTGGGACGCCAAGGCGTCGATAGGAATTTCTAAACACTCGAATAGGACAAACCAACACAATATCATTTTGGAATATATTTTATATAAAAGAATTATTTGAATATTTATTCATTTTGATTGAATTGATTGTTAGGAGATGATAATATTAGATTATTATCGTTATTGTTTGATCAGTCAATATTTACAACAATTGATTAAATAACAATGGATTTAGGAAAATGAAATCTTGTAAACACAATTGATAATGAATATAAATGAATTTTAACTTGGATTTGGGAATTTAAATTCCGGTGTTTGAGATTGACTTACAAGAATTTGAAAAATATAATATGAGCATTATATGATAGTATAATTGAGTTGAAATTGTTTTCGAAGGATTTTTTTTATGATAAGTGTTATATTCCCTACTCTTGACGTTAGAAAATGATTTCGGTGATGAGTGCACGCATCATCGGCGTTTATTTTCGAGAGTCCGAGTGGGGGAGACCACTTAATAGCTTGTCTAAACCTTGTTTTGATTCAAATTTATTTTATTTTGTATTCTCTATAGTATGATTTGATATATAAATTATATAAGTATATATTATTTCAAAACTTGATTTGAAATGAAACCGGGATTGGAATTCTTAAGTCCTTTAAAAATTAATGATTTTTTTTAAATGATTGAAATGAATTTAGACTTGAATCATTAAGGAACTTCTGAATTGTGAAATGAGAAATGAACCTAAGAGCTAAGTAAAAAATATCAATTGTAGTAGAAATCCTTAGAATTAGGAAATCATGAACTTAAAATAAAAGTGAAACTGTAAAACTCGCGTAGTATTAAAATTCATTCTATAGCATAGATATAACTTACCAAAATATTTAAGAAGTTCAAAAATGTTATATGAATTGTTAATTGGATAATATACAAGTATAGGTTTGAATAATGAAATATGCATTTAATTAATGGTTTGCAAATATAAATAAAATTGTTAGTAATAATTGGAATTTAAATTAACATTTAAAGGTGATTCACAATTATGTTAATATAAAATGGAAATACTATATGTGAATGTAAATGTGAAAAAAATTATAGTGAAATTTAAGTAATGACTTAAGAATTAATAAATTGAAAATTCAACTTTAAATGGAAAGAAGTTGTATGTTGTTTAACTACATTATATTTGCATAACTATAACTTACCAAATACTTAAAAGGTTTAAAATGCTAATAAGGATAGTAGAGAAATAATATACTAGTGAGAGAGTGAAAAATAAAATGTGAAGATCTATTTGATAGTTGTAAATATAAAAGAAATTTAAGCGGTAAAATTAATGATATATATAAGCGAATGAATAAAATTTAAACTTAATGAAATATAGAATTGGTAAATGGAAACTAATTAAATTTGAATATAACTAAATGTCTATAAGCTTGGAAGTGTATGAAATTAAAATTGACTTGGAAATGTATAATTGATTTAGTGTAGATTTTGGATGAATGTTAATGTTTGATATGCATTGGTTGTTAGACGGATGATAATTGATTAAGTAGAATTCATTAGTGTTAATGGAATTGAATAAACGGAATAAAATTTTAAAATAATTAACTTCAAATTTGAAGCAAAGTGAAATTAAATATAATTGAATTCAATTTAAATTGAAGCAAATTGACTTGAATTAAAAATGTGAATGAAACAAACTTGAATAAATCGGAAACAAATTGATTGTAAACCTATTGTGTGGATGAATAAGAAAATAAATGACTTTGTGTTTATGATTGTTCTTTAGAAAATTTGAAGTTTGATGGTTTGTACTTTGAAATAATAGAAGCAAATTTTTGGAAAAAATCCAAAATTGT
Organism: Allium cepa; assembly: GCA_030765085.1. NCBI lineage: Eukaryota > Viridiplantae > Streptophyta > Magnoliopsida > Asparagales > Amaryllidaceae > Allium > Allium cepa. Next base: position 316,270,323 of record CM060931.1, read on the forward strand.
CCAATATATGCTGAAACGAAAACAACCATAACTTTTAAATGGCTGAACGGAATTCGACGCTTTTGGACTTTTCGAAAAGCTTAGAAACTATAGCACAACTTTTATTTAGAGTGTCTTGAGAAATTCCTTTGTCTACTAGGTTAAAAACTTGAATGTTACTCGCTGTCCTGTGTAAAAAAAATAAGTAAAATCTGAACCATACAACCTTAGTATTTTCGCCATATCTTTTGACTGGTTTATCGGATTTTGATGATCTTGCCCTTTCTGGAAAACTAAGAACTTAAGCTAAAACTTTTATTTTAAGTATTTTGTGTTTTAATGTCGTTTAGAAGGTCTAAAACGTGGGTGAACGTCGCGGACCTGCACAATTCATTGCCCAGGCTGAGGCATATCCCCTAAGTAAAACGGCCATAACTTTTGAATGGACGATCTGAATTCGATGATATTGGACATTCCGGAAAGCCTGAAATGAATGCAACAACTTTTGTTTAGATTCGGTTGTCAAATTTTACAGTTTAGTTGACCTAAAGCTAAGATTTGTTTGCTGTCCAGAAATTGAAATCTCAGTTTTGAAGCTAAATATGTTATATATATGTTGTATAGGCTAAGTATAGCGATCTATCTTTATATGCATGGTTCTAACTTAGTTATTGAGCATTTTAGTAGGTAGCAAAGGGGTTGCGCTTCGTTTTGGAGCTCGCTTCTACGCTAATCGCATAATGTAAGTAAAATGCTAATAAATGCTAAATAAAAGGTACGCTTACGGTTTTATATGATATTGGTGATATTTATATGTTGTTTCCCCACATATGGGATGCCTCATCATTGAGATGAGATGTATATTTGTGATATATATGCTATTATATTTTTTCCGATCGAGCCGCGCAAATGAGACTCTGCCGAAATTTTCCGAAAAATCCGGGTGTTAGAAAATTTTTCAAGTTTTAAAATTTTTTTATAACTTGTTTTGATTACTAACTTTTAATGTTAGGAAGCCGTTTGGAGTAACTTAGTGGAAGCGTAGTTATGACTTTATGAATGGAATTTCATTGTTTTATAAGTGGATAATTTTGAATAAAAATATATCAAATGTTGAATTCTATACTTAGTTCTTTTTCCCTTCTTTTTCCTTTTCGGGGACGAAAAGTTTTGAGTGGGGGAGAGTGTAACGACCCGTAAATTTTCGATAATTAAAATAGCTAATTTAATAAGATTTCGTGATTTAATGTTAGAAAAAATTTGTAATTCATTTGGAATAATAATAACTGGAATGAATTGCAACGATAATTATCCAAGTAATGAAAAATAAAGCTACTTAGTGAATGCCTTTGCAATCAATAGTTGAATAGGATAATAAATGTTGGATTCATTGGGTATAATAGAGTAATTGATTGATAAGTAAAATCTATTTGGAATCAAATATTGAATATTGAACAGGTAAATTGTTTAAATTAAATATTTGGAAATTATTGAACAATTTAATAATGGGGATTTGAATAACCGTATAATGGAAATAGTTGTTCTAAAATTTTAACTCGTTTCAAAAGTTAAATTTTATAAGTTCGTTTTGAATATTTCAAAGGATAGTGATTTAAGAATAATCAAATTTGTTAAATTTAATATTACGAATGTTTGAATAAATTAAATTTCGAATTTGATATGATTAATTGGATATTGAAATTTAATATTTGAAAATAGAGTGAATATTTGAAATTTGATTTAATATGATTCAAATTGGTTTCCAAAATGAATGTAAGTTATATTTGGATTTTAATAGAGTTAATAAGATTTTAAAACTGGAATTTATTGGATAAATTGCATAACGGGTTTAATATGATTAAAAATGATTTGTAAAATTTTATTTTATCATATTGGAGTTATAGTGATGTTATAGAACTTTTAAAATTGAATTTAAAATTTATTTGTGAAAATTGAATATTTTAATATTTAATTTTCGACTGGAAAATAGCCAATTTTTGAACAGTCTCAGAATTGGACAAAACTAGTTCCATTGGATCCGTAATAGTTAGTTATTATCGGATTTCAATTTTCGTAGCAATCGGAGTTGTCGTTTGACCGTGGCAGCTCGAAACGCGTTGAAATTGTTTTAATATTAATTTGGCGAGTTAAAATAGTCATTTTTCAAACGGTCTCGGATTTCGACGAAACTAGTTTCATTGGATCCGTAATGTGATATTATTGTAAGATTTCAAATTTCAAGTCAAACGGATTTACCGTTTGTCCGGGGCAAGCCAAAACGCATAGAAATTCGTTTAATCGGTTTAATTTAAAATTGATCGTTTATTGCCGTAACTCACACATACGATCGAATTAGCTTCCGAAACATGTTCCATTGCGTCCGGAATGGGGGTAAAACCTTATAAACGCCTGGCGGCACGTCTCGATTGGAGTTCGGATGATTTTGGACCTACCTATATAAATACGCACGCAAACCGAGACAGTTTTATTATTATTTTAACCCAGAAACCCTAATTGACTTCAGCCCTAGCCGCCATTTCCTGAATCAATGGCCACGAAATTCGAAACTTCTTCCTCATTTTCCTCTCAATCCATCAACAATTAGCAAAAACTCTCAACTACAAAGTTGTAGAGGACGATGAAAGCTTCAAATCCATACGGAGATGATCGAAAACGGAGCTTCGAATCAACGGGAAATCGTGTAGGAAGGGGCTGCGTTTTTCACGTTTTTCAAGGTGATAGGGGAGGCCGAGTTCAACATGGTGGCAGCCGATGGTGGCTCTCGAGCGGGGCTTCGCAACGATGGTCTCTGATCAACTTCCCGACGCTTGTGGTGGTCGCAAAATGGAACCCTAGTTTGAAGCTTGATGGGTTCTCATGCGTGCGTTTCCTGTAGAAGTAACGTGAGGTAGGAGGAAGAACGCGCACGGCTTGGATTTGCAGGCTTTGAGATGGATGGCCCAGATCTGTTAGGGTTAGAAATAAAATAAAAGTTGTATATTATTTATATTTCAATTTGTGTAAACTTCTAAAATGCATAACTTTTTCATACGAGGTCGAAAACGCGCGAAACTTTTTGCGTTGGAATCGTATGGACGAGCTCTACGCAACGGAGCTGGATTGGAATCATTTGGTGCAAGAGAAAATTTTGAGTTAAATCGAACGTCGTTCGATTTGATTTAAAATCGTAAAAATCAAGGTGAGTGTTTTATAACGCTCACACCGTACTAAATATTTTATGATAGTTAAATTTGATATTATGAAGTGTTATGATTTTATTTGTCGTTGTTTGGTAAAAATTTAATTGTCATATAGCTTCTCATTTGCATTAACCGTTGAAAAATTAAATTGACAGTTAAATTGAAATTAAAATTGAATTGCGATTAAATTACCTGACATTGATAACTATGAAACTGCCATGAATTGTATTGTTTATTGGATGATGTATTTTGATGGATGCTATTGGTTGATAATTGAATGTATGGATGTTTATTTGCTTATATAGATCCTGTTATGCATACATATGATACTGAGATTAATTTAAGTAATGTATACTCATCCGTGACATTTAATTGAAATAAATAATTACTTGGCCATAGGATAGAAAATTATATACGGACACCGAATTTGCTAAATTAATAATTTTTGAAATCGTCGATTTGAAATTTATTTAAATGTTTCGATTTAAAAGTGATAAATAGAAATCAATTTAGATTGAATTTCGAAAATCTATTTATTTTAAAGATTGAACATTATTTCGAGCTTTGAATATTACTAAGTAAAAGTGATATGAAAATGATATTTTGAAATCGAGTTTGGAATTGAATCATATTTGGAATTTGGATTTAAACTTGAATATTGTTGGAAATTTTGTTAAGTGTTATAAATTGATATTTTGAGAAATCAAGCTCCAAATCGATATAAATTGAAATTTAATTAATTAAAGGTGAATGTAGAATTGAATTGATTTGAAGTAAAAGTTGACATTGTTTTGAATTGAAATCGAAATTGAATCGGTAGAATGGAAATTGAAATTGATTTGAATTGGGAAGTTATAATTGAAATGGATTGATTTTGAAGCTGTTTTAATTTGTTTTCAAAATTACTCTGTTATATAAACCATTTTGAATACTTAAATTATTTTAATCTATTTTAAATCTACTTAACCCAATTTAAATTATTTTAAACTAATTTATCTATTTTTAAATCCATTTTAAAGATTTAAGTGTTTTTAACTATTTTGATTATTTAAAACTACTTTTAAACTACTTAAAACTATTTTTCTAAAATCCTAAGCTGGTCAATAAGGTGAAATGTTTATATTTAAATCTTTAATTTAAATATGAAATCTGATATTTTGAAAGATACGATGATATTTGAATGGATTTGATTTTTGAAGCAAATATGATATTTTGATATCAATTATGAATCGATTTGAAATATAAAGAGCCAAAGGTGTAATAATACGTAGTTATTAAAGAGACCGGGATCGGATATGGACATACTCTCTGTCGATACCGAAAACCACTTTAATAACTATTATACGCGGAGTGTTGATCCAGAATGAAGTGGATGGTTTGGTGAACGCGTTGACTGAAGAAAGAGAACGATTATTGGATGACCCCTGACATGACTAAAACAGGAGCCGCGCCGGGCCATTGAGGTTCGCCACCTCTAGCGGACACACTTCTTCGATACCATATCTATTACATTTGTGATGCGATTTGGGTGCACCCCTTGATTTGGGAGTGTTGTTTCGCGGTGTTGGGGTAGCTGCTGGCTATGCCCAACATCAGTCCGGATCACGCAACTACTAGTATCCTAGTTGGTATCGCCTCATGTACCTTGTCATACTGATTATCCTATTCGCGACCACTACGTTTTGATTTGTACCTTGAGTATATGGATTGCCCTCTGGTGACTTCCGGTTTTGGGGAAACTACGGTCTTGTATATGCTTTTGGGAATATAAAATGTGTTAAGGGGGATTATGGTAACGCCTTAACGCTATTTTGATACTTTATATTACTGATAGACATTATCTACTTAGCGTATATTACTACATAGTAGATAGTTTCACGGATCCTTGAGAGATGGAAAATCCCGTAACATCTCTTGAGTTATTGCACGCACGTTGACACTGGATATGAGATGTCAAACCCCATAAACATCTCTGACGCCGTTACACTCATATTTATTTACGATTGATTTAACTTTCATAAGGATATTTTAGTCCTGACTCGAGTGTTTTGTCTTTTCATTACGCTCGGGTCAGTCCTGAGTTTTCAGTTAGGTTGAAGATCATTTCCTTGGAGGACGGAGACGAAGATTTGGTATATTATCTACTACTATTATATTCATTCCATTCCGCTGCATTGTTGTATGATATTTGTTGTGTATGTAACTCTGATAAATGTTGTATAATAATAATCAAATGTATTCATTTCAAATGTATTCATTTAATTAACAGCTTCATGAACTGTTATTTTATTATTATACTTTAGCCTTCCGCTGTGAGATTCTGGTTGTTTCATTTCCTTTATTTCCCTTCCTTTTCTTTTCTCAATTACCCCAATAACTATCTGCCCTTTTAATGGTTTGAAATCGACATGTGTATTTGATCGTCGGTTTAAACTGTCCAAAAAGGCGGGTCGTTACAGATGGTGAATCCGATCAGGATTGTGAATATTCGGATTGCAAGGACTTCTTTGTAAGTGCCTTCAGTTTCGTTCGAGCCCGGAACAGACTTGTATGGATTGTATGTCTGACATTACAAGCTGAGATATAAAGCAGATTTCATTCAAATATATTTCTGTTGGTGGCGGAGAATTTATTCTTTTAGCTTAACACCCTTCTCTGAGACGTACGAGCTCAGAGGTTATGTAGTTGAATGTTATCAGCGATATATTCCCAATTTGGTAATGTGACATGCTGAGTGTTGCTGTAAATGATCATTGTGTTGATTATTTGTGATAGGATCATTTATTTGATCGTCTATCTTGGTGATCATTTCTATGATCATTTGTTGACCCAAAGCATGGCTTTTTTATAAAGTATGTTTTTGTGGACGTGACTTCGTCGAGCCTCACACCCCGTGAATGGTCAAAACAGGAAAGATGCGGCAAGGTTATGAGGGGTAGCGCCCTTTAGGATGTGTGCATTTCCTTCTGGAAAAGGGTGGTATCATGGTATGGAGCCCAGATACTTACTCATGTTGAAAACACTTTGTTATGATTGTGTGAATTGATTACGAGCGCTCGGTGAAAAGGTCCCAAAGGACCGGGGGATGGCATATTCGGTCAGTTGTTACCCAGTTAGGGGTAACCCGGCCTTGTGTTGGTAGAGATCCGGTTTGGTTCTCGGGGATGTCCATCCAGAGGCATTCTCATGTGGCAATGGGAAGTTCCTTGGCCTGATCATTCGTTGGAAATCCAAAGAAACAATACGTGACTTGTACGGTATTAGTTGTAGAACCTATCATTCACTTATGGTGGCGCCCCACTGTTTGGATGGTAGCTATAGTAGGCATACGATAATGGTCGTATGTTGGCTAAGATTTATATTCTACTTTCGAAATGAATTTCTTCTACACTATGCACTAGTAATAATATCAAATGTTATTTTAAATGCGTATGAAGCATCTTTGACTATCATAAGGAGAAATCTCCTCCGATTCTGCGTTTGCATTATGTGTGTGTGCGGGAGGCCTTATGGTAGTCTCATTTTTAAAAGCATTGCGAATTGAAATAAAAATATCTCTCTATTTTGATTTTAAAGATAAATAAACTGTTTTGAGTTCTCACACCAGTCACATGACTGACTTGGAGTTTATTGTTTTCCTTCCTAAACTCTGGGTGCCCACCAATTTCCACACGGGCAGTCGAGAGTTAAGGTTTATCAGGATATTCTGGAGTTGCTGGAGGCAAGCTGGATGGCATGGCGTATTACTAGTTTATATAGTATTTCTTTTCCGCTGCACTGTTTGATGTTGTATATTGTTGTACACTCTGATGATATGATGTAATGAAATGTGAGGTAATGTAATAACTGATATAGTTCTTTGTTTAAAGATTATTCATTATTTATTATATGTTGTTCCGCTGCGAATTGTGAGATTCTGATGTTGTTCTGTTGTTTTCTGTTTTGTTTCCTCCCTATTCTCTTTTTCTTCTATTTTAAAATTTTCTATTTTTCTGTTCCGTTCTATTTTCTATTCTCTCCTCTCTCAATGTTTTCTCTATTTTCTTTCTGTTCTGTTCTCTGTTTTCTTTTCTCCCTATCTTCTATCTTCTTATCTCTTCTTCTGTCTTTTTCTTCTTTCTTAAACCATAACATTTCGGGTTTCCGGCCTTCGATTTCTCGGCAGTCGATAAAGTGAGTATCGATGTTGAATTTTCGAAACTCGAAAATTTTCGGGGCGTTACATTTGGTATCAGAGCTTATGGTTAAGCGACAACCATGGTTCTGTTGGGTATTACTCATTAGAGATAGAGTCAGTAGTACTCTAGAGTGAGTTTGAGTGTAATAATAGCTATGAGAGCGTATTTGTTAGTGAATATAAATTGTTTTATATTGTGATGATTGGTTTGTTGAGTGGCATATGAACTTTCGTCAGCGTGGTCTGGACAACTATGCCGAAGGGGTTTTATAAACACTTGAATAGAACAATTCGACATAATATTGATTTTAAATTGGGTAAATGAAATAATTTTACCTTGATTATATTTTATATGTAAAGAAAATAATTTTTCAAAATTATTAAAGTATATAAGTTGATTGTTTAGTTGAATTGAATAATCTAAATTGAAGAATAATTGTATAAGCAAAAGAATTATAAGAATTGAATTATAATTAAAGTAATTTACAATTATGAAATAAACTTATATATATAAGAAGTGAAACTAATGAATATATTTATGAATATGAGTTGTAAGTAAAAGTGAATTTAAAGTTAAATGGAAATTACTTTAGAATTGAAATCTGAATTTATTTACAAGTGGGAATTTAAGTTATGTAAATGAAATTCAACTTTTTAATTGAATTGAATTAATGGATTGAATGTTAATCAATTGAATGTAAATGAAATTGATATGAAATAATGAATATAAGTGTTAATTCATTAAAATCTAATGTTATTGGAAGTTGAATAATTGAATAAAAATCAATTTAATTAAACCAATTGTAAGCAAAGGAATTTGGTTGTAATTAATATACATTGGTTGTTATATGATTGTTAGATGATTGTGTATAATTCATTAAGTGTTAATGAAATTGAATTAATGAAATTGAAAGCTAAAGTAATTGAAATCCAATTGGAAGTTAAATGAATCTTGAATGAAATTGAATTTGATTTGGAAGTGAACCAACTTGAATATGAATTAGTGAATATAAACTAATTGAAAATGAATGTTAGTAAGAACATCCACTGTTAATGAATCAAATGTGATTAAATTGAAAACCCATTTCATTGAATATTATGAGAATATGAATGAATATTTATTGGTTATGAATGTTAGTTGGTTGATGTTTGCATTTGTTGCCTTTACTACATTTGCTATGTTAACATATATAGTTATTATGTTGCTATATGTTGTATATCGATACTATTGTCATATATGCATGGTTCTCATGTTGTTTGTTGAGTGATTAGTAGGTGCGGATCGCGTTTGCTTCGCATTTGGAGCTCGCTTTCGCGCTATATTAGCCGTATATGCTTGCTAATAAAATATAAGTTATATATCTCGGATTACATACCGTACTTTTACAAATTTTTCCCTGCGGGATGCCTCATTACTTGATGAGATGTATATTTGTGATATATATACTGTCATTTTTTTTTCGGATCGAGCCGCGCAAAGGAGACTATGGCGAATTTTTCCGGAAATTTAAGGCGTTAGAAATTTTTTTTGAAAAAATTGGAAAATTTTGAAAACTTTAACTTTTATTTGGAATTGAAAGTTAAACAATAGTAGTTGTTTTTGAAAAGATAACTAAGTATGATTTTGAAAACTTAGTAAAGCTATTGTAAGAAGTTTTAATTATGAATTTTTGAAAAATTAATAGATTCTATAACTTTTCTTACTTAATAATTTCGAGGACGAAATTCTTTTAAGGGGGAAAGATTGTAACGACCCAGAATTTTTGATAATTAAAATTTGAATATTTAATTAATTTTAAATATAAATGAGTGAATTTATAGGTCGAATAAATTTTTATTTGAATTATTGGATTTAATTGAATAATTAGATCGATAATTTAATATGTTAAATTATGAAAATAATTGGAAATTGAGTTAAATATGATTGAAAATGATTTGTAAAATTTTATTTTATCATATTGAAGTTAGAACGATATTTTAGAACTTTTAAAATCGAATTAAAAGTTAATTTGTGAAAATTGAATATTTTAATATTTAAATCGACTAGTGAAAATAGCCAATTTTTGAACAGTCTCAGAATTGAACGAAACCAGTTCCATTGGATCCGTAATAGTTAGTTATTACCGGATTTAAATTTTCGTGTCAATCGGAGTTATCATTTGATCGTGGCAGCTCGAAACGCATCGAATTATTTTTAATATTAATTTGGCGAGTTAAAATAGCCATTTTTCAAAAAAGTCTCGGATTTCGACGAAACTAGTTTCATCGGATCCGTAATGTGATATTATTGTAAGGTTTCAAATTTCAAGTCGATTGGATTTATCGTTTGTCCGGTACGAATTAAAACGCCTAGAAAATCGCTTAAATTGGTTTAATTCAAATTGAACGTTTTTAGCCATAACTCGCACAGATGTCCGAATTAGCTTCCGAAACCTGTTCCATTGTGTCCGGAACGCTGGGCAAACCCTAGAAACGCTGGTTACGGCGCGTGAATCGGAGTTCGGAATTCCCGGATGAATAGTGTCGTTCAAATTCCTATAAATAGACCCCTACCTCTCACATAATTAAAAAAAATTTTTTTTTACAAAACCCTAACCCTAAATAAACTGCAGCCGCCACTAACATAATGAATGGCTAGTATTTCTCCTCTTTCTCCCCTCAATCATTCACAATCCGTTGACATTCACGCGAAGTGTTCAACACGGAAGTCGAAGAGCATGAGGAGTACTTTAGATCCATACGGTTGAGATCTGAAACGACGTTGCGTAGGAGGAGAAAAAGGGGCCGAAACCTGCAGATTTCGCACGCCATACGAGGTGGAAGGGAGGGCCGAGCCTTGTGCCATTCAGGCCGAGCATGGAGGGGGTCAAGAGCTTCCTATTGCAAGTGGTTTGATCGAGTTTCGTCGAGAAATGAGATTGCAAATTGAAACCCTAATATATGCTAATGGGTTGGGAGTGCGGCCTGTAGGGGATGTTTGCGTTTGTGAGGGAGAGGGAGATGAAGTGCACGGCTATGATTGCAAGAGAAGGGATCTCACGGCCTGTAGTTAATTAGGTTTGAAAATATAGTTAATATGTTGTAATTTATATAAATAAATTCGAGTAAACTTGTAAATTACATAACTTTTTCATACGAGTTCGAAAACGCGCGAAACCAGTTGCGTTGGAATCGTATGGACAAGCACTACACGATGAAATTGGATTGGAGTCGTTTGGAGTTAGTGAAAATTTCGTGTAAAATTAAACGTCCGTTTAATTTTATTCGAAATAAATCGCTAAAACGAAATTGAAATCAAGGTGAGAACTTCTCACTCAATCGAATCAGTTTCGATTTTATTTTAAATAGTTAGATTTAAAATATTTGAATGCATGTTTGAATGATGATTGTTATCTATTTATTGTTAAAATAGACATTATGCGCCGTTAGTAAGCGGATGTTATTTATTAAAAACATATACCGCGAATATTTCATAAACAGTGAAATTGGTATTATATATAATAGCAATATATATATATATTGGCATATGTATATATTGGAGTTATTGATTTCCCGCATTTTTTGTTTAGCGGATGAGACCCTATTGCGCCGTCTATTAAACGGATAATATTTTAAATCCCATATACCGCGATAATTTCGTACTGGAGCGAAATTGGTATTGTGCTAATGTTTGTGAATGCAGGAAAACAGGTTGGAGGGATCCAACTGGATTCCTCAACAGTATTTATTTGATTTCAGATATTTTGATATTTGATGGATTATCATATCGATATATGATATCGTTGTAGTCGTGATTGACTATTTGGTATGTAGCATCATTGGACCAAATTTGGAATTTTAAAATGATTTTTAAAGTGATTTTTGAAAGAAAACGTTTATAAAATATTTTTGGAAATTGATTCATTTTAAATAAATAAACGTTATAATTTTTAAAGTTATAAAAATTATGATTTTTGAGAAATATAGTTAAAAACAGATTTTTGAGAATATGATGCTATTGATTTTATAAAAGAGTTTAATCGGGATTTTAGAATTTATTGTGAAAAGTTGAAAATATAGGATTTATAAAATTTAATTATTTTATGAATCAAAAATGGTGAAATTATAAAGGAGATTAAATATGTTTTAAAGAATAATATAAATTGACTTATATTAAGAGGTTTATAAATGGATATTTATAAATTGAAATATTGACATTATAAAACGAGTTTTTATAAGTGTTTGAATGAATTGTAAATGAATTGCATAAGTGAATGAAATTTACAAATTATAAATGGTGAAGTTATAAACGAAATTTATAAATAGTAAGATTTATAAATTTTGTGAAATTATTAAAGAATATATTTGGATAAATAATTGAATCTTATAAGTTATAAGATTTATAATTATGAAGTTCAAAGAAACGATTTTTGTAAAATAATCGTTTATAAGTATTTGACTTATAATATGAACCTTTGTTTTATAATTGAGTTATAAATCGAATAGGTTAATAAAGGAATTTATAAAAGGAAGTTGTTATAAATAAATAGAAATGGGATTTATAAACGTTGTTTTATAAATTCGCAAACGACTTATTTTGATAAGTAAATTGTTGAAACCTATAAATGGAGTTATATTCACGTTTTGACTGTGAATAATCCTTTGAAATGAAATAAATAAAAGGATGAAATTTGTTAACAAAGTATATTCACGTTTTGAATAGTGAATAATATGTTAAAGAAAATGTTTGAATGAGATGTTTAAATTGAATTAAAACGATCTAACGATGTTTTAAAATGTGTTGAGATTCGAAACCATAGATTTCAACATTTATTGTTGAAATAGACGTTTTCGAGAAATAAAAGGAAATAGTGGACTATAACACTGTTGTTATAGTAAATGATTTCCGAAAGGAAATGTTTTGTATAGTATTGAGATTTATATATCTATTTTAATTTCGAATCCCTATACTAGTGATTTTGGGTTGTCGTAACGATGTTTTACGCAACATTCGTTTTGGCCCAAATAAATATGTTAAGAGAATGATTTCCTTAAAGAATGAAATATATACTTAATCTCGATTTAAGTATATTGAATATTTTCTAAGTGTTGAAAATAAATAAAATTTGTGAATTACTTATGAATAAATAAGTATGGAAATGTTTTTCCAATATAAAGTGAATATTAGAGAATTTATCCTTTTGAAGATAAATTGAAATGAATAATTGGAATCGTATATGCATGGATATTGTGAAATATAAATTCACTATGGAATTTATAAAAGAAAGTGGAATCTGTTTAAAAATAAATATCGATTTATTTTTGAAGTGTGAAATTATATATCTAGTAAAGATATTTTTGGAAAATAAATAATTTGGAAAATTATTTGGAATCTGGTGATGTGTGCATATCCATTGATAGTTCAATAACCGACTATCAATATTTCCCTTTGAATGGGTAATTGATGTGATTTGTTTGAATTTGAATGCCACACTTATTTTTGAATAAGCGCTCACTATTCGGGTTAACCGGGAAAGGACCATGGTGTCGTACAACCCATTCCAAATATGTGATACGTCGTTATGAATTGCATTGAAGATCGGTGTTGAAGACCCGGTATTTGCGAGAGCGATAGGATGACCTGTCGATTGACTCTGCACCGAGTTGCTCCGGTATAGAGTTCTCCATATGTGATGGTGAATCCGATCAGGATTGTGAATATCCGGATTGCAAGGACTTCTTTGTAAGTGCCTTCGGTTTTGTTCGAGCCCGGAACAGACTTGTATGGATTGTATGTCTGACATTACAAGCTGAGATATAAAGCAGATTTCATTCAAATATATTTCTGTTGGTGGCGGAGAATTTATTCTTTTAGCTTAACACCCTTCTCTGAGACGTACGAGCTCAGAGGTTATGTAGTTGAATGTTATCAGCGATATATTCCCAATTTGGTAATGTGACATGCTGAGTGTTGCTGTAAATGATCATTGTGTTGATTATTTGTGATAGGATCATTTGTTTGATCGTCTATCTTGGTGATCATTTCTATGATCATTTGTTGACCCAAAGCATGGCTTTTGTATAAAGTATGTTTTTGTGGACGTGACTTCGTCGAGCCTCACACCCCGTGAATGGTCAAAACAGGAAAGATGCGGCAAGGTTATGAGGGGTAGCGCCCTTTAGGATGTGTGCATTTCCTTCTGGAAAAGGGTGGTATCATGGTATGGAGCCTAGATACTTACTCATGTTGAAAACACTTTGTTATGATTGTGTGAATTGATTACGAGCGCTCGGTGAAAAGGTCCCAAAGGACCGGGGGATGGCATATTCGGTCAGTTGTTACCCAGTTAGGGGTAACCCGGCCTTGTGTTGGTAGAGATCCGGTTTGGTTCTCGGGGATGTCCATCCAGAGGCATTCTCATGTGGCAATGGGAAGTTCCTTGGCCTGATCATTCGTTGGAAATCCAAAGAAACAATACGTGACTTGTACGGTATTAGTTGTAGAACCTATCATTCACTTATGGTGGCGCCCCACTGTTTGGATGGTAGCTATAGTAGGCATACGATAATGGTCGTATGTTGGCTAAGATTTATATTCTACTTTCGAAATGAATTTCTTCTACACTATGCACTAGTAATAATATCAAATGTTATTTTAAATGCGTATGAAGCATCTTTGACTATCATAAGGAGAAATCTCCTCCGATTCCGCGTTTGCATTGTGTGTGTGTGCGGGAGGCCTTATGGTAATCTCATTTTTAGAAGCATTGCGAATTGAAATAAAAATATCTCTCTATTTTGATTTTAAAGATAAATAAACTGTTTTGAGTTCTCACACCAGTCACATGACTGACTTGGAGTTTATTGTTTTCCTTCCTAAACTCTGGGTGCCCACCAATTTCCACACGGGCAGTCGAGAGTTAAGGTTTATCAGGATATTCTGGAGTTGCTGGAGGCAAGCTGGATGGCATGGCGTATTACTAGTTTATATAGTATTTCTTTTCCGCTGCACTGTTTGATGTTGTATATTGTTGTACACTCTGATGATATGATGTAATGAAATGTGATGTAATGTAATAACTGATATAGTTCTTTGTTTAAAGATTATTCATTATTTATTATATGTTGTTCCGCTGTGAATTGTGAGATTCTGATGTTGTTCTGTTGTTTTCTGTTCTGTTTCCTCCCTATTCTCTTTTTCTTCTATTTTAAAATTTTCTATTTTTCTTTCCCCTCCATTTTCTGTTCTCTCTAATTTCTAATTTTCTGTTTTCTTTTCTCCCTCTATCTTCTACCTTTTTCTCTCTTTTTCTTTTCTTAAATTTTTCTTAAACCCCTAAGGGTTCGTATTTTCGTTCATCTTGAATTAATCAATGGAGATTAGTGTCTATTCAAGGAGTACGGATTTACGGGTCTTTACATCAAAGATTATTGAATTTCTGAAGTTAAATTCATCAAAATTGTATTTTTTTTGTTGCTATCCCGAGACTAAAACTTCAGCAGTGTTGAATTTAGACTTCTGAACCATTTTTGGCATAACTTTTGCGTTTCTTATCCAAATCCAATAATTTTTGAAGTTTTGGAAACTGTAGGAAGAATGTGACAACTTTCATTCGTATCACTTTCTGAAATTCTATGATTAAAGGGTCGAAATAGCTGATGCAAAATCGCTGTCTTGAGCACTTGCATGTAGTCTTGTGTGTTGTATTTGCTTTGGTGGATGAGTTTTCTGATGATTTGTTGTTTTTTTTTTTCACTTGATTTGTGAATAGTTTGAGCTCATTATTTTACACCATATGCAGATGATATGAGACAAGGTATATGACTTTTGTGAACATCTGAGTTTCCATTTTAATGTGGATTTGACTAACGGTTAGTAAACTGTTTAGTGTTATATAAATGTTACTAATTATTATCGTAGTAATGGAAGTGTAAAGGTAAATTTGTAAAAGCATAAATTTAGTTAAGTAGTAATTTGTGGTTTGGGAAATAATAACGCATTAGTGTGATTCAAGATAAACGGTAACGAATATTTTAAGGTATCTATTTATCTAGCCTGTTAATTTAATATGGGAAATTGAGATAAAACTAAATCTAATCATTGGTTGGTTAATGTGATTTTGTTAATAATGGAAATTATATGAAACATGCATTTAAGGGCGTGAAACCAAGTGAACCAATTTATTTAGAATAGTTAATCGTAATTAAAGGATATAATTTGATAAGTTATAATGAATGGAAATAGGAAGGTTATTAACTAAGGAAGAAATAGGTAACAATTGCATTCATTCGTAAGTGGAAATAAATCGTTAATGATAACAAGTATTTAAGATTAACCATCTGCTTAGTATATTTAATTTTAACTGATAATCAACTACAATAAATAATTATTACTTTAACGTTAATTGAAGTAATTCTTGAAATTTAATATTCAGATATTATGTAAATATAAATTTAGGTGAAATTGGAGATATTAACGTAATGAAATATGAATCAAATGATAAATCCATCTATTTGACAATAATAAATGGAAAGTAAATTTAATTTAATTTTTGGAAATTAAATTTATAATTTTGTGTAATAAATGAAATTTGGGAATTTCAAAATTTTAATTCGATAAGTTAAACTTTGTTTAAATTAGTATAGATGATTGAAAAATGTATAATAATTAGAATCGTCAATTATCAAAGAGGAATGGGAAATTTGATTTAATTGACTAATTTTTAATTTATTTAATTAATATGAAAATAGCCATTTTGGTCACGGACTCGGATTTCGACGAAACCAATTTCATCGGATCCGTATCAGTGAATTATTGTAGGGTTTCAAGTTTCGTAGCGATCGGACTTGTCGTTTGATCGTACGAACGCGAAACGCCTTGCAATCGATTTAATTGAAATCAATTTGAAATTATTGATTTCGGAATAACTTCTTCATATGATGGAATTTGGACGTGAAACTTTTCCCATCGCGTTTAGAATATTTTAAAACACCTATTTGGATATATGGGTTTACCAAATTTCGTTCCGGGGTCAGAACGGGCTTTTTTGGCCGATTATCGTTCAACACGTTTGGTTATCGGATCCATCTATTTGAATTTCTAAACTATCTATATAAACCCAGTTAAAAACCCTAGTCCCATCTATTCTCATTTGTTTGTGTGTTCATTTCATCAGTTCATTCTCTTCTTCCAATGGCTAGAAACTCTAGATCAATGTTCAATTTCAAAAATCAAATCCAAAGTCAAAAATTAAACTTCTCAGAAAAATTCCAAAAAAATATATGTTGAAGCATTTGATGTACGCGTCACAGATCAGTGGTTCGTTTTTGTGTTCGTATCTCCGGTTGTTCAGAAATTAATCGTTCATTTTCGGCCTTCCATCGCGACGAAATCAAGTAGGTCCGGTCGTGGAATCAGGGTTACCGTTGGGTAGAGGGAAACTAGTGGAGGCGATCGGTGGGTTTGGCTTGCGAGTTCAACGGTTAGATCGTGCTCCATAATTTGATCTAGGGCTTAATTACGGCGGCGGCTGTCATCTATTGGTGACGTTCTGGTGGTCGCGCGTGGGACCGAGGTGGAGAGGGAGGTGCTGGCGGCTTGGCGCAGGGTTCGACGTTGATGGCGACGTGCCTGGAGGCGTGGGGAGTAGCGGTCATTGAGGCGGCTAGGGTTGCATCTGGGTTCGAACATGTAGTTTCTTCTGGAAGGAGAAGCCGCGTGGTAATCGAGTAAATGGGAGGGAGGTGACGTGGCATATTGATAATTTAGGTTTGTTTTGTTTTAAATTTTGTTTCAACCGCAATTTTCGCCATAACTTCCTCATTCGAACTCCTTTTCATATGAATTTTTTTTGTTAGGATCGTAATAACATTTCGGACGTTTTGACACTGGTTTGGAAAGATTTGGAGTCCGTCGAATTTTTGGGTTTAAATCGGATTTAAATTCGATTTAAATTCAAAAGGTGAGTGTTTTTACCCACTCACAACTTCTAAAATTTCTTATGTTTGTTAAATTGATTTTAGTTATGAGTAGAAATTCATTTATGACTTGTTGGCATGTTTTATTCATTATCTCTGTTAAATCGCATTTATTTAATTTGACTGTTAATTAATTTTATAATTGCATATAAATTTGACAGTTAAAATTTATTTATTTGCATAAAACTGCTAGTTAAACAGTTATTAAATTTATTTTGAATATAAACTGTTAGTTAAATAACTGTCATTTATTTCCTGTTATATTGTATATGCCATATATTGATGTTTGTTTAAATTGATGATGATTGAAATAAATTGATGAGGATTATAATTAATGATTGATGATTGATGTTTGGTGAATGGATGATGGGTACTATATTTTAAAATCTGCAAGTTATCATGTATTTCATTCATTCGGGATTGCGGTTTGAAATGATATACAATCGCATTTTTATTTTTAAATTGCGGATTGAAATGACAAATATCCGTATCACTTGACCATAGGACAGAAAATTATATACAGGCACCATGGTATATATATAAATTTTTTTTTAAAATGATTTTTCTATGGTTTGGATAGGATACGGTTAATAAATATAGATTTTGATATTATATAACATCCTATTTTATATATACATCTATGGTTAAAGTATTGAAGACAAGCTATGTATGGATTTGTTAAATAAAATAAATAAGTTGAATGACGGGGTTTGATTATTTTATATTATATGGTTAAGTACATGTTAAGATATTGAAATTACATATAATTTTAAAGGATTTAAATTAATTAAGATTTGGAGTTAAATTGGAATTTTTTTTGGAAGTGAGCTTAATTAAGAAGTTAACTTCATAAGTTGGTGTAAACTTTATTAACTTGAAATTTTAAAGAGGGTATGATATTTATAACTGAATTCTATTCAAGGTGAATTAAATAAATATTTCTAGTACAAAAATTTAAGGAAATTTTCTTTTATAAGTAATTTGAGTTTTACTTAAATGATTACGGGTTTATTATGCAATTATTATTTCAAACTAAATAATAGGACTTTAAATTGGTGAAATAGAAATTTCCAACCTTAGTTCCAATTGTTTAATATTCAAAGTTTGAAATATATTGAAACTGAAGTGGTTTATTTAAACTGAAAGCGATTTTAAAATTTATGGATTTTGACTTAATCTTAAATGAAATGAATTGTAAGTCGTGAAAATTATTTTATTTTATAAAGAAATTTTGAATCCAAACTATTGATGCTATATACTTTTTGAATATCCAAACCATTTAAGTTTTAGAAATTATGGTTTAAAGCTATGAATTTTCGAAGTATTATAGTTTGGAAGTTATAATTCAATGTTTGGTTTCCGATTTTTTTTAAGTTTGAAAACAATATGATTTTGAAAAAAGAAATATATATTTGAAATAAAATGATATTATATTAATTTGGGTTTTTATAAAATTAATATCAAATGAGTCTTGTTTGGAAAGAAAATGATATCGTATTTATAGGTTTTGAAATGGATAATTATATTCTGGTTTTTGAAAGTATAATTAATTTTTAAATGACCGCGGTGTTATAATAACGTTTGGTTGTTGAAGAGACCGGGATCGGAAGTTGTCATACTCTCTGCCAACTCCGAAAACCACTTTAACAACCGTGTACGCGGTGGAGATTCCAGAATGAAGTAGGTTGGTGGCGGCGTTTCCTGTAAGGTAAATACGTGGACCCAACTCCCGTGAGTTGGCATAAGGTGGCTAAAACAGGAGCGATTGACGAGTTAATAAGGTAGCACCTTTGATCGGACACATCCCTTCGATATTATACTTTGACTCTTGGATTGTTTCGGTGGCCACTCTTGATTTTATTTGGGGGTGTGGCTCGAGGTGGGCGGTAGCTGCGCGCTACGCGTTACGCGTTACCACCGACCCGGAAGCGTAATTGGTATATCTACCCTGACATTGCCTAGTTGTGCCGTGTCACCTACCCTATTGCGCCTTGTACGAGTTTCTATTTGTGTCGTACCTATGGAGTGTCTTCTCGTAGTCTCCCGATCAAGAGATATGCATGCACTATATAGACTATTGGCATTATTTGTGTTAAGGGCTATATGGGTAACCCCTTAACGCTATTTAAAAGTAAGTTTATTTTATAAATAGACACTATTATAATAGCGCAATATACTACATAGTAAATAGTTTAATGGATCCTTAGAAGATGTAAATCCCGAGCATCTCTTGAGTTACTGCACTTATATTTATTTCTGTTAATTTAACTCACATAAGATCTTTTTGTTCTGACTCGAGTGTTTTTGTCTTTTCAAATTCACTCGGGTCAGTCCGAGCGTTTCAGGATCGAAGACTTTAGATCTGGAGGACGAAGATGGAGATTTCTACTATTATTATTTACTATACTCCACTACACTATTTAATTCCGCCGCATAGATTATGATTGGTATGTGAACTCTGGTATTTATGTAAATATAATCAAATGTTTTGCAAAACAGCTTCATGAACTGTATGTTGGATTATTATATTTTATCCTTCCGCTGTGAGATTCTGTTTTGCTTTTTTCCTTCTTGTTTTTCTTATTTACCCCATAACAATCCGCCCTCGAGTATGGTTTGAATGGGCACGTGTGTCGATTTAAATCGTGCGAAAAGGCAGGGCGTTACAGTATCTCAAGTTGTTGTATTCAAATTTTCGAAATCAAGAAAAGGAAGATCGAATTTTATGTTTGATACCACACCCTCAAAAGAATTAAAATCCAACTCAATTAGTATGTTTTCAACAACTTGATTAAGATCGTCATTATCAATTTCTAAAGTTGTTATTTGAAAATCATCGATTGGGTAAAAGATGGATAATCATTTGACTCGTCACACAATGGAATTTGATTTTGTTTTTCACGTTGTTTCATATATGTTTCAAACAATGAATATGTGTGATCATCGTAAATTTCATTCATTTGCTCAACAAAGTCAAATTTGTAATTATTAACTTGAAAATTTTCAATTTGGACTTGTTGAGAACAAGAATTGTCAATTTTGATAAAAAAGTAGATTATTATTTGATTCTTCGCAAGTTGAGATTTGATTATAATTTTCACGAAAAGTTTTATATTTTTCAAGTAATAAATCCCCATTATCTTTTTCCATTTGGTTAATAAAATCAAATTCGTGATCATTAATTTGAAAATTTTCATTTTGAATTTGTGGATAACCATAGTCTTCAATCATATTGTTACTGAAACTATTCCCATTGCCAAAATTATTTAAAAATTGGTTCCCATTTTCGTCTTGATTTTGAAATTCATTTTGAAGCTCGAAATTGAATTGGCATGGGTTATACTCGAAATCATTTGAATTTTAAAGTGAATTTAAAGTTTGATTATTTTGACTTGAAATATTGCACCAAAGAGTTACACAAATCATTTATACTTTGATTTTGTTGTGTAGAGAGTTCAAGTAAAGATGAAATGCAATTTTCGAGATTTGAGGGTTGATCATCATTTTGAAAACTTTGTTGTTTGAAATTTGAATCGTTTAAACGATAGTTCATGTTAAATATCCATCAGAATTTTGAGTGAAATTATATGGATTATATTAATTTTCACAACTATCGTAAAATTCATATGAATATGGAAATTGAGACATTTTCAAGAATGTTTTTGTTTTTTTCTTATATATAAAGAAAAAATAATCACGAAAGGAATCTTTTTTTCAAAAGGAAAATTGATTTTTGTTTTGTTTTTTTGAATTTTCAAAAAAAGTTCTTTGTTTTTGAAAAGGTTATTTTTTTTTAAATTTTGGATTTTACTATTTTTTTTTTTTGGATTTTTCGAATTTTCAAAGGAAAATGAAAAAAATAAGTTAAAAAATATTTACGATTTTTTTAGTATTGGATTTTGATTTTTTTGTTTTTTTTAAATATGCATGAACTAATGTAACTAAATGAATGCATGAGTCTAATTACAAATTGTTTATCCTAAGTTAACCCAAAATTGTATAATCACAAATTGTCTTTAATAAACACGATAGTTCTCAGCCAGGTAACGGGCAAGATTTATCGGGGCACCACGAATCACCGTAGCAATGCAGCCGAAGGTTTAAGTACCTTCAGAGGAACAACCACTATAATATTTACGAATCACTGTAATATTTATATATGGTTATTACTCTACCGTAGCCTAGACATCAAGAAATTAAATTGTTCAAACAAGACGACTTGTCAATATACAATTAAGTGTTATCGATTTCTAATGATTATTATTAATCAAAACTCTAAAAATGAAAAGCAAAGCAGAAATTAAACGTGTATTAACAATGGAACTAAGAATGGATTTTTGTTGTTGTTTTTGGACTTTTTTTATAAAATGCAAATGCAAGCAAACAATAATGCTATTCAAATAAAACTAGAGATTAAAGCAGCAATTTTTTTTCTGTTTAATTGCAGGAAAGCAGTTATTTGGCAGCGGTTCCTTTCTCTATCTGCTTTGGCAACCTAAAATAAAAACAGGATATATACAATTTTTTTCTCAATATTAAAACCAATAAACAAACCGAAACAAAATAAATGAAAACAAAATGAAATCTTTATCACAATTTTCTTTAAAGATATTGGGCCCGGCCCGAACTAGACTTGTTACAGAACATTCCCAAATAAATCGAAAACAAGTTCAATTAGCCGAACAACTAAAAATCAAAATCTCGAGCAGAAATAAAAATCAAAGTCTCGAGCAAACTTAAAAGCGAATTTCAAAGTCAACGTTTCCAATCCATGATTGTTTCAGTAGTGGTCTTGGATGATTCGCGATTCGATAGGGGTTACTGCGACTTGCGTTCAGTGGTTGGTTGCTTTGGTTGGCGAGGAGTTATTGTCGATTTGCGCGGAGGATAACGGAAGGTTATTTAGAAAGAGGAGCTGCTGAGATTGATTGGTTCTCAGTAGTGATTGGAGAAGAGATAGCAGGTAGTAGGTAAGCAATGGAGGAAGGCGTTGAATGGATGTGTTGAATGGATGTGGTCTGTGGGTTGCAGTCTGTTGAAGGAGGCAGTGTAGTTCGGTGATTAGGCATGTGTACAAGTTGAATGTCTGGTAAGCGAGTTTGGATTGTAATTGCAGTGTGGATTGTATTTGAAAGCAGTGGATTCGATTGTTTTTTTTCAATTGTTTTTGAAGTT
Source organism: Allium cepa (assembly GCA_030765085.1). Lineage (NCBI taxonomy): Eukaryota > Viridiplantae > Streptophyta > Magnoliopsida > Asparagales > Amaryllidaceae > Allium > Allium cepa. The sequence goes on from CM060931.1 coordinate 316,292,811, forward strand.
GCTGGGTTCTGGTGGGATGATGTTATGGTGATGGAGACAATTGTGAAGGCTGTGGTCTTTAGGTGTAGTGACTTTCTGGAAGATGGTTGGTGATTGGTGGATAAGGAAGCAGAATTGGAGGTGCTGGAAGTTGGTGGTTGTATGTGTATGTATGGGAAATGAAAGGCAATAATGGTGATGCACTGAATTGTGGGCTTTGGAGATGGAGTTTTCTGAGGTGACTGAATTGGTAGGAAAGATTGATGGTCACTCTATTTTGGTTGTTTGTTGGACGCAGTAGAGGAGTAAGACAGAATGGTGGTAGTGGAGATTGTCTTGTTATTTGCTGTTGCAGATTGTATGTGACTGCAAGAAGATGATTGAAGGGTGGAAGTTTGGGTATATGACAGAACCGTGGAAGTGGCAGATAGGTTTATTGAGTAGGTGATGTGAAAGGAGTATGATGGTATATTGTAGACAGTGAATGTATGAAGGGTGCAAGACAGTGGCTTGTTGTGAACTGATGAGAGGAGTTTGAAGTGTTTATGCAAGGCCGTGGTGGTGGAGAGGGGTAGCAAGCAGGGAGTTATGGTGGAAGGTGGTGCACAGGATGTAATGTGCACACAGGAATGTTGAAGTGGTTTGTAGCAGTTGGAAGAGTGGACAGAAGTTAAGACAGAGAAGAATATGGCAATTGACAAAGCAACTGTAAAATGTGACTAGGAATGCAAAACTGTGTGCAACGTAAACAAAATAAAAAGAAAGAAAAATGCAATTTGAAATGAAAATGAATATATTTATTTTTTGAATTGTGTATGTTTTTTTAATAATGAAAAGGCAAATGGAAGAGGAAACTAGCCAACAACAAAATCAAAATGCACACAAAAACACTCAACACAACAATAATTTTTTTCGAAACAAACACACACACTAAAATCAAACAAAAATAATTCGAATAATAGAAAACTAAAATCAAAACAATTCCTCAGCAACGGTGCCAATAACTTGTTTAATGACGGAAATTCTATCGGATTAGAAAGCCGTCGAAGAATTTAGAAACAAAAATATAACCGCAAGCGCATGACATACACTTGTAGAACGTGGCGAATACGGATCGATCCGCAAGGAATTGATGATTTTAAAAATCTATTCAATCAAAATAAACCAAAGTTGAAGAGCGTGATTAGCTAGAAAATGAGAAAAATGTCAAAAAGAAAGTGATAAAAATATAAGAGTTAAATGACAATTTAGAGAAAATTCCGCTCTCTAGATTATATAGTTCAACAAATTATGAAATTATGATCTCTTTTTTTGTCATAAGTGAATTTAAATAATGTTTATCATAAATATGACTCATTTGTGCTATTAATTAGCTCAACATAAGCCATCAAACTATAACACAACATCTAAACCACTTACTAATTCTAGTGAAAATGACAACAAAGTTGAAAATGAAATCTAATTTAAGTATAGCCTATTAACTACTAATTAGAAATATAGACCATCAAATTTGAATTTTAAATCATTATCTTTGCCATAATCATATTTGATGAAGAGACATTTGTGTTAGTAATTGTTTAAGCATAGCCTATTTGGTGTCAACAATATAGGCTATCAAATTCAAAAAAAAAACAACAAACTAAACCACTTCAAGCATTGTCATTAAGCACAAAAGGAGAGCTATAATTATCAAAATGTTGAAGCTACATGATTAAAGGTTTCGTTACCCCTAAATTGAAGGGATTAGCCTCTCATATATGTTATCAAAACAACAAATATAGCTTACAACATGAAAGAAAAAGAAAAGGAAAGAGAGATCAAATGGAAAAGAAAACTATGAATAAAAGAAAATATATACTACTAGCATGAAAGAAAGAGAGTATGTAAGTAAAATAAAACACTAATTAACATTGCATAAAAAGAAAAGAAAAATACATAAAATAAAAATGGCTAAGTAGCCATCAAAAGAGAAAGAGAGCTTTCTTTTATTTTCCTAAGAGAAGAAACTAAGAGAAGAGAGTCCAAAAAAAGGACTAAGAGAGACTAAGTAAGAGGAGAGACTGCATGAAACATATGGGTATTTATACATGAATGAAACCCTAATTCATATTTTTAGGGAATGCCCAAAATACCCTTGAGAAAGTGTGGAGGCCAAGTAATCATTAGCTTCTACTGATAATTATTTAAGTGTACATGAAACCATTAATTCCATAAGCATGTGTATTAGCCTCTGATTTGTACATTAAGGTGGTGGGTAGGTGGGGTCCTTCATGTTCTTCACTTTGAATTATTTCCATCTTCATTCCTTTGTATTCATTTTGTGCATGCATGTGTCTTCATGAAACCACTCCTATTTGAAATCAAATACCTACACAAATTTATATAAATATCCAATTAATTTTCCCCAAAGAAATATATGCATAAAAATTACAGTTTTGCCCCTATATGATGATGAATATGTGACAATTTGAAAATAATTTGAATTTTGTTTAAACAAGTTAAAATACCCAATATGATTATTTATTCAATTTAAATAGATTAAATATGGTGGTAAAAATATGCACATTTATGTGCACATTAGCCCCTGAAGCAGAATAAAACATAAACAATTTAATGGAAAGTCTCGAGTCACTGACCATGGACTAAAAAATTCCAAGTCCCCAAACCACATGCTAATTTAAAGACCCAATGGATAGATAGGTGAGCTTTCGATCGTTCTCTATCCCACGAATTTCAATCTAAGATTGACAGAAGATGCTAGAACTATTAGCGGCAGAATACAATCATTGGTTATGGCTTCGGCTTAGCATCGCTTATGACTTAAGGTGGAGTCTATAGAGAAGCTTCGAGATCAAGATAATGAATCATCAATGAAACTTGTGAACGTTATTACAAGTACTTGAAATGGAAGAAACTACTCTACTAATCAAGTAATAAATCACTCGATGGTTAACCAAGGAACAAATTTTTTTATTTACAATCTCAAAAATTCCTTACAAACCATTTGAGAGTTCATGGTCTATGCCCATGCGTGTGCTACATAAATAAAGGAGGGAAAACAACGCATGCCTAATTTATTTGGACTAAGTACTACTACACAAGACGCTGGCTATTTCTTCAATTTCTTCTCCTTCTTCGGTTTTTAGGGAGTTGAATCGGTTGAGCGCCTCTTTCGAGACCCTTTGCCACCATGAGTGGAAGTACTTGAGGAAGGAGGAGGAACCGCAATTGGAGTTGTCCCGTCGGGTGGGATGAATTACAAAGGTTTATGAAGAGGATCTTCAACCACTAGCATACCTGGTTCACCCTTGACCTTGAGTTTTGATTTTTCCTCTTCCTTAATTTGTTTTTTCAAGCTGTATCTAGCGGTATGCTCCGAAGCACCCATGACCATAAAGTCATCGTGCTCCTCAGTAAAATTTGTTTCTTCAGGCTTGTCTTCATCAAATGCCCCATTTACTTGAGTGGCGGGCCTCGGAGTGTCAGGGTCAGCCGGAGCTCGACCACTTTTCCTTCCTGCTCCATGGCAACGTCGCTCCTAGGAGTTAATTCAGGACCAGAATGACCTACGAAGTTTCACAAAAACACAAGAATTGGTCTATAGCCATTATGTGCTAGAAACAGAAACATTTTTAATTCAAAGAAGTTATATATGGTACTAGCATTTGGTTGGCTTTCGATGGTTGCCGAGGTGCTCCCTTCAATGATGGGAGGCAGCATGTGTGGGCCAAGCCCGGGCCTATCTGGATCATAACCAACGTGTTGCTCCGATGACATCCTAGCCCACTGAACAATAGGAGGAACCTGGGGCTCAGTTCCAGAAGACCATACGATATCTTCTTTTTCCTTAAGAGGTGTAGGAGCTTTGCCGAATTGATGTTTTGCGGCAGCCAAGTCAGATGGCTCATTTCCTCAAAGCACTTCCTACACAAGTGCACCTTTATCAAGTTCTGCCATCCCCAACTCCTCTTTCTTGATCTTTGTAATGATCTCCTTAGCTTCGGCGAGCGATTCGAGATAGCCCTCGCCTAGGAAAGTTGAGTCATGGTGAAGGAGAACTTTTGCATTGTATTCGTCGATGAGTGGATCAAATAAGCATTTAATCTCTTCGCTGTTGGACTCAATCGCTACCTCAACTCGAGAGTTGGCTTCTACGAGTGCCTCTTTTCTGCCCTCTTCACGGGCAGCTTCTTTCAAGGCTTTGATTTGGGAGAGTTTCTCATCAATTTTCGTTTTCAAATTTCTGGTTTCAACAATCTCCTCACGGTATTTTTATAACTCTTCTTGTGCCTGGACTTTCTCCTCCCTCTCCTTGAACAATATTTTTTTAGCTCTTCAACACGGCGAGCTAGGACATCTTTCTCCTTCTATAAGGAGTCTTTCTCTAAAGCTAGGGTTCCAATGTGTGACAGCCCGCAAAGCCGTAACCCTTGAATCAACACTATTCTATACAAATTGACTCAAGTGGAACAGAAATACGAACATAGGGTTAAAGAAGAAGAGATAGAAGAAGAAGAAACTAAACAATATCAGAATCTCACAGTCGCAGCGGAATAAAATATAATAGTAAATATAGAACTTTACACAAAATGAAATCTATCACTGTTTTATACATCATATCATCAGAGTATCTCATACATCAACAATCACCAATCAGACATACCATGCAATCATAGCAGCGGATATATATAGGTACATATAATACGTCTCGGACTCCAGCTCCTCTCCTGCTCCATAGCATCCTGACCTGAACAAATAATACTCGGTCTGACCCGAGCATTATAATGAAATAACACGCGAGTCAGTCTGGAATACCAGCTGATAAAAATGCATCCAATTTATTTATTAAAGTTTCAAAAATCCTTTGAAAAACAAAAGCATCTCGTAAGACCGCGCCACAAATAAACATGTCGGGTTTTTACCTTACGATAGCTAAAACACTTTTTATAGAAATCCTTTGATATTATAATAGGGTCTATTTACAAATACTTATAAAATAGCCGAAATTGTTACATCTATTAAATTCCAGCTACTAGCCACCGAAATGGGTAATACAAACAAAACTCGTACAAGGCTCGTAGGGAAAATGGATTTCCAACAATGACTAGGCACTGGGGTACCACCTGTCACAGTACGGGGCCTAGATCACCATACCGAGGACTACTCCCTTCATCCCCTACAACACAAGGCCGGAACCATTCCTTACTGTACAGTCCCGAACAAGATAAAACCCGTGGTTGGCGCGACCAACCACCCACTAAGCCGAAATATATATAAGGGACATCTAGACAGGGGAAATATCTTGTCCTGCTTGGGTATGACCCACCTAACCTTGCTGCATATCCCCTGATTTTCAGTCATTCTCGGTTGATGAGGCTTGAAGCTAAGTGTTACCTTTAGAACGTTTTCACTTAGAATGCCCATCGTCCACCTGACGATGTTTCGCAAGCATTCGTCCATACAAGTCCGTCTCGGATTCGAACGGAACCGAAGGCACTATTCCTACTACATCCATTTTGGAAATATCCTCAGTATTAGTAGCGACTAGCCCTTGCACTTCACTGCTCCATCTTCGACTCCGAACATGTTTTTCGCACGAAACGTACAAACCGGATCGAAGTGGTTTTCGAGAAATAAATCTCGATCCCGGTCTCTTCGAAACGATCAACGCATTTGTCCAATATTGATAGTCGGTGATTTAACTATCAATTTATATTCATAAACATCCATAAGCATCCATCATACAATAAATAATATTCCACATTATTATTTGTCTCAATATCTTTACAAGATAAAATTTCAAAGTTTCAAAATTCATTTGAAAACAATTTCCCAAAATTCTTCCTTACAAGGTAAATCCTTTACCATATATTCCCATTGGAATAACCAAGTTCAAAACATTTAGATTTAAAAACAGTTAAAACATTTCATATTGAAATATACATTAAAATATGTAAATTTACTTTTAGTTACTTACTCAAAAATATAATTTCAAATATGTTATTGTAAAATCATTTTATAAGATATAACTTGATTTAAAATAAGGTTTTAGTTAAACTAAATTTAAAAATAGAGCTGTAAAAGGCTTAATACTAATTTCAAATGATTTAGGTCAAAACTAGCCTTTTTAAAACAATCCATTTATAAAATTAATTACTAATGTAATCGAAAATAACCACTGTTGTTACCTTATTAATTAATTTTTAAAACAATAATTTTCTAAACACTCATTTATAACAAGTTTTAAACTTGAATTCACTTTTAATAAAATCTGTTTAAAACTCAAACTTGGTGTTTCCCAGGGAAACACATTCCTAATCAAATATTCCACAAATCCTTCTTATAAATTCTGCCAATTTATTTAGATTCAGGTTTAAGTTTAATAACATAAATTTACTTTCACATGTATCAACTGATAACGTTTCTCCTTGTTTATCATTCCAGATTTACCAAATTCCAATTTTCATTCCAAATAGATTTCGAATTTTAATTCCTTTAAATTCATTATTTAACAATATTTTTTATTTCTCTAAAATTCAATTTATCCATTTATAATTAATTATGGATTTATAATTTACCCAGCAATATTCCAATACAATTTTATTTCAGTTTTCCATCCAACAGATTCTAATTTTTATATGCTTCTAAATTCCTTATTTAAGAATTTTCTTAAATTCTTTTTGAAAATCCAATTTAATTTCTTTAAAATTAAAACTCCAAATTTCTACATCCTTGGCTTATAGTTTATCCCATAATATCACAATGCAATTAAATTCCAATTTATCAATCACAAAATATAAACAGTCATCATCATCAACTATAAAAATAAACACTATATTGTGAGGAATCCGGTTGGATCCCTCCAACCTGTTTTCCTTGCATCCACAAATATTAGCACAACTATATATATCAATTCAATTTGATAATAATCAACATAAACAGCTAAACATCCAAACAAACAATCAATACTAACTGTCTAACTTTACTAGTATCCAGATGTGAGTGAGAATAACTCACCTTGAGTTTCGGCGAGCGTTCGAAATTTAAATTAAACCGTACAACGTTTGATTTAACCCAAATTTCTACTTGCTGGGAATGAATCCGGGACTGTTCCACTTCGTAGTGTTCGTCTCTGCGATTCCAACGTCGCCAGTATTATCGAATTCTGAATACGTATGCAACAGGCAAGAATTTTTATAGTTTGTACAAAATTTAAAACAAATATTTTTTTCTTTAATTTATTTTATTTTGTTTACCCAAAGCAACAATCCAGGCCGTCCATCAACAAGAGGCCGCATCTTTTCTTCTTCCACACGCGAACGCAAGCTCCAGAACAAGAAGCGCGACAAGAACCCAAAACCCACGCCTAGGGTTTACAACCGCACTCTCGTTGCCCCGCTCTACAACGATCAGACCATGCCGTCGCGAAGCTCGCAGCCTACTCCACCACCGCCCCTAGCCACGACGAACTCGATGGTCCCCTCAGCACGCAAAAACGACCATAGCCGACCACGAACACGACCTCCCTGCTCTCTCCACGCTGCGCTAAACTCCATCACCACCGTACACAACGTAGATCTCAAAGCCCTCTTCGATTCTCCAGTAGAAAATTTCCCGAATAGATGCAAGGATTTATAGCAATTTGAGGGGGAACGAGGAGCATTTTCGGCCATGAAACGATATAAGCGGCGGCTCTGAAGAATAGATTAGGGTTTAGTTAAGGATATTGATTATATAATATTGTTTAATATTATTTTATTAATATAATTTCTCAATTTAACAGTTTATGCAAACGACCTCCAATCTACGCGTTCCGACAGGCGATTCTAAAGTTTTTCTGCGTTCCGGACATAATGGAACAGGTTTTGTAAGCTAATTTGATCGTATGTGCAAGCTACGGAATTAAACGATCAATTTAAAATTAAATTGATTAAAACGATTTCGATGCGTTTCGAGCTGCATGAGTCAAACGACAACTCCGATTGCTACGAAAATTGAAATCCGATAATAATTAACTATTACGGATCCAATGGAACTGGTTTCATCGAATTCCGAGACTGTGCCCCGGAAGGCTATTTAACTCGTCAATAAAATCAAGCGATTTTCAAAATTGTTGAAAACGCTTAGAAATTTACTTTTAAATTTTTTATTAACTTTACAATAAATCATATATCAATTAAAAACACATTAACAATCATTTTGACTTATTTCAAATCAAAATCCGATTAATTGCATTTTTATATTATTAAATCCTATTATTAAATTAATATAAAATCCCAAATTCAATCTATTGACTTTTAATCTCTTCTAATGGTCCAATATTAAAACTCAAACCCAATTAAAACTCAAACCCAATTAGACCTAAATTAAAATTTAGAATCTAATTTTATCTCCATTTACACTCGAAATTACCAATTACCCCAATTCTAATATTGAATTAGTATTATTCAGTTACCAATTAAATTCCCGATTCAATATTTAATTATTGTTCTCAATTATTTGAAATTGAATAGAATTACTATAACTAAAAACTATAGCTTATTTTATTTCAAGATTTAATTTACAATCCATATTCAACATTTAAAATGAATTTAGTGTTCAAATTCAATGGCTTAAAAATACGGGATGTTACATTCCTCCCCCCTTATAGAAATTTCGTCCCTGAAATTTGCTAAGGTAGAACATACTCTCAAACTCATTTACTTACCCAATTTGCTTAGTTAAAAGTTTATATACACTTCCCAAAACCCTTTAGCTCAAATCCTAACTCATTTGCTTCATTTATATTCAAAAGCTTTCGTTTCATTCTTATTTCAAAAATAACTTTCCAAGTTAATAAATTTTTCCCAAAAACCCAAAAAAAATTCTAACTCCCAAAATTTCTGGAAAATTTTGGCAGAGTCTCCCCTGCACGGAGGAGCTTTCGCGATATCGCGATACAAAGAAATATATATACATCGACCCACACGGTCAGAAACCAAAATATAACACAATATATATATCATTTCCCAATTTTATTTGCGTACCTTTTTAGCAAATTTTAAAAAGCAAGCAGCTAATATTATCGCATATATGCGCTCCAATTCTCTCAAATGCCTTCCGCACCTGTACTATACTCAACAAACACATTAGTTTCCAAAGATATGAATCTTTTAACAACATTTCCAATATATTTGTAAGCCAACATATCCATTTCATAATCCAAACAATACTTTGCATGGTTTCATAAGTAAACCATATTTTACAGCATGCATAAAGTCCCCTTTCTAATTCCGAATTCCATTTTATTGCACATAAGAGATTTACAAACAAGTTTTATTTCAATTTGCAACATTTGCAATTATGATTCACTTACATTTATACTTAAATCCATTTACCAAGATTTTTAACCCATCCTAATGTCATCCAAACCAACTTTATTTTATTTCACTTGAATGATTTACATTCAAGTTCATTATATACCATTTATATTTATCACAACCAATTCATTTCTATTTCAATATGATTAATATATGCTTCATTAACATCAATCTATTTCAGTTCAATTTCAAATTGATTTACAAACCAATTTTATTTTAAATTTTGAAACATTTCCATTTCTTTTATAATTGCATTTTTATTCTGATGCAAAAATTACTTAATAACATTTCAATCCATCTCAATTAATTCAAAAATCAATTATTTGCTTACTTTAAACTATTTATCTTCATTTACCATAATTCGACAAATTTACAATGCAAATTTTCATGTTATTCATGGAATAATCCATTACTTAAGCTTATAATAGTTTTAAAATTAATTCCCACTTAAATTCATATTAATTTATCAAATTATGCATGGTTCACAATCCAAGTATTCTTATTCCATTTCAATTATTAACTCAATCCTTATTCTCACCCTTCAAATTTACTAATCATCTTAAGTTTATTTTATTATATTATTATTATTATTATTACTATTATGATATTTTTTTTATATAGTTATATATATCATTCCATTCTTATTTACAACTAATATATTCTTTCTGTCTCACAATTACAATCTTAAAAGTCATTTGCTTGCATCCAAATTTTATTTTGCCAACAAATTTCATTTAAAGCTATTTCATAAGCTTAAAAATATCCATCTCATCATCTTTCTTAAATGATTTCAATTCTATAATATCTCAATTTGTTTCCATTTTAATTGATTATTACTAAATCAAACCATTTACAAATTTTAATCCAACTAGCTTAAACATTCAGCTTAATCACAATTATTAATTAATACCATTTCACTTGTAATTCAGTTTAATTATCTAACAGATTACACTCAAGATTACTTAATAAAGCTCATTCACAAACATTTTTGTTTTACCTTAAAGTTGCTTAAGTTCTTTCGCAATATCTTCATTATCTTCTTATATCCATTTTTTATTTTCATTTGATTCTCATCCAAATCAAATTCCAATTCATTTACAAACCTTAATGCACTTTGTCTATTTATTAAATCCATTTTAGACTTATTTTATTAGCAAAGAAACCACTTTAAATTATTTCACTCATTTGAATCTATTTACGATTCCAAACCATCATTATTATATTTTAGTTCCATTATACATTCACACTTCCAATATTTGTTACCTCAATTTGAAAATTTCATGCCACAACTGGATTTTTATTCACTTTCTAAATTTTGGACCAAACTATCAAAATTCTTTTCATTACCATACACATTCCATATAATTTAGCTTATACAGAATTCATTTGCAACAATTATTTTGGATGTAGTTGAGTGGGCATTTACTTCATTCAACATCATTTAAACTAAATTAAATTCCCTTCTTTTATATCTCACTTTACTTTATCACAATTTACATTTCATTAGAGATTAAGTTTGAATTCACTATACCATCCAACTATTTCCCAATCATGATTATAACCTCACTTCTTATTTATATAAGTTCACCAACTTATTTATTTTAAAGCTCATATTGCTCATTTCAATCCATCTACATCTTATAATCACTATTTCAAATTTTACATATATATATGTATCACTGGATTCTTAAGGTTACCAATCTTCTTTCACCTTAATCCTTTACAAATTTTAAATTCATAATCCCAGCTAAAGCATAACACTTACTAGCTTGTGGGTATAATCCATTACACATGACACAATCTCAAAGTCACTTACATCTTAATTTAATTCAAATCAACTTTATTTTAAGTCCAATTTATTTTACTTATCCAAGTTAAATTCAAATTTTCTATTTACTTCAATATATTTTATTCACTTCTAATTACTCAAGGTAAAATTTAATTCTAAGATTACAATTTTCATTTCCCTTTTTTTTTATTAATATCAACTTTACTTAATAAGTCCAATAGTTAATTCATTTTAATTTTACACATCATTTAAATATAATTTTCCCAGAATTTAATTTACCCGGTTTTATTTCAAAACCATTTTGAAATAATAATCAACTCATACTCATTGGTAGATCAATCAAATCTCCAGATTTTCAAAACAATTTGTTTTTACCAAACAAATTTCCTTCTTTGAAATTTCCCAAACAACTAGCATACCCAAAATCCAAGCAATAACCTAATCAAGTACTAGGGAAGCAATTCATCACTTTAGAAACTCAAAAATAGATTCTAATGATGTGGCCAGCATCATCAGGATTATTTTCCAGCGACTGAAGTGAGTTCAATACTTTCTTATTTCCCAAATTCATTTCAAACAGTTTCCATTTAAAAATATCTTCCCAAAATAATTCTCTCTCATTGCCTTCAAACACTTTGGAAAACATTTCAAACCTTTTCAGGATTTCAAATTTCCAAACCTTTTATTTTCCATTACATTTAAAATCCTTTCCAAAACTTCCGGGTTTAAATTCTGGTTTAATTCACATTTAGTTATTCTTCCTTTTATATAATTTATACTCGTGGAATTTATTTGGTTATATCTATTTCACATTTTAGATTAACTTTTAGATTCTTATTTACTTATTGTATTAGCACCCAATCAACCAAATATATATATAATAATTTCAGAAAATTATTTATTTTATATCATAATATAATTTTGGGTAAAATTATTTCATTTACCCACTTTAAAAAAACGATACTATGTCGGTTTATCTTGTTTAAGAGTTTAGAAACCCCTATCGATACGGTTGCACTTCCCGCACCGACCAGAATTCATAAACACTCAACCGATAAGTCTACACAATTTAAAAACATTTTTATATGCACTAACAAGTACGCTCTCATATCTATTAATACACTCAACTCATAATAGAGTACTATCGACTCTGTTTTAATGAGTAATTTCCCCACCAAAGCCTAGGTTGTCGCCAACCTAACCTCTGATACCAAGTGTGACAGCCCGCAAATCCGTACCCCTTGAATCAACACTATTCTATACAAATTGACTCAAGTGGAACAGAAATACGAACATAGGGTTAAAGAAGAAGAGATAGAAGAAGAAGAAACTAAACAATATCAGAATCTCACAGTCGCAGCGGAATAAAATATAATAGTAAATATAGAACTTTACACAAAATGAAATCTATCACTGTTTTATACATCATATCATCAGAGTATCTCATACATCAACAATCACCAATCATACATACCATGCAATCATAGCAGAGGATATATATAGGTACATATAATACGTCTCGGACTCTAGCTCCTCTCCTGCTCCATAGCATCCTGACCTGAACAAATAATACTCGGTCTGACCCGAGCATTATAATGAAATAACACCCGAGTCGGTCTGGAATACCAGCTGATAAAAATGCATCCAATTTATTTATTAAAGTTTCAAAAATCCTTTGAAAAACAAAAGCATCTCGTAAGACCGCGCCACAAATAAACATGTCGGGTTTTTACCTTACGATAGCTAAAACACTTTTTATAGAAATCCTCTGATATTATAATACGGTCTATTTACAAATACTTATAAAATAGCCGAAATTGTTACATCTATTAAATTCCAGCTACTAGCCACCGAAGTGGGTAATACAAACAAAACTCGTACAAGGCTCGTAAGGAAAATGGATTTCCAACAATGACTAGGCACTGGGGTACCACCTGTCACAGTACGGGGCCTAGATCACCGTACCGAGGACTACTCCCTTCATCCCCTACAACACAAGGCCGAAACCATTCCTTACTGAACAGTCCCGAACAAGATAAACCCCGTGGTTGGCGCGACCAACCACCCACTAAGCCGAAATATATATAAGGGACATCTAGACAGGGGAAATATCTTGTCCTGCTTGGGTATGACCCACCTAACCTTGCTGCATATCCCCTGATTTTCAGTCATTCCCGATTGATGAGGCTTGAGGCTAAGCGTTACCTTTAGAACGTTTTCACTTAGAATTCCCATCGTCCACCTGACGATGTTTCGCAAACATTCGTCCATACAAGTCCGTCCCGGGTTCGAACGGAACCGAAGGCACTATTCCTACTACATCCATTTTGGAAATATCCTCAGGATTAGTAGCGACTAGCCCTTGCACTTAACTGCTCCATCTTCGACTCCGAACACGTTTTTCGCATGAAACGTACAAACCGGATCGAAGTGGTTTTCGAGAAATAAATCTCGATTCCGGTCTCTTCGAAACGATCAACGCATTTGTCCAATATTGATAGTCGGTGATTTAACTATCAATTTATATTCATAAACATCCATAAGCATCCATCATACAATAAATAATATTCCACATTATTTATTTGTGTCAATATCTTTACAAGATAAATTTTCAAAGTTTCAAAATTCATTTGAAAACAATTTCCCAAAATTCTTCCTTACAAGGTAAATCCTTTACCATATATTCCCATTGGAATAACCAAGTTCAAAACATTTAGATTTAAAAACAGTTAAAACATTTCATATTGAAATATACATTAAAATATGTAAATTTACTTTTAGTTACTTACTCAAAAATATAATTTCAAATATTTTATTGTAAAATCATTTTATAAGATATAACTTGATTTAAAATAAGGTTTTAGTTAAACTAAATTTAAAAATAGAGTTGTAAAAGGCTTAATACTAATTTCAAATGATTTAGGTCAAAACTAGCCTTTTTAAAACAATCCATTTTTAAAATTAATTACTAATGTAATCGAAAATAACCATTGTTGTTACCTTATTAATTAATTTTTAAAACAATAATTTTCTAAACACTCATTTATAAGAAGTTTTAAACTTGAATTCACTTTTAATAAAATCTGTTTAAAACTCAAACTTGGTGTTTCCCAGGGAAACTCATTTCTACTCAAATATTCCAAAAATCCTTCTTATAAATTCTGTCAATCTATTTAGATTCAGGTTTAAGTTTAATAATATAAATTTACTTTCACATGTATCAACTGATAACGTTTCTCCTTGTTTATCATTCCAGATTTACCAAATTCCAATTTTCATTCCAAATAGATTTCAAATTTTAATTCCTTTAAATTCATTATTTAACAATATTTTTTATTTCTCTAAAATTCAATTTATCCATTTATAATTAATCATGGATTTATAATTTACCCAGCAATATTCCAATACAATTTTATTTCAGTTTTCCATCCAACAGATTCTAATTTTTATATGCTTCTAAATTCCTTATTTAAGAATTTTCTTAAATTCTTTTTGAAAATCCAATTTAATTTCTTTAAAATTAAAACTCCAAATTTCTACATCCTGGGCTTATAGTTTATCCCACAATATCACAATGCAATTAAATTCCAATTTATCAATCACAAAATATAAACAGTCATTATCATCGACTATAAAAATAAACACTATATTGTGAGGAATCCGGTTGGATCCCTCCAACCTGTTTTCCCTGCATCCACAAATATTAGCACAACTATATATATCAATTCAATTTGATAATCATCAACATAAACAGATAAACATCCAAACAAACAATCAATACTAACTGTTTAACTTTACTAGTATCCAAATGTGAGTGAGAATAACTCACCTTGAGTTTCGGCGAGCGTTTGAAATTTAAATTAAACCGTACGACGTTCGATTTAACCCAAATTTATACTTGCCCGGAATGAATCCGGGACTGTTCCACTTCGTAGTGTTCGTCTCGGCGATTCCAACATCGCCAGTATTATCGAATTCTGAATATGTATGCAACAGACAAGAATTTTTATAGTTTGTACAAAATTTAAAACAAATATTTTTTTCTTTAATTTATTTTATTTTGTTTACCCAAAGCAACAATCCATGCCGTCCATCAACAAGAGGCCGCATCTTTTCTTCTTCTACACGCGAACGCAAGCTCCAGAACAAGAAGTGCGACAAGAACCCAAAATCCACGCCTAGGGTTTACAACCGCACTCTCGTTGCCCCGCTCTACAACGATCAGACCATGCCGTCGCGAAGCTCGCAGCCTACTCCACCACCGCCCCTAGCCACGACGAACTCGATGGTCCCCTCAGCACGCAAAAACGAGCATAGCCAACCACGAACACGACCTCCCTGCTCTCTCCACGCTGCGCTAAACTCCAATACCACCGTACACAACGTAGATCTCAAAGCCCTCTTCGATTCTCCAGTAGAAAATTTCCTAAATAGATGTATGGATTTATAGCAATTTGAGGGGGAACGAGGAGCATTTTCAGCCATGGAACGATATAAGCGGTGGCTCTGAAGAATAGATTAGGGTTTAGTTAAGGATATTGATTATATAATATTGTTTAATATTATTTTATTAATATAATTTCTCAATTTAACAGTTTATGCAAACGACCTCCAATCTACGCGTTCCGACAGGCGATTCTAAAGTTTTTCCGTGTTCCGGACACAATGGAATAGGTTTCGTAAGCTAATTTGATCGTATGTGCGAGCTACGGAATTAAACGATCAATTTAAAATTAAATCGATTAAAACGATTTCGATGCGTTTCGAGCTGCCGGAGTCAAACGACAACTCCGATTGCTACGAAAATTGAAATTCGATAATAATTAACTATTACGGATCCAATAGAACTGGTTTTGTCGAATTCCGAGACTGTGCCCCGGAAGGCTATTTAACTCGTCTATAAAATCAAGCGATTTTCAAAATTGTCGAAAACGCTTAGAAATTTACTTTTAAATTTTTTATTAACTTTACAATAAATCATATATCATTTAAAAACACATTAACAATCATTTTGACTTATTTCAAATCAAAATCCGATTAATTGCATTTTTATATTATTAAATCCTATTATTAAATTAATATAAAATCCCAAATTCAATCTATTAACTTTTAATCTCTTCTAATGGTCCAATATTAAAACTCAAACCCAATTAGACCTAAATTAAAATTTAGAATCTAATTTTATCTCCATTTACACTCGAAATTACCAATTACCCCAATTCTAATATTGAATTAGTATTATTCAGTTACCATTTAAATTCCCGATTCAATATTTAATTATTGTTCTCAATTATTTGAAATTGAATAGAATTACTATAACTAAAAATTATAGCTTATTTTATTTCAAGATTCAATTTATAATCCATATTCAACATTTAAAATGAATTTAGTGTTCAAATTCAATGGCTTAAAAATACGGGATGTTACACAATGCATTGGAGTGCGGCATCCAGTTCCCTCTTATGTAAAGTCTCTAAACGACTAACTGCCTCCGCTATTTCCTCTGCATTTTTCTTCGCTTCGACGAGTTAAGCCTTAACATCGAGCAACTCAGCATCTTCATAATTGATAATATCCTTGTTGTGAATGGCCTCTAGCTTAAGGCGATCAATCTTATGCTAGCGCTCCATAGAAACTTCTAAAACATTTTTGGCTAAGTGGATAAGTGCTTCATGCTGAACGTACACATCATTCATACATGCTAATGAACTCTCTTTAGCAGTTCTAGGGATGATGTGTGTGGAGGGGAAGAATTTGAGCCCGTCGAAGAAAATTTTCGGGATGGTAGCTTTAAGTTTAGCTAGTTTCTCCACCATAGTCAAATCATGGGTAGGAACGGGTGGAATTTTTTTAGACGTAACCAACGATTGTATATGGTGCTCACGAGATTGCCTGGGACTTGATGATTTGGAGTGTTGGTCACGGGGAGTGGTAGATTGAGAACCACGGTGTGCAGACTTGTCTACATTACGAGCAAGAGGGTTAGATGGGTCGCTTTGGCATGGAGCATATACTCGAGACTTCCTTCTAGACGAAGAAGAAAATTCTCGAGAATGATAGTCTCTATCCCGTCCTTTATCCTTGTCTCAGTGCCTTCTGGATTCAGAATCCTGACCGAAGCAGTTGTAGGTTGAGGAGCGATAAAGATGATTCAATGCATGTGAATGAGACATTGCACCTGTAAAAGAACCAAACGGGGACATGTTAGGAGTTGTTGTGTGAAGAATTAATCACAAGTAGTGGTGAAGTGCAAGTGTTTGTGTGTGCCCTAATGATTCCCCCTAATGGACTAGTAACATTTTCTTTACTTATCGAAGTTCTTTCCTCTTTATTGGAAGGTTGCACACCTTCGCCACTTCTCAGGGGTGAGTTAAGCCCTTCGACGTTAAGATTGGTGAATTTGTAGTTTAATAGATCATCCAGGATCGAAATATTGGAAAGTCCCTTCAACACGCTTTCCATCTGTTGACAAGACAATCCTTTTTTGACCAGAATTATGAAACATTCAGGGTTACCCGGTCTTCCTCTTTCAAATCTTGTATGCCGGTTGTTTTTGCCTTCTCGGGGGAGGTTGTGATTGGCCAGTGTGTGACAGTTCAACTGCAGATGTTTTTCCAAGGCCCGTGTCTTCGTTTCTTTGCCCTACATCTTCTGTTTCCTTTATTTCTCCCTTTTTAGTGCCTTCTTGGATTCCTCAATAGAGTGCACTATAGGATCATTTGTTTCTTCCCTTCTCTCAACGTCAACCTTCAGAATCGTTCTACTTCCAAGGAGGCCAATCCTAGGCCATCCTCTAACAGCCCAAATAAAAAGAGCAACTCATCAATGACGAGGAGTTTGATGTCTCGGTCCTCCATCGGAGTAGCGCGGATGGCCACGAAGGCCTTGGAATATCTGACGCCTTCAGGATGGGGAAAACTCCTGAAAGAATTGAAGGAATTAGTATAGCTGAGAAAGAAACTTTAATTTGAATCTTTGGATTAAAGGCAAAGGCCAAAGTCATACTTATGTCATTCCAGCCATCTTCTTACGAAGTCGGGAGGACACCGTTCGTAGCAATCGTGTTTGAATAAAGAGTGCTTATTCCACATGCCCGTTATGACCTGGCATTTGGGCATAGGTTCGAGGAAGATGTGCGCAGGACTATCGGCCCGTTTTTTGAAATTGTAAATGTATTGGATATCCTCGTGAGTTGGCGGGCGAAATAGAATATTCATGAAGAGGAGAAAGGTGCCTTGAACAAAGGTATAACTTTTAGGGTGTAGCTGAGTAGGAGCGATTCCCATAAATCTCATAACTTTTCGAATCAAGGAGTTAAACGGTGGCATGCATCCATCCCATAACATGAATTTGTTGCAAGTAGTATATCCGACCGGGAGAAAGTGAGGCTTGTCTTGCCTTGATGGGATGGGAACATCTTCAAGGAATCCCATGGATAGAACATAGTCATCGGAGAGCGGCCTCATAGATTTCTTAATGCCTGCAAGTCAACAAGATTTCTTGAATAATGACACCCTCCATGACATCAGGAGCTAGATCAGTAACTTCTGCAGGAAGAACTGGAGTGTCGGAAACTAGATTTGCTTGTGAATAAGATGTCTCTGTTTTTCTCTTTGTTGACTTGGTGCAGGCTTGCCAAACAAGGTAGCGGAGCTTGATTTCATTACCAATTTAGAAGACATTATGGATGGACGCGTCTAACTTGGGATCTGTGTCAGCACCACTCAGTAGACAATCAATAATAGAAATAATAACCTATCCCCCGTTGATGAGTGTGAACTAGTGCAGTGAAATATGAAATGAATGTAAGTAGTTTAAAATCAGAAAAGAAAAAGAAAAATATCAAAGCTTAGAGATTTCGTCCAGAGAGACCATCATCGCTGACCATCTCAAACGACGTAAAAGGTGATCAGTGACAAAAGCTCTAGGATCGAATGCTGATTTTGGATTATGAAGTCTGTTGTTCGAGTACGTTGGGCCAATTTTACACTTAGTTCATGTTGAGTAGATTGGGAATTTGATCGCTCAAATTTAAGTTCATTGATCTGTATATGCTAGTCGTGTTGTTGTCAGTCACTTTATGCTAGGGCGAAGCAGTGTACAGTCATATGTTCGAATAACTCGAGTTAAGATGGTTTTAACTGGTCAACACTGACCTCAGCTATGTATGATGATCCCTACGTCCTAACCCCATAGCCGATCCCTATACTTTGATACGCATAGAAATACCGACCCCTATTTATAGCTAATTGTCGATCCCTTCCTTGAGCCTACATACCGATCCCTTCAAATATCCTTACGTACACCGACCTCTACGTCTCTAACACCAAATCCATGCCAAACAACAATATACCGAACCCTTAGGTTAGCATGTTTCCTACCGACCCTTCCTATACCTAATGTGGATCCCTCTATTGACTACCTTACACTGACCCCTCACTTGATGCCGAGCCCTTCTCGTTCGTCACTTATTTTTTCCTTCCATTTTTCTTCTCCTTCTTCTTTCTCCTTCTCCAGCTCCTTCGCCTTCTCCAACTCGATTGCATAACATAATCGACCCCGCTAAATAATACAACTAAAAGACACCTAAATGCATCCGAGCTTGAAGATTCATGGCTTAAGAACACAAATGAAAAGGAGATTATACCTAGTTGACTTAGATTGCAAGACCAAAAATTAGAGTTAGGAATAATTGGATAGTGGTGGAGATTGGGGATGAGGTTTCGCACTCGAGTTTGGGTTTGAAAGGGTGGTTTTTTCTTTTTTAGGGCATTCAGCTATAATGAATGAGAAAGTGAAAAATAGTTTAAGTTTTGAAAATATGAAGTGAAAGGAGAAGGGTAGGGGATGCACATTTCTTATGTAAGAGAAAGAGGAGGAAGAAGAACCGGTTATGCCCTAATGACCCGGTCAAAAAAAAGAGGGATCGTCCTTAGGGTATGCCAATCCTTATCCATTTAGATCCACCAAGGGATCGACATACCAAATGCTGACCCCTCCTATATTTAAAAAAAAGAATAAAGAGAAAATGAAAGAAGAAAAAATGAGGGTCGAATGAGAAATAAGGACCATGAAGGTTCGACGGTAGACGTGAACATACAAAATTGGCAAAGACCTGTGAACGTTAGAACACGTTCGGGAGCCGACGACAGAAGCATGTGTGTAAATATATGGGTGAATGATTTAAAAGTTCAATCTTCTTAAAATCAAAGGGATTTGCAATCAAACCTAAGACCTTCAAGTTCGAGGCTGGATCATATAATGAAAAGTTTATAAGTTCCGCATGGCTATATTTTTATATACTGATAGAATATGACATTGGATTTATGTTATTTAGAGTCGACGAAGCAGCATTACAATCAGTGGAAGATTCAGTGTTTTAGAAAATGATTAACAAAGGAATAATAATCAATCGGGAAGCTAGTTGGACTTCTTTTAGGCAATTCAGATTTGTTCGATTCAAAGCATGTCATGTAACTCACATGATGTACTTTGGGAGGAAAGTGTTACCGATGTCCTGACCTGGCCATATTGGAATGATTACACAAGAAAGATTCAACTGTTGTCAAGAAAGATGGCCACAAAGAAATGACTATGGGACACGGAAGTAGAGTTTGGACGTTCATACGAAGTTAGGATTGACCAAAATTGGCATATAGATAATGCATGATGTTAGAGATATGAAGATTAGTTTGGATATGCAACAGATCAGTGTGGCTTGGTAGTATTATAGGGGTCGGCATAGTCAGTTGGATAGAGAGTGGGCATGGATGAAATAATGAAAGGAACAACATAGTCTTATCAATGAAAATAGATCAGAAAATTAGAGGCATATACAAGAAGGGTCGGCATACCAAGAAGGGTCGGCATGGTGATATGGATCAGCATAATGACATGGATCAACATAGTGTGTTGGGCTTGGTACGATATGGATGGAGCATGGAAGGGTTGACATAGTTTCCTTATAGGTTAGGGATCAGCCTAACATTTCCTGAGGAGAAGGGGTCGGTAATTCCTTGATTAGTTTATAACTAGAACTAAAGCACTATCAGAACCATAGCTTCACATGTCCAAACGCCGTAATGCTAGAAGTACCATCATGTTGTGCCATATGAGGGCCATCATAGGAGTTGCTTGCCCCGAACTCAACCGATGGTGGGGTCGGTGCCGACCCCAATCCATAGAAGAGTTCGGCTCAGCCCTCCCTATGATGGGCCCAAATGGTCAAGGGGGTCCAAGTCTCAAGATGTCAGTCAGGTTGGAGGTTGCCTTCGTCTATAAATATAGGGGAAAAGGGCCATTTTTGGGGACTTATTTTTTTGGATAACAAGTGAAACTCTGCATTTTTGTAATCAGTTTCCTTTTGTTCTAATTTGTTCCCAAGCTGTTTTTGGTTGATTTTAACTGTAACCAATTGAGTTGTAAAGCAATAAAGAAAGTATTCAAACTGGATGTAGGCAATCAACGCCAACCACTGTAAACCTTGTTGTTTTTGCCTTTTGAAATAATTTCCTTAATATCTAGTGTTATTGCTAAATTTTCATTTAATTTCTTCATTTATTTCACTACTTAAACCTATTCTCGGGTGATTGTGACCAATTTGGTTGAAAATATATACATAAATGGGTCAATATCAATCTAGATCGGGTGATAACCACACCCTAACGGTAGCAAACCATATAGCTCTGCTGCATATTCCTTGTTTTAGTCATTGCTGAGTGTGAGGCTGAGGCTACGTTTGACCTTTTTAGCAAATCCCACATGGAAAGCTAACACTATCCTCCAAGCAACAACGCAATGCCAGCATTCACCCATACAACTGTTCAATATATGAACAAACCAGAGGAACTACTTCTACTACATCCTCAGGATTAGTAGCAAGCATCCCTTGCACTTCAAAGAACTCCATTTTCGATTTCAACATGTTTTCGATTCGAGCATTTATGCTGATTCGATGTGGTTTTTGGATAACATATTTAATTTTGGTCTCTTCGAACCGATGATCGATAGTGTTAAAAATTGGTTAAGATTGACAGTCGGTTATTTACTTACCGAAGAAACAATCAACCAAATCAGAGATTTAATTTCATAAGAAAACCAAGCACGATTGAGAACATAAGCAGCCACTAAGCCTCTTTACACAACCCTTTCATTAATCAAACTCACTTTGTAATCCTTGTATTAAAGTACTTTAAAAAAAATACACAAGTGTATTACTCATTCACTACTCATTTATACTCTTTCACTGCTTGGAAAAATATCCATATACGTTCCCATCGGTATAAGTATATTCACAAGCCACTACACATTCAATACTTAGAAATTGTAACCATATACTTATCTCAATGGAATATGTATGTTCACAAAACAGTTCACTTTCAACACTTAGAAATTGTAACCATATACCTATCTCAACGGTATAAGTATATGCATAAAATAGTTCACTATCAATATTTGGAAAACTTCTCCATGTATTTATCTCAATGGTATAAGTATATCCACAAAACAGTTCACTTTCAATACTTAGAAAACTTTTCCATATACTTATCTCAACGGTATTAGTGAACCCACAAATCTTAAGAAAGGTTTCACTTTCAAAACCATAGTTATTTGCGTTAAAACAAACGTCAATTAAAATGATAATAACAATAAACCCAAAACACTTTCCTTCTATAAAATCCATTATTTAGAAATATCAAAATTTAATTTGAAACTTCTTTTATAAGTCACTAATTATAATTATAAAACTCCTTTTATAAATCTCCAATTATATTGATAAAAATTCTTTTATAAATCACATTTGATTATCATAAACCTTCAGTTTCAAGACATATAAAACTAAATATTTTCCATACAACGATGATTTCATATCGTACTGTAAGTACCAAAATATGATTTATCATTCCAATTTATAAAAATGTCCTCTTTTCCTGTTTACAAAATCTCATCTATAAAATATCATTTATAAATCTATATTTTATTTATAAAATACCATTTATAAATCTATTCTTCCTATACAACATGTTATATAAAATAAATAAGTCGCTTAATTTTTAAAATAAATATTTGCCTAAATACTTTTAAAACATTTTCGAAAATTGTTAGAGTACAATAGAGAAGTTCAAAAACCATTTCTAAATAAAATATCATAGGAAATTCCAAAAAACATATTTAAAATCCTTCTCCAAATCAAACTCGTTTTCAAATCAAAAAGCAATTGGTGGTATTTCGAAATACTGTAATGAGGTCAATAGCTACCATAGAACTTAACCAATTCTACCATTACCACCTTTATCACTAAAAATTAAACTTTTAATATATACCAGTGTCAAATCTAATGTGGTCAATTACCAAACTTTTAGTATTCAACAATACACACAACAATATATAACTGAAATTTAAAACTAACAATTGTGAGGAATCTGGATTCCCCTATGAAATCCCTTGAATTTCATTTTATATGTCATTCGCTTTGTAGAGTAGATATTTAACCAAACCATACTAATAAATCATTCAAAGATAAAACAATAATTTATATCTACTAAATATCATATAGGATTCATCCAAAAGTGGGATAACTCACCAAAGATCTAGTTGACGCTTAATCCTTTCAGTTTGATCTAAACTCCAACGATATTCGATTTTAGCTTAAAATTACACTAGCTCCAAACTTGAAGAAATCAATTCCAATGCGAAGATATCACACCTACGAGCACAATACAAAAAAACCGCATCTCGGTTGGACCTCGTATGCAAAAGTTATTCATTTTATAAGATTTGAATTAATTAAAACAATTAATTTACTTAACAACTTAATTAATTTAAATTACCATACAAACTCCTTCCATAATTCACAAAAGCCTATAAACACATGCATGCACAAACCCTTCCAAAAATGTGCACGCACACCCAATCACAAGCTCCGGTTGACGAAATTACAATATGACTTCACTATCCACTCTCTCTTCGTGTAAGCACTCCATCCTACCCCCTCGTCTCAAGCTCAATCGAGCCCTAATCATCATTACCTGATGGTCCTCTCCACTAAAATCTTAATGACATGGTTTATCCTAGGCCATCGCACGGCCTCCAACCACTACCAGTCACTGCATCTTAGTCCCCTAAGCTTAATTCCACTCTCCTCATTGTCTAATTCTACCATCATCTTTGTCCAAGCGAAACCCTAGTTCGCCTCAAAAATGTCGAGTTCAACCAAACACGATCGCGCCAACCCAAAATCACATAGATTTGAAGAACCCTACAACACGAGTCTAACGAATCTAAATTCATATTTTTTTTATTTAAGTGTAGCATTTGATTTCAATTTTTTATGGTTCCATTTTTCCTTTTACTCTAAGATTAAATGGAAAAGAAGATAGAGAAATGGAAAAGTAAAAGATGAGAGCGGGAAAAGTCAAGAGAGGAGTTCAGTTTATTTTCAAATTTCCGGTGCGTTGCTACATAGAATTTAATTCGCGTACGAACCGCAAACGACAAAAATAAAAATACGATCATGAAAAAAATGAGACATGCTCTCAAAATAACAATGAAATATACTAGTTATCTTATTCTATAAATTACAAGAATACCAACATTTGTCGAAAAATACGTTAAACGGTATTTTAAATATTTTTATAATTAAAAATTATGGAAAAATTCTATAAATCGAAATAAAAGTACATCATCAAAAATTAAGTTATTTTTTTTTAAAAATGATATTCATATTATTTATCACATTCGAGTCAAATTTGAATATTCAAATAAATTAGATATCTCCATTCGAAACGTTAAAAATTTAGATCGTTACATTCTTCTTCCCTTTAAGAATTTCTTCTTCGAAATCCCTAATGGAAGAAAAATACCTTCACACCCATAGACTTTTAAAAGAATTAATTAAAATTAATTATTAAACTTTAAAGTTTCTTAAGTTAAGAAAAATTACGACAGCACCTCCTTTGCACGGCTAGGTCCAAAAAACTACAACTCGCCGCAATTGGTCCAAATCAACAAACAAAACCAAAAACTAAAAGTGGTCTCCCATAGCTGGGGAATAAAATCATCAACAATAATATATACTTATGATATACCTTATAGAGTGTATATTACACATAGCAATCACACCCATTTAGTGATAAACACAAACCAAGTTGTCAAGCAATCAAATTCTACTCATGAAACCGAAAGCAACAAGCAAGCCTTTGCTTCCAAGAACCTGTATCTCACTTATAAATGCCATCAAACCATATAAATTGAATTTATAATAAAAGAAGCACGCTGTTTGTTAAAGCTCGTGTGATGTATGTATGTCATCCATACCCAATATCAAATCCAATCACTCGCTCGATCATACCAATTACACATCCGAACCAGTATCTCTCACTTGACTTCCCTAATTTGACTTCGATCGGGTTCCTTGATTAGAAACCTCTGTTCTCCTACCATATACTATGATAGAAAACTTCAAAATCATATCAAAAATATGTATCAATTGCTCGTCGTTAATAATCGATTGGAAAATCCTAATTTGATTAGCGTAAATCAGCTCGAAATCAATTACTCGAATCTGGATTAAGAACTGTCATGCGAATAAAGTGATCTACATATAGCTTACGTATTCATTCCATTAATTTCATAAATACACCAATTATTCTTAATTCGCATTAATTTACCTAATAGCGTTTCATTTAATAATAAAATTCATTTATAATTTTTTCATAACACATTACTTAACTTTATAAACATCTTATAAAATACAACTCAGGTTTATCAACACTTTAAAAATTAAGTTCATATTTATATAATAATACTCCTCTACATCCTAAGTGTATATACATAACATCATATTTATTTTTACTTAGTCAAGACGTTCAACTACTTTAAAACTTGTTTTAACTTCTTATCTTCTCCAATTTATAAGTTACCAAAACTTATTTTCTTATATTTTCACAAAACACATAGCTCTAAGTTCTATAACAATTCGAAAGTTTTAGATAGCTCAAAATTGTCAAAAATTTCATTTCGTTCCAACAAATGAAAATTAGCAAACAACATATCAAATGAGATGCACAAACCAAACTATCATAATGCATAGGATACTTGCGTCCATATAATAACTTAACTTAAAACTTCAGAATTAAACCGCCTGGTTTTATTTCAATTTTATTTTATATAATAACATATATATCTCCCTTTGTATATCAAGTCATACTTTTAGGATTTTTAAATCAAAATTTGTTTTATCAAAATAACTATATAACAAATTACTATGTAGTATTCCCCTACTTAGAAACAAGAAAACACCGATGATGCTACAGTCATCACCATAATTATTTTCCAGCATCAGAAGTAAGTACAATGCTTTATATCTCCTTTAAAATCCTTTTAATATATTTCTTATTTATGAATACTTTAAAATAATATTATTATTATTTTCCTTAAAAGTCATTTGAAAAACAATTTCAGAAAATACATGGATTTAAGTTCTCAAATTCTCGGTTTTAAATCCTTTTTATTAATAAACTACATTTATAAAATTTCATTTTGCAAATGTTTACCTTTGTTTAGGTTATAATAAAAAACTTTTGTTAAAATTAAAATTTTAACCCAATATTATTACTGAATGCCATATAGTCAAAATGTGAAGCTTAATTCATAAGTTGTTAACATTAATTCAACCAAATAATAAATGCTCATAAACTGCCGGAGCATAAATAATCAATCAATAAATGATAATAATTGAATATTAATATTATCTAACAACAAAAACATCATAAATAACCATATCAATTTCTAAAAATTATTCTTTATATTTGAAATATAATTTAGGTAGCATTGTTTCATTACTAATGTTTGAAAACAATACTGTGTCCGTTTACCTTGTCCAAGTGTTTAGAAATCTCTATCGATACTGCTATTCCTTTTGTATCAACCAAAATTCATAAATCACTCAACATATAAAGCAACACAATATAAAACATTTTTGTAACAAAAAATAGCACTCTTACACACACACACACACACACACACACACTCTCTTTCAAACTTATTCTAGGATGTTACTAACACTATCTCCATTGAATCTACCCCAACAACGCTTAGGTGTTTTCTCAACCTATGTTTTGATACCATGTTGTAACAACCTACCTTGTCAGCCCTCAAAAGTCAACACCAATGCATCCATGGTATTCACATGTTGAACATCAAGTGATGGAAAGAAAGATTGTTGGGGTGAAAGAAAATGAAAAACAAAGCAGATTCTCACATCCTGACGAGTAGCATATAATAAACAATAGACCATTACAAAAGAAAAATATAATATACATATATAATTAGAGTAAACTAAACTACCATTGGACTAAACATTTACAACAGCCTGTCCTTACAAATGCTGATAAACACAAACAAAATATGCAGCAGAAATAAAAAAGATACGTTAATACGTCTTGGAAGCATCCAGCTCGTCTCCTGAAGCTTTAAAGCATCCATACTTAAATATGAAAATATGCTCGGGATGACCCAAGGATTATAAAAAAATAATGCCCAGATCAGTCTGTTAAACCAACATGAGAAATACAAACCAAATGAATTTTCATTTTTATAAAACCCTTCCAAAAATAAAGGTTTCTCATAAGACCATGCTGCACATAAACATGGATTGTTTTTACCTTACGATAACCAATCCATTTCAATAAGAAATCCAGTGATAATAGAATAATGTCTAGGATTTAAAATATATACTGAATCATAGCCAAAATGGTTACAATAATTACATTCCAGTATATTAGGTATACAACTAAGTCCGTAAAGGCACATATTTGAGAATGGGTTCCACACAATAACAATGCTAATGGGGTTCCATCTATCATAATAAATTCTAGAAAAATGTACCGAGGGCTTTACATGGACCTCTACCAATGCAGAACCATCATAGCCTTTCTTAGATAGTACTAAATATGTAATCACCCTGGTTGCTCGTTGCCGATCAACCAACCGAGTCACTTGCATACATAAATTGGTCAATATCGATCTAGATCAGGTGTTAACCATACCCTAATGGTAGCGAACCATATAGCTCTGTTGCATGGCCTGTTTTAGTCATTACTGGATGTGATACTGGGGGCTACGTTTTACCTTTTTTTTTTTAAATCCCACTTAGAATACCAACACTGCCCGCCTAGCAATAATGCAATGCTGGCATCCATCCATACAAGTTGTTCAAGATATGAAAAAAACTAAAGGCACTACTTTTACTACATTCTCAAGATTAGTACCATGCAGCCCTTGCACTTCAAAGAACTTCATCTTCAATTTCATCTTTAAGATGATCGAATGCTTATGCCGGTTCGAAGTGGTTTTCGGATAACATATCTGATTCTGGTCTCTCGAACTGACAATTGATAGTTTTAAAAACTGATCAATATTTGATAGTTGATTATTTAATTATCAAATAAACAATCAACTAAATCAGTGATTTAATTTCACTAGAAAAACATGCATGATTAAGCACATAAGCAACTACTTAGCCTCTTTAATTAATCCTTTCATTAATTAAATTCACTTCGTAAATCCTTGTGTTAAAGTACTTTTACAAAAAATATACACGTATATTACTCATTCGCTACTCATTTATACTCTTTTACTGCATAGAAAGATATCCATATACCTATCTCATCTGTATAAGTATATTCATAAACTATTACACTTTCAATACTTAGAAATTGTAATCACATACTTATCTTAATGGTATAGGTATGTTCACAAAATAGTTCATTTTCAATACTTAGAAATTGTAACCATATACTGATCTCAATAGTATAAGTATATCCACAAAACAGCACATTTTTAATACTCAGAAAAAATTTCCGTATACTTATCTCAATAGTATAAGTATATTCACAATTCTTAAGAAAGGTTTCGCTTTCGAAACCATATTTTTTCGGGTTAAAACAAATGTCATTTAAAACACTAATTACAATAAATGCAAAACATTTTCCTTTTAGAAAATCATTTTGTATAAATCTCCAAATATAATTTAAAACTCCTTTTATAAATCTCCAAATATATTTATAAAACTTCTTTTATAAATCTTATTTACTTAACCAAACCTTCAGTTTCAAGATAGAACCAAATATTTTCCATAAACGATCATTCTATATATTACTATAAATCCACAAATGAGATTTGTTATTCCGATTTATCAAAAATGACATCATTTCCCTTTTATAAAATCCCATCCACAGAATATCATCTATAAAATATCATTTATAAAATATAATTTATAAATCTATTATTCTATTCTTTTACTTATGCAACACCATTTATAAATCTATCTTTTATTTGTAAAATATCGTTTATAAATGTATTCTTTCTTTACAACATTTCATACAAAAGCATTTCACAAATATTTATTCCAAAATATTTCGATTTTCTTTTAAGCAAAACCATCTTGTTAAACAATAAATAAACCCCTTAATATCTTTAAAATAAACATTTATAATCATAATAATTTATCTGTAACACAAATACTTCCCGAAATACTTTTAAGTTATTTTCAAAAAGGGTTAGAGTAAAATAGAGAAGTTCAAAAACCATTTCTAAATAAAATGTCAAAAAAAATTTGAAAAATGATATTTAAAATCCTTCTCCAAATCAAACCCATTTTAAAATCAAATAGTAATTCATGGTATTTTAAAATATTATAATGAGGCCAATAGCTACCATAGCACTTAACCAATACTACTACTACATTCGTCACTAAAAAGGTTCAACTTTTAATATATATATATATCAATGTCATATCCAATATGGCCAACTACCAATTTTTTATAATTCAACAATATATGCAACAACATATAACTTAAATTTAAAATCAACAATAACGACCCACCTTTCATTCCACAGAAAGACGCATCATTAAGAAGAAAGAAAGGGATAGAAAAGATAGAAAAGAAAGAACAAAACAACATCAGAGTCTCACAGCGGAACGAATAAATTATATTATATCACATAAGATATTACATAGTATAATATACATAAGAGTTATACAGCTAATACAACACAAACTAGACAGTTATAACACATGTCTAGTTATTACAACTCAAGTACATCACATAAAAAAAGATACAAAACTAACACAGCGGGACCACTATATATCTACAAGCTGAAGCCTCCTACTCCATTTCTCCTCCAGAACTCGTCAACGCTAACCTGAATCCCTTGGCTACTCGTAAAAATTTGAGTACCCAACAGTTTAATAAAATAGAAAATATACTACGGGTCAGTCATGGGTCTTGTGTGAGTAAACGGGTTAAAGTTGCTTAATTTTGAAAACCTTTGAAAACAAATGCTATCTCGTAAGACTTCCTGCACATAAACAGGAAATTTTTTTTAGCTTACGATAACCAAAACATTTGATAAGAAATCCAGTTATATTATAATAGGGTCTAGGGTTTTCAAGTAAATAAGAAATAGCTGAAATTGTTACATGATTAAATTCCAGCATACTAGCCACAAAGTGGGATATACAATCAAAACCGTAAAGGGCTCGTATGAAGAATGGGTTTCCATCAATGGCAGGGCCACTAGGGTACCGCCCATCACAGTACGAGGCCTAGATGACCGTACCGGGGATCCCTTCCGATCCCCTGCAACACAAGGCTGGAACCATCCCTTATTGGATAGTCCCGAACAAGACAACCCCACAGATGGCCGTCGCCAACTGTCCACAAAGCCGAATAAAAGGAACCTCTAGACATGGGTAAATCTCGTCCTACTTGGGTGGTACCCACTTAGCCTTGCTGCACCTCCCCTTTTTTAGCCATTCCCGGTTGATGAGGCTTGAGGCTAAGATTACCTTTACAGAGCACATCTATCTTAGAATGCTCATCATCCTCCCGACGATGTTCTAAAAGCATTCAATCCATACAAGTTCGTTCCGGGTTTGAACGAAACCGAATGCACTATCTCGCTACATTCATTTTGGAACCACCCTCAGAGTTAACGACAATAGCCCTTGCACTCTGAATCTTCATCTCGAATCTGAAAATACTACCCCGTTAAACACGTATTGGAATCACCCTTAAAGTTTTAACGACGAATAGTCCTTACACCTCGAGCCTTCTCTTTTCACTTGAGATTCACGACCTAACATTTAATTTGGATCGATGTGGTGTTTGGAATTCCAAATTGGAAATCCGATCCCCGTCTCATCGAAATCCAAAACGCCATCTTAATGTCCAAGTGATTTAAGTTTGAGCAATTTAATTCAATTTAAAATATTGAATTCACACAACATCATTCACAGATAAATATCACACATTTATCACAACTATAATCAATATCACATTATAGCACATCACAAATTATCAAACTATAAGCATCATTCAATTCAGACATTCTACTCAAACAATCATCCACAAACAGGAATCATTAATCCTATTTATAATTAATTTAATCAACATAAATTAAATTAATTACTTGAGAATCAATCATGTAATCTTGCTCAATCATTAATTAATTATGACTATTTAATTAATTAATCAACCTTTAATCACCTTATAAACCAATTAATTAATCTTTAATTACAGATTAATTATCCCTTAATTATTCTCTTAATTAATCATCCTTGATTAACTATTTCTTAATTACATTAAGCAATTAGCCTTTAAATTAATTACACAAATTAATTATACTTTAATTACGTATTAATTAACCATAATTACTTTTATTAATTAATTAACTATTAAATTAATCCTTAATTAATTAAATTAATTAATTATACAATAATCACTCTATTGATTAATTATTAATCACATTCATTAATCAATTAAACCTTTCAATTATCCTCATTAATTACATTGATCAACAATCCTCTAATCACTTCCATTAATTAATTATTCTTCTAATTACAATTAATAATTAATCTTTACTTAATCACATTCATTAATCAACCTTGATTAATCACATTAGTAATTAACTATCCTTAATTACTTACATCAATTAATTCAACTCCCTGATTAATTACCTTAATCAATCCTTTAATTACATCGAGTAATTAACATTTAATTACTTCCACTAAGTAATTTTAATTACTTCCATCAAATAATTCCCCTTTAATTACATCCAGTAATTATCTATTAATTACTTCACTAAGTAATTGTACTTCATTAATTACATCAAGTAATTTTACTTAACCCATCATCAAATGATTACCTTTAATTAATTAAAATTAATTAATTAACTAAAATTAACCATATTAACTTAATTAATTACACCGAGTAATTAATTCCTTTAATTACTTCATTAAGTAATTACCCTTAATAATTCTTTTAATATTAAGAAGTTAACCTCTTAATTACATATTACTTAATTACTTCTTAATTAATTAACCTTGATTAATCAATCCTTAATTAAGTAATCAACTACACTTAATTAATTACATACATTTATTTATCTTAATTTAATTACTTAAATTAATCATTTTAGTTAATTAAGTAATTATACTTTAATTACTGTTGTACGTG
The DNA here is from genome assembly GCA_030765085.1 of Allium cepa. Lineage (NCBI taxonomy): Eukaryota > Viridiplantae > Streptophyta > Magnoliopsida > Asparagales > Amaryllidaceae > Allium > Allium cepa. Next base: position 316,325,459 of record CM060931.1, read on the forward strand.
ATTAAATTAAGATAAATCATTTATTGCATTAAGTCTTAACTTCCATTTTAAAATAAATTAAATTTTCAAACTTGAATTTGATTTATTTAAAATCATCATCCTTTTATTAAAGTTAAATACTTTTTACTTAAATCTTAATTATATTTCAACAATTACATTTTAGTTGAAAACATTTAAGAACCAATTACAAATTATTCTAATGTAATATATATATAAACCAAAACTATTTTTAAAACAAAATTTAAAACTTTAAAATCCATACCTTTAAAATTTGAATCTGTTAAAACATCATTTTCTAACTAAAAAATTTCATACCTCTTTTAAAACCAGTTAAAACTTTGTTTAAAATTTAAGTTTGCTTTTAAAACAAATTTGAAAATCACTTTAGTTTGAAATCTGGACAGGTTTAAAACTGGAAACAAAAACATTTTCGAGCAATCAACAAATTCTCGAGTAAACATAGCAAAACTCCGTGATAAAACTCGCACAAACTCGAAGCAACAAGAACAAAGCTTCTCCACTTTGACACTTCGAGTCGAACACGAGGAAAATCACAAAAAATCCGAGCCAACATCTCCTTCCCCAAACCCAAAAAACTTCAGATACACCTGACAACAAACGTGCACATGCACGACTAGAAAATTCGACGCCGTTCAACTCTCTGGCTCTCACCAACCCACACTTGACTTCAACAAGCACCTCGACGAAGCAGAACAGTGAAACTCAAAGGCAAATCCAATATCGACGTCACGGTCAAAACTGGAAAAAGCGCAAGACTGGAAAACCTCCTCTGGCCGTCGCCCTAGACCATGAGCACCCTCGCTATCCCTACCAAAGAAACCCCTTGAGCTCCAGCGCCGATCCCCTCCATCGTGCACCGTTTCGATCCACCATAGCCACCGTACGAAACCTATCAACATCGACAAACACAACACTGCACAAAACCCTACTCTTCCCTTCTCCGGCCACCACGGCAAAGAGAAAAACATCTCGCCATTTTTCCATAGTTCCTTGACTTCCCGATCACCTTTAGGCCAAACCCCGTGCTTCCACTCAACGTCGATCAGCGAGAGATGGCCAAAATCCAAAAAACGATCAATACCGAAAATCTCATCCAATTTCAATCTAAAAATCTCAATTATCACACCTAAATTCATGATTTCCTACCCTAAATCCGTTTATACAATCCAATTATGAAATTGTAGATATTGATTTTCAACAAAATTTTAATTTTATTACTGTAATCTTTAATTGACAGACTATTTAGTAAATATAATTACTTAAAACTACTTTAAAAACAATATCATACTGTTATTTACATTTTATTTTCAGAATTCAAAGTCTAATATTGATCATTTAGGAAAAAAGGAATTATTTTGTGATGTAGTTAAGTCTGTCACTAACAACAGAGCACAGAATACAATATACAGAGATAATTTGCAGGCATATTGTACTCATATGCACACATTTATATTCAAAACTCAAGCAAGCATTATAGACTATATTTCTACACATGCAACAAAGTTTCATCACAATTGTGAAATTGTTTTTAAATCAAAAGGTTTACTCAACAAACATTGAAGAAGTAGAGGACAGTGTTTTATTTTGTTTTCCAAGAACTGTTGAATTGATCTGGTATTGGATCTGGAGTTTGATGTTTGAATTGACATGCAATTTGAAATTGAAGCTTAAAAACAAATGTTTGTTGTTGAATTCTTGACTTGAAACAGGTGAAACTCTTGTTGTTTTTGAGAAGATTACTTTGATTAGAGGTTGCATTTGAAATTGAAACTTTAATATAGGCTTGAAATTTTGATTACAAGCTTTTGAGAAAATGGTTTACAGGTTTTCATTTGTTTGATTTTTTGGTTTGCAGATTTTTTGAACTGAAGCTTTTAATTTGTTTTGATTTTCAGTTTCTTTTGTTTCTCTCTTTTTTTAGAGAAGATGAAGGAAGAAGAATGATGAGAAACATGGAAATGAATGACCAGATTTTCTTCTGAACATTATATTATACTTTCCTTTTAAAAAAAAGAAAATACATGTTGCCATTTGTAACATTGTTTTGTGGAATGCTTCCAAGTGTATTTGCAAGTTCTATTTGTTTTACAAATGAAAGAAATAAGAATTTTGTGTTTAACTCCTTATTTAAATTTTACTTATATTTTAATATTGTTTATGTAATATTCTTATATTTGTTTATTTCAATTAGCTTTTAATGTTTATATTTACAAATTATCTTTATTAAGTAAATTTTTATGTTTTATTAATATATTTTTAAAATATATTTTCCAAAGCTAAATTTCAAAGAAAGAAAATTTAAAAAGAAAAGCATATTGAATTAAACCATATTTTAAAGTTTTCAAACTAAAAATATTGTACTTTAATATATATAAACTAAATTTATTTCAAAAACAAATTTTTAAGGAAAACACATTAAACTTTTGTTATAATATATTATTTAAGCCATTATATCTTTAAATAACATAAATATTTATTTTAATTACTCTTGAAAATATAAGATAGGTTTTTAAATAAGCTTTTGAAAAGTTTTATTAAATTCAATCAAATCTTCCAATTCACAATATATATACATATACATATATATATTATAAATTTAGAAATATTTTTATTATATTTGAATTAAAACCAAACTCCTTATTCACAAGGTATATACACACATACATTATAAATAAAATACCTTTTTAAGAGCTTGAAACGATAAAAAAAATCAATTGCATATTATTAACTTTGAAAAGAAGAAAATTTACCAAATTAAATTATTATTATTATAAATTTTGAAATATAAAATTTTTCAAATTAAATAATTATTAGTTTTTGAAATGATAAATTAAGTTAGATTAGATTATTAAATCATTATTGCACATTTTAAAATAATTATTAATGGAAATTATCAAATAAATATTGCCCAAAATTCCAGGACATCACATTCCTCCCCCTTAAAAGAATTTCGTCCTCGAAATTTAAAAGATAAGATAATTCAATAATCCCATACAGATTTTAATTTTTAAAATAGCAAGCATATGCTATTGGCCATATACTAGTAACCATAGCAACCAATTCAAAACACACAATTCTAACTATCTAGACAAAATTCTGGATAGAACTTCCCAATAGAGTTTTCCAGGTGCAAACACCGGGATACTCTCTCTAATGATTCTAAACTAGCTACACTACTCAGATCCTGAGCTCCTATATATCTGGATCTACAATCTAAACAGGATACCTGACCACAGACAAGTCCTGTTCAACTTACAAATCTCCCCGAACTGCTGGTTAAAACCAGTGATGGATCATACACGTACTCCTTAGAGATACATGAAATACCTTACGAATCCCATCCATTCGAACTAGCAATTCAATCCTATAGATCAAATAATTAACCTTAAGAGAATATAGAAATATCCAATACATTTCTGAGCTAGCTTCTAGTCTTACCCAAATCTTATTGCTCTTATGATCGGAGAAAACTTATCCAAAATTAAATCGCCGACTTTGAATTCTGAATTCCTTTGTCTCTTATCCACAAAACTCTTCTGCTGATCCTGGACTGCCTTCAACCTTCTTAATCAACCCAATTTTCACGGATGCCTCTCGAACCAAATCTGGATCAAGAATGAGATAATCTCTGGATTCTACTCAACAAGATGGTTCTCCTAGGATCAATCGAAATTCACCACACAAACTCTACTATACAATCATTAGAAGACTTCAAACATACTTCTTTAATCCAAAAAAATAGAACAGGTGCAATAGAAAACTAAGCTTTCAGATCCCGAATGAACATCCTGCAGAAATCCTCTGAACCAAGACAAACACAGACTTTTGAGGAGTCCGAGGTTGCTTCGATTCTAGAATAGCTGCTCCTTGCTTCCGCTGCATAACTCGGATCTGAAGAAGATGAGAATGCTGTTGATGAACACGAGCACAGACTTGATCAACCCATCCCGGAAATAGTGTCCATCAAATTCCATAAAATCTAAGTGACCTATCCGATTCGGTCACAAACACCACAGCAAAAATCCAGCCAGAAAACTAGATCCGATCAATCCCGAACTTCTTAACCAGTCCTCTCTCTAGGAGCCCTCCTACTAGGTTGAACCACCGGAAAAGCCAAAGAACCAAGTCGATACAGAACTCAATCTCCCGATGCGGATGCAAATCTTGACTTCTCAAAGATATCCAAAAAATCTCAAACCATTTCGATAGCTCCAACATCCTCTAGAGGTGCTTCAATCCCAAATAAAGATTACTAAGAGAACTTCCGAACCATCGCAAGTCCTTTTTGCGATTCTACCCAGTTCAGATTCTGAAGAAACTGTTCTCTCTTCACAAATCAGAACAACATAAGCTCTTCTAAACCAAAAGAAGAAACTAATGGTCCATCCTCAACCATAAACAACATAACATGTGGAGCTTCCATAAGAAGTGGGCAAGCTTTCGTCATTTGCCCGGCGTACTAACAGAAGAATCACAAAGACTCCTGAACCATCGAAGAAACGGACACTCTGTTGCTTCCAGACTCCACCTCAAGGACACTGCTAAGCCAAGAAACCTTCCTGCCGACACACACAACACTTCCGAGCTGCTACTGTTGCCCCAGATGCCAAAGACTTCCATATCCAAAAGCTCCTTGAATCACAAGATTATATCAAACAACTCAACAAAAGAGCCTTCAAGATGGCCGATATCTCTTAAGAAACTCGGCTTCCAACCAAGCACAAACATCTTGCTGAACTGAGTCTCAAACTTCAATACAGACAAAACTCCTTCCTACGGTTGCTAAGATACCATCGCTTACTTCAGCACTCCTAATTGATCCAAATTCTAGAAAATCACATCTCATAAGTGCAACCAAACTTGCATTCCAAAGATGGACTCCAAACCTTAAAAAGGTTTCCTTCAGAGATTGGTGAAATCCTTACACTATGCTACAAAGCTTACTCAAGATGCCCAATACCACGCTGGCAGACACACTTCCAATCTCAACACTCGGACTCCTTCCACAAGTGGTAGTCGTGCTATACACACCACTACCTCTCCTACCTCTAGAACTTATATTGGAAAACCTAAACAGATAACCCAACAAATAGGTAGGTATAAAGATCACTCCAATGCCTAGGTATTAACTCAACCTGAACAGATCACTCCAAAGCCTAGGTATTAACTCAACCTAGCACTCTGATACCACCATGTAACGACCCGTCTTTCATTCCATAGAAAGACGCATCATTAAGAAGAAAGAAAGGGATAGAAAAGAGAAAAGGTAGAAAAGAAAGAACAAAACATCAAAATCTCATAGTGGAACGAATAAATTATATTATATAACATAAGATATTACATAGTATCATATACGTCAGAGTTATACAGCTAATACAACACAAACTAGATAGTTATAACACCTGTCTAGTTATTACAACTGAAATACATCACATAAAAACAGATACAACACTAACACAGCGGAACCACTATATATCTACACACTAAAGTCTCCTGCTCCATATCTCCTCCAAAACTCGTCAAAGCTAACCTGAATCCCTTGGCTACTCGTAAATACTTGAGTACCCAAGGCTATAATAAAACAAAAAATAAACTCTGGGTCAGACATGGGTCTGGTGTGAGTAAACGGGTTAAAGTTGCTTAACTTTGAAAACCTTTGAAAATAAAAGGTATCTGATAAGACTTCCCGCACACAAACACGGAAAAGTTTTTACCTTACGATAACCAAAACATTTGATAGAAAATCCAGTTATATTATAATAGGGTCTAGGGTTTCAAGTAAATAAGAAATAGCAAAAATAGTTACATGATTAAATTCCAGCATACTAGCCACAAAGTGGGTTATACAATCAAAACCGTAAAGGGCTCGTAGGAAGAATGGGTTTCCATCAATAGCAGGGCTACTGGGGTACCACCCGTCACAATACGGGGCCTAGATCACCGTATTGAGGATCCCACCCGATCCCCTCAGCACAAGGCCGGAACCATCCCTTACTGGATATTCTCAAACAGGACAATCCCGTTGATGGTCGTCGCCAACTTCCCACTAAGCCGAATAAAAGGAACCTCTAGACAGGGGTAAATCTCATCCTACCAGGGTGCTACCCACTTAGCCTTGCTACACCTCCCTTATTTTAGCCATTCCTGGTTGATGAGGCTTGAGGCTACGATTACCTTTATAGAACACATCTATCTTAGAATGCTCATCGTCCTCTCAACGACGTTTTGAAAGCGTTTAATCCATACAAGTTCGCTCCAGGTTCGAATGAAACTGAAGGCACTATCTTGCTACACTCATTTTGGAATCACCCTCGGAGTTAATGACCATAGCCCTTGCACTCTGAATCTTCATCTCGAATCTGAAAGTACTACCCCCGTTAAACTCGTATTAGAATCACCTTGAGAGTTTTAACGACGAATAGTCCTTACACCTCGAGTCTTCACTTTTCACTTGAGATTCACGACCTAACGTTTAATTTGGATTGATGTGGTTTTCATAATTCCAAATTGGAAATCCGATCCAGGTCTCATCGAAATCCAAAACGCCATCTTAATGTCCAAGTGATTTAAGTTTGGACAATTTAATTCAATTTAAAATATTGAATTCACACAGCATCATTCACGGATAAATATCACACATTTATCACAGCTATAATCAATATCACATCATAACACATCACAGATTATCAAACTATAAGCATCATTCAATTCAGACATTCTACTCAAACAATCATCCACAAACAGGAATCATTAATCCTATTTATAATTAGTTTAATCAACTTAAATTAAATTAATTACTTGATAATTAATCATCAAATCCTGCTCAATCATTAATTAATTACGACTAATTAATTAATTAATCAACCTTTAATCACCTTATAAACCAATTAATTAATCTTTAATTATAGATTAATTATCCTTTAATTATTCTCTTAATTAATCATACTTGATTAATTATTCTTTAATTACATTAAGTAATTAGCCTTTAAATTAATTACACAAATTAATTATACTTTAATTACTTATTAATTAACCTTAATTACTATTATTAATTAATTAACTATAATTAATTACATTAATTAATTATACTATAATCACTCTACTGATTAATTATAAATCACATTAATCAATCAGTCAAACTTTTTAATTATCCTCATTAATTACATTGATTAATGATCCTCTAATTACTGCCATTAATTAATTATTCTTCTAATTACAATTAATAATTAATCTTTAATTAATTACATTCATTAATCAACCTTGATTAATCACATTAGTAATTAACTATCCTTAATTACTTACATCAACTAAATCAACACCCTGATTAATTACCTTAATTAATCCTTTAATTACACTGAGTAATTAACACTTAATTACTTCCACTAAGTAATTTTAATTACTTCCATAAAGTAATTCCGCTTTAGTTACACCTAGTAATTATCCATTAATTACTTCACTAAGTAATTGTACTTCATTAATTACATCAAGTAATTATACTTAACCCATTATCAAATGATTACCTTTAACTAATTAAAATTAATTAACTAAAATTAACCATATTAACTTAATTAATTACACCGAGTAATTAATTCCTTTAATTACTTCATTAAGTAATTACCCTTAATAATTCTTTTAATATTAAGCAATTAACCTTTTAATTACATATTACTTAATTACTTCTTAATGAGTTAACCTTGATTAATCAATCCTTAATTAAATAATCAACTACACTTAATTAATTACACAAATTTATTTATCTTAATTTAACTACTTAAGTTAATCATTTTAATTAATTAAGTAACTAAACTTTAATTACTATTGTTAATAAAACATGATTAAATTAAGATAAATCATTAATTACATTAACTCTTAACTTCCATTTTAAAATAAATTAAATTTTAAAACTTGAATTTGATTTATTTAAAATCATCATCCTTTTATTAAAGTTAAATACTTTTTACCTAAATCTTAATTATATTTCAACAATTACATTTTAGTTGAAAACACTTATGAACTAATTACAAATTATTCTAACGTAATATTTATATAAACCAAGACTATTTTTAAAACAAAATTTAAAACTTTAAAATCCATGCCTTTAAAATTTGAATTTGTTTAAAACATCATTTTCTAACTTGAACATTTCATACCTCTTTTAAAACTAGTTAAAACTTCTTTTTAAAATTTAAGTTTGCTTTTAAAATAAATTTGAAAATCACTTTAATTTAAAATCTGGATAGATTAAAAACTGGAAACAAAAACGTTTCCGAGCAATCAAAAAATTCTCGAGTAAACATAGCAAAACTCCATGAAAAAACTCGTGCAAACTCGAAGCAACAAAAACAAAGCTTCTCCACTTCGACACTCCAAGTCGAACACGAGGAAAAATCACAAAAACTCCGAGCCAACATCTCCTTCTCCATACCCAAAAAACTTCAGATACACCTGACGACCACCGTGTACGTGCACGATCAGAAAATTCGACACCGTTCAACTCTCTGGCTCTCACCAACCCACACTCAACCTCAACAAGCACCCCGATGAAGCAGAACAGCGAAACTCAAAGGCAAACCCAAAATCGACATCACGATCTAATCTGGAAAATGCACATGACCGGAAAACCTCCTCTGGCCGTCGCCCTGGATCAGGAGCACCCTCGCAATCCCTACCAGAGAATCCCCCCATCCTCCATCGCGCACCGTTCCGATCCACAACAGCCACCGAACGAGACCTATCAACATCGACGACACAACGCTGCACAAAACCCTACTCTTCCCTTCTCCGACCACCAAGGCCAACAGATAAACTTCTCGCCGTTTTTCCAGAGTTCCCTGTCTTCCCGATCACCTTCAGGCCAAACCCCGTGCTTCCACTCATTGCCGATCAATGGCAGATGGCCAAAATCCTAAAAATGATCGATACCGAAATCTCATCGATCTTAATCTAAAAATCTCAATTTTAACACCTAAATTCATGATTTCCTACTCTGAATCCATTTGTACAATTCAATTATGAAATTGTAGATATTAATTTTTAACAAAATTTTAATTTTTTTACTGTAATCTTTAATTAACAGATTATTTAGTAAATATAATTACTTAAAACTATTTTTTAAAACAAGATCATACTGTTATTTACATTTTATTTTCAGAATTCAATGTCTAATATTGATCATCTAGGAAAATAGGAATTATTTTGTGATGTAGTTAAGTCTGTCACTAACAACAAAGCACAAAATATGATATACAGAGACAATTTGCAGGCATATTGTACACATATACACACATTTATATTCAAAACTCAAGCAAGCATTATAGACTATATTTATACACATGCAACAAAGTTTCATCACAAATTGTTAAACTGCTTTTAAATCAAAAGGTTTACTCACCAAACATTGAAGAAGCAGAGGACAATGTTTTATTTTTGTAACGATCCTAAATTTTTGAACAATTTAATTTGTAAATATTCAATTTATTTTAAATATTTAAATGATAATTTGACTTAAATTTCAAATTATCAGAATGAATTGGTGATTAAAATTTAGAATTTAATCTATTTAAAAGTTGAATAGAAATTTGAATTTTGACTTTGAAGTTGAAATTTAATATTTAACTTATATTTTAAATTTGAATTTGATAAATTAGAAAAATAGTTTGCATTTGAAATAAGAATGAAAATATAATTATGAAAATAAATAAAAATAAAAATATATATATATATATAATAAAAAAAAATATACTAGTTGAAAATTTAACAACATAATTTTAACAAGATAATTTTTAAAAACAAAAGCTAATTGAATTTAAATTAAATAAGAAAAAAAAATAGGAGAGAAAAAAAAAAATAAATAAATAAAATAAATAAAAGAAGTAAACATCACCTTACCTTGAGCATTCCTCCATACCCATGATATATGCCGCGTTCCATGCCTTTCATCACATAATTGCACGTCGCCTCTTTCTATTTTATACCCGACCTCCTCCCTCTCCACTATCTCATACATACGAAAGAAAAAAATAAAAAGAAAAAATGGCGGCCGTATAATTTTCTTCGCCGACCTTCAGTGATTTAGGGTTTTTCAAAATCAAAAGCGACGGCTTCAACTCGATCGCGTGCTCTTCGATCTGAGAAATTAGGGCTTCGGCTCCATTTCATTTCAGTGAAAGGTGAGTCTTTTGGCTCACGATAATCTTCATGCAAGTTTTTTGAATTTGTTTGAAGTGAATTTCTTGGTTGCATGCTATGTTTGTGGGGTGATTTTGTTATCTTTTGCTCGGCTAATTTAATTTGAAACTGATATGGGTAGATTGGTTACTGCATGTTGGATTTTCGGTTGCTATTTGCTGTCATTTGCTCGATTTGCTTGAATTGTTAAACTGTTAAGAACAGATGGTACCCAATTTTAAACTGATAACCATTGACGCTTTCAAAAATTTGTTCTTTTTAAATTTAAAAAAAAAACAAATGCTATTTGATTTTTGTTTTAAATTGATAAAAACAGATGCTGCCCAGTTTTAATTTTTAAATTGATTTGAACAAATGCTACCTGATAATTTGTTTTATTTTAAACTGATGAGAACAGATGCTTCCAAATTTCTTTGATTTCAGATGTTGTTTGAAATTTGTTTTTTTTTAAATTGATAAGAACTGATGCTATATTTTGCTTGTTTTAAAATTTGACAAGAACAGATGCTATGTTTATCTTGTTATTAAATTGGTAAGTACAGATGCTACTAAAATATTTTGTTTAACTAAGTAATTGAAGTGCAAAATTGTTCTTGTAATAAAGATATGTCTTGAGTATTGCATGCCTCATGTTGCTTCAGTCTTCAATTCCATTTGTGTTTGCCTATAAATTTTCATGTGCATGTTTGTTTGGGCATCTCTGTAACCATAAACAAACATGCAAACATCTCTGTAAGCATACTTGATGTTGTCTGCACATTCACCTATGCTTGCACTTCTGTTATGCTTGCTGTTGAAAGATTGATCTTGCATGTTCACTTAAGTTTGAAAATGCTGTCTCATGCTTAAACAGTGCAGTCCCTTTGTTTTAAAACCAGTAAACAAACTTTCATTCCTGATTCATTCCTATAATTATGCTAGTGAGTAAACATCAACTTAAAAATCTTGAGAAATAACGATCTGTTGCTTATATAGATTTCTGAAATGCTTATGTTTGCATGAATATATATATATATGTATTAGCTATGTATATGAATGTGTTGCATATGTATATGAATCTGTTTGAAAGCATGCATGACTGTTGTTCTTGAATATCTCTGTTCTCAGTTCAGGTTTAAGTTTTTTATCTAAATTCAAAATCTTCTCTTTGATCTTTGTTAGACCTTAGTTCCAAAACAAATTTAGTTTGTTTAAACTTGAACGTGAATTTAAAAATAGTGTAAACATGTTTTATGTATATATATAGTAACTGGAAATTAAAATTTGCAGTAAAATTTATATATATGTTAAAATCAATCATTACAATTCTCTTATCCAAATACATAACCTGAATTGGTCTGGGTAAACATGATTTTTAAAATGAAAATTATGATTTTTAGATTTGAATTGGATATGAATTGGAAAATTTTCTGGAACTTGGGTGTTTGCCAAAATCTGTTGATCTATGTATTTGGGGTGTTTCGGGATTGTGCTGTTGCTCCCTGTTGTCTGCACTTGTTCATCCTGAAGCTTGATCATTGTTTCACTTGTCTTCACTTCTGTTTGTTCCTGGTTGCTGTGGCATTTTGCCATTTGGTCTGCATATTGACTGCTGCCTGTCCTTTATTCACTGCACTGTGCTGCTGTGTTGACTCCATTGAGTATTCTTGTACTTGTGCAACCTGATGCTTGCACACTTGCTATTGTTGTCTGATGCGTGCACGTGTGTTGGCGAGGCAGTGCACATGGGTATGAATACACGTGTGTACTGCAGCCACACTAAAAAGTTAAAGTTGTTAATATGAAAATCCGTAATAGTTTAAATTGATTCATGTGATCCATTTTATTCAGTTCATTGCAAATTTATCTACTTGAGTTAAGATTAATCCTGACTCGAGTGTTTTTGTGTTTTGCAATTAACGCTCGGGTCAGACCGAGTATTTTTACAGCTTGAAGATTTTCAGGCCGCGAAGTTAGAGAGAGGGGGATTAAAGCTCTACTAAAGTTTTCAGTAAAATTTTTTTCTTGTATTTAATAAAAGATATATTCCGCTGTATAAAAATTTATGCATTGTAAAAACTCTGATATATGTATGTAAGAAAAATTCAATTATGAATAATATTATGATTATTCTGTGATTCTGTGGCTGATTCTGTTTAAACTTTATAAACTGACTAACAATTCGTCACTTTGAACGTTTCTAGTTGGTTTAATTACCGACTAGAGGCGGTCAGAGCGGCGGGTCGTTACAAAAGTGGTATCAGAGCTTTGGTTTACTCAAAGCTCAGTTTATGATGTTTAATATGAATAGTTACTAGAACCACTATAAAGAAAGTGCTTTTCAAATTTAAAAGAAGTATGAAATTGTTTTCTTTAAAAACAAAAAGTATTTTGGAAAGTTAAAATTATTTTGAAAATTCCCCTCTCTAAAGTTAGGATTGCGGTAGTTTCTATTCGGTGAGGTCTCGTTAGATTTGAGTTTCGATCGTTCAGAAACTCATTATCGAATTATTGAGATTATGAAAAATGAAATATGAGTTAAGTGAACTAATAAATTAGTGAATTGGTTTAAATTGGTTTAAATCGAATAACTTGAATATTTCGAGTAATAATTGTGAAATAAATTGATATGTTAATTTGGTTATAATCAAGTGGATTATTGAACTATAACTTGAGAATTTGATTCTAAATTCTTTTGAGGAATTGTTTTTAAAAGTGAAGAACGAATTGTTAAATGAATGGATTATAAGTATTTAACTTATAATATGAACTTTTGGGTATATAACTGAGTTATATAATGAATTGAATTGAATTAATAAAAGATTATAAATTGAAGTTTTATAAATAGAAAAAGAATTTATGAAGATTGTTTATAAATTCGAAATCAATTGAATTTGATAAGTAAATTATTATAACTTATTAAAGGAGATATATCCACGATTTTGGACAGTGGGTAATCCTTTAAAAATAAAAATAAGTTGTAGAAATGATGAAATTGGTTGACAAAGCATATTCACGATTTTTGACAGTGAATATATTATTGAATAAAACAGATATGTTTTAGGGAGAATGATTGAATAATCCAACCTCTGCTAATAAAGGATTGCGAATATTGATAGGAAACTTCGAAAACATCTTGTTAATTATAATGGCGAAAACCGAAGCACAAAAAGCAGCACGCCGTGAACGAAGAGCAATCGCTCGTAGAGAAGCAGAAGCGACACGTGCGGAAATTGAAAGGAGATTCACTGAAAGGCAAGCACCTGGTCCATATGATGAGGTTATTTGCTATCGATGTCATAAAAAGGGACATTATGCCCGTCAGTGTCGAGAGAGAAGAAAGAAAAGGAATGTGGATGACCGGTTCGCTCGTCAGGAGATTGTGTGTTTTAAGTGTCAGGAGAGAGGGCATTTTCTTAGTCATTGCCCTAAAGTGAAAAGGAAAAAGTGCGTACTCAATTTACCCGTCGATAGATTGACAATCTGCTACCATTGTCGTCAGACTGGACATATAGCCAGAAACTGCACCGAAAGACAACGGGGAGAGCAAGCTATAGCCCGACCAGCTAGAGCGAAAAGTGTTATGGTGATAGATAAAGATGGAAACATCTCATATTATTGCAATAACTGTAAGGAATGGGGACATGTGGATTTTGAATGTGTTAATTCTCCTTTAACACAATATGAAGTAGTGTCATCCGAAGATGAAAGTTTGGCAAAGATGCCTACTATCGGACAAGAAGTCGTTAGTCCTTAATTATTCTGAATCTTAAACCAATCGATATATTTTGTAATACTATCTTTTGTAATCCACAATCTTCTGTGTACGTCTTTTAAAAGTATTAAGCTATGTAAAATTTCGTATGGAGAAAATATTTTAATCAAATAGCATTTTGGGAAGTAATATTATGAAATGAAGTTTAATTGTTGATTTAACTGTAGAAATCAAACTATTTCGATGTGAAGTTTATATTTCAAGTTTAGACTATTATCTAAAATGGTTAATGTGGAAATATGAATTTGATGGAGCTAAATTGATGAACAATTTACTAAAGAACTAGTTGACTATTTTTGGAATAGAAAGTAAATGCAAAGTTCAAATAGAATTTAATTTCAAATTTGAAATTGTCAACATGATAATCCATTATAGGTTTAATAAATTCAGTGATGAATTTGAATTTAAACGTGCGGAAAATTAAATTAAGTGAAAAACTTAATATTGAAAAGTTTGAGATTGGTTTAAAACCAATATTGTGAAAAGTATGAGGAATTCAAACTATGAATTAAGTGAAGTTGAAAAGTTAATAGTTTTAAAGAAGTTTTAAAATGCATTAACTATCGAATACATAGATTTCAACACTCATTGTTGAAATAGACGTTTTCGAGAAAAACAAGGAAATGGTAGACTATAACACTATTGTTATAGTAAATGGTTTCCGGAAGGAAATATTGTTGATAATATTGGGATTTATATATTTATCTTAAAATCCGAATCCCTATACTAGTGATTTTGAGTTGTCGTAACGATGTTTTACGTAACATTCGTTTTAACTCAAATAAATGTGATTAAAAGAATGATTTCCTTAAAGAATGGAATATATACTTAATTTTGATTCAAGTATATTGAATATTTTCAAAGTGTTGAAAATGAAAGAATTTGTGAATTACTTATTTTTGAATAAGTATGGAAATATTTTCCAATGTGAAATGAAAGATTTGAAATTTTATCTTTTAAAGATAAATTGAGAAATGAATATTTGAAATTAGTTTCAAATGATTAAGTGTGAAAATTATATATCTTGTAAAGATATTATTTTGAGAAATGTGAACAATTAGTTCAACTTGGAAATTTTTCAAAGGATTGAATCTTCAGTTAAAATTGAGTTTAACTTCGACACCAAAAACAATATAAGTTCAGCTTTGAATTTTGGATAGTCGATTGGGATTGTATGTCTAGCATTGTGAATTGATGACATATCATTTGATCTCTATTAAATATATATCTGTGGTGGCGGAGAATTTATTCTTTTAGCTTAACACCCTTCTCTGAGACGTACGAGCTTAGAGGTTATATATCGATAGACATCAATTATGTGTTGAGAATTGACGATGTAACGTGAAATCCAAATCGAATGTGAAATCGATAATGAATTGGATTGTGAATGTGAATTTGGTTTGAGATAACCTTAAATTTTCAAATCGATTGAGAGGAAAATTTTAAACGTGATAGAAAATTTTGAATCCTCTATTTGTTGTGAATGTGAATTGAGTTTTCGTAACTTATATATGTGAATATAATCGAAAACTAATCAGTTTAGAAAAGTCATCCTGTGTAGGTTTACATAGATATGATAAGTACGAAATGTGAATGAAGTACTATATGTATATGACATATGTTTTCTAAAAACTGAGGATATGGAAATGTACCTTCCAATTTATTATGTGTGAAGGTGATTGGAACTCGGTGGAGTGTCCAGTGTAAATCGTAGCTACGTAGAATTCCCTTAGTGGAATGTCCAATGGGACTGATTTGATATCCCATTGTGTTGGGATTATCCCATTGTGTTGGGATTATGTGATTGATGCTGGCGTAATTCGAGGGGTGTGATACCTAAAGTTACAAGCGATTCCATTGAGATAGTGGCGCAACCGCCGAGTAAACTGCGATCTGGGAACCGAAGCGTAATTCGAGGGGCGTGATGCCTAAGGCTACGAGCGATTCTACTGAGATAGTAGCGTAACCGCCGTGTGGACCGCGATCTAAGGCGACAACCATGGCGAAATTCAGGAGTGATGAGAAATCTAAGTTACAAGCGATTCTACTGAGATAGTAGCGGAACCGCCGGGTGACTGTGATCCATGGGGGAACGGACTTTCCATATCCATTTTTAAAAGAATTTTTAAAAGAATTTTAAAAGTATTTTCACTGGGAGTTGAAGCAAGTATGTTTAGTACTTGGAGATTTTTAGTCTTGCGCCTGGCCAGCGTATGCCTAAAGTCTGTGAGAACGACGATAGACTTGTTAAACTTTGAGTTATCAAGTATTTTCAGAACTTTGAATAGAAAATCAATAATCTGAAATTAGAATTACATAATTCTAACTTAATGAATTAAGGAAGAAGATCTTTTTGAATATCTTGAAAGTCCACAGTTTTGGATAAGATGTATTATGCAAATATTTAGCATGAAAGATTTCAAGTTAAAAATCTGAGTTTTGTAAATCAAAAATTTGGTAAAAGACTTTTGTGTCTTGATTATTGAAATCGATGAACAAAACTAGTGAAATGAAATAAATGGAATGAATCCTATATTTATTTATGAGTTTGAAACTTGGTGAAATTATGTAGGATATAAAATATCGGTGAGATTTTAGCAATCGTTTTTCCTAACTTATAATTTCGGGACGAAATTCTTTTAAGTAGGGGAGATTGTAACGATCCTAAATTTTTGAACAATTTAATTTGTAAATATTCAATTTATTTTAAATATTTAAATGATAATTTGACTTAAATTTCAAATTATCAGAATGAATTGGTGATTAAAATTTAGAATTTAATCTATTTAAAAGTTGAATAGAAATATGAATTTTGACTTTGAAGTTGAAATTTAATATTTAACTTATATTTTAAATTTGAATTTGATAAATTAGAAAAATAGTTTGCATTTGAAATAAGAATGAAAATATAATTATGAAAATAAATAAAAATAAAAATATATATATATATATATATAATAAAAAAAAAAAAATATACTAGTTGAAAATTTAACAACATAATTTTAACAAGATAATTTTTAAAAACAAAAGCTAATTGAATTTAAATTAAATAAGAAAAAAAAATAGGAGAGAAAAAAAAAATAAATAAATAAAATAAATAAAAGAAGTAAACATCACCTTACCTTGAGCATTCCTCCATACCCATGATATATGCCGTGTTCCATGCCTTTCATCACATAATTGCACGTCGCCTCTTTCTATTTTATACCCGACCTCCTCCCTCTCCACTATCTCATACATACGAAAGAAAAAAATAAAAAGAAAAAATGGCGGCCGTATAATTTTCTTCGCCGACCTTCAGTGATTTAGGGTTTTTCAAAATCAAAAGCAACGGCTTCAACTCGATCGCGTGCTCTTCGATCTGAGAAATTAGGGCTTCGGCTCCATTTCATTTCAGTGAAAGGTGAGTCTTTTGGCTCACGATAATCTTCATGCAAGTTTTTTGAATTTGTTTGAAGTGAATTTCTTGGTTGCATGCTATGTTTGTGGGGTGATTTTGTTATCTTTTGCTCGGCTAATTTAATTTGAAACTGATATGGGTAGATTGGTTACTGCATGTTGGATTTTCGGTTGCTATTTGCTGTCATTTGCTCGATTTGCTTGAATTGTTAAACTGTTAAGAACAGATGGTACCCAATTTTAAACTGATAACCATTGACGCTTTCAAAAATTTGTTCTTTTTAAATTTAAAAAAAAAACAAATGCTATTTGATTTTTGTTTTAAATTGATAAAAACAGATGCTGCCCAGTTTTAATTTTTAAATTGATTTGAACAAATGCTACCTGATAATTTGTTTTATTTTAAACTGATGAGAACAGATGCTTCCAAATTTCTTTGATTTCAGATGTTGTTTGAAATTTGTTTTTTTTTTAAATTGATAAGAACTGATGCTATATTTTGCTTGTTTTAAAATTTGACAAGAACAGATGCTATGTTTATCTTGTTATTAAATTGGTAAGTACAGATGCTACTAAAATATTTTGTTTAACTAAGTAATTGAAGTGCAAAATTGTTCTTGTAATAAAGATATGTCTTGAGTATTGCATGCCTCATGTTGCTTCAGTCTTCAATTCCATTTGTGTTTGCCTATAAATTTTCATGTGCATGTTTGTTTGGGCATCTCTGTAACCATAAACAAACATGCAAACATCTCTGTAAGCATACTTGATGTTGTCTGCACATTCACCTATGCTTGCACTTCTGTTATGCTTGCTGTTGAAAGATTGATCTTGCATGTTCACTTAAGTTTGAAAATGTTGTCTCATGCTTAAACAGTGCAGTCCCTTTGTTTTAAAACCAGTAAACAAACTTTCATTCCTGATTCATTCCTATAATTATGCTAGTGAGTAAACATCAACTTAAAAATCTTGAGAAATAACGATCTGTTGCTTATATAGATTTCTGAAATGCTTATGTTTGCATGAATATATATATATATGTATTAGCTATGTATATGAATGTGTTGCATATGTATATGAATCTGTTTGAAAGCATGCATGACTGTTGTTCTTGAATATCTCTGTTCTCAGTTCAGGTTTAAGTTTTTTATCTAAATTCAAAATCTTCTCTTTGATCTTTGTTAGACCTTAGTTCCAAAACAAATTTAGTTTGTTTAAACTTGAACGTGAATTTAAAAATAGTGTAAACATGTTTTATGTATATATATAGTAACTGGAAATTAAAATTTGCAGTAAAATTTATATATATGTTAAAATCAATCATTACAATTCTCTTATCCAAATACATAACCTGAATTGGTCTGGGTAAACATGATTTTTAAAATGAAAATTATGATTTTTAGATTTGAATTGGATATGAATTGGAAAATTTTCTGGAACTTGGGTGTTTGCCAAAATCTGTTGATCTATGTATTTGGGGTGTTTCGGGATTGTGCTGTTGCTCCCTGTTGTCTGCACTTGTTCATCCTGAAGCTTGATCATTGTTTCACTTGTCTTCACTTCTGTTTGTTCCTGGTTGCTGTGGCATTTTGCCATTTGGTCTGCATATTGACTGCTGCCTGTCCTTTATTCACTGCACTGTGCTGCTGTGTTGACTCCATTGAGTATTCTTGTACTTGTGCAACCTGATGCTTGCACACTTGCTATTGTTGTCTGATGCGTGCACGTGTGTTGGCGAGGCAGTGCACATGGGTATGAATACACGTGTGTACTGCAGCCACACTAAAAAGTTAAAGTTGTTAATATGAAAATCCGTAATAGTTTAAATTGATTCATGTGATCCATTTTATTCAGTTCATTGCAAATTTATCTACTTGAGTTAAGATTAATCCTGACTCGAGTGTTTTTGTGTTTTGCAATTAACGCTCGGGTCAGACCGAGTATTTTTACAGCTTGAAGATTTTCAGGCCGCGAAGTTAGAGAGAGGGGGATTAAAGCTCTACTAAAGTTTTCAGTAAAATTTTTTTCTTGTATTTAATAAAAGATATATTCCGCTGTATAAAAATTTATGCATTGTAAAAACTCTGATATATGTATGTAAGAAAAATTCAATTATGAATAATATTATGATTATTCTGTGATTCTGTGGCTGATTCTGTTTAAACTTTATAAACTGACTAACAATTCGTCACTTTGAACGTTTCTAGTTGGTTTAATTACCGACTAGAGGCGGTCAGAGCGGCGGGTCGTTACAATTTTGTTTTCTTGGAACTGTTGAATTGATCTAGTATTGAATCGGGAGTTTGATGTTTGAATTGACATGCTATTTGAAATTGAGGCTTAAAAACAAATGTTTGCTGTTGAATTCTTGACTTGAAACAGGTGAAACTCTTGTTGTTGAGAAGATTACTTTGATTATAGGTTGCATTTGAAATTGAAACTTTTCTACAGGCTTGAAATTTTGCTTACAGGCTTTTAAGAAAATGGTTTACGGGTTTTCATTTGTTTGATTTTTCGGTTTACAGATTTGTTGAACCGAAGCTTTTAGTTTGTTTTGATTTTCAGTTTCTTTTGTTTCTCTCTTTTTTTAAGAAAAGATGAAGGAAGAAGAATGATGAGAAACATGGAAATGAATGACCAGAGTTTCTTTTAAACATTATATTATACTTTCCTTTTTAAAAAGATAAAAAAAAGAAAACACATGTTGCCATTTGTTGCATTAAGTTGTAGAATTCTTCCAAGTGCATTTGCATGTTCTAATTGTTTTACAAATGTAAGAAATAAGAATTTTGTGTTTAACTCCTTATTTAAATTTTACTTATATTTTAATATTACTTATGTAATATGCTTATATTTGTTTATTTCAACTAGTTTTAATGTTTATATTTATAAATTATCTTCATTAAGTACATACTTTTATGTTTTATTTACACATTTTTAAAATATATTTCCAAAGCTAAATTTTAAAGAAAGATAATTTAAAAAGAAAAGGATATTGAATTAAACCTTACTCTAAAGTTTTCAAACTAAAAATATTATACTTTAATATATATGAACTAAATTTATTTCAAAAACCAATTTTTAAAGGAAAACAAATTAAACTTTTATTATAATATACTATTTAAGCAATTATATCTTTAAATAACATAAATATTTATTTTAAGTACTTTTGAAAATATAAGATAGATTTTCAAATAAGCTTTTGAAAAGTTTTATTAAATTCAATCAAATCTTCCAATTCACAATACATACATACGTATATACATACATATATATATATATATATATATTATAAATTTGGAAATATTTTTGTTAAATTTAGATTAAAACCAAACTCCCTATTCACATTGTATATACACATATACATTATAAATAGAATACCTTTTTATTATCTTAAAAAGATAAAAGAAATTTCAATTATATATTATTAACTTTGAAAAGAAGAAAATTTACCAAATTAAATTATTATTATTATAAATTTTGAAAGGGTAACATTTGTCAAATTAAATATATATTAGTTTTTGAAAAGATAAATTCTGTTAAACTAAATTATTGAATCAATATTGCACATTATAAAATAATTATTAATGGAAATTATCAAATAAATATTGTCCAAAATTCCAGGACATCACATCAACAATGGTGAGGAATTCAGATTCTCTACAATATTCCTTGTGTCTCATTTTATATGTCATTCATTTCTTAAAGTGGGTATTCAACCAAACCAAATCAATAAATCATTCAAATGCAAAAACAATAATTTATATATACTATATAAATACTATATTTTTTTAGCAAAGCTAGCAAGCTTTATAGTGGGCCGTGCCACTGTATATAAATTGGGAAAACAGGTGCTCTACACATGCACGGAGCAACTAAACAGGCGAAAATTGAAAGCACAGAAGTTAGACAAAAGAGCCTAAACTACAAAAATAGCTATACTAATCTTCCTCAGAAGAGGAAGAACAATCCAGACCAACAGCCAAAAAGGTCCAATAACATGAGAATATCCAAAGAAGGGAGCAGCCAGATAAGTATCATAATCGACTGAGCCAGGAGAGTAAAGATATTTCCTATCCTATGTGAGATTATAAAACTTACTTTTGTTCTCCTCACCAATCTCACCAACCCTAGTGAGGCACAAACCATCTCCCTCAACATGGTAGATAAGATAAGACTCTCTTCTCCAATCTCACTGATAAATGCATGAAAAACGTCCCTCTCAAGAGAATATCTCATATCAGAAGGAGCGTGAACCCAAGCACGTTCATCAGAATTCCAGGAAATGATATCGGAAGAGGAAGCAAAGAGATCCACCTCCAGGGACGAAGGAGGAGAAACAATTGATGGGGCTATAACAGGCACCGAAATAGGAGCTACGCAATCCGGAGAAACTGCAGGAGGATCCACAATGGGAGGAACAACAATGGGAGCTACAGGAGCATCAACTAAGGGTACAGGAGGTGCAACCTTCTTAACCCACTTCCGGACAGGCGGACGTGGAAGAGGAATCCGGTCAACAAGGGGAGCAACCTTACCAGAACAGGCTTCAGCAGAATGGCCAAAGGACTGACACGACGTACAAATCTCAAGTTTCCAATTATAGTGAACTCTGACCTCAGCGACATGGCTCTCATCTAATTTGACCTATAAAACCATAGGCAAAGGTTTGTCTGGAGTTATCTCAATTAGAGCTTTGGCATAAACTAGCTTCTTTCTGGCCACAGTATTAGCATCATAACATATCACCTTACCTACTAGACCAGCTAGCCAGTCGATAAGAGGCTGGAGAATAAAAGGTATATAAGAGAAATGTGCCTAGACAGGAATGAATAAAACTTGTTCCTTCGCTCGATCCATAGAAGGACTCTACGTTGTGATAATGAATGGTTTACCATCAATTAGAATAGGGTTGGCCTCCAGAATACGTTGCCTTTCATCACTACGCGAGAACTTAAAAAAGAACATTTCATTATCAAAGTGAACACTCAATCCAACCCTAGGCTTCCACGCCATGTTGCACCTCGACTTAACTAAATGATAGGGAGGATTTGAGTCAAGAAAAAAACTAACAAAATTCTCTTTCCAAAAATCCACGCCAGCCTCTATCACTTCCATAGGCAGAATCATCAGACCCTCATTCTCAACTATATCAAAGCGACGAGGCGTATGAATACGGGCATTACTAGGCAGCTTGGAAAACAAAGATGACCACTTTGGAGCAGGCTGTGGCAATGGAGGGTCCAACAGATTAGGTTAAGAAACAATAGATAGGGGAATACTGTCATTGTCATTACAACAAGCACCTGATGTGCTACCCAAAGTTAACCCATTATTAGCCTTATAGAACACAGCTGCGTCAACACATTTATCAGCTACCTCCACACCACCATTCGGAACCACTATAGTATGTTTAACATTCAAATTATCATCGCATACGGCACCACCATTTGGAGCAGACTTACCCTCATACAATTATCAGGAATTTCAGATCCAACAACAGCCAAATTAGTGTCAACAGGTAGACCCACCTCCAATATCGACCAAGCAGAATCAGAAGTTGAAGCTAAAAAAGGCGACAGAGGGGACATACCCGAAGTCGGGTTGATGCCATGAACAACAAGAGCGGTTGAAACTGGGGATATTAAATCTGACATAATACCAGCCAAAGGGCTAACGTTCACCACCCTAGGCAATGCGCAGGCGCGACACGAACTAGTGGCAGCAGTACTCAAGATAGTTGGATGCACCGAAGAAATTGGGCGCGCAGGAGCCAAAAGCTCACCTGAATTGCAAACCAGATCTGATGACGAAATCTTCTTCAAGGGCATGAGGAGGGACATGCGAAAGGTGGGAAAGGAGGGGCGAAAATGAGGGGAAAGGAGGCGGAAGAACAAGAACCGGTTAAGTTACAAAAAGAAGGCGAAAGTCGCCAAAATTGCAGTTGAAGCTTAAGAATTTTGGTTCGATCTAAAATCAAAAGATGTTCGATTTTAGCTCAAAATTCCACTTGCTTCAAACTTAATAAAATCAATTCCAATGCGTAGATACTACTCCTATGAGCACAACATAAAAGACTACATCTCGATTAGACCTTGCATGCAAAAACTATTCCTTTGATAAGAATTGAATTAATTAAAATAATCAACTTACTTAACAACTTAATTAATTTAAATTACCCACTTAACTCCTTCCCCAATTTACAAAAGCCTGTACCTGCATGCATGCACAACCACTTTCTAAAATGCGCTCGCACAGGAAATCTCGAGCTCTGATCGATGAAATTACAATCCACTTCACCAACGACTTTCTCTTCATGCAAGCACTCCATCCTACCCCCTCATCACAAGCTCGATCGAGCCCTAATCATCCTGACCTAAAGGTATTGCCCACTAAAACCGTAATGATGTGATTCATCCTAGGTCATTGCACGGCCTCCAACCACCACCAGTCACCGCGTCTTAGTCCCCTAAGTGCAATTCCACTCTCCAAGTCACCTAATTCTTCTTCCATCTTCATCCAAGCGAAATCCTATTTCATGTCCAAAGTATCGAGCCTAACCAAATATGACTGCACCCACCCAAACTCACACGGATTTGTAGATCCCGATGACACGAGTCCGACGGATCTAAATTCATTTTTTTAGTTTAATTGTAGGATTTAGTTTCAATTTTTATTTAATGGCGGCAATTTTTTCTTTCTACTGTAAGATGAAAAGGAAAAAAAGAGTGGGAAAATGGAAAGTAAAAGATGAGAGTGGGAAAAGTCAAGAGAGGAGTTTAGTTTATTTCAAAATTTCTAGCACGTCGCTACACAGAATTTCGTTCGCGTACGAATCACGAACGACAAAAATAAAAATACTGTCGTGCACAAAAATGCAATAGGATCCCAAAATAACAATAAAATGCACTAGTTACCTTATTTTGTAAAATCACAAAAATACTAACATTTTCTGAGAAATACTTCAAACGACAATTTAAATATTTTCTAAATTAAATGGAAAAATATTATAAATTGAAATAAAAATGCATCATCAAAAATTAATTTTTTTATTATTAATTGACTTTCTTATTATCTATCACATTCGAATCAAATTTTAATGTTTAAATAAATTAAATATTCTCATTCAAAAAGTTAAAAATTTCGGATCGTTATAACTATGGAAAGACTAACTCTTCGTTAATAGTTAGGTCAAGTAGTAAATACCGATGCGATAATTTTACATTATTCTCTTAACTTGAGAATACTGTTAAGCTTCAGTGTAGAAACTCTGCTTAATTATAGTTAACTCATGGCACGACGTTCACCAGATGACTATTGTTAGGTTGAGTGAAAGCACTGGAAGTGAAACAGTATTCATTAAAGGATTTGTCTCCTTGGTAGTATGACTCTCAACTGAAGTCAACTCAAAGTCAAAATCTTTGGCCAAATTAGTTTGATTAATACTAGCTATTATTATTAAACCAACGACTTCGTGTTGGGATTATAAAGTTGAATATGGATGATATTGGAATTTTGACCATTACCAAATTTCATAAGTCCTAATGTGATATTGTTTTGACGAAGAGAATTGATGTAAATGATTTTCACTACTGGGTAACGCTTAAAATAAGTGAAATTGGATTTCATCGAAGCATTTGAGCGATAAATTTGGCCATAGTATCACACCACCAGCTAAGGTGACGTGTGAATGTTAATATTTGAATCGTTCGATATTAACCGCTAAACAAATTTACACATAAGAGTCACACAACTGATATGTTGAATACTCCTAATACTACCTAATCTAATTAATTATAATTATTATAAATTAATTAATATTTATGTAATATTAATTATAAAAAAATTAGTTTGTGTTGATCGGTACTAAAATAGCGCGTATATAAAAGATTTATACATATATATCGATATACGATATCGGTGTGCATTTGAATTAGAAATAAATGCATGTTTGTTTGATCCGGCTTGAAGCAGTTAGGAGACCCAAACGTGGGCAATAGTAGCCAGGCATTGGGGGGGGGGGGTTGGAATTGAATAATGATTCAAAATATGGAAAATAGTAAAATGAAAGTGTGGATCCGGATCCCCTTTTCACTCCTCTTAATCTCTACTATTTGAACACCTTAAATACCACTTTAGAAACTCTTAATTCCAACCTCCATCTTCATCATTTCTAACCGGCCTCCCCTATTACCCTCCTCCATTGTTTCAAACAAACACAAATTAAACAAAAATAATAGATCGATGGTTGCTAGTTTCAA
The DNA here is from genome assembly GCA_030765085.1 of Allium cepa. Lineage (NCBI taxonomy): Eukaryota > Viridiplantae > Streptophyta > Magnoliopsida > Asparagales > Amaryllidaceae > Allium > Allium cepa. The sequence goes on from CM060931.1 coordinate 316,351,082, forward strand.
TCTGGTAGCTCGTTATGGAAGTTTGGATACTAATTCAATGAGTCTTTTGGTTCAACATTGCAACATGTCACAACTTGGTTTTAGGGAAGGTAAGTTTTTTTATCTACATATACACGCTCATTAGTTGCTCATTATATCATTTATTTGCTTTAGATGGTATATGGATTATCACAAATCCACATATGTTTGTCCTGTCCACAATAGATGAAAATAGATATGATTGTATTATTAAGAATTATATATATATATATATATATATATGCATATATAGGAATATATAGCTCACGGCTATAATATTAAAAACAATCGAATAAATAGTATTTCAAATGATTTTTAAAAAAATAGATTTTAAAATACAAACATAATTATATAAAAAAATATTTGTATATTGTTAATATATATATATATATATATATATATATTATTGTTTTTCGAAAAAAATTATATGTATACATAATTATATTTGTAAATTTTATATTTATATAACTTATTTTAGATTTTATACCTAATTGTATATAAAGTAAATATATATTGTAAAATATGCCTATAATCATTTAATAAAAATCTTGTATATGTTTTAGAATAGTTTTCGTAAATTAAAAAATATTAAATTTTTTAATAAGATTTCCATACGGAAACCTTAACAAAAAAAATAAATTTTTATAAAAATTGTAAGTTTTAATTAAAGTATATTATTATTGTGATTAATATTATTAAGGCTAAATATAACTTAATATAGAGAAATATTTGTTTAATCATTTATTCATATTAAAACATATTTGTATATGTGGTTAGTGTGTGTGTATTCGAAGTATTAATTTAATATATATATATATATATCTTTGTGTGTGTGTGTATGTATGTACACAAACACATACATACACACACACACAAATATAAAAGAATATATGCATATGCAACTTAAAAAAAATATTTTTGAAATACACTAAATATATATATTTATATATTTAAAAATTAATATGTTGAATGAATTTTAAATTTCTAGATATTATATTATAAATACTTAAATCTGAAATTTAAAATTTCAATTTAAATTTTTGATTTAAAATTTCAATTTAAAATTTTGATTTAAAGTTCAAAATTATTTATATTAATATTTACAATTACTTTATATTATAATGTCAATTATATATACACATTCTTAAACATTGTATTTTTACTAATATTATTTTATATCGTACAAAAATACACTCACAACATATATATGTATATGGAGGGGCTCATATATCCGTTGTGGTATAAATCTCGACACTTATACACGAACATGTTAAATTATGTACATTGTTTATGTTGCACGTGCATGTATATACACATGTGTATATGACACACATTTTATGTTATATAATATAAATATAACATTAAATAAAACATTATTTACTAATAAAATAAAATATAGATTTTATCTAAAATTATTTTAAATTAAATCTAAGTAAATTTAGACTATATAGGAAAATAGGATCCAAAATGGAATAATTTTTTTCGAAATTTACCCGTTTACCCTAAAACATACTGTAACGACCCGCCGTCCTGACCGCCTCTAGTCGGTAATTAAACCAACTCGAAACGTTCAAAATGACGGATTGTTAGTCAGTTTATAGAGTTTAAACAGAATCAGCCACAGAATCACAGAATAATCATAATATTATTCATAAATGAATTTTTCTTACATACATATATCAGAGTTTGTACAATGCATTAAGTTTTTATACGGCGGAATATATCTTTTTATTATTTAATACAAGAAAAATCCTGAAAACTTTTAGTGAAGTGCTTTCCCCAACTCTCTCTAACTTCGCGGCCTAAAAATCTTCAAGCTGTAGAAATACTCGGTCTGACCCGAGCGTTTATTGCAAAACACAAAAACACTCGAGTCAGGATTAATCTTTATTCAAGTAATTAAATTTGTAATGAACTGAATAAAATGGTAACAGAGATGATGAATCACATGAATCAATTTAAATCTATTATGGATTTTCACATTAACAATATCAATTAATTTTTTTTTTTTAGAAATCTATCAATCCTGTGTGGCTGTAGTACACACGTATATTTATACACATGTGCACTGCCTCGCCAACTCGTGTGCACCAAACAAAAGCACAATCTACAAATCATGTACAAATCAAAGTGAGGTTGCACAAGTACAAATAATACGCAGCAGCACAGTGCAATGAACAAGAAACACAAGTACAGGCAGCAGTCTCAAGTGACACAGTGCAAACAGCACTGTCAAAACAGGCAGCCAAGGGCAGAGACTCAGAAATGCCAAAGACACGAAGACATAAACAACAACAAGTGCAAGACCAGACGCAAAAGTAACACATCAGAAGTGAATAAGAACTCCACTGTGAACATGAGGACTGGAACAGCTACAAAAGTTCAAGGCTGAGACAACCCAATGCACCAATGCACAACATACAAGGTGCAGACACAAGGCTAGACAAAGGAAACCAAATACAAGTTCAAGTGCTCAGTGCAGACCACAAAATGCATGCTAAGTCCAGCTACTCAAGTATACAGTCGACAGAAATGACCAAGTGCACAACAAATTTAGTGAAACCCAAGTATACAATGCGCTATGCAGTGCACACTAAGTCCAACTACTCAAATGAACACTGCATGTACAAGTTACAAAAACTCAAGTGAAGCAAGTACAGTGTGACAGTGAATGGGAAAGCATGTGAACATAGCAAAGACACAACAGTGAAGACCCAATGCAAGTGTCACAAGCAATGACCACAAAGACCATCAGCTACATCAAAAGCAAGTGCAACACAGTTGCAATCAACAGGACAGTGAATAATGAAGTAATGCAATGCTCAAAAGACATAGTACACAAGCCGGCAACTTCAATCCAAAGCAAACACAATACAACTGAAATGCAAAGGGTCTCAAATTCAAGTACAAATGAAACCAACATAAATGTTCATGATAAAATCTTGTAACAGTTTATGATGTTGATTTATATTTTAAAAGAACCAATACTGTATTTCTTATAACAGAGACACAGAATTTATTTATCTTGAATAAAATGTATAAACTTGAATTTATACCCAACAAACAAATATTGTTTACTTATCAATCCTAACAGAGCACTAAACTCAGAGATAAAGGTTTTCTCTTTTTAAATCTTGGTAAAATTAATAATAATAATAATAATAATAATAATAATAATAATAAGACAAACAGGTATGCAGATTCATCAGCTACACACATATACACCTTTACATATGTAAACACAAAACCTCATCACAACACAAGATCAATCCAACAAGCTTAGTTTTATCAGACACATGCACAGATTATTTAAAACAATTTTCAATTGTGAAGTTATTTATCAAAATGAAGGTGCTGCAGTTTCAAATCATAGTAGTTAAATTTGATTTTTACACGACAGTTTTGTTGAACTTGATTTTTGTATATCACTTAAGCATTTAATTTAAAGGAAGAATCTGTTTTTAAAACAAGAAGTTTACTCACATTTAATTGAAGCAGAGAATACTCAGATACAAACTCATATGCACACATTTACATTCAAACTCAAGCAAACATTATATGCTTCATGCAACAGATAATTTGAAACTCTTTTTAAATTGTGAGGTCACTCACTAAACAAAATGGGGACAGAGCAATTTATATATTCATTTTTAATGACAGTTTTGCTTTGAACTTGAGTTCTAATACTTGCATGTGCATTTATTTCAAAAGAATTGGGGTTTTGAATTAGCTTGCAACTGAAAACAAGAATAGGGGGTTTTACAGACACATACATACATCACATATGAACGGAAGTTCAAACAAGCACCTGCAACAAAATTTTCCTCATCTAGATTCAAAGGCCCATCACATGCAACAACAACAAACAAGCAAAGTTTTTTTTTTTGATATAGCATCTGTTCTTATTAGTTTAAATCAAATATCAAATAGCATTTGTTCTTATTAATTTAAAAAAAACAAATATTGGGTAGAATCTGTTCTCAATAGTTTAAATTAAATTCCAAATAGTGTCTGTTCTTACCAGTTTAAAATTAAAATCAATAGCATCTGCTCTCATCAGTTTAAATCAAATTGTCAGAGCAATTGATAGCAAATAACACCAAATCATAGCATGCAACCAAGATTCAATTCAAAAAAATATAAAAACTTGAATTAAAACCAATCGTGAGCAAAGAACTCACCTTGACTCGAATCGAAATGGAGCAACGCAAATCAATCATCAAAAAAAACAAGCGCGACGAATTTTGAGACGAAAGCCCTAATTTTTCGAACAAAGGAGAAGACGTACGAGGCCGCCACCATTTTTTCTTTGCTTTGATTTTTCTGTGTAAAGGAGGAAAGGGGTAGGATTTCGTGTTTTAAGGGGAAGGAGACGTGATTTTTAGCGTGTTTGAAGGCGTAGGTTAAGGCGTATTTACAGCTGATAGGTAAGGTAGTGTACACTTATTATTTTATTTTATTTTTTTATATTTATTTATTTTATGTTTATTTTTATATTATATTTTCTTTCTTATTTTAAATCCAATTGTTTTGTATATTTTTTTTTGTTGTTAAAACTTCAACTAAGTGTAGTTACATTATATTTGTTTTCAAAGTTTATAAATATGTTGTTTGAATTTTTTTTTTACTATATGTATTTATTTATTTATTTTATATTGATTAAGATTCTATTCCTTTTTTTATTTAAACTAAAGAAAAATGTTATTAAAACTAACCATCCTTTATTAATTTAGATAAATAATTCTTGCATCCAAATTTATTTTCTTCTAAGTCGTTAGTTCGAATTTCAACTACAAATTCAATATTCAATTTCAACTTCAAAGTTAAATTTAAATTTATTCAACTTTAAATAGATTAAATTCTAAAATTTAATCGCCAATTTATTCTGATAATTTGAAATTTAAGTCAAATTATCATTTAAATATTTAAAATAAATTAAATATTTACAGATTAAATTGTTCAATATTCAGGATCGTTACAATCTCACCTACTTAAAAGAATTTCGTCCCGAAATTATAAGTTAGGAAAAATGATTGCTAAAATCTCACCGATATTTATACCCTACACAATTTTATCAAGTTTCAAACTCACAAATAATTATAGGATTCATTCGATTTATTTTATCTCACTAGTTTTGTTCATCAATTTCAATAATCAAGACACAAAAGTCTTTAACCATTTTTTTTTTTGACTTACAAAACTCAGATTTTTTAAACTTGAAATCTTTCATGCTAAATATTTGCATATTACATCCTTTCCAAAGCTGTGTGCTTTCAAGATATTTTAAAGATCTTCTTCCTTAATTCATTAAGTTACAATTATGTAATTCTAATTTCAGATTATTGAATTTCTATTTAAAGTTTGAAAATACTTGATAACTCGAAGTTTAACAAGTCCATCGTCGTTCTTACAGACATTAGGCATACGCTGGCCAGGCGCAAGACTAAAAGTCTCCAAGTACTAAACATACTTGCTTCAACTCCCAGTGAAAATACTTTTTAAAAATTATTTTAAAAATGGATATGGAAAGCACGTTCCCCCATGGATTACAGTTTACCCGGCGGTTGCGCTACTATCCCAGTAGAATCGCTTGTAACCTTAGATTTCACATCTCTCTTGAATTTCGCCATGGTTGTCGCCTTAGATCGCGGTCCACACGGCGGTTACGCTACTATCTCAGTAGAATCGCTCGTGGCCTTAGGCATCACGCCCCTCGAATTTCGCTTCGGTTTCCAGATCGCAGTTTACTCGGCGGTTGCGCCACTATCCCAGTGGAATCGCTTGTAACTGTAGGCATCACGCCCCACGAATTACGCCAGCATCAATTCACATAATCCCAAACACGATGATCCATCGTGGGGGATATCATATCAGTCCCAATGGACATTCCACTAATGGAATTCTACGTAGCTACGATTTCCAATGGACATTCCACCGAGTTCCAATCACCTTCACAAATAATAAATGGAAGGTACATTTCCATATCCTCAGTTTTAGAAAACATATGTCATATACATATAGTACTTCATTTCACATTTCGTACATATCATACCTATGTAAACTTACACAGGACTTTTCACAATAATGACTTTCCAAACTGATGGTTTTCGAATTATTATATTCACATATATAAGTTACGAAAAATCAATTCACATTCATAACAAATAGAGGATTCCAAATTTTCCATCACGTTTAAAATTTTCCTCTAAATCGATTTGAAAATTTAAGGTTATCTCAAACATAATTCACATTCACAATCCAATTTATTATCGACTTCACATTCGATTTGGATTTCACGTTACATCGTCAATTCTCAACACATAATTGATGTCTATCGATATATAACCTCTAAGCTCGTATGTCTCAGAGAAGGGTGTTAAGCTAAAAGAATAAATTCTCCGCCACCACAGATATATATTTAATAGAGATCAAATGCTATGTCATCAATTCACAATGTTAGACATACAATCCCAATCGACTATCCAAAATTCAAAGCTCAACTTATATTGTTTTTGATGTCAAAGTTAAACTCAATTTAACTCAAGATTCAATCTTCTTTGGAAAATATTCAAGTTGGACTGATTGTTCTTATTTCTCAAAACAATATCTTTACAAGATATATAATTTTCCAACTTCGCCATTTGAAACCAATTTCAAATATTCAATTTTCAATTTATCTTCAAAAGATAATATTTCAAACCTTTCATTTCATATTGGAAAACATTTCCATACTTATTAAATAATAAGTAATTCACAAATTCTTTTATTTTCAACACTTTGAAAATATTCGATATACTTGAATCAAAATTAAGTATATATTTCACTCTTTAAGGAAATCATTCTTTTAAACACATTTATTTGAGTTAAAACGAATGTTGCGTAAAACATCGTTACGACAACTCAAAAACACTAGTATAGGGATTCGGATTTTAAGATAGATATATAAATCCCAATACTATAAACAACATTTCCTTCCGGAAACCATTTACTATAACAACAGTGTTATAGTCCATCATTTCCTTATTTCTCGAAAACGCCTATTTCAACAATTGAATGTTGAAATCTATGTATTCGATAGTTAATGCATTTTAAAACATCCTTAAAACCATTAACTTTTTCAACTTCAACTTCAACTTAATTCATAGTTTGAATTCCTCATACTTTTCACAATATTAGTTTTAAACCAATTTCAAATATTTCAATATTAAGTTTTTCACTTAATTTAATTTTCCGCACGTTTAAATTCTAATTCATCACTGAATTTATTAAACCTATAATGGATTATCATATTGACAAACATCAAACTTGAAATTTAGATCTCATTTGAACTTTGTATTTGCTTTCTATTCCAAAAATAATCAACTAGTTCTTTAGTAAATTATTCATCGAATTGGTTCCACTAGATCAATATTTCCATATTAACTATTTTAGGCAATAGTTTTAAACTTGAAATATAATAATATCACTTCCCAAGATGCTATTTCATTAAAATATTTCCTCCGTACAAAATTTTACATAGCTTAATACTTTTAAAAGACGTACACAAAAGATTGTGGATTACAAAGGATAGTATTACAAAATATATCGATTAGTTTAAGATTCAGAGTAATTAAGGGCTAACGACTTCTTGTCCGATAGTATGCATCTTTGCCAAACTTTCATCTTCGGATGACACTATTTCATGTTGTGTTAAAGGAGAATTAACACATTCAAAATCCACATGTCCCCAATCCTTACAGTTATTGCAAAAATATGAGATGTTTCCCTCCTTATCAATCACCTTAGCACTTTTCGCTCTAGCTGGTCGGGCTATAGCTTGCTTTCCCTGTTGTCTTTCGGTGCAGTTTCTGGCTATATGTCCAGACTGACGACAATGGTAGCAGATTGTCAATCTATCGACGGGTAAATCGAGTACGCACTTTTTCCTTTTCACTTTAGGGCAATGACTAAGAAAATGCCCTTTCTCCCGACATTTAAAACACACAATCTCAGGACGAGCGAACCGGTTATCCACATTCCTTTTCTTTCTCCTTACTCGGCACTTAATGGCATAATGTCCCTTTTTATGACATCGATAGCAAATAACCTCATCATATGGACCAGGTGCTTGCCTTTCACTGAATATCCTTTCAATTTCCGCACGTCTCGCTTCTGCTTCTCTACGAGCAATTGCTCTTTGTTCACGGCGTGCTGCTTTTTGTGCTTCGGTTTTCGCCATTATAATTAACAAGGTGTTTTCGAAGTTTCCTATCAATATTTGCAATTTTTATTAGCAGAGGTTGGATTTATTCAATCATTCTCCCTAAAACATATTCGTTTATTCAATAATATATTCACTGTCCAAAATCGTGAATATGCTTATTTATTCAATTCAGTGTTTCTACACTTTTTATTTAAAAGATTATCCACTGTTCAAAATCGTGGATAAAATTCCCAACCAACATTTACTATCACAATATTTAACTTAAAGGATAATTCGCTGTCCAAAATCACGAATATATCTCCTTTAATAAATAATTTCTATTTTTCATTTATCAAATTCAATTTGGTTTATAATTTATAAACAATCTTTACAAATTCCATTTCTATTTATAAACTTCGATTTATAAATCTTCTTTATTAATTCAATTCAATTTATATAACTCAATTATATAACAAAAGTCTATATTATAAGTTAAATACTTATAATCCATTTATTTACTAAATCATTCTTCACCACATTTGAAATCAATTTTCAAAAGAATTCAGAATCAAATTCTCAAGTTATAGTTTAATTATCCTCTTTGCCATAACTAAATTGAAATATCATTTTATTTCACAATTATTATTTTGTAGATATTCAAAATATTTGATTTAAATCAATTCATTAATTCACTTCACTTAATTTTTATTTTTCATTTTCCCTAACTCTCAAAAATTCGATAATGAGTCTCCGAACGATTGAAACTCAAATCTAAAAAGACCTCACCGAAGAGAACTAACGCAAACTTAAATTTAGAGAGGGGAATTTTCAAAATAATTTTAATTTCCAAAATACCTTTCATTTTAAAGAAAACAATTTTATACTTCTTTAAATTTGAAAAGCACTTTCTTTAAAGTGGTTCTAGTAACTATTCATATTAAACATCATAAACTGAGCTTTGAGTAAACCAAAGCTCTGATACCACTTTTGTAACGACTCGCCGTCCTGACCGCCTCTAGTCGGTAATTAAACCAACTCGAAACGTTCAAAATGACGGATTGTTAGTCAGTTTACAGAGTTTAAAAAGAATCAGCCACAGAATCACAGAATAATCATAATATTATTCATAAATGAATTTTTCTTACATACATATATCAGAGTTTGTACAATGCATTAAGTTTTTATACAGCGGAATATATCTTTTTATTATTTAATACAAGAAAAATCCTGAAAACTTTTAGTGAAGTGCTTTCCCCAACTCTCTCTAACTTCGCGGCCTGAAAATCTTCAAGCTGTAGAAATACTCGGTCTGACCCGAGCGTTTATTGCAAAACACAAAAACACTCGAGTCAGGATTAATCTTTATTCAAGTAATTAAATTTGTAATGAACTGAATAAAATGGTAACAGAGATGACGAATCACATGAATCAATTTAAATCTATTATGGATTTTCACATTAACAATATCAATTAAATTTTTTTTTTTCGAAATCTATCAATCCTGTGTGGCTGCAGTACACACGTATATTTATACACATGTGCACTGCCTCGCCAACTCGTATGCACCAAACAAAAGCACAATCTACAAATCATGTACAAATCAAAGTGAGGTTGCACAAGTACAAATAATACACAGTAGCACAGTGCAATGAACAAGAAACACAAGTACATGCAGCAGTCTCAAGTGACATAGTGCAAACAGCACTGTCAAAACAGGCAGCCAAGGGCAGAGACTCAGAAATGCCAAAGACACGAAGACATAAACAACAAAAAGTGCAAGACCAGACGCAAAAGTAACACATCAGAAGTGAATAAGAACTCCACTGTGAACATGAGGACTGGAACAGCTACAAAAGATCAAGGCTGAGACAACCCAATGCACCAATGCACAGCATACAAGGTGCAGACACAAGGCTAGACAAAGGAAACCAAATACAAGTTCAAGTGCTCAGTGCAGACCACAAAATGCATGCTAAGTCCAGCTATTGAAGTATACAGTCGACAGAAATGACCAAGTGCACAACAAATTTAGTGAAACCCAAGTATACAATGCGCTATGCAGTGCACACTAAGTCCAGCCACTCAAATGAACACTGCATGTACAAGTTACAAAAACTCAAGTGAAGCAAGTACAGTGTGACAGTGAATGGGAAAGCATGTGAACATAGCAAAGACACAACAGTGAAGACCCAATGCAAGTGTCACAAGCAATGACCACAAAGACCATCAGCTACATCAAAAGCAAGTGCAACACAGTTGCAATCAACAGGACAGTGAATAAGAAGTAATGCAATGCTCAAAAGACATAGTACACAAGCCGGCAACTTCAATCCAAACCAAACACAATACAACTGAAATGCAAAGGGTCTCAAATTCAAGTACAAATGAAACCAACATAAATGTTCATGATAAAATCTTGTAACAGTTTATGATGTTGATTTATATTTTAAAAGAACCAATACTGTATTTCTTATAACAGAGACACAGAATTTATTTATCTTGAATAAAATGTATAAACTTGAATTTATACCCAACAAACAAATATTGTTTACTTATCAATCCTAACAGAGCACTAAACTCAGAGATAAAGGTTTTCTCTTTTTAAATCTTGGTAATAATAATAATAATAATAATAATAATAATAATAATAAGACAAACAGGTATGCAGATTCATCAGCTACACACATATACACCTTTACATATGTAAACACAAAACCTCATCACAACACAAGATCAATCCAACAAGCTTAGTTTTATCTGACACATGCACAGATTATTTAAAACAATTTTCAATTGTGAAGTTATTTATCAAAATGAAGGTGCTGCAGTTTCAAATCATAGTAGTTAAATTTGATTTTTACACGACAGTTTTGTTGAACTTGATTTTTGTATATCACTTAAGCATTTAATTTAAAGGAAGAATCTGTTTTTAAAACAAGAAGTTTACTCGCATTTAATTGAAGCAGAGAATACTCAGATACAAACTCATATGCACACATTTACATTCAAACTCAAGCAAACATTATATGCTTCATGCAACAGATAATTTGAAACTCTTTTTAAATTGTGAGGTCACTCACTAAACAAAATGGGGACAGAGCAATTTATATATTCATTTTTAATGACAGTTTTGCTTTGAACTTGAGTTCTAATACTTGCATGTGCATTTATTTCAAAAGAATTGGGGTTTTGAATTAGCTTGCAACTGAAAACAAGAATAGGGGGTTTTACAGACACATACATACATCACATATGAACTGAAGTTCAAACAAGCACCTACAACAAAATTTTCCTCATCTAGATTCAAAGGCCCATCACATGCAACAACAACAAACAAGCAAAGTTTTTTTTTTTTTGATATAGCATCTGTTCTTATTAGTTTAAATCAAATATCAAATAGCATTTGTTCTTATTAATTTTAAAAAAACAAATATTGGGTAGAATCTGTTCTCAATAGTTTAAATTAAATTCCAAATAGTGTCTGTTCTTACCAGTTTAAAATTAAAATCAATAGCATCTGCTCTCATCAGTTTAAATCAAATTATCAGAGCAATTGATAGCAAATAACACCAAATCATAACATGCAACCAAGATTCAATTCAAACAAATATAAAAACTTGAATTAAAAGCAATCGTGAGCAAAGAACTCACCTTGACTCGAATCGAAATGGAGCAACGCAAATCAATCATCAAAAAAAACAAGCGCGACGAATTTTGAGACGAAAGCCCTAATTTTTCGAACAAAGGAGAAGACGTACCAGGCCGCCACCATTTTTTCTTTGCTTTGATTTTTCTGTGTAAAGGAGGAAAGGGGTAGGGTTTCGTGTTTTAAGGGGAAGGAGACGTGATTTTTAGCGTGTTTGAAGGCGTAGGTTAAGGCGTGTTTACAGCTGATAGGTAAGGTAGTGTACACTTATTATTTTATTTTATTTTTTTATATTTATTTATTTTATGTTTATTTTTATATTATATTTTCTTTCTTATTTTAAATCCAATTGTTTTGTATATTTTTTTTTTGTTGTTAAAACTTCAACTAAGTGTAGTTACATTATATTTGTTTTCAAAGTTTATAAATATGTTGTTTGAATTTTTTTTTTACTATATGTATTTAATTATTTATTTTATATTGATTAAGATTCTATTCCTTTTTTTTATTTAAACTAAAGAAAAATGTTATTAAAACTAACCATCCTTTATTAATTTAAATAAATAATTCTTGCATCCAAATTTATTTTCTTCTAAGTCGTTAGTTCGAATTTCAACTACAAATTTAATATTCAATTTCAACTTCAAAGTTAAATTTAAATTTATTCAACTTTAAATAGATTAAATTCTAAAATTTAATCGCCAATTTATTCTGATAATTTGAAATTTAAGTCAAATTATCATTTAAATATTTAAAATAAATTAAATATTTACAAATTAAATTGTTCAATATTCAGGATCGTTACAATCTCCCCTACTTAAAAGAATTTCGTCCCGAAATTATAAGTTAGGAAAAATGATTGCTAAAATCTCACCGATATTTATACCCTACACAATTTTATCAAGTTTCAAACTCACAAATAATTATAGGATTCATTCGATTTATTTTATCTCACTAGTTTTGTTCATCAATTTCAATAATCAAGACACAAAAGTCTTTAACCATTTTTTTTTTTGACTTACAAAACTCATATTTTTTAAACTAGAAATCTTTCATGCTAAATATTTGCATATTACATCCTTTCCAAAGCTGTGTGCTTTCAAGATATTTTAAAGATCTTCTTCCTTAATTCATTAAGTTAGAATTATGTAATTCTAATTTCAGATTATTGAATTTCTATTTAAAGTTTGAAAATACTTGATAACTCGAAGTTTAACAAGTCCATCGTCGTTCTTACAGACATTAGGCATACGCTGGCCAGGCGCAAGACTAAAAGTCTCCAAGTACTAAACATACTTGCTTCAACTCCCAGTGAAAATACTTTTTAAAAATTATTTTAAAAATGGATATGGAAAGCACGTTCCCCCATGGATCATAGTTTACCCGGCGGTTGCACTACTATCCCAGTAGAATCGCTTGTAACCTTAGATTTCACATCTCTCTTGAATTTTGCCATGGTTGTCGCCTTAGATCACGGTCCACACGGCGGTTACGCTACTATCTCAGTAGAATCGCTCGTGGCCTTAGGCATCACGCCCCTCGAATTTCGCTTCGGTTTGCAGATCGCAGTTTACTCGGCGGTTGCGCCACTATCCCAGTGGAATCGCTTGTAACTGTAGGCATCACGCCCCACGAATTACGCCAGCATCAATTCACATAATCCCAAACACGATGATCCATCGTGGGGGATATCATATCAGTCCTAATGGACGTTCCACTAATGGAATTCTACGTAGCTACGATTTCCAATGGACATTCCACCGAGTTCCAATCACCTTCACAAATAATAAATGGAAGGTACATTTCCATATCCTCAGTTTTAGAAAACATATGTCATATACATATAGTACTTCATTTCACATTTCGTACATATCATACGTATGTAAACTTACATAGGACTTTTCACAATAATGACTTTCCAAACTGATGGTTTTCGAATTATTATATTCACATATATAAGTTACGAAAAATCAATTCACATTCATAACAAATAGAGGATTCCAAATTTTCCATCACGTTTAAAATTTTCCTCTAAATCGATTTGAAAATTTAAGGTTATCTCAAACATAATTCACATTCACAATCCAATTTATTATCGACGTCACATTCAATTTGGATTTCACGTTACATCGTCAATTCTCAACACATAATTGATGTCTATCGATATATAACCTCTAAGCTCGTATGTCTCAGAGAAGGGTGTTAAGCTAAAAGAATAAATTCTCCGCCACCACAGATATATATTTAATAGAGATCAAATGCTATGTCATCAATTCACAATGTTAGACATACAATCCCAATCGACTATCCAAAATTCAAAGCTCAACTTATATTGTTTTTGATGTCAAAGTTAAACTCAATTTAACTCAAGATTCAATCTTCTTTGGAAAATATTCAAGTTGGACTGATTGTTCTTATTTCTCAAAACAATATCTTTACAAGATATATAATTTTCCAACTTCGCCATTTGAAACCAATTTCAAATATTCATTTTTCAATTTATATTCAAAAGATAATATTTCAAACCTTTCATTTCATATTGGAAAACATTTCCATACTTATTAAATAATAAGTAATTCACAAATTCTTTTATTTTCAACACTTTGAAAATATTCGATATACTTGAATCAAAATTAATTATATATTTCACTCTTTAAGGAAATCATTCTTTTAAACACATTTATTTGAGTTAAAACGTATGTTACGTAAAACATCGTTACGACAACTCAAAGTGAAGGGATTCGGATTTTAAGATAGATATATAAATCCCAATACTATAAACAACATTTCCTTCCGGAAACCATTTACTATAACAACAGTGTTATAGTCCACCATTTCCTTATTTCTCGAAAACGCCTATTTCAACAATTGAATGTTGAAATCTATGTATTCGATAGTTAATGCATTTTAAAACATCCTTAAAACCATTAACTTTTTCAACTTCAACTTCAACTTAATTCATAGTTTGAATTCCTCATACTTTTCACAATATTAGTTTTAAACCAATTTCAAATATTTCAATATTAAGTTTTTCACTTAATTTAATTTTCCGCACGTTTAAATTCTAATTCATCACTGAATTTATTAAACCTATAATGGATTATCATATTGACAAACATCAAACTTGAAATTTAAATCTCATTTGAACTTTGTATTTGCTTTCTATTCCAAAAATAATCAACTAGTTCTTTAGTAAATTATTCATCGAATTGGTTCCATTAGATCTATATTTCCATATTAACTATTTTAGGAAATAGTTTTAAACTTGAAATATAATAATATCACTTCCCAAGATGCTATTTCATTAAAATATTTCCTCCGTACAAAATTTTACATAGCTTAATACTTTTAAAAGACGTACACAAAAGATTGTGGATTACAAAGGATAGTATTACAAAATATATCGATTAGTTTAAGATTCAGAATAATTAAGGACTAACGACTTCTTGTCCGATAGTATGCATCTTTGCCAAACTTTCATCTTCGGATGACACTATTTCATGTTGTGTTAAAGGAGAATTAACACATTCAAAATCCACATGTCCCCAATCCTTACAGTTATTGCAAAAATATGAGATGTTTCCCTCCTTATCAATCACCTTAGCACTTTTCGCTCTAGCTGGTCGGGCTATAGCTTGCTTTCCCTGTTGTCTTTCGGTGCAGTTTCTGGCTAAATGTCCAGACTGACGACAATGGTAGCAGATTGTCAATCTATCGACGGGTAAATCGAGTACGCACTTTTTCCTTTTCACTTTAGGGCAATGACTAAGAAAATGCCCTTTCTCCCGACATTTAAAACACACAATCTCAGGACGAGCGAACCGGTCATCCACATTCCTTTTCTTTCTCCTTACTCGGCACTTAATGGCATAATGTCCCTTTTTATGACATCGATAGCAAATAACCTCATCATATGGACCAGGTGCTTGCCTTTCACTGAATATCCTTTCAATTTCCGCACGTCTCGCTTCTGCTTCTCTACGAGCAATTGCTCTTTGTTCACGGCGTGCTGCTTTTTGTGCTTCGGTTTTCGCCATTATAATTAACAAGGTGTTTTCGAAGTTTCCTATCAATATTTGCAATTTTTATTAGCAGAGGTTGGATTTATTCAATCATTCTCCCTAAAACATATTCGTTTATTCAATAATATATTCACTGTCCAAAATCGTGAATATGCTTATTTATTCAATTCAGTGTTTCTACACTTTTTATTTAAAAGATTATCCACTGTTCAAAATCGTGGATAAAATTCCCAACCAACATTTACTATCACAATATTTAACTTAAAGGATAATTCGCTGTCCAAAATCACGAATATATCTCCTTTAATAAATAATTTATATTTTTCATTTATCAAATTCAATTTGGTTTCGAATTTATAAACAGTCTTTACAAATTCCATTTCTATTTATAAACTTCGATTTATAAATCTTCTTTATTAATTCAATTCAATTTATATAACTCAATTATATAACAAAAGTCTATATTATAAGTTAAATACTTATAATCCATTTATTTACTAAATCATTCTTCACCACATTTGAAATCAATTTTCAAAAGAATTCAGAATCAAATTCTCAAGTTATAGTTTAATTATCCTCTTGGCTATAACTAAATTGAAATATCATTTTATTTCACAATTATTATTTTGTAGATATTCAAAATATTTGATTTAAATCAATTCATTAATTCACTTCACTTAATTTTTATTTTTCATTTTCCCTAACTCTCAAAAATTCGATAATGAGTCTCCGAACGATTGAAACTCAAATCTAAAAAGACCTCACCGAAGAGAACTAACGCAAACTTAAATTTAGAGAGGGGAATTTTCAAAATAATTTTAATTTCCAAAATACCTTTCATTTTAAAGAAAACAATTTTATACTTCTTTAAATTTGAAAAGCACTTTCTTTAAAGTGGTTCTAGTAACTATTCATATTAAACATCATAAACCGAGCTTTGAGTAAATCAAAGCTCTGATATCACTTTTGTAACGACCCGCCGTCCTGACCGCCTCTAGTCGGTAATTAAACCAACTCGAAACGTTCAAAATGATGGATTGTTAGTCAGTTTATAGAGTTTAAACAGAATCAGCCACAGAATCACAGAATAATCATAATATTATTCATAAATGAATTTTTCTTACATACATATATCAGAGTTTGTACAATGCATTAAGTTTTTATACAGCGGAATATATCTTTTTATTATTTAATACAAGAAAAATCCTGAAAACTTTTAGTGAAGTGCTTTCCCCAACTCTCTCTAACTTCGCGGCCTGAAAATCTTCAAGCTGTAGAAATACTCGGTCTGACCCGAGCGTTTATTGCAAAACACAAAAACACTCGAGTCGGGATTAATCTTTATTCAAGTAATTAAATTTAAAATGAACTGAATAAAATGGTAACAGTGATGACGAATCACATGAATCAATTTAAATATATTATGGATTTTCACATTAACAATATCAATTAAAATTTTTTTTTTTTTCGAAATCTATCAATCCTGTGTGGCTGCAGTACACACGTATATTTATACACATGTGCACTGCCTCGCCAACTCGTGTGCACCAAACAACAGCACAATCTACAAATCATGTACAAATCAAAGTGAGGTTGCACAAGTACAAATAATACACAGCAGCACAGTGCAATGAACAAGAAACACAAATACAGGCAGCAGTCTCAAGTGACACAGTGCAAACAGCACTGTCAAAACAGGCAGCCAAGGGCAGAGACTCAGAAATGCCAAAGACACGAAGACATAAACAACAACAAGTGCAAGACCATACGCAAAAGTAACACATCAGAAGTGAATAAGAACTCCACTGTGAACAAGAGGACTGGAACAGCTACAAAAGTTCAAGGCTGAGACAACCCAATGCACCAATGCACAGCATACAAGGTGCAGACACAAGGCTAGACAAAGGAAACCAAATACAAGTTCAAGTGCTCAGTGCAGACCACAAAATGCATGCTTAGTCCAGCAACTCAAGTATACAGTCGACAGAAATGACCAAGTGCACAACAAATTTAGTGAAACCCAAGTATACAATGCGCTATGCAGTGCACACTAAGTCCAGCTACTCAAATGAACACTGCATGTACAAGTTACAAAAACTCAAGTGAAGCAAGTACAGTGTGACAGTGAATGGGAAAGCATGTGAACATAGCAAAGACACAACAGTGAAGACCCAATGCAAGTGTCACAAGCAATGACCACAAAGACCATCAGCTACATCAAAAGCAAGTGCAACACAGTTGCAATCAACAGGACAGTGAATAAGAAGTAATGCAATGCTCAAAAGACATAGTACACAAGCCGGCAACTTCAATCCAAACCAAACACAATACAACTGAAATGCAAAGGGTCTCAAATTCAAGTACAAATGAAACCAACATAAATGTTCATGATAAAATCTTGTAACAGTTTATGATGTTGATTTATATTTTAAAAGAACCAATACTGTATTTCTTATAACAGAGACACAGAATTTATTTATCTTGAATAAAATGTATAAACTTGAATTTATACCCAACAAACAAATATTGTTTACTTATCAATCCTAACAGAGCACTAAACTCAGAGATAAAGGTTTTCTCTTTTTAAATCTTGGTAATAATAATAATAATAATAATAATAATAATAATAATAAGACAAACAGGTATGCAGATTCATCAGCTACACACATATACACCTTTACATATGTAAACACAAAACCTCATCACAACACAAGATCAATCCAACAAGCTTAGTTTTATCTGACACATGCACAGATTATTTAAAACAATTTTCAATTGTGAAGTTATTTATCAAAATGAAGGTGCTGCAGTTTCAAATCATAGTAGTTAAATTTGATTTTTACACGACAGTTTTGTTGAACTTGATTTTTGTATATCACTTAAGCATTTAATTTAAAGGAAGAATCTGTTTTTAAAACAAGAAGTTTATTCACATTTAATTGAAGTAGAGAATACTCAGATACAAACTCATATGCACACATTTACATTCAAACTCAAGCAAACATTATATGCTTCATGCAACAGATAATTTGAAACTCTTTTTAAATTGTGAGGTCACTCACTAAACAAAATGGGGACAGAGCAATTTATATATTCATTTTTAATGACAGTTTTGCTTTGAACTTGAGTTCTAATACTTGCATGTGCATTTATTTCAAAAGAATTGGGGTTTTGAATTAGCTTGCAACTGAAAACAAGAATAGGGGGTTTTACAGACACATACATACATCACATATGAACGGAAGTTCAAACAAGCACCTGCAACAAAATTTTCCTCATCTAGATTCAAAGGCCCATCACATGCAACAACAAAAAACAAGCAAAGTTTTTTTTTTGATATAGCATCTGTTCTTATTAGTTTAAATCAAATATCAAATAGCATTTGTTCTTATTAATTTAAAAAAAACAAATATTGGGTAGAATCTGTTCTCAATAGTTTAAATTAAATTCCAAATAGTGTCTGTTCTTACCAGTTTAAAATTAAAATCAATAGCATCTGCTCTCATCAGTTTAAATCAAATTATCAGAGCAATTGATAGCAAATAACACCAAATCATAGCATGCAACCAAGATTCAATTCAAAAAAATATAAAAACTTGAATTAAAACCAATCGTGAGCAAAGAACTCACCTTGACTCGAATCGAAATGGAGCAACGCAAATCAATCATCAAAAAAAAACAAGCGCGACGAATTTTGAGATGAAAGCCCTAATTTTTCGAACAAAGGAGAAGACGTACGAGGCCGCCACCATTTTTTCTTTGCTTTGATTTTTCTGTGTAAAGGAGGAAAGGGGTAGGATTTCGTGTTTTAAGGGGAAGGAGACGTGATTTTTAGCGTGTTTGAAGGCGTAGGTTAAGGCGTATTTACAGCTGATAGGTAAGGTAGTGTACACTTATTATTTTATTTTATTTTTTTATATTTATTTATTTTATGTTTATTTTTATATTATATTTTCTTTCTTATTTTTAATCCAATTGTTTTGTATATTTTTTTTTGTTGTTAAAACTTCAACTAAGTGTAGTTACATTATATTTTTTTTCAAAGTTTATAAATATGTTGTTTGAATTTTTTTTTTACTATATGTATTTATTTATTTATTTTATATTGATTAAGATTCTATTCCTTTTTTTATTTAAACTAAAGAAAAATGTTATTAAAACTAACCATCCTTTATTAATTTAAATAAATAATTCTTGTATCCAAATTTATTTTCTTCTAAGTCGTTAGTTCGAATTTCAATTACAAATTCAATATTCAATTTCAACTTCAAAGTTAAATTTAAATTTATTCAACTTTAAATAGATTAAATTCTAAAATTTAATCGCCAATTTTTTCTGATAATTTGAAATTTAAGTCAAATTATCATTTAAATATTTAAAATAAATTAAATATTTACAAATTAAATTGTTCAATATTCAGGATCGTTACACATACCGGTCTAAATTCAGTCGTTTTCATTGAAATAAACGTGTGACGACCCAATTTTTCGACGTCCGAAAGTCGACATCAATACACCCACTGTATCAAATGCCGAGCAATTGAATACTGAAAAGCCGAACCGTTAGGGTTAAAGAAGAAGAGGATAGAAGAAGAAAGGAAAACAATATCAGAATCTCACATTCGTAGCGGAACAATATATAACAGATAAATGGCTAATCTTTAAACAAAAGAACTATATCAGTTTATACATTACATCATCAGAGTCATATAAAATACAACAGTGGAAAAATAACATCATATACGAGTGATACGTCTGGCCATCAAGCTTGTCTTCTGATCTTCATTGCATAACTTTCCAGACTTCGCTCCAGATCCTACTGATAACCTGACTCTAGGCTGCCCATGTGGAAAATTATGGGAACCCGGAGTTTAGAAAGGGAACAATAAACTCTGAGTCGGTCATGAGGCTGGTGTGAGATAAAAAAACGGTTATTTGCACAAAAGAAAAGGAAAGGAAATCCGTTCATGCTTTTGAAAAATGAAAATACCATAAGGCCTCCCGGCACACACACAATGCAATCACACACAATGCAATCTCCTTTTGATATTATTATTAATGCTTAGTGTGGAAAACATTTCGAAAGTATAATATAAATCTTAACTAGCGTATGTACCATTATAGTATGCCTACTATAGCTACCATGTTAAATGGCAGGTTCTACAACTAAAACCGTACAGGGCGCGTATTGAGTGATTGGATTTCCAACAAATGGTCAAGGCTAAGAAACTTCCTTTATCCGAAGGGTATGCCTCTGGAGGGATGCCCCGAGAACCTAACCGGATCTATGCCAACATAAGGCCGGGTTACCTCTGTAATTAGATAAATAACTGTCACGAGTATGCCATCCCTCGGTCATAACCGACCTTTACCGAGGCGCCTAAAAAACCAACAAACACATAAGTAAATAATTTGGGCTCCATACCAGAATACCATATTGTATCCACAGAAGTTAAATATCTGGGCTCCAAACCATATACCACTTTTTATCCAGAAGGAAATGCACTTAAGCTAAGGGGCGTGACCCCCATAACCTTGCCGCATTCTTCGTGTTTTGACCATTTCCGAGGTGTGAGGTTCGATGAAGTATCGTCCCACAAAGCTGCGCTTTTCACAAAAGTCATGCTTCATCAACCAATGATCAACACTTAGCATGCCACATTACCAAATTGGGAATATATCACTAGTAACCATCAACTACATAACCTCGTAGCTCATACGTCTCAAAGAAGGGTGTTAAGCTAAGAGAATAAATTCTCCGCCACCGATAGAAATGTATTTGATAGAAAACAACTTTATATCTCAAAGTGTAATGTCAAACATACATCCATACAAGTCCATCCTGGGTCTGAATGGAACCGTAGGCACTTCGTCCAATTAAGGAAAGAAGTCCTTGCAAATCTGGATATCCCCAATCCCGACCGGACTTCCCATCACATAGGGAAATCTCTATACCAGAGCAACTCAGTATAGAGACAATCGACAGGTAATCCTTTCATTTTTGAAAATACCAGGTCTTCAACCACCGTCTTCAAATGCAATCCCATTTCGTCGTATCATTATTCGGAATAGGTTTTATGACTCAATATCCTCTCCTGGCTAATCCAAATAATGAGCGCTTATTTTTAAAACAAGTGGATACGTTCAGTTCATAGATAATTCGCAACAATTTTCCATTTTTAAATCCTTTAAACAAAAGATCCAACTTTAAAATTCGATGTGGTTTTCGGATAACCATTTGGAATCCGACCATCGGGCGTATCGAAATTCAGATGCCGTCTTAAAGGCCAATATTGTCAAATAATATCCACAAACAACCATCAGACATTAATAATATCCCAAATTATTTATTTATAAATATCTTTGCAAGATATATTTCCACACTTCAACCCTTCAAAAATAATTTTCAAATCACTTTCATCTCGCGGAATAAATTACCAAACATTGTTTATTTCCACTGAAAATTTGCCAAGACTAAATGCTTTGGATT
The DNA here is from genome assembly GCA_030765085.1 of Allium cepa. Classification (NCBI taxonomy): domain Eukaryota; kingdom Viridiplantae; phylum Streptophyta; class Magnoliopsida; order Asparagales; family Amaryllidaceae; genus Allium; species Allium cepa. The sequence goes on from CM060931.1 coordinate 316,373,439, forward strand.
TTAAAATAATTTAAATCACTTTATCTAAAAATATATACTTTAAAATACTTAAAATAAAAACTATTTAAAACACTTTATTTAAATTACCAGTTATGAAAATTAAACAAATTAAATAATAATTCTTAAAAACATTCTTTTAAACGACCTCAAAAACTTCCAACTTATACTTAAAAATCTGCTTTGAAAACGTGCTTGGTTTTTCAGGGAAATACGCTTTTCTTTCACACCTTTTAAAAATAAACCACTATTTATTTTAAAAACAAATTACCCATTCCATTATAAATTCCCACCGTGAATTTATATTTCCAAATATTCATTGTTACCTTATTTCACTTTATAAATCCAGTTTATAAATCCCGTAGTCTCATCCTTATTTCAAAACACGGTTTCAAACACTAAATCAATTTCCAAATCGATTTCCAAAATTTACTTTCAAACATTAAATCAATTTCCAAATAGATTTCAAGAATTTACTTCATTTTAAAAATTTCTCCTTTACTTATCCAAATTTATTTCAAAACCCATTAATCCAATATTCACACCTATTTTTGCAATTTGAATTCCATTTAAATCAAAACCAATTTCATACTTGATTTCAAAATTCACCCTTTATTTTACCCAAACCATTTAAAATCCGAATTTTAAAATAAATCCTTCAATATTTAAACGATGCTACTGAAATTCTCAAAATTCATTTATTAAAAATATTTTTTCCTCCATACTTGGAATTTATTCTATAGGATTTCAAAAAATCAACTTTATCTTTTTCCAAATTTATTCTTTTAATTTATCCAATCCTTTAAAAATTATTTTGCTTAAAATTCTCTACATTAAATTTCCTACCAAAAATCTAATTTTATATTTCTGGTATTTTAAAATACCAGAATATATTCGGCCAAACCATAGGCTTCAATAACTTAAATTTTGAACATAATCAATCATAGATTATAAATAAATCATATCACACATAAGAAATAAATTCAACACTTGAGGAATCAGTTGGATCCCTCCAACCTGTTTCCCTGCATACAGAGATGTTAGCACAACAATTAAATACCAATCCCGGTTCAAGGCGGGATATCGCAGTATAAAGGGTCATCCGTTATTATGCGGGGCACATAGGGTCTCATCCACTACATAATGCGGGAAATCAATCGCTCCAATATATATATATATATATATATATATATATATATATATATATATATATATATATATATGGCCTACTATATATAATATCACCCACCAGATGAATTATCAAATTCATCCAAGCACGTCCAATAATTCAAATTTAACTATTTAAATTAAACAAGGTAATTCGATTGAGTGAGAAGATCTCACCTTAGACTGTGCATGCAACCCATTTCCATTCCAACTTGTTTTCATGATTTTTGACCTTGTACAAACATTTATACGGTTTTATTAATATTTGAACCAATTGAACAAATTTATTTTCCATTTGATAATTTTAATTAACCAATGATTTTATTTAAAACTAATAAATTTGATTTTTTAAACTAATTTCCTTTTTAAATAAATCTTTGGCAACTAAAATAAATTAAATAGGTTGACTTAACAATTTATTCACCAAATCCATTATTTAAAATAACAAGTAAATTAGAATACGTATATTTTTTATTTGGAAACTATATATATATATATATATATATATATATATAAATAATCTATATTGATTTTAAAAATCTAATTTTATATAAACTCAAACCTTCAAAATTCCTATATTTTATTATATATTATATTTTTTTCAAATTGTAGTGACCCGAAATTTTCGACCTCGATAAATCGATACTAATACGTTCACTGTAGAAGTGCCGAGAAATCAAACGCCAGAAATTTCAGATTGTTAGGGAAAAGAAGAAAAGAGGAGAAGAAGAAAAAGAAACAACAACTTCTCACATTCACATCGGATTAAATATAATATCAAATAATAGCATTATACAAGAAAGTTGTAATTATTGGTTTACATATAATTCATCAGAGTTAACAACCATTGACAAATAGACTAGATAGTTGTATCAACCTGTCCCAGACTACTATTTATAATTACAGTACTCAACGGAATAACTCCATACATTCCTACCATCCAGCTCGCCTCTTGAGCTCCAGAATGTCCTAACCTGAAAATCTATAATACTCGATCTGGCCCAAGCATTACATCAATGTAACACCAGGGTCTGGTTGGAAACCGACGTGAGTAAACCCATATAACATGAAATACTAAGGTATAAAATTTATTTAAAATCCCGGAGTAACTCGTTCAACGAGTTCTTAACTTGTTATACTTATTTAATAAGTCAATATCTAAGTACCATTAATAGGTTTAAATGCCATGGTACTTGATTTATTTCATTCCAGTCCGATTGATTCTAAACCAAATTCAAATCCATAAAGAACTTTTGTAGATTACTAATCGAAGTGGTTTCGGGTATTTGCTGATACCCGACCATGGTCTCTTCGAACCCAATAATGTTTTATTATCCAAGTCGTTTAAGGTTTAAGCAATTTAATACAATTCAAAACATTGAATTTGCACAGCATCCATCACAGATAAATAACACAAATTTATCACATCTATATCCAAAGTATATCACATCATAAAATATAACAGATTAACATACTATAAATATCAATCAATCCAGGCATTCTATACAATCAATCATCCACAAGCAAGACTTATTAATCCATATTATAATTAATTTAATTAACTCAAATTAAATTAATTACTTAAGAATTAATCACCTAACCCTGCTTAATTAATCATTAACTAATTACAACCATTTGAATAAATTTATTATTCTTTAATTACCTTTCTAAATCAATTAATTTATCTTTAACCACTGATTGATTATCCTTTAAATTATTAATTAATAAACCTTAATTATTTACAAATAAAACTAAATTACTAATTAATTAACCTTTTATTACCAGCTAATCAATCCTTAATTTTCAATTAATTAATCCTAATCACTTAATTAATTAATCCTTAATTACAAATTAATTAATCTCTAATTAATTAACTCATAATCCTTAATCATTAATTAATTAAATTACTTAACTAATCTTTAGTCATTAATTAAGTAAATTAATTAATTACTTTTTAATTACCTTATTAATTTAATTAATCCTTAATCATCCAAGTCTTAATTAACCTTAAGATAAACCATTTATCTTTATTAATTACTTTAATTATGATTAACACTTAAATTTAAAACATTTTATCCATTTAATTTACACTTAATTACATTTCCAAATTAAGTTTAAAATAACTTAAAATTTTTAACTTAACGAATTCAAGTTAAACAAATTATATAACTTCCTTAGATTAATTATTTAAAAAAATTTATTGTATAAAGAATAGATTTAACAAATGGTTCAAAACTAGATTCATTTTAAATTTAAAACTTACTTTTATTTAAACTTTAAAACTGTTAAATTTACTTCGGGTTTAACCAGATAAACACTCGAACCCAGACCCGAGACAATCCACTTTTCTCTTCTTTTTTTCTTCAAAACTTAGTTTAGTTTAAAGTATAAACATGTAAACATGATTTAACACTCATGTTCATACACGAAGACGAACCCAAGCAAAACTTGACTTCCCCCGAATATTCCTTTGAGTCACACCACTATCCAAACCTACTAACACTCCAGCCTCGCCATGCACGTGCACCGTTGATCAACGCCACCCTGACCATCACCGATACCTTTCGCATATCGACGTTCACCTACGCCATCGCTCCAGACCGCCCACTCTTCAACACAAACATCGAATCGAAATCGAGTTATCTCGATCAAACTAGAACAACAACCATTACCAGAAAACTTCCTTGACCCGACGTTTTTGACTACCAGCGTCCATGACACTCCATCCATACCTCCACCGACCATCCAATCAACCTTTTCCCCCGATCCGAGGAACCCCGATGCTCCAAAGACGACGCCGCGATCCCATTTCCAGACCTCGACCAAACTAGGTACTAAACCCTAATCTAGCGCCGTAACGCTGCCTTGGTGGTCTAAAAATCCACCTGACATTTTTCCCGAGCTCGACTCCACCCTGGCTTCCTCTAGTGGCGATCTCGACCTTCCCGAGTTCACCGATCACCAGAAAGGCCTAAAAACCCAAAATCTGATCAACCCCGAAACTCTCACTCGATCCCAAACTAAAAATCTGAATTCAACTTTTAAAATTCATAATTGTTGATGGTGATTAAGATTATATAAGTAAATTAAAGAATTATGATGCTTGAAATTTACATGTTGTAAATTTTTATTGTAATTCTTGATTTCCAGATAATATATAAACCAAACATACTTAAAACTATTTTTAAATCTTAGTTTATGTTTAAACAAACACAATTTTTTTTGAAACAAAGCCTATTAGAGATTAGATGAGAAGATTTGGAATTTTAATCTAAATTTTTACCCTGTAACCTAAAACAGAGATGAACACAGATATATCCAGACATGAACATTTTTGTATGTGCATATTTATAAACATGCAAACCAAATTTCACTCATGCGAACACTTATCACAACACCTATTAACTGTATTCATCAGACGCAACAATTTAAACAAGGGTTTGTTTGTTTACTCACCAAGAAAAAGATGAACAGAGAGCTTTTGAAATATACTTTGAAAACTGGAATGCCTCTCTAATTTTGAAAATTGAATGTTGTGATGATCTTTTGAAAACTGAAAACTTGAAAATGCTTGAAATATGAAGGTTTGATCTAGGTGAATTTCCTTGATATTTCTTGTTTGAAAATTTTTACAGGCTTTTGTTTTATCTGGTTTGTATATTATTGTTATAGGTTTTGTTCTTTTAGTTTTTGAAAATGAGAATAGGAAAAATGAAAGAGAGGAGTGGAGAGATATATTTATAGCTTAATTTTACGATTTTTAAAAATAAAAGAAAATAAAAAGAAAAGGTGACACTTGTTTAAAAATCTTACATTTGTCATTAGCATGTATTAATTATCTTACATTTGTTAAATTGTATATACTTAACTTACATGTGTGATTATGTATGTGTAAATATATTTTTAAATGTTTTGTTATAAATCTTTATATTTAATTTTCTATTTATTTTTCAATTTATATTTATAAAATATTTTTAAAGAAAATAATATAAAACAAATTAAATACTAATAGAAATCATATATATATACTTTTAAATCCAATTTATTAAGAAAATTATCTTTTTGAATTTCAAATTCTGATTCAAATTCTAATTCAATTTAAAATCAACTCGTACATATACATATATATACAACACATAATTTATTTATTTGAAAAATAATAATTCCATTTAAAAACTACTTATACATATATAGACAACTCATTATTATTTCTTTGAAAATAATAATTTAGCCAATTTTAAATAATTATATTAGGAGATTATCAAATAAATATTTATCTAGAAATAATTATTTTTTACCACATTTATTTGTTCAACTTATAAATTAGTGTTTTCAACGGCTAAAATAAGATAATTATCCAATTACCCGATGCCCAAAAATCCGGGTTATCACATTCCTATCCCTTTTGAATCACTTCGTCCTCGAAAAGGAACAAGGCTAGAATTTATTAAAATGCTCATTATTAATTAAATTACTCCTTGAACATTTTAAACTATAAACTTATTTTATTTAAAACACTTTAAAATCTATATAATATTACCAAAATAGTTTTATAAAAATACTTTTTATTATTCGATGTCTCAACAAATCCATCCTCGTTCTCACAGAAATTCAGTCATACGTTGATAAGGCGTAGCACTGAAAATCTATAAGTACTTGGTCAACCCGTTTTCAACACCCAGTGAAAATACTTGAAATAACATCTTGTTGAAAATATAGAAAACATTTTTTAATATAGAGGAAACATCTTTGATGAGAACACTTTGGAAATCATCACCCCCTCCATGGTCGCAGTTAACCCGATGGTTACGTTGCCATCTCGACAAAATCCATAGATAACTGTAGGCACCCCGCGCCCCTCAATTATGCCATGGAACCCACCACAGATCGCAGCTACACCTAAGGCTACGTCGCCATCATGGAAAAAACCCATGTCTGCCAAATGAAACTTCATCACTCCTACATTGGTCGCAGACTACATTAGTCTAGTCCCAATGTTGCCTGCAAGCTCTCACGGCCTCACGACTTTCGCTATGTCTTCATAGATCGCAATCTACCGATGTTATGTTGCCATCACGACAAAATCAAACGTAGACCGTTGGCTCTCACGGCCACACGGCTTCCGCTATGTCCCGCAATAGATCGCAGTGACATCGAGTTGCACTGTCGTCATAGCTTCACCCAAATGTCTCTGTAGGCATTAGCGACCTCGACTTTCACTACCCACACACATAATCCTCAGGAACTTCAGTATGTCCGGACTTCCTCGCAGGATTCAATTTAGAGCCTCCCTTTAGGGCTCAAGACAGAACCACCCCGTGGATCTCCTATGAAGTTCATTTCAATAGGAGCGCCTTTTTCTCCAGAGCCAATCTCAAAACATTTTATACTATACACTTATAGTATCTTTCAAATCATACCCTTAATGATTCACATAAAATCTTCTTTATACAAAATCGATATCTCAAATTGATAGTTCCAAACTTGGCTTTCCAAATTCCCAAAATTTGATTTTTTTTCCAAAAATCAAAAGACTTTCCAAAATCCATAGGTTCCAAAACCTTTTCCAAAATCATTCTCATAAAATCATTTATATATATATATATAAACACACATATATATATATATATAACTTATCATTTCCAACTTGAAAATGTCCAATATAACACCTGTATATTCTACCTAGCAATAATGTCCAGCTACAACGTTCAAAATCATTTTATACATTTCTTACAAAAATTTCCATATCTGTTTCATTCAAATCCGTACAATGCACATATATTATCCATACGCAATACCAAATTCGATCGCTCACTCGATCACACAATTTCACTTCCGAACAAGCATTGTCCACCCGATTTCTTAGTGCTTACTCATATCTGGTTTCTTAATCAGAAACGTCATTCTCCTTGCATAACCTAACTATGATATTGAATTTTCAAAATCAATCAAAAATCCATATACAGGGTTCGCCATCGAAAATCAAGTGAAAAATCCCTACTCGGATCGATATACTGTCTCAAAATTCTATGCTCGAATCTAGATCAAATCATTCTGCGAACAGAATAATATACGTATATCCAACGTATTTATCTTTATTGATTATTAGCTAAATCAATATTCTTTCTATTCACCTTCATTTTGATTTCTATTCACTTATTCATAATTGATTCAATTTCCATTTGGGTCATCACTTTAGTTCTAAACAGTTTCCACTCTGACCAACTTGAATTTAGAAAATAACTTGAAAAGTTTAAAATATATAAATAGTCGTAAAATTGCAATAAAATAGTGAAGTAATTATAAAATAGTTGTAAAACAGTTAGATAGTTTGTAGAATAGTTATATACTTGCAAAATAGTTATAAAATAGTAATTAGTTATAAGTAATTGTAAAGTAATAATTAGTTTATAAAACGTATTTAAAATAGTAATTAACTTCAAAATAGTTGTAAAATAAATATAAGATAGTTTGGGTTTTAAAAGGAAAGGTTGTATTGTAAATAGCTAAGAAAATAGATTTAAAATAGTTATATTAAAATAATTCTATTTGAAAATAGTTAAGGAGTCAAACTGGTTCCATTTCCCAATCTCCACTTCTACTCAATTTCTCATTCCATTAAACTGATTCAATTCCAATTCTATTTGAATTAACTTCAATTCCTTTTCGAAATTTAAATCAATTCCCATTTGGATTTAAACTTATTCAAGTACAATCATAATTTCAATTAATTTCAGTTCAAATTCAATTTGAACAAACAATCAATTTCAATCTCAATTTTTGAGCCATCCCGAATTATATAAATTCGAGTTAAAATTTTAATTTAACAGCCTAAATCTTTAAACAATTTAATTCTGAGTCCAAATTTTAAAATTCCATTTTAAATTACCATTACTTAACTTATTTCATAGTCCAAATAAGAGTTTAAAAACAATTTAATCATCAAAATCCAATTTATTACCCAATTTTATCTTCAAACTTTGAACGGATTCTTAACAAATAACATTTAAACCTTTAAGATCAAAGAAATTTCCCTTTCAAAAGTTCAATCTTATTTCTATTTTATTTCAGTGATGGATGTATATTACCTCAATCCATTTCTTAATTCATTTAAAACAATCAAATTCTTAGTTTCATAGATTATTAATAACAACAGGACGATATCAGGATAATTCAAAATAAATTAACATCCAAACTATTTAAAACATTCATCAATAGCACCCATTTCCAATTTTCAGATCTCAAACCCATTTTGAGATCACATATACTCCACTTCAATTCAACCCATTTAACTTCCCTAAATTAAATCTAATTTCATCTTGAAATTCCCAATTTAGGTTGTTTGTTCTACACTTACTTAAATTCACCTAAGTTAAATTCAATTCATTTTATCCAGTCAATCTTACTATATTTGAATTCTCCATTTCAAATTTTAACCCTTCTCACTTAAAGGTTCAAAGGCTTATTTCACTTTGGGTTATTACATCACATTTCAGGGAAAATTCAAAAATCAACACGAAGTGTTTACTTCCAATTAGCTTTGATCTTATGTATATCCCACATGTATATATATTCATTTCTTTTGCATCCAAGACATATTTTAAATTTTAAACCTTTCTTGGGTTTTAGTTCAAACCATATTTCCCCTAAATTTTAAAACAATTCTTATTTTAAGATAAGACTCCCACATTTAAAAATATTATTTATTATATCTTTTAACATTTTGAAACAATTTCAAATTTTTTGGACTTAGATTTAATACTTCACAATTTTAATTATCTTCAATTCCAATTTATAAGTCATACTTATCTAAATTATTACTTTCGTAAATCATTTCATTCTTCTTAATCATTAACAAATATTTTATAATAATAACCAAGGTTATCATAACTGGAAACCAATGTTATCTCATAATTTATTGGATAAATAAATCAGGGTAACATAATTCAGCATTCTAAAACACTCTTACAAATTTCAGGATTATATTCTCTAGTTTTGAATCCATTTCAAACTTATCTTGTTGTATTGTTCATAGTATTCAATTCCAATTTGGTTATATTTCTATTACCACTTAATTCTTATTATTTTATTTAATTGCAATGATTCAACAACCAATTACCTTAATATCTATAATAATTAGAAAAAAATACTGCTTTATATATAAAAATATAAACTTATATAAAAATCATTTATTTTTAAAACCATTTTTAAAATCTATATATATAAGAAAATAACAAGTACGCTCTCATATATCACACACTCAACTCATTCTAAGGTACTATTGACCCTATCCTTAATGAGTAAACCTAGCAGAGCCAAGGTTCTCGCTTAATCTTCTGCTTTTATACCAAAATGTAATGACCCGATATTTTCGACCTCGATAAATCGACACTAATACGTTCACTGTAGAAGTGTCACGAAATCAAACGCTAAAAATTTCAGATTGTTAGGGAAAAGAAGAAAAGAGGAGAAGAAGAAACAGAAACAACATGCAACGGCCAAGAATTTCTGTCATTTGAAATTCGTATATTTAATTGATTTTAAATATTAATAATTAAAATTTGTAAGTCGAATAAATTTTATTTTGAATATATGGATTTAATTGGATAATTAAATCGATAATTTAATATGTGAAATTACAAAAATTAATTGGAAATTGGGTTTAAAGTGATTAAAATTGATTTGTAAAGTTGTATTTAATTATATTGGAGTTAGAATGATGTTATAGAACTTTTAATATTGAATTAAAAGTTAAATTGTAGAGATTGAATATTTTAATATTTAATTGACGAGTAAAAATAGTCATTTTTCGAACAGTCTCGGATTTCGATGAAGCTAGTTTTATCGGATCCGTAATGTTAAATTATTGCATGGTTTCAAATTTCGTGTCAATCGGATTAACGGTTTGTCCGGGGCAAGCTAAAACGCACTGAAATCGGTTTAAGTGAATTTTAAATTTAAATTAGTCGATTTGAAAACTTATTTCAATTGTGATCGAATTGGCTCCCGATATATATTCCATTGCGTTCGGAATAGGGGTAAAATATTATAAAAGCCAGGCGGCACGCTTCATTTGGAGTTCGAAAAAATTCCGGATGAATAGTGTCGCGAGAATTTTCTATATAAGGACCTCAATATTCATTATTTTCACAAATTAGGGTTTCAAGGTTACAGGCCGCCACTATTCTATCAATGGCCGAGAATTTCAATCCTTCTCCCTCAATTTTCTTCAAATCTACACGTTTATTCGAGAAACTTTCAACTACAATAACGTAGAGCACGACGAGATCGTTCAATCCAACAGTTATGATCGAAGATAGGCGAGTAAATCAACTGCAATTTGAGCTTGAAGACGTGCCGTTCGCGCACGTTTCTCGAAGCACTGGGGCGACTGAGTCGCACGTGGCTCTGGTCGTGGGAAGCTTTCGCGTGGTGCGTTCGAATGGCGCTAACTGGTCGTCGTGTAGCTCGCTGTGGTGGTCACGAAAATTCGAGGTTTGGAGCCGACCGTGGGTTCATCTTCACGTATTCCACCAAGGGAAGAAGAAAGCAAGGCACGGCTCTGATTCTAGGGTTGTAAATGAACGGGCAGATTTGAAAATTAGGTTAAAAATGTAAAAAGAAATAGTAAATTAATTTATTTAAATTCTTTCAAACTTTGTAACGCCATAACTTTTTCATACGAGGTTCGTTTTGGACGAAACGAATTGCGTTGGAATCGTATTCGCGAGCACTACGCGATGGACTAGATTGGGATTGATTGGAGCTAGTGATAATTTTGGGTAAAATTAAATGCATGTTTAATTTTATTTGAAATAAAACGTTGGAAACCGTTATTGGAAACAAGGTGAGAACTTCTCACTCAATCAAATTTGTTTCAATTTAAATTTTAAATAGTTAGATTTAAAAATTGCTTGATTGTGTTGATTGTATGCTTGGATGATAAATTATTATCTATTGTATTGAAATAGACCCTATATGCCGTATATTTAGCGGATGTTATTTGTTAAACATATATACCGCAATATTCCATCTTGAAGTGGAATTGGTATTATATATGTACTTGGAGTTGATTTCCCGCATTATATAGTGGATGAGACCCTATTGCGCCACATAATAGCGGATAATATTTTTATATGAACCCATGTACCGCGATATTCCGTCTTGAAACGGGATTGGCATTGTGCTAACATCTGTGGATGCAGGGAAACAGGTTGGAGAAATCCAACTGGATTCCTCAACAGTATGGATTTATTTTACAGATATTTACATATATTCTGTTATCATATTGATATATGATGTTTTTGGATGTCTTGATTGTTATATTTAGTGCTGTTGCAGCATTGGGCCTATATTTTGGAGTTTTAAAAAATGTTAAAGTAACGATTTCGAATTTAAAAGGATTTTCAAGTGATTTTTGAAAGTATACATTTTATTGAATTTTGGAATTGATTCATTGTAAATAAATAAACGTTAAAAAAAAATTGTTATAAAAATTATGATTTTTGTGAAATATAACCGAAATGTAATTTTTGAAATAATTAGTTGATAAATTTGTAAAATGGTTTAAAATGGGATTTTTGAATTATTATAAACGGTTTATATAAAAAAAGGTTTATAAAACTGATATTTGTAAATTAAAATATTGGAATTATAAAACGAGTTTTTATAAGTGTTAAAGTGAAGTATAAATGGTTTTATAAGTGAATGAAATTTATAGATTTATAAAATTGGGAAGTTATGAAATGAATAGATTTTTCAAAATAAAAGATTTATAAGTAATTAACTTATAATTGGATTTTGTCATTTAAATGAGGTATAAATAGAATGTGTTAATTAAGGGATTTTATAAGTTGAAGTTTTTATAAAATTATGTAGATGTGAATTTATAAACGTTGCTTTATAAATCCAAAATCAATTGAAATTGATAAGTAAATATGAAAGCTTTTTAAAGCAGATATATCTAAGATTTTGGACAGTGGATAATCCTTTAAATTAAATACGTAGAAGTGTTGAATTTGGTAAATAATTTATATTCACGATTTTGTACGGTGAATAATATATTAAAGAAATATTTTGGGGAAGTGATATTTTAAATAGAATTAAAATGATTTAAAGTTGTTTTAAAATGTGTTAAGGATCGAAACCATAGATTTCAGCATTCATTGTTGAAAAAGACGTTTTCGAGAAATAAGGAAATGGTGGACTATAACACTGTTGTTATAGTAAATGATTTTCGAAAGAAAATGTTTTATATAGTATTGGGATTCATATATCTATTTTAATTTCGAATCCTTATGCTAGTGATTTTGGGTTGTCATAACGATGTTTTGCGGAACATTGTTTTGACTCAAATAAATGTGGTTAAGAGAATGTTTTCCTTAAAGAATAAAATATATACTTATTTGTGATTTAAGTATATTGAATATTTTCTAAGTATTAAAAATAAACAGATTTGTGAATTACTTATTATTAAATAAGTATGGAAATGTTTTCCAAAATGAAGCGAAATGTTTTGAGATTTTATCTTTTAAAGATAAATTGAAAGTGAATATTTGAAATCGATTTGAAAATCGTATATCAGTGGATATTTGGAAATTTAAATTCACCATGGAATTTAAAAGGAAAGGGGAATTTGTTTAAAAATAAACATTGATTTATTTTCGAAGTGTGGGAAAATATATCTTGTAAAGATTTTTTTGGAAAATAAATAATTTGGGAAGTTATTTGGAATCTGGTGATGTTGTGCATAACTATTGATAGTTAAATAACCGATTATCAATACTTACCTTTAAATGGGTATTTGTTATGATTTGCGTAAATTTGAATGCTACATTTATTTTAAAATAAGCGCGCGTTATTCGGTTTAACCGGGAGAGGACCTTTGGGTCATGAATCCCATTTCGAATAGTGATACGTCGTAATGGATAGCATTTGAAGACCGGTGTTGAAGATTGGATATTTTCAAAAACGGAAGGATTACCGTCGAATGTCTCTGCATCGGCTGATCTCCGATATAGAGATTTTATCACCCTTTGTGATGGGAATTCCGGTCGTGATTAGTGAATATCTAGATTACAAGGGATTCTTTGGAAGTGCCTTCGGTTCCGTTCGATCCTGGAACGGACTTGTATGGATGTGTGTCTGACGTTACAATTTGAGATGTAAAGCTGGTTTCTATCAAATATATTTCTGTTGGTGGCGAAGAATTTATTATCTTAGCTTAACGCCCTTCTCTGAGACGTACGACCTTAGAGGTTATGTAGTTGATGGTTACTAGTGATACATTCCCAATTTGGTAATGTGGCATACGAAGTGATGCTGATCATTTGTTGATCAAAGCATTGCTTTTGTATAAAGCATAGCTTTGTGGACGAGACTTCGTCGGACCTCACACCCCGAAATGGTCAAAACAAGAAAGATGCAGCAAGGTTTTAGGGAGTAGCGCTCTATAGGGTATGTACATTTCCTTATGAATAGAGGTGGTATCATGGTATGGAGCCCAGATATTTAACCTATGTTATGGCTACAAATTTATTTCTTTGTGGTTGTTGCTACTGAGGATCCTCGGATAAAGGTTGTTTACAACCGGGGGATGGCATACTCATGTCAGTTGTTACCTACTTTTGCAGAGGTAACCCGGCCTTATGTTGGAAGAGATCCGGTTAGGTTCTCGGAGCGTCTCTCCAGAGGCGTTTCCATGTGGCAATGGGAAGTTTCTTGCCTGAACATTTGTTGGAAATCCAAAGAAACAATACGAGCCTTGTACGGTTTTAGTTGTAGAACCTTCCATTTAATATGGTAGCTATAATAGGCATACTATAATGGTACCTATGATGGCTAAGATTAATATTGTACTTTCAAAATGTTTTTCTACACTTTGCACTTATGGTAATAATATCAAAGAAATTTGCGTATCAAGCATGTTTGACTATCATAAGGAGAAATCTCCTCCAATTCTGCGTTTGCATTGTTTGTGTGGCAGGAGGCCTTATGGTAGTTACATTTTCTAAAAACATTGAGGATCTATTTTAAAATATTTCTTTGTTTGTTTTTAAAGATATAACTGTTTAAGTTCTCATACCAGTCCCATGACTAACCTGGAGTTTATTGTTTCCTTCTTAAACTCTGGGTGCCCACCAATTTCCACACGGGCAGTCTAGAGTCAGGTTATCAGGTCATTCTGGAATCAGGAGATGCTGTGGAGTTCAGGAGCAAGCTGGATGGCATGGCATATCAACTAGTATATAGTATTTCTTTTCCGTTGTCTGTTGTTGTAAACTCTGATAATGTAATGATAATGTGATGTAATGTAATAAATTGATACAGTTCTTTTGATTTAAAGATTATTCATTTATCTATTATATGTTGTTCCGCTGCGATTGTGAGATTCTGGTATTGTTTCTGTTTTCTTCTTTTTCCTTTCTTACTTCTTCTATCTTTTTCTTCTTCTTAAACCCTAAGGGTTCGGTTTTTCGGCATTCGATTGCTCAGCAGTTGATACAGTGGACGTATTAATGTCGACTTTCGTGAGTCGAAAATCCTATTCTTTACACAATAGCATCTCACATTCGCAGTGGATTAAATATAATATCAAATAATAGCATTTATACAAGAAAGCTATAATTATCAGTTTACATACAATTCTTCAGAGTTACGACCATTTACAAATAGACTAGACGGTTGTATCAACCTGTCCCAGACTACTATTAATAATTACAATATTCAGCAAAATAACTCCATACGTTCCTACCATCCAGCTCGCCTCCCGAGCACTTGAACGTCCTAACCTTAAAATCTGTAATATTCGGTCTGACCCGAGCATTACATCAAAGTAACACGGGGGTCAGGCTAGAAACCAGCATGAGTAAACCCATATAATATGAAATACTAAGGTATAAAATTTATTTAAAATCCCGGAGTAACTCCTTCATTACAACGAGTTCTTAACTTGTTATACTTATTTCATAAGTCAATATCTAAGTACCATTAATAGGTTTAAATGCCATGGTACTTGATTTATTTCATTTCAGCCCGATTGATTCTAAAACCAAATTCAAATCCATAAAGAACTTTTGTAGATTACTAATCGAAGTGGTTTCGGGTATTTGCTGATACCCGACCCCGGTCTCTTCGAACCCAATACCCTTTTTCTATCAAAGTCGTTTAAGGTTAAAACAATTTAAAACAATTCAAAACATTGAATTTTCATGGCATCCATCACAGATAAATAACACACATTTATCACATCTATATCCAAAGTATATCACATCATAGAATATCATAGATTAACATACTATAAATATCAATCAATCCAGACATTTTATACATTCAATCATCCATAAGCAAGACTTATTAATCCATATTATAATTAATTTAATTAACTCAAATTAAATTAATCACTTAAGAATTAATCACCTAACCTTGCTTAATTAATCATTAACTAACTACCACCATTTGAATTAATTAATCATTCTTTAATTACCTTTATAAATCAATTAATTTAGCTTTAACCACCGATTAATTATCCTTTAAATTATTAATTAATAAACCTTAGTTATAAACTAATAAAACTTAATTACTAATTAATTAACCCTTTATTACCAGTTAATCAATCCTTAATTTTCAATTAATTAATTAATTAATCCTTAATTACAAAGTAATTAATCTCTAATTAATTAACTAATAATCCTTAATCATTAATTAATTAAATTAATTTACTACTCTTGAATCATTAATTAAGTAAATTAATTAATTACTCTTTAATTAGTTTATTAATTTAATTAATCCTTAATCTTCCAAAGTCTTAATTAACCTTAAGATAAACCATTTATCTTTATTAATTACTTTAATTATGATTAGTATTTAAATTTAAAACATTTTATCCTTTTAATTTACACTTAATTTCATTTTTGAATTACGTTTAAAATAACTAAAAAATATAACTTAACAAATTCAAGTTAAACAAATTATATAACTTCCTTAAATCAATTACTTAAAAACATATATTATATAAAGAATAGATTTAAGAATTAGTTCAAAACTAGATTCATTTTACATTTAAAATTTACATTTATTTAAATTTTAAAACTGTTAAATTTACTTTGGGTTTGACCCGATAAACACTCCAGCCTAGACCCGAGAAAATCCATTTTTCTCTTTTTTCTTCAAAACTTAGTTTTTTTTAAAGTTTAGACCTGTAACCATGATTTAACATTCACGGTCATACACGAAGACGAACCCGAGCAAAACTAGATTTCCCCGCGTATTCCTTCGAGTCACACCACTACCCAATCCCACTAATGCTCCAACCTCGCCGTGCACGTGCAGCGTTGATCAACGCCACCCTGACTGTAACGACCGTAGATTTTAAAAGTTTTAAATGGTTTTATTTAACGTAATTAATTGAAACTTTGAGAAATTTTATATAATAATATTTTGAGATAAAAATTTAATATTTGGATTACGTCCAATTAAAGAAAGCAGATTTTAAATTTTCAATTTATTTTATCAAAGTTTAATCCATTGTGAAATTCTATTTAATTCAAGCTAGCTAATAAATTGCTTTAATAAATATTGCAGAATCAATTTCTTTAATAAATATTGCAGAATCAATGCACAGATGTTATCAATTTCATTTTTATGGTGGTACGTTCCTTTACGTTTCCTACCAGTTAAATTATAAATAATTTGCTTTGATGGGTCAGCTAAATCAAAGCAACATGACCGTTGCTATTTATTTCTTTTATTAATTGCTACAATTATTTTCACCAAATCAAGGGTTGACCGTTACTTGGCTTTCAAATTTTGTACTCTGCATTCAAAAAGAAACGTATAATATAATAATTACTTCATATTCTTTTTGAGTACGTTTCACAAAATTTTCTCTGTCCATTCTTTTCTGTTAAATATATACTTGCAGCTGTTATCAATCCATCGTTTCACTTTATTATATGGTCCGTTACTCTGCCTTTTCAAATTTGAACATGCAGCTGGTGGCATTAAAAGTTGCTTTAATTATCCACTGAATTATCGTGACCATCTCGCTACTCTATATTTATTCCTGTACGTTTTATCTTCGCTTAAATTTCTCGGTCCATTCCTTTTTCCATATTAATATCCTTGCCTTTCCATACTCACGTGCTTTCCAATCAAGCAATAAATTGTTTAAATACCCACCTTATCAACTTGACCGTTGTTATTGCATCACACCAGTATATAATTCAAATCTATCATTATTCTACCATTTCTTCTTTAATAAATTATATGTAACAGTATATCATAAATGGACAGCTCATTCTCCACCCATTCATTTCTCCTATTCAATTAATAATGGAATATAAAGTTATATATTTGTTATACAATTCAAACAACCGTTACCATTCATACCTCCTAAATTCTAGCGATTGACCCATCTATTTCCATGATTCCAATTTTAGTCGCTGGATTACCCATTCCTACCGTTCAACTATATTAAATATTTATAACGTGTAGTCTCTGAGCCTATTTAGCTTCATTTTTTCTTCCTCTCTGTTGCTTCTTGAAAAAAAAAAGAGATTTTTCCCATTACAATGCTAAAACACATATGATGGAAAAATGAAAGAGGACCGGTTCTCCTTCCTATAGCTTCGTCAAGCCTCCGCCACCACAGCTCGAACCACCAGTCAAGAGCCACAGCCCACTCCATGCCTCCTCCCCTCGTCATCCATATTTTTATAAACTGTATGCATATCATATTGCAATATATATTTCGTTTTTAAATGTTTACATATAGCATGAATTTGTACTAGTACTATATATTCTCTATTTTGTTTAATGGATATGTTATACAAGCTGTGTTTTCCTTTGTCTAATGGATTTCGAAACTTATAATAAATATTATTGCATTAGTTGTTGTTTTCAACTTCCTGCAACACTTTGTTTTTTTATTATAAATTTTAGCTTGCTGCAATTCTCTTTTCTTCTATATTATTGTATTCTATTATCTAATATATACATTTTATCTAGTTATATATATTATACTATAAGGTGTGTATATATAAGTTTTCATAACCCTTTATAATATGTAGCTATGTATATGAGATTGGACCTGTTATATATGAAAGCATTGGTTATAGCAATTAAAAATATGCAAAGGAATTTATGGTGATATTTACTTATGAATAAAACAAGATACGTACCACCATCTGTAGTTTCGTCTCTCTCCCCATGTTTTTTATTATATATATATATATTCTTTCTTTCTTTTCTTCTCTTTTCACTCCTTTCATTTTATAGCTTTTAAATAAATTGACAAACGCTTTGGAAGTATTTAAAAGCAGTACACGACAAATTTAATAAGCAGTGGTGTTTTACGTCATTTATAGCCAAATTTTTTTTTGATAAGTTCATACATTTTTAAACTGAAAATAATAAATATATGATGCGATGGAATTTGAATTTTCATACGCCGTGCCATGAGCTGACCTTAAATTTAAAAGTGGTATGATATATCAATCGTTTACAAATAAGATGAAGATACCGTCCTAAATTAACTTTTAGCAAATTGAACGTTACTGTCGTTATTAAGAAACCCACGTATTGTGTCATTTGATTATTTGGGTACTAATAATACGTTACTATATTCATTCCATCAATTCATTTCACACCACGTTATTTTAAATAAATTGCTACTCTTCTACTGAAATTTATCCAGAAATTTAATAAAAATGATCCGGCGGTGTATTAGCCTTCAGGACTAATCCCTGAATTCCAAACGTTGGATCCACTTTGCGTTCTTTTTTTTTCTTTTCTCTTTTTCCATAAAACATATATATAGTATAAAGTTTATATTTGTTTTCTGATGTTAGTTGAAATGTAAATATTGATTTTTAAATAGTATATCTATTTATATAAGCTACTTTTGTTGTTTGTATATAAATGGTATTGTATGTGCATTTTTATGAAATAGCGCCCAATGTATATTATTTTATAAAAGAATTCATTTGTTATGTCAACTAAATATATGTTACATTTGGTTTATATAAATATATTATAACTGATGTTGACTTTTTTCATTATACTCTTTCTTACAGCTAAACTATGTCAGTATTGTAACCTAGCGCATGATTAATATTAGTCTATTTATATAAGTATTTATTTCAAATTTCTTATTGTATATATGCTTGATTCTAATTTATGTGTTTTAAATAAATAAAAAACAATGATTTTGGAAAATATAAATACATATATATTTAATTTAATTCAATATGTGTTGAATTTAGAATATGACTTTGTATATATAGTTATAAATAGTTATATATATATGAGTCCACTCATACCATTATCTTCGCCGATCCCGTTCTGACTTGTTCCATCAATTCTTGTTATCAGCTTTGATCGTTGAATTCGTGCCGATTTTGCTTTGCTTCGATTCATAATTCAAATTTCAGTGTCTATATCAGTATGCATATCCATGTCATCTTCTGTATTCTCTAGGCTCGAGAGATGAGTAATCACTCACGATTAACATTCTTTTATTCATTAAATTTGATTTGAATTGAAACGACAATTGAAATATGCTGCTGTAGTTATTTAAATTTGTTATATATGCTATTATCTGTAACTGTTCACCTGCGGGATATGACACCATATCCTGTTGTTTATATTATATTGGTATTGATGATATATGCCTGTTATTTTACCGTATTTTCCGTTATCACTCTGCAAGTTCCCTGTAGTTTAGAAATCATTATGGGTTGAAATGATACATACCCGAATAGACTTTAGAATAGGAGAAAATCATTATGGGTTGAAATGATAAACCCAAGCGATTTTCATTTAATTGAATTTGGGATTGCTGGTTGAAATGATATCCACCCGCACATATTTAGTGTAACGAAACGAATTTTGCCCGCTCGAAAATCGACATCCATACTTCAAATCGTATTCGAATGCCATAGATTCGACCGTTCAAATCCGATTCGCCGTAGCTTATAACCACATTAAGTAAATAACACAGCGGAATAAAAAGAATAATACATTGATATACAGCTTTGATACAATATCTGATTCAACAGATGATACAATGAATGTCAATATACATCAGAGATACAAGAAAATAGCAGCGGAAAAGAAATATAAATAATGCTAGCAGCGGAACAAATAACTCTAAGATAGTCTTCAACGAAGAACTCCAAATCTGAAACTCCATCTCCAAGAACCAATCCAGCAATAGCTCGAACTCCCCATAACAATGCACCAAGTTAGGCAAGACTGGTGCGAACCAAAGACTGAACTAACTCCAGATAATTCACTGAACCTAACTATCTGAAAAACCCAACTCTAGACTGCTCGTGTGGGAAATAGTGAGCACCCAGAGTTTAGGAAAGGAACAATAAACTCCGGATCAGTCATGGGACTGGTGTGAGCAACAAAAACAGGTTATCTTTAAAACAAACAACAAAAGATTTAAAGTAAATTCGCAATGCTTTTTGAAAATGAAACTACCATAAGACCTCCCGCCACACACACAATGCAAACGCAGACTTGGAGGAGATTTCTTCTTATGATAGTCAAACATGCTTGATACGTATTAAAAAGAAACATTTGATATTATTACTAGTGCATAGTGTAGGAAAATTTTCGAAAGTAGAATATAAATCTTAGCCAACATAGGTACCATTATAGTATGCTTACTATAGCTACCATATTAAATGGCAGGTTCTACAACTAAAACCGTACAAGTCTCGTATTGTTTCTTTGGATTTCCAACGAATGGTCAGGCCAAGGAACTTCCCATTGCCACATGGAAACGCCTCTGGAAGGACGTCCCGAGAACCTAACCGGATCTCTGCCAACACAAGGCCGGGTTACCCCTAACTGGGTAACTACTGACACGAGTATGCCATCCCCCGGTCCTTTAGGACCTTTAACCGAGTGCTCGATAACCAACATCACACTATAGTAAATAAAGTGTTTTCCACATGAGTAAGTATCTGGGCTCCATACCATGATACTACCCTTTTCCAGAAGGAAATGAACATACCCTAAAGGGGCGCTACCCCCTAATAACCTTGCCGCATCTTTCCTGTTTTGACCATTCCGGGGTGTGAGGCTCGACGAGGTCACGTCCACAAAGCCACGCTTTGGTACAAAGCCATGCTTTGGGTCAACAAATGATCAAAGTAATGATCACAAAGATAAATGATCAAACAAATGATCCTATCACAAATGATCAAACAATGATCATTACACAGCAACACTTAGCATGTCACATTACCAAATTGGGAATATATCGCTGATGACCTTCAACTACATAACCTCTGAGCTCGAACGTCTCAAAGAAGGGTGTTAAGCTAAGAGAATAAATTCTCCGCCACCAACAGAAATGTATTTGAAAGAAATCTGCTTTATATCTCAAATTGTAATGTCAGACGCACAATCCATACAAGTCTGTTCCGGGTTCGAACAGAACAGAAGGCACTTCCAAAGAAGCCCTTGCAATCCAGATATTCACTAATCACGTTCGGACTTCCCATCACATATGGAGTCTCTATACCGGGGACGAGTCGATGCAAAGACATTCGACGAGTTGTCCTTCCGTTTTCGAAAATATCCGGTCTTCATCACCGGTCTTCAAATGCTATCCATAACGACGTATCACATATTCGGAATGGGATATATGACACAAAGGTCCTCTCCCGGCTAAACCGAATAGTGAGCGCAATATTTAAAAACATATGGATATTGGGATTTCAATTAAGTCACAACTTAATTATTCAAACATTTCTTTCAAACGGTTTAAACAAATTGCCATTTCAAATCTTTAAACAAAAAGATTTATTTCACAAAGATCAATTCATAGATTTCCAAAACAATTTCATTCAATTGTATTAACTCGTTAAATCTTTAAATCAAAGATTTAACTTATAGCATTTAAACCGTTTCTATAACTTGGAAATCATTTTCATTTTAAACTAGAAATCATTTTAACACAAATTGGAAGTTCATTACTTCTGTGAAAGCTTTAATTAATTGAAAACAAATAGTTTTCGTTTCAGAAAAATCCAATTATATTTGCACAAATTAAAGTTCTTAATTCATATTCATATTCCCAAATTAATACATTTTAAAATGGTTCAACCCATATATAACTGGTATAACATTTTTAATCCCTAGTTTCAAATTATAGAATTCAGTTTCACAATTTTGAATTTAAATTTAAATCAAATTATTTAAATTTCAAACTTTATCAAGTTATTCAAAATAAGCTTCATCTTTGAAATTCCATTTCAAAAGCTTTTCACTTAAAACCCAATCTTATTTTCAAACCATTTGAATTTAAAATTCAAAATCAAAACTATTTTCAAAAATCTGTGACTCAATCGATTTCCTCGTGAAATCCATATTGGTGTGTGTATAGTGTGGTCCAGGGGTTTAACACAATAGTGCAACATCATTCAATCATCACAGATCAAAGCACAGAAATATAGTTGATAAGCGATATAAACTATAACGCTCATCGTCCATTCACAGATTCACAGATAATATACAGATGCAATAAATATACACAGTTCAATCTATAGAACAAAATATCACAAATCAGATAGGATAATCAATTCAAGGCATCTTATATAATAAAATCATTCATAAGTAAGGTTAAGCATTCAATTGTCATTTATAAGCAGGATTAATTAATTATTTAAATCCTAAATTAATTCAATTTAATTTTCAATTATATCAATTACTTATGAATTTATTATCCAATCCTAATTAATTAATAACAAATCAGTTGATACAAATTAATTAGTCAATTACCTTAATTTATTATTCTTAATTATTTAATTTATTCTTAATTAATCACATTAATTTAAATTAATCCTTAAATTACTTACGTAATTAATTAACCTTATTTATTTTCTTTTACAATTACCTTTAAATAATTAATTACCTTTATAAATTAATCAACATTTAATCATATTTAAGTAATCAGACCTTAATCACTTGATTTATCAACTTTAATAATTAACTATTTACAATAACTAATTAATCTTCAATTAATTATAACTCATAAATTAATTAATCTTTAATTAATTATCATTTAATTTATCATCCTTAACTGGCTACAATAAGTGTTTAACCCAAATTACTTTTTTTAATAAATCACAATTTAATTACATCGAGTAATTACACTTAAATCCCTTGATTTATGATCCTTAAATTAATCATTCTTTAATTAATATCATCAAAATCCTATTCGTAAAACATTTAGAAGTCAATGAGATGAACCTATCACATATTCCTTTTATATTTCGAAAGCTTATTAGTTCAACTACATAGTTGATCTAATTTATACTTACCTATAAAACAAATAATTTAAAATAATCTAAATTCTCAAAACTTGTTCAAACTTTACTTTCTTTACAAACCAGATAACTCAACATATTAAAAACCCGAGCAAACTCCTCTTCTATATTTATATTATTATTATTTTTTGTTGTTGATTTAAATTTTTTTTTTAAAACCTAGTGCAATTTAATTTCAAAACTTTAAAACAACTTCTCTTTTTTTTCTTTCAGTTTTGAAAACTGTTTACTAAAACATGACCCCAGAAAACATTCAAAATCCCCGAGCTACAACCCAGTTCCCCCGAGACCTTCCTCGTGTAAAATCTCAAAACCCCCGAGAAAACAAAACCCAAACCAAAAAAAACTATTCCCTGACACAACTTAGCGCCGTGCACGTGCACCGCTCCACCGCCTCCCTCCGGCCATCGCCACTAGGTCGAGCAAGCCGCCGATCACCCATACGCCATCCCCCAACCATCTGAAGGTCGCCATCTGTTCGAATTTGAAAAATGAATACGAAATCGAAACCTGTAAACGCGAGAGCCACCACCACTTCAAACCTGTCAACACGTCGCGCTCGATGCTCCGACCACCGTACGCCACCAAGCTCCGGCCGTAGCCTCGTCCACCTTTCCTCGACCTTCCCTCAAAAGCTCGTGACACTCGGTCCATCACACAAACCATGGTGATCGATTCAATAGACGCAGCAAAAACTAGGGTTCCAGATTCAAAACTCCAACCACTTCCTCCACAGTGAAATGTACCATCATCAGCGAATTTTCCCATCACCACCTTAGCCACCACGATCGCCACAAGCAAGCCCGACCACCCCGATAACAGTGGTCACCCAAAAATCCCAAATTTGCATTTACAGTTTATTTCAAAACTGCACTATACCTCTATTTGTAAAAATCTTGATTTTTATTTTAAGATTCATGTTTTTAAATGTCGTTTCAGATCTTAACTCTGAAACAAAAATTTATGAAGTTTAAATTTTCACTATTTCTAAGTTGATTCCTCTGTTGATAGTTTCCAGAGTCATTCACATTTTATTTTCAACTTAGTACAATTTTAAGACTAGAGTTTATGATCAAGCAAACAAGTTTCATTTGAAACTTAAATTTAAACAGAGACAAGATCACAAGGTTTGAATTGTTTTAAACCAAACTTGAATACTGGGAGGTATAGGCAGAGAATACTCTGAAGCAACAACATTTATACCATACATGAATATGTACATAGCAGATATCATATAACTCATATTTATTTTAGATTAAATAGTATGCAAACAAATTTTCCTACTTGAATTTCTTTAAAAGCGAAGTTACTCACCTGACAAATGAAGAACAAAGAAAGGCAGAGAAGTAAGCTTGATTTGTTTTCCTGGAAACTGATGTATTGAAGCTAAACTTTGATCGTTTTGATTTTTTTCTTCTTGCTTTTCAAGTTGAATCTGCAGCTTCAACTTTCAGCTTTAGATCCGGTTGAACTTGACTTTACTTTCAGCTTGATTGCTTTATTTCTTTTCTTCTTGGCTTTGATATGTATTGTAGTTTATATGGTTTTTAGATTTGCTTTGCTTTGTAGATGGACGAAATGAAATGAGGAAGTTGGTATATATGAGAATGAGTTTACAGGTTAATATTTTTGTGCAACATCTTGGAGGCTGAAAAGATATCAACAGGTACAATATACAACTTGAAACTTGACTTTGGTTTGCTAGCATTTAATGTAAAAGTGTCTTGTTTCAAATCTTATATTTATCTCATTTTTTTTTATTACATACAACTTGTATACATGATGTTATTTCGTCTGAGATAACATGTTTGGGGCTGCATTTATGAGCTTGTGCTTTTGTTTTCTTAATTTATTTACATGCATATCTTTGTTTTGGCTTTATCTTTGCATTTGTTTTGTTACTTTGTTTGTTTATATACTTCCTATACTTATTCTTTCTTGACTGCACACTTAGAAATATAAAGTCCTATTGTTTGTTTATAACATGAATGTAGTTTTACTGTTTATAGATGTTATGTTCACTTATTTTCTTTGTTTGTTATATCTTACTTTGTTTTGTTTCTTATTTATGCATTTGTTTATTTAGTTAGCTTTGTAACCTGCTTATGTCTACTATTTTAAAGACATATCTTACTTTATATATTTTTTTATTTGCTTACTTTGTTTTCTTGTTTGTTTCTGGTATTTATTTTATTTCTTTTGTTACTTGTACTTTGTATTGTAAATAAATTTCTAATTTAATTTCTAACTTAATATTTATCTGTTTATTTTACTTTTAAAGACTTCATTTTGAAATTTCAAATCAATTTATCAATAAATTTCACTAAATTAAATCAAAATTAAATTTAATTATCAATTTAAAATAAATTAAAACTCGGGATCGTTACAGACTTCCCCCCTTAAAAAGAATTTCGTCCTCGAAATTCGCCAGAGAGAGATAACGGAGATAGGCGAAAGATAGAAGAACAATTCTCCATGTCAAACTAGATATCTATTCTGCATTTGGCTTACCAAATCAGAACATCAATGATATGAGCACATACTCATACAATATAGGGTACTCGGGTCATTAAATCTACGACATATGCATGAGCATTGGTCAGTTCAAAGGGTTAACTAACCATTCGTAGAATATATTGGGACCCAAAAATAGAAAGATATATGGATACAATTTCAAAGTTTTTAGTTTAAAACTAAAGTATACCTATTAACCATAACAACCAAAACAACCAATTTATCCAAACAACAATTCTGGCCAAATTTGATTTTATGTCCCATATTAATATATCGAATTTCCTTCCTGGATCTACCAGGAACTATCAAAGAATTGAAAAGAGACGCTGAACAAAGAGATTGATAGAGAAAAGATTGTTTCCACTGTTGCAGGAAATTGACCATTTATAGTGATACTTCCCTGTCCCCTATCGCGTCCTCTTCTCGCACTCATACTCACTATCAGTGGATAGTAAGAGAATTTACTGAGGCATTCAAACGGATATCTTAGGGATTACTCATTCTAGGGATACTTCACCCTATCTCTAATGAGCTACTTAATGTGTTATACTCCTGAGCTAAAGTTTCACCTTAGCTCTGATACCAAATGTAACGAAACGAATTTTGCCCGCTCGAAAATCGACATCCATACTTCAAATCGTATTCGAATGCCGTAGATTCGACCGTTCAAATCCGATTTGCCGAAGCTTATAACCACATTAAGTAAATAACACAGCGGAATAAAAAGAATAATACATTGATATACAGCTTTGATACAATATCTGATTCAACAGATGATACAATGAATGTCAATATACATCAGAGATACAAGAAAATAGCAGCGGAAAAGAAATATAAATAATGCTAGCAGCGGAACAAATAACTCTAAGATAGTCTTCAACGAAGAACTCCAAATCTGAAACTCCATCTCCAAGAACCAATCCAGCAATAGCTCGAACTCCCCATAACAATGCACCAAGTTAGGCAAGACTGGTGCGAACCAAAGACTGAACTAACTCCAGATAATTCACTGAACCTAACTATCTGAAAAACCCAACTCTAGACTGCTCGTGTGGGAAATAGTGAGCACCCAGAGTTTAGGAAAGGAACAATAAACTCCGGATCAGTCATGGGACTGGTGTGAGCAACAAAAACAGGTTATCTTTAAAACAAACAACAAAAGATTTAAAGTAAATTCTCAATGCTTTTTGAAAATGAAACTACCATAAGACCTCCCGCCACACACACAATGCAAACGCAGACTTGGAGGAGACTTCTTCTTATGATAGTCAAACATGCTTGATACGTATTAAAAAGAAACATTTGATATTATTACTAGTGCATAGTGTAGGAAAAATTTCGAAAGTAGAATATAAATCTTAGCCAGCATAGGTACCATTATAGTATGCTTACTATAGCTACCATATTAAATGGCAGGTTCTACAACTAAAACCGTACAAGTCTCGTATTGTTTCTTTGGATTTCCAACGAATGGTCAGGCCAAGGAACTTCCCATTGCCACATGGAAACGCCTCTGGAAGGACGTCCCGAGAACCTAACCGGATCTCTGCCAACACAAGGCCGGGTTACCCCTAACTGGGTAACTACTGACACGAGTATGCCATCCCCCGGTCCTTTAGGACCTTTAACCGAGCGCTCGATAACCAACATCACACTATAGTAAATAGAGTGTTTTCCACATGAGTAAGTATCTGGGCTCCATACCATGATACCACCCTTTTCCAGAAGGAAATGAACATAACCTAATGGGGCGCTACCCCCTAATAACCTTGCCGCATCTTTCCTGTTTTGACCATTCCGGGGTGTGAGGCTCGACGAGGTCATGTCCACAAAGCCACGCTTTGGTACAAAGCCATGCTTTGGGTCAACAAATGATCAAAGTAATGATCACAAAGATAAATGATCAAACAAATGATCCTATCACAAATGATCAAACAATGATCATTACACAGCAACACTTAGCATGTCACATTACCAAATTGGGAATATATCGCTGATGACCTTCAACTACATAACCTCTGAGCTCGTACGTCTCAGAGAAGGGTGTTAAGCTAAGAGAATAAATTCTCCGCCACCAACAGAAATGTATTTGAAAGAAATCTGCTTTATATCTCAGATTGTAATGTCAGACACACAATCCATACAAGTCTGTTCCGGGTTCGAACAGAACAGAAGGCACTTCCAAAGAAGCCCTTGCAATCCGGATATTCACTAATCACGTTCGGACTTCCCATCACATATGGAGTCTCTATACCGGGGACCAGTCGATGCAAAGACATTCGACGAGTTGTCCTTCCGTTTTCGAAAATATCCGGTCTTCATCACCGGTCTTCAAATGCTATCCATAACGACGTATCACATATTCGGAATGGGATATATGACACAAAGGTCCTCTCCTGGCTAAACCGAATAGTGAGCGCAATATTTAAAAACATATGGATATTGGGATTTCAATTAAGTCACAACTTAATTATTCAAACATTTCTTTCAAACGGTTTAAACAAATTGCCATTTCAAATCTTTAAACAAAAAGATTTATTTCACAAAGATCAATTCATAGATTTCCAAAACAATTTCATTCAATTGTATTAACTCGTTAAATCTTTAAATCAAAGATTTAACTTATAGCTTTTAAACCGTTTCTATAACTTGGAAATCATTTTCATTTTAAACTAGAAATCATTTTAACACAAATTGGAAGTTCATTATTTCTGTGAAAGCTTTAATTAATTGAAAACAAATAGTTTTCGTTTCAGAAAAATCCAACTATATTTGCACAAATTAAAGTTCTTAATTCATATTCATATTCCCAAATTAATACATTCTAAAATGGTTCAACCCATATATAACTGTATAACATTTTTAATCCCTAGTTTCAAATTATAGAATTCAGTTTCACAATTTTGAATTTAAATTTAAATCAAATTATTTAAATTTCAAACTTTATCAAGTTAGTCAAAATAAGCTTCATCTTTGAAATTCCATTTCAAAAGCTTTTTACTTAAAACCCAATCTTATTTTCAAACCATTTGAATTTAAAATTCAAAATCAAAACTATTTTAAAAAATCTGTGACTCAATCGATTTCCTCGTGAAATCCATATTGGTGTGTGTATAGTGTGGTCCAGGGGTTTAACACAATAGTGCAACATCATTCAATCATCACAGATCAAAGCACAGAAATATAGTTGATAAGCGATATAAACTATAACGCTCATCGTCCATTCACAGATTCACAGATAATATAGAGATGCAATAAATACACAGTTCAATCTATAGAACAAAATATCACAAATCAGATAGGATAATCAATTCAAGGCATCTCATACAATAAAATCATTCATAAGTAAGGTTAAGCATTCAATTGTCATTTATAAGCAGGATTAATTAATTGTTTAAATCCTAAATTAATTCAATTTAATTTTCAATTATATCAATTACTTATGAATTTATTATCCAATCCTAATTAATTAATAACAAATCAGTTGATACAAATTAATTAGTCAATTACCTTAATTTATTATTCTTAATTATTTACTTTATTCTTAATTAATCACATTAATTTAAATTAATCCTTAAATTACTTACGTAATTAATTAACCTTATTTATTTTCTTTTACAATTACCTTTAAATAATTAATTATCTTTATAAATTAATCAACATTTAATCATATTTAAGTAATCAGACCTTAATCACTTGATCTATCAACTTTAATAATCAACTATTTACAATAACTAATTAATCTTCAATTAATTATAAATCATAAATTAATTAATCTTTAATTAATTATCCTTCAATTTATCATCCTTAACTGGCTACAATAAGTGTTTAACCCAAATTACTTTTTTTAATAAATCACAATTTAATTACATCGAGTAATTACACTTAAATCCCTTGATTTATGATCCTTAAATTAATCATTCTTTAATTAATATCATCAAAATCCTATTCGTAAAACATTTAGAAGTCAATGAGATGAAACTATCACATATTCCTTTTATATTTCGAAATCTTATTAGTTCAACTACATAGTTGATCTAATTTATGCTTACCTATAAAACAAATAATTTAACATAATCTAAATTCTCAAAACTTATTCAAACTTTACTTTTTTTACAAACCAGATAACTCAACATATTAAAAACCCAAGCAAACTCCTCTTCTATATTTATATTATTATTATTTTTTGTTGTTGATTTAATTTTTTTTTAAACCTAGTGCAATTTAATTTCAAAACTTTAAAACAACTTCTTTTTTTTTTCTTTCGGTTTTGAAAACTGTTTACTAAAACATGACCCTAGAAAACATTCAAAATCCCCGAGCTACAACCCAGTTCCCCTGAGACCTTCCTCGTGTAAAATGTCAAAACCCCCGAGAAAACAAAACCCAAACCAAAAAAAACTATTCCCTGACACAACTTAGCGCCGTGCACGTGCACCGCTCCACCGCCTCCCACCCGCCATCGCCACTAGGTTGAGCAAGTCGCCGATCACCCACACGCCATCCCCCAACCATCTGAAGGTCGCCATCTGTTCGAATTTGAAAAATGAATATGAAATCGAAACCTGTAAACGCGAGAGCCACCACCACTTCAAACCTGTCAACACGTCGCGCTCGATGCTCCAACCACTGTGCGCCACCAAGCTCCGGCCGTAGCCTCGTCCACCTTTCCTCGACCTTCCCTCAAAAGCTCGTGACACTCGGTCCATCACACAAACCATGGTGATCGATTCAATAGACGCAGCAAAAACTAGGGTTCCAAATTCAAAACTCCAACCACTCCTCCACAGTGAAATGTACCATCATCAGCGAATTTTGCCATCACCACCTTAGCCACCACGATCGCCACAAGCAAGCCCGACCACCCCGATAACAGTGGTCACCCAAAAATCCCAAATTTGCATTTACAGTTTATTTCAAAACTGCACTATACCCCTATTTCTAAAAATCTTGATTTTTATTTTAAAATTCATGTTTTTAAATGTCGTTTCAGATCTTAACTCTGAAACAAAAATTTATGAAGTTTAAATTTTCACTATTTCTAAGTTGATTCCTCTGTTGATAGTTTCCAAAGTCATTCACATT
Organism: Allium cepa; assembly: GCA_030765085.1. Lineage (NCBI taxonomy): Eukaryota > Viridiplantae > Streptophyta > Magnoliopsida > Asparagales > Amaryllidaceae > Allium > Allium cepa. The sequence continues at coordinate 316,404,548 of CM060931.1, forward strand.
TTATTTTCAACTTAAGTACAATTTTAAGACTAGAGTTTATGATCAAGCAAACAAGTTTCATTTGAAACTTAAATTTAAACAGAGACAAGATCACAAGGTTTGAATTGTTTTAAACCAAACTTGAATATTGGGAGGTATAAGCAGAGAATACTCTGAAGCAACAACATGTATACCATACATGAATATGTACACAACAGATATCATATAACTCATATTTATTTTAGATTAAATAGTATGAAAACAAATTTTCCTACTTGAATTCCTTTAAAAGCGAAGTTACTCACCTGAGAAATGAAGAACAAAGAAAGGCAGAGAAGTAAGCTTGATTTGTTTTCCTGGAAACTGATATATTGAAGCTAAACTTTGATCGTTTTGATTTTTTTTTTCTTGCTTTTCAAGTTGAATCTGCAGCTTCAACTTTCAGTTTTAGATCCGGTTGAACTTGACTTTACTTTCAGCTTGATTGCTTTATTTCTTTTCTTCTTGGCTTTGATATGTATTGTAGTTTATATGGTTTTTAGATTTGCTTAGCTTTGTAGATGGACGAAATGAAATGAGGAAGTTGGTATATATGAGAATGAGTTTACAGGTTAATATTTTTGTGCAACATCTTGGAGGCTGAAAAGATATCAACAGGTACAATATACAACTTGAAACTTGACTTTGGTTTGCTAGCATTTAATGTAAAAGTGTCTTGTTTCAAATCTTATATTTATCTCATTTTTTTTATTACATACAACTTGTATACATGATGTTATTTCGTCTGAGATAACATGTTTGGGGCTGCATTTATGAGCTTGTGCTTTTGTTTTCTTAATTTATTTACATGCATATCTTTGTTTTGGCTTTATCTTTGCATTTGTTTTGTTACTTTGTTTGTTTATATACTTCCTATACTTATTCTTTCTTGCCTGCACACTTAGAAATATAAAGTCCTATTGTTTGTTTATAACATGAATGTAGTTGTACTGTTTATAGATGTTATGTTCACTTATTTTCTTTGTTTGTTATATCTTACTTTGTTTTGTTTCTTATTTATGCATTTGTTTATTTAGTTAGCTTTGTAACCTGCTTATGTCTACTATTTTAAAGACATATCTTACTTTATATATTTTTTTATTTGCTTACTTTGTTTTCTTGTTTGTTTCTGGTATTTATTTTATTTCTTTTGTTACTTGTACTTTGTATTGTAAATAAATTTCTAATTTAATTTCTAACTTAATATTTATCTGTTTATTTTACTTTTAAAGACTTCATTTTGAAATTTCAAATCAATTTATCAATAAATTTCACTAATTTAAATCAAAATTAAATTTAATTATCAATTTAAAATAAATTAAAACTCGGGATCGTTACATTTAGTATACGGATTGAAATGATAAATATCCGTAGCACTTGACTATATGATAGGAAATATATACAGACACCGTTGGTCCATATAAATATTTTGAAAATAAATTTCTACAGCTGAAAAGAAATATATGGGATTTAATAAATATTGGTTCTTAAAATATTATATATATATATATATAAATGGAAATTTTATATATAGATTTAATTATAATATTATTGAGATTGATTTCATCCATATAATATGTTTGAGTATTATTTACGATTTATATTTCAAAATTTACCGTTGTAAAAAGTTGAATAATTAAGACTAGGAGATAAATTTGGATTTATTAAGAATGGTATTTTAAATAAGGATTTATTTAATTAAATCGATTTGAAATTATTGAATGGAAAATTTAAAGGTATGATTTTGTAACAGGATTTTTGATTTAAGTGATTTAATGAATATTTCATGTTTAATAAAATTAAAGAAAATATTGAGTAAAATATAATTTAAGGTTACTTAAATGATATTGAATCTAATAAGGGAGTATTTCAAGACTAAATAATAATGTGGTAAAATCGAGATCTATATGAAAGTGTTATATAGAACATTTAAATATTAAAGCCTTGAACCATTTTGGAATTTAAATGGTTTATGTTGAGATTCTGATCTGTATTTGAAATCAACGTAGTTGAATTTGTTATTTAGCAATTAAATTGAATTGAAATGAAAATTTAGGTTGAACTAAATTTGAATTTATTATTTAAAAACCTAAATTGAGTGAAAATTTAGATGAAACGCTGAATACTTATAGTTTTGAAATATATGGAAATATATAGGGGTATTTGTTATTATAAATCCAAATTTGAGATCGATAAAATTTAAGTGGTTATTTTAGAAATTGAGTTGAATTTAAATTGATAAATTGAGATTGAATTTAATTTGAATGGGAAGGTCGGGTTGATGTTGGAACGTTTTGTTAAGTTGAGGAAATTGAAAATACTGTACTATATAAATTATTTAATATATATAAATACTATTTTGGGAAATATAGAGATATTTTAAGTGAAAATGAGATTTGGTTTTGAAGTATAAATTAAGCTGAAATGGCCACGGTGTTATGGTGTATATTTCTACCTTGTAAAAAGTTCCATGGACCCTTAGAGGATGGTTATCCCAAACATCCTTTAAGTTATTTGTATCTCAGTTGATATTTCACTTGAGTTGGATTTATTGATATAAGAATGTTAATCCTGACTCAAGTGTTTTGTGTTTTGCTTTACGCTCGGGTCAGACTGAGTGATACAGCATTTGAGACTCACCTTTGGAGTTCGGAGCTTCATTTGGAAATCCAACCATCGATTCAGATTCCAGCCTTTCCAGTACTATTCGATTGTATTTTTCTAACTCTGATGTATATAGTAGCTTCATGATCTACTATTCTTTATCTATTCCACTGCATTATATTACTCTATGATCTGTGATTGATTTATTTACTGTATATTTTAAGTTTTGCCAAATTTTAATTAACAATTCGGTATTTTGAATTATTCAAGTCGGATATGTATGGTTTTATTATCAATTTGAATGGTCCAAAATAGCGGGTCGTTACAGTTGGTATCAGAGCTTTGGCTCTAGGCAAAACTTAACATATATGGTAAATTTATTTACAGAATCACTTTCGCTCGAGTTGAATCTCTTCCTTTTGGCCCGATTTCCTTTGAACTTTGGGACGCTCCTTGTAGTTCCAAAATTCATTCTTGGCTCCCTTTATTTATATTCTTTTGATTCTGGAGTATCCAATAAATCCACTGAATGTTTTGTAAAGGGATGAAAACTCCTTTACAATCGGCATTGATTCACCGAAGATTTCTGTATCCTCGGTTTACGATGCTGTTATATCGATATGCTGAATTCTATCTCTGGTGATCGAATGTCGATTTGTTTTGGAATTCCGCATCGATTATATTCCTAAGGTCACGGTTGACCCGGTTAAGGTCGCCTGCGATTTATAGAAGTATATTCATTTCTATTTTGTAATTTAATTATCTCATCTTCGATCGAGTCTATCTTCGAATCAGGATTCTATTGATTGGGTTTCCTCTAAATTAAATTTCTATCTTTGTTTAAAATCCATTCTTGAATCATCCTTTGAAAATCGGGTTTTGTTTGTATTTTAAAATTTTTTATGTATTGAAATTATTATTTCGATAACTACGATTTTATTCTATATATAAAAGTGAAAATGTTACCTTATATATAAAAGTTTTGAAAGGATATGAAATTTTGAAAATTTATAGAAATAGATTTATATAAAAATGATTTATAACTGTAAAGTTAAATCTAGAATTCGAGAATTGAATTCTGGTATTTTGAAATTGGTTTTAAGATTTTGGAAAATATATAAAAATAATACGATTTAAAAGTATTTTTCGAATAAAAAATGTTTCAAATGAGTTCAAATGAATTCCAATAATTTTGAAGAAATTTAAAAGAAGTTTTCACGAAAATAGAAGTCCACAACTTACTTATGTCGTTGGAAAATAATTCCGGTGATGAGTGCACGCATCAGCGACATTGATTTTCGAGTTTCAAATTGGGGGAGAGGCCTCTTTAATAGCTTCTCTATGTGAGTGATTTTGTAAAACCGTTTTGATTTCAAATTCCGAAGTATAATTTGATATTTTTGAAAGATGTATGTATATATTTGAAACAATTTAAAATGAGACCGGTGTTCAATCCTCGAGTTTCGGATTTAATAATTGATTTATTGATTTATTATTGATTTTCAACTCTTGAATTGAAAATTTGATTTCCCTAACTATTTTGAATGTTCGAACACTTCCAAATCGAGATTAAATTTTCAAAGCTAAGAAATTTTGTATAGTATAAAATGTTTGATAAAGAATATAAATTTAGTTTTGAAATGTTTTGAAAAAAAATAGTTGAATAATGGTTTTTAGAAAGGTAAATTGGATATTTCACATAGAAATAGATAGTTTAAAAGTTTTAAAAAAGGGATAATTATAAATTTGGAAACCATTTTGAGTATTATTGGTTTTGGGAAAATATTTGGTTTTGAAATTAAATTGGAATTAAAAACCAGTACTTATATGGTGATTTTTGGAAATAAATTTATTTTACTTGAATTATTTTAATTTGGAAAATGGGATAATTTTATAAACCTATTATTTTGGGAACTTTCAAATTTAGATATTTAATTTGGAAGAAAATTTGGTGAAATCATATATGATTTTGAAACCGAATTGATATTGAAATGATTTGAAATTTGAGAACCTTATATTATTAAGCACTTGATTTGGGAGTAGTCAAACTTATATAAAATAGATTGTATAAGTATGAAGTTGATTTGAAATCTATTGATTTGAAGGGTACTCAATTTGGAAAGAGATTTCATATAATCGAAGTCTATATAAGTATGATTTGATCTACTATTGATTTAGGAAAGTATTCGATTTGGGAAAAATGGAATCCTATATATATGGACTTTATATAAGTACGTTATTTGAAAGTGATTTGAAAAGGTACTATATGATATATATTTTCGAAGTAAAGATATGGAAAGTGCATTCTGCTTGATATCCGCTTTGTGGCCACATCGTGGATTCATTCTATCGATATTATTCTCTTTGATTTTTGGTGGTTTTCCGGATGTAATACTCGAGTGTTCCCACCGTGGCGTAACCCATGGTTTTTTTTCTCTCGCGACTGCATAGCGCAATTGCCTGGCTGAGCTGGCCTAGGGGTATGGATTGTTTCCTGGGGGATCCAGGCGTAACCATTGTGTATCCTGCAATCTGTGTAGGTCGCGAATAGTAGCGAAACTGCCTAGCTGAGACAGCCTAGGAGTACGGATTGTTTCCTGGGGGACCCAGGCGTAACCAATGTGTATCCTGCACTCTACTAGTCATCATGGTGTAACTCGCAGGGCTAAGAAAGCTTACGGATACGGATTGTTTCATGGGGGATCCAGGCGTAACCATTGTGTATCTGCGAACAATGGTCGGCCAAAGGTTTTGGTTTGCTTGTTTTGTTTGGATTGTACTTTCCATATCTGTTTTAAAGGTTTTTCAAGTATTTCCACTGGGTGTTGAAACAAGTCTACTAAGTACTTTAAGAATTCTAGCTTTGCGCCTGATCAACGCATGGCCAGAGTCTGCAAGAACGAGGATAAACTTGTTGAAACATCGAGTTATAAAAGTATTTTCGAAAGGAAAATTTATTTCGATATAATAGTATTTTATTATAAAAGTATTATTATAAAGGTATTTATTATAAAAGTTTTTTTCCCCACAAAGAAATTTTGAATTAATATTTGAAATTTAAATTCTTATGGTTCTAGATTAATTATTCGTGCCCGATACTATTCCTTGCATCTATCTTATCTGCTCAGTTTAGTTATTCACCTTGATTCTGTTTTCCAAATCTACCTTCCTTCCTTGTTGGATATATCCTTTAAAAATATTGTTTAATTATATACTACATAGTTTAATAGTAATTTTAGTGCTATAAATGTTTTAGAAGTTATTTATCTAAAATAAAACATAATTTAAATAAAAATGATTTGTGATCTAATAATAATATTTGGAAGGTATCTTGAAACAAGATAAAAATTTATGAATTTTGGATTTAATATTTCAATAGCTTCTTTGTAAATATAAGTAATAATGTAAATAATTGTTTTCAAAGGAGTTTGAAAAGTATTAAAGTATTAAAGAAAATTAAATTTCAAATGAAGTTATCAAATAAATATTTCAAATAAAATTTATACAGCTTTAAATTAATTTTTTATCTTGTCTTTCAATCTATTTTATTTCTGGTTGTTCTATTCTCCTAACTCCTACCTTTTCGGGGACGAAAAGTTTTGAGTGGGGAGAGTGTAACGACCCGTAGATTTTAATAGTTTTAAATGGTTTTATTTAACGTAATTAATTGAAACTTTTGAGAAATTTTATATAATAATATTTTGAGACAAAAATTTAATATTTGGATTACGTCCAATTAAACAAAGCAGATTTTAAATTTTCAATTTATTTTATCAAAGTTTATTCCATTGTGAAATTCTATTTAATTCAAGCTAGCTAATAAATTGGTTTAATAAATATTGCAGAATCAATTTCTTTAATAAATATTGCAGAATCAATGCACAGATGTTATCAATTTCATTTTTATGGTGGTACGTTCCTTTACGTTTCCTACCGGTTAAATTATAAATAATTTGCTATTATGGGTCAGCTAAATCAAAGCAACGCGACCGTTGCTATTTATTTCTTTTATTAATTGCTACAATTATTTTCACCAAATCAAGGGTTGACCATTACTTCGCTTTCAAATTTTGGACTCTGCATTCAAAAAGAAACGTATAATATAATAAGTACTTCATATTTATTTTCAGTACGTTTCACAAAATTTCCTCTGTCCGTTCTTTTCTATTAAATATATACTTGCAGCTGTTATCAATCCATCGTTTCAATTTATTATATGGTCCGTTACTCTGCCTTTTCAGATTTGAACGTGCAGCTGGTGGCATTAAAAGTTGCTTTAATTATCCACTGAATTATCATGACCATCTCACTACTCTATATTTATTCCTATACGTTTTATCTTCGCTTCAATTTTTCTGTCCATTCCTTTTTCCATTTTAATATCCTTGCCTTTCCATACTCACGTGCTTTCTAATCACAATAAATTGTTTAAATATCCACCTTATCAACTTGACCATTGTTATTGCATTACACCAGTATATAATTCAAATCTATCATTATTCTACCGTTTCTTCTTTAATAAATTATATGTAACAGCATATCATAAATGGACAGCTCATTCTCCACCCTTTCATTTCTCCTATTCAATTAATAATGGAATATAAAGTTATATATTTGGTATACAATTCAAACAACCGTTACCATTCATAGCTCCTAAATTCTAGCGATTGACCCATCTATTTCCATGGTTCCAATTTTAGTTGCTGGATTACCCATTCCTACCGTTCAACTATATTAAATACTTAAAACGTGTAATCTCTGAGCCTATTTAGCTTCGTTTTTTCTTCCTCTCTGCTGCTTCTGAAAAAAAAGAGATTTTTCCCATTACAATGCTAAAACACATATGATGGAAAAATGAAAAAGGACAGGTTCTCCTTCCTATAGCTTCGTCAAGCCTCTGCCACCACAGCTCGAACCCTATCAAGAGCCACAACCCACTCCATGCCTCCTCCCCTCGTCATCCATATTTTTATAAACGGTATGCGTATCATATTGCAATATATGTTTCGTTTTTAAATGTTTACATATAGCATGAATATGTACTAGTACTATATATTCTATATTTTGTTTAATGGATATGTTATACAAGCTGTGTTTTCTTTTGTCTAATGGATTTCGAAACTTATAATAAATATTATTGCATTAGTTGTTGTTTTCAACTTCCTGCAACACTTTGTTTTTTTATTATAAATTTTAGCTTGCTGCAATTCTCTTTTCATCTATATTATTGTATTCTGTTATCTAATATATACATTTTATCTAGTTATATATAAGTTTTCATAACACTTTATAATATGTAGCTATGTATATAAGATTGGACCTGTTATGTATGAAAGCATTGGTTATAGCAATTAAAATATGCAAAGAAATTTATGGTGATATTTACTTACGAATAGAACAAGATACGTACCACCATCTGTAGCTTCATCTCTCTCCCCATGTTTTCTATTATATACATATATATATATATATATATATATTCTTTCTTTCTTTTCTTCTCTTTTCACTCCTTTCATTTTATAGCTTTTAAATAAATTGACAAATGCTTTGGAAGTATTTAAACGCAGTACACCACAAATTTAATAAGCAATGGTGTTTTACGTCATTTATAGCCAAAAAAAAATTTGATAAGTTCATACATTTTTAAACTAAAAATAATAAATATATGATGCGATGGAATTTGAATTTTCATACGCCGTGCCATGAGCTGATCTTAAATTTAAAAGAGGTATGATATATCAATCGCTTACAAATAAGATGAAGATAACGTCCTAAATTAAATTTAGCAAATTGAACGTTACTGTCGTTATTAAGAAACCCACGTATTGTGTCATTTGATTATTTGGGTACTAATAATACGTTACTATATTCATTCCATCAATTCATTTCACACCACGTTATTTTAAATAAATTGCTACTCTTCCACTAAAATTTATCCAAAAATTTAATAAAAATGATCCAACGGTGTATTAGCCTTCAGGACTAATCCCTGAATTCCAAACGTTGGATCCACTTTGCGTTCTTTTTTTTTCTTTTCTCTTTTTCACATATATAAAGTATAAAGTTTATATTTGTTTTCTGATGTTAGTTGAAATGTAAATATTGATTTTTAAATAGTATATCTATTTATATAAGCTACTTTTGTTGTTCGTATATAAATGGTATTGTATGTGCATTTTTATGAAATAGTGCCCAATGTATATTATTTTATAAAAGAATTCGTTTGTTATGTCAACTAAATATATGTTACATTTGGTTTATATAAATATATTATAATTGATGTTGACTTCTTTCATTATACTATACAGCTAAACTATGCCAGTATTGTAACCTAGCACATGATTAATATTAGTCTGTTTATATAAGTATTTATTTCAAATTTCATATTGTATATATGCTTGATTCTAATTTATGTGTTTTAAATAAAAAAAACAATGATTTTGGAAAATATAAATACATATATATTTAATTTAATTCAATATGTGTTGAATTTAGAATATTACTTTATATATATAGTTATATATATATATGAGTCCACTCATACCATTATCTTCGCCGATCCCGTTCTGACTTGTTCCATCAATTCATGTTATCAGCTTTGATCGTTGAATTCGTGCCGATTTTGCTTTGCTTCGATTCATAATTCAAATTTCAGTATCTGTAGCAGTATGCATATCCATGTCATCTTCTGTATTCTCTAGGCTCGAGATGTGAGTAATCACTCACGATTAACATTCTTTTATTCATTAAATTTGATTTCAATTGAAACGACAATTGAAATATGCTGCTGTAGTTATTTAAATTTGTTATATATGCTATTATCTGTAACTGTTCACCTGCGGGATATGACACCATATCCTGTTGTTTATATTATATTGGTATTGATGATATATGCCTGTTATTTTACTGTATTTTCTGTTATCACTCTGCAAGTTCCCTGTAGTTTAGAAATCACTATGCGTTGAACGATACATACCCGAACAGACTTTAGAATAGGAGAAAATCGTTATGGGTTGAAATGATAAACCCAAGCGATTTTCATTTAACTGAATTTGGGATTACGGGTTGAAATGATATCCACCCGTACATATTTAGTATACGGGTTGAAATGATAAATATCCGTAGCACTTGACTATATGATAGGAAATATATACCGACACCGTTGGTCCATATAAATATTTTGAAAATAAATTTCTACAGTTGAAAAGAAATGTATGGGATTTAATAAATATTGGTTCTTAAAATATTATATATATAAATGGAAATTTTATATATAGCTCTAATAATAATATTATTGAGATTGATTTCATCCATATAATTTGTTTGAGTATTACTTATGATTTATATTTCAAAATTTACCGTTGTAAAAAGTTGAATAATTAAGATTAGGAGATAAATTTGGATTTATTAAGAATGGTATTTTAAATAAGGATTTATTTAATTAAATTGATTTGAAATCATTGAATGGAAAATTTAAAGGTATGATTTTGTAACTGGATTTTTGATTTAAGCGATTTAATGAATATTTCACGTTTAATAAAATTAAAGAAAATATTGAGTAAAATGTAATTTAAGGTTACTTAAATGATATTCAATCTAATAAGGGAGTATTTCAAGACTAAATAATAATGAGGTTAAATCGAGATCTATATGAAACTGTTATATAGAACATTTAAATATTAAAGCCTTGAACCATATTGGAATTTAAATGGTTTATGTTGAGATTCGGATCTGTATTTGAAATCAATGTAGTTGAATTTGTTATTTAGCAACTAAATTTAATTGAAATGAAAATTTAGGTTGAACTAAATTTGAATTTATTATTTAGAAAACTAAATTGAGTGAAAATTTAGATGAAACGTTGAAACTTAAAGTTTGAAATATATGGAAATATAAAGGGGTATTTGTGATTATAAATCCGAATTTGAGATCGATAAAATTTAAGTGGTTATTTTAGAAATTGAGTTGAATTTAAATTGATAAATTGAGATTGAATTTAATTTGAATGGGAAGGTCGGGTTGATGTTGAACGTTTTGTTAAGTTGAGTAAATTGAAAATACTTTACTGTATAAATTATTTAATATATATAAATACTATTTTGGGAAATATAGAGATATTTGAAGCGAAAATGAGATTTGGTTTTGAAGTATAAATTAAGCTGAAATGGCCACGGTGTTATCGTGTATATTTCTACCTTGTAGAAAGTTCCATGGACCCTTAGAGGTTGGTTATCCCAAACATCCTTTAAGTTATTTTTATTTAAGTTGATATTTCACTTGAGTTGGATTTATTGATATAAGAATGTTAATCCTGACTCGAGTGTTTTGTGTTTTGCTTTACGCTCGGGTCAGACTGAGTGATACAGCATTTGAGACTCACCTTCGGAGTTCGGAGCTTCATTTGGAAATCCAACTATCGATTCAGATTCCAGCCTTTCCAGTACTATTCGGTTGTATTTTTCTAACTCTGATGTATATAGTAGCTTCATGAAATACTATTCTTTATCTATTCCGCTGCATTATATTACTCTGTGATATGTGATTGATTTATTTACTATATATTTTAAGTTTTGCCAAATTTTAATTAACAATTCGGTATTTTGAATTATTCAAGTCGGATATGTATGGTTTTATTATCGATTTGAATGGTCCAAAATAGCGGGTCGTTACACTGACCATCGCCGATACCACTTGCACATCGACGTCCACCTATGCTATTGCTCCAGACCACCCATGCCATTGCTCCAGACCACCCACACTTCAACATAAACACCAAATCGAAATCGAGTTATCTCGATCAAACTGGACATCAACCATTACCAGAAAACATCCTCGACCCGACATTTTCGACCACCAACATCCATGACACTCCGTCCACACCTCCGCCGACCATCCACTCAACCTTTTCCCCAAGTCCGATGAACCCCGGATGCTCCAGAGACGACGCAGCGATCCCATTTCAGACCTTGACCAAACTAGATATTAAACCCTAATCCAGCGCTGTGACGTTGCTCCGGTGGTCTAAAAATCCACCTGATATTTTTCCCGAGCTTGACTCCACCCTAGCCTTCCCAGTGGCGATCTCGACCTTTCGGAGTTCACCGATCACCAAAAAAACCTAAAAACCCAATATCTAATCAACCCCGAAACTCTCACTTGATCCCAAACTAAAAATCTGGATTCAATTTTTAAAATTCATGATTCTTGATGGTGATTAAAATTATATACGTAGATTAAAGAATTATGATGCTTGAAATTTACATGTTTTAAGTTTTTACTGTAATTCTTGATTTCCAAATAATATATAAACTAAACATACTTAAAACTATTTTTAAATCTTAGTTTATGTTTAAACAAACATAATTTATTTGAATACCAAAGCCTATCTGAGATTAGATGAGAAGATATGGAATTTTAATCTAAATTTTTACCCTGTAACCTAAAACAGAGATTGACACAGATATATCCGGACTTGCACATTTTTATATCTGCATATTTATAAACATGCAAATCAAATTTCACTCATGCAAACACTTACCACAACACTTATTAACTATATTCATCACAAGCAACAATTTAAACAAGGGCTAGTTTGTTTACTCACCAAGAAAAAGATGAACAGAGAGCTTTTGAAATAGTTTTGTACCTTGAAAACTGGAATGCCTCTTTGATTTTGAAAACTGAAAACTTGAAAATGCTTGAAATCTGAAGCTTTGATCTAGTTGAATTTGCTTGATATTTATGGTTTGAAAATGTTTACATGCTTGTGTTTTCTCTAGTTTGTATATTTTTCTTGCAGGCTTTGTTCTTTGAGTTTTTGAAAATGAGAATAGGAAAAATGAAAGAGAGAGTGGAGAGATATATTTATAGCTTAATCTTATGATTTTTAAAAATAAAAGAAAATAAAAAGAAAGGGTAACACTTGTTTAAAAATCTTACATTTGTCATTAGCATGTATTAATTATCTTACATTTGTTAAATTGTATATACTTAACTTACATGTGTAATTATGCATGTTTAAATGTATTTTTCAATGCTTTTTATAAATCTTTATATTTGATTTTCAATTTATTTCTTAATTTATATTTATAAAATCTTTTTAAAGAAAATAATATAAAACAAATTAAATACTAATAAAAATCATATATACACACACACTTTTAAACCCAATTTATTTCAAGACAATTATCGTTTTGAATTTCAAATTCTAATTCAATTTAAAATCAACTCATACAAATACATATATATATATATATACACACAACACATAATTTATTTGTTTGAAAAATAATAATTCCAATTAAAATCTACTTATATATATATAAATAACTCGTTATTATTTGTTTGAAAATAATAATTTTTCCATTTTAAAATAATTATATTAGGAGATTATCAAATAAATATTTATCCAGGTATAAATATTTATTATCAGATTTATTTGTTCAACTTATAAATCAGTGTTTTCAATAGTTAAAATAAGATAATTATCAAATTACCTGATGCCCAAAAATCCCGGTTATCACACAAATCCTATCTATATACATATATTTCTGTTAATAACACAACATTCATTTCCTATTGTAAAAATATTTTTCTAATTTCACAAAAATTAAAACATGCATGAATTTTTTTTCTTTTTTCTTTTCCTGCATCTTACTGCAAATTTAAATTTCATCCATATATTTATTTGCATTAAATTGAATAAACAAGGTCGATACCTCACTGCATCACCCCCGAAACATCTTGCTTGAGCCATCCTCGATTCTGCTGCCACAATCCACGCTGCTCCTCACCGATAATCGCGCCCACTCCTGCATCCACTCGCACGATGCCAACCTCAACGACCCTCGATCGCGCCTTACCTCATGGCATCCAGTTGGTCCACAATCCCCTAACCATCGCGAACGAATGCCAATCATCAACTCATGCTCCAGGTGAACCCCCCTTTTAATGTCGTTGCCTTGACCTTGACGCGCCACGAACTAAATCTGCTCTAAATCGATTTCGAATGAAATCGATTTTGTTTCGCTTTTCTTTTGATTTTAGACGAAATCGACTGCTAAATCAGGGAGGAAGTCGCCATTATTTTTTTGAACTAAGTTTTTCATTCCGCTATTAAATTTCGATTTGAATGAAAGAGGTTTTCATTTTGAGTTCTGATTTCTTGCGTGTTTCATTATATTTTTATTTACATTTTTTTCTTTTGAGAGACGCTTGTTAATTCTACGAACGCATGTTTGAAAAAAAATTCAACATGTCTGATGCTACAGGGCTATGATGCATTAGTATTATTTATGTTTTAAATTCAAATTTAAATTGTCTCGTTGAAGCCTTAAAACTTTACATCCTATCAGGGCATGCCACTAGGCATTTATAACGTTAAACCCCTATTCTGAATGTAATGGAAAAGATTTCTACTCCAAGATCGTATGGAGAAGATAGCTTTTGGGACCTTATTATTATACTGAATTTTCGATTTAAATTTCAACGCGTTTACAATCCGTACAATCACACGACAAATCCTAATGCTATGAAAATTGAAATCCAATAATAATACAATAGTACGGATATAATGGAATTGGTTTCGTCGAAATCCGAGACCAACCTCGGAAGGCTATTTTTAGATATCGATTTAAACGATGTAAATTCAAACTGAACAAAATAGTTTTAAATTCGACTTTTAAAAGTTCTATTATCTCCAATATTATCAATATAAATTTTACAAGTCTTCAAATTATTTTTAATAGGCTAAAACTAAAGATTCAATATTTTACCCATCTTCCAATAATTAAATTTAATAATTTAATTGCCAAATAAATAATGATATTTGAAATTCAAGTTAAATTAACTTCCAAGTATTTAATCTCAGTTAAATATTTCAATTTCAAATGTTAAAATTTCCCAGGTCGTCACATTCTTCCCCACTTAAAAGAAAACCGTCCTCGTAATTACTATTTAAGAAGAATGATCCATAACCGGTTCATTATTTTTCCAATCCAAACAGTTTTAACATTCCAAAACAATTTTTATTAAAGACACTATCATCCTGACTAACTCCCCAACCTCAACCATAAGTTCCAAGCAATATTTTTTTCTCAAAAATTCAAATTTAAATTTAAATTCAAACTTTAAATTTTCAAAATTTCTTAAATTTTTTCTAACTTCCTAAAATTTGAAAATTTTCGCCAGCGTCTCCTTTGTGCGGCTAGCTCGGTACGACTACAAAATGCCACAATGATCCCCTAGAAAACCAAGTGGCTAGACCAGGAAATCATCAAATTTCAACAGAAATTTAAATACATACCTTTGTCGAGCAAATTTCATTTATCCTCTATGATTAAAAATCCAATTCCCTTTTCCTTTATAACACCTGCATATTCTACTTAGCAATAATGTCCAATTACAACATTCAAAATCATTTTATACATTTCTTTATAAAAATTTCAATATCTATTTCATTCAAATCCGTACAATGCACATATATTATCCGTACGCAATACTAAATTCGACCGCTCACTCGATCACACAATTTCACTTCCGAACTAGCATCGTCCCCCGACTTCCTAGTGCAGACTCAGATCTGGTTTCTTGATTAGAAACCGCCATTCTCTTTGCATAGCCATAAACTAGGGTAGAGAATTTCCAGAATCAACTGAAAATCCATATCTAGGTTCGTCATCGAAAATTGAATGAAAAATACCAATTCGGATCGATATAACAATCTCGAAATTCTGTGCTCGAATTCTGGATCAAATTGCTATGCGAATAAAGTAATATACGTACATCCCACGTATTTATTTCTCATTGATTATTAGCTATGCCAATTCTCTTTTATTCACATTTATATTAATTTATCCAAAATTTTCATTTCCCACACTTTTATTCAAAATTTTCATTTTCAAATTCATTTGAATTCAATTTCCCTTCCATTTTAAATATTAAATTCCATTCACATCATCTCAACCCGTACTTAATTAACCATTCCTCTAATTAGTTCCACTTACTAATTTATTTATCACTTCAATTCCAAAATAAATTTCTAATCTATAAAAAGGTTTTATTTTCAAACCTTTACTTCTTTTAGTTGCCTCAAAAAAATCCTACAATTTCAACTTACTTGCAATTGTAAATTCATTTATTCATTTAGAAATTTATTTTTAGTCTACTTTGACTTAATTCCACAACTTCACTTTACTTACACAATTTTAAATTAAATATCAACCCAATATTCATTTTCAATTTATTTGCTTGCCCATAAGATTCCGGAGTTTAGATAATCACTTAAGTATTTCAAAAATCATTTTTGAAATCCATTATATCCAAAATCAAACTATTTCAAAATCAAACTCAATTTCACAAATATTCCCAATTCAAAACATTCACGTGGCAATTCCTACCTTGGAAACTCGAAAATGAACACCGATGATGTCGCGGTCATCATCGGAATTATTTTCCAACGATCGAAAAGAGTTTAGTGCTTTCATTCCTTCAAAAAAAAAATTCCAAAATATTCCAAATACCACTAGATTTCATATCCAATTCAAAAATATTTCCTAAATAATTTCACCATTATTTTTCCCAAACCTTTGAAAATCATTTCCAAACTCAAAAGAATTAAATTTTCAAACTCCAAATCCTTCAATTCAAGTTCAAATATTACTTTGGAATTTTTGTTTCATTTCTAATTATAAATCACATTTAAAATTCACATTTACAAATTCCATTTTGTTGTCTGAATTTATTTCTTAGCTGCTGGCTATAATTTCATTTCTTATTCAATTTCATAAATAAATGATAATAATTTAATATTATCACTTCCTAACAACCAAGCAACTATAATAATTTATGGAAAATTATTTCTTTTATATACAAAAATTATTTGGGTAAAATTATTTCATTTACCCTATTTTAAAACAATACTATGTCGGTTTATCTTATTTAAGAGTTTAGAAACCCCTATCAATAAATTGTGTCCCATATATCGACCCAGAATCTATAAACACTCAACCGATAATTCAACACAATATAAAAACAAATTTTTTATATTCACTAACAAATACGCGCTTATATATATTATTACACTCAAACTCATTCTAGAGTATTATTGTCTCTATCTTTAATGAGTAATACCCACCAGAGCCAAGATTCTCGCTTAACCTTCAGCTCTGATACCACATTATAACAACCCGATTTTTCAACACCCGAAAGTTGACATCAATACACCCACTGTATCAAATGCTGAACAATCGAATGCTGAAAAACTGAACCATTAGGGTTAAAGAAAAAGAAGATGGAAGAAGAAACAGAAACAATATCTGAATCTCACATTCGCAGCGGTACAATATATAATAGATAAATGGTTAATCTTTAAACAAAAGACCTATATCAGTTTATGCATTACATCATCAGAGTCATATACAATACAACAACAGAAAAATAACATCATATACGGATGATAAGTCTCACCATCTAACTTGTCTTTTGATCTTCACAGCATAACTTTCCCGACTTCGCTCTAGATCCTACTAATAACCTGACTCTAGGCTATCCGTGTGGAAATTTATGGGCACCTAGAGTTTAGAAAGGGAACAATAACCCCCGAGTCAATCATGAGACTGGTGTGACATAAACAAAAAGTTATTTACATAAAAGAAAAGGAAAAGAAATCCGTTCATGCTTTTGGGAAATAAAATTACCAGAAGGCCTCCCGGCACACACAATGCAATCGCGCACTGGTGGGAGATTTCTCCTGATGATAGTCAAAAATGCTTGATACAAAAAATGCCTTCTGATATTATCATTACTGCATAGTATGGAAAACACTTCGGAAGTATAATCTAAATCTTAGCCAGCATGCGTATTGAGTGATTGGATTTCCAACAAATGGTCAAGGCTAAGGACTTCCTTTATCCGAAGGGTACGCCTCTGGAGGGACGCCCCGAGAACCTAACCGGATCTCTGCCAACACAAGGTTAGGTTACCTCTGTAACTAGGTAACTAACTATCACGAGTACGCCATCCCCCGGTCGTAACCGACCTTTACCGAGGCGCCTTAGCAACCAACAACCACTTAAGTAAATAATCTAGTCTCCATACCAGAATACCACTTTGTATCCACACAAGTTAAATATCTAGGCCCCATACTAGATACCACTTTTTATCCAAAAGGAAATGCACATACCCTGATGGGTGCGACCCCCATAACCATGCCGCATCCTTCCTGTTTCAACCATTTTCGGGGTGTGAGTTCGACGAAGTCTAGTCCCACAAGGCTACGTTTTCATGAAAACTATGCATTGATCAACCAATGATCCACATTTAGCATGCCACATTACCAAATTAGGAATATATCATCAGTAACCATCAACTACATAATCTCTGAGCTCGTACGTCTCAGAGAAGGGTGTTACGTTAAGAGAATAAATTCTCCGCCACCAATAGAAATGTATTTGATAGAAACCAGCTTTATATCTCAAAGTGTAATGTCAGACATACATCCATACAAGTCCATCTTGGGTCTGAATGGAACCGAAGGCACTTCGTCCAATTAAGGAAAGTAGTCCTTGCAAATCCGGATATCCCCAATCCCGACCTTACTTCCCATCACATAGGGAAATCCCTGTGCCGGAGCAACTCTGTGCAGAGACAACCGACTGGTTATCCTTTCGTTTTTGAAAATACCCGGTCTTCAACCACCGTCTTCAAATGCAATCCCATTTCATCGTATCTTTATTCGGATGGGTTTTATGACTCAATATCCTCTCCCAGCTAATCTGAATAATGAGCGATTACTTTTAAAACAAGTGGATACATTCAGATCATAGTTAAGTCGCAAAAAAA
Source organism: Allium cepa (assembly GCA_030765085.1). Lineage (NCBI taxonomy): Eukaryota > Viridiplantae > Streptophyta > Magnoliopsida > Asparagales > Amaryllidaceae > Allium > Allium cepa. The sequence goes on from CM060931.1 coordinate 316,423,010, forward strand.
TTCCATTTTTAAATCCTTTAAACAAAAGATCCACCTTTAAAATTCGACGTGGTTTTCGGATAACCATTTGGAATCCGACCACTGGTCGCATCGAAATTCAAATGTCGTCTTAAAGGCTAATATTGATAGTCGGTTATTCAACTATCAAATAATGTCCACAAACAACCATCAGACATTAATAATTTCCCCAAATTATTTATTTGTAAATATCTCCGCAAGATATATTTCCACACTTCAACTCTTCGAAAAAAAATTCAAATCACTTTCCTCTCGCGGAATAAATTTCCAAACATTGTTTATTTCCACTGAAAATTTGCCAAGACTAAATGCTTTGAATTTTAAAATAATTTAAATCACTTTATCTAAAAATATATACTTTAAAATACTTAAAATAAAAACTATTTAAAACACTTTATTTAAAATACCAGTTATGAAATTTAAATAAATTAAATAATAATTCTTAAATACATTCTTTTAAAAGACTTTAAAAACTTGCAACTTATACTTAAAAATCTACTTTGAAAACATGCTTGGTTTTTCAGGGAATACACTTTTCTTTCACACCTTTTAAAAATAAACCACTATTTATTTTTAAAACAAAATACCCATTCTATTATAATTCCCACCGTGAATTTATATTTCCAAATATTCGTTGTTACCTTATTCCACTTTATAAATCCAATTTATAAATTCCATAGTCCCATCCTTCTTTCAAATACAGTTTCAAACACTAAATCAATTTCCAAATCGATCTCCAAAATTTACTTTCAAACACTAAATCAATTTCCAAATCGGTTTCAAGAATTTACTTCATTTCAAAAATTTCTCCTTTACTTATCCAAATTTATTTCAAAACCCACTAGTCCGATATTCACGCCTATTTTTATGATTTAAATTCCAATTAAATCAAAAAAACTAATTTCATACTTGATTTCAAAGTTCTCCCTTTATTTCACCCAAACCATTTAAAATCCGAATTTTAAAACAAATTCTCCAATATTTAAACTATACTACTAAAATTCTCAAAATCCATTTATTAAAAATCTTTCTTCCTCCATTCTTGGAATTTATTCAATAGGATTTCAAAAAATCAACTTTTATCCTTTTCTAAATTTCTTCTTTTAATTTATCCAATCCTTTAAAAATTATTTTACTTAAAATTCTCTACTTTAAATTACCTTCCCCAAATCCAGATTCATATTTCTGGTATTTTGAAATACCAAAATATATTCGGCCAAACCATAAGCTTCAATAACTTTAGTTACCAATATAATCAATCACAGATCATGCATAAATCATAGCACAACATATGAAATAAATTCAACACTTGGGGAATCTAGTTGGATCCCCCAACCTGTTTCCCTACATCCACAGTTTTTAGCACAACAATTAAACATCAATCCCGTTTCAAGGCGGGATATCGTGGTATAAAGGGTAATCAGTTAGGGTCTCATCCGCTATATAATGTAGAAAATCAATCACTCCAATATACACACACACACTACAATATATAATATCATCTAGTAGATAAATTACCAAATTCATCCTAGCACATCAAATAATTTAAATTTAACTATTTAAATTAAACAAGGTAATTCGATTGAGTGAGAAGATCTCACCTTAGACTACGCATGCAACCCATTTCCATTCCAGCTTGTTTTCACGATTTCTGACCTTGTACAAACATTTATATGGTTTTATTAATATTCGAACCAATCGAAAAAATTTAAATTTCCATTTGATAATTTTAATTAATCAATGATTTTATTTAAAATAGATAAATTTGATTTCTTAAACAAATTTCCTTTTTAAATAAATCTTTGGTAACCAGAATAAATTAAATAGGTTGACTTAACAATTTATTCACCAAATACATTATTTAAAATAACAAGTAAATTAGAATACGTATATTTATTTTATTTGGAAATTATATATATATATATATATATATATATATAACTCAAACCTTCGAAATTCCTATATTTTACTATATATATATATATTTCAAATCTATCTATATACATATATTTTTGTTAATAACACAACATTCATTTCCTATTGTAAAAATATTTTTCTGATTTCACAAAAATTAAAACATGCATGAATATCTTTTTTTTTCTTTTTTCCTACATCTTGCTGCAAATTAAAATCTCATCCATATATTTATTTGCATTAAATTGAATTAAACAAGGTCGATACCTCACTGCTTCACCCCCAAAACATCTTGCTCAAGACATCCTCGATTCTGCTTCCACGATCCATGCTGCTCCTCATCGATAATCGCGCCCACTCGAGCATTCCTGCATTCACTCGTGCGACACGGGCCTCAACAACCCTCGATCGTGCCGTACCTCATCGCATCTAGTTGGTCCACAATTCCCTAAGCATTGCGAACGAACGCCCATCATCAACTGGTGCTTCAGGTGAACCACCACCTTTAATGTCGTTGCCTTGACCTCGATGCACCACAAACTAGATCTGCCCTAAAACGATTTCGAGTGAAACTGATTTTGTTTCTCTTTTCTTTTTGATTTTAAACGAAATTGACTGCTAAATCAAGGAAGAAGTCGGCATTATTTTTTTTGAAATAAATTTTTGTTCCGCCATTAACGTTCGATTTGAATCAAAGAGGTTTTCGTTTAGATTTCTGATTTCTTGCGTGTTTCATTATATTTTTATTTATATTTTTTGAGAGACGCGTGTTAATCGTACGAACATGTATTTGAAATTTTTTTCAACGTGTCTGATGCTACAGCGCTATGATGCATTAGTATTATCTAAGTTTTAAATTTAAATTGCCTCGAATTTGAAGCCTTAAAATATTACATCCTATCGAGGCGTGCCGTTAAGCGTTTTTAATGTCAAAACCCCTATTTCGAACGAAATGGAAAATGTTTTGAGTCCAAATTCGATCGTATGTAGAAGATGGCCTCTGACGCCTAGAATTTTAAACATTTTTCGAAAATATTTAATTTATTTTAAATCTTTGAAATTTAATTTAACTTGAATTTCAAATATCACTATTTATTTGCATAAGTTATTATTGGATTTAATAACGGTAAATTGATAAATTGTTAAATCTGAAATATTATGCTTGGGTCCCATATACCGACGAAACAAGTGTATAATTTTCGTAATGTTTGGGTCCAAAAAGCTATCTTCTCCATACGATCGAATTTGGCCCGGAACCTTTTCCATTGCATTTGGAATAGGGGTTTAACATTATAAACGCCTAGCGGTATGCCTCGATTGGAGATCGAGATTTTGAGTTACGTTTATCGAAGCGAATTGAATTTGAATTTAAAACTAAAATATATAATATATAATTTTACAAAGCAAATTACACATTTCTTCAAACACGTGTCCTCTTGAACAACACTTGTTTCTTTTTTTTTGAAAAATTATACACGCGTTGTTTTCTTTTGTTTTTTAAAACATAAGCGATCGAATGAAAAAAGAACGAAACCACCTTCGTTTAAAATTAAAAACTATTCTTCGTTCATCTCAAAAAATCATGGTAGCCGAACTCGAAATAAAGAAATCAATCAAAAGCAAAAAAAAGAGGCGGACTAAATTCAAATCAAATTCGAGCTTTTCAATTAAATCAAAAATAATAAGGGGCGATATCATAACTTGTTCGAATCAGTCGAACACGCAAAGGGGTAGGTGGGCAGTGTCGAGAGGGATACACGACGAGCAATGGAGTGACTTCGGCAGCTACAAGGGGAAAACATTCAAGCGGAGCTCACTGACTTCGTTCCCTAGTTTGGGTGTGACATGGTACCGCACAAGAGGCGAATTCGTTCGTGATGGACGGTGTGGCGTCGCATCTTGCTGATTGTCGCGATGGTGCGAGCAGTCGAAGTTCCATGAGTAGGAGGAAGGTGATGGGATTTTTAGTCGACCAGGGGTCAGCAGCGTAGCAGAGGGAAGCGCGTGTGTGAGGTCTCGCGCAAGGTCGAGATGGGGTTCGTCGGGGATGCATGTTGGCAAGGCAGTGGTGGTCGATGTCGTACGCGAGGGTATAGGCATGATCATAGGAGATTTAGAGTTGTAGCAGGAAGGTATATCTTTATTTATTTTAAATTATTTTAATTTATTTTAGCAAATTATGTATTTGTATACATATAGGAAAACCAGAAAATAAATAGAAGAATATACACATATTTGAATATGTACAGTGAACAGAAAGTAATTTTTATTATTTATTTACAGAAAAATAGAAATATAAATATGCCTATATAAAATATATATGCATGTTTTAAACTTACTATTTAATTTTTAAAATAATATATAGTGATCATTTACATGTTCAATTAATTTATTCAATTATTTTAGTTACTAAGAGGATTATTCAAAAAAAAATTTGTTTAAAATTTAGTTTTTCTTAAAATTAAATCTCTAATTTAAAGTAAATTATTAGTTGAATTAAAATTATAAAATGGCAAATTGAATTGTTCGATTGATTCAAATATTAATAAATTGTATAAATTGTTTATACATGGACTACGAAATCGCGAAATTAAGGCGGAATGGAAATGATTGCAAAATAAAAAGCAAAGTTAAGATCTTCTCGCACACTTTGTTTGTTTATGGAATTTAAAAAGTTAAATTTAAATTCTGGATGTGCTTGGATGAATTTGATAGTTTATCTATTGGATGATAGCATATATGCTATGATAGTATGTGTATATATACACATATATTTGGAGTGATTGATTTCCCGCATTATATAGTAGATGAGACCCTATGCGCTGGATAATAGCGGATGATATTATATAATCCCATACACCAAGATATTCCACCTCGAAGTGGAATCGGTATTTAATTGTTGTGCCAACTTCTGTGGATGCAGCGAAACATGTTGGAGAGATCCATCTGGATTTCGTAATATTTGAATTTAAATTTAAAATATATATTTATTTTAATTTTATTTTATAAGGAAAATTACAAGTTTCTTTAATCTCGTGTCCCCTTGAACAGTACTTGTTTCATTTTTTCTGAAAAATTATACACACATTGTTTTCTTTGGTTTAAAAGTATAACATAAGCAATCTGGATGTGAGCCACTGGATTGCCCAGCATCCGAACGTCGTCCCCTGCCTCTTCCAGCCATACACTGAAAGTAAGATAAGAACAAGATTATTCACAAGGTAGATATCATTAATTCAAATGTGGAATACTACGGAACAAAAGGTATTCCTAGACGTATTCCCAATTCTATCTAACCCTTGATGGTAGAAGGAATAGAGAGACACGATGATTCAAAGATTTGTATCACTTATACACTTTTGTAACGACCCGCCGTTCTGACCGCCCCTAGTCGGTAATTAAACCAACTAGAAACGTTCAAAATGACGGATTGTTATTCAGTTTATAAAGTTTAAACATAATCAGCCACAGAAACACAGAATAATTATATTTCATATAAATGAATTTTTGTACATATGTCAAAGTTTGTACAATGCATTAAATTTTTATACAGCGGAATATATCTTTTACAAGTGCAATTTTTTTTTTCGAAAAGCTAAAGTGAAGCAATTTCCCCAACTCTCTCTAACTTCGCGACCTGAAAATCTTCAAGCTGTAAAATACTCGGTCTGACCCGAGTATTACATTCAAAAGAAGATAATACATAGGTCAGTCTAATTCAAACTCAGTTATTAGTGCATAGAGGCAATAATAATCAAACAACAATTAGACAACAGTTAAATATAAATGTACCTATCCGATCCTTTAACAAGAAATCGAATAACGGTAAATATAACACTTAACAGTGTTAAACCATAAAACAGTAGATTCAGATTATCAATGAAGATAGATGAAGGGATTATTATTGAAGATAATTTAGAAAAAAAAACATCAGAATTGCCTAAACGGCAATTAATTACAAAATCATCAAAATCGATTCAAAGTATATTGAATTGTCAACATAAAACAATTTTCATCAAAAAGAAAACATCATTTAAAACATTTGATTCGGTAGGGCTGCAGTACACACACGCGTATACGGCCTCGCCACATTTAAAATGTTAACTTCGTGTGGCTGCAGTTCACGCTTGCGTGCACTGCCTCGTCACAACAACATGTGAAATCATCTCAACATAGAACACTATTAGAAATCAAAGTTGCAGAGGTCAAGTCAGTGACTCAATACAACTGCAACACCAAAACCCATGCAACAAGGCAAGGTCGAAATGCAATTGTTTTGCATATACCCAAGTAAACTCAAGAAAACAAGTTCCAAATAACTTATTACTGCACACTTCAACAAGTGTAAAATTTCAAAAAAATGAAACTTGTGACGCCCCACCTCTATACCCACTGTAACAACCCGATATTTTCAACCATTCGCATCCGCACATGTCGGACTTGAATTGCTCAAAATACCACATTGTAAATAAAATTTGGCAAATCTCAGAATCTACAGTAAATAAAATCACAGATTACAGAGTATTTAATAATGCAGCGGAAGTAAAAGAAATAGTAGTTCATGAAGCCACTATATAAATATATCAGAGTTAAATAAAATACAACAGACTAAACAAAGTACAACAGAATTCTTAAGATGATAACCAAGTACAAGCTGAATAGAACAACAGAACTGGAATAGATAAAACTAGATAAGCAGATAATCTCCAGCGATTCCAATCTCAAGAAAGTGGAATCCAAATCTGTGAATAACTCAGGCTGACCCGAGCGTAAATAAAAATACAAACACTCGAGTCAGGACAATATATACTTATATAATGTAAACCAACTCAAATGAACTGTAATAAGGTACAAGTAACTTAAAGGATGCCTGAGACCGCCCATCCTTTAAGGATCCGTTAAACTATTTACTATGTAGTAATATTTCGCTATTATAATAATGTCTACAGTAAAATAAACTTACTTTTAAATAGCGTTCCGGGCTACCCATATCACCCTTCACACATAATAGTCCCAGTAGTCCATCCAATATCATGCCATCTCCACTCCGGGTGACTGTCAGAGGATACCACACGGGCTACGGAAGAAAAACAAACTCGTAGTAAAGGCTCGGTATGGTAGGTGACACGGCACACAAGGCAATGCCAGGGTAGATATACCAACCACGCACACGGGCTGGTGGTAACGCAGCAGCCACATACGCCCACCTCGGAACACACTCCCATATCAAAATCGGAGGATGGCCATCTAATCAATCACCAGTAAGAGTATAGTATCGAAGGAATGTGTCCGATAGGAGGAATGACCTCACTTGGCCCGAGATTGCTCCTGTTTTAGCCACCTTATGCCAACTCACGGGAGTTGGGTCCACGTAAATATACCTCAAGAACGTTGCCACCATCCTACTTCATTCTGGAATCTCCACCGCGTAAACGGTTAGTCAAAATGGTTTTCGGTATCGACAGAGAGTATGCCCATATCCGATCCCGGTCTCTTTGCCAACCAATCGTTATTATAACCCGTAGTTATAACTTTAAAAAAATATTTTATATTTCAAAATAAAATGTCATTTCAACCCAAATCTTTATCAAAATAAAGATTTAATCATTCCAAACCATTTCAATATATCATCATACCATATCTTCCAAATTCAAATATTTATCAAAATAAATATTAAATCATTTCTAACCATTTAAATATATTAAATTATCCTACCCTTTCAAAACTTCCTTTCAAATCATTTTAATATATTAAAATTCATAACCTTTCAAAGCTTCATTTCCAAATTATCATATCTTTCAGAATTTCTTTTCAAATCATTTTAATATCGAAATATCATATCTTTCAAAACTTCATTTTTTTTTCAAATCATTTAATGTCAAAATATCATATCTTTCAAAACTTCCTTTCAAATCATTATTCATTTTATTCAATTTAAAATACCAATTCAATTCACATTTCAAAACAGTTTATATTTCAAAAATCATTTTAAATCATTAAAATGAAGTTATTATATTTAATAATTAAAGTATTAAATTTCCAAAATTTTCAACTTCCAAAGTTCATTTATTCACTTAAGTTTATCAAAACAGTGAAAATTCACTTTTCGCAGCAGTTAGAAAACGCTACGAAAATTTACATTCAAAACGGTTCAATTTAACAAAAGACAGCATTTTAAAAATGCTGTAATAGGGTTTACTTAAATTTCAAATAACTTAGTTAAATTCAACAATTATAGCACTTAAAAAGATTGCTATAATAGCCTTTAATTTAATTTAGCTTTTTAGTTCATTATCATCAACTACAGCATTTACAAATACTGTAATATCATTTACATTACAATTAATAGCATTTCAAAAATACAGTTAATTAACTTCAAATATTCAATATAATTTCACAACCAATTATAATTTTATTTAAAATGTTTTTTTTATAAAATCATACATTTTCACATTTATAAACAACATTTAATTTTCCTTAAGTTCATGATTTTATAAAGTTAAATTTCCATTCAAAAATCAAGATTTAATAATAATTCACTTATTAAATTTCAACATTCAAATTTAAATTCATTGAATTAAATTTCAACTTAACACTTAAGTTTAAATTTCAAAATATAACTTAATTTCAATTTTATTCACTTAACTTAAAATTCACTTTTAAGCCAAATTCACAAATTCCCATTTGGTTATATTTCAAAATTTCAACTTAAATAATCATCCCTTTCTTTTTTTTAACTTTACTCAAAAATCATTAATATATTATAAAATCATTTTAAATTCATTTTAAATTCAAATTATCATAAATTTATCATAATTTCATATTTAATTTAATTTCCAATTATAATTAAATCAAAATTTCCAAAATAACTTACATTTAAATTTTCTAACTTTTCCATAATTTATTTAACCTATAAATTTCCAAAAAAATCAATAATACTTTACAAAAATCATTTTTAATTATGTTTTAAATCAAAATATTATAATATTTACATTTCAAACATATTTTTTAAAATTTTAGAAAAATATATTTTAACTACGGGTCTATATATAATTTTCTAGCCTAAGTAAAGTGATACGGGTAATGTATCATTTCAACTCGTAATTTACAAAGAAAATCCGGGTTTTATCATTTCAAACCCGCAGTCCCAAGTAAATGAAATAAAATGAAAATTGCTCAGGCCTATCATTTCAGCCCATAACGATTTTCCCCTATTCTAAAGTCCGTTCGGGTATGTATCATTTCAACCTATAGTGATTCTAATCTAAAGGGAACTTGCAGTGTGATAAACTGATAAAAATAACAGAACAACATAATATAACAGTAACAGATGTTATAATAAGTGTTTAAGCATGGGTGAACATCATATAATCATAATATAGCATATGTAACATGTTAATGCATTTTACAGATTCAAAAGGGGTCAATTTACTAGTTATATATGTACATATTGTCCGGTGAGGATAACTCACATGTTTGAGCTGGAGACACAACAACGAATGCATGAATGAGATCCTAACAAGAACGATAACACGACACAAAGATGAGTGGGAGAGCCAAAGTATCAATTCCCTTAGATACATTCAAAAAAACAAGTATAACAACACATAAGTTTCAACACAAAATACCATTAAACAATGATAGAATTGGATGCACAAACAAATCCAAAGTGTTTGCACTTGCTTTCTACCACCTATGCTTCAGCTCCAGATCTGAAATGGCACGGCTAAAGGCATGGTTTGGATCTGGTCTGGGTTCCTAAAGGTCGGCCTAGCATGGGAAAATGATGGAGCAAAGTATGGTAGAGAGATAGGTGCATGGAACTAACACTACAATGCAACTACCATAGATCCTATGCAACATATGGGTTCGGCCACAAGCTAGCATGGTGCGGCCATCACTGTAGTGGGCTGTAGGATGGTGTGGCAGCGGGTTCCAGGTCATCCATGGATGGTGGAGGTGGAGTAGGTGGCGGCCAACGGGTGGTTGAAAGTGATGAAGGCATAGGTGATTGGCAATGGTGCAAATAGGTGAAGTTTGTGTAGATATTGTTGGATTTGGTCACATGGGTGCATGGCCAGTGGCTTGGGGCTGTAGAGGAGGTGGTGGAGGCTGGCTCAGGTGGTGGTGGTGGCAGCCATGGTGAAGGAGGAGCAAGGGGCTGAGCTACAAGGGTGAGAAAGCAAGTGAAAACAACATAAACAAGTAGAAAAGCAATGGAAAGGAAAAAGAATTTTACCAAACTCTTGGAGATGATGGAGGCTAAAATTTTCAGAGATAAGGAGGAAGAAATTTCGTGAAAAATGAATAAGAAAAAAAATACGGCTGAAGATGGTATAAGGAACAGCCCCAATTGAATGCATATGATGAAATTGAAAAGGCAGGGAGGTGAAAAGTCAAAGGTAAATGAAAGGTTTTAAACTCTTCATATTTCTCTAATTATTTTTGTAATTTTAAATACATTTAAAATACTGATAAATAAAGATAAAATAAACTCAGAAATAAATTAAACAAGTAAACAAAATAAATAAATATTAATTACATATAATTTAATTAATAAAACAGCAAAAATTGCAAACTAGTCTTGAAAATATGAAAAATAAATGCAATGAACTTTGGAAAATCTTTATGTACTTGTAAAAATATTTATAAAAAAGATAATAAAATAAACTAAAATGAATTCACAAATAAATATATAAATTTTAATTTAAATATAATTTAAATGAAGAAAATAGCAAAGAAAATAGAAACTAGGCTTTAAAAATAGAAAATAAATTCAATAAGCTTTGGAAAATTTTAAACATCACTTTAAAAATATTTAAATGGTAAAAATATATGTAACATAACATATAATACAATTTATAATAAGATATGACCAATAAAAATTATCTATATAATTTAAAATAAACAATATTGTTAAATAAAACGATTTACACCCAATTTTGTAAAAGCATAACTTTCACAGTATTATTCGGATTTCAACGAAACGAAAAGCATTGTTCTTAAAATTTTATTTACTTTCATAACAAAAGGTAAAATTAAAATTTCAAAACTTTTAAAATTTAAATTTAAAAGTCAAAGTTTGACCAGATTGACCAAAATTCACTTTTCTGGAAATATTCAATTTATGCATGATTGAAATTCAAATTCACATCAAAATCAACATTTGTATTTCAATTAACAAAAATAAATTCATTTTAATAAATAAAATAAAGTTTTTTTTTAAATTAGGAATTTAAATTAAAATAATTAAAATATACAATTACAATAATCAGAAAATACAGGGTTGTTACACTCTCTCCCACTCAAAACTTTTCGTCCCCGAAAAGGAATGAGGTAAGGGAAAGCGCAGAAAAAGATAGAATGAAATAGTATTAAGACAAGATGACAAGAAGATTAAAATCATACCTGATAACTATTGCTATAGGTAAGTTTAACAATGTGGAGATGATCTTTCCAAGGTCTTCCAAAATTCAAGAACACAAGCATGGAAAAAAATCTTTTAGAATCTGATTCACCGTTCCCGTTTGACCGACGGTCTGTGGATGGCAAGCAGTGCTTAGATTCAAAGATGAGTGCCAAAGATTATTAAAGATTTTAGAAAGATTTCTAAACAGACTGGTATATGCAATAGCCTCCCATTCTGTAGCAAGATAAGGGAAATTAGGACAACCAAAAGATAGTTTGAAAAACAAAATAAAATAATAAATTTAAAACCATAAAATTTCAACATAAACTGAAAATTAATTATACATAAGTCAAATAAATCTTAAGCATCTCAAATTTCATTATCTTATCATCCAATTATCTTAAATTAACAAATCCCTAAAATCATGTATTTGAAAAATCTTTTATTATACTCAAAATGTACCAAATAAAATTTAATTCTTCTTCACTACTAATTAAAATTAAATTTATTCCTCTCAATATATTTTATCACCTATGTTAAATATATTTACACTCATTGTAACTACCTTAAATTTATTCTTAGTTCCTTTATCATCATTTTATATTGTAAATTATTCCATTACACTTTTTCTTTATTTACCTCTGTTAATCCTTTTATAACAAAAATTTAAGTATATAACATTTATAATAACCACTCAAATTTTATTTATAAAATCTTTTTTTTATATTGTATATTATCCAATTACATATTCAACTTTTGAAAATTAAGGTAAGTTATATTGGAATGAAATTGTGTATTATACAAATAAAATTTCTAATTAAATTATTTCAAGCTTGAATATTAATCCAAATCTTGAAATTATACTTAGAAATTATCTTTGAAGAAAAAAATTTAGGAATTAAATTTTCGATAAATTCCAAACTATTTAGAGATCAATAAATGCTCATATACTATATATATATATATATCCATTCAAATTTAAATCATATATCAGCATATGTTATAAATCCATTCTTATTTTAGAAAATAAAATCAATTAAATTTTCCCAAAACAAAACTGTAGCAAGACTACAGAATGGTCTCTTCACTTCGAAACTCGAAAATGAACGTCGATGATGCTGCAGTCATCACCGAAATTATTTTCCAACGACAAAGAGAAGAGCACTAAATTTAAATTTAAAATTCTTTGGAAACAAATTTCTATTCAAAAATACTTTAAATAATATATCCTTTAAAACTTTAAACACAAAGTTTGAAATCCATCGGAAATTAAATTCTCAAATTCTTGTTTTACATTCATTTTAAATTTCCAAATAAATTTATAACCATGTTTTATAGTTCAATTAGATATATGAAACAATAGAAAATGATATATAAAATCAAATATTATTTCTTAACAACCAATTCAAATAAAATCCAGATAAAGATATATAATAAAGGTAGAAAATTTATTTCACAAAAATTTATTTCATTACTAAATTTTAAAAACATATTGTGTCAGTTTGCTCTGTTCAAGTGTTTTGGAAATCTTATCGATGGCGTTGATCAGACGAATCGATTAGAAACCCAAATCAACATCAACAACTCAAACAACACAATATATAAAACATTTTAAATATTAGTTTACAAATACACTTTAAGAATAATTTGAAGATAAGTTGGAAACAAAGATGAGATGATTAAATAACAGAATAGGGGATGGATGAATTTATATAAATCGCGGGCAAACTTAACCGGGTCAACCGTGACGAAAAGAATAAGATCGATGTGGATTTCTTGGGTAAATCGACATTCGATCTCAAGATGTAGAGTTCAAAGTTATAAGAGATACTAGCATCTAAACCGAGGATATAGAATCTCTGGTGAATCGATGTTGTTGTAAAGGGGTTTTCCCCCTTTACAAATAAATTTGAGGTTGGCGAGACCGCCGACTCATTATGAAGATCTTTCGAAGTGGAGTTATGAGATACTCCAGAAACAAAAGAAGATAAATAGTGAGGGACATGAATGGATTTTGGAACCACAGGGAATGTTCCAAAATTCAAAGGAATCGAGTCAAAAAGGAAGAGGTTTAAACTCGAATGAAAGTGATTCTGTAAATACAGTTACCCTATATACCGAGTTTTGCCTAGAGCTACCAAAGCTCTGATACCAACTGTAACAACCCGATATTTTCAACCATTCGCATCCGCACATGTCGGACTTGAATTGCTCAAAATACCACATTGTAAATAAAATTTGGCAAATCTCAGAATATACAGTAAATAAAATCACAGATCACAGGCACAGAGTATTTAATAATGCAGCGGAAGTAAAAGAAATAGTAGTTCATGAAGCCACTATATAAATATATCAGAGTTAAATAAAATACAACAGACTAAACAAAATACAACAGAATTCTTAAGATGATAACCAAGTACAAGCTGAATGGAACAACAGAACTGGAATAGATAAAACTAGATAAGCAGATAATCTCCAGCGATTCCAATCTCCAGAAAGTGGAATCCAAATCTGTGAATAACTCAGGCTGACCCGAGCGTAAATAAAAATACAAACACTCGAGTCAGGACAATATATACTTATATAATGTAAACCAACTCAAATGAACTGTAATAAGGTACAAGTAACTTAAAGGATGCCTGAGACCGCCCATCCTTTAAGGATCCGTTAAACTATTTACTATGTAGTAATATTTCGCTATTATAATAATGTCTACAGTAAAATAAACTTACTTTTAAATAGCGTTCCGGGCTACCCATATCACCCTTCACACATAATAGTCCCAGTAGTCCATCCAATATCATGCCATCTCCACTCCGGGTGACTGTCAGAGGATACCACACGGGCTACGGGAGAAAAACAAACTCGTAGTAAAGGCTCGGTATGCTAGGTGACACGGCACACAAGACAATGCCAGGGTAGATATACCAATTACGCACACGGGCTGGTGGTAACGCAGCAGCCACATACGCCCACCTCGGAACACACTCCCATATCAAAATCGGAGGATGGCCATCTAATCAATCACCAGTAAGAGTATAGTATCGAAGGAATGTTTCCGATAGGAGGAATGACCTCACTTGGCCCGAGATCGCTCCTGTTTTAGCCACCTTATGCCAACTCACGGGAGTTGGGTCCACGTAAATATACCTCAAGAACGTCGCCACCATCCTACTTCATTCTGGAATCTCCACCGCGTACACGGTTAGTCAAAGTGGTTTTCGGTATCGACAGAGAGTATGCCCATATCCGATCCCGGTCTCTTTGCCAACCAATCGTTATTATAACCAGTAGTTATAACTTTAAAACAATATTTTATATTTCAAAATAAAATATCATTTCAACCCAAATCTTTATCAAAATAAAGATTTAATCATTCCAAACCATTTCAATATATCATCATACCATATCTTCCAAATTCAAATATTTATCAAAATAAATATTAAATCATTTATAACCATTTAAATATATTAAATTATCCTACCCTTTCAAAACTTCCTTTCAAATCATTTTAATATATTAAAATTCATAACCTTTCAAAGCTTCATTTCCAAATTATCATATCTTTCAGAATTTCTTTTCAAATCATTTTAATATCGAAATATCATATCTTTCAAAACTTCATTTTTTTTTTCAAATCATTTAATGTCAAAATATCATATCTTTCAAAACTTCCTTTCAAATCATTATTCATTTTATTCAATTTAAAATACCAATTCAATTCACATTTCAAAACAGTTTATATTTCAAAAATCATTTTAAATCATTAAAATGAAGTTATTATATTTAATAATTAAAGTATTAAATTTCCAAAGTTTTCAACTTCCAAAGTTCATTTATTCACTTAAGTTTATCAAAACAGTGAAAATTCACTTTTCGCAGCAGTTAGAAAATGCTACGAAAATTTACATTCAAAACGGTTCAATTTAACAAAAGACAGCATTTTAAAAATGCTGTAATAGGGTTTACTTAAATTTCAAATAACTTAGTTAAATTCAACAATTATAGCACTTAAAAAGATTGCTATAATAGCCTTTAATTTAATTTAGCTTTTTAGTTCATTATCATCAACTACAGCATTTACAAATACTGTAATATCATTTACATTGCAATTAATAGCATTTCAAAAATACAGTTAATTAACTTCAAATATTCAATATAATTTCACAACCAATTATAATTTTATTTAAAACATTTTTTTTATAAAATCATACATTTTCACATTTATAAACAACATTTAATTATCCTTAAGTTCATGATTTTATAAAGTTAAATTTCCCATCAAAAATCAAGATTTAATAATAATTCACTTATTAAATTTCAACATTCAAATTTAAATTCATTGAATAAATTTCAACTTAACACTTAAGTTTAAATTTCAAAATATAACTTAATTTCAATTTTATTCACTTAACTTAAAATTCACTTTTAAGCCAAATTCACAAATTCCCATTTGGTTATATTTCAAAATTTCAACTTAAATAATCATCCCTTTCATTTTTTTAACTTTACTCAAAATCATTAATATATTATAAAATCATTTTAAATTCATTTTAAATTCAAATTATCATAAATTTATCATAATTTCATATTTAATTTAATTACCAATTATAATTAAATCAAAATTTCCAAAATAACTTACATTTAAATTTTGTAACTTTTCCATAATTTATTTAACCTATAAATTTCCAAAAAAATCAATAATACTTTACAAAAATCATTTTTAATTATTTTTTAAATCAAAATATTATAATATTTACATTTCAAACATATTTTTAAAAATTTTAGAAAAATATATTTTAACTACGGGTCTGTATATAATTTTCTAGCCTAGGTAAAGTGATACGGGTAATGGATCATTTCAACTCGTAATTTACAAAGAAAATCCAGGTTTTATCATTTCAAACCGGCAGTCCCAAGTAAATGAAATAAAATGAAAATCGCTCAGGCCTATCATTTCAGCCCATAACGATTTCCCCTATTCTAAAGTCCGTTCGGGTATGTATCATTTCAACCCATAGTGATTCTAATCTAAAGGGAACTTGCAGTGTGATAAACTGATAAAAATAACAGAACAACATAATATAACAGTAACAGATGTTATAATAGGTGTTTAAGCATGGGTGAACATCATATAATCATAATATAGCATATGTAACATGTTAATGCATTTTACAGATTCAAAAGGGGTCAATTTACTAGTTATATATGTACATATTGTCCGGTGAGGATAACTCACATGTTTGAGCTGGAGACACAACAACGAATGCACGAATGAGATCCTAACAAGAACGATAACACGACATAAAGATGAGTGGGAGAGCCAAAGTATCAATTCCCTTAGATACATTCAAAAAAACAAGTATAACAACACATAAGTTTCAACACAAAATACCATTAAACAATGATAGAATTGGATGCACAAACAAATCCAAAGTGTTTGCACTTGCTTTCTACCACCTATGCTTCAGCTCCAGATCTGAAATGGCATGGCTAAAGGCATGGTTTGGATCTGGTCTGGGTTCCTAAAGGTCGGCCTAGCATGGGAAAATGATGGAGCAAAGTATGGTAGAGAGATAGGTGCATGGAACTAACACTACAATGCAACTACCATGGATCCTATGCAACATATGGGTTCGGCCACAAGCTAGCATGGTGCGGCCATCACTGTAGTGGGCTATAGGATGGTGTGGCAGCGGGTTCCAGGTCATCCATGGATGGTGGAGGTGGAGTAGGTGGCGGCCAACGGGTGGTTGAAAGTGATGAAGGCATAGGTGATTGGCTATGGTGCATATAGGTGAAGTTTGTGTAGATATTGTTGGATTTGATCACATAGGAGCATGGCCAGTGGCTTAGGGCTGTAGAGGAGGTGGTGGAGGCTGGCTCAGGTGGTGGTGGTGGCAGCCATGGTGAAGGAGGAGCAAGGGGCTTAGCTACAAGGGTGAGAAAGCAAGTGAAAACAACATAAACAAGTAGAAAAGCAATGGAAAGGAAAAAGAATTTTACCAAACTCTTGGAGATGATGGAGGCTAAAATTTTCAGAGATGAGGAGGAAGAAATTTCGTGAAAAATGAAGAAGAAGAAAAATACGGCTGAAGATGGTATGAGGAACATCCCCAATTGAATGCATATGATGAAATTGAAAAGGCAGGGAGGTGAAAAGTCAAAGGTAAATGAAAGGTTTTAAACTCTTCATATTTCTCTAATTCTTTTTGTAATTTTAAATACATTTAAAATACTGATAAATAAAGATAAAATAAACTCAGAAATAAATTAAACAAGTAAACAAAATAAATAAATATTAATTACATATAATTTAATTAATAAAACAGCAAAAATTGCAAACTAGTCTTGAAAATATGAAAAATAAATGCAATGAACTTTGGAAAATCTTTATGTACTTGTAAAAATATTTATAATAAAGATAATAACATAAACTAAAATGCATTCACAAATAAATATATAAATTTTAATTTAAATATAATTTAAATGAAGAAAATAGCAAAGAAAATAGAAACTAGGCTTTAAAAATAGAAAATAAATTCAATAAGCTTTGGAAAATTTCAAACATCACTTTAAAAATATTTAAATGGTAAAAATATATGTAACATAACATATAATAAAATTTATAATAAGATATGACCAATAAAAATTATCTATATAATTTAAAATAAACAATATTGTTAAATAAAACAATTTACACCCAATTTTGTAAAAGCATAACTTTCACAGTATTATTCGGATTTCAACGAAACGAAAAGCATTGTTCTTAAAATTTTATTTACTTTCATAACAAAAGGCAAAATTAAAATTTTAAAACTTTTAAAATTTAAATTTAAAAGTCAAAGTTTGACCAGATTGACCAAAATTCACTTTTTTGGAAATATTCAATTTATGCATGATTGAAATTCAAATTCACATCAAAATCAACATTTGTATTTCAATTAACAAAAATATATTCATTTTAATAAATAAAATAAAGTTTTTTTTTAAATTAGGAATTTAAATTAAAATAATTAAAATATACAATTACAATAATCAGAAAATACAGGGTTGTTATACCCACGCTAGCCAAGAACATTACGGTGAATGCTGTCGACTAGCACAGAGAATAAGGCTGTTGAGGAGCGACCATCCGTGTAATTGCTTTGTGCGAGCATCGATATGTCAGATAGTATAACATGCAATACTTTATCAAGATGAAATCCGACATAACGACACAAACTCAAAGCTACTACACAGTGGCTATAAAATCTTCGGAAACAGATACAGAAATAAACATAACATAAATCAGTCACAGATAATTCATATCACAAAGGCGGAAGAAGATATGAATATATAATTAACACATGGAAGTGTATATCAGAGTAGTGGTCAAAAAGATCCACAATAATACACAAGAATAGCAACACGTGCTATACAAAAGAATACATCTATGAGTCAATATCTCAAGAGTATACAACAAAAACTACTAATCTAAGTAGTAAGCAAAAGGTAAGATTAATGGATCCCTGGAGAGAAGTCAAGCAGAAGCACCTGTAACATCTCGGTCTGACCCGAGTATTATTTAATAAGAAAATAATAAATGGATCAGTCTAACTATAAATATCAGATGAAACGATATAGAATAAGAGATATGACTAGGCACATAATAATCACAATGCCAAGCTGTGATATATTTAAGCAGTTGAAAATCATCAAGGGATTATTCAATGTCACAAAATCTACACAAGAATCAAAGAAATGTCATACTCCTCATTTCGTTCACCAAACCACAATAAATGACATATTATATCAATGCCAATCACAAAAGTCAATGACGCACAAACTCACCAATACACAAATATCGATATAGCTTATCGATGGAAATCACGAAAATTGGTGAAACACAAATTCTAGAAATCATCTCAAGAAATCCAAAAATCACAAAAGTCAATGACGCACAAATTCACCAATACACAAATATCGATATAGCTTATCGATGGAAATCACGAAAATTGGTGAAACACAAATTCTAGAAATCATCTCAAGAAATCCAAGAATCACAAAGAGGGGGGGAGGCCAATCACAAACGGGAGCATAAAGCTCGCCAACACGTGTATCACAAACGGAACGCTAATTCCATGGTTGCTAACCATCACAAATTGAGCCGAAGCTCCACAAACGGCCCGAAGACCATGGGTTTCTACCCTACCAATTTGAGTCGAAACTCCACAAAACGGGGTTTAGTCTCCCTCGCAGACAAAGAGACATCGCACATTGCTAGTCTAAATCACAAAGATGATCGTCATGATCAACGAGAAGTGTCAATTACACTAAGCTAGTAAATATATGAGTTTAGCTTCATGTCCCATAACCACTTGGTCAACTTAAATATTTACGAACAAACTGTAGATCTCCACTATAAAATTGTCACAAGGGATTCAATCGAACAAGTCCAAGAATTAACCGACGAAGTGAACGCAAGTGTTTCATACCACTTGTTTTACTAAGTCGTTTAATTAGATTTATCATACGAGTGAGGTAAAGGTTTATATTTACTAATAGATTGGAAAACGGTTTTAAAAACGAATTTGGTATTAAAATAGTATTGAAATCGTTTGAGGAAAGAATTTTGATATTTACTACTAGTATAGAAAACCTTTATATTTTTAAAGTGACAAAACACAAAGAAGATTGTAGGAACAATCAATCACTAAAATTCACATACGAAGATGTGAATAAAAATCCAATGAAACCGATAAAGAATCCATCAAAATGGATATTCAAAAATCCCTAAAAAGGAGTCATCAAAGTCATAACAAATGATAACAATACATAGGAAACAACACGAATCGATTGAAGTTGGAAATTCAAACAACTAGGCGAAATAGGCAAAAATGAAGCAGGTCGGTCGGCCGGCTACAGAGCTCGGTCGACCGGACCCT
Organism: Allium cepa; assembly: GCA_030765085.1. Classification (NCBI taxonomy): domain Eukaryota; kingdom Viridiplantae; phylum Streptophyta; class Magnoliopsida; order Asparagales; family Amaryllidaceae; genus Allium; species Allium cepa. The sequence goes on from CM060931.1 coordinate 316,443,278, forward strand.
GTTCTCAAAATTCCTCGGGAAGCAGGTCGGTCGGCCGAACACTGTACTCGGTCGACCGAACCTTAAACAAGGGAGTGCTTATGCACTTGGCAGCAGGTCGGTCGGCCGGCTACAGAGCTCGGTCGACTGGACCTGTTGCCAGTCCCCTCCTAGTCCATCCAATTGAGTTCCAACCTCCAGCAAATTGCATTCTCTCGAGCAACGGCACTAAGGGATCATGCCAATCAACTAACCGGCCCTATATGCTCCTCGATGCATCACCAAACACTTGTTCAAACATCAAAGTTATGATTTTTAAAGGATTGAACCCAAAACACTAAAAATTGGAATGTTCACCAAATCAATCCAAACCAAAAGAAAATGCACACGAATAAGTGTTAGGAATTCATACATAAGAATCGAAGATAATTATAAGCATAGATGTGAGATAAAAATCTCACCTTTTTACAAAATCAAACAAGAAGAAGCTTGAAAGCAAATGGAGAATCAACCTCTCTTCAACACAACCCAAATGAGCTTGAATCTATGCTCAAAACAAGAACATTCCCAAAATTAGGTTTAGGAATTTCTAAAATTGGTAAGAGAATAAGTTGGAGAAGAAGAAGAGAAGCTTACTAATGGGTTCTCTTGAATTTGGAGCTAGGAATTTGAGGTTGCAAGAGAAACTAGGGTTTTGGAGTTTTGATTTTCAATCTCTCCCACCATTATTGCCTTAGAACTGAAAAGAGAAGAAAATGAGGGTGAATGGGGGAAGAGTGGCTCAGTTTTGAGTATAAGTTAAACATAGGGCTGAACCCAAACCCAAACCCAAAGTGAAAAGTAGCAAAAATCAACTTTCTCCAAACATATCGAAGCTTATACTCAAAAAGGTCGCAAACGGCATTTTAAACTCAATGGGAGTGGTCCCGAGTCCTAATTCGACCGTATGCAAAAAGTAGCTTTTCGGACTAAATTCCGAGTATTGATAAAATATTTAAATAAAATATTTAAATATAAAATCGATAAATATGCGGGTTGTTACAGGCTCCCCTCCTTAAAGAAATTGCGTCCTCGCAATATACGAGAAGAAGACATGTAGTAACAACCATAAAAGCATATTCAACACAAAAGAAATTTGAAATAAGAAGTTTACCTCAAAGAGCACGAGAAAGTAAGTCCGGATGTGTTCGCTCGATGTACTCTCTAGATTCCCAAGAACAATCCTTAGGATTTGAAGACCATTGAACTTTAACAAGCGGAACATCTTTATTTCGAAGTCGTTTGACCTCCGAAGCAATGATACGAATAGGATGTTGCTCATAAGTTAAATTAGGCAAAACTTCAATCTCTTCCACAACACCGGGCTCAAGAATAGAATCAGAATCTCGAAGACATTTCCGAAGTTGAGAAATGTGAAACACGTCATGGATAGCAGAAAATTGAGCCGGTAATAAAAGGCGATAAGCCATGGAACCAATACGTTTAGTGATAGGAAATGGCCCAATATATCGAGGCGCTAACTTTCCCGATCGACTGAAACGTACAACACCTTTCATAGGTGAAACACGAATGAACACAAGATCTCCCACAGAAAATTCTAACTTCCTTCTTCGGTTATCGGCATAGGATTTTTGTCTACTCTGGGCTTCTTTCATCATATGACGAATAAGATCAATCTTTTCTGTGGAATGCCGAATAAAATCTGGACCTAAAACTAGTTTCTCACCGGCCTCAAGCCAACAAGAAGGAGATCGGCATGGCCTTCCATAAAGTGCCTCAAAAGGTGTCATACCAATACTAGATTGGAAGCTATTATTATATGAGAATTCAACAAGTGAAATATGATCTTCCCAACTTCCACCAAAATCAAGCACACAAGAACGAAGAAGATCTTCAAGAGTTTGATTCACACGCTCAGTTTGTCCATCGGACTGAGGATGATAAGCGGTGCTAAAATTAAGCTTCGTTCCCAAAGCTTTTTGAAGACTCTTCCAAAATCCACTAGTAAACAATGGATCACGGTCGCTAACAATAGAAGTAGGAACTCCATGCAATTTAACAATCTCTTTAACAAAGAGCTTGGCCAAAAGAGGAACGGTTCGGTTAGACCGAACGAGAATAAAATGGGTAGATTTAGTAAGCCTATCAACAATCACCCATAAGCTATCATGACCCGAACGAGAACGGGGAAGGCCATCTATAAAATCCATGGAAATATTGTCCCACTTCCAAATTGGAATTTCTAAAGGTTGCAATAACCCACCGGGCCTTTGATGCTCGGCCTTAACGAGTTGGCAAGTCATGCAACGCTTAATGAAGTTAGCGATGTCAAGTTTCATTCCCTCCCAATAATAAAGTCGCTTCATATCCGCGTACATTTTACTACTACCGGGATGAATGGTAAATTTAGAATGATGGGAATCTTCTAAAATATCTTTACGAAGATCACCAATACTTGGTACGATAAGTCTACCAAATTTTCGAATGCCGCCATGAGAATCGATATCAAAGTCTTTCAAACTTTCAATATCAATCTTACCCTTAATATTTTGGCCAAGAAGAGCCAATTCGGGATCTAGCCTTTGAGCTTCAAGAATGCGGTCTAAAAGAGAAGGATGAGCCTCAAGGCTACATGAAACAAATGATGAGCATAAATCGGATACGCGGTCTCGAATCTCACAAGTGGATAAGATCTCGAGATCGTTCCATTCGGATATCATCATAGAAACAACAGCTTGTTGTTTACGGCTAAGAGCATCGGCGACACGATTACCCTTACCGGGAGTATAAAGAATATCAAGATCATATGGTGCAAGAAATTCGAGCCAACGTTGTTGACGCAAATTAAATTCCTTTTGAGAGAATAAATACTTCAAGGACTTATGATCGGTATAAAGAACAAATTTCTTTCCTAAAAGATAGTGACGCCAAATACGAAGGGCGAAAACAATAGCCGCGAGCTCTAAATCATAAGTGGCATATCTGGTCTCAGCAGGCTTCAATTGCCTAGAAGCATAAGCAATAACACGTTCTCTTTGCATAAGAATGACACCCAAACCAATGCGACTAGCATCGGTATAAACAACAAAATCTTGATTCCCCTCAGGAATAACGAGAATAGGAGCATCAGAAAGAAGTTCTTTTAATTTCTGAAAAGAAGCTTCACATTTGTCCGACCAAATGTATTTAATACCTTTCTTCGTTAAGCTAGTGAGAGGCACGACAATCTTAGAAAAGTCTTTAATAAAACGACGGTAATAGCCCGCCAATCCAAGGAAACTACAAATCTCTGTCACACTCTCCGGTCTCTTCCAATCTTGAATCGCTTCAATCTTTGAAGGATCCACGGAAATTCCGGATTCGGAAATAATATGACCGAGAAACTTCACACGAGATTGCTAAAAATGGCATTTAGAAAATTTCGCTTTCAAACGATTACTCCTGAGAGTTTCCAACACAATCCGAAGATGCTTCTCATGCTCCTCCTCGGTTTTAGAATACATAAAAATATCATCAATAAAGATGAGGACAAACCGGTCGAGGAAGTCTTTGAAAACTCTATTCATAAGGTCAACGAAATAAGCCGGGGCATTCGTTAGACCGAATGGCATAACAAGCCATTCATAAGATCCATAACGAGTACGAAACGATGTCAAAGGAATGCTATCCTCTGCAATACGAAGCTGATGAAATCCAGTAGCTAAGTCTAATTGTGAAAAGACTCTAGCACCAATAAGTTGATCGAATAGATCATCAATCCGAGGTAAAGGATATTTATTTTTGATAGTAAGATCATTAAGCTTGCGGTAGTCAACGCAAAGCCTAAGTGTACCATTAGATTTATTCACGAAAATAGCCGAAGCTCCCCAAGGCGAGGAACTAGAGCGAATAAATTGCTTCGTCTCCGATTCAGATAATTGTTTACGCATCTCCTCGTTTTCTTTATTGGACATACGATACGGAGGGCGAGTGATAGGTTGGTCTCCAGGAATAAGATTAATCATGAACTCAATTGCTCGCTTAGGTGGTAATCCTAAAACGGGCTCGAATATGTCGGAAAATTCACAAACGACATGAATAAGAGAAATAATATCACCCTCATCGTCATCATCGTCATCACGAGGATTTAAGGAATTTAAAGATGCAACCAAACTGGAATCTGAATCTTTAAGATTAATAGAAATCTGCTTAACAGATTGAGGATGTCGAAGATGAATAGTCCGCTCAGGACATAGGATATGGGCTTCATAACGGTTAAGCCAATCCATTCCCAAAATCATTCCAAAGCCTAAATAACGAATGACATGCAAATCGGCTCGGAAAGAAAAATCACACAAAATAATCTCGACATCTTTACACAATAAACTGATTGTCGTGGATCCACCAACCGGATTCACAATTCTCAAAGAAGTCATTAAACACAAAACATCTAAAGAAAAAGTATCAACAAGTTCTTTCGATACAAAAGAATGGGACGCACCCGTATCAAAAAGAACTCGAATAGGATGATCACGAAATAAAATAATTCCATCCAGAATAGAATGAGAAATACCTTGGCCACGAGATGTGTTGCCAGGGGCTTGAGCAACATTTAACTTTCCCTCCTTCTTGCCCTGAAGCTTGGGGTATGAAGATATAACATGACCGGGAACTTTGCAGTAGTGACAAGAGAGAGACTTTGGACACTTGTTCGCATAATGGTCATTTGAACCACAATTATAGCATTCCCCACGACCAAAGGAAGAAGTCTTTGCCACAGAGATTGCTTGCTTCCCTTTCTTATTGGGATAAGGGCCTTTGAATTTGTTTGGCCTTTTCTTGTTGTTAAAGTTTGATTTGGAACCCACCACTTCAACATCATTCTCCTTATCCGCCTCTTCAAGACGAAGAGCGATATCAATGCGTTGGTCGAAAGAAACTTCTAATTTTAGAAGTAATGGCTTCTTGAGATTTTTGTTTAAGCCATAGACGAACCTCTGAATTTTCTTCAATGGGGTGTTGATGTATTCAACCCCATATTTGGAGAGAGATTCAAAAGACGCGACATAATCTGCCACGGAAGATTCACCTTGAACAAGGTCTATAAAACGGCGAGCCAAAGTCACCTTCTCAGCTTCTGGTACGAATTTCAACTCGAAGCGTTCCCGGAATTGCTCCCAGGTGAGATCCGCTTCATTAATCTCAGAAATAAGAAGCTCGTACCAGTCCAATGCTCTTTCTCGGAGCATACTAGAGGCCACCTGAACTCGGTGAAGGTCAATAAGATTCACGCGAGAAAAGATTCGATCGCATGACCTTAGCCAAGCCTGTACTTCAATAATAGTTTCGGAACCTTTGAATGGCTCCCCACCCAAATTAGTGTAATCGCTACACAAGCGTGCAAATCCCGACTTTAGGTGAGTAGATTCCGGGTTAGCTCCAGCTGCTTGAGCATTTGCCACTAAATCAAGAAGATGTTGAGAAGTCATAAAAACTCCATCCTGGGGTGGAGTGCTAGATGGCACGGCTCTGGGGCGGCCTGGTCTAGACATTTCTCTTCCTTTAGAAAGAAAGAAGAACAAGAAAACGTTATTCACCAAATTGAATATCAACCAATCTTGATAGATAAACAAGGAATCATAAGGAAAATAGGATGAATCGGTACGAAGACTCGAATTAAATCCTAAAGCACGACTCCTAAGATGGACTTAGTACGATGATCCTTGTTATAATATTTCATATTGTTCCGAAGTTTGGCTCTGATACCAAGCTGTGACGCCCCACCTCTATACCCACGCTAACCAAGAACATTACGGTGAATGCTGTCCACTAGCATGGAGAATAAGGCTGTTGAGGAGCGACCATCCGTGTAATTGCTTTGTGCGATCATCGATATGTCAGATAGTATAACATGCAATACTTTATCCAGAGGAAATCCGACATACCGACACAAACTCAAAGCTACTACACAGTGGCTATAATATCTTTGGAAACAGATACAGAAATAAACATAACATAAATCAGTCATAGATAATTCATATCACAAAGGCGGAAGAAGATATGAATATATAATTAACACATGGGAGTGTATATCAGAGTAGTGGTCAAAAAAATCCACAATAATACACAAGAATAGCAACACGTGCTATACAAAAGAATACATCTATGAGTCAATATCTCAAGAGTATACAACAAAAACTACTAATCTAAGTAGTAAGCAAAAGGTCATAGTAATGGATTCTTGGAGAGAAGTCAAGCAGAAGCACCTGTAACATCTCGGTCTGACCCGAGTATTATTTAATAAGAAAATAATAAACGGATCAGTCTAACTATAAATATCAGATGAAACGATATAGAATAAGAGATATGACTAAGCACATAATAATCACAATGCCAAGCTGTGATATATTTAAGCAGTTGAAAATCATCAAGGGATTATTCAATTTCACAAAATCTACACAAGAATCAAAGAAATGTCATACTCCTCATTTCATTCACCAAACCACAATAAATGACATATTATATCAATGCCAATCACAAAAGTCAATGACGCACAAACTCACCAATACACAAATGTCGATATAGCTTATCTATGGAAATCACGAAAATTGGTGAAACACAAATTCTAGAAATCATCTCAAGAAATCCAGAAATCACAAAAGTCAATGATGCACAAATTCACCAATACACAAATATCGATATAGCTTATCGATGGAAATCACGAAAATTGGTGAAACACAAATTCTAGAAATCATCTCAAGAAATCCAGAAATCACAAAGAAGGGGGGAGGCCTATCACAAATGGGAGCATAAAGCTCGCCAACACGTGTATCACAAACGGAACGCTAATTCCATGGTTGCTAACCATCACAAATTGAGCCGAAGCTCCACAAACGGCCCGAAGACCATGGGTTGCTACCCCACCAATTTGAGTCGAAACTCCACAAAACGGGGTTTAGTCTCCCTCGCAGACAAAGAGACATCGCACATTGCTAGTCTAAATCACAAAGATGATCGTCATGATCAACGAGAAGTGTCAATTACACTAAGCTAGTAAATATATGAGTTTAGCTTCATGTCCCATAACCACTTGCTTAACTTAAATATTTACGAACAAACTGTAGATCTCCACTATAAAATTGTCATAAGGGATTCAATCGAACAAGTCCAAGAATTAACCGACAAAGTGAACACAAGCGTTTCATACCACTTGTTTTACTAAGTCGTTTAATTAGATTTCTCATACGAGTGAGGTAAAGGTTTATATATACTAATAGATTGGAAAACGGTTTTATAAACGAATTTGGTATTAAAATAGTATTGAAATCGTTTGAGGAAAGAGTTTTGATATTTACTACTAGTATAGAAAACCTTTATATTTTTAAAGTGACAAAACACAAAGAAGATTGTAGGAACAATCAATCACTAAAATTCACATACGAAGATGTGAATAAAAATCCAACGAAACCGATAAAGAATCCATCAAAATGGATATTCAAAAATCCCTAAAAAGGAGTCATCAAAGTCATAACAAATGATAACAACACATAGGAAACAACACGAATCGATTGAAGTTGGAAATTCAAACAACTAGGCGAAATAGGAAAAAATGCAGCAGGTCGGTCGGCCGGCTACAGAGCTCGGTCGACCGGACCCTGTTCTCAAAATTCCTCGGGAAGCAGGTCGGTCGGCCGAACACTGTACTCGGTCGACCGAACCTTAAACAGGGGAGTGCTTATGCACTTGGCAGCAGGTCGGTCGGCCGGCTACAGAGCTCGGTCGACCGGACCTGTTGCCAGTCCCCTCCCAGTCCATCCAATTGAGGTCCAACCTCCACCAAATTGCATTCTCTCGAGCAACGACACTAAGGGATCATGCCAATCAACTACCCGGTCCTATATGCTCCTCGATGCATCACCAAACACTTGTTCAAACATCAAAGTTATGATTTTTAAAGGATTGAACCCAAAACACTAAAAATTGGAATATTCGCCAAATCAATCCAAACCAAAATCAAATGCACACGAATAAGTGTTAGGAATTCATACCTAACAATCGAAGATAATTATAAGCATAGATGTGAGATAAAAATCTCACCTTTTTACAAAATCAAACAAGAAGAAGCTTGAAAGCAAATGGAGAATCAACCTCTCTTCAACACAACCCAAATGAGCTTGAATCTATGCTCAAAACAAGAACATTCCCAAAATTAGGTTTAGGAATTTCTGAAATTGGTAAGAGAATAAGTTGGAGAAGAAGAAGAGAAGCTTACTAATGGGTTCTCTTGAATTTGGAGCTAGGAATTTGAGGTTGCAAGAGGAACTAGGGTTTTGGAGTTTTGATTTTCAATCTCTCCCACCATTATTGCCTTAGAACTGAAAAGAGAAGAAAATGAGGGTGAATGGGGGAAGAGTGGCTCAGTTTTGAGTATAAGTTAAACATAGGGCTGAACCCAAACCCAAAGTGAAAAGTAGCAAAAATCAACTTTCTCCAAACATATCGAAGCTTATACTCAAAAGGGTCGCAAACGGCATTTTAAACTCAATGGGAGTGGTCCCGAGTCCTAATTCGACCGTATGCAAAAAGTAGCTTTTCGGACTAAACTCCGAGTATTGATAAAATATTTAAATAAAATATTTAAATATAAAATCGATAAATATGCGGGTTGTTACAAAACTGCAGCCCACTTTGAATCCAAGGTCAAACGGCAACGAGACTACAGTCACCATATGGACACAAGGGCAAAGGTACAAAAGATTAAATGAATCAGAGGGAGTCTAGAAAGTAATGCTGCAATAAAATAAAAACAACTCAAAAATCCTCAAATTCAACAAGACAGTAAGCATCAGTGCACGAAGGCAATGACACGTACGTATACATGAACCAGCAGAAGCGATTGAAGTGCAACAGTGGAACGACAAGGCACAAAGGCTACAAGTATGACTTTGAACAAAGCAAGGCTACAGAGCTCGAGCTTATGCAAAGTCAACATCACCGCATAAATTCAAGAAGGCACCAAGCAAATGGAACCAAACCCAAGTTACAGTATTATTAAAACATGGACAGTGGAGTACATAGGTACATGAAGTCCAACAGATTAACTACAAAGGACAACAAGTATGAAGTGCACAACAGGCTGAAGCCAAAGCACAACAATAGCATACATATATTTACTTATATGTAGATGAACAGATGTGACAACAATGTCACAATATCAAAGAAAATAATGTCACAGTAACCAAGTATGTCACAGTAACTTAAAGAATATAATTTACAGTTGCATCAGTTCACAACCACAAGTATGCAGTAACTAATGTGATCAAAGAAGCATAACTCATACAAGCTTGTTATCATGTAAAAGATTTATATGCTTAAATTTTAAAATGTTACTCACTGCAATAAAATAAAACTGCAAAGCCAAACATTAAACAAAAATGTAAAGGTCATTATGTTTTCATTTCAATTTTGTATGAAAGTCATGCATTATACATATAATGTGTGACATAAAATTTCTTGCGTGTATATACAGATAGTGCCAAGCCTTTTTAAGTCTTTCAACTCCAATGTGTACTTATATGTTGTATCACAAGAAAGTGTTGAGACAGCAGCGTATTACCTAGATTTTTTTTTCTTTTGAACTTTCAAAACTCAAGCATGTCAAAATTTTAAAACTCAAACATGTCAGGATACGAGAATGCACAGTTAACTTGAATGAAGACATGAGTGCTAAACTGGAATGCACACGATGTCAAAATAAATGCCAAAGTGAACAAGATCAGGGTGAAGGACGAAGTCAATATTAATTCATGGAATCACATAAACAAGTTAATGCCTATATAGCTGCAAGTAACTCAACAATTCATAATGCAGTAAGGTATGCAACCCAGTGTCGACAACAGTGCAACAGGTCAAGCAATGATGCAGACCAAAGGGCAAGACTCAAGTATATGGATGCATAGTGCAAACAAAATGCACAAATATAATTTACATATTAGATGATTAACTACTCGAAGATAAAAATCAAAATAGTTCAAGCGATCGAAGTCGACTAAATATCAAAAATGTCAAAAATCCCAAAATGGTCAAAGTTTATTTACAGCATCAAGTTAGGACCCTAGTAACCAGATCGACAAAGTCAAAGCAAGTTAAATATATATATATATATATATACACATATATATATATATGCAGTTCAAAATCATAGAGTATATACGAAAAATGACCGAATTCGAAAAGGTCAGAAATTATCAACAATTAATAAAATCGAACTAAATCAGAAATCACGAAATCTCAAGTTCATAATCGCTAGAGTTCTTGAATTAGATGTGAGTGAGGGGGATTACTCACTTTTCACCGAAGCGGTCGCGAAATTTGAAGCCGAAGCCCTAATTTTCGAAAAGCCCTCATTTGAAAGCGAAGATGGGGACGAACGATTTCAAGCCGCCATTATTTTCTTCGTTTATTTTTTTTTCGTATGATTTGAAATGGAGGAAAAGGGGGTATAGGATATAAAAGAGAAGGGGAAGGAGATGTCGGCCATGCTTTGAAATGGGGAATGTGCCTGAATTTGGGCGTGGTTGAAGGCATGAGTGATGGCGTGTTTTTAGCTGATAAGTAAGGCAGTGTACTACTTTTTTATTTATTTTATATATTATTATTATTATATTTTTTTCATTTTTAAATTCAATTTGTTTTGTGTATATTTTCTTTACTTTGTTTTGTAAATTTTGTTGTTTGAATTTTTAACTATGTGTGTTTCTTTATTTATTTTGTATTGATTAAAATTTTATTCCTTTTTATTTTAAAGAAAAGAAAAATATTATTTAAAACTAACCATCCTTTATTAATTTAAATAAATAATAATTCTTGTATCCAAATTATTTTTTCTAAGTCATTAGTTCGAATTTTAAATACAAATTTAACGTTCAATTTCAAACCCCAAAGTCAAACTCAAATTTTATTCAACTTTAAATAAATTAAATTCTAAAATTTAATCGCCAATTTCATAGTTATATTGGGAATTCAAACTAAACCATCATTCAAATATTTAAAATTAATTAAATATTTTCAATTTAAATTGTTCAAAATTCAGGGTTGTTACAATCTTCCCTCCTTAAAATAATTTCGTCCCGAAATTATAAGTTAGGAAAAATGATTGTTAAAATCTCACCGATATTTATACCCTACACAATTTTTTACCAAGTTCGAATCTTATAAATAAATATAGGATTCATTCCATTTATTTTATCTCCCTAGCTTTGTTCATTGATTTCTCTAATCAAGACACAAAAGTCTTTTACCAAAATTTTCAACTTACAAAACTTAGATTTTAAACTTGAAATTCTTCATGCTAAAGATTTGCATATCATATAATTTTTTTCAAAGCAGTGGACTTTCAAGATATTTCAAAGATCTTCTTCCTTAATTCACTAGGTTGGAATTATGTAATTCTAATTTCAGACTATTGATTTGCTATCTAAAGTTTTGAAAATACTTGCTAACTCGAAGTTTAACAAGTCCATCGCCGTTCTTACAGACATTAGGCATACGCTGGCCAGACGCAAGACTAAAAATCTCCAAGTACTAAATATACTTGCTTCAACTCCCAGTGAAAATACTTTTAAAAATTCTTTTAAAAATGGATATGGAAAGCACGTTCCCCCATGGATCACAGTATACCCGGCGGTTACGCTACTATCCCAGTAGAAACGCTTGTAACTGTAGATTTCACATCTCTCTTGAATTTCGCCATGGTTGTTGCCATAGATCGCGGTTCACACGGCGGTTACGCTACTATCCCAGTAGAATCGCTCATGACCGTAGGCATCTCGCCCCTCAAATTACGCTTTGGCCTCTAGATCGCAGTTTACGCGGCGGTTGTGCTACTATCCCAGTAGAATCGCTTGTAACTGTAGGCATCACGCCCCACGAATTACGCCAGCATCAATTCACATAATCCCAACACGATGATCCATCGTGGGGGATTCCAGTCCCAATGGATATTCCACTAGTGGAAATTCTACGTATCTACGATTTCCAATGGACACTCACTCCGAGTTCCAATCACCTTCACAAATTATAAATGGAAGGTACATTTCCATATCCTCAGTTTAGAAAACATATGTCATATACATATAGTACTTCATTTCACATTTCGTACATATCATACCTATGTAAACTTGCATAGGATTTTCATAATAATGACTTTCCAAACTGATAGTTTTCGAATTATTACATTCACATATATAAATTACGAAAACTCAATTCACATTCATAACAAATAGAGGATTCCAAAATTTTTCCATCTCGTTTAAAATTTTCCTCTAAATCGATTTGAAAATTTAAGGTTATCTCAAACCCAATTCACATTCATAATCCAATTCATTATCGACTTCACATTCGATTTGGATTTCACGTTACATCGTCAATTCTTAATACATAATTGATGTCTACAGATATATAACCTCTAAGCTCGTACGTCTCAGAGAAGCGTGTTAAGCTAAAAGAATAAATTCTCCGCCACCAACAGATATATATTTAATAGAGATCAATTTCTATGTCATCAATTCACCATGTTAGACGTACAATCCCAATCGACTATCCAAAATTCAAAGCTCAACTTATATTGTTTTTGATGTCGAAGTTAAACTCAATTTAACTCAAGATTCAATCTTTTTTTTTTTTGAAAAAATTCAACTTGAACTGATCGTTCAAATTTCCCAAAAAATATCTTTACAAGACATGTATAATTTTCCACACTTAACCATTTGAAACAAATTTCAAATATTCATTTTTTCGATTTATCTTTAAAAGATCAAATTTCAAACTTTTCATTTCATATCGGAAAACATTTCCATACTTATTTAATAATAAGTAACTCAAAAATTCATTTATTTTCAACTCTTGGAAAATATTCAATATACTTGAATCAAAATTAAGTATATATTCCATTCTTTAAGGAAAGCATTCTTTTAAACACATTTATTTGAGTGAAAATGAATGTTACGTAAAACATCTTTACGACAACTCAAAATCTCTAGTATAGGGATTCGAATTTTAAGATAGATAAATAAATCCCAATACTATATAAACATTTCCTTTCGGAAACCATTTACTATAACAACAGTGTTATAGTCCACCATTTCCTTCTTTCTCGAAAACGCCAATTTCAACAATGAATGTTGAAATATATGGTTTCGATAGTTAATACATTTTAAAACATCTTTAAAACCATTAACTTCATTTCATAATATCACTTCCCTAAAACATATCCGTTTTCTTCAATAATATATTCACTGTCCAAAATCGTGAATATACTTATTTATTCAATTCAGTGTTTCTACACATTTATTTAAAAGATTATCCACTTTCCAAAATCGTGGATAAAACTACCAACCAACTTTTACTATCACAATATTTAACTTAAAGGATAATTCGCTGTCCAAAATCACGAATATATCTCCTTTAATAACTTCTATTTTTCATTTATCAAATTGAATTGGTTTTGAATTTATAAACAATCTTTACAAATTCCATTTCTATTTATAAAATTTCAATTTATAAATCTCCTTTATTAATTCAATTCAATTTATATAACTCAGTTATATATCAAAAGTCCATTTATAAGTTAAGTACTTATAATCCATTTATTTACTAAATCGTTCTTCAAAACATTTGAAATCAATTTTCAAAAGAATTCAGAATCAAATTCCCAAGTTATAGTTTAATGATCCTCTTGGCTATAACTAAATTGATATGTCATTTTATTTCCCAATTATTGTTTTGGAGATATTCAAAATATTCGATTCAAACCAATTCATTAATTCACTTCACTTATATTTTATTTTTCATAAATCTCAACAATTCGATAATGGATTTTTCAAATGATCGAAACTCGAATCTAAGGAGACTTTACCGAAAAGAAACTATCGCAAACTTAAATTTAGAGAGGGAAATTTCCGAAAAAATTTTAATTTTCAAAATACCTTTTATTTTTCAAAGAAAACAATTTCATACTTCTTTAAATTTGAAAAACACTTTTCTTTAAAGTGATTCTAGTAACTATTCATATTAAACATCATAAACTGAGCTTTGTATAAACCAAAGCTCTGATACCACTTTTGTAACGACCCGCCATTCTGGCCGCCCCTAGTCGGTAATTAAACCAACTAGAAACGTTCAAAATGACGGATTGTTATTCAGTTTATAAAGTTTAAACAGAATCAGCCACAGAAACACAGAATAATTATATTTCACATAAATGAATTTTTGTACATATGTCAGAGTTTGTACAACGCATTAAATTTTTATACAGCGGAATATATCTTTTACAAGTATAATTTTTTTTTCGAAAAGCTAAAGTGAAGCAATTTCCCCAACTCTCTCTAACTTCGCGGCCTGAAAATCTTCAAGCTGTAAAATACTTGGTCTGACCCGAGTATTACATTCAAAAGAAGATAATACACAAGTCAGTCTAATTCAAACTCAGTTATTAGTGCATAGAGGCAATAATAATCAAACAACAATTAGACGACAGTCAAATATAAATTTACCTATCCGATCCTTTAACAAGAAATCGGATAACGGTAAATATAACACTTAACAGTGTTAAACCATAAAACAGTAGATTCAGATTATCAATGAAGATAGATGAATGTTAACTCCATCTCAGCCATGACTCACCGATCTAGCACATCAAACAGTTAGCGACCCAGCGTTCTGCCGACCTAAGGCACGAAGGGATGCCGACCTAGTATCTTAGCATGGAAGACCGACCTAACTGCATAAGGCTTAAGAGGGATATCGACCTAAGGGGCTTGAGAAGCATGCCGACTTAAGGCCTTAAAGAAAGTTCCGACCTAACGTCTTGAAATGACGCCGACTTAAGGTTCAAGAGAAATCTGCGACCTAGGAAAACTTCGCGACTTAAGGTGTGTGGCGACTTACGAGTTAAGGCCTGGACTACTTGAGAAGTGTCACGACTCAGGAGGCTGCGACTTAAAAAAGCTAAAAAAAACACAGGAAGACCTAGTGACTCAAGATAAAAAAGAGTGGAAGCAACTGCATTTAAGTCGTGACCGACCTAGGACCTAGTATAAGTCGTTCATGACCTAAAACTACAGAGCTCAAAATAGATGCTGCCTCATTTTAAACCGTGAACCTCTTAACTCGCGAACGAGTCAAGACTTGTATCCAGATGAACAAAGAAAGACTCAGTGCCGCTTCACTCATGTCGCTGCCTGCTAACTCTTGGCCCTTAGGTCGTGCGCGACCTACAACTTTCCCTAAGTCGGTCATGGCTTATAACTTGGGAAATAATTCCAGACCAGAATTCTCTATAAATACCGACCTACCTCAAACATGAAGGGGACTTTTGGTCAATCATTTCAAGCGTTAATACTCTACTGAATTCATGACTCATTCAACACTTTAAGTACTCCAAACACCAAGGACTCTACTACGATCTTCAAGAGAAAATCTACATCATTCGACATGAATTCAGAAGATTATTCTCCATCAAAGTTTGATCTACTGGTTTAAAGTGTGTTGTAATTGAAGATTATTGTAAAGTTGTAATCAAATTCAGTAATAAAGAGAGTTAAAGTGGACGTAGGCTTCTCATAAGCCGAACCACTATAAAAACTGTTGTCTTTTCTGCTTTTTTCTATGATTTCTCTACTTGTTCATTAGTTCCCGTGTTCACGGATGGTGCTTTCGCTCAACTTCATTTTACACTGCGGTGTTAGTGTCTGATTTTCACGTTAACATTTTTGGTGCTTTCACTGAGAACCCAACTCAGGAAACTTCCACTATTGCTCCGCAAAGGATTGTTGAAAGGATTTCTTTTAAAACTAGAAGTTTGTTGGAAATAATGGCTCCTGGGAGAAAGCGAAGTTCTGTAAGATCCGATAATGTTCAAGAGAATACTGCTACCTCTCCTCCTTCAAGTCAAGCAGCTCCAACTGTTGGAGTTACACGGGCAGAACTGGACGCCGTAGTTTTGGGATTGAATCAGCAATTGAATGCTCAGAATGCGCAGTTGGAAGCCCAGAATGCCCAGAATGCCTTGATCTTGAGTAAGCTGAATGATCTACTTGGGGCAAATCGTCAACCAGCTAATAATGATGATGGGAACCCTACTACGGGAGTTCAGAATGTTGAAGGAAACATTTATCAAAGAGCCGCAGACCATGCAGAAAGAACTCCTCTTCAAGCTGGAGGATCAGGGCCACAGCCGACTCTCCGCGAACGGTTGTCAAGGCAGAGTTCAGCAAGAGTGGCTGATGTGTGCCCTCCAGAGCCTCTAAATGACGAAGAGTATTTTTCGGGTATGGTTCGTCAAATCATGAAAGAAAGTATGCGAAGAGATGAAGACGAGAAAGTGTGGGGTTTTGCTCCAAGCAAAACTCCATTTACTGAAAAGATCTTGAAGGCGGAGTTCCCAAGGAAATTCGTTCCTCCTACTATCCCGGCTTACAAGGGGACGAGTGATCCTAACGAGTTTCTGTATAAGTACGACTGGCATATGACTGGTGCCAGGGCGTCGGATGAAATTAAGTGTCGATACTTCCCGGTTTATCTAGAAGGTGTAGCTCTATTATAGTTTACAAAGCTGCTGGTCAGGTCCATCGATCAATTCTCCGATTTGACCAGGAAATTCAAGGAGCAATTTCGATTGTATGCTTCTAAAGCAAAGGACATAATGTCACTGTCAAGTCTAGAGCAAAATCTGGGAGAGTCTATCAGGTCGTTCTTGAATCGCTTTAACATAGCATTGGCTGAGGTGGATAATGCTGAGCCACGCATGGTCTTGACATACTTGACGAGGGCAGTTGACAAGTCAAGTGAATTTGGAAAATGGTTAAAAATGAAGGAACCAAACCCACTTGACAAATTTTACAAGAAAGCAGATGAGTTCATGCGATTGGAAAGCCTTCAAACACCGGCTAAAGTGGTAACAGCAGAAGGCGGGAACAATGGTATTCCTCCGAACAAGAAAGAACCTAACACTCAGAAAAGGGGAAACGATGGGGGATAGAAACAAGGAGACTCTAAGAGAGGCTGTTCTTTCAATTTCACACCCTTGACCGATACCCCTGAAAACATCTTCTTCGCGACCAAAGATGATATCTATAATCCAGCGCCACCTAAAATGAGAGTTGCGATTAAGATGGAAAAAAGTGGAAGGTTTTGTCGGTTCCACAACCAACCCGGCCATGACACCAACGAATGCCGTCAGTTGAAAGAGGTAATTGAACAGCTCTTGAAGGAAAACAAACTCCAGCAGTATGTGAAAAGGAACAAAAATGCCCCAGCTTCGTCAACTCAAGGACAACAAGTTCCCGCACACCGTCCTACCTCAAGTGAGAAGGCCGTGGAACATGAATCAGAAAGGCCTGTCATCAATATAATAACTCGAGGACCTCACCCAGCGGGCAAAAGCTGGGGCGAGATGGAAAGGTATGCCTGGGCCTTGAGGCATGTACCAGCTGAAGAGAATGTTTTTGTCTTAGAGAATGATGCGCCTTTAAAGCAACAAAAGACTTCCACAGATGATATTGTGTTCAGTGCCAGGGATTCTTTGGGTATCGAAGCTCCGACCATAGATCCTTTGGTCATATCCGCTGGTATTGGGCCGCCAACTGTGAGAAGAGTTCTAGTCGATTGTGGAGCCTCATGCAACATCCTCTTTAAGAAGACCTTTGATCAAATGAAAATTCCAATGGTTGACATTCAAGCTTCATCACTTAAGATTGCTGGGTTTGCTGGAGAACCCAAACAGCCAATTGGGACCATAGATTTGTTTGTAGAACTCGAAAAGGGACTGAGAAAGGTGGCTCGAAAGCAAACCTTTATAATTGTTGAAGAATTCTCTGCCTACAATGCCTTTTTGGGCCGACCAACTCTTGCTGCATTCAAAGCTGTTCTTTCTCCATGGTGCTTGACTCTAAAATTCCCCATAGATGACGGAGTTGGTGTGGTTAAGGGAGACCAAGATGCGGGGCGAGAATGTTATTTTGCAGAATTACGAGAATCCAGGAAGAGAGAGGTGGGAAAAGGTGCGGCGGCTCCAGTCCGCATCAAAGAACCAACCTTGTAGCAATTACAGGGTGGTCCCTGCACTGGTGAATGTAGTGGGGGCACGAAGAGAGATGGATCCAAGGAAAGCCAGTGCAGGGGAGAATAGAGTGGTACCAGTAGAGGTAACAGTACCGGTGCCCGTAGACCCAAAGGACCCAAACAAAGTGCTTAATGTGGGTTCACAACTCAATCCGACAGTTCAGAATGTTTTGATTTCATTTTTGAAGGCTAATTTGGATGTATTCGCTTGGACTCATGCGGACATGTGCGGAATATCCCCAGAGATTGCAGTGCATACCCTGAACATTGATCCGAAATTTACACCTATGAAACAGAAGAGAAGGACTCAAGGTCCTGAGAGAACGGCAGCGTTAAAAGAAGAAGTGGATCGACTCATGGAGAACGGGTTCATTAGAGAATCTACTTATCCAAATTGGGTCTCAAATCTAGTGATGGTTAAGAAAGCCAACGGAAAGTGGAGAGTGTGCATTGATTTTTCGGATTTGAACAAAGCCTACCCCAAAGACTGTTTCCCGCTGCCTAGGATCGATCAGTTGGTGGATGGGACAGCAGGACATGAATTGTTATCTTTCATGGATGCATACTCCGGATATAACCAGATTATGATGCATGAGCCGGATCAAAAGGATACAAGCTTCATCACAGATGTCGGACTTTACTGCTACAAGGTCATGCCTTTCGGACTCAAGAATGCAGGGGCAACGTACCAAAGGCTAGTTAATGCCATGTTTAAACCACAGATTGGCAAGACAATGGAAGTTTATGTTGATGATATGCTAGTAAAGTCTAAGAAAGCAGTGGACCACATGGATCACTTGGCAGAGATGTTTGCAGTACTCCGAAAGTATAGAATGAAGCTTAATCCCCTGAAATGTTCATTTGGAGTGGAGTCCGGAAAGTTTTTGGGTTTCATTATGAGCGCTAGGGGCATTGAAGCCAATCCAGCTCAAATCACTGCCCTGAGAGAGGTCAAGGCTCCTAGAACGAAGAAGGAATTGCAAAGTCTCAATGGAAAGGTTGCTGCTTTGAGTAGGTTCATCTCCAAAGCTACTGATAAATGCATTCCATTCTTTGATGCTCTGAAGAAAGGAAAGAAAAACTTTGAGTGGACTCCTGAATGTCAGAAAGCATTTGATGAGTTGATTCGTCATATGGAAGTGCCTCCGATACTTTCAAAACCTGACAGTGGTGAAGATCTCTTCATATATTTGGCAATTTCGTCTCATGCTCTTAGTGCAGTGTTGGTACGGGAAGATGCAAGGATTCAACGCCCAGTCTAATATATCAGCAAAAGGTTCACTGGGGCAGAGATGAACTATTCAAGATTAGAAAAGCTCGCCTATTGTTTGTTGATCGCATCAAGAAAATTGAGGCCTTATTTCCAAGCTCATCCCATCAAAGTCCTCACTGATCAGCCTCTAAAGCAAGTCCTATTCCGTCCTTAGACTTCGGGCCGCCTTTTGAAATGGAATATCGAACTCAGCCAGTATGACATCACTTATCATCCCCGGAAAGCAATCAATGGACAAGCTTTAGCAGATTTCATCGCAGAATGTACGGATAAGGGTGATGGTGAGGAAGAAGTCATTGATAGCATCCCAATCCAATGGAAATTGTATGTCGATGGCGCAAGGAATGGTTACTGTTCCGGAGCAGGGGTTGTCCTTGAAACCCCAGAAGGTCGATCACTATGTTATGCACTAAGACTAGAATTCCCTGCGACAAATAATGAAGCTGAATACGAAGCTCTCATCGCTGGTTTAAGGATCGCTAAAGAACTAAACATCAAGGCATTGCATATCTTCAGTGATTCTCAACTCATTGTTTGTCAAGTCAAGAAGGAATTTCAAGCTAAAGGAGGAAATTTACCAGCCTATTTGTCAAAGGCCTGGGAGCTCCTTCAAGATTTTGACTGTTATTCAATAAACCATATTCCCCGAGAAGAAAATATGAAGGCAGATTCTCTTGCAAAGTATTCGAGTACTGGTGAAGCTCAACTGTTGGGGTTAGTTCCCGTTGAAGTCTTGTCAGCTCCAAGCACAGATGAAATTGATGTTGATTGGATTATGAACATATCCCAAGAGCAAGGACCATGGATGACTCCGATAATTGAATATCTACTCAATGGTACTCTGCCAGAAAATTCAAAAGAGAGACAAAAGCTGAGGAGGAAAGCCTCCAAATATGTAGTTCAAGATGGTCGTTTGTACAGACGAGGATTTTCAATGCCATTACTCCGGTGTGTGACAAAGGAAGAAGCTAAGACGATTCTAACTGAAGTACACGGAGGGGAATGTGGGGATCATACAGGTGGTCAAACTTTAGCAAAGAAAATCCTCCGTTATGGATACTTTTGGCCAGAAATTAATCAAGATGCTGCTGACTATTCTCGAAAGTGTGATAAATGCCAGAGATTCGCTAAAATTCCTAGAGCACCTTCCACTGAGCTAACACAAATGGTCAGTCCATGGCCGTTTGCCATCTGGGGAATAGATCTCATTGGGCCTTTGCCGACTGCCAAATCAGGGATTAAATATGCTATCGTTGCTGTTGATTATTTTACTAAATGGGCTGAGGCCGAACCCTTGGCCACTATTACCTCTAAGAAAATGATAAGTTTTGTGACTAAGAATATCATTTGCAGGTACGGTGTGCCTCAGAAGATAATCACAGACAATGGTACTCAGCTTGAAAGTGAGGAGTTCCAAGATTTTTGCAAACGATTCAATATCCGAAAGAGCTTCTCAGCGGTGGCTCATCCGCAGGCAAACGGGCAAGTGGACGCAGTAAACAAAATCATCAAATCAACCATCAAAAAGTAGCTGGAAAAAGCAAAAGGTGGTTGGGTCGACAAGTTACCGCTTGCACTATGGGCATACAGAACCACCTACAAAACTGCGACTGGGCATACTCCATTTTCATTGGCATCGGATCAGAAGCAATGATTCCGGTGGAAACTGAAGTCCCATCACACAGAAGGATCCATTTTGACCAAAGTGAGAACGAAAAATTGCAACTGGAAGCACTTGACCTTCTTGATGAAAGAAGAGAAGAGGCAAGGCTTAGAATTGCAGCTCACCAGCAAAGAATAGCCAGGCACTTCAATTCCAAAGTTCGTCAGCGCAACTTTGAAGTCGGGGACCTAGTTCTGAAAAGAATCATGACAGCTACAGGTGTGTTTGGGCCAAACTGGGAAGGGCCATATGTTATAGGCAGAAGCTTCTTGACGGCACATTCAAACTCACAACTGTCGAAGGAGAACCAATCCCAAGAGCTTGAAACATCAATCATTTGCGTCCTTATTTTACTTGAAAGCTTTGCTGAAATGTTGTAAAAGAATTGCAAATATATGATTCTTGTATTGAAAACAATTGTAAAGCAAGTAAATAATGAAAAGCTATAAAGTGGATGTAGGCCCAGTTTTTGGCCGAACCACTATAAATCTTGTGTTCTCTACTATTATAAACTGCTTTGTTTTATTTCGACATATAAAATACATTAATTGTGTCATTAAAATGTCGATTTAATAATGCAGGTCATAAAAGCAAAGCTTACCCATCACAAGACCAAGCATTCCCCGACATCACTCAACAAACAAACACTAAACCATTCAAAATTTCCATACTCAAATCCTACAAAAGAAGTGCTTCAAACAAAAGTTGGCAATGTGGATGGAAGTGGACCATTTCAAACTGACTGCAAATGTTTGAACAAACAAACAGCCAGTTAAATAAACTGTGTCTACCACCACCAACTCACACAACTATGAAGTATATTTATTTGGATAAGGGAAATTATTGGCAACTAGAAAGTGAAAACACTTGCAAAAGACAATGGGGGTCGCCGACGTGAATCGATGGCAAAGAGACATGGGCGAGCAAGCATCAATCAGCAAAAGACCTCTTCAGAGGCACAAGCCCTCTTCGGAGGCACAACTCTTCGGAGGATAAAGACCTCGAGCGGGCCTAGCCAGAAAAAGAGAGATCTTTCTCGTTACAAAGTTGCGGAATGATCGGTCGATACACTCCCGTGAATCCGTCCAACCGAGAGAAAGAAACTCCAAACTTCCAGGCAAAAGCCCTACTCAGAGGCACACGTTTCACCGAGATTGAAATAAAACTTCCAGATGTTGAAACGTGAAAAGCCCTCTTCAGAGGCCCATTTCACCACAGTTGAAATGCTAAAAGACCTCGAGCGGGCCAACCAGAAAAAGAGAGATCTTTCTCGATACAAAGTTGCGGGATGATCGGTCGATACACTCCCGTGAATCCGTCCAACCGAGAGAAGGAAACTCCAAACTTCCAGGCAGTAACCCAGCTCAGAGGCACACATTTCATCATCGGTTGATACACTCCCGTAAAATGAAATGTGAAAAGCCCTCTTCGGAGGCCCGCTTCCCAGCGAATAGGGAAAAATAAAAGCCTCTCCCAAGGGGCAGAAACCAAAAAGACCTCTTTCCAGAGGCACAACAAAACAAAAAGACCTCTTCCTAGAGGCAGAAACAGAAAGACCTCTTCCCAGAGGCTGAAATGAAAAGACCTCCTCCCGGAGGCACAATCGAACAGAAAGACCCCTTCGGAGGCACACGTTTCATCGAGATTGAAATAAAACTTCCAGATGTTGAAAAGTGAAAAAGCCCTCCTCAGAGGTGAAACTTTTCAAAGAAGCAAAAGTCAAAAAGCCCTTTACTGTGGCGTAAAAAAAAGCCATCTTCAAAGGCACACTTTAACTCTCAAAGGAAGAATGATCCACCTGTTCTGGAAAATACTCTTCCTAAAAAGAAGTTAAAGTACCCTTCGGATGCCCGCTTTACCACAGAGAAGAATTCACTTGGTAAAATGTGTATATGCACAAAAGAAAAAGTGATATCTTTGAAGAATGAAGCGTAAAAACTTATACGGAAGGAGTTGTACTTTATTTTTAACAAGATAATATTCCTCCAAGTATGGAATAGTTATTCTCCATAAAATAAAAGTGCAAGTCCCTCAAAATATAAAATGTTGCAACGAGCTTATGGTATAGGGGCAACATGGTATAACTACATCGGTAAAATTACGCTCGAACAATATACCACAAGCTCACTGCAATATCGTGTAAAGAAACTTGTACAAAAATGAATAATAAATGCATTCTCAGACACAGTCAGAAGTTTGTTCAAAGAAAAAGAATCATTTTATTCAACACTGTTAAAATTTTGTATAGGTACAGGTTTCAAAGTAAAAAGTAAAAGAAAAGCGGGGGCCGGTACCCGCACAATCTCCGGTGAGTACATGCAAAAAGCAAAAAGCAATATGAAAGCCACAGAACCAGAGCCATCATTTCTTCTTCTGTCCACCTTTTGAGCCCGCACCTGGCCGGATAACCAACTTCTTAGGCCGTCTTGTAAGAGTAGGGGATGAAGGAGAAAGGGGCTCATTCGGACTTTCTTCCGTTTTTTCTTCGCCAGTTGAAAATCCCTTCTTCTTCTTGGAGACTCCCTGCTTTCCTCTCTTCTTGGAGGAAGACCCACTCCCTGGAGAAAGAAGTTTAGCTAATGGTTCATCATCGGAACCAGTTGCCTCTGGAGTCTTCTCACTCCCTTCAGTTTCTTCTCCCTTGTGTTCTTGTGAAGCAATGGGATCGTCCAAGTCTTGGAGAGCTTCTATTTGCTCCTCTTGTGATCCTGGTTGCGAGGCAGAAGGAGGAGTCACCTGAATAGATGGAGGGGGAATAATTGGAGGAGGGGAAGTTTGAACAATGCTCGACGTTTTCTCTACAGAAGGAAAAAAGTTCAAGTCAGTAAAAAGAGGAGATAAAGGCTCGCTGAGGTTCAAGAAGTAATCAAGAAGCTCATCAAGCTCGTAAGAAACAGATGAGCAGTCTACTTGGGCAAGATTAACAGTAGAGTTACCTGCAAAGGTCGGTTTCCTGACATCAACCTCGTAAGCCTGTGCCTCGGCACTCTCGTCGCCTTCATCTCCACCTTGTATGCTTGTGATCTCGGTGGTAACTTTAGTAGGAGATGGAGAATGAGAACTGGAACCGATAATGTCAATTTCGGCCGAAGGAGAAGGCCGAATTGGAGCAGTTGAGATAGTTTTTCCCAAATGTTCTCCTACCGCCGTTTCGGCCCTTAATTTTGCAAGCTGTTCTCTCCCCCTGGCGAGCGCGGTGCGAGCATCATCATCAAGGTAATGCTCCTCAAGAGCTGATTCGGCATAGCCAGCGCCTTTACCGCCAAGTATATCAAGTGCAACCTACCAAACTTCAGCCAGAGTAATTTCATACTTGGGGCCTAGAAAGGCGAGGCTACCGCGCCCCAAGACGCTATGCAGGTAGAAGTCAAATAATGTTGAGCTGATGTTGGTCTTCGTTGCCTCATGAGATTCTTCGGCTGCAATTTTGCCGGCAACGGCCTCATCACGCTCTCTTTTAGCTTTGGAAAGTTGAAGCTTAAGCATTTAAATTTCCGCCTCCTGGGAGCTGACTTTCTCCTGTAGATCTGTAACCTCAGCACGATACATTCCTGCTGTTTTCTGCTCAGCTTCAAGTTGTGTCTCGGCATGTCGCTGAGCTGCGTGAGCATCGCGAACTTGCTTCTGAAATACTTCTTCTTTTTGAGTATATGTGGTAGAAGAAGTAGCAAGCTCTTGTTTAAGTTCCTCAACTTTCGCTTCAAGCTCTTCATTGTAAGTAGCGATGCTCCTCATTTCAGTATCATGTTGCTCAAGAACCTTCTGCCATTCGGCTTTATCATTCTCCATAGTAAGCATGGCCTCTATATTTGCACGGTTGACCCTTTGGAGCTCGTCAACAAGCTTTTGCCAGTTGAACATCCTTTCAATATCAAGCCTGACGGCATCAAGATTTCGCAGCATGGCAGGCTTGTCAATAGGGATCAGATCAAGGTCGAACCGCACTCCCTTCAGGCACCACTGTGGAAACCGGCTTTGCAAAGTCGCTGGGCCCGGTCCAACTTGAAATTTAGGCCTACTGATTATTGTTTGAATGTCTTTTTTCCCAAGAGCGGGAGAGCCGGAAGGAATGTCTAGCGAGACGGGGGCAGTAACCTTTTCAGGAGTTGTAGAGGTATGCTTCTCACCATGTCGGGCTCGCTTGCTTGAGCCCTCAACCATATGACTTTTTCCTCGGTCATCATGGAATTTTCTCTTGTGGGAATCGTCGCCTCTCTGCGAAGAATCGTGGCGCTCCTCCCTCTCTCTTCTTTCATAACGCTCCTAATGAGCCCTCTTCTCTTGAGCCTTTCGGGCGGCTCTTTCTTCATCAGATTCTCTGTAAGAGGGGAGGTAGCGCCTATAATCATATTGGCTACGCCTCCCGTAGCGCTGGAAGTCATCATAGTAGGATCCACTGCGTCCCATCGGAGGATCTGAAATAAAAAGAGATAAGTTTTAGAATTCTTCAAAGTACAAAGAGTCAGAAGCATAAAAGTGCCGAAAGATTCTAAGTGTGTGTAATGTGCAAACTACGCGCATCAAACTACGAACCACTCTTTAATTGTGGAGTAGTTGTGGGTGTAGAAGTTAGCATCAACTCTTGAGTTGACTGAGTCTGTTGCAGAATAGAAGTCGCCTAGACTACTGAAGAAGAAACCCCGGTAGTGATAGGATCATCTTTAAAGATCTCTTGTGAGGTAGCAAAGAGGTCGCTCAGTCCTTCGAAAGTGTCGTCCCTGCTCTGCTTGACAGGGCTGGTTTTCTCAGCTTCTTCGTCACCAGACTTCTTTGAATGCGGAGGAGATTCCCGAGGCTCTTCTTCTTCAGTGACCGAGGCAAGTTTGCCAGATGACCCCGCGACATCAACAGAAGTGGAGCACTTCACTAGAGAAGCCTCAGAAGCAGGTTCTTTTGGTATGGATGTGTCAGTAGAAACTGGGGCATCCGACGCTCTAGCCGGAGAGTTGGGGACCTCATGGGGGTGTGTAGAGCGAGAGGTATGCAAAAGCCCGTATTGATGCAAAAATTCATCCCTCAACAAGAATTTTACACTTCTTTCTTCCGCGGCCACGGCACTCAGTCTCTCAAAAACTTGCTTATGGATTGGGTCTCTAGAAGGGAGAGGAAGTGCTGAAAAGAGCAAAGAATGAGATTAGCAATTGATAATTCGGATCTCGGAAAAGTTTGGAAATGGAGAAAATAGAAACAGGTAATCTTACTTCCTACTCTCCAGATGGCATAAAACTCTGGGGGGCAGCGAGCAAAGAAAAACTGGTTCAAAAATCCATGAACGCTTTCTGTGAGATCAGAAATAAGCTTGCGATTTCTAGCACTTCTCATGATGATGAGGGAAGGATGGTCTTTACTCTTTGCAAACGAGCATAAGTAGCGAATTTCTTCAAAACTCGGCAAGCGATCAAGGGTTCTCCTGAACAAAACACACAACCCCATCAAGATGGCATAGCCATTAGGATGAAGTTGAAATGGAGAGAATGCCAACCGAAGGAGAAGGGTTCGGAGGAAGTCGTTGAAAGGAGGAATCGCCCCGCTTAAGCACATTTGACGATTGACTGCAACAAAACCATGAGGAGGACTATCGGCAGTATCATTTGGGCCGGGTAGTAGAGCATCATTTTCAGCAAAGCCAAACTGAGTGCGTAGCTGAATGAATGCTCTCGGAGTTAAGATAGTCGGAGTTCTCTCTGGAGGATTCTCTACGGGAATAGCTATCAGAAAGGTTTCTTCAGCTTGTGCTACCTTTACTTCTTCTTGATGTGAGGCCATTCTACACAAGCAACTGGATATTCAAATTTGAAGGTGCACGTTTCCTAAAAGTGTGAAGTGTTGTGCAAAACTAATAAAAATAAACAAGTAAATATAACTGGAGTTAAGTTCGTCGACAATTGATCGACTGTCAAATTTCAGGACTTGTTAATTTGAAGTTCAAGCACAGTGTTAATGCAAACAGGAAAGTTTAATTGACTATTCCAATGTTGCCTTGATACTTTGCCTGAATTCGTTGTTTTAAAGAACTTCGTTCACACAATCTGTTCAAGTTGATTAATTGTTATTAACTAATCTGTCATTTGATGTGGGAAGTCAGTGGCAGTATATTCGTCCTAATTTTCTGTGAATGTTGCATTAGACAGGTTATTAGCTTGCAAGAGTGATTTGTGGAAAAAATGCAATAAAGTTTAACAAGTTAAAGTCCAAACAATTCAATATTCAGACAGTTTATTTCAGCAGATCAAGTTAAAGTTCAAGGTTCAAGCAAAATTGTAAACTGCAACTTAAGTGTTGACTCGGCGACGACTTAAGTATTGACCCGACGACGACTTAAGTGCTAACTCAGTAACGACTCAAGGCTTAGGTCGCATTACGTTAGGCCAGCAAGTTTCCCCAAGTGCTAGCTCGGCCATGACTTAAGGGTTAGGTCGGCAAGTTTCCCCAAGAGCTAGATCGGCAGCGACTCAAGGTTTAGGTCAGCCAAAAGATAAATCGCCCAAAATTGCTAGGTCACGTCCAGGCCGATGTCTCACTCCACCTAACCCGTTAACCCTATAGCTGTTCCATCAACAAAAAACCTTCATCTCGTTCATACTACCGGATCATCCCATAAGCTGGTTCAAAACCACCACGAATCCAACGCCTTACAATCTCAACGCGATTCAAAATTGGCTACGCCTAAAGCAGTAACCCATCGGCATCATTTCATCGATAGCCTAAAGCCAGATCAAACTAACTAAGGATCATCATCTATAGGTGGAACAGGATTCATGATGAAGTGTTGTACAAAAGACGGTTTAAATTTGAGGGGCAGAATTCATGAATCGACGGTAATCTAGGATCGAGGAGGGAGCAAGTTGACTTACTCGATGAATGGCAAAGGTTATCAGCGATCGACTGGAGTAAAATCGCCTTTGGGAGCTCCGGAGGATTTTAATGGCAGAATTGAGCAAGGGAATAAGTAATGAAAAAGAAGGAGATGGATTTTTATACCTTACAGTAGAGATAACTGAAGTGGCAGATATAACTGTTGGGTCGCGTACGACCAACCGACCTAGTGGCGGACGAGTTAAAGGATATCGAAGCACACGACCTAACCATTAGGCGTGTACTTCGAGGGGCAAATGTTAACTCCATCTCGGCCATGACTCACCGATCTAGCACATCAAAAAGTTAGCGACCCAGCGTTCTGCCGACCTAAGGCACGAAGGGATGCCGACCTAGTATCTTAGCATAGAAGGCCGACCTAACTGCATAAGGCTTAAGAGGGATACCGACCTAAGGGGCTTGAGAAGCATGCCGACTTAAAGCCTTAAAGAAAGTTCCGACCTAACGTCTTGAAATGACGCCGACTTAAGGTTCAAGAGAAATCTGCGACCTAGGAAAACTTCGCGACTTAAGGTGTGTGGCGACTTACGAGTTAAGGCCTAGATGACTTGAGAAGTGTCACGAATCAGGAGGCTGCGACTTAAAAAAGCTAAAAAAACACAGGACGACCTAGTGACTCAAGAAAAAAAAGAGTGGAAGCAACTGCATTTAAGTCGTGACCGACCTACGACCTAGTATAAGTCGTTCATGACCTAAAACTACAGAGCTCAAAATAGAAGCTGCCTCATTTTAAACCGTGAACCTCTTAACTCGCGAACGAGTCAAGACTTGTATCCAGATGAACAAAGAAAGACTCAGTGCCGCTTCACTCATGCCGCTGCCTGCTAACTCTTGGCCCTTAGGTCGTGCGCGACCTACAACTTTCCCTAAGTCGGTCATGACTTATAACTTGGGCAATAATTCCAGACCAGAATTCTCTATAAATACCGACCTACCTCAAACATGAAGGGGACTTTTGGTCAATCATTTCAAGCGTCAATACTCTGCTCAATTCACGACTCATTCAACACTTTAAGTACTCCAAACACCAAGGACTCTACTACGATCTTTAAGAGAAAATCTACATCATTCGACATGAATTCAGAAGATTATTCTCCATCAAAGTTTGATCTACTGGTTTAAAGTGTGTTGTAATTGAAGATTATTGTAAAGTTGTAATCAAATTCAGTAATAAAGAGAGTTAAAGTGGACGTAGGCTTCTCATAAGCCGAACCACTATAAAAACTGTTGTCTTTTCTGCTTTTTTCTGTGATTTCTCTACTTGTTCATTAGTTACCGTGTTCACGGGTGGTGCTTTCGCTCAACTTCATTTTACACCGGGGTGTTAGCGTCTGATTTTCACGTAAACAATGAAGGGATTAATATTGAAGATAATTTAGAAAAAAAAAACATCAGAATTGCCTAAACGGCAATTATCTACAAAATCATCAAAATCGATTCAAAGTACATTGAATTGTCAACATAAAACAATTTTCATCAAAAAGAAAACATCATTTAAAACATTTGATTCGGTAGGGCTGCAGTACACACACGCGTATACGGCCTCGCCACATTTAAAATGTTAACTTCACGTGGCTGCAGTTCACGCTTGCGTGCACTGCCTCGCCACAACAACATGTGAAATCATCTCAACATAGAATACTATCAGAAATCGAAGTTGCAGAGGTCAAGTCAGTGACTCAACACAACTGCAACACCAAAACCCATGCAACAAGGCAAGGTCGAAATGCAATTGTTTTGCATATACCCAAGTAAACTCAAGAAAACAAGTTCCAAAAAACTTATTACTGCACACTTCAACAAGTGTAAAATTTCAAAAAAATGAAACTGCAGCCCACTTTGAATCCAAGGGCAAACGGCAACGAGACTACAGTCACCACATGGACACAAGGGCAAAGGTACAAAACATTAAATGAATCAGAGGGAGTCTAGAAAGTAATGCAGCAATAAACTCAAAACAACTCAAAAATCTTCAAATTCAACAAGACAATAAGCATCAGTGCACGAAGGCAATGACACGTACGTATACATGAACCAGCAGAAGCGATTGAAGTGCAACAGTGGAACGACAAGGCACAAAGGCTACAAGTATGACTTGAACAAAGCAAGGCTACAGACCTCGAGCTTATGCAAAGTCAACATCACCGCATAAATTCAAGAAGGCACCAAGCAAATGGAACCAAACCCAAGTTACTGTATTATTAAAACATGGACTGTGGAGTACATAGGTACATGAAGTCCAACAGATTAACTACAAAGGACAACAAGTACGAAGTGCACAACAGGCTGAAGCCAAAGCACAACAACAGCATACATATATTTACTTATATGTAGATGAACAAATGTGACAACAATGTCACAATATCAAAGAAAATAATGTCACAGTAACCAAGTATGTCACAGTAACTTAAAGAATATAATTTACAGTTGCATCAGTTCACAACCACAAGTATGCAGTAGCCAATGTGATCAAAGAAGCATAACTCATACAAGCTTGTTATCATGTAAAAGATTTATATGCTTAAATTTTAAAATGTTACTCACTGTAATAAAATAAAACAGCAAAGCCAAACTTTAAACAAAAATGCAAAGGTCATTATGTTTTCATTTCAATTTTGTATGAAAGTCATGCATTATACATATAATGTGTGACATAAAATTTCTTGCATGTATATACAGATAGTGCCAAGCCTTTTTAAGTCTTTCAACTCCAATGTGTACTTATATGTTATATCACACGAAAGTGTTGAGACAGCAGCATATTACCCAGATTTTTTTTTCTTTTGAACTTTCAGAACTCAAGCATGTCAAAATTTTAAAACTCAAACATGTCAGCATACGAGAATGCACAGTTAACTTGAATGAAGACATGAGTGCTAAACTGGAATGCACACGATGTCAAAATAAAGGACAAAGTGAACAAGATCAAGGTGAAGGCCGAAGTCAATATTAATTCATGGAATCACATAAACAAGTTAATGCCTATACAGCTGCAATTAACTCAACAATTCATAATGCAGTATGGTATGCAACCCAGTGTCGACAACAGTGCAACAGGTCAAGCAATGATGCAGACCAAAGGGTAAGACTCAAGTATATGGATGCATAGTGCAAACTAAATGCACAAATATAATTTACATATTCGATGATTAACTACTCGAAGATAAAAATCAAAATAGTTCAAGCGATCGAAGTCGACTAAATATCAAAAATGTCAAAAATCCCAAAATGGTCAAAGTTTATTTACAGCATCAAGTTAGGACCCTAGTAACCAGATCGACAAAGTCAAAGCAAGTTAAAAATATATATATATATATATATATATATATCTATGCAGTTCAAAATCAGAGAGTATATACGAAAAATAACCGAATTTGAAAAGGTCATAAATTATCAACAATCAATAAAATCAAACTAAATCAGAAATCACGAAATCTCAAGTTCATAATCTCTAGAGTTCTTGAATTAGATGTGAGTGAGGGGGATCACTCACCTTTCACCGAAGCGGTCGCGAAATTTGAAGCCGAAGCCCTAATTTTCGAAAAGCCCTAATTTGAAAGCGAAGAGGGGAACGAACGATTTCAGGCCGCCATTATTTTCTTCGTTTATTTTTTTTCGTATGATTTGAAATGGAGGAAAAGGGGGTATCGGATATAAAAGAGAAGGGGAAGGAGATGTCGGCCATGCTTTGAAATGGGGAATGTGCGTGAATTTGGGCGTGGTTGAAGGCATGAGTGGTGGCGTGTTTTTAGCTGATAAGTAAGGCAGTGTACTACTTTTTTTTTATTTTATATATTATTATTATTATATTTTTTTTCATTTTTAAATTCAATTTGTTTTGTGTATATTTTCTTTACTTTGTTTTGTAAATTTTGTTGTTTGAATTTTTAACTATGTGTGTTTCTTTATTTATTTTGTATTGATTAAAATTTTATTCCTTTTTATTTTAAAGAAAAGAAAAATATTATTTAAAACTAACCATCCTTTATTAATTTAAATAAATAATAATTCTTGTATCCAAATTATTTTTTCTAAGTCATTAGTTCGAATTTTAAATACAAATTTAACATTCAATTTCAAACCCTAAAGTCAAATTCAAATTTTATTCAACTTTAATTAAATTAAATTCCAAAATTTAATCGCCAATTTCATAGTTATATTGGGAATTCAAACTAAACCATCATTCAAATATTTAAAATTAATTAAATATTTTCAATTTAAATTGTTCAAAATTCAGGGTTGTTACAACTTTGATGTACCAGAATATGTGCATCTATTCTGTGTTTATCATACTTTGTTCTGAACTCAGCTCTGATACCACGCTGTGACGCCCCACCTCTATACCCACGCTAGCCAAGGACACTACAGGGTAATGACGTCAACTAACACGGAGAATAAGGCTGGTTAGGAGCGACCATCTATAGCCTTGCTCTAACTATCTATTGAATACATCGACAATAGACATACCAAGTAGGTCGACATACACAATGAATACTTAAAAAAAACCATAGGTAGTTGGAGGATCTATCAGAACAGAATATAACAACTCAAATGTAATATACAACACAGAACAGTAGATCATCATATACACATATATTGATACATAACAGAGTATAAAAAATAATAGATGTCAAGTGGTATAGAAAACCACAATATACAGACGATTCCAGATGAATACATATATCAGAGTTACAATAAAAAGGACTACACAAAAAGCTTTAACAAAAAGGAACAAGCTTAATAGTCCATGCGGAAGAAAAATAGGCTAAGTCCAAATGCACCTAACCTGAAACATCTCGGTCTGACCCGAGTATAAAATACACGGGTCAGTCTAGCTAAACAAATCAGTTAGATAAACTAGACAACAATGACCTGCAAGGTCACAATGTATAACAAATATCTCTAAAAGAGATAACACAATCATCTAACAAAAGATGAATCATATCATAACAAGCCTCGTATCATCGGAAACTCAGAGAAACAAAGGACAGGAATATCCCAAAACAAGCCATAACGGCAAATAACAAATACCAATGAAGGTAACACAAGTTCCACAAGGTAATCACTATACATCATTGCCGCTCAAAAAGACAAACACCGAAGGGAGATACCTAGGGAATATACATATCAATGAAACATCATAAAATTTGCACGTGCTCAGTACTGTATAAACAAGGATCCATGAGCCCGAAGACTCCAAACCCAAATATCACTCGAGCGACTCATAAAGACCTAACTTCAAAAGTGATACAATAGGGAAACAAACCCGAAGGCACAAACCCGAAGGTACAAACCCGAAGGCAACATACCCGAAGAACATACCCGAAGGCAACAAACCTGAAGGTGCAAACCCGAAGGCAACACACCCGAAGGCAACAAACCATAGTGGTGAAGGTCCGGAGGCCAAGTACTGGACACCACTAACTGGTAGAATGTGTCATAACTCTCAAAAAGGAATCCGAAAAGTGGTTAAGTGAGTCCCATAACCACTCGTTCGCACTAAACGGTTCGCTATCCGTTAGTTAATTTCACACTCAAAGCAGTACAAAGTCTACCTCATCTCATTGGTAAACCAGACCAAAAGGTCAAAACAATCAATGAATAGGTCGGGGATTAATCGGAAAGACAAACGCATGGATTCATGGTCCATTTTTACCTAACCATTCACTACACCACAAAAGGCTTTTAACAGCGTTTGATAAACGCTGTAATATGATACAACAGCGTTATTAGAAACGCTGTATAACGACATGCTGTCGTATATACACAACTTACAACAGCGTTTCTATAAACGCTGTTGAAACATCTCTGTGACAGCGTTTATTACGAGCCGTCAATAATATTTTTACAGCGTTTCAGACGTGCTGTATTATGTTTCAACAGCGTTTATAATTTAGTTGTCGAAGATGTTCAAATTCTACTTTAACTGTTTACAACAGCTTTTTCTAAACGCTGTTATTGAATCATCAACAATTTCGACAGCATGTTAAAAACGCTGTGATTGAATCATCAACTATTTCGACAGCAAGTGAAAAACGTTGTTATTGACAATTTCAAGATAATTACAGCACGAAATAAACGCTGTTGTTTCTTCATTGACAGCATTAATCAAACGTTGTCTTCTATTTATATAACAGCTTTTTTGAATATTCCAAAACTATATTTTGAGCATATTCAAGCAACTAGTATATATAACAGGTTCTAATAACTATTAATTGGTTACATAAACTAGTTAAGAGAATATTAATAAACAAAAGACATCCATAAACCAAGTTTCAATAATATCCATAAACAAAAATAACAAAGTAAACCAAGTTGCCACAAATTCTGTTAAACAAAGACACGCTATATGTTAAGTAAAAGTATAATATCAATACAGTAAGTCCACACCAAATGCGAACAACAACGTGCATCTTAAAAGTTTCATATGCTTGCTACTTGCTACGGAAGAAGAATGTGTCATCGCCATCTGTAATTACCTGCAATGAAGAAATTTGAAATGATCAGTGAGTAAACGCCATCTAAAAATTTGAAGTTTCATATGCTAAAATGCTTAACTGCCACTCTACAGCAAAATTCACACAACAACCATTACATACTCTGATCACCAGCCTATGTATGAATTAACCTGTGTAAATTAGCCTATGTATGAATTAGCCTATGTATGCATGTACAAATTCATAGGCTAATTTTTGCGTATTACCAAAAACTGTGCACAGTGCACTGATAAAATATGCAGACGATGTTTCTCAATCAAATGAATGCGCACCGTGAATGAAAAATCCACTACGGCCACTTCTTTGTGTTTTTAATCATTTATATTTGAAACACACCATAAATTGAAACTAATATAAAACAAAAAAAATCAGAAAGCAAACATGAGGATTATTAAGCCGGAACAATTGAGAACGGCTAAACAAAAACTGATTTAATTAAATTGGTAGAAGTGTGATACTAATATAATTTGTAGAGTACTAAGGGAATTAAATCGCAAGCATGGACGAAGCTGATGTCCAACAACAGTGGTGAAGCAGAAATTACCTGAGAGGACTACAAGTTCTTCCCCCTCATGTTGGCCATCTTCCCATCAGCTTGCCATCAAAAACTCCAAGCACAGTAAACGTAGAAGCTCCAGCATCAGTAAACTTGACCAACTATCAAATAGAAACTTCTTACAAGCCCCATCAGAAACCCTACCAGAGTCTGATGCTGTTCCAACTAGCGCTATGATCCTCCAAGCTTCATCCTCCAAGCTGCATCCTCCATCTTTAAGGTCAAATTTATGATACTCTGGTCATCTACATAGCTGACTTGAAATATCACGGAAACTGAAATAGAGATAGTTGTGTAAAAATTAATAGAAGCTATTAATACTATTTCTTTTTCCTAATAAAAGATAAAAATATTATGTTATTACTACATGACCATATGTTCATAACTCCAAGCTAGCAATTACATTGCTTGAAACCTTAATTTCAAATAAACCATAAGCATGTAGCCTGATCAAAATGGGATACTGATTTATGTAATATATGATTTATGTAAGCTATTACCAGGAAAATATATGATTTATGTAATATATTCTATATTAACCAGAGCTCATTCCAACAAATCCATTTTCATTTTCTCAAAGTCTATACTTTGTGCTATTACAGATTGGCAGCAGTGGTAAGTATAGTTCATATTCTTGCAACCACATGATTTATCATTCTCATTAATTTTAAAATGCAACATTGAACTTCTAGCAAGAAAAAAATAATGACAGTTAGCTATTACCAGGAAAATATATGATTTATGTAATATATTCTATATTAACCAAATCTCAATCCATCAAAACCATTTTCATTTTCGCAAAGTCTGTACTTTGTGCTATCACAGATTGGTAGCAGTAGTAAGTATAGTTCATATTCTTGCAACCACATGATTAATTTACATATTCATTTTGGATTTTTTAAAGGCAGCTGAAGTGAATACATCTATAAATGGTAAAAATAAAAATTGAAGGATACTGTATTAATCAATTCAAATGTTATATCATGTGAATTGGGACACATGGTTCAATTTGGAACTATGGATGAAAACTGGTGTCAAATATAATAAAATAAAAAATTGAAAAGTAATGCATTCGTTAATTTAAATTTATAATTTGTGATTTAATTTACAAGGTGTGGTTTGGAATTATGGAAAATAAACAAAGTAAATAGGTTCATATACAACCCCAGACTGTTCTGAGAATCCAAACATGGCAACTACCATTATCAGTGCATAGATTCATACTCTCATCATTTACAAGCAAATGCAATAATCTAATCTGAAGCTTACCTGTCAGAGCAGCTTCAGCCAAAGCACCATCAACGGATGAAACTGGTTCATCGGCACCACTGCACATCATTTTCGAACATCTCCAGCCAATAACAATTTAATCAACAACCTGTTGACATCTCAAATACAAGCAGAAACAAGCAGCAAGTATCTCAAATTTCAGACCAAGAAAAGCAAACGGTAGCATCTCTCAAGCAAAGACAGCGAGAAACATATTCATAATAACTCGGATCTGAAACCTCTAATCAGGACATTGCACGAAATTAATTGGAATAATAATTTGATGAATGCTAGAGCATAATAAGGAGTTTTGATGGATTCGCAACTCTGGATGATTGGCAAAATCCGTGGAGATCGGTGGCGAATTTTGGATTAGAGATGTAATTTGAGATTTGGGGTTTGTTATTGTGGGGGAGAAGAGGACATGCTTTAAGCGGTGAACGAAAAACTTAGGCGGGCTTAAAAATTAACGGGAGGGAGTCCTTATTACAGCGTGTTTTAGTGTTTTTTCAATTCATAGAAGATTTTCAACGGCATATAGCAACGGACGCTGTTTTTAAGTGCGGTAATAAACAAATTTTGTAAAAGATATGCATACGTTTACATAAAAGATAATACATAGCTATGAGAAAATTACTTGAATTACATTGGAGATGTTAATCCAAACATATGCATACGTTTACATAAAAGATAATGAGAAATACATGATGATGGGTATTGCCAATGGCTGTAAAATAGGTTACATGAATGGCTAAACAAATCAAATTAGTTAATTTTTGTTTTGGTGGATCCAGATATTATTTTTGCTACAGCTAGTTGCCATTCTTTGTAAAAATACCGAAAAAGATGGCCTGTGAACAATTTTACAGGGTTTGAAGTTTGAACCCAAGCTATTACCAGTAGAGAGTGTGTTATACTTCAGCTTCAAGCAGTGTCAATATCCGTATCTATTACCACATAACGTACTACATATAAACATAAAGCAACTAATTTAAACTTAACAACATAAATTACCAAAATTACTTTAACTAGATCCTTAGACTTTTCATTTTTTATGCCCATGCAACCAGTTGCCAACCTAGAGAGTATCTCATGAATAGATTGTTTTATTATATTTGTCCTTTTCATAACCATGTAAATAATTTCTATGATAACAACATTCTTGACATGTAAATGGAAAAAATAATTCAGTGTTATTAACTCTAGTAAGATTCCCTAAAAAATACATAATATAATTCATATAGGATAAGTCCAATTCTTCGTTATCTTCACCCATAACACAGTCTTATTTTCATTCAAAGCTACCTAATACTCAGTCTCTCACATATTTCTACCCCTTTGCACACATTAATTCCAAATTTATTACTCAATTTTAGTCTGACCATTTCAGTTTTAGTCTCTGCATGTGTATTATTAATCCAATATAAAACTTATTTACATTGAATTGCAATGTGTCGTAAGTCCTAACATGAAAGCTTACTTACATAAACAAACTCAGAAAATTTTAAACCCTATAGGATGATTTTAAGCTAAATAAGTTGATATATTGCCTCAAGTAAAAGATGATACCTTAGCAGTGCAAATAAAATACTGGCTTCCGTTAGTATTAGGTCCATTATTAGCCATGCCACAACTCCAGGTTCCACATGAGTCACTGCCAAAAAAGATTGACAGTAGGGATATTTCATTTTTTTGGAACTACGGTAAGAATTAAATTCAATGACTACTTCACCAAAATAAGATAATGAAACTAAGGAACTATTGACTTAGATCTTAATGGTATTTCATACGAATGTGGTGATCTTGAAGATGTCATGCAGCAAAACAAGCGCATTGGCCTACATTCACAATTGCAAACAAATGCAGCCAAACCTTATAGCCTGGAATACTGTCAAATGCTGGAACTGATCCAACCATTTCTACAGATTTTGTTCTTCCCACTGGCAGTGAACCAACACAGAGAGATACTATGGATAAGCTACCACTTGTACTGTAGTATAGTACATCCACCACTGATGTAGCATCTTATATATCTCTTGTTTATGAATAAGCTACCACTTGTACTGATGCACAAAAGAGCAATTACACCCACAAATTAGAAGTTGACAATTTCAACATGAATGGATAATGAATCCATCAAATTTCAACATAAATCGATATAGCTCATTTGACAATTAAGCAGTGTGTCAACTGAATTGTCAAAATTTGAAGACTTGGACGTTCAAGCAATATGTAGCATTCACCGCAATCAATCTCATTGTGTTGTACTTTGAACTCCATCTTTGTATTTAATTAATTAAGATGATATAAAATAATATAAATTTATTTAATATTTATAAATCATACTTAGTTAACTTAGTCAAATTTTTATGATATTTGGTTAATTTTTATAAATTTATTTAATATTTATAAATCATAGCTAACATATTATTATTATAAATCTAGTTTATTATTATTAGTAGTATAAAAATATTAAGTTATATGTTATAATTTTATAAACTAATCCTGTTAAATTATATAAAACTTAGTTAATTTAGTTAAAATTTCATGAAACTTGGTTAATTTTCATAAACTTATTTAATATTTATAAATATTAGTTAACTTAGTATTATTATTATAAATCTTAGTTAATAATAATAATTATTATTATTATTATTTGGTTATGTTTTAAATTTTTATTTATTTAGTTAATTTTTACAAATTAAACTTGTTAAGTTTTATAAAACTTGGTTAACTTAGTTAATTTTTTTATAATAATCATACTATAGAAGATTTTGTTGTATATTATATTTTTATATACTTGGTTAATGTTTATAAACTAAACTTGTTAATTTTTATAAAACTTGGTTAACTTATTTAAATTTTTATAATACTTGACTAATTTTTATAAGCTTACTTAATATTTAGAAATCTTAGTTAACTTTATTATTTATATTATTTAAATTTTTATAATACTTAGAATCCATGACCCTTGGCAACTCATACCGGGTGTCCTACCAGTGGTGGCGATTTCTATTTCGTATGCATTAATTTCTATTATTTACAATTTTCAATTCACGAGATTTGATAAAAGCTATTAACAATGCAATTAAATCATTTTTGAAGTCAAATTGTGCTCTACGGGAAAACGTTAACATATTGCCCTTACATGAAAATAAAATACATGTACATAGCTCAAGTCCCACTAGTTTATTTTAATACCTAACATCTTTCCTGAGAAAGTAGCGTATGTATCATTCAACACATGATGCTTCACGGTTCAGCTACTAATAATACATTACGAAAGTAGGAACCATACCAAAATCAGTCTAAAAATATTTCAATTCATATTCTTAAGTTCTAGGTCTCTTCATTCAACTACACTTTGTGATAAAAATAGGTAAACCAAAATGAACAAGATCACTCACTTTGTTTTAATGCACACCATGCAGCCAATGCAGCACCTTTTTACGCCTGCTTCTTTGTCTTAGCTAGCTTACCACTAAAGCATATTCCAGCAAGCTCAACTGTGCATGAAAATGAAGGTGAGTGACATGGACCAAACTGAATGGTTGTACAAACCGTAGTTTCAAACCTGCTTTGTAAGTTGTTTCTTGAAGCAAGTTCTTGTGCACACCGGTCTTATCCTGTATATCCAATAACTTATTATACTCCCACAATCTATTTGAAACCATTTCCTGATAGCATAAAGCCAAACTAACACAAATGCATACAAGAAAATAAAAAATTCCAATGGTATCATTGACCTATATCAACACCCTAATTTCACATCTCACAAGTACAACAATAGTTCAAAATTTACAAGCGAGGAAAAAAGAAAGCAAAATATAATTAAGTGAGCACTTACCAGTGCTATAACACACGTACCAAGACCTTGTTTTTCCATCACCTTGGTTAATTCAGCTACAAAATCTTTTACTTCCTACTCGAATAATAGGAAAACAAGTTTATAAGCAACTCTTTATTACACCGTTTTGATATCGGTCAATGTTAGATGGCATACCCAACCAGTTTCCACATCTGCTATCACCTCCTTACTATCAATACTTGATGTACATGATAATGCATATGCTGTTGTGCAAGTCTCTAAACCTATCCTATCTTTCCGAGAAACAAAAGCTTGCAAGTTTTTTCAATCCGTGCCTTAACTTCATCCTACCTTGGTGTATGCTAACTCACATCAGTTTCCAAATTCTCAGCTTCATCTTGCAAGTCTTCTGTATCTGAAACATTAGTATTTGATTCCATGCATTAATCAGTAAAGATTCAGGTACCATGATGACGTATTTAAACTTATTTCAAAGCATAGATAAACTGGAAAACTGGTCAATCATTTCAAAGCATAGAGAATAGAATTCAATCTAGCATACTTGAATTCAGTCTAACAAAATTGGTCAATGATTTCAAAACAAAGAGTTATTTAATCTTCCATGATTCGGGCTACAAATAAAATATATAGCCTAAATCAACCTTGAGATTAAAGATATACAGTAACATCCAACATTATCATTTAAACATAGAAACTGAAATAGATAGACCGAAGTCAAAAAATCTTTAAGACATCGAGAGTAAATTCAGTTATTTTGGTTTTATCCACACTACCAACATCCTACAATTTAACCTACTAAATAAGTAATCGCATAAAGTTGAACTTCCTTAACTTCATAGCCTATACAATCTCTCAACTTCCATGTTTCAGTCTTATGAATCCATATTTTTACAAGTTAAAAGTAGAAAATAG
Source organism: Allium cepa (assembly GCA_030765085.1). Lineage (NCBI taxonomy): Eukaryota > Viridiplantae > Streptophyta > Magnoliopsida > Asparagales > Amaryllidaceae > Allium > Allium cepa. The sequence continues at coordinate 316,484,231 of CM060931.1, forward strand.
TTAAAAGAATAAAAACAATATTAATTTCAAACAAACTAAAATTAGAAAAAAGTAGAATGCGTAATACCAGAAAATTGGAGTCCGAATTAGGTGATGAAGTCAAAAATTGGATTAAGTGGATTTGCCTCGGATGCCTAAGTTTGTCATGCGTCTCTCTGTGCAAATTCGGTCAACAATTGCAGATGCAGGGGTCGGTGACGGTGGCATGAAAGGCATGAAGCGTGATGAAGTAAAGCAAAAAAAAGTATAGAGACATTTGGGTAGACGTGAGAAAGACGGAGCGGATGTAGAGGGATACTTTATCGTGTAGATCTGATCTTTGTACAGTTAAATAGAATCGGAAGAAGAGTAGATCTATTTTAGGGTTTTCACGGAGGAAGGAGAAGATTGTGTGAAGTGGGGGAAACAGGAGGGAAGTAATCGTGAAAGAACGCGGCTTTTGAACTTAATTGGAAGAACCGCCATTTAATTTTAGTCGGGTTAATTATACAGCGTTTTACGTATTTCTATCGGTCCTAAAACAGCATTATTGCTTGAAACGCTGATATATAATGCCGTTAATAAATACTTTTCTTGTAGTGATTTGATCTCCCTTCCACTCCTTGTGTGTGTTTAAATAGAATTTATAAATTGGAGAAACGAGCTTTCAATGTAATTTTCGAAGATTATTTTATAAAAACCCGTGAATGAAATCAAAATAAATTATCAAAGCCAAAGATGCAATGACAACCACTAAGAACCAACTTGAATCGATAAAATTTGGAAAACCAATCAAAATGAGCAGAAGTAGGCAAAACAGAAAAATAGGAGTAGGTCGGTCGATCGGCTACAGGGCTCGGTCGGCTGGCCAGAAGCAGAAAGAAAATGCTCGGGGTAGCAGGTCGGTCGGCCGGCTACAGGGCTCGGTCGGCCGAATTACAATTTTCTGCAGTTCCTGTCCTTTCTCATCGAATTGCAAACTCTTCTAAAACGCAACCGGTCAAGCAATGGACCTAAGGAGCCTTAGCCAATAGATACCCCCGCTCCATTAGCTCTCCGATTCGCCACCAAAACATGTTCAAACATCAAAGTTAGGATCTTTAAAGAATTGAACCCAAACACTAAAAATTTGGATATTCACCAATTCAATCCAAACCAAAAGCAAGTGCATATGAACAAGTGTCAGGAATTCATACCCAACAATCGAAGATATATATAAGCAAAGATGCGAGATTAAAATCTCACCTTACATCGAAAATTTCAAGAGACGTAGATGTGAGTTCGAAACTCATCTTTTACACACAAACAAAGAAGAAGAAGCTCAAACACAAGAAGGAGACTAACTACTCTTCACTTCAACTCTACAAGCTTCAATCTAAGAATAAAACACATATTTCCCAAAATAGGTTTAGGAAACTTCTGAAACTGAAGAGGAGAAGAGTTGGAGAAGATGAAGAAGAGGCCTACCAATAGCTTCTCTTTGATTTTGGAGCAAGAATTCAAGTTGTAAGAAGAAACTAGGGCTAGGAATTCTATTTCCTCTTTCTTTCCCTCATTTTCAGTTGTAGCTTAAGTTCTGGAGGTGAAAATGTGTGGATGGAAAGAGATGGGCTGAGCTAGGGTATTTAGTTAACTAGTGGACTGAACCCAAACCCAAAACCCAACTAGAAAAAGTAGCAAAATTCAACTTACTCCAAACATATCAAAGTTTATACTCAAAAAGATCGCAAACGCCATTTTGGACTCAATGTTGGTGGTTTCGAGTCCTAATTCGGCCATTTGCAAAAAAGTAACATTTTGGATCCAAAAATCCTACTAACGACGCTATATTTAAATAAAACATTAAATATAAAATCGTTAAATATGTGAGTTGTTACAGATCTCCCCTCCTTACAAAATTGCGTCCCCGCAATTCCTAGAGAGGATACTTGTAGCAACTACCTACATACAACATTCAAAATAAAAAAGGAAATAAGCTTGAGATGAAAAAGATATTCTCACCATTCCAAAGCAAAGATAGAAAACCCAGATAAGATCGCTCGATATACTCTCTGGTTTCCCAAGTACAGTCATTGGGAATAGCGGACCATTGAACTTTAACGAGCGGCACCATCCTTGTTTTGAAGGTGTCACACCTCCTTATCAAGTACGTGAATAGGTTGTTGTACAATAGATAAATCCGGTGAGACCTCAAGCTCTTGCAAATCAGGAGAATCAATAACAGAATCCGACTCCCAAAGACACTTCCGAAGTTGAGAGACGTGAAACACGTCATGAATGCCAGATAAATGAGCAGGAAGTGAAACTCTATAAGCCACAGGGCCAATACGTTCAGTAATAGTAAATGGTCTGATAAAGCGAGGAGCCAATTTCCCAGACTACTGAAACGCATAACCCCCTTCAAAGGAGAAACACGAACAAAGACAAGTTCACCAACTGAGAATTCGAGTGGCTTCCTACCGCTGTCCGCGTAGGATTTCTGGCGGCTCTGTGCCTCTTTCATTCTCAACCAAATAAGATCAATCTTCTCGGAAGAATCACGAACAAAATCTGGACCAAAAATAAGCTTCTCCCCAGATTCCAACCAACAAGAAGGTGATCGACATGGCCTTCCATATAAAGCTTCGAAAGGAGCCATACCGATACTAGACTGAAAATTATTATTGTAGGAGAACTCTACAAGAGGTAGATGATCCTCCCAACTACCACCAAAATCAAAAATACAAATATGGAGAAGATCTTTCAAGATACGATTCACCTGTTCAGTCTGTCCGTCAGACTGCGGATGATAAGCTGTGCTAAAATTAAGCTTTGTTCCCAAAGCTTGCTGAAGACACTTCCAAAAATGACTCGTGAATAAGGGATCACGATCACTCACAATAGAACTAGGAACACCGTGAAGTCTCACGATTTCCTTGACACACAACTTAGCCAAATGCGAAGCAATCCTATTAGACTTAATAGGAACAAAATGAGCAGACTTAGTGAGGCGATCAACAATAAGCCAGATACTAGAATGGCCCGATCTCGAACGAGGTAGGCCGTCAATGAAATCCATAGAAATCTGATCCCATTTCCACAATGGAACCTCTAGAGGCTGAAGAAGATCCGAAGGACGCTGATGTTCGGCCTTAAAACGCTGACAAGTTATGCAATTATTCACATAACTCGCCACATCGCGATTCATGCCTTCCCAATAATAAAGACGACGCATATTCGCATACATCTTACTACTACCAGGATGAATGGTATACTCAGAACAATGACGGTCATCAAGAATGTCATGCCTAAGTGAAAAATCAGAAGGCACAAAAAGACGGTTCTTCTTGCGAAGACACCCATGAGAATCAATGCTGAAATCCCGCAATGCCTCATCACAGGATCCAGACTCACAAAACTGAATAAGATGTAACAAATCAGGATCACGCCGCTGAGCATCGGCAATATGATCCAATAAAACGGGTCAAGCTCCCAAACTAGATAGTAGAATAGGAGAATCAGAAGATGAACCTCGATCGTGAATTTCACAAAAAAATAGAGTCTCAAGAATATCCCATTCGGCAAGCATCATAGAAATAACAGCCGAATGTTTGCGACTAAGCGTATCAGCAACACAATTATCCTTTCCAGGGGTATACTAGATATCAAAGTCATAGGAAGCAAGAAACTCGAGCCAACGCTGTTGTCTCATATTGAGTTCCTTCCGAGTAAACAAATACTTCAAAGATTTATGATCAGTATAGAGAATGAAGCGCTCGCCCAATAAATAGTGTCGCCAAATCTTCAAGGTGAAGACGATGGCGGCTAACTCAAGATCATGAGTGGCACAGCGAACTTCATTCGGACGCAGTTGCCTAGAAGCATAAGCAACTACCCAATCCTTCTGCATAAGAACAGCACCGAGACCACTACCACAAGCATCGGTGTAGACAACAAGATCATGATTCCCCTCGGGAACCACCAAAATAGGAGCATTAGTGAGAAGTTATTTCAATGTCTGAAAGGAAGCTTCACACTTGTCAGACCAAATAAAACGAATGCCTTTCCGAGTAAGGCTGGTGAGAGGAAGCACAACACGGGAAAAGTCCTTAATGAACCGACGGTAATAACACGCCAATCCAAGGAAACTATGAATCTCATGAACATTCTCAGGCCTCTTCCAATACGGGATGGCTTCGATCTTTGAGGGATCGACAGAAATGCCATCGGAAGATACAACATGGCCTAAGAACCTAACCCTATTCTCCCAAAAATGGCACTTGGAGAACTTGGCTTTAAGCTGATGATGACGGAGAGTACTCAAGGCAATTCTCAAATGATTAGCATGCTCAGCATCATACTTAGAATAAATAAGGATTTCATCAATGAAGACAAGGACAAACTTATCGAGATATTCCCGGAATACCCGATTCATGAGATCAACAAAGAAAGAAGGAGCGTTCGTCAACCCGAACGGCATAACGAGCCACTCAAAAGAACCATAACGAGTGCGGGAAGCGGTAAGAGGTATGCTATCCTCTGCGACTCCTAACTGATGAAAACCCGTGGCAAGGTCAAGCTGAGAAAAGACCTTAGCACCACTCAATAGATCGAACATATCATCGATCCTAGGCAATGGATACCTATTCCTAATGGTTAACTCGTTAAGCTTGCGATAGTCAATGCAAAGCCTAACAGTTCCATCAGACTTCTTCACGAAGACGACCGCGGATCCCCACGGAGAAAAACTGGACTGAATCAACTGCTTGGACTCAAGCTCTAAAAGCTGCTTCTTGAGTTCCGCATTTTCCCATGTAGACATCCTCGTGGGAGGACGACTAACTGGCTGCGTGCCTGGAATGAGATTAATGCGGAACTCTATTGCCCGCTTGGGTGGCAACCCGAAACAGGCTCAAAAACATCAGAAAAGTCACAAGCAATAGGAATACGAGATATATCATCATCACCTTGCGAGTCAAGAGAACATAAAGCCATTTTGGAATTATCCACATCCCGAAGAACAAGTGATAGCTGAGAGGCGAATCCGGATGTCGAAGATACAAAATTCTCTCCGAACAAATAATCTTGGCGTCATATCTTACTAGCCAGTCCATTCCCAAAATCATATCAAATCCCAGACAAGAAATAACGTGCAGATTCGCACGAAAGGAAAAACCACATAAAGCAATCTCAACATCATCGCAAAGCATACTAAGGGTCGCGGATCCCCCGATTCGCAATCCTTAAAGAAGTTACCAAACAAGAAACATCCAAAGATAAATCATCAACGAGTTTTTTCGATACGAAGGAATGTGATGCACCCGTATCGAAAAGAACTCGAATACTATGATCATAAAATGAAATAGAACCTTCCAAAATAGATGGAGATATACCTTTGGGCTGAGAAGGACCTTCAGAAGCCTTAGCAGCATAAAGTTTGCAAGATTTGGCACTAGCCGGAATAGTAGGGCAAGTGGAAACATGATGACCTTCCTTCTTGCAATAGCGACAGAAGAGAGGCTTAGGACAAGCTCGAATAATATGATCAGGAGAACCACAATCGAAACACTTTCGGACGAAAGGTGTTCCATAAGATTGAGGCTGAGAACTAGAACCACCAGCCTTCTCCTTCTTAGAAGGAAAAAACCTGGACTTCTGGAATGGAAACTGCTTCTTGTTGGGGTTCTTGGAAACCTCAACATCAACATCACTATCACACTCCTTCTCGACGGTCTCGAGATGAAGCGTAGAATCCACCAACTCCTCAAAAGAAAGCTCAAGCTGGAGCAACAAAGACTTCTTAAGATATTTCTTAAGACCAGAGACAAACTTCAAATTCTTCTTATAAGAAGTGCTAATGAATTCAAGGCCATACTTAGATAAAGCCTCGAATGATGCAACATACTCAGAAACAGAAGATTTCCCTTGCTTCAACTCGAGGAAGCGACGGGTCAATAAAACTTTTTCAGATTCAGGAACGAACTTGAGTTCAAATCGCTCCCGAAACTGAGTCCAAGAAAGAATAGACTCATCAATTTCGGCTAAAAGAAGCTCAACCAATCAAGAGCACGCTCTTGTAATAAGCTAGAAGTTACAAGAACTCTATCACGGTCAGAAAGATCCATACGAGAGAAGATACGCTCGCACGTGCGAAACCAAGCTTGGACTTCAAGAACAGACTCGGAGCCCTTAAACGGCTTTCCTCCAAGATGAGAAAAATCACTGCACAGACGTGCAAAGGCAGACTTGCGAGGTGGAGATACACGAGGAGGAACTGGAGGCTGAATGCTCCTAAACAATTCCAAAAACTGATCGGCGGACATATAAACGCCATCCGGATGTGAGCCACTGGATTGCGCAACATCCGAACATCGTCCCGTGCCTCTTCCAGCCATACGCTGAAAGTAAGATAAGAACAAGATTATTCACAAGGTAGATATCATTAATTCAAATGTGGAATACTACGGAACAAAAGGTATTCCTAGACGTATTCCCAATTCTATCTAATCCTTGATGGTAGAAGGAATAGAGAGACACGATGATTCAAAGATTTGTATCACTTATACACTTTGATGTACCAGAATATGTGCATCTATTCTGTGTTTATCATACTTTGTTATGAACTCAGCTCTGATACCACGCTGTGATGCCCCACCTGTATATCCACGCTAGCCAATGACAATACATGGTAATGCCGTCAACTAACACGGAGATTAGGAGCGACCACCTATAGTCTTGCTCTAACTATCTATTGAATACATCGACAGTAGACATACCAAGTAGGTCGACATACAAAATGAATACTTAAAACAAAACCAAGGGTGGTTGGAGGATCTATCAAAATAGAATATAACAACTCAAACGTAATATACATCACAGAACAGTAGATCATAATATACACATATATTGATACATACCAGAGTATACAAAATAATACATGTCAAGTGGTATAGCAAACCACAATATACGGACGATTCCAGATGAATACATATATCAGACTTACAATAAAAAGGACTACACAAAAAGCTTTAACAAAAAGGAACAAGCTTAATAGTCCATGCGGAAGAAAAATAGGCTAAGTCCAAATGCACCTAACCTGAAACATCTCGGTCTGACCCGAGTATAAAATACATGGGTCAGTCTAGCTAAACAAATCAGTTAGATAAACTGGACAACAATGACCTGCAAGGTCACAATGTACAACAAATATCTCTAAAAGAGATAACACAATCATCTAACAAAAGATGTATCATATCATAAAAAGCCTCGTATCATCGGCAACTCAAAGAAACAAAGGATAAGAATATCCCAAAACAAGCCATAAAGGAAAATAACAAATACCAATGAAGGTAACACAAGTTCCACAAGGTAATCGCTATACATCATGCGGCTTAAAAAGACCAACACCGAAGGGCGATACCTAGGGAATATACATATCGATGAAACATCATAAAATATGCACGTGCTCAGTACTGTATAAACAAGGATCCATGAGCCCGAAGACTCCAAACCCAAATATCACTCGAGCGGCTCATAAATACCTAACTCCGAAAGCGATACAACAGGGCAACAAACCCGAAGGCACAAACCCGAAGGTACAAACCCGAAGGCAACATACCCGAAGGCTACATACCCAAAGGCTACATACCCCAAGGCAACAAACCTGAAGGTGCAAACCCAAAGGCAACACACCCGAAGGCAACAAACCGTAGTGGTGAAGGTCAGGAGGCCCAGTACCGGACACCACTAACTGGCAGAATGTGTCATAACTCTCAAAAAGGAATCCGAAAAGTTGTAACGTGAGTCCCATAACCACTCATTCGCACTAAATGGTTTGCTATCCGTTAGTTAATTTCATACTCAAAGCAGTACAAAGTCTACCTCATCTCATTGGTAAACCAGACCAAAAGGTCAAAACAATCAATCGAATAGGTCGGGGATTAATCGGAAAGACAAACGCATGGATTTATGGTCCATGTTTTACCTAACCATTTGATCTCCCTTCCACTCCGCTCGAAGTGCGAAATTGTGTGTGTTTAAATAGAATTTATAAATTGGAGAAATGAGATTTTAATGTAATTTTAGAAGATTATTTTATATAAACTAGTGAATGAAATCAAAATAAGTTATCAAAGCCAAAGATGCAATGACAACCACTAAGAACCACCTTGAATCGATAAAATTTGGAAAACCAATCAAAATGAGCAGAAATAGGCAAAACAGAAAAATAGGAGCAGTTCGGTCGACCGGCTACAGGGCTCGGTCGGCTGGCCAGAAGCAGAAAGAAAATGCTCGGGGTAGCAGGTCGGTCGGCCGGCTACAAGGCTCGGTCGGCCGAACTGAAATTTTCTGCAGTTCCTGCCCTTTCTCATCGAAGTGCAAACTCTTCTAAAACGCAACCGGTCGAGCAATGGACCTAAGGAGCCTTAGCCAATAGATACCCCCGCTCCATTAGCTCTCCGATACGCCACCAAAACATGTTAAAACATCAAAGTTAGGATCTTTAAAGAATTGAACCCAAACACTAAAAATTTGGATATTCACCAATTCAATCCAAACCAAAAGCAAGTGCATATGAACAAGTGTTAGGAATTCATACCCAACAATCAAAGATAGATATAAGAATAGATGAGAGATAAAAATCTGACCTTGCATCAAAAATATCAAGAGAAGTAGATGTGAGTTCCAAACTCACCTTTTGCACACAAACAAAGAAGAAGAAGCTCTAACACAAGAAGGAGACTAACTACTCTACACTTCAACTCTACAAGCTTCAATCTAAGAATAAAACACATATTTCCCAAATTAGGTTTAGGAAACTTCTGAAATTGAAGAGGAGAAGACTTGGAGAAGATGAAGAAGAGGCTTACCAATAGCTTCTCTTTGATTTTGGAGCAAGAATTCAAGTTGCAAGAAGAAACTAAGGCTAGGAATTATAATTCCTCTTCCTTTCCCCCATTTTCAGTTTTAGGTTAAGTTTTAGAGGTAAAAATGTGTGAATGGAAAGAGATGGGCTGAGCTAGGGTATTTAGTTAACTAGTGGGCTGAACCCAAACCCAAAACCCAACTAGAAAAAGTAGCAAAATTCAACTTACTCAAAACGTATAAAAGTTTATGCACAAAAAGATCGCAAACACCATTTTGGACTCAATGGAGGTGGTTTCGAGTCCTAATTCGGCTATTTGCAAAAAAGTAACATTTCGGATCCAAAAATCCGACTAACGACGCTATATTTAAATAAAACATTAAATATAAAATTGTTAAATATGCGGGTTGTTACATAGGAGGGCCGTGTTGAGAGAGAGACACGGCAAGCATTAGAATGAATTCGGCAGCTGCAAGGGGAAAGCGTTCATGTGGAGCTACTGACTTCGTTCCCTAGTTTGGGTGTGACAGGGTACAACGTGCGAGGCGAATTCTTTCACGATAGATGGTGTGGCACCGCGTCTTGCTGATTGTCGCGATGGTGCAAGCAGTTGAAGTTCTGTGCGTAGGAGGAAGGCGATGGAATTTTTAGTCGACGAGGGGTCAGCGGTGTAGCAGAGGGAAGTCGCATGGGAGGTCTCATGCAAGGTCGAGATGGGGTTCGTTGTGGATGCATGCTGGCAAGGCAGTTGTGGACAATGTCGTACGCAAGCGTGTAGGCATGGTCACGGGAGATTTAGAGTTGTAGCAGTAAGGTATATCTTTATTGATTTAAATTATTTTAATTTATTTTAGTAAACTATATATTTGTATAAATATAGGAAAACCAGAAATAAATAGAAGAACATACACATATTTGAATATGTACAGTGAACAGAAAGTAATTTTTGTTATTTATTTACGAAAAAATATAAATATACCTATATAAAATATATATGCATGTTTTAAACTTACTATTTAATTTTAAAAATAGTATATAGTGATGATTAACATGTTTAATTAATTTATTCAATTATTTTAGTTACTAAGAGGATTATTTAAAAGAAATTTTGTTTAAAATTTAATTTTTTTAAATTAAATCATTAATTTAAGCTAAATTATTAGTTGAATTAAAATTAGAAAATGGAAAATTAAATTGTTCGATTGTTTCAAATATTAATAAATTTTATAAATTGTTTATACAAGGTCTAGAAAAATCGCGAAATCAAGCTGGAATGGCAATGGATTGCAAAATAAAAAGCAAAGGTGAGATCTTCTCACTCACTTGGTTTGTTTGTTGAATTTAAATAGTTAAATTTAAATTTTGGATGTGCTTGGATGAATTGGATAATTTATCTGTTGCATGATAGTATATATGATAGTATATATATTTATTTGGAGTGATTGATTTCCCACATTATATAGCGGATAAGACCATATGCGTCGCACACTAGCAGATGATATTATATAATCCCAAATACCATGATATTCCACCTCGAAGTGGAATTGGTATTTAGTTGTTGTGATAACATCTGTGGATGCAGGGAAACAGGTTGGAAGGATCTAACTGGATTTCTCAATATTTGAATTTATTTTCATCTTGCGATGTAATAATTGATGATCTGTGAATGATTATATTGTTGATTGGAATTTATTAAAAGCTATGGAGTAGCTGAATACATTTTTGGTATCGTAGGATACCAGAAATATAAAAATTGGATTTTTGGAAATTAAAGCAGAAAATTTTAAGTAAATTAATTTTAGAGAATTGAATAAATTTAAAAGAAAGAATTTAAAAGGGGTAAGGATTGATTTTTTGAAATCCTATTGAATAAATTCCAAAAATATAGGCAAGGATTTTAATAAATGGATTTGAGTAATATTATTTAAAAGTTCAAGAATTTATTTAAAATTCGGATTTTAAATAGTTGGAAGAGATAAAGGAATTTATTTTAAAAGGAAATAAATTTGGGAAATCAATTAGAAATTTGATTCAGTGTTTGAAATAAATTTAGAAATAAATTTGGAATTTGATTTGGTATTTGAAAGTGAATATTTGGAAATCAATTTGGAATTTGATTTGGTGTTTGAAATAAATTCGGAAATCAATTTGGAATTAGATTTGGTATTTGGAAGTGAATATTTGGAAATTGATTTGAAAATCGTATATTAGTGGATATTTGGAAATTTGAATTCACAATGGGAACTTATCAAGGAAAGGGAATTTTTTTTAAAAATAAATATTAGTTTATTTTTAAAAGTGTGCAAAGGAATTTACAAATTTGAAATGTAAATTGAAATAAATCAAGAAAGATTTATTAATTGATTTAAATAGACCATTTTGAAATGGAAAGAGTATTCTTCCATGAAAGTCGAGTATGTTTTCAATGTAGCTTTTAATATAAATTGAAAATTTCTAAGGATGGTTTTAGAAAGGATACGTTGGAGAAATTATTTTCTTAAGTTGTTTTTAAATCTTTAAGTAAAGATTTATTTAGTAAATTATAGAAGTGATTATTTTAAAGATATTAATTGATATTTGATTTAGAAAAGGTTGATATAAATAGTTAAGTTCTATCTAATAATTTTTTTAAAAATTAGTTTGGATTTGAGTTTATATGAAATATTAGTATAAAAATTTCATAACTAATACTTTAAATAAAGTGTTTAAAAATAGTTTTTATTCTAAATGTTTCCAAGTATATATTTTTGGATAAATGATCTAAATTATTTAATTATTCGAACTCGGTAAATTTTCAGTGGAAATAAATAATATATGTAAATTTGCTCCGCGTAAGGAAAGTGATTTGAAGTTTGTTTTCAAAGTGATGAAGTGTAAAAAAATATCTTGCGAAGATATTTTGAAAATAAATAATTGGGGGAAAATTATTTAAAAATTTGGTGATTGTTGTGAATATTGATTGATAGTTAAACATGCTTGATACGCCAAATCTTTTCAATATTATCATTTGTGCATAGTGTGGAAACATTTCAAAAAGTATAGTATCAACCTTAGCCAGCATACCACCATTATGGTGTACCTACTATAGCTACCATGTTCAATAGCAGGTTGTCGCCACATTCCATGGCAGGTTATACAACTAAAACCGTATAGGGATCATATTGTTTCTTTGGATTACCAACATATGGTCAGGCTAAAACACTTCATATGCAACATGGGTATGCCTCCGGAGGGACGCCTCGAGAACCTAACTGGATCTCTGCCAACAGAAGGCTGGGTTACCTCACGCTTTAATAAAGTTGTAACTAGATAACCCTACGAGTATGCCACCCCCAACCGTTACCGACCTTTATCCGAGGATACTCAACCACAATGCAACAACCACAAAGCAATAAATTTGCAGCAACCACATATGTTAAATATCTGGGCTCCATACCATGATACCCCCGGTCCTCACATTCTTTCCCCCTTAAAAGAATTTCATCCTGAAATTACTAGTTAAGAAGAATGATCCTTAACCCGTTTATTATTTTTCGCAAAACCAAATAGTTTTATCAACTTGTCAAAACAGATCTTTTTATTTAAGGCCCCTTATCACTTCAACTAACTTTGCAAATTCTTCCATAGTTTATAAACAATATTGTTTCCCAATTCAAAATTTAAATTTTTCAAAATTTTCTCAAAAATTTTCCAACTCCCTAAATTATTGAAAAATTCGCCAGCGTCTCCTTTTGCGCGGCTAGCTTGGTACGACTACAAAATGCCACAATGGGCCCTCAGATTTCAAAAGAAAATAAAAACCCAAGTGGCTAGACAAGAAAATCATCAAATTTCATATAGAAATTTAAATACATACCTTTTGACGAGTAATTTAAATTATCTTCGAAATCAAAAATTCAATTCCCTTTTCCCTTTATAACATCTGTATATTCTACTTAACAACAATGTCCAATTTCAACATTCAAAAATCATTTTATACATTTCTTTACAAAATTTCAATATCCATTTAATCCCGTATGATATACTTATATCATTCGTACGTAGAATCAAATCCAATCTCTCACTCGATCACAAAATTTCATTTCTAAACTAGTATCGTCCACCCAACTTCCTAATGTGGACTCAGATCTGGTTTCTTGATTAGAAACCATCATTCTCCTTGCATAGCCGTAAACTGTGATAGAGAATTTCCAGAATCAACAAAAAATCCATATCCAGGGTTCGCCTTAGAAAATCGAGTGAAAAATCCAAAGTCGGATCGATATAACTATTTTGAAATTCTGTGCTTGAATTCTGGATCAAATCGTTATGCGAATAACATAATATACGTACATCCTACATATTTATTCCAATTGATTATTAGATATATCAATTTTATTTTATTCACATTGGTTATTTTCATTCTCTTATTCGCAACTACCATTTCACAATTCTCACTTTAACCTACACTCAATTATTAACTTTGTCTATTTCCAATATCAAATTTACTTAAGAATTACACTATTCGTTTTCTTAAGTTCGATATAAGTATTTTACATACTTCCTATGTTTATTTTCAATTTGCTACTTCAGTTAATATCTACTTATATTTAAACTGGATTTCCAATTCCATATGAATTCAATTTACCTTTCATTTATAATTATTGAATTCAATTCATTTCAAACCATATTTATTTTCTCATTCCTTCAATTTGTTTCACTTACTAATTTTATTTCAGTACTTTGCATCATTTGATCCAACTTGAATTTTTTTCATTTCACTTAATTTTTCTCAATCCAAATGTTCAATTTTTAATTCAAATTTTAAGCTTCGATAAGTTTTCCAACTTATTCACATTTCACACTTAATTTAATTTTAGCTCCTTTCAAGTTAGATTTTATTCTAACAATTTCAAATTTATAAGTTGGAAAACTCAATTATATTCTATAAATATTTTACATAGGATTCCAAAGTATTTCCATCTTTTCAAAACCATTTTTGAAATCAATTCAAATTATCTTTCGAATTTCCAAAACCAACCCCAGTTTTCCAAACAACTTCAATTTTTAAATAATTTGGCAGCAATTCCTCTCTTGGAAACTAGAAAATGAACACCGATGATGTCACGATCATCATTGGAATTATTTTCCAGCTATCAAAAAGAGCTTAGTGCTTTTATCCTTCCAAAACATTTTCAAATATTTTTAAATTACAAATTTCACCGGATTTGAAGTTCAATTCAAAAATATTTCCTAAATAATTTCACCATTTTCTTTCCAAGACCTTTGAAAATCATTTCCAAATTCAAGAGAATTTAAACTTTTCGCTAAAATTTAAATTTTCAAATCCTTTCAATCTACTTTCAAATATTTCTTTGGAATTCTATTTCAAATTGTAAATCACATTTACAATTTACATTAACATATCTCATTTGTATATGAATTTATATTCTTAATCTTTGGTTATGATTTCAATTTCTTATTTAATAATCAATGATAATAATTTAATATTATCGCTTCCTAACAAATAAGCAACAATGTACTATAGTAGTTTACAAAGATTATTTCCCTTTATATAAGAAAATAGTTTAGGTAAAATTATTTCATTTACCATATTTTAAAACAATACCGTGTCAGTTTACCTTGTTTAAGAGTTTAGAAACCCCTATCGATACAGTTAGCCAAACTGTACCGACCAGAATCTATAAACAATCAACTGATAAGTCAGCATAATATAAAAGTAATTTTATATTCACTAACAAATACATGCTCATATCTATTATTACACTCAAACTCATTCTAGAGTACTATTGACTCTATCCCTAATGAGTATTCCACACCAGAGCCAAGGTTGTCGCTTAACCAAGTAATTTTACATTCACTGACAAAAATTATTTATTTTCAAAATATCTTTGCAAGATATTTTTTTACACTTCATCACTCTGAAAACAAATTTCAAATCACTTTCCTCACACGGAATAAATTTCCAAATATTATTTATTTCCACTGAAAATTTGCCGAGTTCGAATACTTAAAATTATTTAAACATTTTATCCAAAAATATATACTTGGAAACATTTAGAATAAAAACTATTTTGGAACACTTTATTTAAAGTGTTAGTTACGAAATTTTTATATTAATATTTCATATAAAACCCGAATCCCAAATAATTTTTAAAATAAAATTATTAGACAGAGTATAACTATTTAAATCACCCTTTTCTAAATAAAATATCAATTAATATCATTCAATTAATCACTTCTATAATTTACTAAATAAATCTTTACTTTAAAGATTTAAAAACAACTTAAGAAAATAATTTCTCCAAAGTATCCTTTCTAAAACCATCCTTAAAAAATTTCAATTTACATTTACAAGCTACTTTGTAAACACACTCGGCTTTCCAGGGAAGAATACTCATTCCATTTCAAAATGGTCTATTAAATCAATTAATAAATCTTTCTCGATTTATTTCAGTTTACATTTCAAATTTGTAAATTCCTTTCCACATTTTTAAAAATTAACCAATATTTATTTTTAAAACAAATTTCCTTTCCTTTATAAATTTCTATTGTGAATTTAAATTTCCAAATATCCAATAATATACGATTTTCAAATCGATTTTCATATATTTACTTTCAAATACCAAATCGAATTCCAAATCGATTTCTGAATTTATTTCAAACACTAAATCAAATTCCAAATTGATTTCCAAATATTCACTTTCAAATACCAAATCAAATTCTAAATTGATTTCTAAATTTATTTCAAACACCGAATCAAATTTCTAGTTTATTTCCAAAATTTATTTCCTTTCAAAATAAATTCCTTTATCTCTTCCAACTATTTAAAATCTGAATTTTAAATAAATTCAACTTTTAAATAATATTACTAATTTATTTATTAAAATCCTACCCCATATTTTTGGAATTTATTCAATAGGATTTCAAAAAATCAATTTTACCCCTTTTAAGTTCTTTCTTTTAAATTTATTCATTTCTTTAAAATTAATTACTTAAAATCTTCTGCTTTAATTTACAAAAACCCAATTTTTATATTTCCGGTATCCTACAATACCAAAAATATATTTGGCTAAACCATAGCTTTCAATAAATTCCAATCAACAATATAATCATTCACATATCATCAATAATCACATCACAACATGAAAATAATAAATGAAATTTGAGCTGAATATTGGAAATTGAATTCGATTTGTAAATGTAAATTGTAAATGAGATTTATAATTTTAAATAGAATTCCAGAGAAATATTTGAAAGAATTCGAAAGTATTTGAAAATTCTGAAATTTGGAAAAGATTTTGATAAAGGGATTTTAAGTAATATTGTTTAATAGTTGAAGAATTATTTAAAATTCATATTTTAAATAGTTTGGAAGAATTAAAGGAATTTATTTTAATATATAATAGATTTGGAAATCAATCAATGTAACGAACCAATTTTGACTCCCGAAATTCGACATCAATACGTCCACCGTATCAAATGTCGAACAGTCAAATGTCGACAAACCAAACCGTTAGGGTTTAAGAATAAGAAGATAGAAGAAGAAACAAAAACAATATTAGAATCTCATATTTCGCAGCCGTACAACATATAATAGATAAATGAATATCTTTAAAAGAAAGAACTATATCAGTTTGTACATACATCATCAGAGCATATACAACACAACACAACACTGGCAATTATTTATAGCTTGCTCATGTGAAAAATTGACTTGCGCCAACCCGTACGCAGCGGACACTACACAATATAAGTGATATGTCTTGCCATCCAGCTTACCTTCTGATCTCTATAGCAACTTCTAGACTTCGCTCTAGAAAAATTGATAACCTGACTCTAGGCTGCCTGCGTGGAAAATTATAGGCACCCAGAGTTTAAAAAGGGAACAATAAACTCCAGGTCAGCCATGGGACTGGTGTGAGATCTTTAAAATAGTTATTTTCACAAAGAAAGGAAAAGAAATCCACTGTGCTTTTGGAAAATGAAACTAGCATAAGGCCTCCCGCCACACACACAATGCAAGCGCACAATTGGAAGACATTTCTCCTTATGATAGTCAAACATGCTTGATACACAAAAATCCTTTAGTGCATAGTGCAGAAAACATTTCGAAAGTATAATATTATTCTTAGCCAGCATACCACCATTATGGTATACCTACTATAGCTATCATGTTCAGTAGTAGTTTACTGCCACATTCCGTGGAAGGTTATACAACTAAAACCATACAGGGCGCCTATTGTTTCATTAGATTTTCAATAAATGGTCAGGCTAAGGAACTTCCTATGCCACACGAGTGCGCTTCCGGAGGGACGCCCCGATAACTTAACCAGCTCTCTTCCAACACAAGGTTGGGTTACCTCACGCTTTAATAAAGCTGTAACTTGAACCCTATGAGTATGCCATCCCAGGTCGTTATTGACCTTTATCCGAGGATCCTCAACCACAAAGCAATAAATTTGCATCAACCACATAGGTTAAATATCCGGGCTCAAATGCCCCCTTTTTCCATAAGGAAATGGAAATACCCTGAGGGCGCTACCCCCAAAATAACCTTGCCGCATCCTTCCTGTTTCGACCATTTTCGAGTTGTGAGGTCCGACGAGGTCTCGTCCACAAATCTATGCTTCTCACAAAAGCCATGCTTCGATCAACAAATGATCAGCAAAACTTAGTATGCAACATTACTGTTTGCACCAAAATTGGGCACAACACTCTTCGGGAGTCGTTGAAGAGATAATAGTCAAGAATGCAAGTTCAAAACAGATATTATCTAACAAAAACTCCAATTAACAGTAAAATAAATGCGTAGACAAGCGATTTATAGTGGTTCGGCGTGTTGCCTACGTCCACTGTGAAGTTTTTTGATGTTTTATTGATTCTCTTTCAATGATTACAAGTTGTTACAGCGATACACAGCAAGTTACAACTGGAAATTCGAAATCAACAATCAAGTTATGATATAGGATGATGGAGATCTTGATCCGGCAGAGTCTCCGCGTCTCAGAGTCAGAAGATCCCTTTTCTGTTGGCCCTGGGGCTCTATTTATAGGCGTAGGCTGCAGATATTCTGCTGAAAACTCGGGAGACCACTTCTTGCACGTGAGGGGGCCCACATGTACGGTCTCAGGAAGTTTGGGCCCACTTTGGCATCGGTTCGAACTCCATTCGAACCGATCAAGAATCCATCCAATCGAGGTGAAATTTGGCGTGGACATTCTTCAACATGTACACAAGCTTCAGTGAAAATTTCGTGGCATTTGGATCAATAGGTTAGGAGATATCATGGGTTCGAAATTGGGTCATCGACATAGCTGTCTAGTTCGAACCCCTGTATTCGAAACGATGGTTTCGAATCCATCATGGCACGTGACTTCGTGGTGACGTGGAGCGCAAACTTCGAATCGATCCGGACTTCACTCCGTGTTGACCGCTTCGACTCCGTGTATCTCGGTGATTTCGAACCGATGGAAGACACGTTGGTTGACCCAGTGGGTTCGAACAAGGCAACACAGGATGGGTTCGAACATGGCATCACGGATGGGTTCGAAGAAGGACTTTGTGATGGGTTCGAAGCATGGCTCTGTGATGGGTTCGAACATGACTTCAGGGATGGGTTCGAACGAAGCTTATGGATGGTTTCGAAGCATGCATGTCCGGTGGATTCGAAATAAGGCAGCCGAGTATGGATGGATCCGATGGGTTCGAAAGTAATGGAGTCGAACCCATAGGGGATTCGAAGGGTTCGAAGGAGATGGTTTCGAACTGGGGCGTGACGATGGATTCGAAGACAACCATCATTATGGGTTCGAAACCAGTGTGTTCCCTCCAGGTTGCCTCGATCATAACTTGAGCATACGAACTCGGATCGACTTGAAATTTGAAATGCTAACTCCCGTGGCCTTTCTTGCCGTGTCCTATCAATTGTAGCTCAATTTGGACTCGGATAAAATTCAGTGATATCCATGGCGAAAGGAAGTACGATCAACCTCTGAGGCGAACTGTCCTTCGTTTCTGATCGATCTTTTGGTATCGCGGCTTTGCCAAAAAGCGGGATAACATTTTGCCCCCCAAAGTACGTCTTGTGGGAACATGACGTGCTTTGAATAGCTGCCATTTCTATCTGAACAATCATGGCTCTCTTTTTTCGTCGAAACTCGTATGCTGTACTGCTGTAACCTTGCGTTGATGTGACTGATTGCTGTATAATAGTGCTTAGCCGTTGG
The DNA here is from genome assembly GCA_030765085.1 of Allium cepa. Taxonomy (NCBI): domain Eukaryota; kingdom Viridiplantae; phylum Streptophyta; class Magnoliopsida; order Asparagales; family Amaryllidaceae; genus Allium; species Allium cepa. The sequence goes on from CM060931.1 coordinate 316,503,284, forward strand.
CTATCGCATTTGTAATAGGATGAGTGTTCGATACCTGTGAATATTCAAAATCGAATGTTAGTCCGACATGTGTGCACATATGTTAATTTGACCCTCGTTAACGTCGTGCGTCCACGAGTTGTTGTCAGTTTGGTTTGCCATAGAATTTCGTATTGATTCTCTCCTGAACCAACTTTGAAATTTGAACTGAGACAACGCTTGGTGGTTGTTTTGAAAGGTTCCTTCGTATCGATCCTCTCCTGAACCGATGTAGAAGGTCAAAGGAATCAGATTTGTATTGCGTGAGCGTAATGTTTCGAACCGATGCATTCGAGCATTGATGGGTTCGAAATCCACGTTTGGATGGACGCGGTACGCTTGCTGCTATGATGGGTTCGAAATTGTCATTCAAACCGGTCCGAAAGGCTGGAATACACTTGGGTAGTGATGGGTTCGAAATTGACATTCGAACCGATGCGAAGGGATGGTTTCGAGACTTTTGTTCGTGACAGTGGTCCGCGCGCTTCACACGATGGAGCCTCAAACTGTATGGGTTCGAAAGTGGATTTCGAACCGGCTCTGCATTCTGACCTGTTGTAAACGGTCGAGTCCACCGGCACGCGAATCGATTCAGTCATCCAACTCCCCATATAAATAGCAAAGACCACGGCATTTTTCACTTTTCACTTTTACTGTTGCCTGCTTTTTACTTTGCTCTTCTTCTGCGCAGCGTATCGTTTCGAAGCATAAAAAGGGGAAACACTGTGTCGTATCATCGAATCAATCCAGATTCAAGCCTTCAATCTCTCGAATCCATCGTTCAAACTAGGTAATTAGCCTCGGATTCAAACGGCGAAGTGATTTCGAACCCATTTCTGTTTATCGATTGCATGGCCTCGAGGTTGACAAAACCAGATCTGGTTTGGGAAGGATTCGAACCGATGCGTAGGGTCGAGTTCGAATCGATGACGGTGGCGTCTTTTTATTAGATTTCGAATCGATCCTTGGAAAGTCTTTATTGGGATGCGCAGTTCGCACCGATTGGGGGATTCGAGGGATCCATTCGAATCGATGGATTCGAACCCATAGTCTGTCGTTTCGAAGTCCTCAACTTCGTATCGATACGAAGCGGATCGGTTCGAAAGTGGATGATGTGGAGTTGAAGTTTCCTTATCGGTTCGAACTCGTCAAGCAGTGATCGGTTCGAACTTGTCGTCTGTCTATCGGTTCGAAGCGCGTTTAACTTCATGGTTTCGAAGCGAATTCAGGATGGGTTCGAACGCATGGGTTCGAAACTACGTCAGGATGGGTTCGAACGCATGGGTTCGAACAAAGAGGTGTTCGGTTGGGTTCGAACGAAGCCTTTGTGATGGTTTCGAACCCTACATGATGGATTCCAAAATTCGAAATTTTTCAAGCATAACTCCGACGAGCTTCATTCCTGCATATTTGGACTTGAATATTGAACTGCATATTTGATTGCCTTTTGAAGCTCGTCGATGGAACTATAACAACTTCTATTCGAACCGACTTCCATCATGTAAGTGATTTAGTGATGACGGTCAGCGATGACGGTCATTATAGCTGGACTCCGTAGCTTTATCGTTTGCATATTTACTTTAACTCTGCAACATTTATTCAAGTAATGCATGGCACGGTACCACACACATTCATACACGTTACACTGGGGAACACACGGGTTCTTTGTCGTCTAACGATGGTTTCTCATGAGTTAGCTAGTTATGGAACCTTCAAGTTCACAGCAGCAGGAGATTCAAGGTACAGTCTCTCCGAGACTAGAGGTTCCGGATATAGATCTTGAGATCATTGGTCCAGCTCCGGACGAACTTCCCGATGCGTCGTTCATTGCCAATCCATCGGACTCCGTTCCATCGAATATCTCTGAAGACATGTTGGGGAGAATATGTTTGAGGCACGGCTTGTCATTGGATGATGTGTTACTGCTGGGGCCGAATGATAGACCGCATAATCCACCGGAGGGATATACGGCATTTAACCGCCACGCGTGCGCGGCCGGGACACTTCCACCATTCAACGAGTACATAAGGGAAGTATTGTCGTTCTTGAGGATCGCCCCATCCCAGCTGCACCCGAACGGATATGCGTCGATCAATAGCGTGTTCATCGCATTTACGGAATATCTCCATCGACCACCGCTCCCAATTGAGATCAGATACTTGCTCAATTTCAAAACTCGGGGTGATTATCCCTCCTTCACATTCCTGGAAGCGGTGAGAAACTGCCAAGTGGTTACCGGGTCTTGGACCAGGTTGAGCTATTATAGGACAGAATGGTTTTATGTCAGATGTCCTCCTGGATTCGCCCGACGATGGCTATTCAGACGTGAGTATAGTTGAGTTCGTAAATAATTACTATGGCAATCGCAGCCGAAGTGGAATTTATGTTTTATCCTTTTTTGCAGCGGTGATTCAGCGACCTGAAGGCGAGCACTTTAGGGAGATGGTGCGAGTGCTTCGAGAAGTCCCGGATGGAGATAGGGATATCGATGTGTTATTGACGGATAGGAATCTCCAGGCCTGCGGTTTGATCGAACAAGGGCAGAGCATAAGCTTTGAAGTGGCACTACGGGTCGTCTCGAAGAAACGAGTCAAGCACAAGAAACCCAGAGTTACCACAGCCGAGGAAGCGGACTCTGAAAGAACCCACACTGATGATGAGCCGCTGACCGGGCCTACTGACGCAGCTCCGGATGTCGCGGAGCAGAGAAAAGGCAAGGCTGCCATGGTTAAGTCAAGTAAGAAGGGGAGATGGAAATCGGTCGTCACGGCCCGTTCTGCTCCCGGAGTTAGAATCTCGGAGACGTCTCCTCCGAGAACTGAAAATCTTTTTGAAGGGCTTGCCGATCTTCCAATCCCGGACGATGTGTCTTTTCAACATGATGCCGGGTTGGAGGAATTCCATCGCACCTTAGAATTGAACGAACCTCTTATTACTAGCGAGGTCGACACTTCCGGTTGGTCGGGGGGAATGCATATTCGTACACATTTCACGACACTACATAACCTTTGACTGAAAACTATCTGTTTTGAAAGGTGATTAATTCTATTTTATTTTGCTTTGCAGATATCATGTCTAAGCGAGGTTCGATGCTTGGGAGTCTTCGACACGCCCGCAAGCCTTCATATTACGATTCGCGTAGGCGTGAAGGGGATAGAGGTTATGATCAGGGGCGTCCTGGGTATTATGACCAGGGACGCTCTGGGTATTCTAGTCACGAGAGATATGACACGGACAGGGGCTATAAGCGTCGATCGCGGTCGCGTACTCCTCCTCCTTCCAGAGATCCCGTACAACCTCCTGCTCATGTCCCTCATCCTTCCGAGTCCTCTCGATACACGTCGGCTTCTCAAGCTTCCCGATCCAAGGCGATGACCCCGATAGTCGCAGAGCAGCCTCCTACAGAGATCTCGGGAGAAGGGGCAATTAGACTTGCGCAACTAAAAAGGGAGTTCCCGAATATCTGCTTCGACAACTGCGTCTTTCCCCCGAACCTGAAAAGGGTCCCGCCGGAGGCTGAGCGGTTAGCGCTCGACTATGTTCATGACTTTTACTCCCAATACAAGGCATGGTATAGGGCGGCCGATAAGGCATCGGCGTTGGCCTTCGAACGAGATGCTACCATTGAAAAGCTTCAAACTGAGCTGGCTCAAAGAGACCGTATCATACAAGTGTTGAACACCGAGGCTGAATCGTCTCGAAAGTCGGAGATGGAGGCTCTTACAAAGGTCGACGAAGCTCAAGCAGCCATGGATAGAATGAAAAAGGAGCACTACGTTACGGTGGAAGACATGGGCCACCGGAACACTGTCGTCACTGCTGAGCGGGATGCGGCGTTAAAAGAACTTAACGAGCTCAAGGCTAAATTTGCTGAAATTATTAAAGATAGAGATGACGTGCATAACACGGCGCAAGAGGCCTGCGAGCAAGCCGTAGTGCTTCGCACTGAGAGAGATGTGGCCGTGGCCAAAGTCCAGGCGGTCGAAGCAGAGGTGGAGGAGAAGGTTCAGAATGCAGAGGCCAGGCTAGAGGCCGATATCGAAGATTTGCTCATAACTTACAACGCCAATGTGTTAAAGCACAGAAACTTGGCCTGGCTTCAAGATTATCCAGTTCACCTTCGTAGCGCTTGGGACCGATTGGTTGAGGAGGAAGAGGAAGCGCACCCAGGTGAAGCGGTCGATCGATTCGAACTGGAGAATCGGCTGCTTAAAGACGATGAGAAGAAGGTTCTTCACGACGCTATCATCGCTCATGAGAAGGAAATGATCGGTGGTCGTTCCTTGGAAGTCGGAGAGGGGTCAGGCGTTGAGCACCATTCTGCTGTCACTGAAGTCACCACACCATCTTCATCGATGCCTGTATCTGTGGTCAGTTTGCAACCTGTTCTTGCTTACGACCCGGAACAACCGCGCTTATCTCCTATTCATGAGCATACTTCCGAGGCCGTTCAGCCGTCTGCGAGCCAAACTGGGGAAGGTATTCCGAAGTTATCTCAAGCGTATTCTGAATAGAGCGTTTGTTTTATAGCAGTTTTTTAATAACTTCTTATCTTTTGCCTAGTGACTGGAGTTGCGCCGACTGTCGTGGCTGAAGAATCGAGCAGAGGAGATAAGGCCATCGCTACCGAGACTACTGTTGTAACTGCGGTATCTGCTGAGGCGGTGCAGGGGGGATCCCTATCTGCTGACGAACAAATGGTGAGCGAACTGCTCGGTGAGTAGGGTGGTTCTTTCTCTGACTTGCCATTTATCATCGTTAGTAGCCTCCCGCCGTCTTCAAGTTCTTCGATGCAGGCCGAAGATGCCCCCAGCCAAGCCCATGTGACTCGTGATGAAGAAATTTTGGCTGAGATTAACGCCGAAATAGAGGCTGCGGGGCATAGCGGTACCGTCAGTGGCAGTACGGCGGCGCAGAGTCCAGCACCTGCTACGGTAGCACCAGCGGGTGGCACGGTCTCAACTTCCGTTACGGATCCAGTTCCCCCTACTCCTCCGGCAGGTAGCCTCCATGTAGACTCAAGCTCCGAGGAGGATATTGACATCATGCCCCCAGCCGAAGAGCCACCGCCGGAGAGGAGACATTCAAAACGAAGAATCTCTATCCCTAGTGACACTGATGATGTGCCACTAGTAAGAAGGAAAAAGAAGAAATAAATCAGCTTCTTAAGTAGATGTTTTGGTAGATAGGTACTTGTCTTCGTTTCTTGTCAGTAGGTCGTGTATAGATGCAGGTTCGGCCCCTGCTAGTAGGCATTCTTTTTTGGAAGAACTTATCTGTGTGTAAGTCCTTGTTTTAAGTTAGTTGAAATAAAATTTTATTTCTTTGTTTCAACTATTGTTTCATTTGTGCTTAAGTACTTGCAGTGTCTTGTTTTCGGTCCGGTGTACTTGTGGTGTTTTTATCGTTTAAGTAGAGTTCGTCTCATTTTCCAAGTCTGAAGATCTTGGTCACACTTCGTGATTGATGAATGAGTTGAACTTCGGACGTTGCATCACTTCGGTTAGTGATTAATATTTAGCTTTCGTGCCCCCCAGTTTTGGGGAACAACATTTGTATTTATGATGGTTGATCGCACTTGTTGCAAGTCTTGAGCACACGTCCGCCTTCCGGGGACTTAGAGTAATTTGAGATCGATAACCTGGTTTGCATTCCAGGAGTTCAAGTGTTATTGATGCTTGTAACATGGTTCGCGCTCCGGGAACTTGGGAATGGTATTCACATTCCAACTTGCACCTTACTAACTCGGAGTTAGTATTAACGCTTTAGTTCGCACTACGGGAACTTTGACTTGGTGTTGGTGCTCCAATTCACACGCCGGGAGCTTGGATAAAACATGTATGTTTGGGTTCGTACTTCAGGAACTCGGAATTGACATTTATACTCCAACTCGCACTTCGGGAATCTGGAGTTTGCACGGATGTTTCGGTTCGCACTCCGGGAACCCGTAACTTATGTTCATCCCCCAATTCATGCTTTGGGGATCATGGAGTTGGTGTTGATACTTCGGTTCGCACTCCAGGAACTTCGAATTGATGTTTATACTCCAATTCACACTCTGGGAATTTGGAGTCCGCATTGATGGGTTGGTTCGCGCAGTGGGAACGAATTATCAAATGTTTATACTCCAATTCGCGCTGTGGGAATTTGGAGCCCGTTCGCACTCCGGGAACGAATTATGGAATGTTTATACTCCAACTCACGATGTGGGAAGTTGGAGTCCGTTCGCACTCCGGGAACGAATTATGGAATGTTTATACTCCAATTCACGCTCCGGGAATTTGGAGTCCGTTCGCACTCTGGGAACGAATTATGGAATGTTTATACTCCAATTCACGCTCCGGGAATTTGGAGTCCATTCGCACTCTGGGAACGAATTATTGAATGTTTATACTCCAATTCGCGCTCTGGGAATTTGGAGTCCGTTCGCACTCCGGGAACGAATTATGGAATGTTTATACTCCAATTCACGCTGTCGGAAGTTGGAGTCCGTTCGCACTCTGGGAACGAATTATTGAACGTTTATACTCCAATTCGTGCTCTGGGAATTTGGAGTCCGTTCGCACTCCGGGAACGAATTATTAAATGTTTATACTCCAATTCGCGCTCCGGGAATTTGGAGTCCGTTCGCACTCTGGGAACGAATTATTGAGTGTTTATACTCCAATTCGCGCTCCGGGAATTTGGGGTCCGTTCGCACTCCGGGAACGAGTTGTTAAATGTTTATACTCCAATTCGCGCTACGGGAATTTGGAGTCCGTTCGCACTCTGGGAACGAATTATTGAGTGTTTATACTCCAATTCGCGCTCCGGGAATTTGGAGTCCGTTCGCACTCCGGGAACGAGTTGTTGAATGTTTATACTCCAATTCGCGCTGTGGGAAGTTGGAGTCCGTTCGCACTCCGGGAACGAATTGTTAAATGTTTATACTCCAATTCACGCTGTGGGAAGTTGGAGTTGGTTGTAGGACTGTCGTGTGTCGGTCCAGTTCAGCCTTTAGTGTGATGGATTGCCCCCGAGCTGGGGTTTCACTTAGTGAGTGGCCGGTTGTATCGCAGTCACTCGCTATTTGAATAAACTCCATTGTTTGATGGAATTTAGCTCTTCGTGTGTCGTGATTGTTGAACGTTGTATTCGATGCATCACAGCTCTAGCTTGAAGAGATAATGTTTTATTGCTGAAATGAGAAAATATGGCAAAGTCAGTGCCTTATTACAAATTCAAAATTCAGAACATAAAAGAAATTGTAAAGTATTCATGAATTGAAGGAGCCTGTCATGTGTGACAGTGACGAGGTTCTTCGTTGTTCCAGGCTTCTAAATGAGTGGGCCCGCCACTGATGGCGTTTATCACCAATCTCCCACGGGGACAAGTCGAGTCCTCCTGCCTCGGTCGACTGGGTTCATTGATTGGATTGGATGGGCCCACATCTCTGGGCTGCAGTGTCCGCACAAACTGTTCCAGTTTCCCTTCCCTGACCAGTTTTTCAACAAGATCCTGTAGGTGACGACACTCGTTCGTATCGTGCCCGTAGCCTTCGTGGAACCTGCAAAATTTTCCCGTCTGGATTTGTCTCTCCGACGACGGTCTTGGAGCAGGTTTTTCATATTGAATCGCATTACGGGTCCGCAAATACAAGTCCTCCAATGAAATATTCAAAGGAGTATAACTGTCGAACTTCGGATTTTTGTGTTGCGGACCGCGATTTTGATCTTGTTTTTTAAGTAGATTCACGCTCTCTCTTCGCCGAGCTTGTTTATTTTTGATGTTCAACTGAACTTTTCCGGAGCTCTCGCCGGACTGTTTTATAGCAACACTGCTTTAGGTTCCTCCCGCATTTGGTCCTGCGTCAGTTTGCTTCCTAGACTGTTTCGCGTCTTCCCGTCTCAGGAATTGAGCAGCTTTGGCATGGAAACGGTCTAATGACGCAGGTGGTTTCCCAGCTAGCCAATTGCCAAATTCAGAATCGGGGTCGATCCCCTTAGTTAACGCCATAAGTATGGAGTTATTGTTCGGATTACTAATCTCTGCACATGCAGTGTGGAATCTTTTTAAGTAGTGTCTGAGTGTTTCTTTGGGAGCTTGCGTGACACTAGATAGAGTGTTGATATCTTTCGGCCTTGCGACGTGCATGCGGAATTGCTCAACGAATTTTGTGGCCAGCTGGTCGAAGGAGGAGATGGATCGAGGAGGCAATCGGGTGAACCACAAGGTGGCGATGCCCCCCAGGGATATGGGGAAACTACGACATTTCACAGCGTCGTCGGCTCTGGCAGCTGTCATTGACCATTCATATTTTAGAATATGTTGATTGGGATCAGAGTTTCCCTCATACATGGGCAGAGTTGGCATTCGGAATCGCCGTGGGGGTTCAGCATTAAGAATGTCGTCCGTAAAGGGAGTGTGACTTCGGGAAACTCCCCAATCGTCGTTTGTGAATCCCTGACTCTCACGAATCATCTGACATATCATAGTTGAAAGATCCGGCATTTGCGCCGGAGTATGGTCACATTCCATACTTCGAGTTTGAACCGGATATCGCTGGCGGTTCACATCTTGCCTTCTCGGCTCATAGTCCTCTGGGACATACGGTTCAGGAGTATGACCGTTTTGACGACGGTCCGGGTCCGACTGATCTCGAGCGTCGACCCCTGGTTCAGCCGCAACGCTAGCGGTGCGGTATTCAGCGGCGTGGTGAGGAATGGCACCCCCTCGGGAGGAGGGTCCGGTTTGGAAACTGGCTGACGGACCAACTCTTATTTGTCCAACGGTCAATATCGGTTGGTTTCCAGCGGATGGCATACGACCCTCATCTAACCGGGGTCGTGGAGGTCGGTTATGATAATCAGAAGATGAAGAACTTTCGCTAGAAGAGCGATAAGCACGATCTCTCGTGGATCGTTTTCGTTTCTGGCGATCCAGTTGGTTGATTAGCTCAGCGTTAGCGCGTAGCTGTTCTTCTAGTTGTCGCCGACTCTGGGTCAGCTCTTGAAGTAACAACTGCAATTCTTGTCGGGTAACCGGACCCGACGGTTCTGAGTGCCCAACGGCATCTTGATTAGGTGGAGGCAGAGGGGCAGGATTCTGTCTATCCTGTCCTTCTTGATTGACGGCGTTTGAGGTGGTTCTTGTGCTAACCATTTTTACAGTTGAGTTCCTTTCCTAGACTTTATGCAAATCTGAATAGAAGGGAAGGAAGTTGGATTTAACAATCTGGATCTCTCTCTTAGATTTACTCAATCCGGTATCGATGACAGATCCAACGAGCAGGAGAAAATCTAGGTTTTCTCAGCGAAAGCACCAAAGTGTTTGCACCAAAATTGGGCACAACACTCTTCGGGAGTCGTTGAAGAGATAATAGTCAAGAATGCAAGTTCAAAACAGATATTATCTAACAAAAACTCCAATCAACAGTAAAATAAATGCGTAGACAAGCGATTTATAGTGGTTCGGCGTGTTGCCTACGTCCACTGTGAAGTTTTTTGATGTTTTATTGATTCTCTTTCAATGATTACAAGTTGTTACAGCGATCCACAGCAAGTTACAACTGGAAATTCGAAATCAACAATCAAGTTATGATATAGGATGATGGAGATCTTGATCCGGCAGAGTCTCCGCGTCTCAGAGTCAGAAGATCCCTTTTCTGTTGGCCCTGGGGCTCTATTTATAGGCGTATGCTGCAGATATTCTGCTGAAAACTCGGGAGACCACTTCTTGCACATGAGGGGGCCCACATGTACGGTCTCAGGAAGTTTGGGCCCACTTTGGCATCGGTTCGAACTCCATTCGAACCGATCAAGAATCCATCCAATCGAGGTGAAATTTGGCGTGGACATTCTTCAACATGTACACAAGCTTCAGTGAAAATTTCGTGGCATTTGGATCAATAGGTTAGGAGATATCATGGGTTCGAAATTGGGTCATCGGCATAGCTGTCTGGTTCGAACCCCTGTATTCGAAACGATGGTTTCGAATCCATCATGGCACGCGACTTCGTGGTGACGTGGAGCGCAAACTTCGAATCGATCCGGACTTCACTCCGTGTTGACCGCTTCGACTCCGTGTATCTCGGTGATTTCGAACCGATGGAAGACACGTTGGTTGACCCAGTGGGTTCGAACAAGGCAACACAGGATGGGTTCGAACATGGCATCACGGATGGGTTCGAAGAAGGCCTTTGTGATGGGTTCGAAGCATGGCTCTGTGATGGGTTCGAACATGACTTCAGGGATGGGTTCGAACGAAGCTTATGGATGGTTTCGAAGCATGCATGTCCGGTGGATTCGAAATAAGGCAGCCGAGTATGGATGGATCCGATGGGTTCGAAAGTAATGGAGTCGAACCCGTGGGGGATTCGAAGGGTTCGAAGGAGATGGTTTCGAACTGGGGCGTGACGATGGATTCGAAGACAACCATCATTATGGGTTCGAAACCAGTGTGTTCCCTCCAGGTTGCCTCGATCATAACTTGAGCATACGAACTCGGATCGACTTGAAATTTGAAATGCTGACTCCCGTGGCCTTTCTTGCCGTGTCCTATCAATTGTAGCTCAATCTGGACTCGGATAAAATTCAGTGATATCCATGGCGAAAGGAAGTACGATCAACCTCTGAGGCGAACTGTCCTTCGTTTCTGATCGATCTTTTGGTATCGCGGCTTTGCCAAAAAGCGGGATAACAATTACCAAATTGGGAATGTATCACTAGTAACCATCAACTACATAACCTTTGAGCTCGAACGTTTTAGAGAAGGTTGTTAAGCTAAGAGAGTAAATTCGCCGCCGCCAACATAAATGTATTTGATAGAAAACAGCTTTGCATCTCAAGGTGTAACGTTAGACCTGTGTAGTTAATGCCCTGCTATTACCCTGCTATATCTCATAGCGGATTTCTACCGTTACGATTTTCCCATGTAGCCCAAAAATATAGCCTTTCCGTTTTAAGCCCCGCTATATCCCGTTATTTCCGCTATTTTCGCTATAATAAAATGAATTGACAAATTGTACTTATACATTATAAAAATTATGAAACTAATTAATTTGATTTAATTTTAATATATTTTCAGAAATGAAAATACTCTAATATTCTACTAAATTCAAATATGTTATGTATAACAGTTTTACGTTTATTTAAAGTATATTCACACATGTTTCTATTTAAAACTATTTATGTATTAATTATATTTCAATTGAATGATAATTTTTCATTTAATTACCATTGACATATTTGTAAAAACATAAGTACGGGTTTTACATGCTATTTTAGAGCCATCCGCTATATCCCGTTATATCCTCGTTGTATCCCCGCTTTGACTTTTTGCACCTCCACTGCTTTGAATCTGCCGAGCGCATTAACTGCACAGCGTCACATATCCTTTCAAGTCTGTTCCAGGATCGAACGAAACCGCAGGAACTTCAAAGAAGCCCTTGCAAATCCGGATAGTCACTAATCACGTCCGGACTTCCGATCACAAAGGGTGATAAAATCTCTATACCAGAGAAATTCGATGTAGAGACATTCGATAGGTAATCCTTTCGTTTTCGAAAATACCCGGTCTTCAACACCATCTTCAAATGCAATCTGATTTCATCATATCATTATTCGGAATGAGTTTTATGACACAAAGTCCTCTTTAGGCTAATCCGAATAATGAGCGCTTATATTTAAAAATAAGTGTTACGTCGAGATTTTAAGTAAATCACAACAAATTTCCACTTTGATCTTTAAAACAAAAGATCCATCACAAAGATTCGATGTGGTTTTCGGATAAGTTTGGAATCCGACCCCCGGTCGCATCGAAATTCAAATGCCATTTAAAGGCCAATATTGATAGTCGGTTATTTAACTATCAATCAATATTCACATCACTAGACTTGAATAATTTCCCCCAAATTATTTATTTCCAAAAATATCTTCGCAAGATATATTTTTCACACGTCAACTCTTTGAAAACAAATTTCAAATCACTTTCCTTGCACGGGATAAATTTCCAAATATTATTTATTTCCACTGAAAATTTGCTGAGTTCGAATACTTTAAAATAATTTAAATCACTTATCTAAAAATATATACTTGGAAACATTTAGAATAAAAACAATTTTTAAACATTTACTTAAATATTAGTTATGAAAACATTACACCAATATCTCATATACAACTTCAAGTCCAAACTAATTTTAAAATAAAATTAGTAGATAGTGTATAAACATTTAAATAACCATTTTCAAAATAAAATATCAATTAAATCTTTAAAATAATCACTTCTGTAATTAACTAAATAAATCATTACTTTAAAGATTTAAAAACAACATAAGAAAATAATTTCTCCAAAGCACCCTTTTTAAAACCATCCTTAAAACTTTCAATTTGTATTTATAAGCTGCTTTGATACCACAATGTAACAACCCAATTTCTTGACGCCCGAAAGTCGACATCAATACGTCCATCCTATCAAATGCCGAATAGTCGAGTGTCGGAAAACCAAACCGTTAGGGTTTAAGAAGAAGAAGATAAAAGAAGAAACAGAAACAATATCAGAATCTCACATTTCGCAGCGGAAGCATAATAACCAACGATCAATATTGGCCTTTAAATGGCTTTTGAATTTCGATGCGACCGGGGATCGAATTCCAAATGAATATTCGAAGACCACATCGAATCTTTGTGACGGATCTTTTATTTAAAAGATCATAGTGGAAATTTGTTGTGATTTACTTGAAATCTAAATGTAATACTTATTTTTAAAAATAAGCGCTCATTATTCGGTTAATCCGAGAGAGGACTTTATGTCATAAAACTCATTCTGAATAATGATACGACGAAATGAGATTGCATTTGAAGATGGTCTTGAAGACCGGGTATTTCCGAAAGCGAAAGGATTACCTATCGAATGTCTCTACATTGAGTTGTTCTGGTATAGAGATTTTATCACCCATTGTAATGGGCGGTCCGGACGTGATTACTGAATATTCTAATTTTCAAGGGATTCTTTTGAAGTGCCTTCGGTTCTATTCGAATCAGAAACAGACTTATATGGATGTATGTCTGACGTTACACTTTGAGATATAAAGCTGGTTTCTATCAAATACATTTCTGTTGGTAGTGGATAATTTATTCTCTTAGCTTAACACCCTTCTCTGAGACGTACGAGCTCAAAGGTTATGTGGTTGACATTTATTAGTGATATATTCCCAATTTGGTAATATGGCTACGAAGTGCTGCTGAGCAGTTGTTGATCGAAGCATGGATTTTGTGAAAAGTGTAGCTTTGTAGATGAGACCTCGTCGGACCTCACATCCTAGGAATGGTCGAAACAGGAAGGATGCGGCAAGGGTTTTTGGGGGTAGCGCCCTTAGGGTATGTCCATTTCCTTCTGGGAAGGGTAGTATCATGGTATGGAGCTTAGATATTTAACCTATGTGGTTGCTGCAAATTTATTACTTTGTGATTGAGGATCCTCAGATAAAGGTCGGTAATAATCGGGGGTGACATACTCGTAAGGTTATTTAGTTACAGCTTTATTAAAGCGTGAGGTAACCCGGCATTGTGTTGGCAGAGATCCGGTTAAGTTCTCGGGGCATCCTTGCAGAGGTGTACCCATGTGGCATAGGAAGTTCCTTAGCCTGACAATTTATTGAAAATCCAAAGAAACAATACGAGCCCTATACGATTTTAGTTGTATAACCTACCATGGAATGTGGCGCTAACCTGTTACTGAACATGGTAGCTATAGTAGGTATACCATAATGGTGGTATGTGGCTAAGATTAATATTATACTTTCAAAATGTTTTCCACACTATGCACTAATGATAATGTTAACCCCGTTTAGTCAACGAGTTAAGGCCTGGGACGATCCACGACTTAAGGTGCTTAACGGTTCAAGAGGGATCTACGACTTAGGAAACCTCACGACTTAAGGTGTGTGACGACTTAACAAGTTAAGGCATGAACGACTTACGACTTAAGGTCACCACGATCTAACAGCTCAAAGTACTCCACGAATTAACGAGTTAAGGTCTACACGACTTAAGAATTGAAACGGTCTAAACAGTTTTCGACTCAAGTAGGTCTACGACTTAAAGCAATCTACGACTTAAGGAAGTATACGACTTAAGGAAGTATACGACTTAAGAGATGGCACGACTTAAAAGGTCTACGACTTAACGACTCAAGGCACAAAAAGGTTAAGACAACTACACTTAAGTCGCAACCGACTTACGACCTTTGCTAGGTCGATCACGACCTAAGACTACAGAGGCAAGTTCAATACCACGCCATGATTTGTTAACCCGTTGGCGACTTGGGACTTGAGATGTGAATCCAATAGAGCAAACTTACTCCAGTTAAGCCACAAGCCGAGACTTCGTTTAGGTCGGTCACGACCTACGACCTATGATGAGTCGTACACGACTTAAGCAAACAGATAAGAAGCCGCATCTGGTTAACTCGTGCACGACTTAGGACTTGTAACATGAATTCGAACAGATAAGCAAACTTCTGCCAAGCTACGAGCTGGACTCAATAGGTTGGCCATGACCTACCCTGAGTCGGTCACAAGTTACGACCTAGGGGGTAAAATTCTCTATAAATACCAACCTACATTGAATGTGAGAGGGACTTTTTTTGGACAATCTCTTCAAGCGCCGATACTCTGCTAGTTTCTAAACTGACTTTATATTTGAAGTTTCGAAGAACACTACAAGCTACTTTGAAAGACTTTCATACGTCCGACATGGATTCGAAGACTTTCATCTACATCGAAGCTTAAGCTACTTGTTCAAAGTGTTTTGTATCTAAAGAGATTAGTACTTGAAGAGCATTGTATCGTTTTGTAACAAGATCAGTAATAAAGATACTTAAAGTGGACGTAGGCTACTCCTTAAGCCGAACCACTATAAAATCATTGTCTCTTACTGCATTTTCTGTTATTTTAGCTGATATTCTATTCCCGAACCGTCGGGTGGTGCTTTCATATTCACACTTCACATACCGGGGTGTTAGCGTTCAATTTTAAGCGTTAACATTTTTTGTGCTTCTACTGAGAATTGAACTCAGGTTGGTCTCACCATTGCTTCTCAAAAAGTTATCGAAAGGAATTCTTTTAAAACCAGAAGTTTATTGGAAATAATGGCTCTTGGGAGAAAATGAAGTTCTATAAGATCCGACAATGTTCAAGAGAATACCGCTACCTCTCCTGCTTTAAGTCAAGCAGCTCCAACTGTTGGAGTTACACGAGTAGAATTGGACGCCGTAGTTTTGGGGTTGAATCAACAATTGAATGCCTAGAATGCACAGTTGGAGGCTCAGAATGCCCAGAACGCCCTGATCTTAAGTAAGTTGAATGATCTACTTGGGGCTAACCGTCAACCGGTTAATAATGATGGAAACCCTACTGCAGGAGTTCAAGATGGTGTAGGAGGGAACGTTTCTCAAAGAGCCGCAGACCCTGTGGAAAAGACACCCCTCCAGGCTGGAGGATCGGGACCGCAGCCGACCCTCCGTGAACGGTTGTCAAGACAGAATTCAGAGAGAATAGCTGATGTTTGCCCTCCAGAGCCTTTAAATGATGAAGAATATTTCTCAGGCATGGTCCGTCGGATCATGAAGGAAAGTATGCGAAGGGATGAAGATGAGAAAGAATGAGGTTTCGCTCCAAGCAAAACTCCGTTTACTGAGAAAATCTTAAAGGCAGAATTCCCAAGAAAATTCGTTCCTCCTACTATTCTGGCATACAAAGGGACAAGCGATCCTAATGAGTTTCTATATAAGTACGATTGGCATATGACGGGTGCCAGAGCGTCTGATGAAATCAAATGTCGATATTTCCCAGTATATCTGGAAGATGTGGCTCTATTGTGGTTTACAAAGCGGCCGGTCAGGTCCATTGATCAGTTCTCCGATTTGACCAGGAAATTCAAGGAGTAATTTCGATTGTATGCTTCAAAAGCAAAGGATATAATGTCGCTGTCAAGTCTAGAGCAAAATCCAGGAGAATCCATTAGATCATTTTTGAATCGTTTTAACATAGCATTGGCTGAGGTAGATAACGCTGAGCCACGCATGGTCCTAACATACTTGATGAGGGCGATTGACAAATCAAGCGAATTTGGAAAATGTTTGAAAATGAAAGAACCAAACTCGCTTGACAAATTCTACAAGAAAGCGGATGAATTCATGCGCTTGGAGAGCCTCCAAACACCGGCTAAGGTGGTATCAGCAGAAGCTGGGAACAATGGTGCTGCTTCGAACAAGAAAGAGCCTAACACTCAGAAAAGGGGAAATGATGGTGGAAAGAAACAAGGAGATGCTAAGAAAGGCCGTCCTTTCAATTTCACGCCCTTGACCGATACCCCTGAGAACATCTTCTTTGCGACCAAGGATGATGTCAATTATCCGACACCACCTAAAATGAGAGTGGGAAGTAAGATGGAAAAAAGTGGAAGGTTCAGCTTGTTCCACAACCAACCCGGCCATGACACCAACGAATGCCGTTATTTGAAAGAGGTAATTGAACAACTCTTGAAAGAGAACAAGCTCCAATAGTATGTGAAAAGGAATAGAAATGCCCCAGCCTCGTCGACTCAAGGACAACAAGTTCCCGCTCACCGTCCTGGCTCAAGTGAGAAGGACGTAGAACATGAGTCAGAAAGACCTGTCATCAATATAATAACTTGAGGGCCTCACCCAATAGGCAAAAGCTGGGGCGAGATGGAAAGGTATGCCCGGGCCTTGAGGCATGTATCGGCTGAAGAGAATGTTTTTGTATTTGAAAATGATGCACCTTTAAAGCAACAAAAGACTTCCACTGATGATATTGTATTCAGTGCCAGAGATTCTTTGGGTATCGAGGCTCCTACCATAGATCCTTTGGTCATATCCGCTGGTATTGCGCCGGCTACTGTGAGAAGAGTTCTAGTTGATTGTGGAGCTTCATGCAACATTCTCTTCAAGAAGACTTTTGATCAGATGAAAATTCCAATGGTTGACGTTCAAGCTTCATCACTTAAGATTTCTGGGTTTGCTGGAGAACCCAAACAGCCGATTGGGACCATAGATTTGTTTGTAGAACTTGGAAAAGGGCCGAGGAAGGTGGCTCGAAAGAAAACCTTTATAATTGTTGAAGAATTCTCTGCCTACAATGCCTTTCCAGGCCGACCAACTCTTGCTGCATTCAAAGCTGTTCTTGCCCCATGGCGACTGACTATAAAATTCCCCACAGATAATGGAGTTGGAGTGATTAAAGGAGACCAAGATGCGGCGAGAGAATGTTATCTTACAGAGTTGCATGAATCAAGGAAAAGAGAAACGGGAAAAGGTGCGGCGGCTCTAGTCCGCATCAAAGAACCAACCTTGTAGCAATTACAGGGTGGACCCTGCACTGGTGAATATAGTGGCGCAAGAAGAGAGATGGATCCAAGGAAAGCCGGTGCAGGGGAGAATAGGGTAGTACCGGTAGAGGTAACAGTGCCGGTACCCGTTGACCCGAAGGACCCAAACAAAGTGCTGAATGTGGGTTCACAACTCAACACAACAGTTCAGAATGTTCTAATTTCATTTTTGAAGGCAAATTTGGATGTATTTGCTTGGACTCATTCTGACATGTGTGGAATATCCCCAGAGATTGCAGTACACACTCTGAACATTGATCCAAAGTTTACACCCGTGAAACAGAAAAGAAGAACTCAGGGTCCAGAAAGGTCAACAGCATTGAAAGAAGAAGTGGATCGGCTCATGGAGAACGGTTTCATCAGAGAATCTACTTATCCAAATTGGGTATCAAATCCAGTGCTGGTTAAAAAAGCTAACGGGAAATGGAGAGTATGCATTGACTTTTCAGATTTGAACAAAGCCTGCCTCAAAGACTGCTTCCCGCTGCCCAGGATTGATCAGTTGGTGGATGGGACGGCGGGGCATGAATTGTTATCTTTTATGGATGCATACTCCGGATATAACCAGATTATGATGCATGAGGCAGATCAAGAGGACACAAGCTTCATCACCGATGTTGGTCTCTACTGCTACAAAGTGATGCCTTTCGGACTTAAGAATCCGGAGGCAACTTACCAAAGGCTTGTTAATGCCATGTTTAAACCACAGATTGGCAAGACAATGGAAGTTTATGTTGATGATATGCTAGTGAAGTCTAAGAAAGCAGTAGACCACATGGATCACTTGGCAGAGATGTTCGCAGTACTCCGAAAGTACAGAATAAAGCTTAATCCCTTGAAATGTTCATTTGGAGTGGAGTCCGGAAAGTTTTTGGGTTTCATTGTGAGCGCTAGGGGCATTGAAGCTAATGCTGCTCAGATCACTGCCCTGAGAGAGGTCAAAGCTCCTAGAACGAAGAGGGAATTGCAAAGTCTCAATGGAAAGGTTGCTGCCTTGAGTCGGTTCATTTCAAAAGCTACTGAAAAATGCATTCCATTCTTTGATGCTCTGAAGAAAGAAAGAAAAAACTTTGAATGGACTCCTGAATGTCGGAAAGCATTTGATGAGTTGTTTTGTCATATGGAAGTGCCTTCGATACTTTTAAAGCCTGACAACGGTGAAGATCTCTTCATGTATTTGGCAATTTCATCTCATGCTCTCAGTGCAGTGTTGGTACGGGAAGACGCAAGGATTCAACGCCCAGTCTATTATATCAGCAAGAGATTCACTGGGGCAGAGATGAACTATTCAAGGTTGGAAAAGCTCGCCTATTGTTTGTTAATTGCATCAAGAAAATTGAGGCCATATTTCCAAGATCATCCCATCAAAGTCCTCACTGATCAACCTCTAAAGCAAGTCCTATTCCGTCCTGAGACTTCGGGCCGTCTTTTGAAATGTAATATTGAACTCAGCCAATATGACATCACTTATCATCCCCGGAAAGCAATCAATGGACAAGCCTTAGCAGATTTCATCGCAGAATGTACGGATAAAGGTGATAGTGAGGAAGAAGCCACTAATAACATCCCAATCCAATGAAAATTGTATGTCGATGGCGCAAGGAATGATTACTGTTCTGGAGCAGGGGTTGTCCTTGAAACCCCAGAAGGGCGATCGCTATGTTATGCACTGAGACTAGAATTTCCTTCGACAAATAATGAAGCAGAATATGAAGCTCTCATCGCTGGTTTAAGGATCGCTAAAGAACTAAACATCAAGGCATTGCAGATCTTTAGTGATTCTCAGCTTATTGTCTGCCAAGTCAAGAAGGAATTTCAAGCTAAAGGTGGGAATCTACCCGCCTATTTATCAAAAGCCTGGGAGCTTCTTGAAGATTTTGACCGTTATTCAATAAGCCATATACCCCAAGAAGAGAACATGAAGGCGGATTCTCTCGCAAAGTATTCAAGTACTGGTGAAGCTCAACTATTGGGATTAGTTCCCTTCAAAGTCTTGTCAGCTCCGAGCACAGATGAATTGGATGTTTATTGGATTATGAATGTATCCCAAGAGCAAGAATCATGGATGACTCCGATATTTGAATATTTGCTCAATGGTCCTTTGCCAGAAAGTTCAAAAGAACGACAGAAGCTGCTAAGGAAAGCCTCTAGATATATGATCTAGGATGGCCGATTATACAGACGGGGATTTTCAATGCTACTACTCCGTTGTGTAACTAAAGAAGAAGCCAAGACAATTCTAACTGAAGTACACGGAGGGGAGTGTGGAGATCAAACAGGAGGTCAAACTTTAGCAAAGAAAATTCTCTGTTATGGATATTTTTGGCCAGAGATTAATCGAGATGCTGCTGACTATTCCCGAAAGTGTGATAAATGCCAGAGATTTGCCACAATTCCTAGAGCACCTTCCACTGAGCTAACACAAATGGTCAGTCCATGGCTGTTTGCCATCTGGGGAATAGATCTCATTGGGCCTTTGCAGACTGCCAAATCGGGGATTAAATATGTTATCGTTGCTGTTGATTATTTCACTAAATGGGCTCAAGCTGAACCATTGGCTACCGTTACCTCTAAGAAAATGACAAGTTTTGTGACTAAAAATATCATTTGCAGGTATGGTGTGCCTCAGAAGATAATCACAGACAATGGTACGCAGTTCGAAAGTGAGGAATTCCAAGATTTCTGCAAGCGATTCAAGATCCGAAAAAGCTTCTCAGCAGTGGCTCATCCGCAGGCAAACGACCAAGTGGAAGCAGTAAACAAGATCATCAAATCAACCATCAAAAAGCAGCTAGAGAAAGCAAAAGGTGGTTGGGTCGATAAGTTACCACTTACACTATGGGCATACAGAACTACTCACAAAACTGTGATTGGGCATACTCCATTTTCATTGGCATACGGATCAGAAGCAATGATTCCAGTAGAAACGAAAGTTCCCTCACACATAAGATTCCATTTTGATCAAGATGAGAATGAAAAATTGCAATTGGAAGCGCTTGACCTCCTTGATGAAAGAAGAGAAGAGGCTAAGCTTAGAATTGCAGCCCATCAGCAAAGGATAGCCAGGCACTTCAATTCCAAAGTTCGTCAGCGCAGCTTTGAAGTTGGGGACTTAGTCCTGAAGAGAATTATGACAGCCACAGGTGTGTTTGGGCCAAACTGGGAGGGGCCATATGTCATAGGCACGAAACTTCTTGATGGCACATTCAAACTCACAACTGTCGAAGGAGAACCAATTCCAAGAGCTTGGAACATCAATCATTTGCGTCCATATTTTACTTAAAAGATTTGCTGAAATGTTGTAAAAGAATTACGAATATATGATTCTTGTATTGAAAGCAATTTTAAAGCAAGTGAATAATGGAAAGCTATAAAGTGGATGTAGGCCCAGCTTTTGGCCGAACCACTATAAATCTTGTGTTCTCTACTACTATAAACTGCTTTGTTTCATTTCGACATATAAAATACGTTAATTGTGTTACTAAAAATGTCGATTTAATAATGCAGGCCATAAAAACAAAACTTACTCATCGCAAGACCAAGCGATCTCCGACATCACCTAGCAAGCAAACGCTAAACCATTCAAAATTTCCATACTCAAATCCTACGAAAGAAGTGCTTCGAACAAAAGTTAACGATGTGGCTGGAAGTGGACCATTTCTAACTAACTGCGAATGTTTGTAAAAACGAGCATCCAGTTAAATAGCCTGTGTCTACCACCACCAACTCTCTTAACTATGAAGTATATTTCTTTGGATAAGGAAAATTATTGGCAACTAAAAAGGGATGATATTTGGAAAAGATAACGGGGATCGCCGACATGAATAGATGGCAAAGAGACATGGGCGAGCAAGCATCAAACAGCAAAAGACCTCTTCGGAGGCACAAGCCCTCTTGAGAGGCACAACTCTTCAGAGGATAAAGACCTCAAACGGGGCATGCCAGAAGACTTTCTCAACATCGTATGGAATGATCGAAAGCACCTTCCCAACAGGAAGGCAAAGCGCTTATTTACTAGTTGAGACAGTTTGCGTAGACAAGCATCCAAGTAACTTGCGTCCGCCCCGTGAGTCCATGAGACGACCGGAGGCACCTTCCCAAGTGGAAGGCAAGGCGCTCGTTCACTAGTTGAGACAATCTACGTAAACAAACGTCCAAGTAACTTGCGCTCGCCCCGTGAATCCGGCCAACCATGAGAAAGAAACTTTCAGGTAGACTCGGAGGCACGCATTCCACCGAGATCTGAAATAAAACTTCACAAGTGCTGGAATGTGAAAAGCCCTCTTCGAAGGCCCATTTCACCATAGTTGAAATGCTAAAAGACCTCGAGCGGGCCTCGCCAGAAAAAGTTCTTTCTCGACATAAAGTTGCAGACTGATCGGTGATACACTCCCGTGAATCCATCCAACTAAGAGAAAGAAGCTCCAAACTTCCAGACAAAAGCCCTACTCAGAGGCACACATTTCACCGTGATCTGAAGTAAAACTTCACACGAGTCGAAATGTGAAAAGCCCTCATTGGAGGCCCGCTTCCCAGCGAACAGGGAAAAGATAAAAGCCTCCCCCAAGAGGCAGAAACAAAAGACCTCTTCCCAGAGGCACAATCAAACAAAAAGACCTCTTCCCAGAGGCACAATCAAACCAAAAGACCTCTTCCCAGAGGCACAATCAAAAACTCTCATCAGAGGCTCGAGCAGGTTGAAACCCTTTTTTTTTCGAAAGGCCCACTGCACTATAAAATGAAACTCACTAGCCAAAGCAAAAGTGACTTTTTTTCAAAAAAAGAAAAGAAAGAAGAGGAGCGCAAAAACTTTGCAATAAAAAAAAGGGAAGCCCTCTTTAAAGGCACACTTTAGCTTTCAAAGGATGATTGGTTCATCTATTCTTGAAAATACTCTTCCTCGAAAAAGTTAAAGTGCCCTTTGGAGGCCCGCTTTACCATGTAGGAGAATTCACTTTGTAAGAATGTATATATGCAAAAGAAAAAGTGATATCTCCGAAGGTTGAAGCGTAAAAACTTATATGAAACGAGGTGTACTCTGTTTAGGGCGAAATGATATTTCCACAAATATGGAATAATTATTCTCCAAAAATAGGAGTACAAGTCCCCTCGAGATTGGAAATATTACGATGATCTTATGGTATGGGGGCAATACGGTATGGCTGCATTGGTAAAAGCAACACCCAAACAACATACCACAAGCTCACTGTAATATTATATAAAGAAACTTGCATATATATATAAAAAAAGAATAGATGCATTCTCAAACACGGACAGAAGTTTGTACAAGCAAGAGAATCATTTTATTCAACGTTATGAAAATTATGTACATTTATTCAACGTTATGAAAATTATGTACATATGAAGGTTTCAAAATAAAAGAAAAGCGGGGGCCGGTACCCGCACAACGTCTGGTCAGTACAAACAAAAAGCTAAAAGCAAAAAGTAAAAACAAGGAAGGGGAAACAGGGCTCATCACTTCTTCTTCTTACCACCACCTTTGGAGCCTTCACCTGACCTAATAGGTAGTTTTCCAGGATGGCTTGGGAGAGTTGGGGGAGAAGGAGAGAGAGCTGGTGCTGGATCAACTTCCGTTTCCTTTTCAGTAGCAGAAATGCTTCTCCCTTTCTTTTTTGAAGTTGTACGCTTCCTCCTCCTTCTTGAAGAAGACTCGCTCCCCGGAGTGACAAGAGCAGACAATTTTATGTCATCAGAAAGGGTTCGCTCCGGAGATACTTCGCCTCCTTCAAGTCCTCCGGCCTTCTGCTCCTGTGAAGCGGCTAGATCGTCCAAGCCTTGAAGGGATCCTATTAATTCTTGCTGCGATCCCGGTTGGGAAGTAGGAGTAATTCGAAAGGTTGGAGGAGGAACAGCTGGGGGAGGAGAAGTTTCTATGACACTAGACACTTTCTCTACAGAAGAAAAGAGATTATAATCAATAAAGAGAGG
Source organism: Allium cepa (assembly GCA_030765085.1). Classification (NCBI taxonomy): domain Eukaryota; kingdom Viridiplantae; phylum Streptophyta; class Magnoliopsida; order Asparagales; family Amaryllidaceae; genus Allium; species Allium cepa. Next base: position 316,526,638 of record CM060931.1, read on the forward strand.
AGATAAAGGCTCATTGAGATTTAAAAAATAATCGAGAAGCTCATTAAACTCAGTCGAAGCAAACAAGCAGTCCACTTGGGCAAGATTAACAGTAGAGTTACCTGGAGAAGTTGGCTTCCTAATGTCAACTTTATAAGCCTGTGCTTCGGTGCTCTCTTCGCCTTCATCTCCACCCTACGTGCTTGTGATCTCAGTTATAACTTTAACAGAGGACGGAGAATGAGAACCGGAGCCTGTGATGTCAACATCGGCGGAAACCGAAGGAGGTACGGGGGCAGTTAATGGTGCTTCTTTCACAAAGTGCTGCTCCCCTGCCTCAGCTCGTGCTTTGGCAAGCTGCACTTTTCCCTGGGCTAGAGCAGCTATGGCGTCATCATCTAGAAAGTGTTCTGCAAGAGATGCTTCAGCATAGCCGGAGCCTGCACCTCCAAGCATGTCAAGAATTGACTCCCAAACCTCGGCCAGGGTAATCTCATACTTCGGTCCTAAGAATGAAAGGCTCCCACGCCCCATAACGCTATGCACGTAGAAGTCAAATAAAGTGGAGTTGACATTGTCTTTAGTCGCCTCAAGCGACTGCTCGGCAGCCTACCTTCCAGTGATAGCTTCATCACGTTCCTTCTCGGCTTTAATAACTGGGCCTTTAGCTCATAATCTCCAAATCCTGGAAGTTGACCTTCTCCCGTAACTCTGCAACGTCAGCACGATACCTTTCCGTTGTTTTCTGCTCAGCCTCAAGTTGTGCCTCGTCATGTCGCTGAGCAGCGTGAGCATCGTGAACTTGCTTTTGAAGTACTTCTTCTTTTTGAGTATATGAGGTAGAAGAAGTAGCAAGCTCTTGTTTAAGTTTTTCAACTTCCGCTTCAAGCTTCTCGTTGTAATCAGCGATGTTCCTCATCTCGGTATCATGCTGGCTTAAAGTTTTCTGCCACTCGGCCTTATCATTTTCCATTGTCAGCATGGCCTCTAAATTCACGCGGTTGACCCTTTGAAGCTCATCAACAAGCTTTTGCCACCCTGACATCCGCTCGATATCAAGTCTAACAGCATCAAGATTTTGCAGCATTGCTTGTTTGTCAATAGGGACCAAGTCAAGATCGAACCACACTCCCTTTAGGCACCAGTGCGGGAACCAGCTTTGCAGAGTAGCCGAGCCTGGTCCAATTTGGAATTTAGGCCTGTTGACTATTGTCTGAATGTCTGCCTTCCCGAGAGCAGGAGCGCCGGAAGGGATTTCAAGTAAGACGGGGGTGGCGGCCTCTTTAGAAGTTGTAGATGCATGCTTTTCACCGTGCCTAGCACGCTTGCTTGGGTCCTTAACTACATGACTTTTTCCCCGGTCGTCATGCGACTTTCTTTTGTGAGAGTCGTCACCTCTCCGGGAAGAATCATGGTGCTCCTCCCTTTCTCTCCTTTCATAACGCACTTCTTGAGCTCTCCTCTCCTGAGCCTTTCGAGCGGCTCTCTCTTCGTCAGTTTCTCTGTAAACGGGAAGGTAGCGCCTATAGTCGTATTGATTACGCCTCCCGTAGCGCTGAAAGTCGTCATAATAAGAGCGCGGCGTCCCATCGGAGAATCTAAAATTGAAAAAAGACAAGTCTTAAAAGTCTTCAGAGAAAAGAAGTTAAGTACGAATAAGTGTTGAAAATCCTATGTGTGTGTGGTGTGCAAACTACACGCGTCAGGCTACAAACCACTCTTCGGCACAGGGGTGGTAGTGACTTGAGTGGCAGGCGTCAAAATTTGCTGAAAAGTGGATGTCGCCTCGACAACAGGAGAAGAAGGTTTAGCGACATCATCTTTAAAAAGTTCCTGTGAAGTTATGATCAGGTCGCTTAGCCCCTCAAAAGTATCATCACCGCCATGCCCGGCGGGAGTTTATTTTTCGGCTTCCAGATCGGCCGCATCTTCAGAGCAACGAAGAGTTTCTTCCTCCTCAATAAATGGGGTAAGTGCCGATTTGCTGGATGGACCCGCAACATCGATAAGTGTGGGGCACTTCACCAGTAAAGTTTCAGTAGAGGGCTCCTTCAGCATATGCCCTTCAGCAGGGATTGAGACATCTGGTGCCTCCGTTGGAGAATCGGGGACTTCATGAGGCTGAGTGGATCGAGAAGGGTGACGAAGTCCGAACTGGTGAAGGAATTCGTCGTTCAACAAAAATTTCATGTCCCGCTCTTCAACCGGTACAGCCATGAGCCTCTCCAGAGTTGGCTTGTGGCTCGGATCTCTAGAAGGAGGGGGGAGCGCTGAAATGAAAAAACGAAGTTAACACTTGGCAATTCGGACTTCGCAAAACTCAGAGAATAGAAGAAGTAAAGGTGGATGATCTTACTTCCTTCCCTCCACACAGCATAAAACCCCGGGGGGCAGCGGACAAAGAAGAACAGAGTTAAGAAACCATGAGCAGTGTCGGGAAGGCCAGCGATAAATTTACGATTTCGGGCGCTTCTCATGACGGTGATAGAAGGGTGATCCTTAGTCCTGGTAAAGGAGCATAAGAAGCAAATCTCGTCGAAGCTTGGATGTCGATCAAATGTTTTCCTAAATAGCACACAGAGCCCCATTAGAATGGCGTAGCCATTGGGGTGTAGCTGGAATGGGGAGATGGCTAGTTGACGAAGAAGATTCTGGAGAAAGTTGTTAAAAGGGGGAATGGCCCCGCTCAGGCACATTTTCCGATTAACCGCTACGAAGCCAGGAAGCGCCACATCAGCAGTGTTAGTTTTCTCAGGAAGAATGGCATCTGCTTCAGCAATGCCAAACTGAGTGCATAACTAGCGAAAAACTTTGTATGATAATGTGATAGAGGTTCTCTCTGGAGGATTAACTAGGGGAGCCGGAATAAGAGTGGCTTCTCCAGTCTGGGCTGTTATCTCTTCTTGTTGAGAAGTCATTCTACACAAGCAACTGGATATTCAAATGTGAAGGTGCACGTTTCCTAAAAGTGTAAAGTGTTGTGAAGAACTAATAAAAATAACAAGTAAATATAACTGAAATTACACTAGTCGACAATTGATCGATTACCAAATTTCAGGACTTGTTAATTTAAAGTTCAGGTATAGTATTAGTGCAAATTGGGCAGTTTTAGTTGACTATTTCAATGTTGCTTTAATACTTTACTTGAATTTGATGATTTAAAAGCACTTCGTTCACACAATCTATTTAAGTTGATTATCTGTTGTTAACTAATCTGCCATTTGATGTGGGCAGTCAGTGGCAGTATACTCGTCCCAATTTTCTGTAAATGATGTATTGAACAGATTGTTAGCTTGCAAGTCAAAAGTGATATGTGAAAGAATGCAACAAAGTTTAACAGTTCAAAGTGCAACAGTTCAAGGTTCAAGCAAAGTTTAAAAGTACAAGTGCTAACTCGGCGACGACTTAAGTGCTAACTCGCCGACGACTTAAGAAATTTTTCCTACAGGTTAAGTTAAGTCTTTGGTTCTCTGGCTAACTCGTCCACGACCTAAGGATTATGAGGCAAGTTAAGTTAGGTCGTTTCAATTTTGAGTCGTTAATGCTTTAAGTCGGCTGTGTTCTAAGTCGTAAACCGTGGAAGATAGAAGAAATTTAAATTCAAAGCAACGAGAAATTCTCAAGTCCTAACTCGGCCCCGACTCAAAGCTTAAGTCGTAAAGTATGTTAAGTCGGTTCATAGCTAAGTCGCTAAGATTGCTGGATCGCACAAAATTGCCAAGTCGCACCCGAGGCAACATTCCACTCTATTTGGCCAACATACTTTCTTACTCCTAACCCGTTAACCATCTAACTCCTAACCCGTTAACCCAATAACCTCACAATGGTCAACCCTAGTTCTATCACACCACTAGATCGCCTCAAATCACGAATCATCGCAAGTCAGATCAAACCGCCTGCCTTAAGTCCATTGATGTCCAATATAACAATATTCGCAAGGCTCAAGGGGGAAAATCGGAGACGAAGATCGACGATGATCTGCAATTGGAAAAGAGGCAAAATCTCTTACGCGGTGTGATGCTCGAGATGATCGGAGATGAATCAAGTCGAAATCGCCTTTGAAAGCCTGGAGAAGTGCAAAAGATAGATGCAGCTTAGAGATTAAGTAATGAGAAGAAGGAGGTAAGAGTAACGACTCAAGCCTTTTATATCTCAGGGCAGTGGAACTCGAAACGGCACACGCAAGTTAAGGAAAGTCGAAGCACACGACCTACGACTTAGGCGTGTACTTCGAGGGGAAAATGTTAACCCCGTTTAGTCAACGAGTTAAGGCCTGGGACGATCCACGACTTAAGGTGCTTAACGGTTCAAGAGGGATCTACGACTTAGGAAACCTCACGACTTAAGATGTGTGACGACTTAACAAGTTAAGGCATGAACGACTTATGACTTAAGGTCACCACGATCTAACAGCTCAAAGTACTCCACGACTTAATGAGTTAAGGTCTACACAACTTTAAAATTAAAACGGTCTAAACATTTTTCGACTCAAGCAGGTCTACGACTTAAAGCAATCTACGACTTAAGGAAGTCTATGACATAAGGAAGTATACGACTTAAGAGATGGCACGACTTAAAAGGTCTACGACTTAACGACTCAAGGCACGAAAAGGTTAAGACAACTACACTTAAGTCGCAACCGACTTACGACCTTTGCTAGGTCGATCACGACCTAAGACTACAGAGGCAAGTTCAATACCACGCCATGATTTGTTAACCCGTTGGCGACTTGGGACTAGAGATGTGAATCCAATAGAGCAAACTTACTCCAGTTAAGCCACAAGCCAAGACTTCGTTTAGGTCGGTCACGACCTACGACCTATGATGAGTCATACACGACTTAAGCAAACAGATAAGAAGCCGCATCTGGTTAACTCGTGCACGACTTAGGACTTGTAACATGAATTCGAACAGATAAGCAAACTTCTGCCAAGCTACGAGCTGGACTCAATAGGTCGGCCATGACCTACCCTAAGTCGGTTGCAAGTTACGACCTAAGTGGTAAATTTCTCTATAAATACCAACCTACATTGAACGGGAGAGGGACTTTTTTTGGACAATCTCTTCAAGCGCCGATACTCTGCCAGTTTCTAAACCGACTTTATACTTGAAGTTTCGAAGAACACTACAAGCTACTTTGAAAGACTTTCACACGTTCGACATGGATTCGAAGACTTTCATCTACATCGAAGCTTAAGCTACTTGTTCAAAGTGTTCTGTAACTAAAGAGATTAGTACTTGAAGAGCATTGTATCGTTTTGTAACAAGATCAGTAATAAAGATACTTAAAGTGGACGTAGGCTACTCCTTAAGCCGAACCGCTATAAAATCGCTGTCTCTTACTGCATTTTCTGTTATTTTAGCTGATATTCTGTTCCCGAACCGTCGGGTGGTGCTTTCACATTCACACTTCACACACCGGGGTGTTAGCGTTCGATTTTAAGCGTTAACAGATAATATTGAAAAGATTTTGCGTATAAAGCATGTTTGACTATCATAAGGAGAAATCTCCTACAATTGTGCGTTTGCATTGTGTGTGGCGGGAGGCCTTATGGTAGTTTCATTTTCCGAAAGCATAGTGGATTTGTTTTCCTTTCTTTGTGAAACTAACTGTTTTTAAGATCTCACACCAGTCCTATGACTAATCTGGAGTTTATTGTTCCCTTTCTAAACTATGAGTACCCATAATTTTCCACATGGGAAGCCTAGAGATAGGTTATCAGTCGTTCTGGAGCGAAGTCAAAAAAGTATGCTCTGGAGATCTGGAGATCTGGAGTTCAAGCGGGATGGCGAGGCGTATCACTAGTATATGATATTCTTTTCCGTTGTTGTGTTGTATTTATTTTGATGATGTATTGTAATAACAAATATAGTTCTTTGTTTAAAGATATTCATTTATCTATTATATATTGTTCCACAGCGTAAGGTGATATTTTGATATTGTTTCTGATTCTTCTTCTATTTTCTTCTTCTTAAACCCTAATGGTTTGATTTTTCGGCCTCCAACTATTCGACATTGGACGTATCGATGTCGACTTTCAGGCGTCGGAAAAATTGGGCCGTTACATAGCCTTTTGGACCTTATTATTATACTAAAATTTCGATTTAAATTTCAGTGCGTTTACAATCCGTATGATCACACGACAACTCGGAATGCTACAGAAATTGAAATCCGATAATAATACAATATTATGGATCCAATGGAAATGGTTTCATCGAAATCCAAGATTTCATGCCTCGGAAGGCTATTTTGAAAAATCGATTTAAACAATATAAATTCAAACTGAACAAAACAGTTTTAAAGTCAACTTATAAAAGTTCTATTATCTCCAGTATTATCAATATAAATTTTACACGCCTTCAAATCATTTTTAACAGGCTTAAAACTGAAGATTCAATTTTTTACCCAACTTTCAATAATCAAATTTAATAATTTAATTGCTAAATAAATAGTGATATTTGAAATTCAATTTCAATTAACTTCCAAATATTTAAAATCAATTAAATATTTCAATTTCAAATGTTAAAATTTCTCGGGTCGTCACAAAACTAGTACTTCTATAGCCAAAGATTACGAATGCTTGAATAAACTAGCATTTCTATAGTCAATGAAGGACCCAGTTTGGTGTTAGAAAAATTTACTATAGGTGTTACTCTTTTTATTTGGATTTACTTCCTTATTTGCATATTCAACTTATAGCATGTACGCAGTTGTGAGTTTTGATCAAATTTGGTATTAGATTAAGTGTAGGCAGTGCTGGAATAATTCGACATAATGGACCACATATTTTAAAATTTGAATGTGTAGGCTATCTTGTAATTAAGTCTAATTACATGATCTATTTTTGGAATAAACATATTAAGACTTAAGAGGTATATTCATCATGTAAAATTATAATGTGTAGATACCAGAGTGACAATTTTAGTTTGTTGAAGGGTCGAACTAAAAAATGTCACACACTATGCAACATTCCCTTTTTTGACCAAATTGAATCTAGTAATTAATTTTAATTTTTGAATTAACTTGTGAATTAATTGGTGATTTAATTTGAAAATTTCCAAGAAAAATAAAATTGTATTTATAAAAATAGATTGTGATTAGAATCTGGGTTTGGATATATATATATATATATATATACATATATATATGGTAAATAGAATTTGATTTGGAAATTCAAATATTTTATAAATAAATTGGCTTTAGAAACTATATTTTAAAGTGAATAAGAATTTGTTTTCTAATTTTAACATATATATGTATGTATATTTATATTTGGAAGTTATGATTTAAGATTGATATAATAATTTTCAAAAGGCTATTTAAGTTAAATTCTTATGTATATAAAATAAATGTGATTACTTATTAGTGTATAATTAGGATTTTAAATCATTCTCTTTTAAAAAAGATATATGTATAAATATAACACATAAGTTGATAAATGAAAAAAAGAAATGTATTGTAAAATATAGATGTAAATATAAAATGACCTAAGGGTCTAAAACATAACTTATAAATTATTTAGAGTGAGGGTTTAAAATATAAGTGCTTAATAAAATTTATTTTAAGGACCTAAAAATAAAATTACTTGTTTTAACAAGTGTAGGTTAAAGAAAGTATGTATTAACAAGTGTTAGCCTTCGGTTAACATGCAAATATAAATGTCCTATTTTTCACATTCTTTTAATAAAAGAATTTCAAAATTTTATACACATTCCTACTCTCTCATCTTCATTTTCAAATCTAAAAAACTAAAATCAGACCTGAGAAAAATTCAAAAATCATTTCAAAACAAAACATTTTTTAGCTTTCAAAGATTCAAAAAAAATCAAAACCAGGAAATCAAACTCAAAATCAAACTTGAAGCAAGTGAAGGTCAAAGAAACAAGATCAACTCAACAAAATCAAAACAAAAGCAGGAAAGATTCAAATCAAACCCGATCAAGCAAACATAGTGAGATCAGATTCCACCCACAATCAACTGGAAATCAAAGCATTCAAACTGAAAGCATTTCAAATTAAGTAAGCAGATCAAAGTTCAGGGCCAACTTTCATTTTCTAGGTTCAATTTTATTTTCCAGGCTTTTGCATCTCTGCTTCATTTTCCAGATCCTCTCTGTTCATCATCTTCAGGTGAGTAAACAGCTTTTAAACCTGATCTATGCTTGATGTTGTGAAGTGGATCTGTGAAGAATATTTAAGTGTGTGAAAATATGCATATATGTATACAAAACGTATATATATGTGGCTATGCATGTTTGGAAATAGGCATAGTTTGCTCTGTTCAAAGTTTACAGGTTTCAACAACCCGTTTAAAAACTTAAATCTCTTCTTCTAATCCTTCGTAGGCTTTAAGGTATCAACAAACATTTTTTCGATCAAGATCCAAGTTTAAAAATATTTTTAAGTGAAAATTGGAAGAAATTCTTACTGGAAGTAAAATTTACAGTAAATTTCAAAAGTATGACCAAATTCGACTTAGATGATTTATTATACATTTAGATGATATGTTTTGTAATCAAAAAATATGATTTTTAAAGATAGTTCCAAGGTTTTTAGTTTTGAATTGAGGGGGAATTTGCGAGTCGAACGGGGATCTTATTTTGGTCAAATTCTGGCGATCGGCGACACGATTGGTCTCGTGATCGAACCTAGAGCACGCTTATGAGTCAGGGCTCATCAGAAAAATAATGAGTGAATTTATAATTCACCGTGGCAATGACAGGGCGGTGATCTAGGGTTCAAACCCAGTTTTTGGATTATCTTCTTCTCGAGACAACTGCATCACAATTATCGAATCGGACTACACCGGGTCAGGTGGAAATGAAGTGTGGATCGTCGATGGAAGGATGGACGTAATGGCGAGGATACAGGTGGTCTGGATCGACAAGGTGAGTTGATTTTATTGATCGGAGTTTGGGTTACATGAAGTGTCAAATAGTTCGATTTGGATTGATAAGGTGATTCGTCATTCTGGGTGGTCGGGAGGCTTGTGTGGGTCGACAGCGACTTGGTGGTGGTTGGAGGCTTGGTCGGAGTTGGTCTGGTAAGGCGTGCACGTGCATGCATGCGTTTGGGTGTTTGGATGGTTGATCGATTTAGGAAGACGAATGTTGCTTGGGATCATGCTCAAGAAAATGAGAGTTTGACTCGGGTCTGCTATCGGGTAGGCATGAGTATATAACACAGTTTTAAAAATTTTAAATAAAACAAAGTTTAATAAAGTAGCAGGAGTTTACTCGAGGATGGACCCGAAGATTTTGGTGGTTGGCTCGGGGATTTCGCTCGTTTGACTCGGGTCTGGAATTTAGCATAAAAAGAACAGTTTTAAATTTTTTAAACCAAATCAAGTTGTATTTAAAACAATTTTTGTTAAAAACCAGTTCTTTTGTAAATGATAAATGTTTACCCAAGTTTTGAATTGGTTAAAAGATTTTTTTTAAATAAGATTATTTTAAAATTAAGTAACTTTGAAAGTGTTTTAATCTATATATATGACCTTTATTTATAAAGTTTATTTTAAATAAACTTAATAATGTAATTAAGAAGTTAATCAAATGTTTTTAAATTGCTGACTTAAAAGTTTAATTTAATATATTTATGATGATTTATTACTAAGGTTTATTAATTAAAGATTTTTTTTGATAATTAAGTGATTAATAAAAATAAATTATGTATCATCTAATTCATTAAAGTTTAAGTATTAAAGATTAATTAATTAATGACATTAATTAAAAAAATAATTATTTAATGATAGTAATTAAAGAATAATTAATTAAAAGATAATTTATGTTTAAAGGTTAATTAATTACTGATTAAAATTTAATTAGTTTATAATTAAAAGATAATTACTCAATTAATTGAGGGATAATTAATTACTTAAATATAATTACTTAATGAAAGTAATTAAGCACAATTAATTAGTGATTAAAGGTTGATTGATTAAGTGATTAAACAATAATTACTTAAAGGATAATTAATTTATGTGATTAATTTATTAATATAATTAATTTGAGAATAATTATTTTAAAGGTTAATTAATTAATGAAAGTGATTAAGGGTTTGTTTATTAATTAAGGGTTAATTAATTAATATAATTGAGGATAATTAATTAAAGAATAACTTAATGATTAAAGGTTAATTATTTAATGATCAAAGGTTAATTTATTTATTAATTAATAATTAAAGGTTAATTAATTTATTATTAATGACTAATTATTAAATTATTAAAGGATAATTAATTAAAATGGTTTGTAATTAATTAACATTAATTAACCAGGATTAACAATTTATTCATAAGTAATTAATATGGTTTAAAATTAATCAAGTGATTAATTGATCTTGCTTATAGATGTTTGGATTATATTGAGTGCCCTGAATTGTTTGATATCCCTGATGTGTGATACTCTATGATATAAATTATTTTGATTTGAGCTGCGATGAATGAAATTTATTATCTGTGATGAATCTATATTATTTGTCTGTGAATCTATGAATGAAGATAAGCGTTATGGGATTATACCGCTTATCGATATTGATGTGTTTGGATTTGTGATGATTGACGATATTGTATTGTTGTGTGTAAAACCCCTGGACTACACCACACACACAAATATGGATTCTACGGAAAATTGGTTAAGTCACAGATATTTTGAATTTAATATTATTTTATTTAAATGATGAAAAGTTTAAAAGTTGGATTTTGAATCCAAATGGTTTTGGAAATGGAATTGGGTTGAATAAGAAAAGCTTTTGAAATGGAAGTATTGAAATCAAAATTTGGTTTGAATATAATATCTCTTGTTTAAGTTTTGAAATTATTTTGGAATTTTCGGTTTGAAAGGGTTATAAATGGACTTTTAACCATTTTGAAGTATATTGGATAAATTATTTTGAAAAATTAAGTTAATTTAAATGGAACTTGCCGAGAATATGGTGGTTCGCTGATTTTTTTAAGGTATACTTTGAAACGTTATATCTTGTGGAAATTTAATCGGATTTTTTCGAAATAAAAAGCATTTGTTTTCAAATGACAATGGCTTTCATATGACGAAATTACTTCTAGTTTTTGTTAAAAAGATTTCATGTTTGAAACGGAAATTGTTTTGAAATCTATGAATGAATCTTTGTGAAAGATTGGTGAACTTTGTTTTCAAATTAGAGAGGATCTCCAAAGGTGATTCTTTTGTTTGAAAAATTAAAAGGTGGACCTTTTATTTAAAAGAGAAAAAAAGGTGAATCTTTTTTGTTTAAAAGATTAAAAGTGAAAATTTGTTTAAACCATTCAAAAGAAAGGTTTTGGGTTAAAGGTTGTGACTTAATTAAGATCCGCTCATTATTCGTTTAGCCGGGAGAGGACTTTATGTCATAAGAGCAATTCTGAATAATAATATAATGAAATGGATAACATTTGAGGACAGTGGTGAAGACTGGGTATTTTCGAAAGTGAAAGAATTACCTGTCGAATGCCTCTGCACCAAATGGCCTCGGTATAGAGATTTGATCACCCTATGTGATGGGGAGTCCGAACGTGATTAGGGACTATCCTAATTTGCAAGGGCTTCTTTGAAGTTCCTTTGGTTCCGTTCGAAGCCGAAACGAACTTGTATAGATGTATGTCTGACGTTACACTTTGAGATGTAAAAACTGGTTTCTAACAAATACATTTCTATTTGGTGGCGGAGAATTTATTCTCTTAGCTTAACACCCTTCTCTAAGACTTACGAGTTTAGTTGATGGTTACTAGTGATATATTCCCAATTTGTTAATGTGCATGCTGAGAGTTGCTGATCATTTTTTGATCGAAGCATGGCTTTTGTGAAAAGCGTAGCTTAGTGGACGAGACTTCGTTGAACCTCATAACCCGAAAATGGTCAAAACAGGAAGAATACGGCAAGGTTGTGAGGGTCACGCCTATTAGGGCATGTCCATTTCCTTCTAGAAAAAGGTGGTATCATGGTATGGAGCCTAGGTATTTAACCTAAGTGGTTGTTGGAATTTTTTTGTGTTGAGGGCCCTCAGATAAAGGTCGGTAACGACCGGGGGATGGCATACTTACGTTAGTAGTTACCTAGTTACAGAGGTAACTCGGCCTTGTGTTGGCAAAGAGCTGGTTAAGTACTTTAGGCGTTCCTCTTGAGGCGTACCTATGTGGTGGGGAAGTTCTTTGGCCTGACCATTTGTTGAAAATCCAATCATCCAATACGCGCACTGTACGGTTTTAGTTGTAGAACCTGTCATCTAACATGGTAGCTATAGTAGGCATACTATAATGGTATGTATGCTGGCTAAGATTAATATTATACTTGCAAATGTTTTCTGCACTATGCACTAATAATAATATCAAAGAATTTTGCATATCAAGCATGTTTGACTATCATAAGGAGAAATCTCCCCCAAGAGTGCGATTGCATTGTGTGTGTGCCGGGAGGCCTTATGGTAGTTTCATTTTCCAAAAAGCATTGCAAATTTCTTTTAATTTCTTTTTTTTGTTTTTGTTCAAGATAAACTGTTTTTGTTCGCTCACACTAGTCCCATGACTGACCTGGAGTTTATTGTTCCCTTTCTAAGCTTTAGGTACTCATAATTTTCCACACGGGCAGCTTAGAGCCAGATTGTCAGATAGTAAGATAGTAGGTGTAACTTTTGGCAGTCTTCGAAATCTTTGGTTTGGCAATCGCATTACGGACCGAACTTTCTTAATACAACGTGATGGAGGGTTCGAGCTATCATTGGATTGGAGTCTTTAAAGCTTTTGGGTTGAGCTCTTTATTGGAGACGGAGTTGCAGTATGGATGCTAGATTCATTCGAAGCCTATGTTGGTGCTATCTTTCCGCTGATGTTATTGTTCCGTTGTTGTATATTTGTGCTCTGATATTCTTGGTATCATTGTTGTATTGAGATAATGTAATTCATTAGGATATATGTGATATATTCATTTTTCTTCCGCTGTTTTGTTGTACTTAATGTATTATAAGCTCCGACGCGAATCGAATTTCAATGTTTGAATCTGTGGCATTCGAATACGGGTAAGGTATGGATGTCGATTTTCAGACGCTGAATTTCTGGTCATGACACATTATATATATGGGGTTATGGCCCCAAAATTATACAAGTCTTATCATATTCTCTCTACCCTCTTCCAAAGAGAATTTATGGATCTAAGGTTGTGCCAATTTGGAAGATTTAATCCATATTAATCTTCATACCAATTAAGAATCGTTGGATTCAAGTATGCCTTCTACTGGTGATTTCATATACTTGTTTCCCAATTGAATTTATATGGGTTGTATATTCAAATCTAATATTGATTAATCACCAACAAGTGGAATCACAGCCACCCGTCATTTATATTGTCGAGAAATTTCTTGATTTTAAGTATATATGAAATTAGGGTTTTGAGATTTACAATTTTGGTGATTCATCTGATGCCTTTATTTTGGATTTGTAAGATTTTCTCTTTTCTTATTGATTCCTCCGTTGCCTTTGTTTTTGATCTATACAAATAATTAATGAATTAATTTCACTTGTTCAGATCCGATGCCTTTAATTGTTGCTAATTATATTATTCATATTTTATAGCTAGTAGTATTTCAATTTTACAATTTTTTATCGCTATAAATGGTTATCATGTTAAGTTTTGTTTCATTCACACATATGAAAGCATCTTCATGCCTTTTAATATTCCTGTAATACATATTGGACCACATAATGGTCAATTGCATTTATTTTTATAATAATTGCATTAAATGTGGTTTTATAGTAATAAATAAATTAATTCATTATCATAAATGCAGTAAATGCATCAGTTGTAATAACTTTAACGATGCCGCATGTTTGTATTTGGAATAAGAAAAGACATGTTGTTTATTAGTTAATGCATTTATATTTTATAGATACATATATTTTATATATATAGCCCACTCATTAAAAATAAGTTTCACTTTCTGTAATATTATAATACATGTATTCATATTTGCTTATTCAAATAAGCTTTCATCGAAACCTAATCACCTACCGCACTGATATAATAAGCTACTTTGACATGGACTAATTATTTTCGTTGCATCCTACTATGTTTGGGATCAACCACTACTACAATTTTTAGCTATTCATTTTATTGCAATATCACATGTATGGACCATGCTATGCTAAAATTTGTTTTATCTTCTTTCTTGTATATTGACAGTTAAATAAAGTATGCAATATTTTATCATTAATTGTTATTGCAAATACCATTTATTATGTCTTGTTACAGTTTTAGTTGATATCAGTTTTTTTATTACGGCCATGAAACTATATTTTCAACATAAATAAAATTGAAAATTTAAATTTATGGAATACGCATAAATGAATGAGTTAAAATAAACCAATTCTAATATTATTGGTGTCTCTTTGCAAACTAACTGTAAATATCCTACATTACAAGTAGACTAATTGAAATAACATGTCACCAAAGTGACTTCTCTTATTTCAGTTGTTTATGAAAAATGTTTGATGTTTGTGTGTATTTATTCATGTGGATGTTAGCCGGCCTAAAGGAAGACTAATATTTGGCCGAATAATTTATACATGTGTGATGATAAATATATGACAATCATATAGTTTTGCAAGTGAATATCTAGTCGTCCCCAAGGAAGATTAGTAATTAAGTTGAACTTATTATCCATGTTTGATCATTACAACAAGAGTACCACATACAATTAATATATTACCTAAAGACTTGATATTCATGTTATGCTAGGTATCTTGAGAAGAGACTTACTAATTATTTGAATATGGTTTGTTTTACAATGTGAGCATATTTGATTGATTTTATGTTAAAATTACTGCTAATTTAACTACGGTATCTGCCAATCTTAACGACATTCATATTCTGACTGGAACAAACTTTAAGGATTGGAAAGAGAACATATTGCTTGTTCTTTGCTGCATGGATCCTGACCTTGCACTTAGGATGGATGAACCCACCCCTCTTGCAGATGAAAGTTCTTTTGATGTTATTAAGATCTATGAGAGGTGGGATCATTCAAATCGCATGAGTCTAATGATCATAAAGCGCGGTATTACAAAGGCATTTAAGGATGCGGTATCTGAAAAGATAACCAGTACTAAAGATTTCCTTGCTAAGATTGAAAAAAGTTTTGCAAAAAATGATAAGGAGGAAATAAGCATGCATTTGCAGCACTTGATTTCCATGAAATATCAAAACATAGGAAACATAAGGGAGTACATTATGGAAATGTCTAATGTTGCTTCAAAACTTAGGGCACTTAAGCTTGAGCTTTCGGATGATTTGCTCGGGCATTTGGTACTAATCTCTATTCCATCACAATACAAAATGTTTTAGACCAGTTATAACTATCAAAAGGAGAAATGGACTCTTAGTGAACTCATTTCATATAGAAGAAGAGAGATTGAAGCATGATAAGACTGAAAGTGCTAATTGGGCATACACCCCTAAGGGAAAAGACAAAAAGAGAAAGTAGGACAAGGAAACCGCTAAAGGCCCAACGGAAAAGAAACAACATAAGGAGGCTGTTGGTTGTTACTTTTGTAAGAAGGCTGAACATTTAAATAAAGATTGTACCAAATATCACATGGCGTGTTAATAAAGGGTTGCCTGAGCTACAAAAATCCAACTGATGCTGAAAGATACATCTATGTGGGTGATGGAAAATTGGTTAAAGTGGAGGCTATTGGGAATTTTAAGTTTTTATTGAGAACTAGGTTTTATTTGAATTTATTTGATACTTTTGTTATATCGTCATTTAGATAGAATTCGATTTCTATTTATAAGTTGGCAAATCTGGTTATTCTTGTTCATTTAGGAATGGTATTTCTAGTTTATCAATAAATTCAAATCTTGTTGGAACTGGTTCTCTCAGTGTTTACGATAACTTATAAATGCTTGATGTTAATACCTCTTATTATGAGACCTTGCATGCGGAATCACGTGGTACTAAAAGAAAAGCTAATAAGGAAAATTCATCCACATTGTGGCACAAGCGCTTACATCATATATCTAAAACTAGAATTCAAAGGCTTGTGTCAGATGGCATTTTGAAATTTGTTGATTTTTCAAACTTGAATAACTGTGTAGAGTGCGTCAAGGGAAAACAGACCAAACATAAGAAAATAGGTGCCAATAGAGCTACCGACATCTTAGAATTGATACATATAGACATTTGTGAAGCATTCCCTATAGAATAATTGAACGATCAACAATATTTCATCATATTCATAAACGACTACTCAAGATATGGCTACCCATATCTTATACATGATAAATTAGAATCCTTAGACATGTTCAAGAAATTTAAGGTAGAACCTGAGAACCAGCCCAACAAAAGAATTAAAGCTGTCAGATCTGGCCCTGGAGGAGAATATTATGGTAAATATGATGGATCGGGTGAGCAATGTCTAGGACCATTTCCCTAATTCCTAGAGGAATGTGGAATAGTCCCACCGTACACCATGCCAGATTCACCTAGCATGAATGGTGTTGCCGAGAGACAAAATAGAACTCTTAAAGACATGATGAGGAGTATGATTAGTCGTTATACCTTACCAAAATCACTCTGGGGGAGGCATTAAAGACAGCAATTTATATCCTTAATAGGGTACCCATTAAAGCAGCTGCCAAGACACCATTTGAGCTTTAGACAGGCAAACAGCTCACTCTAAAGCATGTTCATATTTGGAGACGTCCAGCTAAGGCAAGGCCTTATAGGACAAACAAAAAAAAATTGGACTCTAAAATAGTAAGCAGCTACTTTATTGGTTATTCTGAACGATCTAGGGGCTATAAATTTTATGACCCCACACTAAAGAAATCTTTTGAGATGAGAACTGCAACATTTTTTTAGGATGTAAAGTTAAGGGGGAGAAATGAAGTAAGGAACATTGTTTTTTAGGAGGAACTGTCATCTATGATTCTTACTATAATTACTTCTTCTGATAATGTACAAATTATCATTCCTGTCATTAATAAAGAAGTTAATACGGAACCACAACAAAACAATATTGAAGAAAACCCTCTTCAAGGTGAGGACAATGTTCTATAAGAACAAACTCAACAACTTTAAAATGAATTGCTACTAAGGAGATCCACTAGAGAGAGAAAAGATTCCATTCCGAATGATTATGTGGTATATCTCTAAAAAATAGTGGATAATAATGGATTGGGGGAAATGATCCTATCAACTTTCACCAAGCCATGCAAGATGTTGATTCTCAAAAGCGGATTGAAGCTATGAAAGAAGAGTATAAATTCATACAAGGCAATAAAGTTTTGGATATTGTCAAGGTAAGAAACCCATTGGTTATAAACAGATATTTAAAACCAAGAGAGATGCAAAAGGTAATGTGGAAAGATATACAACTCGTCTTATAGCAATAGATTTTACTTAGAAGGAAAGCATCAATTTTAAAGAGACTTTCTCTCCGGTTTCATCGAAAGACTCTTTTAGAATAATTTTGGCATTTGTTGCACATTTTGACCTTGAGTTACATCAAATGGATGTTAACCATGCATTTCTCAATGGAGACATTGAGGAAACCATTTATATGCTGCAACCAGAAAACTTTGTGATTGGAGATCCAAAGAATATGGTTTGCAAACTAAAGAAATCCATTTATGTATCGGCACAAACAAGCTTCTTGTCAACGGTATCACAAATTTAATGAAGTAGTTACATCATTTGGTTTTGAGGTAAACATAATTGATAACTGTGTGTATCACAAGTTTAGTGGGAGAAAATTCGTAATTTTGATTTCATATGTTGATGATATATTGCTTGCCTGTAATAATTTACATATTTTGCACGAAACCAAGAGATTTCTTTCAGATAATTTTGAAATGAAAGATCTTGGGGATGGCTCTTTTGTATTAGGAATCCAAATATATCATGATCATTCATGGAGTATTCCTGGACTGTGACAAAAGAACTTATAGAAATGGTGCTTAAAAGATTTGGCATGCAAGATTGCAAAATGGGTGATACCCCTGTCACTAAAGGAGATAAATTTTATCTCAAACAATGCCCTAATAACATATTTGAAGCTAAAGAAATACAGATGATCTCTTATGCATCTTCTATAGGAGTCTAATGTATGCTCAAGTATGTATGCTCCGGATATTGCGTACATTATAAGAGAGTTGGGCAGGTATCTTAGTAACCCTGGAATGGATCATTGGAAAGCAACAAAAAGGGTTATGAGGTATCTTCAGAAAACAAAGGACTATATGCTTACATATAGAAGATCAGATTAGTTGGAGATCATTGGGTATTCTAATTCTGATTTTGCTAGATGCCCGGATAGCAAAAAATCCACTTCAAGATACATATTTCTGTTAAGTGGAGGGGCTATATCATGGAAAAGCATTAAACAAACGCTCATAACTTCTTCCACCATGGAAGCAGAGTTTATGGCTTGTTGTGAGACATCTAACCATGTGAAATGGCTATGGAATTTTGTCATTGGGCTGTCCATTATTGATAATATTGAAAGACCATTAAAGTTATATTGTGACAATAGGTCTGCAGTATTATATTCTAATAACACTAGAAGCTCAAGAAAGTCAAATTATATTGACATCAAGTTTTTAGTTGTAAAGAAGAGAGCGAAGAATGGGTTAATATCCATAGAGTACTTGGAAAAAAATTCCATGCTAGCAGATCCGCTTACGAAAAGAGTACCACCAAACGTCTTTCATAAGCATATTGCTAAAATGGGTGTATCTTTTATATAAGGATATTTTGGTTTAGAGGGAGTTTGTAATTGGTCACTTGTTTCGTGGCACTATTCTATATTTTGATTATGGAAATGTTTTGATTTTTCTGATCTGAAATAAAGTTTCCTTTTGTACTTCAATTTTTTATATATATTATTTGGAATTTTGATCACATTAAGTAAAGTAGGACCGGTTGGAATAGACATTGAAGATCACATTTTTATGTAATTTTCATGCTAAACGTACATGATTGATCTATGTCGTTTGATTGTATTGATATCTGTGACCACTGATGGGTTTAGTTACAAAAACAGTAATGAAAGCCACTTTGGTTCTATATTAACATAATCAATGGGTTAGATTGTTTTAAATATACCATATTATCAAAATAGCTATTTAAGAGCTCAAAAAGCTGAATACATTCTATAAAGTTACATATGTGGCCCAAGGGGAGATTCTTGGAATTACATGAACATAATGGGGCCACATATTTCAATTTTTGAATGTCTGGGCTATCTTGTAATTAAGTCTAATTATGTATTCTATTTTTCGAATAAACATATTAAGAGTTAAGGGGTATATTGGTCATGTAAAAGTATAACGTGTGGATACCGGAGTAGCAATTTTAGTTTGTTGAAGAGTCGAACTAAAAATTGTCACACACTATATATATGGGGTTATGGTCCCCAAATTACACAAGTCTTATCATATTCTCTCTACCCTCTTCTAAAGATAATTTACAGATCTAAGCCTTGTGTCAATTTGGAAGATCTAATCCAAATTAATCTTCGCATCAATTAAGAATCGATGGATTTAGGTACGCCTTCCGTTGTTAATTTTATATACTTGTTTCTCAATTGAATCAATGTGGTTATATGTATTCAGATCTAATATAGATTAATCACCAACAACAAGACACAACCCTTGGTTTTGATATATATCATTGTTAAAGTAATACAAATTAGTTTACACATTTATTAAATATTAGTACAGATATATTTTACGTGAATCCTTATGGTATAGCCCATATCAACTGTGCATTTTAATATTAGAAGAAACCAATGGAATGTATTCCTAAAATAAGTTTAAATTATATAGTAGAATGAAAAGTGGATGACTCTTAAATTAGCCGTAGTGTTACTAAAGGCTTATATATATATATATATATATATATATATATATATATATATTATGGACAATAAAAAGAAAGGTAAAATGTTTCAACCACAGGCAAACTATGTTTTCCAACTTCTGGTACTTTTGTGCTTGTTACTAGCACTTGTCAGTGTTTTCCTTCGAATTCCGGTAAGTTGCGAATAACAACAATTTTGTTTGGTTCTCCTCTTGAGATTGATAAATATATTTCTAGCCTTGCTAAGTACTTAAAATATTAACAATCCCTCCTTGTCATCATGAAGTATAGATCTTATGAATATATGCAAGTGAAAGCTTTTTTTTATATATATAATTTAGGTCATAATCCATGATATACGGAATTTCTACCTAAACGACTGTACCTAAATTTATATTGTCAGCAATGAGTATTTTGTTGTCAATGACTTTGCTTGTCTACATTGATTTATCTAAGTAAATATTGATGTTTATATGTAAACAGACATTTGGGTATGTATGTTTCAATATTTATGTTGTTTGGATGAAATCTGATTAACCCCCCTTGAAATCCTCTTATATTTGACGTATCTTGAATTTTCAACATGTAAAAATATTTTATAATTATTTTTAATATACTAGAATTGGAACTAAATGGTCGTTACTTGATTACATGAAACATGGGGCACATCAAATATTGGGACTGGTGCTCTCATCCTTATATATAGTGGAAATTAGGTTGAAGGGCTACTATTTCCAGTATAATAAGTTTTAAGGACGTCAATTCTGAATAATTAGTTTTAAGGACAATTTACAGCATAAATATAAATTCATTTATCTTTTTTAAGTTATACAGGAAAATGATAAATCATTTTATCATTTTTTCTTTATAACTGAAAATGATAAATTCTTTTATCCTTTTCTTGTAAAATGTCCTTAAAACTAATTTTTCAGAAGTAGCGTCCTTAAAACTTATTACTCTGCACAAATAAGCCCTTGAAGTGAAAATCCCCTACACACACACACACATATATATATACATATATATATATATATGCATATATACATGTGATGAATTGCCATGTGATGAACTAAAAGTTACGCATTAATATATATACATATATACATATAAATACATATATACATACAAATATATACATATATACATATACATACATACATATATATTACCATTCCAAAAATTATATACAACATACTTGCCATGTGATGAACTAAAAGTTACGCATTAATATTTGCCCCAAAGGTCTACCTACATTGCAGCTCTCTTTACACACTTGTACAGTACAGAAGTGTTATTTCTTGGAAAATTTTAGTGCTACCTCGTGCGGTGACTTTTCTTCCACTACAAATTAAATTCTCTCCTTACACACTTGTACAGTACAGAAGTGTTATTTCTTGGAAAATTTTAGTGCTACCTCATGCGGTGCCTTTTCTTCCACTACAAATTAAATTAAAAATATGAGTTTATATTTCATTAATTTTTTCGTACGATTGGTTTGGAGTATTTGTTATTTTCGGTGCATAATCCTAAATTAATTATTCAGTATTTAGTTGCCATATTTTTTAGTTAAAAAAGGTTAGAAGTATCATGGATTAATGTTTAGTGTATCATTCATGACTCATCATTCAAGTCAGGATGTCTTGAGAAAGAATATCGAATTATCATCGAAACGTTGGAGTACATAACTTTCTACAAATATTTGACGGTACATTACGCATGACTGTTGGGACGGTACATTACGCATGACTGTTGGGACATCAAATATTTATATACTAATAGTTATGGTGTAACAATACGGTATTGATAGCCAACTAATTAAAGTTAATACAGTAATTTGATTAACTAAAATGAATTTTAGAGATTTAAAGGGAATGATTTTGGATTTGTTTATATAATTTGAAGTTTAATAATAAATTATTAATTAAGGAAATATATATGGTTTTGAGAATAATTATTTAAAATGGTTACACAACGAATTATTTTGGAAAACTGAATGATCTAAAATTGGGATTTATTAATAACTAAGAAGTTAATTTTTTAAATTAATATTCATAATATTTTGGGTTTAAATTATTTTAAATATTTTAGAAGTTCAAAATTCATATGTGGATTGTATTATACGATAAACTCAACACCATTACTAGACTAAACGCTAAACTAATAGATGACCTTAATAATAATCCATGAGCTATATTTTTTGTAACACCGATCTCGAAATCACCACGTAGTTGTTCTTTAGATGTCATTTCTCTCAACATATAATCACTAATGCAAATTCTATGGTTGACCATGACACGAATGATGACATCCCATCCCTATAAGAATTTTTGACTAACTTCAAATTTAACTATAACCGTTCTCTTAGGAAATTTTTAAATACAACATATTCTATAACGTGTCAATTGGAATGAAATAAATCAACAAATGTTCAACAACTCGTATATAAATTCTTATACTATTTTATATTTAATTGCATGTGTAATGACCCGAAATTTTTGACCTCGAAAATCGACACTAATACGTTCACTGTATAGAGTACAAAGCAATCAAGTGCCAGAAATCCCAGACTGTTAGGGGTAAGAACAAAAAGAGGTAGAAGAGGAAATAGAAAACAAAAGCACAGAATCTCACAATCGCAGTGGAACAAAATATAATATAAAAATAGCAGCATTTACACAAAGAAAGCTGTAAATGTCAATTTACATACAATATATCAAAGTACAATCATTCACAAATAAACTGGACAGTTATAATAACTTGTCCTTGAATACTATCAATACAGACTATACAGTCCCTAATACACAACGGAATCAATACGTCTCTGTCATCCAGCTTATCTTCCTGAGTTCCAGAACGTCCTAACCTTAAAATCTGTAGTACTTGGTCTGATCCAAGCATTACAATAAAGTAACACCCAAGTCAGGCTGAAAACCAGCATGAGTAAACCCATCCAATATGAAATACTAAGATTATAAACATCTTTGAAAAGCCAGGGTAACTCGAACTTTACTACGAGTTCTTATCTTATTTTGGCCAACCATTAGAATTTAAAAATAATATCTAAATACCGATACTTAATTCAAATGGCTAAGTTTACTTAATTTATTCCATTCCAGCCTATTTGGTTTTAAAATCAAACTTATAAAGAATTATAGCGCTTATTAAATCGAAGTGGTTCCAGATATCGCTAATATCCAATCCGGGTTCTTACAAATCCAAATGCCATCTTTTAAGCGAAAACAATTCAATTTCAAAATGTCAACATTCACAAAAAAAAATTCCATTACAATATATGTTCAATAAGTGTCTCACATTTTATCAATAGTTCAATTTAGGTCATTTCATTTCATAGAATATCACAAAAATAATCATACTAGAAATATTAAGCAATCCAAAGCATCCAATTTAAATTAATCATTCATAGGCTAGATTAATTAGTCACAGTCATCCAATTAATTAATTTTAAAAAAATAAAATAAATTAGTTATAATCTTGCTTAATTAACATTAACTAATTACAAGCCATTTATTTTATTTTGATTAACCATTTGGAATTTAATTCTTAACTTATAAAATCACTTGAAACCTTGATTAATTAATAGTTTAAACACTTTATTTTCCTTAACCATCCATTTAATTTAAATTTAATTTAGATAAACTTGGAAATTAAACTAAATAATAGACATATAATTATTCTAAGCTTAAAGTTGAAATAATTTATTTATAACCTTTAAACCAAATAATATTTAAGTAACAAGGTTTTTAAATTCGTTTATTTAACTAGGGACTTAAGTAAAACATATAATATTAAAATGAAATGATTAGAGAATTCATTTTTGGAAAAACCTGATTTTTTTATACTTATGCTTTTACTTTTATACTTATGTTTTTATACCTATCTTCATCCTTTATATATATACTTATATATATATATATATATATATATATATATATATATATATTAGAGAACCCGGCCCAATCCAAAATCCCGACCTACCCTTCCTCCACCTCTCCTCTCAAATCTCACAGCAACACTCACCTGACACGCTGATACGCGTGTACGTGCACACTATATCTGAGCATCTCAGACCAGCTTCGCCGGCACTACCAAGACGTCACATTCGACTTACCTAACCACCCAGTTCCACCTAAAAAATCTTGAAATCAAAATCAAACAAGTGTTCGCCACTACCAAAAATGAAAACCCAACCTTCATATGCCTCGTACCACTGCCACAGCTCACCGGAACTCTTGCCGACTCGCCACTAACATTTCCTGACCTTCCTCTTCCTATTCCCCTTACTCCGGCCTACTCCGATGCCGCCTCGCCGCCGCACTAGCCAAAAATCCAACCTCAACTTCGAAACAGCCCCAAGCCCAACTTCACTGCACCTAGGACGCTACGGCGACCAGAAAAATCGTCCATAATTTTTCCTATAATCTTCAACCAACGAGCTTCCTCCAGCCTCAAACCCGACGCTCCCCTAAGCTCCGATCGTCGAAAATCGACAAAATTCCCAGTTCCGTTCAACTTGCAATTTCTCCCCAATTACTAACATAATAATTATGATGTTACCACCAAAAGTCATCATTTTATTAATCGATTCTGATGATATAAGCGTAAAATGAAATTTAAACAATTTATTTTTTGATAAGATTTGTTCTTTCCTGTAAAATTTCATTTTCCAGATAAATACTCGATAATTATTCTTGAAATTATTTCTAAAAATGGTATTACTTCATTACAAATAACTTTCCTTGGATGATCATAGCCTATAATTGCTTAGATGAAGAGATACGAATTTTTGAATGGTCCTTGAGCCTGTTAGGAACAGAACAGAGGCATGCATATACATATACATAGAAATTCAAACATATATACCAGGCAAACCATTTATACATCCATTCAAGTCATTTTTGAATCAATACTACCAATAATTATCACATGCACATGATAATCAGGAAGGTTTACCTTTTCAAAGATAATGTTTACTCACCATAAAACTTAGAATAGAGAAATTCAGTTTGAAATCTGGAAAACTGAAAGTTGATTTTTGATCTGATCTTGTTCTACTTGTTCAAGTTGAACTTGCTTTGCTTAGTTGAAAGCTTGAAGTTGATTTAGTTTTCTCTTTTTGGTTTTGAAGGAAAAAGAAAGAATGGAATTAAGATGTATGTTTAAAAGTTAGATAAAACACCTTGTTTTTTCTTCTTTAAATCATTTTTTCTCCTTTTTTATTTTGATGAAGAAATATATTTTAAAGAACAAATTTGCCACATGTATAATATGTCTTCTTAAGCCCAAAAATGTCCATTTGTGTATACTTTATATTTTCTTATTATTTATTTCATGAAACACAAAGAAATATTATAAACCTTTTATTTTTTCTTATTTAAATTTTAACTTAAGTTATTAATACTTTAATTGATAACCACATAAATATATATATATATAGTGTTTAAAATGTTGAGTTTAAATGTAAATAAATTTTTGAGAAAATTACATTGAATTCAAATCATAGTTTCTATTCACAATCAATATATGAACAATAGTAATTAGGAAACATGTTTTTATTTGTTTGAAAAGATAAGTTTTCTAATTCTAATTAATTATATTATAAGATCATTAAATTAAATTTTGCCAAAATCCCGGGTTGTCCCAATTTTACTAACGTGTATTTTGGACATTATATATATCCACATTTTTACAACTTTCCTACATTTGATTCTATAGGGAATATATATACTCATATATACTATAAAGCTTGTATATATCTATTTATATATTTATTAATTTACTATAAGATTTATCATTTCTAGAGATTTATAATTCAACATTTGTTATAGTTTTCAAATAAATTTGTATTTGTTCAGATATTTTTAACTATCAGAATTTTATTGGTTCGACTTATAAATCAGTATTTCTAATAATTTAATCCAGTTAATTACCAATTAACGACCGTCAAAAATTCGGGTCGTCACATTCCTCCCCCCTTTAAAACTTTTCGCCCTCGAAAAGGAACAAAGAAAGAATTTAATTATATTGTTAATTATCAGTTAAATTTATTCTTTAGACATTTTTATCCTTTTTTATTCTAAAGATTTAAAATGTTTAAAAATCTACATAATATAACCCAAAACTGATTTTATAAAAATATATTTTTTTATAACTCGACGTCTCAACAAGTCCATCCTTGTTCTCATAGAAATTCAGTCATACGTTGGTCAGACGCAGGACTAACAATCTATAAGTACTCAGCACACCCATTTTCAACACCCAGTGAAAATACTTGAAAAACATTTTTGCATGACTGTAGAAAACGTTTTTGAGAGAATGCTCTGGAAATCATCACCCCCTCCATGGTCGCAGTTAGCCCGATGATTATGTCACCATCCTGATGAAACCATAGAAAACTGTAAGCATCCGCACCCTCGATTACACCATGAAACTGCCATAGATCGCAGCTGCACCTACGGTTACGATGAAAAAACCAAGTAACTATAGGCATCAATGCCCTCGAATTTTGCTGCTAAATGAAACTTCACCACATAGATCGCATACTACATCAGTCGAGTCCCAATGTAGCCTGTAGGCACTCACTACCACACAACTTCCGCTATATCCTCATAGATCGCAATCTACTGATGTTACTTCGCTCTCCCGACAAAATAAAACATAGACTTTAGGCAATTACTACCCTCGACTTACGTAATGGAAACATAGTAGATCGTAGTTACACAGAGTTACACTACTGTCACAGCATAACCCCAATGTCTCTGTAGGCATTAGCGCCCTCGACTTTCGCCACCCCAACCACAAACCTCAGGAACTACAATTTAGTCTGGACATTCTCTGGGATCAAAATTTATAACCCCCCTTAGGGCTCAAGGCAGAACCATCCCGTGGATCTCCTACTATAAGTTTCCACTCTAAATGGGAGCGCCTTTTTCCTCGTTATATTCTCAAAACATTAAACTATACACATATAGTATCTTCAAATCATACTTTTTATATTATCACATATAAACTCCATTTACACAAAATCGATATATTAAAATCGATAGTTCTCAAACTTGCTTTCCAAATTCCCAAAATTTATTTTTTCCAAAAATCAAAAGCCTTTCAAAATCAGTGGTTTCCAAAAACCATTTTCAGTTCCATTCTCAACAATCATTTATATATATAAGTTTATTCTTTTAACTAAAACAAAATATTTTAAATAATATTCTTAATTTTCCAATTGCTAACATTTATAGCCATTGGTAATGTTGAGCTTGCCCTTGGTTATAACTATTGGGAGTTGACTCATTAATTTTGGACAAGGGGTTTTTTCAACGGTTATAAGTACTAGGAGTTGGGATTAACCCAACGGTTATAACCATTGGGAATGGGTAAATTTCCCTTCCCAACGGTTACAACTGTTGGGACAATTCTAATTCCCAACGGTTATAACATTTGGGAAAATCCTAATTTCAATGGTTATAACCGTTGGGGAAAATATTAAAAAATTCCCACGTACCTGCTTGTACAAGATTCATTTGTAATAGTCATAACCATTGGAAAAAGGCAATTCCAGTGTTGTGTATTATAGTAGTTTGAATTTTAAAAGTAAAAAACAATATAGCTTTATGATGTTATTTGACTACATAACATAATTATAGTAATGAAGTTTTCATGTAATTGTTATAAGCTTAATTTATTATATTGTTTTTAAGATGCATTTCATATTATTCTTTTATTATTTTCTGAATAGTAATGTTGTTTTTCACAATTAAATTTGTAACGTGACTGCATCGTATTATTTTTTTTATTTTTTAAAATAAAACAATAGTTATAATGTAACAATGGTAAAGCTAAATTCAATTAGGGATGAGGTTAGTAGGTGTGAGATGGTGCGATGATGTAGTGAGATGTGGTTGATAGAGTTAGGGGTATGCCTTGAGGGCAAATATATAATTTGTTGCATATATCTAACTCTGTGATTAATCTTGTTCATAATATAGGTATTTGATTTCTACTATATACTTTGTTATATAGTGATATGATTAATTAATTAATAAAAAAATATAAATAAGAAAATACTTAAATGAAATGTATGTGATTGTAGTTGCAAATAGTTGCAATCATGAATAATTAATCATAATATAAAACAACATTTTATTTTAAATATTCCAGGTCAGGACGTTTCGAGAAAATATATCGATTCATCCACTGAGAACGGGGTACATAACGCTCTCCAAATGTTGGGCAATGTATTATTCATGGCTCCTATGGGCATGAAGGGGTTACATCTGATAGTTATTGGATAACTAAGGAGTGACTCATTGGAGAATTTCCTATTAGTTAATAATAACTAACTAGGTCAAACATAAAATCTTGAAGTATTGATATTACGTAGTTCTCTCAGCCTAAGAATATTTTTGAGCTTCAATGTGGATAATCCACTTTGATGATAGTTAATTTATGGCATGATATCCAATGAAAGATAATAACTGCAGAGTTGAAGCAATGGAAGTGAAACACCATTAAATAGAGAATTCATCTCATTTGTTATATGATGTTAGTATCACGATAAACTATAGTCAACTCAAAGTCAAAGGCTTTGACCGAAGCAATACTGTTAATAATAAATATTACTATTGAACCAAGGACTTTATTTAAGGACAAACTAAGTTGAATGAGGACGATATTGGAATTTTGATCGAAACTAATTTCCATAAATCCTAAAGTAATATACCGTCAATGAAGAGAATATGTTTAAATAATTATTGCTAAAAAAATACTGCTTAAGAAAATATGAAATTTGCTTTTATCAAAATATTAATAAGCAATGAATTCAACCAAATTGTCATATTAATAGCTAAGTTGCTGTGTAATAATATTTAAATTCTTTAAAATTAATCACTCATTGAATTCACATCTTTGAATCTCACAACCATATTTGTGAATTCTCCAAAAAATCACATGATTTTATTAATCTATAAAAATTTATAAATTAATTAATATTTTAGTATATTTAATTTATTTGATGTGTTGGAGTTGATTGGAATTATTTGAATACAAGTATAAAAGTTATATTTACAGGCATTTATTTAATGTGTCATTTGATGGTTTATATGTCTTCCAAATCATGAACAAAGAGGGGCGGAGTGGAGAAAGTTAAGGGAATTGAATAGGGAAGTTTCAATTGAATGAAATGGAAATATTTCATGCTTCAATTAAAACAAATCCATTAATTCATTTTCATTGATTCATCCATGCAGTCATTCACTTTTTCTCTTCTTTTCTCCATGGCCAAAAACAAAATCTTCCATTCTAAAACTAAAACAAACTTCAAATTAAATAAAAACTTCAAATAAAATAATATTAAATTGTTCATCATTCTCTTGTAAAGCTAGATTAAGATCTACTTAGAGATCAGAGGAGAAACCTCAAATCAAGGTGTAACTTATTGGCTAAATCCATAAGGTCAAGTGTATTTTCATAGTTTTTTTTTTTTTTTTTAGCAAAGCTAGACAGGATTTACCGTGGACCATCCACATGTATAAATGAATTTGAATGGTTTACGGATGGATCCATTATCATTCATAGACTTTCCCATCCAACAACTTCCTTTGTAAAGAAGATGTTTTGTGTTGGGAGAATCATTAATGGTTTTCCCACTCTGTAAGAAAGATTCTAACCTCTTTTCATATCTATCCATGCACCAGTTATACTGGTTTGGATTATCTGAATGTGTGCTTTGATTTCTATGTTTACTAAGAAAGATTTGGCTGTCTATTTCAGTTTTATTCCAAAGTTGAATGCTTTCCATTTCTTTTTGAGATACAGCCTTCGATTTTTTTCTTTCCAAATATGAAAGATGGATGCAGTGAGCATTATACTTGCTTTTTTGAATTCCTTGGAATTTTCCTTGAAGTTTTGATGAATATATTTGATGTTTTCTCTAATGCTTTGTACAACCTAATTTCGATTGATTTTGAGATTTATTTTAGCAATGTACCAAATGTGTTTTGAATAGGTACAATCAAAAAATAAATGATTAATACTCTCTGTCTCATTTTTGCAAAGAAGACAAACTATTTCCCCTTTTTTATTCCACTTCAGGCACCTATCTCTAGTGGGAAGTCTATTAATAATTGCAAAATAGGCACAGTGGAACATTTTTGGACAGTTTGATTTACTCCATATAAAATTGTGCCAATCTGCTTCTGTTTCATTGCCTTTTATGTACTCCAAAGTTTTTTTAAAGGAGAAAATACCTTTCCAGTATTCTATCTATTTTGATGTGACACTTACGGGAACTGTATTTGGACTGGCCAAACAAATTCAGTATCCAGCCAAATGAAGGAAACAAGTCAGCCAAATCGACACTGGCACCCAGCTTTATAGCTTCATGCAGCGTTTCGATCAACATGAGTTGTGTTAGTCCTTGAGATGATGGTTTCGATGACAACAACCTTAGAATAGGATTATAAAATATACTAACATTATAGTTTAGAAATGTATGTATATGCAGGATTTAACCATGCTGGTACCAAGAATGAAGACCGTACAGTATAAAGGTTCATGATATCAAGATTGAAGACTCATGAGTATCAAGAATATTGAGATTGTCAAAATTATCAAGAGTTAAAGATTTCAAGTATAAGTAATTTAATTAGGAATTTTGTTAAAACTCCTAGAAAGGCACTAGCATCGTAAAATCCAAATTATTCGTGGAATGGAACCCTAAGTAGGATGGAACCTACCAAAATCTTGTGGAATATCGTTTTGTATCCGCTAAACTTTTGTTCAAAATGATTTTACAAAATTATATCTTGTTTTCAAAATGTTTTCAAAACCTTCCTTTTAAAAGAATCAAAAACATCTATCCTGCTTTTAAATATTTTTAGCCTAAAAATAATCTTTATCTTCAAAATCAAATTATCCTAAGTTTTAAACTATCTTTAAATAAAAATATATTTAACTCTTAATATTTATACTTAGAATTAAATATAAAATTATAGTAAAATTTTACATATACCAAAATATTATTCTCTATATTTATTTACGAGCTTTACGGCACGCGCTTCGCGCGTGATGATGGATCACACTTCGTGCGTGAATTGTTTTTTTATAAATTGTATATGCTTAACTCATTAGAAAAAAAATAAAATTTTTACGTTGAAATGATATGCAGCTAGTTTTAGTTTTTCTTTCTAAATTGTACCATCTAATTTTTGTTAGTTTGAATTTTTATTTCTATTATTAATTATTAAAAAATGGATTTAAATTTTTATTGGTTTAAATTTTTATTTCTGTTATTAATTAGTAAAAAACGACTTTGAAAATTTTTTATTCATAAGATCCTATCTTTAAGTGATAATAAGATAGGTACGTTTTGAATTGTTAAAAAAATTGACCGTTATTTCCTATTTTTAAGCAATATTAATATTTATAATATTTGTAGGAGGGCATTTTTGGTAGTTCATGTTGAAACCAAAAAAGTGCGACATCAATGTATTACAATTATTATTAAAGATTACTAAAGAATGGATTTAATTTTATATTGGTTTAAATTTTTATTTCTGTTATTAATTAGTAAAAAATGACTTTGAAAATAGTTTATTCATAAGATCCTATTTTTAAGTGATAATAAGATAAGTACGTTTTGAATTGTTAAAAAAATTAACCATTAGATCCTATTTTTATGCAAGAGTAATATTTAATAATATTTGTAGAGGGGTATTTTTGGTAAATCACGTTGATAGCAAAAAAGTGTGACACCAAAGTTATTATAACTATTATTATAGATGTATTTTAACTATAGTTAAGTATACTTATAAAAGTTTAATATAGTTTTAATATAAGATAAAAGTTATTTTCAAAGAAAAACAAAACACCAAAATTTCCTTTGGGATGTTGACATACCCAATTTGCCCATGTCGACATAGTGTTAGTTGATTTCAAAATTTTGAATTTCAAAAGAAGTGTCTATTCGTTATATCCCTTCACGAATGGACATGACAGTTGTTCTTCTATAAATAGGGGTTGTTTTCAATGAATTTCTATTCATATTTTTCTGTTTTTCACTCCTCTTCTTCTTCCACATTTCTTTATACATATTCTTACCATTACTCTGCCGAAATCAACATTGAATCTAACTAGATCATTTCTGGTTTGATTCTCTATCATTATCTCAACAAGATTCTCCGTGCCATCCAGAGTTATAGGCTTCTTTGTAATCATTTCCGTGATGCCCGCCTTTCTACTCATAGAAAGACATATCATCAATAAGAAAAGAAAGGGATAGAAATAGAAAAGAATAGAAAGAAAGAATAAAAACATTAGAATCTCACAGCGGAAACGGAACAAAACATAATACATTACATAACTATTACATAGTTTACATATATCAGAGTTATACAATATCATACACATGACAGTCATATATACATCTGTCACGACATGCATCCCAAAATACAACATACATCAACTAACACAGCGGAATTAGATAGATAGATACATACGTCTGGACTCTAGCTCCAGCTCCTCTGGAATTCAACAATCCAAAACCTATCACTTGGCTACTCATAAAAATTTGAGTACCCAAGAGTTTATGAAAAACAGAAATAAACTCCGGGTCGGACATGGGTCTGTTATGAGTAAACGGTTTAAAGTTGTTTAATTTTGAAAAACATATGAAAATAAAGATATCACGTAAGACTTCCCACACATAAACACGGGTAAGTTTTTACCTTACGCTAACCAAAACATTTTTATAGGAAATCCAGTGATATTATAATAGTGTCTAGGTTTTCAAGTAAAATACAGAAATAGCTAAAATGCTTACATCTCACATTCCAACATAGTTGGGCACAATCAAAACGTATGGCTCTTACTGGAAATTGGATTCCATACAATGGCGGGGCTACTAGGGTACCGCCCTTCACAGTACAGGGCCCAGATCACCGTACCGAGGATCACTCCGGACCCCCTACAGCACAAGGCCGTTCCTTACTAAACAGTCCCCAACAAGATAACCCCGCGGTTGTAGCTAGCAACCGCCTACAAAGCCGAAATAAAAAGGGACATCTAGACAGGGGTATATCTCGTCCTGCTTGGGTGCTACCCACCTAACCTTGATGCACATCCCCTGTTTTAGCCATTCTCGGTTGATGAGGCTTGAGGTTACGATTACCTTTATAGAACATATCTTAGAATGCTCATCGTCCGCGTGACGATGTTCTGGAAGCATTCAATCCATACAAGTTCGTTCCAGGTTCGAACGAAACCGAAGGCATTATCTCATTGCACTCATTTTGGAATCACCCTCAGAGTCAATGACAATAACCCTTGCATTCTGAAACACCATCTCGATCTTCACTTGAAACTTACAACCTAACGTTTAATTTGGATCGATGTGGTTTTCGGATAATCATAAATAACACCCGATCCCGGTCTCATCGAAATCCAAACGCCATTTTAAAGGTCAACTTGTTTAATAATTTAAACAGTTAAATTCAACACTTTGAATTCACATAGTATTTATCACAGATAAATAATACACAATCACCATCGATATATCAAAAGCATAACATAGGGCATCACGGAATATTATCAAATAGTTATCACAAATCAGATATTCTACTTATGCAACATTCATAAGCAAACACCTTTAATTCTTATTGTAATTAATTCAATTTAAAATAAATTACTTAAGAGTTAATCACTTAATCCTGTTTAATTAATCATTAATTAATTAACTATTCCATTTCAAATAATTTAATTAATTAATCATTCCTTAATCAATTTATTAAACCTTACTTACTTAATTAATTACCCCTTAATTATTAATTAATAACCTTAATTGTTAATTAATAAAACTTAATTACCCATTTATTAACCACTAATTACTTAATTAATCGATTATTAATTCGTAATTAAATTACTTAACTAGTTAACTACTAATCATACATTAATTAACTTTAAGCGGTTAATTACAAATATATATATATTAGTTAATCATTAGTTAACCAAACTCTAATTACTATTAAAAGGTTAATCATTCTTAATTGCTTTGTAAAATAATCATTAATATTAATTATTCATCTTAATTAACATTTAAAAGTCTTCTTTAAATTTTGAAAATCAATTTATTACTAACTACAAACTTTAAATGTTAATACTTTTGTACTTAACTTAAATTAATTACTTAATTAAAATAATTAATTAACAGTATAAACATTGTTAAGCACTAACTAAAATAATCAAACTTGTATTAAAGTCTTAACTCAAATTGTTAAACCTTTTTAAGTTTACAGTGCTTAAAACTTATAGAAACACAATTTGCTTAACTTTATTTTTATTTTTTTATAGTAATGCAGTTCTGGAAAACAAACCCGAGACTTTCCCTGATTTAACTCGAGTAATACTTCGAGTTCTCACCCGTTTTCCCCCGAGTCACTCTCTCCCTCTCGTATTCCATCTTCTTCTCTTTTTTTATTTCAAGTATGTTTAAGTTAAGTTTAAACTTAGATTGTATTAGGAACCCTCTCGTGCGCTCGATTAAAACTTGAAGCGATCGACCTCATAACTCGAGTAACGACTCGAGATCGCTTGCAACAGCGACACTGACACCCATCCCCACTACGCCGTACACGTGCACGACGACGCGTCGAAGCTCCGGTGAACTCCATCACCTTAGGAAAATCGCAAATCTCCCACAAACTCGAAAACCAAACTCGATTCGCCTCTAAACATTCGAAATCGAAAAAGGACAGTATGCTCGAAAAAACTACAACACAGCCCACTAACTAAAACCACCTCGCCACCACCGCTCAAGCCACCTGAGACGCCCAAACTTCGTCCACACCATGACAACATGCTAAGCAACCATCCTTCAAAGTTTCATGCAACTCGATCACGTATAGGAGACATACACGTCTCGTTACAGCCATGTCCAGAAACTCGAACAAAAACCCTAATTCGGCCTTGTTTCTTTAATTCATGCAATGGAAAAATTTTCTGATAATTTTCTAGAAATCAATGATGTTTATACTAGCTTTAAACTAAATTTCAGCATTTATTATTGATTCGATTGTCTGAAAATGGGAAAATGCAAAATTTGTTCAAATACAAACTGCTCTTGGAATACTAATATAAAAATCTTCGTTTTTGTTTTAAAAATCATAATTTACAGTAAGAATTCAAGCTATGAACTGGAATTAGCTTTTAACAACAATCGAATTTATCAAATTTTTACTTGATTACCTGTAAACAAGATTTCCTGTAGTACTATTTCACTAACATGTTTTAATCAGCTTTAGAAAAATCTTGACTGAAGTTAAACTTCTTGTTTGATTGAAAACTTAAAGTTTTAAAATAATCAGTTGAAAACAATTTTAGTTTGAATGATAATCAACCCTGTAATCAATAAATAGAGAAGACCAATATACATAGCAATCCTATATATATAAACACAGAATTATATTCAAAGATAAAACATATACAATACCATATGATCAATGAATATCCTGAACTGTTTTTAAATTAAACTTGAAACTTTAAAATTGATGTTTACTCACTTGCAAGGGTTGCTGAACAAAGAACACTCTGGTATTATGAAAACTGCTGTTGAATCTGCGTGAGTTCTTTTTGTTTTTGGTTTGAAATAAATGATGTTTTTAGTTTGAAAATATGGAGATGTTTATTTCTTATCCTCTGGTTTTGCTAAATTTTTACTTAACGAACTAAAATAGCTTAGATGCATCTTTATAAGAGAAAACAGTTTGTAATAAGGATGGTATTATCTTGTTAAGCTTCTTTGTTAAGATTTGATCAGATTTTTCTAAATATTTTGAATTGACCTATTTTAGGCTGAGATGATGGCATTTAATGTCATGGTTTCCTAATATGTTTACACACTATTGTTACATTTATGTTGTATATAGGTATTTTGTTTAAAGATATTTGTTTTATTAACTTCTAGATTGAATGATTCATATACATATTTGTGTCTGGTTTCACTTTATACTTTGTTCTTACAATTTTAAACCTATGTTGTATGCATACCTTAACTACTTAATTCTTACTTTTATTATTATTTCTATTTAACTATCACTATTTAAATTATATTCATAATATGGTTTACTTATACTCATATGTTATATTTATATTTTATATTGATAGAATTTGATTTTATTTCAAACATTATCATCCATATATATATTTACCAAATGTTAATAGGATAAAGTATTTTAATTCAATTATATAAGAGAGATTTTATTGTACATATTATTAAGAGATTTTATTTTAAATCCAAATCAAAATTTCCTTTTCAAAATACAAATCTATATAAATAAATAGCAAATATTTCCAAAAGACTTATTCATCTTAAAATGATAAGTTTACATTTTATTTAATTGGATTAAATATTTATTAAAATAATATGGCCAAAATCCCGGGTCGTTACATTCCTCCCCCTTAAAAGAATTTCATCCCCGAAATTTAAAACAAAAGATAATTCAAAAGCTGTTATATACCAATCATTCAAACATACATATGATTCATACATTAGTAAGCAACCAAACAATCTATTCTAACAAACATCCCTAGCTATCCGAACACAAATCTGGATTAGCTTTCCTAAAACTATCCAGAGTTTCCCAGGTGTAATCTCTGGGATCCTCACTCCACTGCACCTTGATAAGCTTCACTACCTTACTTCTGACTTGCCTCTCGTCTTGATCAACAATCCGAACTAGATTCCTGACCACGGTCAAATTTGGCTTAACCTCCAAATCTTCCTGGACTACTGGTTCTGCAACTAGTGATGGATCATGAACAAATTACCTTAGATGGGATACATGGAATACATTATGAATTCCAGACATCCGTTCTAGAAATTCAATTCTGTAAGCTACAGCACCAATCCTTTTCAATATCCGAAATGGTCCTATATATCTCGGGCCAAGTTTTCCTATCTTTCCGAATCTAATAGCTCTTTTGATCGGGGAAACTTTGACAAAAACTAAATCACCAATCTCAAATTCCAATTGCCTCCTTCTATTATCTGCATACTTCTTTTGATGGTCCTGAGCTGCTCTCATCCTTTTCATGATAAGCTCAACTTTAGCAGAAGCTTCACGAATCAAATCCAGACCAAGCACAAGACGATCTTTCGACTCTATCCAACAGGATGGGGATCTACACGGTCTTCCATATAGAGCTTCATAAGGAGCCATCTTGATACTCGCTTGGTAACTGCTATTATAAGAGAATTCTACCAAATGAAGATGGTCTTCCCACGATCCACCAAAATCCAAAACACAAGCTCACAGCATATCTTCTAGAATACGGTTCATCCTCTCCGTCTGTCCATCGGTCCGAGGATGATAGGCTGTACTCAATCTCAAACTTGTTCCCATAGCTGATTGCAGAGCCTCGTAGAATTTTCAGTGAAGATAGGATCATGATCACTTACTATACTAACAGGAACACCATGCAATCTAACTATCTCCCTCAAGAAAAACTCTGCCAGTGAAGCTGCAGTACGAGTTGCCTTAACTGGTATAAAATGGAAACTCTTAGTTAACCGATCCATAATCACATATTCCTTCATTTCTTTTCTTGGTTCTAGGCAAACCGTCGATGAAATCCATCGAAATCATCTCCTATTTCCATTCTGGGATTTCCAAAGGCTGCAACAAACCGGCCGACTTCGGTTGATCTCCTTTCACCTGCTGACAGATAGCACAACTATTAACGAAAGCAGCTACATCCCTCTACATGCTCGGCCACCAAAAAAATCTTCTCATATCTTTATACATTTTAGAGATTCCTGGGTGAATATTCAGTCTGGAGCGATGATACTCAGCTAAGACTTCTTACCTCAATCCATCTATATTAGGCACACACAAACGACCATTAATCTTCAAAACACCTTGATCATCCACCTTGAAATTAGAATATCGACCATCCTTGGTTCTAAGAATTAGTTCCTCAAAAGATCTATCCTCTATTTGCTTACTTATGATTCTTTCCTAGAGAGATAGAACAACGTCTAAAAGAGACAAACTTGCATTCCTTCTAAGAGCATCAGCTACAACGTTCGCCTTTCCCGGTGTATACAGAATATCCAAATCATATGATGCCAGAAACTCGACCGATCGCTGCTGCCTCAGATTAAGATCCTTTTGAGAGAAAAGATATTTCAACGGTTTGTGATACATGAATAACTCGAACTTCTCTCCCAAGAGAATATCTCCAGATCTTCAAAGCAAAAACAATGGCTAACAACTCAAGATCATGCGTAGCGTAGTTCCTTTCATGTGGCTTTAATTACAGCTCGCATACGCAATTACTCTTCCATTCTGCATCAACACTGCTCCCAATCCAACTATATAAGCATCTTTATATACTTCAAATTTGCTCTTCCCATCCGAAATAGCTAGCACTGGTGCACTGGTTAGCCTTGTCTTCAACTCTCGGAAAGCTTCTTCACACTGGGGTGTCCATTTGAATTTAGCTCCTTTCCTTGTCAACTTGGTCAGATGTGAAGAAATCTTGGAATAATCCTTGATAAACTTCCTGTTGTAACAACCCGCAAATCCGTACCCCTTGAGTCAACACTATTCTACAACAATCAACTCAAGTTGCACAGAAATACGAACCATTTGGGTTAAAGAAGAAGAGGTAGAAGAGGAGAATAGAAAACAACAACAGAATCTAACCACCGCAGCGAAATAAAATATAATAGATAATAAATGATCTTCACGCAAAACAAATCAAATATACATGTTTATAAATTACATCATCAGAGTACATCACTCGGCTCAACAACAACATACCAATGGATACGCAGTAACTCAATCACAGCGGAATATATATATATATATATATATATATATATATATATATACAAATACGGGAGTACGTATCGTCATCCTGTTCGTCTCCTAAGCTCCACAGCATCATATCCTGTATCCTATAATACTCGGTCTGACCCGAGCATTACAGTTAAATAACACCCGAGTCAGTCTGGAATACCAGCATGAGAAAATCACACTCAATTGATTATTAAGGTTTCAAAAATCCTTTAAAAAAACAAAAGCATCTCGTAAGACCGCGCCACAAATAAACATGTCGGGTTTTTACTTTACGATAGCTAAAACAATTTTTATAGAAATCCTCTGATATTATAATAGGGTCTATATAAAAATACTTATAAAATAGCCGAAATTGTTACATTCACTAAATTCCAGCTACTAGCCACAGAGTGGGTAATACGAACAAAACTCGTACAATGCTTGTAGGGAGAATGGGTTTCCAACTAATGACTAGGCACTGGGGTACCACCTGTCACAGTACGGGGCCTAGATCATCATACCGAGGAGTACTCCCGCTCCCCTGCAACACAAGGCCGGGACTACCCCTTACTGGATAATCCCGAGTGAGATCACCCCACGGTTGGGATCAACAACCGCCCACTAAGCCGAAATAATAATGGACATCTAGACTGGAATGACCTCACCCTGCTTGGGTGCTACCCACCTAGCCTTGTTGCATAACCCCTGATTTTCTATCATTCCCATTTGATGAGGCTTAAGGCTAAGCGTTACCTTTTAGAACATATCCCTTAGAATGCCCATCGTCCAGCTGATGATGTTTCGCAAGCATTCATCCATACAAGTCCGTCCCGGGTTCGAACGGAACCGAAGGCACTATTCCTACTACATCCATTTTGGAAATATCCTCAGGATTAGTAGCGACTAGCCCTTGCACTTCATAGCTCCATCTTCGACCCCAAAATTGTTTTCCACGAAACGTAGCAACCAGATCGAAGTGCTTTTCGAGAAATAAATCTCGATCCCGGTCTCTTCGAAACGATCAATGCATTTGTCCAATATTGATAGTCGGTTATTTAACTATCAATTTATATTCACAAACATCCATCAACCAATAAATAATCGCCTAAATTATTTATTTATTTCAAATATCTTCACAAGATATATTTCTATTCTCAATCCTTTTGAAAATAGTTTCAAATCCATCTTTATTTCAGAATAAACTTTCCCAAATATTTCCTATCTCCTCTGAAATCACCAAACACAAAATTAGATTTCTAAAATAATTTAAAACACTTTACTTTGAAATATACTTTAAAACATTTAAGTTAAAACTACATCAATAATTTATTAAAAATATCATACTATATGAATATTTGAAAATAAGGTTACTTCATAAATACAAAACTAGATTTATACTTTTAAAAACATAATATTAAGTCATTCTTTAAATAATTACTACTATAATAAATTAAGAGAAAATACTTACTTTAGAATTTAAATATTAGAAATAAGAAATTTTCCAAAACTTGTTTTTAAAACAACTTTTAATCTTATAACTTAAAAATTTACTTTGAAAACGTACTTGGTTATCCAGGGAGAATTCTAGCTTCAATCACTTAAATCAATTTTCCAAATTGATTACCGATTTATTCCATTTGAAATAAATATCTTTACTTCTTAATTCTTTTCAGAGTTTGTTAATTTTTGTTTTTATTATTATTATTATTCCGTTTGATTTAAACCTTTTTAACTGAAATATACGAATTTCAGCTTTTCCCAATTTCTTCTTTATTCTTTTCAATAATTTAAATCTTAAATTTAAAATAAAAGCTTTGTTCTATTAATTAATAACACTGAAGTTTAAAATTCATTAACTTTCTGTTTATTCAAATTTCCTTTCTATA
The DNA here is from genome assembly GCA_030765085.1 of Allium cepa. Taxonomy (NCBI): domain Eukaryota; kingdom Viridiplantae; phylum Streptophyta; class Magnoliopsida; order Asparagales; family Amaryllidaceae; genus Allium; species Allium cepa. The sequence continues at coordinate 316,567,221 of CM060931.1, forward strand.
CTCAAGATTTATTTATTAGAATTGTAAAGTCGCTTTATTTCTTTTCCAAGCTATTTTTAAGTTTATTCTATAATTATTTTACTTGCAATTTCACCTCGTTTTATTTTCATTTCCAAAATCAAATTTATATTTTTGGTAATTCATTATACCCAATTATATCAACCATGCCATAACATTCAATATTTCCACATAATTCATTATAGAATATCAAACAATCAGATCAGAGAATATAATATAAAATACTTTAAATAAAAGTTGAGGGGTCCAGTTGGATCCCTCCAACCTGTTTTCCCTGCATCCACAGACGTTAGCATCACATAATATGCCAATTACAAATTATACTATACTATATCACATCAATCAATTCATCCATACAATCAATTATTTAAATTTAATCATTTAAATTTAAATTTTAAACTAAGTGAGATTAACTCACCTTTGACCTAGGATTGCCATCCACTTCAAACTCGACTTGGTTCCATGATTTTAGACCTTGTATAAATGTTTATACAACTTATTAATATTCTGAATTATTTAATTTTTAGATGATTTAATTTTAAACTAAAAATTTCCCTAAAAAGTTTTATCTATATATTTTTCTTTGAACTAATATATGTCCACATATCTACATTTATAAGTTCATCGATTAATTTAAGGTTAAATTAACTTCAACTATACTAAAATTAACAATAACCATTCCCAAAAAGAACATCAACCCGGCCACTTCTACGGTGCTTCTCCTTCAATCGAAAATTCTGCTCCCAGATTTGGACCCACCAATGCCGAAATCTCCCCCCATAAACGCGGTCTCACCTCTCGACTTGACTGTACGCGAATATGCCGCCCCCCAAAATCAGCATCGAGCCTCCCAGACTTGACTGTACTCGAAATCTCCCAAATCCTCTCATCACCGAACCCAAAACCCACTCCATTTTTGATTCGAACGAAGGCCGAAGAGAACTCAAACCCTAGCCACTAACTCGACACGACCGTCGCCAAACGAACTCGACCAAGGGTTGCAGAACTTCGATTGCGATACGAGGTCGCGTGAAGTTGCAAACTCGATTCGGTCCTTCCCAATTTTATTTACACTCGTTCGCCCTTTTTTTATTTTTTTAACCGGCTTTGATTTTTGATTTCGAAAGAAAGAAGAAGCTCGGTTTATAAAAAAGGAGAGGGGGCGTGATATTTTGGAAAGGAAGTGGCGTGCTCTTGAAGCCAAGACTTGATTTTTGTCAAGTTATAATATTATTTAATTTTTATCTCGGCTGTGATGTTGCTTATGTGATATCATACTTATAAAATTTAAATTAAATTATCGTTGTAAAGTTCAACGCGTTTATAAATCGTATGCTCACATAACAACTCCAATCACTATGAAATTTGAAATCCGATAATAATACAATATTACGGATCCAATGGAACTGGTTTCGTCAAATTCTGAGACTGTGCCTCGAAAGGCTTTTTTTAAATATTGATTTAAACGATAAAAAATTTAAAACTTAACAAAACACTTTCAAATTTAATTTCAACACTTTTACCTTCTTCAGTATTATCAATATAAATTTTACAAGCCTTCAAATTATTTTTAACTAGCTTAAAATTCCAGATTCAACATTTTACCCAACTTCCAATTATTTAATTTAATAATTCAATTGTCAAATAAATTATGATATTCGTAATTCAAATTAAAATTACTCTATTGAATATTTAAAATCAATTAAATAATCCGATTTTTTTTTGCTTGAAAATTCCGGGTCGTCACATTCCTCCCCCCTTAAAGGAATTTCATCCCCGAAATTACTAGCTAGGAAGAATGGTCTAATACCCGTTTACTTTTTCCCGAAACCAAAGGGTTTCTAACAATTCAACATCTTACCAACTGTTCTTTCTATAAAAGACCCATTATTATTCTTATTAACTTTCCAAACTTTTCCAAAACCTTCTATAGTTTTCAAATAACTTACTTGTTCAGCTATTCAAACTATAATTCAAAACTAAATTTTGAATTATCAAAAAAAAATTCAAAAATTTTCTATCTCTCTAAATTTCTGAAAAATTTCGCCAGCGTCTCCTTTGCGCGGCTAGCTCGATACAACTACAAAATGACTCTACGGCCTCCCAAATCCAAAAAGAAAATAAAAGGCCAAGTGGCTCAATCCAAATTCCCAATCAAATTCACACCAAAATTAAATACATACCTTTTTGTCGAGCATTTCAAATTTTATCTTTTGAAATCAAACCCAATTTCTTTTCCCTTCATAATACCTGCATATCATGCTTAGTGTAACAACCAGGTATTTTCAACCATTCGCATCCATTATAAGTGTACAGGTAGACACTCATGCCGGAATTGGATTGCTCAAAATACTGCGTTGTAAATAAAATTTTTGGCAAATCTCAGAATATACAGTAAATAAAAATCACAGATCACAGACACAGAGTAATAATAGTGCAGCGGAAGTAAAAGAAATAGTAGTTCATGAAGCTACTATGTAAATATATCAGAGTTAAATAAAATACAACAGAAGAAATAAAGTACAAAGGAAGTCTCACTACATAGAAGTCTACTAATACAAGAGCTGAAAGGAACAACAGACTGCAAATGATGAAACTTGACAAGTAGATAATCTCCAGCGATTTTCAATCTCCAGAAAGTGGAAATCCAAATCTGTGAATACTCAGGCTGACTCGAGCGTAAATAAAAATACAAACACTCGAGTCAGGACATACATACTTACACAATGTAAACCAACTCAAGTGAACTATAGTAAAGGTACAAGTAACTTAGAAGATGCTTGGGACCTCCCATCCTCTAAGGATCCGTTAAACTATTTACTATGTAGTAATATACGCTATATACAGTAGTGTCTAATAAGTAAAGTATAATCATATAGAAAATAGCGTTAAGGGGATGGTGAACCTTAACGCGGTCGGATCTGTAAAACCAAAATCGTAGTGGGCTCGATATTAGGAGATGACACGGCACGCGAGGCAATGCCAGGGTGGATACACCGTTTGCACTCCCGGACCGGTGGTGACGGCAAGCCAGCAGCTTCCGCCCACCTCGAACAATACCCCCGAATCAAAGTGGCGCCACATATCGAATCACAAAAGTAATAGAATGGTTTCCGATGGAGCATGCTCGATGAAAGGGTGCGACCCTTTGTGTAGCCCGGTATAGCTCCTGTTTTAGTCATTTATGCCAACTCACGGGAGTTGGGTCCACGTGATATACCTCGAGAACGTCGCCACCATCCTACTTCATTCTGGAACCTCCACCGCGTACACAGTTGTTAAAGTGGTTTTCGGTATTAGCCGGCTATAAGACAATATCCGATCCCGGTCTCTTTAACAACCAATCGTTATTATAACCCGTGGTTATAACTTTAAAACAATATTTTCATACTTCAAAATAAAATATCATTTCAATCCAAATCTTTATCAAAATAAAGATTAAATCATTTCTAAACCATTTCAATATATCAACATACCATATCTTTCAAATTCAAATATTTATCAAAAAAAAATATCAAGTCATTTCAAATCATTTTAATACATAAACATCATATCTTTCAAACTTCATTTTCAAATCATTTTAATTTCAAAATGTCATAACTTTCAAAACTTCATCTTCGAATCATTTAATATATATCAAATATCATATCTTTCAAACTTCATTTTCAAATCGTTTTAATTTCAAAATATCATAACTTTTAAAAACTTCATTTCAAAACGTTTTAAATATATCATATCCTAAACATCTTTAAATCATTAAATGTATATCAAAATATCATATCTTTCAAACTCATTTCAAATCATTTTAATTTCAAAATATCATAACTTAAACATTTTTAAATTCAAAGATAACATTCATTTATTATCATCTCAAATCACCTTTTAAAAAAAATTATATTCCATCAATTTAATTCAATTGAAATCATTTTAAAAATGTAATTATTATACTTTCAAATCAAGTATTCAATTTCCAAAGTTTTAAACCATTATGAGTTCATTTACTAAGTTAAAAACCATAAACATTGAAAATTTCAACCTTTTACAGCATTCAGAAAAAGGTGCTGAAAGTTATACTTGAAAACATTTCAATTTAAACCATTTAAACATTTTAAAAATCATATTTTAACATTCAAATATGTTCATTAAATACTCTTTTAATTAATGATTTTTATAAAGCAACATTTTATAATTAAATCAAATTTCACAAATCCACTTAATAAATTCAAGTGTAAACTTCCTATTTTTGCATTTAACACTTTATTAACATTTACATTTTCAAATTATCATTTCACAAATTAAACTAAATTCCCAATTTATTTAAATTACTTAAACTTTAAACAAAATTAAATTCCACATTTCCAAATTAAGTTGTATTTTCAAATTTCACTTTTTAAGCATTCATTTATTTAACCACTTAAATTCATAGAAAATCAATAATACTTTAATAAATCACTTAAATTCAAATTTAAATCAATTTATCATATTTACCATTTTCCAAATAAAAATTTAAATTTCCATTTTATTTATATAACTTAAATATCATTTTTTAACCAAAATTCCAAATTTCCAAACTTAAGTTATATTTCAATAATCCAATTTAACCATTCATTAATTACATTTTTAACTCATAGAAAAATCATTATTTCTTTATTAAAACATTTCAAAATCTATTTAAATCAAATTTCATAAATTTATATTTTTAAAATACTTAAAAATATCCAAAAACACTTTATAAAATAACCACGGGTCTGTATATAGTTTTCTAACTTAGGTCAAGTGATACGGATATGTATCATTTCAATCCGCAGTTTAAAAGAAAAATCCGGTTTTTATCATTTCAAACCCGCAATCCCAAGTTAAATAAATTAAATAAAAACCGTTCAGGCCTACCATTTCAGCCCATAACGATTTTTCCCTATTCTAAATTCCGTTCGGGTATGTATCATTTCAACCCATAGTGTTTTCTAATCTACAGGGAACTTGCAGGGTGATAAACAGATATAAATGAACAGTAACAACATATATATAATAAAAGATGATATGACATGAAATTTAACAGGTTTAACATTATATATAATTAATCACAAGCAGTTATAACATCACATAATAGTTCTACCCGTTCAAATGGTGTCAATTCACATTTGTATAAGTATAAACGTCTGGGGAGATTTACTCACAGGTTTGAGCTGAAGACACAACGATGAATTGCACAAATGGGATCTACACAAGCACAAAAGCACGACCCAAATTCGAATGGAGGAGCCAAATGTCAAATTCCTTGGATACACATCAAACAAAAAAAAAATATAACAACGATGAGTTTCAAAACCAAAATACGATAAACTGCGCTAGAATAAACTGCACAGACCAGACGGTGAACACATAACTCCTAAGTTAATGGATTCCGACTGCGACAAACGTAATAAAATCATATATTAACATTTACGTCGTTATGTATTCGCGTTAAAATTTATTTAAAAATTTGGTTGTCATTACAATTTCAGTTTATATTTATATATATATATATATATATATATATACATATACATATATATATATACTTACACACACACACACACATATATATATATATATATAACAAGCAAACATGAATTCCTTAATTCATTATAAAAATCGAACTAACTTGATATATAAAATTATACACGCGGACAAACTTACAAGTTTACAGCTCAACGTTCAAATCCTATGTTTACTGTTACCTTTTCTTCTCTTTTTTTTATATACTTTTTTTTTATAATAACGCACGCAACTTCGGGAAAAGAATCCAAAACCAACACAAACCCTTCATTCATTATGCATATACTCACTGTACCAAATATATTCAATTTGTGGCATGCAGGCTAGTACCACTTCCTTTTTTTTATTGCACGCAACTAGGCAGTGGAGAAAATAAAACAAAAAAAATGTTCAGCCATAACTTTACCATTTAGTATATATATAGGTGTAACATATATGTATGCAGTGCCAAGTTAACACCTTCACTTTATTTTATTTTTATTTTTTTATATAAATGACGCACGCGACTTCTAGAGAAAGAAAAAAAAGAAGAAAATATATATATATATATATATATATATACACACACTGTATCCAAAACCATTCAATGTTTGCATGCAGGGCCATTCGCATGCAAGCTTGTATCCCTTCAATTTTTTTTTTATTTGACACACGCAGCAAGAAGAAGAGAGAAAAGAGAAAAAAAAAAAAAGAACTCACCGCACAGGGCTGAGGTGGCAGTGGTGTAGGCGGCGTCGGGGGATGATCGGTGGCGTGGCTGCAGTGGAAGGGGAGTTGCGGTGGTCAGGAAGGTGGTGCAGTGCTTGGTACAGGGGAGAGGGGGTTTGTTTTGTAAGTTGGATCGGTTGTTGCCTTCTTCCTTTTTTTTTTATTTGGGTGCGAAAAGATGCTGAAGGAGGAAGTTGAACACGAAAGAAAAGTGATAAAGCCTCTTATTTTTATACTAGTTTAGATTGCGTGAGTGATTCCAGGGAGGGGAAATCTAAGTTTAAGGTAACCGGTTGATATCTTAGAACGTACCATAAATTTGTGTAACGTACCAATTAATTGTGTAACGTACCAATTAATTTGGTAACGTACCAATTAATTGTGTAACGTACTAATTAATTTTTAGGCTACAGCTGTTAAACACGTTCAGGAATTTAAATTTTGAATTCTAATCAATTATTTTCAGTATATAACGGCAGCTAATAAATTTATATACGGACCCATTATATACACACAAAACAGCGTTTAACTTCCACATCGGACCTCCAAATTTAGCAAATAAGGTATCGTTGCGCTCGCCTTGTCAGCATGAGTCTAATAATATAAAGAAAAATCACGTTTGTTCGTTCAAATAAATATTCATTTTTCGAAATTTGCGGTCGCTGATACCGCTAATTGGACCATATAAAACTAATTTAATGCGTTAACGTTACCGGAAGTCTTCAACGGACGTTATTATATTTTTATTATAAATCTCTCTTAAATATTACAACATAAAATAATGACATTCCAAAAAAAAATTATGCAAATTAATTGCCAAAATACGTTACCCACAAATTTAATAGGTTATTTTATTTAAAAGTTCTTTTATTTAAAAAAGATCTAGATAGTTACAACAAATTCTTACGTTATTAAAATTTTAGTTTCAAATTTGTCGCTAACTTCCGCAGGAATCCAATTTATCAGCAGTAAATTTCTCGGGTCGTTAGACTTAGTCCTAATATCCAATCACAATATTTCCAAAACATCATATCAACTTCCTTACAAATGTCAGTATTAGTTCATTCAAATATCAACTTAGAATATATTAACAACATCGATTTCCAATTAAGAATTTTCATTTCTTACCTAAGTTAACATAAGCATTTTATATGTTTCTTATATTTATTTTCACTTTACCCCTTAATTTATATCCACTTCTATTCAAATCGATTCTTTCATTTCCATATGAATTCAATTTATCTTTAACTCTGAATATTTAAATTTTATTTGTCATTTAAAACTAATTTATGCCATTATTTTAATTAGTTTCATTTACTAAATTATTTCAATTTCCAATTTGAAATCGTTTTGTCGTTAACAAAATTTCAAAAAAATTCAAAAATTTTCTAACTCCCAAAATTTCTGAGAATTTTTGGCAGAGTCCACTTTTGTAACGACTTAGAATTTTTAAAGAATTTAATTTGAGAATATTTAATTAATTTTAAATATTTGAATGATGGTTTGGATTGAATTTTCAATATAACTTTGAATTTGGCGATTAAATTATAGAGTTTAATCTATAGGAAGTTGGATAAAAATTTGAATCTTCAATTTTAAGCCGATTAAAAATATTTCAAAGGCTTGTAAAATACATATTGATAATACTGAAGATAATAGAAGCTTCAGAATCGAATTTGGAAGTGAATTGTTCAGTTTTGAAAATAAATCGTTTGAATCGATATTTAAAAATAGCCGTCCGAGGCACAGTCTCGGAATTCAACGAAACCAGTTCCATTAGGTCCGTAATATTGAATTATTATCGGATTTCAAATTTCATATTGATCGGAGTTGTTGTGTGAGCATACGGTGAGTAAACGCGTTGAAATTAAATTGAACTCAATTTAAAATTTAAATTGAACTCAATTTAAAATTTAAATTTAAACTTGAAATTGGTCAACACCAGTACTTTGCCTTCCTCATCAAAATGCTGTAAAGGTAAGGCAAACACGTTCTCTTGTCTCCCTCGTTACTTTTAAAAAGAAAGGAAAAGAAAAATGCTTAGCAATCATTTTTAAAAGCGAAGCTGAACGAAGTAATAGAGTAATGGCCGCACTTCTTTCTTCATTTCAAAAATGTTGAATTCACGAAAATGGCCAAACCAAATTTCTTACGTTCTTCCCCAAATCCTTTTTCGTTCATTCGAAAGCAAATTAAGGTGGTAAAAAAAAAATCACGAAGTTCGCGAGGAGTGAAGATCGTCTCATCTCGAATGGCGTGAAAGTGGGCGGCGATGATCCGAAAGCAGGAGGCGTCGCGAGTTTGATTGATGATGGCAGCGGCGTGGGTTAGCCGCGAAATTGATGAGCTGGGAGCGGTGTCTTCGAGCACGCGAATCGAGTTTTTGTTGCTTGGTCTGGCGAACGACGAGGCGACATGAAGCGGTTTCTGGCTAGGGTTTCAGGGTTAGGGGCGGCTGCGGGGAGAATTGTTGGCGGCGGCGACTCCGACAATGGGATTCTGGGCATGCTCGATGGAGGCAGCTCGTCTTTTGGGTGGGTTCGTTCTGAGCAGTTAGGGGTCGGCTTTGTCAGGTGATGGTGAGATTCTCGAGCCTGTTGTGAGGTAGTTTTAATTGTTAATATAAATTGTATTCAAAAGAAAACGATTTATAAAGATTGGTATTTATAAATATGTATATACAGTAAAGTATATATAGCAGTTTGGATCTTCATTTATATATATATGTATGATATAGATACAGAAAGAAAAAAAAAATATGATTCGCTTTACTAGGTTGATAAAATAATTTAGTTAGGGTGTTTAATTCATTTAATTAACTTATTTAGATTTTTAGAAATTGTTAAGGAGGATTTATTAAAATTAAAAATAATTAGTTAACAGAAGTTTTGTAAAAGAAAATTTGTTAGAAATTTTACTTATTTGATAAAATGATTTATCAAAAGAAAATATTATTTATTATTGGAAAAAAAATGGGTAATTAAGGACTAAAGGATATTTTATGAAAGAAAATGTTGTTTAAATTAAAAAGCTAGTTAATAAAATTTATTTAAATAGAAATTAAATTTGTTCGACAAAATTTGAATTTATAAAGAATAGTTTGAATTTAATTTTTTGTTAAAGCAAAGTATTAAAAAGAAATTGTTTGAAACAATTTATTAAGAAGGGATTTAATTTTAAAATTGTAACCTTTAGTTAAAATAAATTTATTAAACAAAGAAAAATAATTTTATTTAAGAAAAGATTAGTTGATTTAAAATTTATAAAAAGGAAATTAAGTTCAATGGGAAATTTCTAGTTAGGATTATTTTCAAAGGGAAAATTAATTTAAATAAATAGTTAGTTAAGAAAGTTTATTAAAAGAAATTTTAAATAGTTAAATAAATTTTTAAAGGAAATTTAGATTAAAAACTTAATTTTTATAATTTATTAAAAGAAATTGATTTAAAGATATTAGTTTAAAGTAAAATAATTAGTTGAAATAAATTTATTAAAGAAGAAATTAGTTTAAAACGAAACTATGAGTTAATTTAACTATTAAAACAAAATCGCCGATGAATCGAAATTATCTAATGAAAATTTATTATTCAATCTGCTTGAATATTAATAAATTGTGTAAATATTTATACAAGGTATAAATCAAGAAAATCGAGTCAAGTTGGGAAATGGATTGCTAATAAAAGCAAAGGTGAGAACTTCTCACTCAAAAGGAATTTTATTGTTTATTTAAATTTTAAATAGTTAGATTTAAAATTTGCTTGACTGTATTGATTGAATGCTTGAATGATGATTGTTATATATATATATATATATATATATATATATATATATATTGGATGTGAATAGACCCTATACGCCGTTAGTAAGCGGAGGTTATTTATTACACACGTATACCGCGATATTCCACCTCGAAGTGGAATTGGTATTATATTATATATATAGCAATATATATATATATTGGCATATGTATATATTGCAGTTGATTGATTTCCGCATTGCATAGCGGATGAGACCCTATTGCGCCGTTAGCAAGCGGATATATTTTATAAAATCCCATATACCGCGATATTCCACCTCGAAGTGGAATGGTATTATGCTAATGTCTGTGGATGCAGGGAAACAGGTTGGAGGGATCCAACTGGATTCCTCACAAATATTTATTTGATTTCATATATTGTGATATTTGATTGTTATCATGGATGATATATGATGTTTGAAAGTCGTGATTGACTATTGATGTGTTGCATCATCGGATCCAATTTTTTTGAAGTTTAAAAATAACGATTTTGATTTCTAAAGTGATTTTTGGAAATATACGTTTATAAAATATTTTTGGAATTGATTCATCTTAAATAAATAAACATTATAATTTTAATATTATAAAAATTATGATTTTGAGAAATACAGTTAAAAGTTGATTTTTGAAAATATGGGATTAGTGATTTTATAAAATAGTTTAAACTGGGATTTCTGAATTTATTATAAAAAGTTTAAAAATAGGATTTATAAAATTGGATTATTTTATAAACCAAATGGTGAAATTATAAGGAGTTGAAAGACGTTTTAAAATGGTAATATAAATTGTTTTATATTAAAAAGATTTATAAATTGATATTTACAAATTTAAAATATTGGAATTATAAAACGAGCTTTTATAAGTGATAAGATGATTTGTAAATGGATTTCATAAGGGAATGAAATCTATAGAATTTATGAAATTTGATTATTTTATAAACCAAATGGTGAAATTATAAGGAGTTGAAAGACGTTTTAAAATAGTAATATAAATTGTTTTATATTAAAAAGATTTATAAATTGATATTTATAAATTTAAAATATTGGAATTATAAAACGAGCTTTTATAAGTGATAAGATGATTTGTAAATGGATTTCATAAAGGAATGAAATCTATAGAATTTATGAAATTTGATTATTTTATAAATCAAAATGATGAAATTATAAGGAGTTGAAAGACGTTTTAAAATTAGTAATATAAATTGTTTTATATTAGAAAGATTTATAAATTGATATTTATAAATTAAAAATATTAGAAGTGTAAAACGAGCTTTTCTAAGTGTTAGAAAGAATTGTGAATGAATTTCATAAATGAATGAAATTTATAGAATTATAAACAGTGAAGTTATAAATGAAATTTTATAAGCAGTAGGTTTATAAAATTTATAAAGTTATTAAAGGAATAGATTTGGATAAATAAATGAATCTTAGAAGTGATAAGATTTATAGATTTGGGAAGTTTGAAGGAATGATTTTGTAAATAAATAAATTATAAGTATTTAACTTATAATATGAATTTTTAATATATCATTGTGATATGAATTGAGATAGGTTAATAAAGGAAATTTATAAAAGAAAGTTGTTATAAAATAAATAGAAATAGAATTTATAAACATTGTTTTGTAAATCCGCAAACTACTTATTTTTAATAAGTAAATTGTTATAATTTACTTATGGAGTTATATTCACGTTTTTGAACAGTGAATAATCTTTTAAAATAAAATGAATAGAAGTAATGAAATTTATTAACAAGGTATATTCACGTTTTTGAATAGTGAATATTATGTTAAAGAAATTATTTTTGGATGTGATGTTTGAAATAGGATTAAAACGATCTAAAGATGTTTTAAAAGGTGTTGAGATTCGAAACCATAGATTTCAACATTTATTGTTGAAATAGACGTTTTCGAGAAATAAAAGGAAATGGTAGATTATAACACTGTTGTTATAATAAATGATTTCCGAAAGGAAATGTTTTGTATAGTATTGGGATTTATATATCTATTTTAATTTCGAATCCCTATACTAGTGATTTTGGGTTGTCGTAACGATGTTTTACGCAACATTCGTTTTGGCCCAAATAAATATGGTTAAGTGAATGATTTCCTTAAAGAATGAAATATATACTTAATTTCGATTTGAGTATATTAAATATTTTCTAAGTATAGAAAATAAAAAGATCTGTGAATTACTTATTTTTAATAAGTATAGAAATGCTTTTCCAATATTAAGTGAATATTTGGAATTTATCTTTTTGAAGATAAATTGAAAATGAATATTAAAAATTGAATGGAAATCGTATATTCATAAATATTTTGGAATGTAAATTCAATATGGGATTTATAAATGGAATGTGGAAAATGAGTTTAAAAATAAATCTTGATTTATTTTTGAAGTATGGAAAATATATATATATCTTGTAAAGATATTTTTGGAAAATAAATAATTTGGAAAATTATTTGGAATCTGGTGATGTTGGCATATCTATTGATAGTTCAATAACCGACTATCAATATTTACCTTTAAATAGGTATTTGTTGTGATTTGTTTGAAATTGAATGCCACACTTATTTTTTTTTTAAATAAGCGCTCACTATTCGGGTTAACCGGGAAAGGACCTTGGGGTCGTATAACCCATTCCGAATATGTGATACGTCGTTATGAATTGCATTCGAAGATCGGTGTTGAAGACCGGATATTTTCGAAAACAAAAGGGTTTCTTGTTGATTGTCTCTGCACTAGCTGATCCCCGGTATTGAGATCTCCATATGTGATGGGAAATCCGAACGTGATTAGAGATTATTCGGATTGCAAGGACTTCTTTGTAAGTGCCTTCGGTTCTGTTCGAGCCCGGAACAGACTTGTATGGATTGTGTGTCTGACATTACAAATTGAGATATAAAGCCGATTTCTTTCAAATATATTTCTGTTGGTGGCGGAGAATTTATTCTCTTAGCTTAACACCCTTCTCTGGGACGTACGAGCTCAGAGGTTATATAGTTGAAGGTTATCAGCAATATACTCCCAATTTGGTAATGTGACATACTGAGTGTTGCTGTGAAATGATCATTGTGTTGATTATTTGTGATAGGATCATTTATTTGATCGTCTATCCTGGTGATCATTTCTATGATCATTTGTTGACCCAAAGCATGGCTTTTGTATAAAGTATGTTTTTGTGGACGTGACTTCGTCGAGCCTCACACCCCGGAATGGTCAAAACAGGAAAGAAGCGGCAAGGTTATGAGGGGTAGCGCCCTTTAGGATATGTGCATTTCCTTCTAGAAAAGGGTGGCATCATGGTATGGAGCCCAGATACTTACTCATGTTGAAAAAACTTTATGATTGTGTGAATTGATTGCGAGCGCTCGGTGAAAGGTCCCAAAGGACCGGGGGATGGCATATTCGGTCAGTTGTTACTCAGTTAGGGGTAACCCGGCCTTGTGTTGGTAGAGATCCGGTTTGGTTCTCGGGGATGTCCATCCAGAGGCATTCTCATGTGGCAATGGGAAGTTCCTTGGCCTGATCATTCGTTGGAAATCCAAAGAAACAATACGATCTTGTACGGTTTTAGTTGTAGAACCTGCTTCCTCAGGAGGTAGCTATAGTAGGCATAATATAATGGTACCTATGCTGGCTAAGATTTATATTCTACTTTCGAAATATCTTCTACACCATGCACTAATAATAATATCAAAATTGATTTGATTTTAATGCGTATCAAGCATCTTTGACTAACATAAGAAGAAATCTCCTCCAAGTCTGCGTTTGCATTGTGTGTGTGGCGGGAGGTCTTATGGTAGTCTCATTTTTAAAAGCATTGCGAATTGAATTTAAAAATATTCCTCTACTTTGATTTTAAAGAAAAATAAACTGTTTAAGTTCCCACACCAGTCACATGACTGACTCGGAGTTTATTGTTTTCCTTCCTAAACTCTGGGTGCCCACCAATTTTCACACGGGCAGTCAAGAGTTAGGTTTATCAGGATATTCTGGATAGTCTGGAGTTGCTGGAGGCAAGATGGATGGCATGGCGTATAATTAGTATATAGTATTTCTTTTTCCGCTGTTTGTTGTTGTTGTTATACACTCTGATAATATGATGTAATGTAATGTAATAACTGATATAATTCTTTGTTTAAAGATTATTCATTTATCTATTATATGTCGTTCCGTTGCGAATTGTGAGATTCTGATGTTGTTCTGTTATTTTCTGTTCCGTTCTATCTTCTATTTTCTTTTCTCTCTATTTTCTATCTTCTTATCTCTTTTTCTTCTTCTTTTCTTCTTTCTAAAAAAAACCATAAGGGTTCGTATTTTCGTTCACCTTGAGTTAATCAAAGGAGATTAGTGTCTATTCAAGGAGTACGGATTTACGGTTCGTTACATTTGGTATCAGAGCTTATGGTTAAGCGACAACCATGGTTCTGTTGGGTGTTACTCATTAGAGATAGAGTCAGCAGTACTCTAGAATGAATTTGAGTGTAATAATAAATATGAGTGCGTATTTGTTAGTGAATATAAAATTGTTTTTTGGATAGGGTAAATAAGATAATTTTGCCCAAAACTATTTTGATAGAGAAGAAATGATTTTCTATGAATTATTATAGTATATGGGTGCATGATTGATAGGAAGTGATAATATTCATTAGTATATGGAATTAAATAAAATGGATTAAATTCAAGTAAACTAACTTGATAAATTATTGATTCATGGACTAATGAATTGGAATTAGAATTGGTTAAATTAAAGTTTAGTTGTGAGCTAAATTTGAAGATAAATTTGAATTTGGATATAAATTCAAGTAAGTAAAAGAAATAAATTGAAGTTTCCTTTGTTAGTAATTAAGTAAATTTGAGATGAATTGAATATTGGTGAATGAAACTAATTTAAAATAGTAATGTGAATTAGCAAATGAAAGTTAATCGTTAGAATTCAATATTTAGAATTGAGAATTGAATTCGAATAGAATTGAAATTGTGAATTGAATTCAATTGAGATTGAAATGTAAAATTTAATGAAAGTGGATATGTAACTTCAATAATGAAGTAAAAGTGTATAAGAACATATGTTGGAAATTTTGTAATAGAATTGGCAAAATAGTTTGAATGTTGGAATTGGATATTTTGGATGCTACTACTAGCAGGTTATACAGGTATATAAAGGAATTGAGATTTTGATTTCAAAGATAAAATTGAATTGCTCGACAAAAAATGTAACGACCCGTATTTTAAGTTAACCCGGGTGCAAGTGATGAGTCGTGACCGACTCATAGAGGACCGACCTATAGGTGTTGCCGAGTTAGTAGGCTTAGCCGGGTTAAGAAATTCAACGACCTAAAAGTTAGGCGACTTAGTGATGGTGACCGACCTATAGTAAGTCGTAGACGACCTTAGGAACTGGCCGAGTTTAGTGTGGAGCGACCTAAGGTAGATAGGTCGGGAGAGCGACCTAAGGTAGATAGGTCGGTAGAGCGACCTATAGGAATGACCGACTTAAGGAGTGAACGGGTCATAGGAGTGTTTGATTTAGGAGCTAACGACCTAAAAGGTTGCCGAGTTAAGGTTTGGGCCGACTCAGTGGTGAACGACTCATAGGATGGTGGTTTAGGCCTGTGGAACGACCTAAGGGGTTAGGTCGTATGGGAGATAAGTCGTGAACGACTTATGGTTTTGTTAGGTCGCTAGGCCGTAGCATAGTTAGGTCGTTTGGCATTGTTGAGTCGGCTAGGACTTAGGTCGGCACTAGGCTATGCCGTGTTCTTGTTAGGTCGGCAGCTAGTTAGATCGTATGGCCCGTGTTGTTGTTATGTCGCTTGAGTTTTAAGTCGGCAGTGTGTTAGGTCGTTGGATGAGATGAGTCGTAGGTCGCGTGGTTGGTTGAGTCGACTTATAGTTAGGTCGGCCTTGGGTTCTTGAGTTGTTTAGGTCGTGAGTCGGTAGGATTTAGGTCGGTCGAGGGATAAGGTCGTATGCGACCTATGTTAGGTCGGAGTCTTTTAGGTCGGCAACGACCTAATAGCGAGCTCCGAGTTAAGAAGACGGCCGAGCTAAGGGGGATTCCAGCCTATAAATAGAGGGGTTTGGCTCACTTTTTGGCACCGGTTTTTGAAGCAACGAAGTGCTGCCATTTTGAAGACTCGACTTCAGTATTTTCTTCACTTCTTTCTCTACTTCTACCAAGTGCTAACATCCATTGAAGATCGAAGATCAAGATCAAAGATCGAAGATCCAAAGTTGAAGATTTTCATCCGAAGAAGCTAGATTTCACCGTTTCAAGTGAAATTTCTCCGGATCAAGCTCAAGTTCTTGCTGTCCAGATCTGAAGTTGTTTGTTTTTAGGTTGTTTTGGTGATTTGGTGAGTGGTAGTTATCTCTCACGCGGATCCAAAGGAGTATACGGGATTGGTGATATGTTTGGGTGTTAAAGTTAGCGTTTTCTCGCATTTTCCTTAAGTCTGCATGTAGATCCATCATATTTGAAGATGTTTATCTATAGAAGCTATTTATAAAGTATTAGAGACAAAACCCATGTTTTAGATTTGATAGATCTATGTTAAAAATCATGATTTCACATATGTTGGACTTTTGCTCACTTAATTACGAAATTGCCATTATGAATGATATTGTTTGATAGATCTTGTTTGAATGCTTGAATGTTTGAATGTATGTTAGATGTGATTGCTCCAAGTTAGCTTGTGGTTGATTTGGAACAAGATGTTTGAAGATGATTCAAAAGCTAAGTGGAAAGGCTCTTGAATGTTGAAAGCTGCCGATAGCATATGAAGCGGATGTGGAAGCTCATATGGATGGATTCGAGGATGTGGGATCTTGCCATGATACGAGAAGGCAAAGCATGATTGAGATGGGACTTTGCTATGATGCGATAAAGCAAGGTGTGATGTTGAAATGGGACGGGTCATGATGACGTTCCAAGAAGAGAGACTTTGCTATGATGTGATGAGGCAAGACATATTTTGTGATGGGACGGGTCACGATGACGTCCCAAGCACGGGCTGCGACGACGTGCAAAGTTATGTTGATTACTCGGTGATGCGATCCGAGTTGGTGATAATGGTTAGCTTGAGAGGCGCTTGAGCTAGTATGGAAATAGTCGTCGAGGAGGATGACTAGGAGGCTGAGATCTTATCGTTGTTGAAGGTTCTAGCATGCTCAAAGCAAGGGTACGTTGGAACGGGCTGCGACGACGTTCCAGGCACGGGCTGCGACGACGTGCTAGTACTCTGGGTAGTTGCGAAAATTCCTAGGCACGGGCTGCGACGACGTGCGGAGTTATGGCTAGAACCGGGGTTACCATTAGCCCTTGACAGGTGGTCATTCAACTAACGGTGATATCAAGGCAATGATACAGTGATAGCCAGAGTCATGGATGTTTGGTTGTACTATCATTCGGTCTCAAGTGCGGTGTTTTCTGGGTGCTTATCTGATCTTGGTTTAGGCCTTGGGGGTTTGTATTTGGAAAACATCGTCCTTGACTCGAGTGATTATTGCTTTATTTTAATTACCTGCTATGCTATGATTGCTTCTCCTTAGTGTGTGTCTGGGGGGCTATCACTGTGAGAAGAGGTGGAGTGGGATGGTTTAGTTCCTATTCCTTTTATTCCTTATGCTCTTTTGGTATGTTTGATAGTTAATTTACTGCTCACTAAGACTTTGTCTGACTCAAGGTTTTATGTCTCCTCTTATTACCTTGGGCTGTTCATCCATGTTGGGATGGGCAGACTAGGTAGCAGGTGACAGGTGCTGTGCTAGGAGTTCTACGATGAAGATGACGAAGACGAGCAGGAGGCTTTGCATATTAGTTTTCTTACTATATGTACTGGGTATCCGCTGCAGTATTTGGTTGAGTGACTTGTAGTGAGGCTTTCATGTATGGATTTGAGTAGATGATTGTATAAAACTACTGTGATGCTTATATGATGATGTTCTGTTCTATGGAGCTTCACTATATTATATTTCTCTATTGTATTTTATCCATGCGCTGTGAGTTGTACGATAGAGATTCTTTTGTTTTGTTTTACCCTGACTATCGTCCATGGCGGCCTGGCACGCCTTTCAGCGCATTATTTCCTTGTTTTGGTACGGGAGTCATGGGCGGTCGTCACATTTGGTATCAGAGCATTGGTTAATCGATTTCAGCCAACGCTCGCTGACGTAACTACGTATGAGAGACGTAATTGTATTTTGATGGATGATTACTATATATAATATAGTAGCCTAGAAGGATTTGAACTCCTTATGCAGTTGTTTCTTAAGGTGTTCTAATCATTCTTATTACAGATATTAAGGATGAGTCGAAGAGGGAGACCAGCTGCAAGGGAAAGCCGTGCTGATGAAGGAGCTGTTGATTATGGAACTATGTTCGAAGCGATGATGACTTCGATCATGAGAAGGATACCAGCTTCAGGATCATCAGTGGATGTGGGAGTTCAAGTTCAAGCTCCAAGACCCGTGGATTTTGCTAAGCTTTGCAAGGATTATACTTCTCTTGGAGGAAAAGCTTTCTTGGGGACAGAGTCGACTATTGAAGTACAGAGATGGATTGATGCTTGTCGAAGGATCTTTGGTGACTTAGGGATTGAGGATGCAACCAAGAGAAAGCTTGCATCGAGACAGCTTCAGGGAAGAGCTGCTGATTGGTGGAATTCTATCACCATCGATACACCAGAAGAAGAGATTACTTGGGAGCAATTCCGAGTTAGATTTGAAGCTAAGTTCATCTCTACGGCTCAGAAGTCTGTTTTGTTCAAGAGGTTTGTAGAGCTCAAGCAAGGTGGGAGACCAGTTATTGAGTATATTTCCGAGTTCGAAGCTTTGTCTAAGTATGCCAGATCGTATATTGATTCTCCCTACCAGAAGAACGAGAAGTTTGTGACTGGTCTGGATGCTTATCTTGGGAGGCAGTTAGTGGATCACTTGGACGATCCATTTGAGAAGCTGGTGGAGAAAGCCCTTAGGCATGAGAGTTTGTTCCCTAAGGAAAATTCTGTTGTTGCTGTAACCAGGGAAGGATCTAAACCACAGCAGAGTGGGAATAGGAAGAGGAAGCAGCAGCAGCAGAAGAGTAAGGATGGCCAGAAGAAGCCAAAGGGCGAAGTGACCTGCTATAATTGTCAGAAGAAGGGCCATCTCTCCAAGGATTGTAGGAATCCAAAGGCGCCGGCGAAGTGCCATAACTGTGATAAGCCAGGGCATTTCAGGAAGGATTGTCCAGAACCGAGGAAGGACAGGCAAGTTGTGCAAGCTTATGCTTTGGAAGCTGTGCCGTCGTCTTCAAGAGCTCCTACTGCTGAGGAGAAGGGGAAGAGTGTGGTGGTTCAAGGTACTCTTTCTATTTGTGGTGTTCCAGTTAGAGTGTTGTTTGATACTGGAGCGTCGCATTCTTTTGTTTGTGATGATTTGGTAGGCCGGTTAGGTTTGAAACCGGATATTGTTGATAGGCCATTGGTTGTGACTAATCCAGTTGGGGGTTCGTCATGTTTGTGTATGATATGTCGTGGTCTAGTTGTGTCGAGTCATGATTGCTCGTTTGTTTGTGATTGTTTTGTTCTGAACTTTGCGGGGTTCGGAATTATTTTGGGTATGGACTGGCTTAGGAAGTATGCGGCTAGGATTGATTGTGAGAGGCTTGAGGTGACAGTCGGGAATGTGGAAGGGCGAAAGGTTGTGATACGATGTAAGCATGAAGAAGGCGTCTTCATGAGCTTCATGTATTCGCTAGTTGTTCCACGGGATGGACTGTCATCGGTGCCTGTTGTGAATGGATTTGAGGATGTCTTTGACGAGGTCAAAGGGTTGCCGCCGCATAGGGAGATCGAGTTTCGTATCGATCTAGTTGAGGGAGCCAGACCTGTTGTGATGCCTCTTAGGCGGATGGCACCGAGGGAGCAGCAAGAGCTGAAGGTGCAAGTTGATGACCTTTTGCGGAAAGGATTCATTCGGAGAAGTGTGTCCGAATGGGGTGCGCCCGTTGTGTTCGCAACCAAAACGGATGGATCGTTGAGGTTGTGTGTTGATTATCGTGAGCTGAATAAGGTGACTAGGAAGAACAAGTATCCATTGCCGAGAATAGATGACTTGTTTGATCAGCTTCACGAGGCTAAGGTGTTTTCTCAGATGGATTTGGCAACGGGATTTCACCAGTTAAGAGTGGCGAGGGATAGTGTGCCGAAGACTGCTTTCAGGACACCATCCGGATTTTATGAGTGGCTGGTAATGCCGTTTGGGTTGACTAACGCGCCAGCATATTTTGTGGATCTTATGAATAGAGTGTTCAGAGATCAGTTGAATAAGTTCGTGCTTGTGTTCGTGGATGATATTTTGGTTTACTCCAGAACCGAGGAAGAGCACAAGACGCACTTGAGGATTGTTTTGGAAATACTACGGAAACATCAGCTGAAGGCTAAGTTTTCGAAGTGTCACTTCTGGAAGAGTGAAGTGAGGTTCTTAGGCCATGTTATCTCTGGAAGTGGAATAGCGGTTGATCCCGCTAAGGTGGCAGCAATCCAGGATTGGGTTAGACCTAAGAATGCATCTGATGTGAGAAGTTTTCTTGGATTAGCAGGATATTATCGACGGTTTATCAAAGACTTTTCCAAGATAGCTGCACCGTTGACAGGATTGACGAAGAAGAACCAAGTGTTCAGATGGGATGATAAGTGTGAGCAAGCTTTCGTAATCCTGAAAGAGCGACTGACGAGTGCTCCTATTTTGACTATTCCAAGTGGGAATGATGAGATGGTGGTTTACACCGATGCATGTGGCACTGGACTAGGAGCGGTGTTAATGCAGAAGGATAAAGTTGTTGCGTATGCTAGTCGACAACTAAAGCCGCATGAAAGGAATTATCCGACTCATGATTTGGAGTTAGCGGCGATTGTGTTTGCTTTGAAGATGTGGAGACACTATCTATTGGGAGTTAGATTCGAGCTGTTTACAGATCATAAGTCGTTGAAGTATCTGTTCTCCCAAAAGGATTTGAATCTTCGACAGCAACGGTGGCTAGAGTTCCTAGCATCTTATGATTTTGGTATAGCCTATACTCCAGGAAAAGGTAACGCAGTGGCAGATGCGTTAAGTCGAAGACATGCAGGTTTGGGAGCCATGTTTTCGGAGTGGAAGAGTCTCGAGTATTTGGCTGAGTTTGATTTCAGGCCTAGATGCGAGTTGGAACCTGAGATGTTGGCAAACTTATCAATAAGGCCTACTCTAGTGGAAAGAATTGGCGAGAGCCAAAAGGAAGATGATAAGCTTGTCAAGATTATCCGTGATTTGGAATCCGGATTGGAACCAGAGAAGGATAAGGGATTCGAGGTCGATCGAGAGGGTTGGCTTCGAAAGCAAGGACGATTGGTTATTCCCGATGTAGATGGATTGAGAGATGAAGTTCTGAGGGAAAGTCATCACTCGAAGTTGACAATTCATCCAGGTGGTAATAAGATGTATCGGGATATGAAGAGAGCTTACTACTGGGAAGGTATGAAGAAGGATGTTGGAAATTTTATTTCCAAATGTATGAACTGCCAGTTGGTGAAAGCTGAGCAGAAGAAGCCCAGTGGATTACTTCAGCCATTAGAGGTTCCTACATGGAAGTGGGAGCAAGTATCGATGGATTTTATCGATGGTCTACCTAGGACCAGGACAGGAAATGAAGGGATTTGGGTCGTTGTAGATCGTTTGACTAAGAGTGCAAGGTTCATTCCTGTTCGATCGACTAGGACTGCATCGAAGTTGGCTGAGTTATATGTGAAGTGGATAGTTCGATTCCATGGTGTTCCGAAGAGTATAGTGAGCGATCGAGATCCATTGTTCACTAGTGGATTTTGGAAGAGCTCCCAGGAAGTTTTGGGAACTGAGTTGTGTTTGAGTACAGCTTATCACCCTCAAACAGATGGTCAGACTGAGAGAGTCAACCGAGTTTTGGAAGATCTCCTTAGAGCTTGTGTTTTGGACTTCGGAGGATCATGGGAGGATCACCTTCATTTGGTGGAGTTTGCTTATAATAACAGTTATCAGTCGAGCATTGATATGGCACCATATGAGGCATTATATGGAAGACCGTGTAACTCTCCGACATGTTGGTTGGAAGCTGGAGAAAAGCCGATACTTGGGCCAGAGATGATTCGACAGACTTCAGATTGTATAGAGATCATTCGGCAACGAATGAAGGCAGCCCAAGATCGTCAGAAAAGTTATGCCGATAATCGTCGTAAGGATTTAGAATTCGACGTAGGTGATATGGTTTTTGTGAAGATTTCTCCATTGAAGAATGTTATTAGATTCGGGAAGAAAGGAAAATTGACTCCGAGATTTGTTGGACCATTCCCGATCATCGAGCGGATTGGAAAGCTCGCTTATAGATTGGAGTTACCGGAAAAGATGGCGGGTGTGCACAATGTTTTTCATGTATCTTGTCTACGGAAGTATGTGCACGACCCTACTACGGTGGTTTCTGCTGATAGCTGTGAAGACTTAGAGGTTGATCCAGTGGTTACGAGACCTCGTAAGCCGCTTCGTATTGTTGAAACCGATACGAAACAGCTTAGGAGGAAGACGATTACGTTGCTCAAGGTACAATGGAGTGACGATGTTAACGACTGTACATGGGAGGAGGAAGAGAGGATGAAGGCAGCTCATCCCGGACTCTTCGAGGTATGGCCCTAAAGTGTCGTGACATCTCATGAATTTGTAGCTTGTTCTAAGTCTTAGAATTCTGCATGCTAGGCTAGAATTGGATGCATGGTTTGTTGATTGCTATGGATGGTAGGCATGCGGAATATCTTTGATTTCTGTTGTTTGCTTGGAATTTCGGGGGCGAAATTCCTAAGGGGAAGAGAATGTAACGACCCGTATTTTACGTGTCGATAGATCGTAGAATTTGCAGGTCGTTAGTGTTGTTTGTGTTGTCTCTAGCTTGAGTCGTTTAGAAGTTAACCCGGGTGCAAGTGATGAGTCGTGACCGACTCATAGAGGACCGACCTATAGGTGTTGCCGAGTTAGTAGGCTTAGCCGGGTTAAGAAATTCAACGACCTAAAAGTTAGGCGACTTAGTGATGGTGACCGACCTATAGTAAGTCGTAGACGACCTTAGGAACTGGCCGAGTTTAGTGTGGAGCGACCTAAGGTAGATAGGTCGGGAGAGCGACCTAAGGTAGATAGGTCGGTAGAGCGACCTATAGGAATGACCGACTTAAGGAGTGAACGGGTCATAGGAGTGTTTGATTTAGGAGCTAACGACCTAAAAGGTTGCCGAGTTAAGGTTTGGGCCGACTCAGTGGTGAACGACTCATAGGATGGTGGTTTAGGCCTGTGGAACGACCTAAGGGGTTAGGTCGTATGGGAGATAAGTCGTGAACGACTTATGGTTTTGTTAGGTCGCTAGGCCGTAGCATAGTTAGGTCGTTTGGCATTGTTGAGTCGGCTAGGACTTAGGTCGGCACTAGGCTATGCCGTGTTCTTGTTAGGTCGGCAGCTAGTTAGATCGTATGGCCCGTGTTGTTGTTATGTCGCTTGAGTTTTAAGTCGGCAGTGTGTTAGGTCGTTGGATGAGATGAGTCGTAGGTCGCGTGGTTGGTTGAGTCGACTTATAGTTAGGTCGGCCTTGGGTTCTTGAGTTGTTTAGGTCGTGAGTCGGTAGGATTTAGGTCGGTCGAGGGATAAGGTCGTATGCGACCTATGTTAGGTCGGAGTCTTTTAGGTCGGCAACGACCTAATAGCGAGCTCCGAGTTAAGAAGACGGCCGAGCTAAGGGGGATTCCAGCCTATAAATAGAGGGGTTTGGCTCACTTTTTGGCACCGGTTTTTGAAGCAACGAAGTGCTGCCATTTTGAAGACTCGACTTCAGTATTTTCTTCACTTCTTTCTCTACTTCTACCAAGTGCTAACATCCATTGAAGATCGAAGATCAAGATCAAAGATCGAAGATCCAAAGTTGAAGATTTTCATCCGAAGAAGCTAGATTTCACCGTTTCAAGTGAAATTTCTCCGGATCAAGCTCAAGTTCTTGCTGTCCAGATCTGAAGTTGTTTGTTTTTAGGTTGTTTTGGTGATTTGGTGAGTGGTAGTTATCTCTCACGCGGATCCAAAGGAGTATACGGGATTGGTGATATGTTTGGGTGTTAAAGTTAGCGTTTTCTCGCATTTTCCTTAAGTCTGCATGTAGATCCATCATATTTGAAGATGTTTATCTATAGAAGCTATTTATAAAGTATTAGAGACAAAACCCATGTTTTAGATTTGATAGATCTATGTTAAAAATCATGATTTCACATATGTTGGACTTTTGCTCACTTAATTACGAAATTGCCATTATGAATGATATTGTTTGATAGATCTTGTTTGAATGCTTGAATGTTTGAATGTATGTTAGATGTGATTGCTCCAAGTTAGCTTGTGGTTGATTTGGAACAAGATGTTTGAAGATGATTCAAAAGCTAAGTGGAAAGGCTCTTGAATGTTGAAAGCTGCCGATAGCATATGAAGCGGATGTGGAAGCTCATATGGATGGATTCGAGGATGTGGGATCTTGCCATGATACGAGAAGGCAAAGCATGATTGAGATGGGACTTTGCTATGATGCGATAAAGCAAGGTGTGATGTTGAAATGGGACGGGTCATGATGACGTTCCAAGAAGAGAGACTTTGCTATGATGTGATGAGGCAAGACATATTTTGTGATGGGACGGGTCACGATGACGTCCCAAGCACGGGCTGCGACGACGTGCAAAGTTATGTTGATTACTCGGTGATGCGATCCGAGTTGGTGATAATGGTTAGCTTGAGAGGCGCTTGAGCTAGTATGGAAATAGTCGTCGAGGAGGATGACTAGGAGGCTGAGATCTTATCGTTGTTGAAGGTTCTAGCATGCTCAAAGCAAGGGTACGTTGGAACGGGCTGCGACGACGTTCCAGGCACGGGCTGCGACGACGTGCTAGTACTCTGGGTAGTTGCGAAAATTCCTAGGCACGGGCTGCGACGACGTGCGGAGTTATGGCTAGAACCGGGGTTACCATTAGCCCTTGACAGGTGGTCATTCAACTAACGGTGATATCAAGGCAATGATACAGTGATAGCCAGAGTCATGGATGTTTGGTTGTACTATCATTCGGTCTCAAGTGCGGTGTTTTCTGGGTGCTTATCTGATCTTGGTTTAGGCCTTGGGGGTTTGTATTTGGAAAACATCGTCCTTGACTCGAGTGATTATTGCTTTATTTTAATTACCTGCTATGCTATGATTGCTTCTCCTTAGTGTGTGTCTGGGGGGCTATCACTGTGAGAAGAGGTGGAGTGGGATGGTTTAGTTCCTATTCCTTTTATTCCTTATGCTCTTTTGGTATGTTTGATAGTTAATTTACTGCTCACTAAGACTTTGTCTGACTCAAGGTTTTATGTCTCCTCTTATTACCTTGGGCTGTTCATCCATGTTGGGATGGGCAGACTAGGTAGCAGGTGACAGGTGCTGTGCTAGGAGTTCTACGATGAAGATGACGAAGACGAGCAGGAGGCTTTGCATATTAGTTTTCTTACTATATGTACTGGGTATCCGCTGCAGTATTTGGTTGAGTGACTTGTAGTGAGGCTTTCATGTATGGATTTGAGTAGATGATTGTATAAAACTACTGTGATGCTTATATGATGATGTTCTGTTCTATGGAGCTTCACTATATTATATTTCTCTATTGTATTTTATCCATGCGCTGTGAGTTGTACGATAGAGATTCTTTTGTTTTGTTTTACCCTGACTATCGTCCATGGCGGCCTGGCACGCCTTTCAGCGCATTATTTCCTTGTTTTGGTACGGGAGTCATGGGCGGTCGTCACAAAAAGGTACGTATTTCAATTTCAGTATGAAATTTGATGATTTTCTTCTCTAGCCACTTGGCTTTTCTCTTTTCTTTTTGATTCTGATGGGCCGTGGTGCCATTTTGTAGTCGTACCGAGCTAGCCGCGCAAAGGAGACGCTGGCGAAATTTTTCGAAAATTTAGGGTGTTAGAAAAATTTTGAGAAATTTTGAAAGTTTAAAATTTGAATTGGAATTTAAATTTAAATTGTTAGGAGAACAATATTGTTTGGAACCTATAATTGAAGTTGGAAAGCTAGTTGAAATGATAATGAAACTCTAGTAAAAAGATTTAGGTTAGTAGGTTGATAAAACAATTTGGATTGTGAAAAATGATAGACGGGATAGGGGCATTCTTCTTAACTTGTAATTTCGGGACGAAATTCTTTTAAGGAGGGAAGATTGTAACGACCCAGAATTTTTAAATAATTTAATTTGAGAATATTTAATTAATTTTAAATATTTGAATGATGGTTTGGATTGAATTTTCAATATAACGTTGAATTTGGCGATTAAATTATAGAGTTTAATCTATAGGAAGTTGGATAAAAATTTGAATCTTCAATTTTAAGCCGATTAAAAATATTTCAAAGGCTTGTAAAATACATATTGATAATACTGAAGATAATAGAAGCTTCAGAATCGAATTTGGAAGTGAATTGTTCAGTT
Source organism: Allium cepa (assembly GCA_030765085.1). Lineage (NCBI taxonomy): Eukaryota > Viridiplantae > Streptophyta > Magnoliopsida > Asparagales > Amaryllidaceae > Allium > Allium cepa. The sequence goes on from CM060931.1 coordinate 316,593,809, forward strand.
TTGAAAATAAATCGTTTGAATCGATATTTAAAAATAGCCGTCCGAGGCACAGTCTCGGAATTCAACGAAAACAGTTTCATTGGGTCCGTAATATTGAATTATTATCGGATTTCAAATTTCGTATTGATCGGAGTTGCTGTGTGAGCATACGGTGAGTAAACGCGTTGAAATTAAATTGAACTCAATTTAAAATTTAAATTTAAACTTGAAATTGGTCAACACCAGTACTTTGCCTTCCTCATCAAAATGCTGTAAAGGTAAGGCAAACACGTTCTCTCTGCTAAAATCACGTTCTCTTGTCTCCCTCGTTACTTTTAAAAAGAAAGGAAAAGAAAAATGCTCAGCAATCATTTTTAAAAGCGAAGCTGAACGAAGTAATAGAGTAATGGCCGCACTTCTTTCTTCATTTCAAAAATGTTGAATTCACGAAAATGGCCAAACCAAATTTCTTACGTTCTTCCCCAAATCCTTTTTCGTTCATTCGAAAGCAAATTAAGGTGGTAAAAAAAAATCACGAAGTTCGTGAGGAGTGAAGATCGTCTCATCTCGAATGGCGTGAAAGTGGGCGGCGATGATCTGAAAGCAGGAGGCGTCGCGAGTTTGATTGGTGATGGCAGCGGCGTTGGTTAGCCGTGAAATTGATGAGCTGGGAGCGGTGTCTTCGAGCACGCGAATCGAGTTTTTGGTGCTTGGTCTGGCGAACGACGAGGCGACGTGAAGCGGTTTCTGGCTAGGGTTTCAGGGTTAGGGGCGGCTGCGGGGAGAATTGTTGGCGGCGGCGACTCCGACAATGGGATTCTGGGCATGCTCGATGGAGGCAGCTCGTCTTTTGGGTGGGTTCGTTCTGAGCAGTTAGGGGTCGGCTTTGTCAGGTGATGGTGAGATTCTCGAGCCTGTTGTGAGGTAGTTTTAATTGTTAATATAAATTGTATTCAAAAGAAAACGATTTATAAAGATTGGTATTTATAAATATGTATATACAGTAAAGTATATATAGCAGTTTGGATCTTCATTTATATATATATGTATGATATAGATACAGAAAGAAAAAAAAAATATGATTCGCTTTACTAGGTTGATAAAATAATTTAGTTAGGGTGTTTAATTCATTTAATTAACTTATTTAGATTTTTAGAAATTGTTAAGGAGGATTTATTAAAATTAAAAATAATTAGTTAACAGAAGTTTTGTAAAAGAAAATTTGTTAGAAATTTTACTTATTTGATAAAATGATTTATCAAAAGAAAATATTATTTATTATTGGAAAAAAAATGGGTAATTAAGGACTAAAGGATATTTTATGAAAGAAAATGTTGTTTAAATTAAAAAGCTAGTTAATAAAATTTATTTAAATAGAAATTAAATTTGTTCGACAAAATTTGAATTTATAAAGAATAGTTTGAATTTAATTTTTTGTTAAAGCAAAGTATTAAAAAGAAATTGTTTGAAACAATTTATTAAGAAGGGATTTAATTTTAAAATTGTAACCTTTAGTTAAAATAAATTTATTAAACAAAGAAAAATAATTTTATTTAAGAAAAGATTAGTTGATTTAAAATTTATAAAAAGGAAATTAAGTTCAATGGGAAATTTCTAGTTAGGATTATTTTCAAAGGGAAAATTAATTTAAATAAATAGTTAGTTAAGAAAGTTTATAAAAAGAAATTTTAAATAGTTAAATAAATTTTTAAAGGAAATTTAGATTAAAAACTTAATTTTTATAATTTATTAAAAGAAATTGATTTAAAGATATTAGTTTAAAGTAAAATAATTAGTTGAAATAAATTTATTAAAGAAGAAATTAGTTTAAAACGAAACTATGAGTTAATTTAACTATTAAAACAAAATCGCCGATGAATCGAAATTATCTAATGAAAATTTATTATTCAATCTGTTTGAATATTAATAAATTGTGTAAATATTTATACAAGGTATAAATCAAGAAAATCGAGTCAAGTTGGGAAATGGATTGCTAATAAAAGCAAAGTTGAGAACTTCTCACTCAAAAGGAATTTTATTGTTTATTTAAATTTTAAATAGTTAGATTTAAAATTTGCTTGACTGTATTGATTGAATGATTGAATGATGATTGTTATATATATATATATATATATATATATATATATATATATATTGGATGTGAATAGACCCTATACGCAGTTAGTAAGAGGAGGTTATTTATTACACACATATACCGCGATATTCCACCTCGAAGTGGAATTGGTATTATATTATATATATAGCAATATATATATATTGGCATATGTATATATTGCAGTTGATTGATTTCCCGCATTGTATAGCGGATGAGACCCTATTGCGCCGTTAGTAAGCGGATATATTTTATAAAATCCCATATACCGCGATATTCCACCTCGAAGTGGAATGGTATTGTGCTAATGTCTGTGCATGCAGGGAAACAGGTTGGAGGGATCCAACTGGATTCCTCACAAATATTTATTTGATTTCATATATTGTGATATTTGATTGTTATCATGGATGATATATGATGTTTGAAAGTCGTGATTGATTATTGATGTGTTGCATCATCGGATCCAATTTTTTTGAAGTTTAAAAATAACGATTTTGATTTCTAAAGTGATTTTTGGAAATATACGTTTATAAAATATTTTTGGAATTGATTCATCTTAAATAAATAAACGTTATAATTTTAATATTATAAAAATTATGATTTTGAGAAATACAGTTAAAAGTTGATTTTTGAAAATATGGGATTAGTGATTTTATAAAATAGTTTAAACTGGGATTTCTGAATTTATTATAAAAAGTTTAAAAATAGGATTTATAAAATTGGATTATTTTATAAACCAAATGGTGAAATTATAAGGAGTTGAAAGACGTTTTAAAATAGTAATATAAATTGTTTTATATTAAAAAGATTTATAAATTGATATTTATAAATTTAAAATATTGGAATTATAAAACGAGCTTTTATAAGTGATAAGATGATTTATAAATGGATTTCATAAAGGAATGAAATCTATAGAATTTATGAAATTTGATTATTTTATAAACCAAATGGTGAAATTATAAGGAGTTGAAAGACGTTTTAAAATAGTAATATAAATTGTTTTATATTAAAAAGATTTATAAATTGATATTTATAAATTTAAAATATTGGAATTATAAAACGAGCTTTTATAAGTGATAAGATGATTTGTAAATGGGTTTCATAAAGGAATGAAATCTATCGAATTTATGAAATTTGATTATTTTATAAATCAAAATGATGAAATTATAAGGAGTTGAAAGACGTTTTAAAATTAGTAATATAAATTGTTTTATATTAGAAAGATTTATAAATTGATATTTATAAATTAAAAATATTAGAAGTGTAAAACGAGCTTTTCTAAGTGTTAGAAAGAATTGTGAATGAATTTCATAAATGAATGAAATTTATAGAATTATAAACAGTGAAGTTATAAATGAAATTTTATAAGCAGTAGGTTTATAAAATTTATAAAGTTATTAAAGGAATAGATTTGGATAAATAAATGAATTTTAGAAGTGATAAGATTTATAGATTTGGGAAGTTTGAAGGAATGATTTTGTAAATAAATAAATTATAAGTATTTAACTTATAATATGAATTTTTAATATACCATTGTGATATGAATTGAGATAGGTTAATAAAGGAAATTTATAAAAGAAAGTTGTTATAAAATAAATAGAAATAGAATTTATAAACATTGTTTTGTAAATCCGCAAACTACTTATTTTTAATAAGTATGTTATAAGTTACTTATGGAGTTATATTCACGTTTTTGAACAGTGAATAATCTTTTAAAATAAAATGAATAGAAGTAATGAAATTTATTAACAAGGTATATTCACGTTTTTGAATAGTGAATATTATGTTAAAGAAATTATTTTTGGATGTGATGTTTGAAATAGGATTAAAACGATCTAAAGATGTTTTAAAAGGTATTGAGATTCGAAACCATAGATTTCAACATTTATTGTTGAAATAGACGTTTTCGAGAAATAAAAGGAAATGGTAGATTATAACACTGTTGTTATAATAAATGATTTCCGAAAGGAAATGTTTTGTATAGTATTGGGATTTATATATCTATTTTAATTTCGAATCCCTATACTAGTGATTTTGGGTTGTCGTAACGATGTTTTACGCAACATTCGTTTTGGCCCAAATAAATATGGTTAAGTGAATGATTTCCTTAAAGAATGAAATATATACTTAATTTCGATTTGAGTATATTAAATATTTTCTAAGTATAGAAAATAAAAAGATCTGTGAATTACTTATTTTTAATAAGTATAGAAATGCTTTTCCAATATTAAGTGAATATTTGGAATTTATCTTTTTGAAGATAAATTGAAAATGAATATTAAAAATTGAATGGAAATCGTATATTCATAAATATTTTGGAATGTAAATTCAATATGGGATTTATAAATGGAATTTGGAAAATGAGTTTAAAAATAAACTTGATTTATTTTTGGAGTATGGAAAATATATATATATATATCTTGTAAAGATATTTTTGGAAAATAAATAATTTGGAAAATTATTTGGAATCTGGTGATGTTGGCATATCTATTGATAGTTCAATAACCGACTATCAATATTTACCTTTAAATAGGTATTTGTTGTGATTTGTTTGAAATTGAATGCCACACTTATTTTTTTTTAAATAAGCGCTCACTATTCGGGTTAACCGGGAAAGGACCTTGGGGTCGTATAACCCATTCCGAATATGTGATACGTCGTTATGAATTGCATTCGAAGATCGGTGTTGAAGACCGGATATTTTCGAAAACGAAAGGGTTTCTTGTTGATTGTCTCTGCACTGGCTGATCCCCGGTATTGAGATCTCCATATGTGCTGGGAAATCCGAACGTGATTAGAGATTATTCGGATTGCAAGGACTTCTTTGTAAATGCCTTCGGTTCTGTTCGAGCCCGGAACAGACTTGTATGGATTGTGTGTCTGACATTACAAATTGAGATATAAAGCCGATTTCTTTCAAATATATTTCTGTTGGTGGCGAAGAATTTATTCTCTTAGCTTAACACCCTTCTCTGAGACATACGAGCTCAGAGGTTATATAGTTGAAGGTTATCAGCAATATACTCCCAATTTGGTAATGTGACATACTGAGTGTTGCTGTGAAATGATAATTGTGTTGATTATTTGTGATAGGATCATTTATTTGATCGTCTATCCTGGTGATCATTTCTATGATCATTTGTTGACCCAAAGCATGGCTTTTGTATAAAGTATGTTTTTGTGGACGTGACTTCGTCGAGCCTCACACCTCGGAATGGTCAAAACAGGAAAGAAGCGGCAAGGTTATGAGGGGTAGCGCCCTTTAGGATATGTGCATTTCCTTCTGGAAAAGGGTGGTATCATGGTATGGAGCCCAGATACTTACTCATGTTGAAAACACTTTATGATTGTGTGAATTGATTGCGAGCGCTCAGTGAAAGGTCCCAAAGGACCGGGGATGGCATATTCGGTCAGTTGTTACTCAGTTAGGGGTAACCCGGCCTTGTGTTGGTAGAGATCCGGTTTGGTTCTCGGGGATGTCCATCCAGAGGCATTCTCATGTGGCAATGGGAAGTTCCTTGGCCTGATCATTCGTTGGAAATCCAAAGAAACAATACGATCTTGTACGGTTTTAGTTGTAGAACCTGCTTCCTCAGGAGGTAGCTATAGTAGGCATAATATAATGGTACCTATGCTGGCTAAGATTTATATTCTACTTTCGAAATATCTTCTACACTATGCACTAATAATAATATCAAAATTGATTTGATTTTAATGCGTATCAAGCATCTTTGACTAACATAAGAAGAAATCTCCTCCAAGTCTGCGTTTGCATTGTGTGTGTGGCGGGAGGTCTTATGATAGTCTCATTTTTAAAAGCATTGCGAATTGAATTTAAAAATATTCCTCTATTTTGATTTTAAAGAAAAATAAACTGTTTAAGTTCCCACACCAGTCACATGACTGACTCGGAGTTTATTGTTTTCCTTCCTAAACTCTAGGTGCCCACCAATTTTCACACAGGCAGTCAAGAGTTAGGTTTATCAGGATATTCTGGATATTCTGGAGTTGCTGGAGGCAAGATGGATGGCATGGCGTATAATTAGTATATAGTATTTCTTTTTCCGCTGTTTGTTGTTGTTGTTGTACACTCTGATGATATGATGTAATGTAATGTAATAACTGATATAATTCTTTGTTTAAAGATTATTCATTTATCTATTATATGTCGTTCCGTTGCGAATTGTGAGATTCTGATGTTGTTCTGTTATTTTCTGTTCCGTTCTATCTTCTATTTTCTTTTCTCTCTATTTTCTATCTTCTTATCTCTTTTTCTTCTTCTTTTCTTCTTTCTAAAAAAAACCATAAGGGTTTGTATTTTCGTTCACCTTGAGTTAATCAATGGAGATTAGTGTCTATTCAAGGAGTACGGATTTACGGTTCGTTACAACTTTGTACGGAGGAGCTTTTGCAATTTGACAAAAGATATAAATATATATACATCGACCCACACGGTTGGAAAAACCAAAAACAGTTCATATTTCCAATTTTTATTGCGTAGGCATACCTTATTTAGCATTTTAAGCAAGCGGCTTATTATTTTTAGCAAATAGCACAACCAAATCCAGCCAAACGGCTTCCAGGTACCTGTACTTACTCAATTTAAACGTTAAAGTGCCAAATATATGCAGTTTAACTATATTTCACTTAGTTGCAATGGTTAAAACATATGAATTCTAAAAGAAATGCACATCAAACATTTTCCGTAAATAATTTATACAAATTTCATACTAATTCAATTGTTTCAATTTATTTATAAACCATTTTAATACTCGATCACTTATTTTTAAGCAAACTGATCCCATATTTAACTCAATTGCTTCCAAAATCAATTTATTTTACTTCTATCAACTCGTAGAATTTTTATTACTCATATTTACATCAAATGACAAGTTATTCTATACAATTCAACGAGATTTATGTGAATAAATAAGTACTTATGTTTTATATCAATTTAAATTGATTTAACTCAATTTATACTTAATCCTATTCCATTTCGGATTTATTCACAACCCGTATATTCGCATTTTCATTGCATTTAAAGTTGAATCCATTCACTTCCATTTCCTTCTATTAACCAAACTAGTTCATACAAAACTATTAACATCTTAGGTTCATCTTCATTACCAATTTAATTTCCCTTTATTTTAATTCATTCACAATTATTTATTTAGCTCGACACATTCCATTTAAATTTTATTCACATCCACTTAAACCATTCTAATAAACTTGAAACATTCTATATTATTATTTTTATTATTATCTCAAGTTATTTCAATTCCTTAATATTTAAATGGTTTACAATTATTTATTTAAGAACTTTCATTCCATTTAATATTATCTGTAACTCACCGACTTTTATTTCGATTAAAATTTATTTTCACTTGACTTAAAACTAATCCAATATCATTACACCTAGTTTTAAGTTGAATTCAATTCAACTCTCCTTCATCTCTTCAGCTTAAGTTATTTCACTTCAATTTATTCAATTTGACTTGATTCTATTTCAATCCAATCTCATTTCAAACTACAAATTTATTTGATTAGTTATTATAAATTTCAAATTTCCAAGTTCGATTCATTCTCAGTTCACTTAAATAAATTACAAGGTCATTTCAATTTATTTCTACGTATTTGGATTTTATTTGCAAACCATACCATTACTATTTTAACCCAATTACATTTTTATTCAGTACATTCCCAATTATATTTAATTTGTTAACACTTCAAGTTAAATTTTAATTTATAACTCAAGTTCTGGATCCAATATCCATTTCAATTTACCATTCACTAACAATTTAAGTCGAATCTTATTTATAACTTGAGTCTTATTTCCAATCTTCATTATTATCTCACAGTTCAGCTTTTATTTAACTGCATTGGGTTCTCATTACATATTTCATTATCTAATTTATTATCTAAACAGTCTTTCCCTAACTTATAATCCAGAACTTGATTTTAACCCCAAAATCTCTTCATTTAATTTTCCTTAGGTTCAAATTTATTTTATAATCCAAGTTTTGATTTTTATTTTATTTTCAATTCATCAAAAATATTTATTTTGGGCTTTGTTTTCCATTTTCAATTTTATAAGTCACAACTTATTACTTTATACTATTTCATTCATTCTAGGCTTGAATATATTCATATTTTATTTTTAACTCGAGTTTTACACTTATTTATAACTCAAGTATATTTTTATTCCTTGCATTTTTAATTCTTTTATAAGTTATTCTAATATACTTATTCCAATTCCAATCCTTATCCAATTTATTTTCCATTTATTCAGGTAAGAATTTAATTTCATTCATTAATTCAATTGAATTCTCATTCCAATTCAATTTAATTTTAACTCGGATTTATTTAACTCAATTCGATTTTAACTTAATTCGAATACAACTGGATATTATTTTCAGCTTATTCAATTAATGTCAAACCAGTTAAATTTTTATTTCCTCAATCCAAGCTTATTTCATTTTTAACCTTTCCCTTTAAATTTAAATTCCATTATTCAAAGCTTATATTTCCTTCATGATTTAAAAACATCTCAATTTATAAGCTTACAACTATCTCATCAGGATTTTTAAACACCCGACTTTTGGTTTCAAATCATCTAAAATCACCAACATCACAAATCACATTTCTCAAAGGCCAAACCAATCCTGCTTTTATTCCCAACAAATTTCTTTTGAGACTTTCAAAAACAACAAGCTTTTCTGAACAAAGCAGTTTTTTGGCAGCCGTCCGTCACTTAGAAATTCGAAAATGAATACTAATGATGCGGCCGTCATCATCAGAATTATTTTCTAATAATCCAAGTGATTTCAATGTTATATCACTTTCAAAATCCATTTAAAACATATTTCCATTCAGAAATATCTCCAAAACAACAATACTATTATTTATCTCCAAAACACCTCGATAAACATTTCCAAATCTCCAGGATTTTAAATTTTTAAAGCCTGCTTAAATAAATTTTAACTATAATTCATTTGTACACTTTATTTACACAAATTCTCATTTGATTGTATTTCAATGCATAAATTACATTTATAATTCATATTTATAAATTTCATTTCATAATTGAATTTATCTTCTCAATCTTTGATTATATTTACAATTTCTAGTTAAATTTTTCACTTAACAATGATAATACTTTAATATCATCATTTCTAACATCCCAGCATCCATATATTAGTTAAATAGTTTACAAAAACTTTCTTTATATCAAAATATATTTTTTTGGTAAAATTATTTCGCTTACCCACATTTTAAACAATATCGTGTCGATTTTTCTATTCAAGTGTTTAGAAACCCCTTCAATACAGTTGCGCAGACTGTGTCGACGAAGGTTCATATGCCACTCAATAAACTAGTCAACACAATATTAAAACAATTTATATTCACTAACAAATACGCTCTCATATCTATTAATATGCTCAAACTCATTATAGAGTACTACGGACTCTATTTGAGTAATTTCCCACCAGAGCCAAGGTTATCACCAACCTAAGCTCTGATAACACTGTAACAACCCGCAAATCCGTACCCCTTGAGTCAACACTATTCTACAACAATCAACTCAAGTTGCACAGAAATACGAACCATTTGGGTTAAAGAAGAAGAGGTAGAAGAGGAGAATAGAAAACAACAACAGAATCTAACCATCGCAGTGAAATAAAATATAATAGATAATAAATGACCTTCACTCAAAACAAATCAGATATACATGTTTATAAATTACATCATCAGAGTACATCACTCAGCTCAAAAACAACATACCAATGGATACACAGTAACTCAATCACAGCGGAATATATATACAAATACGGGAGGACGTATCGTCATCCTGCTCGTCTCCTGAGCTCCACAGCATCATATCCTGTATCCTATAATACTCGGTCTGACCCGAGCATTACAGTTAAATAACACCCGAGTCAGTCTGGAATACCAGCGTGAGAAAATCACACTCAATTGATTATTAAGGTTTCAAAAATCCTTTAAAAAAAACAAAAGCATCTCGTAAGACCGCGCCACAAATAAACATGTCGGGTTTTTACCTTACGATAGCTAAAACAATTTTTATAGAAATCCTCTGATATTATAATAGGGTCTATATACAAATACTTATAAAATAGCCGAAATTGTTACATTCATTAAATTTCAGCTACTAGCCACAGAGTGGGTAATACAAACAAAACTCGTACAAGGCTCGTAGGGAGAATGGATTTCCAACTAATAACTAGGCACTGGGGTACCATCTGTCACAGTACGGGGCCTAGATCACCGTACCGAGGAGTACGCCCGCTCCCCTGCAACAAAAGGCTGGGACTACTCCTTACTGGATAATCCCGAGTGAGATCACCCCGCGTGTAACGGCCCGTGTAAATTCGATGTTTAAAATGAATTAAATTAATAGGATTTTATTTTAAATTTAGAAAGAAATAAAAATCTTATTAATTTATATGAAAGCAAATATTGAAATTTGATGTATCAAGGGTAATTAAAATTTACAAATTAGGTTATATATTGCAATTAATAGCAATAGTGGAAATTGTTGCAAGTATTGAAATTGTCAATGGAATAAAATATTGATTTACGGAAATTGAATATAAACGGAGGTAATAAAGTAATGCAAGAAAATAAATAATGTAATTAGTACAATCCCTTTTATTTGTAAACTATTGTAAGGTGTTAATTAATTGAAATATGAAAATTTGGAAATAGATTCAAAATTTATGTTAGATAAATGAATTGTAATAATTAAAGTTAGTAATTAATAGGTTAAAGGGAATACCAATTTATTCATAAAGTGAATATAAGTGAATGTAACAAAATAAATAGGAAACGCTAATTATTCATAAGTGATGGTTGATGATATAAACGTTACTAATTATTAATATAGTAACGTAAGAAGTAAATGTATTTTCAACGGAAATGTAACCTTATTTCTAGGTAGAAATTGCAGGTAGATTTATGAAATGGAGTTTATGCGATAAATAGAATTGAATGTTTCGTTAGTATGAATTCAAGGGAATATGGGGTAAATTGATTAAATCAATAAAAGACAATAAATGCAATGATAATGGGTTAGTAATAAAAGTGAATAGGGAAATGATTGTATAGTAAAAATGGAATTCCAACTTGTTGGAATGGAGTAAATACACTTAGTAATAAATTTAGGATAGGAAAACGAAATGAAAATATTGAATTAGTTAATTCGTATGTATATATATAGAATGGCGATTATTGGATTGTAAATAATAAACTTATTAATGGTGATCAAGAGTTGTGACCACAAGTTACTATGAGTGATACATATATATTTAATTCAATTCAATTGATTTGGAAATCATTGCAATAAATATAAATTAAATGTTACGTTGAATAATTTAAGGTAATAAATGGATAATAACGTAAATGTTCTTCATAAATATGATAATTTGAATCTATTGAAATTTATGGAATTTGAATATAACATTTTACGTTAATTGGAGATAAAGATGGAAATAGGTAATAATTGCATTAATTTGTAAGTAGAAATAAATCGTTAATGAGAACAAGTATTTAAGATTAACCACCTATTTAGTATATTAAGTTATAACGGAAAAATCAATTGCAATAATTAAAAATATATTTATTTCATTAATGATAATGACGTATATTTGAAATATTAAATAGGATGTAATTCAAATGTATATAACAATAGAAATGTGAAATTTGGGGAATAGATTCAAAGTTATAAATGAGTTGTTAAAATAATACATAACAAGTGCAAATTGAATGAATCATTGGGAGCATAGATTTAAGTTTAGAAAACGATATTTTAGTTTAATAAAGTATTGCAAAATAAATGAAATTAACGTTTAAATATTTCGTTTATAAAGATTAAACTAAAATTCAAGGATATTAAAATAATAGATTTTGAACCCAACATGGAATCCTTCTACTTAAAATTTTTAGATGGAATAAACATTTGATTATTTAATTGAATGGAGAAAAAGATTTATTTAGTATGTAATTTAATGCTTGTTGGAAACTGTAATTTTATAAACATGTTTGCTTGACTATAAATACGGATTACAATGTTCACGTATTTATTTAATTGATTTCATCAATTAGGGTCTGTTTTGAAGTGGAAGATTAAAATTAATTGGAAATAAATTTATTAAAATCTTTCAATTGAAAAAGGAAAAGAAACAAAGTGCAATTAATAAAATTAATGTAAGAATGTTTTCATTATGAATGTACATTATTTGGAAATATAAGAACGGATTTAATATTGTATAAGTTGATCATTTTAGAATATAAGAATGTTTACATTTATGAATTGCAAGTAACGAATAAGCATTTTAAGGGAAATAAAAGAATGTTGAGGAAATAAAGTGAACGTTTCCATTCTGAATATAAATATAACTTTGTAAAAAGAGAAAATTGAATTTTTAAAACAACATTTTTCGGTAGTTAAATAGCAGGCATAGGTTGCACGGAAGTGATTTTATTCCTAACCTTGAAATTTAAAATAAATTAAATAATTGAGTTCATAATTACGTGTCGAGAAAAATGTTATTTTTAAATTTGAATTTTTAAATCATGGTTCATATTTTATTTATGTATCCGCTGTCCCCGTTATGTAAATTGGTCTTTTTAAATTTAGTTATGTTGTGGTAATTAAATCTTTAATGAGTGTCAAATTTGGTATGTTTGGGGTTAAAAAAAATTAATTGGGCGAACAAATGTTTTGAAATTTGAATTCTAAAAGTTTGTTTATAGAGTAGAGTTGGTCCGTTCATTCCCTTTCTAATTAATAATTGTCACGCGTTTTTTTAATTGTTTACTCATTTGTTCCATTACTCATTTCCATTTACATGGTCTAAAGCCTTTCCATTTCATGAACGTTACATACTTTTCATATTTTTATTTCTTTCTTTCACCTCTTTTAATATCTACCATTTTTATTGGGTTGTTCATATTTTTACTTTATTTCAATTCCTACTTTGTTTATATTTAGCTTTTCACTAGTTTCATTCCTCATTCTTGTAGCTTCATTTCATTTTTTTTAAATTTCATCTTCTATAGCTTCATTTTTTGTCACTCTTCACCTTCCTTCTTCCTTTTTTCATGTTTCAACTTCAAATCTCCTTTCTCTCTTTTTTTCCAAAGATTTTTTTCCCTCTTTCTTCTTCTTATTCTTTAAATCTTCTTCTTTATCAAAGTTTCCTTTTCTTTTTTTGTTGTTGTTCTTCTTCTTCTTTAATTTTTTTTCTTTTAAACCTTATCTTCTTTCCATGTCTTTTTCTTCAAATCCATATTTATATAATCTTCTCTTCAAAACTTTCTATAAAAATAAAATAAAATAAATATTAAGGTAACAAGGAAACAAAACAAAATGAGAAAGTAGTTCCAGATCCAAATCTGGCTAAGCAAAAAGGTACGCAATACTAAAAATTCCATTGCAAGTTAAATAAAATATATGATGTGATATATAATTTTCTTTTTTTTTGAAATTTCAATCACCATTAATGCGTATAACTTTCTCATACAACCTCCGATTTACACGAATTTTTTTTTTGCTGGGATCGTAATAAATTTCCAGATCTGTTGACGCTAGTTTAGAAAGATTTGGAGACCGTCGAATTTTTGAGTTTAAATTGGATTTAAATCCAATTTAAATTCAAAAGGTGAGTGTTTTAACCCACTCACAATTTCTAAAATTTCTTATGTTTGTTAATTTGACTTTAGATATGAGTAGAAATTTATTTATGACTATTTGACATGTCTTATTCATTTTTTCTGTTTAAACACATTTATTTAATATAACTGTTAATTAATTTGATTATTGCATATAAATTGAGAGTAAAAATTTATTTATTTGCATATGTAACGTCCCGCCTTTTCGCACACTTTAAACCGACACACATGACGATTCAAACCATACGGAAGGGCAGATTGTTATGGGGTAAATAAGAAAAATAGAGAAGAAATAAACCAAAACAGAATCTCACAGCGGAAGGCTAAAATATAATATTCAAATATACAGTTCATGAAGTTATTTACAAAACATTTGATTCTTCTTTATACAATAAATATCAGAGTTACACATACCAACACAATCAATGCAGCAGAACAGTATGAGTGTGGTGCAATAATATAGATAATAATAATACGAATTCTTCGTCTTCGTCCTCCAAAGCTAAAGTCTTCAATCCTGAAACGCTCGGACTGACCCGAGCGAATTTGAAAGGACAAAAACACTCGAGTCAGAACTAAAGGTTCTTATGTAAGTTAAAATTAACAGAAATAGATATGAGTGCAATAACTCAAGAGATGCTCGGGATTTACATCTCCTAAGGATCCGTTAAACTATTTACTATCTAGTATATTGCGCTATTATAATAGTGTCTATAGTAAAATAAACACACTTTTAAATAGCATTAAGGCTTTACATTTTCCACCTTAACACGTAATAGTCCCAGTGGTCCATCCAATATCATAGTCCCTCCTGATCGGGAAGCCACCACAGGATACCACACGGGCTACGGGAGAAATCCAAACTCGTACAAGGCGCTATAGGGTAGGTGACACGGCACAACTAGGCAATGCCAGGGTAGATATACCAATTGCTACTCGGGCTGATGGTAACGCATAGCCGCAGCTACCGCCCACCTCGAACAAACACCCCCAAAATCAAAGAAATCAATAGTGGCCACCGAATCAATCCAAAGTCAGAGTATAGTATCGAAGGAGTGCGTTCGATCAGAGGAATGACCTCATTGGCCCGAGAATCGCTCCTGTTTTAGCCACCTTATGCCAACTCACGGGAGTTGGGTCCACGTATTTACCTTACAAGCAACGCCGCCACCAACCTACTTCATTCTGGAATCTCCATCGCGTACACGGTTAGTCAAAGTGGTTTTCGGTATCGACGGAGAGTATGTCCATATCCGATCCCGGTCTCTTTGCCAACCAATCGTTATTATAACGCCGCGGCCATTTTAAAAAATTTAGTTTATACTTTAAAACCAAATAAACATTTTCATTTCAAAACTATGAATACGATGTCAATTTAAAGCCCAAAACAATATGATATCCTTTTCTCAAATATAATTCTTTTCCAAAATCATACTGCTTTAAATTTTAAAATATCTGGAAACCAAATATTTGAGTTATACTTCAAAGCATAATATTTCGAAATTCATAATTTAAAACCATAACTTCTAAAACTTAAATGGTTCGGATAGTCAATGGTATATAGAATAAATGGTTTAACTTTAAGGTTACTTTGTAAAGAAATTATTTCTAGGGCTTTACAAATATACTTCTTTATTTAAAGTCTAAACCAAATTTAAATATCACTTTCAAGTTCCATAACCACTTCAATTTCTATTTATATATATATCCATTTGGAGTATTAATATTTCAAAACTAAAGTTGGAATTTATTCTTTCAACAAATTAAATGTTCTATTATTTAGTTTTGAATATTTACATAAAATCTATAAATAAAACTCCAATTTCTAGAAATTAAATATTTTCTTCAATTTAATTTATAAAAATATTCCATTTAAGTAAATCTTGGAAAATCCATTTATAAATATCATACCTTAAAATTTCCAAACTTAAACATATAAAATAAATTACCAAATTCCATTTTTCTCAAATTTTTATCATTTTATTCAACAGGATTATACACAGCTTAAATTTAAAATTTTAACTTCATATGTGTATATATCGAAGAATAATATTTTATAAAATATCAAAATTAAATTTTTATAAACCGTATCCCATCCAAACCATAGAAATCACTTTTAAAATAATTTATATATAGACCACGGTGCCTGTATATAATTTTCTATCCTATGGTCAAGTGATACGGATATTTATCATTTCAATCCGCAATTTAAAATAAAATTTTGCGGTTGTATATCATTTCATACCACAATCCCGAATGAAATGAAATATGCATGATAACTTGCAGTTTAAATGATATAAAATAAAACATCCATTCATCAACATCATCCATCATCCAAATCGCAATCATCATCCAAATAAACAATATCAATATATATCTGATAATATATAACAGGTAATAACTGGCAGTTATATTCAAAATAAATTTAACAACTATTAAACTAACAGTTTATATTCAGTAATAAAATTTATAACTGTTTCCTAGCAGTTTATGTGCAAATAAATAAATTCTAACTGTTCATTAATATGCAATAAATAAACTAAATTAACAGTTAATTTAAATAAATGCGAATTAACAGATATGATGAATAAAACATGCCAAACAGTCATAAATAAATTTCTACTCATATCTAAAATGAATTTAACAAACATAAAAACTTTTAGTAGTTGTGAGTGGGTTAAACACTCACCTTTTTAATTTAAATTGAATTCAAATTCAATTTAAACCCAAAAATTTGACAGTCTCCAAATTCATCCAAACAAGTGCCAAAACGTCAGAAATTCCGATACGATCCCAGCAAAATGAACCGCGCGTGAATCCGAGCTCGTATGCAAAAGTTATGAAAATATGAAAAATGAAAAATTCTGGTCCTGGGTCGACTTCGGGTTCGACTTCGGTGCGCCGCCTCAATTCCCCGGTGCTTGCTTGGAGTTTTCGCCAAAACGTCCCGGAGCGACCCGAGTCATTTTCTTCCTGACCCGAAGTTGCTCTAGGGTTTTCTCCCCTGAAACCCGAAGCGCGACCAGAAGCCGCTGCAGATCCGAATTTTTTTTTTTTTTTAAATTTGAAATTGTTTTTTTTTGGAATTTGGGAATTAGGTTTTTTTTTCTGCCATTAGAATGAGGAGGTGAGAAGGAGATGTATGTATAGAAAAATGAAAATAAGGAGTGGCTAGGGTTTATAACATGTTATATATAGACAAGGCTGAAAAATAATAGATGGATCGGATTTGATCTAAACATAAGTTTAAATTTAGGCATAAACATATATGCAATAAACTAGCATTAAATTTTGAAACGTGAATTGATTTAATTGAAAATAAATTACCCAATCCAAATTTATTTTAATCAGTTTCCAATTAAACTGATTAGATTCAATTCCAACCCTTTAATTGAGCCTATCGTTACTTTGTAACGCAGTTAACATTTGTCTCACGTTTCATTCCATGTATATTCAAATTTCCAGCTTCCCTTTGCATAAATTATTATTTCCAAATATATTGAAGTTGTTATTCCAAATTATTATTCCAACCCAACTATATACATGTGCTAAAATTAGAAATTATCAATTAAGTTTCCCAAAAATTTCATTGAATTAAATCTTCATTCTTATTATTCAATCCATTATAGCCAAATGGATGAAATTAACATACATAAATATTTTTCAAATTTCAACTAAATTTTCAATTAACGTAAAATAAATGTTTAATTTTTACTTAATTGCAAAAACTCAATTACCTTAATTCTTTATATTCATATAAATAAACAATTCTTGATTTACAATCTTTTCATTCACCCATAGTCATATTATAAATAGAATTTATATTATCTTCAATTATTTCAATTAAATCTATTATCATACATTACTTTAATATACTGATAACATTACTTTTGCACCCTTTCATTTACCCAACTGTCATTTTATAAATAAACTTAACAATAGATTCATACTCTATTACATAAATGCATACCCTTTTATCTACATTAAAATCTTCGTAACTTCAAACACTTAATCCATTTAATTCCAATTACTCCTTTCATTAAATTTTGGATTCAACCTCCATTCTTTATATACATTAACCATCATTTAATGAAGAATTTATTTACGTTATTCCCCATTTATTACCTTAATTTATTTATCGTAACATTTAATTTATAATTATTGCAATGGTTTCCGATTTAATTTTAGATCTCAATTCACACAATAATTTATTAATTCCATCTAAATTTACATCTTCCTAATATCTAAATATTTCATAATTTGCTTACCACCTTTAAATTAAATATTTACTAGTCGATTTGTGTCATTTCTAACCCCTTAGATAAAAAAAATACTAAAGGCAAATTCACATCTAAATTCATTGTCAATTATTTCAGTAAATAAATTTTCAAAGGTTACTGCAATTAATCCCATTAGTTGCAATAAATTTTAATAAATTTGATTTTATCGGATTACAAACTTAATATTAAATCAATTATTACTCCCTACATAGTTAACGTTTCTTTTATTTTCCAATACATTAATATTTACCTAATTTCCATCTTTTATTTGCATAAATTACTGGATTTAAATTAAATTGTAATTTTGTTAACTTAACACATAAATAAAACTTAAAAACCTCAATTAATTCATTCCACTTCGGTTTCATTCTTAAGATTACACTAATTATTATATTGTAAAATGAAATTTTCCCTTGGTTACATCTTATTTATTCACTTACCAATATTCCACACTAACTGCAACAATTTAGTGCATTAATTGAAATTGATCAAAATAAAACTTAACAAACAAATTGAATAAATACGTACAATAACTATTGTCATTAAATCTATTTCATAAGTCTACACTCAATTATTTCCTTAAAATAAGTTTTACGTTTATACAAATTTATGTTCACCCTTCTGTTACTATATATTAATAATTATTAAATCAACGTTTATTCTTAATAACACATTATAACTACTCAACATATAAAAGAACTTTACTCCCCATAAATTTATTGACACATAAGTTAGGAAATTTATAATGGTTGTTATCCTTACTTAAATCTATTTCCAATTAACGTACTACCAAATTGCATTCTCTTATGTTCTATCCAAACATTTATTTAGATTTTATTTCCATCAATAAATAAATATTTACATCCATTTATTAACAATTCACTTTCATTATACAATTGCAATTCATTTGTTATAAATAAAATTTCCAATTTTGTTTCTGTCAGCATAAATTAACAAACATATTTAATTAAGAGATTATAATGTTTCTCACTATTTATTTACACTCCATTAAAACCCAACAGTCGTTTCAAACCACATTTGAATTGCATTAAATTGGTTATCCGTCAACTGCCATATATATTACTTCCTTAACTCACATACAGTTACAATTTTATTAATATATATTAATACATAGGTGATTTAAATTCCTGTCTTAAATTCCTTATTTATATTTTATTCAAGTGTAACAAGTTACACTAATTCTTTATTTACTTCACTTAAATTTCAACAATTTGGTTAAATAACTGTTTCTACAGTCATTATTAATTACACATTTAACTCTCCTTCATTTATTCAACTTACACAAAGGTATACATCTTACACTATCTCAATCATTAGATTTTCATTCAATTTGACAATAATTAAGCTTTAATTACCGTTGCTAAAGTTTTCATTTAGCGTTCATTCCAGTATTAATTCATCTCTTATATTTATATATTTTTTTCTAAAAAAATAAATTAAATTTCAAAATCCATTTTAATTAATAATTTAATTGTCAAAATTTACGGGTCGTTACACTCTCCCCCACTCAAAACTTTTCGTCCCCGAAAAGGAAAAGAAGGAAAAAGAAGAATTTCGAAATCAATATTTTAAATTTACCGAATTAGTTAATTTAGCTAAAATATACAAATTTATATACAGTGAAATATTTAAGTGATTTCACCATTAATCAACCAATCAATACAACAATCATCAACCTTACAAACAGCAAACATACGCAAGACAAAGCACCCATTTATCCAACAACCAAGAAGTTGTTCGGGTTCAAAACTTGAAATTGTACGAAATGAAAAATAACCATCCAGTGTATCATTTACTCAACCGTCTTAGATGGGACAAAATAGATTATTTATTCATCCAACTACTTCAAATTTCCTTACCCGACCAACCATAAATCAAACAATACCAATTCCACCAACAAATCAATTAACTCATTATAAATTTTCAATTCATACATTAGCTGTTTGATCTTTTCATTCATATAACAATTTATCTTTTATTTTCATTTATTTTCATTCTTATACCACATAAATTATCCCTTTATAATTTACATTTATTTTGGTCATGTAAGTTTCTCCTATTGTATTACATTTAATGAACTTCTCACTTTCAATCATTTATTAAATGCTTACATTTTATTGTATTTAATTACAGTAATCATTTTGAACTACACTTAGATTCTTAACCTAATAACATTCATTCTTATAAGTGAAAGATTTTATTTATTAATTATCTATGGATTGCAGTCATTTATATTTTTCCCACTTTCCATTATATTAGAATAGTGGAAACTAAACATACTTAAGTTAATACCCTACAATCAATCCTTATTTATTAAAGAATTTCATTCTATTTACTTAAGTTCATATCATCTATTAATAATACTTAACTTTATTTTCAGTAAAATTTCAATTATAACTTAAGTTTATACCATTAAATTCTTATTTATAACAGTAATTTATTGAATACTTCGTTATTTCCAAAATTTCTACTTGCATAATATTCTATTCCCAATCTCTTATTTAACATTTCAACTTTTCATATTTGGTAAGTTATATCTGTTAAATAAAATGCAAAGGAACTTATACAAGTTTTATCTCATCCTTTAATTAAATTTAATGTTCAACAATATTACTCTTTGTTTCATATGTTACAAATTTCAAATTTTCTTTAAATCCATTAATAACTTAGCATTAAATCTCTTACCTAAATTAGAGGTTTCAATTATTAATTACTTACCTTTTATTTTACTACAATAATTGAAACAATTAATTAATGGAAATTTAAGAATTAAATACCAGGTTAAATTTCAAATTATTTAAAATAATAGATAAAGAATTTCTTACAACTTATATATATCTAATTATATTTAAAACAATTCAAAACTTATATATTTACGAAAATGAATCTGCAGTAAAACTACTACAGTGGCCTTTCCCCTTCGAAACTCGAAAATGAAAGTCGATGATGCGGCCGCCATCACCGAAATTATTTTCCAGCGACAAAGAGGAAAGTACAAAACTTATTTTCTCCAAAAATCTTCTTTAAAACAATTCTTCCGAATTATATTAAAATATTTATATCAGAAAGTACTTATACACAATACTATTATATTCCAAAAAAAAAATTCGAAAGAAATTTCAAAACCCCGGAACTTAAGCCCTAAATTTCCAGATTTCATTTATTTTAGTTTCAACTTAGTTTCAACTGTTATTTATATTTTCATTACCTAACACCCAATCTATAGCAACCAAATATATGTCATTATAAAATATTTTTATATATAGCAAATATAATAGGAAAAGTTATTTCATTTACCTATATTAAAATCAAATATTATGTCGGTCTGTCCTATTGAGTGTTTAGAAATCCTTATTGATGTCACAGCGTCCCATGCACCAACCAGAATTTATAAATACTAAACGGAACAAATTAACACAATATTAAAACCTTTTATAACACTAACAAATACGCTCTCTCATATATATACACTCAGCGACTCCCATAGGGTATTACTACCCTATTAGTAAAGAGTCAAACCCCACAAAGCCAAGCTTTATCGCTAAACCAAAGCTCTGATACCAGATGTAACGTCCCGCATTTTCGCACACTTTAAACCGACACACATGACGATTCAAACCATACGGAAGGGCGGATTGTTATGGGGTAAATAAGAAAAATAGAGAAGAAATAAACCAAAAAAGAATCTCACAACGGAAGGATAAAATATAATAATCAAATATACAGTTCATGAAGTTGTTTACAAAACATTTGATTCTTCTTTATACAATAAATATCAGAGTTACACATACCAACACAATCAATGCAGCGGAACAGTATGAGTATGGTGCAATAATATAGATAATAATAATACGAATTCTTCGTCTTCGTCCTCCAAAGCTAAAGTCTTCAGTCCTGAAACGCTCGGACTGACCCGAGCGAATTTGAAAGGACAAAAACACTCGAGTCAGAACTAAAGGTTCTTATGTAAGTTAAAATTAACAGAAATAGATATGAGTGCAATAACTCAAGAGATGCTCGGGATTTACATCTCCTAAGGATCCGTTAAACTATTTACTATGTAGTATATTGCGCTATTATAATAGTGTCTATAGTAAAATAAACTGTAACAACCCGCATATTTATCGATTTTATATTTAAATATTTTATTTAAATATTTTATCGTTAGTCGGATTTTAGTCCGAAAAGCTACTTTTTGCATACGGTCGAATTAGGGCTCGGGACCACTCCCATTGAGTTTAAAATGCCGTTTGCGACCTTTTTGAGTATAAGCTTCGATATGTTTGGAGAAAGTCGATTTTTGCTACTTTTTACTTTGGGTTTGGTTTTTGGGCTCAGCCCTATGTTAACTTATGCTCAAATCTGAGCCACTCTTCCCCACTCACTCTCATTCTCTTCTCATTTTAGTTTTCTTAGCTTTAATGGTGGGAGACATTGGAAATTAAAACTCCAAAACCCTAGCTTCTCTTGCAAATCAAATTCCTAACTCCAAACTCAAGAAGAACCCATTGGTAAGCTTCTCTTCTTCTTCTCCAACTTATTCTCTTCCCAATTTCAGAAATTCCTAAACCTAATTTCGGGAATGTTCTTTTTTTGAGCTTAGGTTCAAGCTCATTTGGGTTGTGATTGAAGAGAGGTTGATTCTCCATTTGCTTTCAAGCTTCTTCTTGTTCGATTTTGTGAAAAGGTGAGATTTTTTTATCTCACATCTATGACTATAATTATCTTTGGTTGTTGGGTATGAATTCCTAACACTTCTTCATGTGCATTTGCTCTTGATTTGGATTGGTTTTGTGAATACTCCAATTTTTGGGTTTTTAAGTCAAATTTGTGTGAAATCCTTTTATGGATGTTTGATCATGCTTTTGGTGATGCACCGAGGAGCATATAGGGCCGGGTTGCCGATTGACATAAACCCTTAGAGCCAATGTTCGTCCGGTTGCATTTTGGAAGAGTTTGCTCTTCATTTGAATAAGGCTGAAAAACAGCCCAGGCATGATTCAGTCGACTGAAAACTCTGTTCAGTCGACTGAACCTGAAACCCGAGAGTTTTCAGGCATGATTCAGTCGACTGAAAAACTCTGCACAGTCGACTGAAACTGGAAACAGAAAGTTTCCTGAACCTGGAAAATTTCCAGGTACAGGGTCAGTCGACTGAAAACTCTGTTCAGTCGACTGAACCTGCTGTTTGAGTCCAATTTGCCTTTTTGGATTGAAATTCCAATTTAAATCGATTCGTGATAATCCTATTTGTTGTTATCATCTATTATGACTTTTATGACTTTTTTAGGGATTTTTGAATATCCATTTCGATTGGATCCTTTATCGATATCGTTGGATTTTATTCACGTCTTCGTATGTGAATTTTTGTGATTGATTGTTCTTACAATCTTCTTCGTGATTTGTCACTTTAAAAATATAAAGGTTTTCTATACTAGTAGTAAATATCAAAACTCTTTCCTCAAACGATTTCAATACTATTTTAATACCAAATTCGTTTATAAAACCGTTTTCCAATCTATTAGTATATACAAACCTTTACCTCACTCGTATGAGAAATCTAATTAAACGGCTTAGTAAAACAAGTGGTATGAAACGCTTACGTTTACTTTGTCGGTTAATTCTTGGACTTGTTCGATTGAACCTCTTGTGACAATTTTCTAGTGGAGATTTACAGTTTGTTCGTAAATATTTAAGTTAAGCAAGTGGTTATGGGACATGAAGCTAAACTTTTATATTTACTAGCTTAGTGTAATTGACACTTCTCGATGATCATGACGATCATTTTTGTGATTTAGACTAGCAATGTGCGATGTCTCTTTGTCTGCGTGGGAGACTAAACCCCGTTCGTGTGTCAAATTTGTGGGGTAGCAACCCACGGTCTTCGGGCCATTCGTGTGTCAGGTCTTCGGACCATTCGTGTGTCACATTAATGGTTAGCTACCATGAGATAGCTTCTCGTTCATGTGTTACAGCTGTTGGTGAGTTTTCATGCTCCCATTCATGTGATAGGCCTCCCCCCCTTTGTGATTTCTGGATTTCTTGTGTAGATTCCTAAAATTTGTGTTTCACCAATTTTCGTGATTTCCATTGATAAGTTTTATCAATATTTGTGCATTGGTGAATTTGTGTGTCATTGACCTTTGTGATTTCTGGATTTCTTGTGTAGTCTTCTGGAATTTGTGTGTCATTGACTTTAGTGATTTCTGGATTTCTTGTGTAGTCTTCTGGAATTTGTGTGTCATTGACTTTAGTGATTTCTGGATTTCTTGTGTAGTCTTCTGGGATTTGTGCGTCATTGACTTTTGTGATTGACATTGATATTATCGTCAATATTTATAGTATGGTGAACGAAATAAGGACTATGACATTTCTTTGATTCTTGTGTAGATTTGGTGACATTGATTAATCTCTTGATGATTATCAACTAAGTATATATATATATATATATATATGTATATATATATATATATATATATATATATATATATATATATATCACAGCTTGGCATTGTGATTATTATGTGTTTAGTCATATCTCTTATTCTATATCGTTTCATCTGATATTTATAGTTAGACTGATCCGTTTATTATTTTCTTATTAAATAATACTCGGGTCAGACCGAGATGTTTCAGGTGCTTCTGCTTGACTTCTCATCCGGGATTAACTCCTTGACTTCTGGGTTAACTACTTAGATTAGTAGTTATTTTGTTGTATACATTTGAGATATAGACTCATTAATGTATACTTATTCTTTTGTGTAGTTCGTGTAACTATTCTTTTGTGATATTGTGGATCTTTTTAGACCACTACTCTGATGTACACTTTCTAGTGTAATATTCATATCTTATTCCGCCTTTGTGATATGAATTGTCTGTGACTGATTTGTGTTATGCTTATTTCTATATTTGTTTTCCGAAGGATTTATATAGCCACTGTGTAGTAGCTTTGAGTTTGTGTCGATATGTCGGATTTCCTCTTGTAATAGAATGCATGTTATATTATCTGACATATCGGTGCTCGCGCAAAGAAATTACATGGATGGTCGCTCCTCAACAGCTTTATTCTCCGTGCTAGTCGACAGCATTCACCGTAATGTTCTTGGCTAGCGTGGGTATAGAGGTGGGGCGTCACATAAACATACTTTTAAATAGCATTAAGGCTTTACATTTTCCAGCTTAACACGTAATAGTCCCAGTAGTCCATCCAATATCATAGTCCCTCCTGATCGAGAAGCCACCAGAGGATACCACACGGACTACGGGAGAAATCCAAACTCGTACAAGGCACTATAGGGTAGGTGACACGGCACAACTAGGCAATGCCAGGGTAGATATACCAATTGCTACTCGGGCTGATGGTAACGCATAGCCGCAGCTACCGCCCACCTCGAACAAACACCCCCAAAATCAAAGAAATCAATAGTGGCCACCGAATCAATCCAAAGTCAGAGTATAGTATCGAAGGAGTGCGTTCGATCAGAGGAATGACCTTATTGGTCCGAGAATCGCTCCAGTTTTAGCCACCTTATGCCAACTCACGGGAGTTGGGTCCACGTATTTACCTTACAGGCAACGCCGCCACCAACCTACTTCATTCTGGAATCTCCACCGCGTACACGGTTAGTCAAAGTGGTTTTCGGTATCGACAGAGAGTATGTCCATATCCGATCCCGGTCTCTTTGCCAACCAATCGTTATTATAACGCCGCGGTCATTTTAAAAAATATAGTTTATACTTTAAAACCAAATAAACATTTTCATTTCAAAACTATGAATACGATGTCAATTTAAAGCCCAAAACAATATGATATCCTTTTCTCAAATATAATTCTTTTCCAAAATCATATTGCTTTAAATTTTAAAATATCTGGAAACCAAATATTTGAGTTATACTTCAAAGCATAATATTCCGAAATCAATAATTTAAAACCATAACTTCTAAAACTTAAATGGTTCGGATAGTCAATGGTATATAGAATAAATGGTTTAACTTTAAGGTTACTTTGTAAAGAAATTATTTCCAGGGCTTTACAAATATACTTCTTTATTTAAAGTCTAAACCAAATTTAAATATCACTTTCAAGTTCCAAAACCACTTCAATTTCTATTTATATATATATCCATTTGGAGTATTAATATTTCAAAACTAAAGTTGGAATTTATTCTTTCAACAAATTAAATTTTCTATTATTTAGTTTTGAATATTTACATAAAATCTATAAATAAAACTCCAATTTCTAGAAATTAAATATTTTCTTCAATTTAATTTATAAAAATATTCCATTTAAGTAAATCTTGGAAAATCCATTTATAAATATCATACCTTAAAATTTCCAAACTTAGACATATAAAATAAATTACCAAATTCCATTTTTCTCAAATTTTTATCATTTTATTCAACAGGATTATACACAGCTTAAATTTAAAATTTTAACTTCATATGTGTATATATCGAAGAATAATATTTTATAAAATATCAAAATTAAATTTTTATAAACCGTATCCCATCCAAACCATAGAAATCACTTTTAAAATAATTTATATATAGACCACGGTGCCTGTATATAATTTTCTATCCTATGGTCAAGTGATACGGATATTTATCATTTCAATCCGCAATTTAAAATAAAATTTTGCGGTTGTATATCATTTCATACCACAATCCCGAATGAAATGAAATATGCATGATAACTTGCAGTTTAAATGATATAAAATAAAACATCCATTCATCAACATCATCCATCATCCAAATCGCAATCATCATCCAAATAAACAATATCAATATATATCTGATAATATATAACAGGTAATAACTGGCAGTTATATTCAAAATAAATTTAACAACTATTAAACTAACAGTTTATATTCAGTAATAAAATTTATAACTGTTTCCTAGCAGTTTATGTGCAAATAAATAAATTCTAACTGTTCATTAATATGCAATAAATAAACTAAATTAACAGTTAATTTAAATAAATGCGAATTAACAGATATGATGAATAAAACATGCCAAACAGTCATAAATAAATTTCTACTCATATCTAAAATGAATTTAACAAACATAAAAACTTTTAGTAGTTGTGAGTGGGTTAAACACTCACCTTTTTAATTTAAATTGAATTCAAATTCAATTTAAACCCAAAAATTTGACAGTCTCCAAATTCATCCAAACAAGTGCCAAAACGTCAGAAATTCCGATACGATCCCAGCAAAATGAACCGCGCGTGAATCCGAGCTCGTATGCAAAAGTTATGAAAATATGAAAAATGGAAAATTCTGGTCCTGGGTCGACTTCGGGTTCGACTTCGGTGCGCCGCCTCAATTCGCCGGTGCTTGCTTGGAGTTTTCGCCAAAACGACCCGGAGCGACCCGAGTCATTTTCTTCCTGACCCGAAGTTGCTCTAGGGTTTTCTCCCCTGAAACCCGAAGCGCGACCAGAAGCTGCTGCAGATCCGAAATTTTTTATTTTTATTTTTAAAAAAATTTGAATTTTTTTTTTTGGAATTTGGGAATTAGGTTTTTTTTTCTGCCATTAGAATGAGGAGGTGAGAAGGAGATGTACGTATAGAAAAATGAAAATAAGGAGTGGCTAGGGTTTATAACAGGTTATATATAGACAAGGCTGAAAAATAATAGATGGATCGGATTGGATCTAAACATAAGTTTAAATTTAGGCATAAACATATATGCAATAAACTAGCATTAAATTTTGAAACGTGAATTGATTTAATTGGAAATAAATTACCCAATCTAAATTTATTTTAATCAGTTTCCAATTAAACTGATTAGATTCAATTCCAACCCTTTAATTGAGCCTATCCTTACTTTGTAACGCAGTTAACATTTGTCTCACGTTTCATTCCATATATATTCAAATTTTCAGCTTCCCTTTGTATAAATTATTATTTCCAAATATATTGAAGTTGTTATTCCAAATTATTATTCCAACCCAACTATATACATGTGCTAAAATTAGAAATTAGAAATTAAGTTTCCCAAAAATTTCATTGAATTAAATCTTCATTCTTATTATTCAATCCATTATAGCCAAATGGATGAAATTAACATACATAAATATTTTTCAAATTTCAACTAAATTTTCAATTAACGTAAAATAAATGTTTAATTTTTACTTAATTGCAAAAACTCAATTACCTTAATTCTTTATATTCATATAAATAAACAATTCTTGATTTACAATCTTTTCATTCACCCATAGTCATATTATAAATAGAATTTATATTATCTTCAATTATTTCGATTAAATCTATTATCATACATTACTTTAATATACTGACAACATTACTTTTGCACCCTTTCATTTACCCAACTATCATTTTATAAATAAACTTAACAATAGATTCATACTCTATTACATAAATGCATACCCTTTTATCTACATCAAAATCTTCGTAACTTCAAACACTTAATCCATTTAATTCCAATTACTCCTTTCATTAAATTTTGGATTCAACCTCCATTCTTTATATACACTAACCATCATTTAATGAAGAATTTATTTAATTTATTTATCGTAACATTTAATTTATAATTATTGCAATGATTTCCAATTTAATTTTAGATCTCAATTTACACAATAATTTATTAATTCCATCTAAATTTACATCTTCCTAATATCTAAATATTTCATAATTTGCTTACCACCTTTAAATTAAATATTTACTAGTCGATTTGTGTCATTTCTAACCCCTTAGATAAAAAAAAAATACTAAAGGCAAATTCACTTCTAAATTCATTGTCAACTATTTCAGTAAATAAATTTTCAAAGGTTACTGCAATTAATCCCATTAATTGCAATAAATTCTAATAAATTTGATTTTATCGGATTACAAACTTAATATTAAATCAATTATTACTCCCTACATAGTTAACGTTTCTTTTATATTCCAATACATTAATATTTACCTAATTTCCATCTTTTATTTGCATAAATTACTGGATTTAAATTAAATTGTAATTTTGTTAACTTAACACATAAATAAAACTTAAAAACCTCAATTAATTCATTCCACTTCGGTTTCATTCTTAAGATTACACTAATTATTATATTGTAAAATGAAATTTTCCCTTGGTTACATCTTATTTATTCACTTACCAATATTCCACACTAACTGCAATAATTTAGTGCATTAATTGAAATTGATCAAAATAAAACTTAACAAACAAATAGAATAAATACGTACAATAACTATTGTCATTAAATCGATTTCATAAGTCTACACTCAATTATTTCCTTTAAATAAGTTTTACGTTTATACAAATTTATGTTCACTCTTCCGTTACTATATATTAATAATTATTAAATCAACGTTTATTCTTAATAACACATTATAACTACTCAACATATAAAAGAACTTTACTCCCCATAAATTTATTGACACATAAGTTAGGAAATTTATAATGGTTGTTATCCTTACTTAAATCTATTTCCAATTAACGTACTACCAAATTGCATTTTCTTATGTTCTATCCAAACATTTATTTAGATTTTATTTCCATCAATAAGTAAATATTTACATCCATTTATTAACAATTCACTTTCATTATACAATTGCAATTCATTTGTTATAAATAAAATTTCCAATTTTGTTTCTGTCAGCATAAATTAACAAACATATTTAATTAAGAGATTATAATGTTTCTCACTATTTATTTACACTCCATTAAAACCCAACAGTCGTTTCAAACCACATTTGAATTGCATTAAATTGGTTATCCGTCAACTGCCATATATATTACTTCCTTAACTCACATACAGTTACAATTTTATTAATATATATTAATACATAGGTGATTTAAATTCCTGTCTTAAATTCCTTATTTATATTTTATTCAAGTGCAACAATTTACACTAATTCTTTATTTACTTCACTTAAATTTCAACAATTTCATTAAATAACTGTTTCTACAGTTCATTATTAATTACACATTTAACTCTCCTTCATTTATTCAACTTACACAAAGGTATACATCTTACACTATCTCAATCATTAGATTTTCATTCAATTTGACAATAATTAAGCTTTAATTACCGTTGCTAAAGTTTTCATTTAGCGTTCATTCCAGTATTAATTCATCTCTTATATTTATATATATTTTTCTAAAAAAAAAAATAAATTTCAAAATCCATTTTAATTAATAATTTAATTGTCAAAATTTACGGGTCGTTACAGCATATAAACTCATAGTTAAACAGTTAATAAATTTATTTTGAATATAAACTGTTAGTTAATAACTATCTTTTATTTCCTGTTATATTGTATATGTCATATATTGATGTTTTTTAAATTGATGATGATTGAAATAAATTGATGATGATTGGAATAAATTGGTTGATGTTTGATATTGGTTGAATGGATGATGTGTTCTATCTTATGTAAACTGCAAGTTATCATGCATTTTCATTTTATTCGGGATTGCGGTTTGAAATGATGTACAACCGCATTTTATTTTTAAATTGCGGATTGAAATGATAAATATCCGTATCACTTGACCGTAGGGTAGAAAATTTTATACAGGCACCGCGGTAAATATATAAAATTATTTTTGGAAATGTTTTACTATGGTTTTGTAAAGCTATATGTATATATATGGTTTATGGGATATTGATTTGGTTATTTATATGTATATATAGTAAATTTTCGGTTTTTAAGCTTTGTATAAATTTGATTTGAAGTATAAAATAAAGTTTAATTTTCGAGATCAAATACGATTAAGAATTTATTTAAAATTAAATTTCTGGAGTTTTAATGACTTAAATGAGAATAAGATTTGGAAGATGAATATTAAGTTAACTTGAAATTTAATAAAAATTAAATTTTTTAAAGTATATGATTTTTATAACTTGATTTTTGTGTAAAGTGATTTAAATGAATATCAGGTTGATTTAAATGAATATATCAAGTTTAATAAATTGAAAGATTATCCAATTATGTGAAGTTATAAGTTTTACTTAAAGTATATTGAATTCATGAAGTAAACATTTCAAGTCCAAAAAAAAATGAAGTAATTGAATTTGATATATATGGGACGGTCGAATGAGTTCTTTTTGAAATGGTGTAATATTTAAAGCTTTGAAACGTAAAAATTTAAAATGGTATTTGAAAGTTTAAATCAATATTTGGAATTGATTTGTGAAATGTAAAGAAGCTATTTAGTTTTATAAAAGTAATTTAATATTTAACCATTTGAGAGATGGAATTTGTTTCAAAGTTATGGTTTTCAAGGTAGTATAATTTGGAAATATTATATTCAAGAGATTGATTTCTAAATATTATACTTTGAAACCACTAGGAGATATAAATCCCGAGCATATCTTGAGTTACTGCTCTCATATTTAATTCTGTTAATTTTAACTCACATAAGATCTTTTAGTTCTGACTCGAGTGGTTTTGTCTTTTCAAATTCGCTCGGGTCAATCCGAGCGTTTCAGGATTTGAAGATTTAGCTCTGGAAGACGAAGACGAAGATTTGTATTAATATTATCCAGTATATTATTCAACTACACCATTTAATTCCGCTGCATTGTTATTGGTATGTGTAACTCTGCTATGTGTTATATAAATATAATCAAATGTTTTTTTTAAACAGCTTCATTGTAACAACCCGCATATTTATCGATTTTATATTTAAATATTTTATTTAAATATTTTGTCGTTAATCAGATATTGGTCCGAAAAGCTACTTTTTGCAAACAGTCAAATTAGGATTCGAGACCACTTCCATTGAGTTCGAAATGCCATTTACAACCTTTTTAAGTATAAACATTGATAGGTTTGGAGTTAGTGGAATTTCACTAACTTTTCCCGCTTTGGACTTTGGGTTAGTTTAGCCTATTAAGCCCAAGTTCCAACCCCCTTCTCCTCACTCTTCATAAATTTCCTAACTAACTCAAGCTTTGGCATTAATGGTGAAGAGAATGGGAAATTAAAACTCCAAGCACAAATTCAATTGCAAATCCAACATTCAACTCCAAATTCAAGTAGAAGATATTGGATTCAAGCTTTGGATTGCTTCTCCTTGCTTTCAAGCTTCATCTTCATAAATTTTAGTGCAAAGGTGAGATTTTTATCTCACACTCTAGTCTATAACTATATTGGACTGTTGGGAATGATTCCCTATCACTTTTGCATGCACACTTGCATTTGGTTTGGATTGGATTGGCGAAAAACTCCAATTTTTAGCGTTTTTGTGAATTTTCTGCATTTAGGTCATTCTGGCCATTTTCGTGAGTTCGGAGTTAGGTCGCTCGCGAGCTAACTCTTAAGTCGCTCGCGTGTTATCGCGCTAGGTCGCACTGCACATATTATCATCTCGGAATTAGGTCGTTGGGCTTTAGGTCGTAGGTCGTTTGGCCTATAAGTCGTTAGGTCGCTAACACTTAGGTCGTTTCTGAACTTAAACCCCCCTCTGCAGCGTTAGGTCGCTCGGTTTCCCCTAAGCCACTAGGTCATTAGCTCGTTATCGAGCTTAGGTCGTAGGTCGCTCGACCTTCATTCCTTAGGTCGTCCAACATGCAACTCGGCCTCCATTCCTTAAGTCGCTACAGGATAGCTCGTGCGCCTCGGAGCTAAGTCGTTTTCCCCTAGGTCGCTAGACCATTGGGTCGTTCAACCTTTAAGTCGCTCGCGTGTTAAAACCCTTAGGTCGCTTGCGTGATAAACTCTTAGGTCGCTCGCGTGTGAGACTTGTTAGGTCGCGGGATCATTAGGTCGTTCGGCCCTAAATTACTAGGTCGCTCGCTTAAGTCGCTCATCCCACTAGGTCGCATGACCATTAGGTCGCGTCCTCCTAGGTCGCACGCTAACCTCGTTAGGTCGCTTGGCCATTTCAGTTAGATCGCATGACCACAGGGTTTCTCCAGTTAGGTCGCTTGACTCCTTAGACCCCTGGGTCGCAACCATTAGGTCGCTCGACCCTATCCCCCTTAGGTCGTTAGGCCTCATTTTGTCTTTACTAGGTCGTACCGTTTTGGACGGGGCGCTGCCCCGCACCCCGCCGGGGGCGCTTCCCCCTGGACCCCCGCGACCTGACCGGGCAGGTCGAACCCCGTAGCGGTGGCGTTGCCCCCGCACCCCCACCTTGGTGGGTTGCCACCCCCCTAGACCCCCCCTCCGTAGGGGATCTTATATGAAAAACATTCAACAGAACTTGCTGAGCTGATTTCCTTGGATTTTTATCACATCTCCGAATGTGATCTTTGTGATTGATTATTTCTACAATTGCTTCTGTGATCGGTCACTTTAAAATATAAAGGTTTCAAAACTAGTAGTAAATATCAAAGCTCCTTCAATAAAAGGATTTCAACTCTATTTTTTAATAACAAAGCTCTTTTCTTAACCCGTTTTCCAATCTATTAGTATATACAAATCTTTACCTCACTCGGATGAGAAATCTAATTAAACGGCTTAGTAAAACAAGTGGTATGAAACGCTTGCGTTTGCTTCGTCGGTTAATTCTTGGACTTGTTCGATTGAACCTCTTATGACAATTTTCTAGTGAAGATTTACAGTTTGTTCGTAAATATTTAAGTTAAGCAAGTGGTTATGGAACATGAAGCTAAACTTTTATATTTACTAGCTTAGTGTAATTGACACTTCTCGTTGATCATGACGATCATTCTTATGATTTAGACTAGCAATTGTGTGATGTCTCTTGTTTGCTTGGTTAGACTAGACACCACTTGTGTGATTCCACTCACACATACCTTTTTGGTTGCTTGGTTAGTCTAGACACCACTTGTGTGATTCCACTCACACATATCTTTTTGTTTGCGAGGTTAGACTAGACACCACTTGTGTGATTCCACTCACACATACCTTTTTGCCTTCTTGGTTAGTCTAGACCTCAATCTGTGTGATTTCGACTCACACATATGGGGTAGCTCCCCATGGTCTCCGGACCGTCATGTGATAGGCCTCTTTCTCTTTTTATGATTTCTGGATTTGTCGTGTTGATTTCTGGAATTTATGTCATTGACTTGTTATGAGTACAAGTTTAGGGTATGATGCCCTCTTTGGATCTTTGAGAAGATTCTTGTGATATCGATTTATCTCTTATTGATTGATCTTCTATTGGTCATCATTTGCATACTTATAGTAGTATGTCAGTATGGATATTTTATGTTTATGCCACATCTTTTATTTTATACCATGTCATCAGATATTTATAGCTAGACTGATCTGTTTATTATTTTCTTAAATAATACTTGGGTCAGACCGAGATGTTACAGGTGCTTCTGCTTGACTTCTTCCCGGGATTCGGCACTCTGACTTTTGGCTAACTATTTAGATTAGCAGTTTTTGTTGTATACACTTGAGATATAGACTCTTAGTTGTATTCTTTTGTATAGCACGTGTTGCTATTCTTTTGTATTATTGTGGATCTTTTGACCACTACTTTGATGTACACTTTCATGTGTTAGTTATATATTCATATCTTCTTCCGCCTTTGTGATATGGATGTCTGTGACTGATTTACGTTATGCTTATTTCTATGTTTGTTTCCGAAGATTATTTATAGCCACCATGTGATAAGCAATTACATGGATGGTCGCTCCTCAACAGCCTTATTCTCCGTGCTAGTTGACAGCAGTACTCCATAGTGTTCTTGGCTAGCGTGGGTATAGAGGTGGGGCGTCACAGCTTGGTATCAGAGCCAAACATCGGAACAATGTAGAATAACTTAACAAGGATCATCGTCCTAAGTTTATCTTAGGAGTTATACCATAGGATTAATTCGAGTCTTCGTACCGATTCATCCTATTTCCTTTATGATTCCTTATTTTATCTATCAAGATTGCTTGATATTCATTGGTGAATAATCTTCTTCCTTCTCTTCTTTCTTAAAGGAAGAGAATGTCTAGACCCGGCCGTCCCAGAACTGGACCATCTAGTGCTCTACCCCAAGATGGAGTTTTTATGACTGCTCAACAGCTTCTTGATTTAGTAACAAATGCTCAAGCAGCTGGAGCTAACCCGGAACCTACTCACCCAAAGTCGAGATTTGCACGCTTGTGCAGCGATTACACCAACTTGGGTGGGAAGCCCTTCAAAGGTTCAAAAAATATCATCGAGGTCCAGGCTTGGTTAAAATCATGCGATCAAATCTTTTCTCGCATGAACCTTATCGATCTCCACCGCGTTCAGGTGGCTTCCAGCATGCTCCAGGAGAGAGCATTGGACTGGTACGAACTCCTTATTTCACAAATTAATGAAGCAGATCTCACCTGGGAGCAATTTCAGGGACGCTTCGAGTTAAAGTTTGTACCAGAAGCTGGGAAAGTAACCTTGGCTCGACGTTTTATAGACCTTGTTCAAGGTCAATCCTCTGTGACTGATTACGTCGCAGCCTTCGAGTCACTTTCCAAATATGGGGTTGAATACATCAACACCCCATTGAAGAAGAACCAGAGGTTCGTTTATGGCTTAAATAAGAATCTTAAGAAGCCACTACTCCTGAAACTAGAAGTCGCATTTGATCAACTCGTCGATATCGCTCTTCGTCTTGAAGAGGCTGATAGAGAGAGTGATGTTGAAGTGGAAGGCGCTAAACCAAACTTCAACAACAAGAAGAGGCCAAACAAATTCAAGGGTCCTTATCCCAACAAAAAGGGTAAGCAGGCAACCCCTGCGGCAAAGTCTCCTTCTCCTAGTGGTGCGAGTTGCTTCAACTGTGAGTCTGGGGATCATTATGCGAATAAGTGCTCTAAGCCCAAATCTTGTCGCTATTGTAAGAGCCCGGATCATTACATACATCAATGCCTCAAGCGTAAAGGCAAGAAGGAAGGAAAGTTGAATGTGGCTCAAGCCCCTGGCAACACATCTCGTGGCCAAGGTATTTCTCATTCCATTCTTGATGGTGTTATTTTATTTCATGATCAACCTATTAGAGTTCTCTTTGATACGGGTGCATCCCATTCTTTTATATCAAAGGAACTGGTAGACACTTTTTCCTTAAGTGTTACTGCATTGATGACTTCTTTAAAAATTGCGAATCCTGTTGGTGGATCCGCAACTCTTAGTTTGCTTTGTAAAGATGTGGAGATTATTTTATGTGATTTTTCTTTTCTAGCCGATTTGCATGTCATACATTACTTACTCTTTGGAATAATTTTGGGAATGGATTGGCTTAACCGTTATCAAGCCCATATCCTATGTCCTGAGCGGACTATTCATCTCCGACATCCACTATCTGTTAAACAGATTTCTGTTAATCTTAAAGATTCAGAATCCTGTTTGGTGGCATCTTTATATTATTTAAATCCTCGTGATGACGATGATGATGATGAAGATGATATTATTTCTCGTATTCACGTTGTTCGTGAATTTTCCGACATATTCGAGCCCGTTTTAGGTTTACCACCTAAACGAGCAATTGAGTTCAGAATTAATCTTGTTTC
Source organism: Allium cepa (assembly GCA_030765085.1). Lineage (NCBI taxonomy): Eukaryota > Viridiplantae > Streptophyta > Magnoliopsida > Asparagales > Amaryllidaceae > Allium > Allium cepa. Next base: position 316,630,316 of record CM060931.1, read on the forward strand.
TGGAGCTCAACCTATTACTCGTCCTCCTTATCGCATGTCCAATAAGGAAAATGAGGAGATGCGTAAACAATTATCCGAATTGGAGACGAAGCAATTTATTCGCTCAAGTTCCTCACCTTGGGGAGCTTCGGCTATTTTCGTGAAGAAATCCGACGGTACGCTTAGGCTTTGCGTTGACTATCGCAAGCTTAACGATATGACTATTAAAAATAAATATCCTTTACCTCGGATTGATGATCTATTCGATCAACTTAGTGGTGCTAAGGTCTTTTCACAATTGGACTTGGCTACTGGTTTCCATCTTCTTCGCATCGCAGAGGGTAGCATTCCTTTGACATCATTCCGTACTCGATATGGATCTTATGAATGGCTTGTTATGCCATTTGGGTTAACGAATGCTCCCGCTTATTTCGTTGACCTCATGAATCGAGTTTTCAAAGATTTCCTCGATCAGTTTGTTCTCATATTCATTGATGATATTCTTGTGTATTCAAAAACCGAGGAGGAACATGAAAAACATCTTCGGATTGTATTGGAAACTCTTAGGAGTAATCAAATAAAGGCGAAATTTTCTAAATGCCACTTTTGGCAATCTCGTGTGAAGTTTCTCGGTCATATTATTTCTGAATCCGGAATTTCCGTTGATCCTTCAAAGATTGAAGCGGTTCAAGATTGGAAAAGACCTGAGAGTGTGACTGAAATCCGTAGCTTTCTCGGATTGGCGGGCTATTACCGTCGTTTTATTAAAGACTTTTCTAAGATTGTCGTGCCTCTTACTGGCTTGACTAAGAAGGGAGTTAAATAAATTTGGTCGGACAAATGTGAAGCCTCTTTTCAGAAATTGAAATAACTCCTTTCCGATGCTCCTATTCTTGTTATTCCGGTGGGGAATCAAGATTTGTTGTTTATACAGATGCTAGTCACGTTGGTTTGGGTGCCGTTCTTATGCAAAAAGAACGTGTTATTGCTTATGCTTCTAGGCAATTAAAGCCGGCCGAGACTAGATATGCCACACATGATTTAGAACTCGCGGCTATTGTTTTCGCCATTCGGATTTGGTGTCATTATCTATTGGGAGAGAAATTTATTCTTTATACGGATCATAAGTCTCTGAAATATTTATTTTCTCAAAAAGAACTTAATTTACGTCAACAGCGTTGGCTCGAGTTTCTTGCACCTTATGATCTTGATATTCTTTATACCCCCGGTAAGGGTAATCGTGTCACCGATGCTCTTAGCCGTAAACAACAAGTAGTTGTTTCTATGATGATATCCGAACGGAACGATCTCGAGATTTTATCCACTTGTGAGATTCGAGAGCGCGTGTCCGATTTATGCTCATCGCTTGTTTTATGTAGCCTTGAGGCCCATCCTTCTCTTTTAGACCGCATTCTTGAAGCTCAAGGGCTAGATCCTGAACTGGCTCTTCTTGGCCAAAATGTTAAGGATAAAATTGATATTGAAGGTTGGAAAGACTTTGATATTGATTCTCGTGGCGGCGTTCGAAAATTTGGTAGACTTATCGTACCAAATATTGGAGATCTTCGTAAAGATATTTTAGAAGATTCCCATCGTTCTAAATTCACCATTCATCCCGGTAGTAGTAAAATGTACGCTGATATGAAGCGACTTTATTATTGGGAGGGAATGAAATCTGATATTGCTAACTTTGTTAAGTGTTGCATGACTTGCCAACTTGTCAAGGCCGAACATCAAAGGCCTGGTGGGTTATTGCAACCTTTAGAAATTCCAATTTGGAAGTGGGATCAAATTTCCATGGACTTTATAGATGGCCTTCCCCATTCTCGTTCGGGTCATGATAGCTTATGGGTGATTGTTGATAGACTTGCTAAATCCGCCCATTTTATTCCGGTTCGGTCTAACCGAACCGTTCCTCTTTTGGCCAAACTATTTTTCAAGGAAATTGTAAAATTGCATGGAGTTCCTACTTCTATTGTTAGCGATCGTGATCCATTGTTTACTAGTGGATTTTGGAAGAGTCTTCAAAAACTTTAGGAACGAAGCTTAATTTTAGCACCGCTTATCACCCCCAGTCCGATGGACAAACCGAGCGTGTGAATCAAACTCTTGAAGATCTTCTTCGTGCTTGTGTGCTTGATTTTGGTGGAAGTTGGTAAGATCATATTTCACTTGTTGAATTTTCCTATAATAATAGCTTCCAATCTAGTATTGGTATGGCACCTTTCGAGGCACTCTACCGAAGGCCATGCCGATCTCCTTCTTGTTGGCTTGAGGCCGGTGAGAAGCTGGTTTTAGGTCCAGACTTTATTCGTGATTCCACGAAAAAGATTTAACTTATTCGACATAGGATGAAAGAAGCCCAGAGTACAAAAATCCTATGCCGATAATCGAAGAAGGAAATTAGAATTTTCTGTTGGGGATCCTGTTTTTATTCGTGTTTCACCTATGAAGGGTGTTGTACGTTTCAGTCGATCGGGGAAGTTAGCGCCTCGATATATTGGGCCATTTCCTATCACTGAACGTATTGGTTCCATGGCTTATCGTCTTGCATTGCCGGCTCAGTTTTCTGCTATGCATGATGTTTTTCACATTTCTCAATTACGGAAATGCCTTCGGGATTCCGATTCTATTCTTGAGCCTGCTGTTGTGGAAGAAATTGAAGTTTCGCCGAATTTAACTTATGAGCAGCATCCTATTCGAATTATAGCTTCTGAGGTTAAACGACTTCGAAATAAAGATGTTCCGTTTGTGAAGGTTCAATGGTCCTCAAATCCTAAGGATTGCTCTTGGGAATCCAGAGAATTCATCGAGCGAACACATCCGGACTTGCTTACTCCTGCTCATTGAGGTGAACTTCCTATTTCAAATTTCTTTTGTGTTAATATGCTTTTATGGTTGTTACTTGTTATTTCCATCTTATATATTGCAAGGACGCAATTTCTTTAAGGAGGGGAGTCTGTAACAACCCGCATATTTATCGATTTTATATTTAAATATTTTATTTAAATATTTTGTCGTTAATCGGATATTGGTCCGAAAAGCTACTTTTTCCAAATTGTCAAATTAGGATCCGAGACCACTTCCATTGAGTTCGAAATGCCATCTACAACCTTTTTAAGTATAAACATTGATAGGTTTGGAGTTAGTGGAATTTCACTAACTTTTCCTGCTTTGTACTTTGGGTTAGTTTAGCCTATTAAGCCCAAGTTCCAACCCCCTTCTCCTCACTCCTCATAAATTTCCTAACTAACTCAAGCTTTGGCATTAATGGTTAAGAGAATAGGAAATTAAAACTCCAAGCACAAATTCTATTGCAAATCCAACATTCAACTCCAAATTCAAGTAGAAGATATTGGATTCAAGCTTTGGATTGCTTCTCCTTGCTTTCAAGCTCCATCTTCATAAATTTTAGTGCAAAGGTGAGATTTTTATCTCACACTCTAGTCTATAACTATATTGGACTGTTGGGAATGATTCCCTATCACTTTTGCATGCACACTTGCATTTGGTTTGGATTGGATTGGCGAAAAACTCCAATTTTTAGCGTTTTTGTGAATTTTCTGCATTTAGGTCGTTCTGGCCATTTTCGTGAGTTCGGAGTTAGGTCGCTCGCGAGCTAACTCTTAAGTCGCTCGCGTGTTATCGCGCTAGGTCGCACTGCACGTATTATCATCTCGGAATTAGGTCGTTGGGCTTTAGGTCGTAGGTCGTTTGGCCTATAAGTCGTTAGGTCGCTAACACTTAGGTCGTTTCTGGCCTTAAACCCCCCTCTGCAGCGTTAGGTCGCTCGGTTTCCCCCAAGCCACTAGGTCGTTAGCTCGTTATCGAGCTTAGGTCGTAGGTCGCTCGGCCTTCATTCCTTAGGTCGTCCAACATGCAACTCGGCCTCCATTCCTTAAGTCGCTACAGGATAGCTCGTGCGCCTCGGAGCTAAGTCGTTTTCCCCTAGGTCGCTAAACCATTGGGTCGTTCAACCTTTAAGTCGCTCGCATGTTAAAACCCTTAGGTCGCTTGCGTGATAAACTTTTAGGTCGCTCGCGTGTGAGGCTTGTTAGGTCGCGGGATCATTAGGTCGTTCGGCCCCAAATTACTAGGTCGCTCGCTTAAGTCGCTCATCCCACTAGGTCGCATGACCATTAGGTCGCGTCCTCCTAGGTCGCACGCTAACCTCGTTAGGTCGCTTGGCCATTTCAGTTAGATCGCATGACCACATGGTTACTCCAGTTAGGTCGCTTGACTCCTTAGTCCCATGGGTCGCAACCATTAGGTAGCTCGACCCTATCCCCCTTAGGTCGTTAGGCCTCATTTTGTCTTCACTAGGTCGTACCGTTTTGGATGGGGCGCTGCCCCGCACCCCGCCGGGGGCGCTGCCCCCTGGACTACCGCGACCTGACCGGGCAGGTCGAACCCCGTAGCGGTGGCGTTGCCCCCGCACCCCCACCTTGGGGGGTTGCCACCCCCCCTCCTCGGACCCCCCCACCGTTGGGGATCTTTTATGAAAAACATTCAACAGAACTTGCTGAGCTGATTTCCTTGGATTTTTATCACATCTCCGAATGTGATCTTTGTGATTGATTGTTTCTACAATCGCTTCTGTGATTGGTAACTTTAAAATATAAAGGTTTCAAAACTTGCAGTAAATATCAAAACTCTTTCAATAAAAGGATTTCAACTCTATTTTTAATAACAAAGCTCTTTTCTTAACCCGTTTTCCAATTTATTAGTATATACAAATCTTTACCTCACTCGGATGAGAAATCTAATTAAACGGCTTAGTAAAACAAGTGGTATGAAACGCTTGCGTTTGCTTCGTCGGTTAATTCTTGGACTTGTTCGATTGAACCTCTTGTGACAATTTTCTAGTGAAGATTTACAGTTTGTTCGTAAATATATAAGTTAAGCAAGTGGTTATGGGACATGAAACTAAAATTTTATATTTACTAGCTTAGTGTAATTGACACTTCTCGTTGATCATGACGATCATTCTTATGATTTAGACTAGCAATTGTGCAATGTCTCTTGTTTGGTTGGTTAGACTAGACACCACTTGTGTGATTCCACTCACACATACCTTTTTGGTCGCTTGGTTAGTCTAGACACCACTTGTGTGATTCCACTCACACATATCTTTTTGTTTGCGAGGTTAGACTAGACACCACTTGTGTGATTCCACTCACACATACCTTTTTGCCTTCTTGGTTAGTCTAGACCTCAATCTGTGTGATTTCGACTCACACATATGGGGTAGCTCCCCATGGTCTCTGGACCGTCATGTGATAGGCCTCTTTCTCTTTTTATGATTTCTGGATTTGTCGTGTTGATTTCTGGAATTTATGTCATTGACTTGTTATGAGTACAAGTTTAGGGTATGATGCCCTCTTTGGATCTTTGAGAAGATTCTTCTGATATCGATTTATCTCTTATTGATTGATCTTCTGTTGGTCATCATTTGCATACTTATAGTAGTATGTCAGTATGGATATTTTATGCTTATGCCATATCTTTTATTTTATACCATGTCATCAGATATTTATAGCTAGACTGATCCGTTTATTATTTTCTTAAATAATACTCGGGTCAGACCGAGATGTTACAGGTGCTTCTGCTTGACTTCTTCCCGGGATTCGGCACTCTGACTTTTGGCTAACTATTTAGATTAGCAGTTTTTGTTGTATACACTTGAGATATAGACTCATAGTTGTATTCTTTTGTATAGCACGTGTTGCTATTCTTTTATATTATTGTGGATCTTTTGACCACTACTCTGATGTACACTTTCATGTGTTAGTTATATATTCATATCTTCTTCCGCCTTTGTGATATGGATGTCTGTGACTGATTTGCGTTATGCTTATTTCTATGTTTGTTTCCGAAGATTATTTATAGCCACCGTGTGATAAGCAATTACATGGATGGTCGCTCCTCAACAGCCTTATTCTCCGTGCTAGTTGACAGCACTACTCCGTAGTGTTCTTGGCTAGCGTGGGTATAGAGGTGGGGCGTCACATTCATGAACTGTATATTTGATTATTATATTTTATCCTTCCGCTGTGAGATTCTATTTTGTTATTTCTTTTTTTTTTTCTTATTTACCCCATAACAATTCGCCCTTGCGTATGGTTTGAATTGGCACGTGTGTCTGTTTAAATCGTGCGAAAATGCGGGATGTTACATCTGGTATCAGATCTTTGGTTTAGCGATAAACCTTAGTTTTGTGGGGTTTGACTCTTTACTAATAGGGTAGTAATACCCTATGGGAGTCGCTGAGTGTATATATATGAGAGAGCGTATTTGTTAGTGATATAAAAAGATTTTAATATTGTGTTAATCTGTTCCGTTTCGAATTTATAAATTCTAGTTGGTGCATGGAACGCTGTGACATCAATAGGGATTTCTAAACACTTAATAGGACAGACCGACATAATATTTGATTTTAATATAGGTGAATGAAATAACTTTGCCTATTATATTTTCTATATATAAAAATATTTTATAATGGCATATATTTGGTTGCTATAGATTGGGTGTTAGGTAATGAAAAATAAATAATAGTTGAAACTAAGTTGAAAGTAAAATAAATGAAATCTGGAAATTTAGGGCTTAAGTTCCGGGGTTTTGAAATTTCTTTCGAATTTTTTTTGGAATATAATAATATTGTGTATAACTATTTTCTGATATAAATATTTTAATATAATTCGGAAGAATTGTTTTAAAGAAGATTTTTGGAGAAAATAAGTTTTGTACTTTCCTCTTTGTCGCTGGAAAATAATTTCGGTGATGGCGGCCGCATCATCGACTTTCATTTTCGAGTTTCGAAGGCGAAAGGCCACTGTAGTAGTTTTACTGCAGATTCATTTTCGAAAAATATATAAGTTTTGAATTGTTTAAATATAATTAGAGATATATAAGTTGTAAGAATATATTTATCTATTATTTTAAAATAATTTGAAATTTAACCCGGTATTTAATTCTTAAATTTCCATTAATTAATTGTTTCAATTATTGTAGTAAAATAAAAGGTAAGTAATTAATAATTGAAACCTCTAATTTAGGTAAGAGATTTAATGCTAAGTTATTAATGGATTTAAAGAAAATTTGAAATTTGTAACATATGAAACAAAGAGTAATATTGTTGAACATTAAATTTAATTAAAGGATGAGATAAAACTTGTATAAGTTCATTTGCATTTTCTTTAACATATATAACTTACCAATATAAAAAGTTGAAATGTTAAATAGGAAATGTAATGAAAATTGTACAAGTAAAAGTTGGAAATAAAGCACTCAATGAATTTGCTATTTGAGAATTTAATGTATAAACTTAAGTTACAATTGAAATTTTACTATAAGTGAATATAATTAAAGGTAAGTAATTCAAATGGATGAATATCAACTTAAGTAAATAAAATGGAAATGCTAACAAATTAAATGGGACATGAATACTATTGATAAACAAATGTAAATAAATGAGGGCATGCAATAAATGAACGAAACATTATAATGAAATAAAAAGAACTGGCATGACCTAAGATAATGGAAATGAAAAATTGTAAGTAATAAGTAAAAAAAAACTGAAACAGACACTGAATGAGTAAATGAAATTAAAAGTTTGTTAGAAATAAATGTAAACTATAAAAGGAAAATTTATGTGGTATGAATAAAAAGAGCAATTAAACAACAGAGGTATGAAATTAATAAAAGGTTAAGTTGATTGTTGTTTGAATTGTTGTTGTCTGGTTATGGTTGTTAGGGTAAAATACTTTGAAAATTGGATTTGGAGTGAATGAATAATCTATTAGTTTATCTTAGACTGTTCAGTAAATGATGCACTTGATGGTTTATTCTTCATTCCGTACGATTTAAAGGTTTTGAACCCGAACGACTATTTATTTGTTTGGTTGAATGGTTGCGTTAAATTTGTTGTGTACGCTGCTGTTAAAATTGATGGTCGTTGTATTGTTTTGTATTAGTGATGGAAACCACTTAATTATTTTACTTTATATAAATTGTAACCCTTTTAGATTTTATATGTGTAATGCAGGTTATGGAAGCAATTGCTACTGCTTTCGGTTCCATAAATTAAGCATAAATTTTCCGACAAATAGGTACGTTTCGGATTACGGTTTATTTAAGGTAATAAATTTAGTAAATTATTATTTATAAGTTAAATATTTTTAATAAGATGTATTGTTATTAAATTCTTCTTTTCCCTTTTTTTCCTTTTCGGGGACGAAAAGTTTTGACTGGGGGAGAGTGTAACGACCCGTGTAAATTCGATGTTTAAAATGAATTAAATTAATAGGATTTTATTTTAAATTTAGAAAGAAATAAAAATCTTATTAATTTATATGAAAGCAAATATTGAAATTTGATGTATCAAGGGTAATTAAAATTTACAAATTAAATTATATATTGCAATTAATAGTAATAGTGGAAATTGTTGCAAGTATTGAATTTGTCAATGGAATAAAATATTGATTTACGGAAATTGAATATAAACGGAGGTAATAAAGTAATGCAAGAAAATAAATAATGTAATTAGTACAATCCCTTTTATTTGTAAACTATTGTAAGGTGTTAATTAATTGAAATATGAAAATTTGGAAATAGATTCAAAAATTTTGTTAGATAAATGAATTGCAATAATTAAAGTTAGTAATTAATATGTTAAAGGGAATACCAATTTATTCATAAAGTGAATATAAGTGAATGTAACAAAATAAATAGGAAACGCTAATTATTCATAAGTGATGGTTGATGATATAAACGTTACTAATTATTAATGTAGTAACGTAAGATGTAAATGTATTTTCAGCGGAAATGTAACCTTATTTCTAGGTAGAAATTGTAGGTAGATTTATGAAATGGAGTTTATGCGATAAATAGAATTGAATGTTTCATTAGTATGAATTTAAGGGAATATGGGGTAAATTGATTAAATCAATAAAAGACAATAAATGCAATGATAATGGGTTAGTAATAAAAGTGAATAGGGAAATGATTGTATAGTAAAAATGGAATTTCAGCTTGTTGGAATGGAGTAAATACACTTAGTAATAAATTTAGGATAGGAAAACGAAATGAAAATATTGAATTAGTTAATTCGTATATATATATATATATATATATATATATATATATATATATATATATAGAATGGCGATTATTGGATTGTAAATAATAAACTTATTAATGGTGATCAAGAGTTGTGACCACAAGTTATTATGAGTGATACATATATATTTAATTCAATTCAATTGATTTGGAAATCATTGCAATAAATATAAATTAAATGTTACGTTGAATAAGTTAAGGTAATAAATGGACAATAACGTAAATGTTCTTCAGAGATATGATAATTTGAATCTATTGAAATTTATGGAATTTGAATATAACATTTTACGTTAATTGGAGATAAAGATGGAAATAGGTAATAATTGCATTAATTTGTAAGTAGAAATAAATCGTTAATGAGAACAAGTATTTAAGATTAACCACCTATTTAGTATATTAAGTTATAACGAAAAAATCAATTGCAATAATTAAAAATATATTTATTTCATTAATGATAATGACGTAATATTTGAAATATTAAATAGGATGTAATTCAAATGTATATAACAATAGAAATGTGAAATTTGGGGAATAGATTCAAAGTTATAAATGAGTTGTTAAAATAATACATAAGAAGTGCAAATTGGATGAATCATTGGGAGCATAGATTTAAGTTTAGAAAACGATATTTTAGTTTAATAAAGTATTGCAAAATAAATGAAATTAACGTTTAAATATTTCGTTTATAAAGAGTAAACTAAAATTCAAGGATATTAAAATAATAGATTTTGAACCCAACATGGAATCCTTCTACTTAAAATTTTTAGATGGAATAAACATTTGATTATTTAACTGAATAGAGAAAAAGATTTATTTAGTATGTAATTTAATGCTTGTTGGAAACTGTAATTTTATAAACATGTTTTCTTGACTATAAATAAGGATTACAATGTTCACGTATTTATTTAATTGATTTCATCAATTAGGGTTTGTTTTGAAGTGGAAGATTAAAATTAATTGGAAATAAATTTATTAAAATCTTTCAATTGAAAAAGAAAAAGAAACAAAGTGCAATTAATAAAATTAATGTAAGAATGTTTTCATTATGAATGTACATTATTTGGAAATATAAGAACGGATTTAATATTGTATAAGTTGATCATTTTAGAATATAAGAATGTTTAAATTTATGAATTGCAAGTAACGAATAAGCATTTTAAGGAAAATAAAAGAATGTTGAGGAAATAAAGTGAACGCTTCCATTCTGAATATAAATATAACATTGTAAAAAGAGAAAATTGAATTTTTAAAACAACATTTTTCGGTAGTTAAATAGCAGGCATAGGTTGCACGGAAGTGATTTTATTACTAACCTTGAAATTTAAAATAAATTAAATAATTGAGTTCATAATTACGTGTCGAGAAAAGTGTTATTTTTAAATTTAAATTATTAAATCATGGTTCATATTTTATTTATGTATCCGCTGTCCCCGTTATGTAAATTGGTCTTTTTAAATTTAGTTATGTTGTGGTAATTAAATCTTTAATGAGTGTCAAATTTGGTATGTTTGGGGTTAAAAAAATAATTAATTGGGTGAACAAATGTTTTGAAATTTGAATTCTAAAAGTTTGTTTATAGAGTAGAGTTGGTCCGTTCATTCCCTTTCTAATTAATAATTGTCACACGTTTTTTTAATTGTTTCCTCATTTGTTCCATTACTCATTTCCATTTACATGGTTTAAAGCCTTTCCATTTCATGAACGTTACATACTTTTCATATTTTTATTTCTTTCTTTCACCTCTTTTAATATCTACAATTTTTATTGGGTTGTTCGTATTTTTACTTTATTTCAATTCCTACTTTGTTTATATTTAGCTTTTCACTAGTTTCATTCCTCATTCTTGTAGCTTCATTTCATTTTTTTAAAATTTCATCTTCTATAGCTTCATTTTTTGTCACTCTTCACCTTCCTTCTTCCTTTTTTCATGTTTCTTCTTCAAAACTCCTTTCTCTTTTTTTTCCAAAGATTTTTTTTCCTCTTTCTTCTTCTTATTCTTCAAATCTTCTTCTTTATCAAAGTTTCCTTTTCTTTTTTTGTTGTTGTTGTTCTTCTTCTTTAAATTTTTTTTCTTTTAAACCTTATCTTCTTTCCATGTCTTTTTCTTCAAATCCATATTTATATAATCTTCTCTTCAAAACTTTCTATAAAAATAAAATAAAATAAATATTAAGATAGCAAGGAAACAAAACAAAGTGAGAAAGTAGTTCCAGATCCAAATCTGGCTAAGCAAAAAGGTACGCAATACTAAAAATTCCATTGCAAGTTAAATAAAATATATGATGTGATATATAATTTCCTTTTTTCTTTTTTCTTTTTTTGAAATTTCAATCATCATTAATGCGTATAACTTTCTCATACGACCTCCTATTTACACGAATTTTTTTTTTGCTAGGATCGTAATAAATTTCTAGATCTGTTGACGTTAGTTTAGAAAGATTGGGAGACCGTCGAATTTTTGAGTTTAAATTGGATTTAAATCCAATTTAAATTCAAAAGGTGAGTGTTTTAACCCACTCACAATTTCTAAAATTTCTAATGTTTGTTAATTTGACTTTAGATATGAGTAGAAATTTATTTATGACTATTTGACATGTTTTATTCATTTTTTCAGCTTAAACGCATTTATTTAATATAACTGTTAATAAATTTGATTATTGCATATAAATTGATAGTAAAAATTTATTTGTTTTCATATAAACTGATAGTTAAACAGTTAATAATTTATTTTGAATATAAACTGTTAGTTAATAACTATCTTTTATTTCCTGTTATATTGTATATGTCATATATTGATGTTTGTTAAATTGATGATGATTGAAATAAATTGATGATGATTGGAATAAATTGGTTGATGTTTAATATTGGAAAAATGGATGATGTGTTCTATCTTATGTAAACTGCAAGTTATCATGCATTTTCATTTCATTCGGGATTGCGGTTTGAAATGATATACAACCGCATTTTATTTTTAAATTGCGGATTGAAATGATAAATATCTGTATTACTTGACCGTAGGGTAGAAAATTTTATACAGGCACCGCGGTAAATATATAAAATTATTTTTGGAAATGTTTTACTATGGTTTTGTAAAGCTATATGTATATATATGGTTTATGGGATATTGATTTGGTTATTTATATGTATATATAGTAAACTTTCGGTTTTTAAGCTCTGTATAAATTTGATTTGAAGTATAAAATAAAGTTTGATTTTCGAGATCAAATACGATGAAGAATTTATTTAAAATTAAATTTCTGGATTTTTAATGACTTAAATGAGAATAAGATTTGGAAGATGAATATTAAGTTAAATTGAAATTTAATAAAAATTAATTTTTTTAAAGTATATGATTTTTATAACTTGATTTTTGTGTAAAGTGATTTAAATGAATATCAGGTTGATTTAAATGAATATATCAAGTTTAATAAATTGAAAGATTATCCAATTACGTGAAGTTATAAGTTTTACTTAAAGTATATTGAATTCATGAAGTAAACATTTCAAGTCTAAAAAAAATGAAGTAATTGAATTTGATATATATGGGATGGTCGAGTGAGTTGTTTTTGAAATGGTGTAATATTTAAAGCTTTGAAACGTAAAAATTTAAAATGGTATTTGAAAGTTTAAATCGATATTTGGAATTGATTTGTGAAATGTAAAGAAGCTATTTAGTTTTATAAAAGTAATTTAATATTTAACCATTTGAGAGATGGAATTTGTTTCAAAGTTATGGTTTTCAAGGTAGTATAATTTGGAAATATTATATTCAAGAGTTTTGATTTCTAAATATTTTACTTTGAAACCACTATGATTTTTGGAAAGAATATATTGAAAAATAAAGATGATATCATATTGTTTTGGGTTTTAAAAAGGAAATGATATCATATTTATATGGTTTTGAAATGGATATTATATTCTGGTTTTAAAGTTTAAATTTTTTTTTGACCGCGGTGTTATAATAATGTTTGGTTGTTAAAGAGACCGGGATCGGAAGTTGTCATACTCTCTGCCAACTCCGAAAACCACTTTAACAACCGTGTACGCGGTGGAGATTCCAGAATGAAGTAGGTTAGTGACGGTGTTTCCTATAAGGTAAATACGTGGACCCAACTCCCGTGAGTTGGCATAAGGTGGCTAAAACAGAAGCGATTCTCGGGCCAATGAGGTCATTCCTCTGATCGAACGCACTCCTTCGATACTATACTCTGACTTTGGATTGATTCGGTGGCCACTATTGATTTCTTTGATTTTGGGGGTCTTTGTTCGAGGTGGGCGGTAGCTGCGCGCTGCGCGTTTCCACCAGTCCGGATAGCAATTGGTATATCTACCCTGGCATTGCCTAGTTGTGCCGTGTCACCTACCCTAGCGCGCCTTGTACGAGTTTCTATTTGTGTTGTACCTATGGAGTATCCTCTGGTAGCCTCCCGATCAGGTGGTATTACGGTACTGTATAGACTATTGGCATTATTTGTGTTAAGGGCTATATGGGTAACCCCTTAACGCTATTAAAAAGTAAGTTTATTTTACAATTAGACACTATTATAATAGCGGAATATACTACATAGTAAATAGTTTAACGGATCCTTAGGAGATGTAAATCCCGAGCATCTCTTGAGTTACTGCTCTCATATTTAATTCTGTTAATTTTAACTCACATAAGATCTTTTAGTTCTGACTCGAGTGGTTTTGTCTTTTCAAATTCGCTCGGGTCAGTCCGAGCGTTTCAAGATTTGAAGATTTAGCTCTGGAGGACGAAGACGAAGATTTGTATTACTATTATCTAGTATATTATTCAACTACACCATTTAATTCCGCTGCATTGCTATTGGTATGTGTAACTCTGATATGTGTTATATAAATATAATCAAATGTTTTTTTAAACAGCTTCATGAACTGTATATTTGATTAATATATTTTATCCTTCCGCTGTGAGATTCTATTTTGTTATTTCTTCCTTGTTTTCTTATTTACCCCATAACAATTCGCCCTTACGTATGGTTTGAATTGGCACGTGTGTCTGTTTAAATCATGCGAAAAGGCGGGATGTTACACCGCGGTTGGGATCAGCAACCGCCCACAAAGCCGAAATAATAAGGGACATCTAGACTGGAATGACCTCACCCTGCTTGGGTGCTACCCACCTAGCCTTGCTGCATAACCCCTGATTTTCAGTCATTTCCATTTGATGAGGCTTGAGGCTAAGCGTTACCTTTTAGAACATATCCCTTAGAATGCCCATCGTCCACCTGACGATGTTTCACAAGCATTCATCCATACAAGTCCGTCCCGGGTTCGAACGGAACCGAAGGCACTATTCCTACTACATCCATTTTGGAAATATCCTCAGGATTAGTAGCGACTAGCCCTTGCACTTCATAGCTCCATCTTCGACTCCAAAATCGTTTTCCACGAAACGTGCCAACCGGATCGAAGTGGTTTTCGAGAAATAAATCTCGATCCCAGTCTCTTCGAAATGATCAACGCATTTGTCCAATATTGATAGTCGGTTATTTAACTATCAGTTTATATTCACAAACATCCATCGACCAATAAATAATCTCCTAAATTATTTATTTATCTCAAATATCTTCACAAGATATATTTCTATTCTCAATCCTTTTGATAACAGTTTCAAATCCATCTTTCTTTCAGAATAAACTTTCCCAAATATTTCCTATCTCCTCTGAAATCACCAAACACAAAATTAGATTTCTAAAATAATTTAAAACACTTTACTTTGAAATAAACTTTAAAACATTTAAGTTAAAACTACATCAATAATTTATTAAAAATATCATACTATATGAATATTTGAAAATAAGGTTACTTCATTAATATAAAATTAGATTTATACTTTTAAAAACATAATATTAAGTCATTCTTTAAATAATTATTACTATAATAAATTAAGAGAAATTACTTACTTTAGAATTTAAATATTAGAAATAAGAATTTTTCCAAAACTTGTTTGTAAAACAACTTTTAATCTTATAACTTAAAATTTTACTTTGAAAACGTACATGGTTATCTAGGGAGAATTCCAACTTCAATCGCTTAAATCGATTTTCCAAATTGATTACCAATTTATTCCATTTGAAATAAATATCTTTACTTCTTAATTCTTTTCAGAGTTCGTTAATTTTGGTTTTTATTATTATTACTATTTTTCTGTTTGATTTAAACCTTTTTAACTGAAATATATGAATTTCAGCTTTTCCCAATTTCTTCTTTATTCTTTTCAATAATTTAAATCTTAAATTTAAAATAAAAGCTTTGTTCTATTAATTAATAACACTGAAGTTTAAAATTCATTAATTTTCTGTTTATTCAAATTTCCTTTCTATACTCAAGATTTATTTATTAGAATTTTAAAGTCGCTTTATTTCTTTTCCAAGCTATTCTTAAGTTTATTCTATAATAATTTTACTTGCAATTTCACTTCTTTTTATTTTCATTTCCAAAATCAAATTTATATTTTTGGTAATTCATTATACCCAACTATATCAACTAAGCCATAACATTCAATATTTCCACATAATTCATTATAGAATATCAAACAATCATATCAGAGAATAGAATATAAAATAATTTAAATAAAAGTTGAGGGGTCCAGTTGGATCCCTCCAACCTGTTTTCCCTGCATCCACAGACGTTAGCATCACATAATATGCCAATTACAAATTATACTATACTATATCACATCAATCAATTCATCCATACAATCAATTATTTAAATTTAATCATTTAAATTTAAATTTTAAACTGAGTGAGATTAACTCACCTTTGACCTAGGGTTGCCATCCACTTCAAACTCGACTTGGTTCCATGATTTTAGACCTTGTATAAATGTTTATACAATTTATTAATATTCTGAATTATTTAATTTTTAGATGATTTAATTTTAAACTAAATTCCCTAAAAAGTTTTATCTATATATTTTTCTTTGAACTAATATATGTCCACATATCTACATTTATAAGTTCATCGATTAATTTAAGGTTAAATTAACTTCAACTATACTAAAATTAACAAAAACCATACCCAAAAAGAACATCAACCCAGCCACTTCTATGGTGCTTCTCCTTCAATCGAAAATTATGCTCCCAGATTTGGACCCACCAATGCCGAAATCTCCCCCCATAAACGCGATCTCACCTCTCGAATTGACTGTACGCGAATATGGCGCCCCCCAAAATCAGCATCGAGCCTCCCAGACTTGACTGTACGCGAAATCTCCCCAATCCTCTCATCACCGAACCCAAAATCCACTCCATTTTTGATTCGAACGACAGCTGAAGAGAACTCAAACCCTAGCCACTAACTCGACACGACCGTCGCCAAACGAACTCGACTAAGGGTTGCAGGACTTCGATTGCGATATGAGGTCGCGTGAAGATGCGGACTCGATTCGGTCCTTCCTAATTTTATTTACACTCGTTCGCCCTTTTTTTATTTTTTTAACCGGCTTTGATTTCTGATTTCGAAAGAAAGAAGAAGCTCGGTTTAGAGAGGGGACGTGATATTTTGGAAAGGAAGTGGCGTGCTCTTGAAGCCAAGACATGATTTTTGTCAAGTTATAATATTATTTAATTTTTATCTCGGCTGTGATGTTTCTTATGTGATATCATACTTATAAAATTTAAATTAAATTATCATATTTAGTTCAACGCGTTTATAAATCGTATACTCACATAACAACTCCAATCACTACGAAATTTGAAATCCGATAATAATACAATATTACGGATCCAATGGAACTGGTTTCGTCAAATTCCGAGACTGTGCCTCGGAATGCTATTTTTAAATATTGATTTAAATGACAAATTTTTTAAAACTTAACAAAACACTTTCAAATTTAATTTCAACACTTTTACCTTCTGTAGTATTATCAATATAAATTTTATAAGCCTTCAAATTATTTTTAACTAGCTTAAAATTCCGGATTCAACATTTTACCCAACTTCCAATTATTTAATTTAATAATTCAATTATCAAATAAATTGTGATATTCGTAATTCAAATTAAAATTACTCTATTGAATATTTAAAATCAATTAAATATTCCGATTTTTTTTGCTTGAAAATTCCGGGTCGTCACACCTATAGTAGCCAGCTAATTCCAGAAAACTACGAACTTCAGTCGGTGACTTCGGTTGCTTCCATTCCAGAATAGTCTCCACCTTCGCTAGATCTATAGAGATACCTTGACCAGAAACAATGTGCCCCAAAAATTTGACTTCAGATTTCCAAAAATGGCACTTAGAGAACTTCACCTTCAAAACATGCCTCCTTAGTGTCTCCAACACTATTCTCAAATGCTGCCTGTGCTCTTCTCCAGACTTAGAATAGACCAGAATATCATCAATAAACACCAGAACAAACTTATTCAACACATTCCGAAAGACTCAATTCATCAGATCAACAAAGTAAGTAGGAGCGTTAGTTAACCCGAAAGGCCACAACCAACCATTCATAGACACAACTTGGTCCCTTAAATTCATTCAAGGTAATATTGTCCTCAGCTACACTTAACTGATGGAAACCTGAAGCTAAATCTAGTTGAGAAAAGATAGAAGCTCCATGCAACTGGTCAAAAGATCATCAATACGAGGAAGAGGATATTTATTTTGAATGGTCACCTTGTTCAATTCTCTATAATCAACACAGAACCTTAGCGATCCATCTGATTTAGTGACAAACACTACAGCAGAACCCCAACAAGAAAAACTGGGCCTAATCAACCTCTTCTCCAAAAGATCCTGAGTCTGCTTAACTAACTCTTCTCTCTCTCTCTCTCTCTAGGAGCCATCCTCCTACTAGGCTGAATCACTGGCACTGCTCCTGGAATCAAATCAATACGAAAATCTATCTCTTTATGTGGAGGCAAACACTTGACTTCCTCGAATACATCAGGGAAATCTTGGACCATATCGATATCTTCAACCTTCTCTTAAGAAGTCTCAACTCCGTGTAAAAGACTGCTCAAGTGAATTCCAGAATTATCACATGTCACTTTGGAAATTCTACCCAAATCAGTTTCCAACAAAACTGTTCTCTCATCACAATTCAGAACAGCTTTATATTTATCAAGCCAATCCATTCCAAATATAAGATCAAATCTCTTAAAATTCAGCACATAAGGATCATAAGAAAAACTACGAGACAGATAGAAAATTCTCAAGTCCTTACAGATCTTATCTAATCTGGTTACCCCTCCTATAGGATTAAATACGAAGATGGGACAGTCCACAGTACAAGGGTTAAGAAAGAACTTCTCTACAGATTTCAGAGAAATAAAACTCAAATAAGCACCCGAATCCAACAAAAATTTAATATACTTGCCATCTAAAAGTAATATACCTTCCAATACTCCCTTATCTTTAGATGAAGTAGATGGTGCACCTTCTAAAGCAAATACCTTATTCTGCTGAGCTTTGCAAAGAAGCGGGCAATCCTTGATCATATGACCTGGTTGGTGACAATTGAAGCATAGAGATCTATGAACCATAGCCGAACCCGGTCCACTCTGATGCGACTGCTGCTGTTGTTGCTGAAATCCTTTCCTGGGACACTTATTCGCCAAGTGACCTTCTTGTTGACATATATAGCATTTACGAGGTCCGTTGTTGCTTCTATTCTTCTTCTTGCTCTGCTTCCTTCAAATGGGATTGAACTTCCTCTTATTCGGATTAGTAGAATTTCCTCCCGATGCTGCTACTGGTGCCACTGATCTCTTATTCATCAAATCCTCATATCTCAGAGCCATATCAATCAAATCAATAAAAGATCCTTTCGAATGCGCCGTCATCTTTTCATGAAATTCCGGCCCCAATCCTTGCACGAACATTTTGTTCTTTTTGAGAGGAGTATCAATGAGTCCTAGTTCGTAGCAAGAAAGTTCATTGAATTTGGTCCCATACTCCGCTATAGACATGCTTCCCTGCTTCAAATTCAAAAAATCCTGGTATAGACGAGTTTTCCCTGCCGTTGGCATGAATTTCTCCTCAAATAACTCTTTAAATCTTTCCCAAGGAATGTCATCCTCATAAATATTGCTACCACTGCATCCCACAGGGCTGTTGCGCCTCCTTGCAATTGCCATGAAGCCATTTCCCTTTTCCGCTCATCAGACAACTTCATACTCGTAATGATGCGCTCACAAGAGCGTAGCCAAGCTTAAACCTCAATTATCGATTCTAACCCTTTAAATGGTTTTCCTCCAAGGTTGATGAAGTCCTTGCATAAAGTAGCAAAACTAACCTGAGGCGGTACTGGATCTACAGCCACACTAGCAGTTTGACTTCGTCCATTATTAGTCGAGGTACTGCCCCTACCTCTGCCTCTTCTTCCAGAACTCATGTTGGCCACTTGAACAAGTAACTCAACAAATTTAGATAGGTATATAATTATATAAAAATAAAAATACGCACTCTCAAGATAAATATTGTCCCAGAGCCTAGGTATTATCTCAACTCATGCTCTGATACCAACTATGACGACCCGCCTTTCTACTCACAGAAAGATGCATCATCAATAAGAAAAGAAAGGGATATAAATAGAAAAGAGTAGAAAGAAAGAATAACAACATCAGAATCTCACAGTGGAAACGGAAAAAAATATAATACACCACATAACTATTACATAGTTTACATATATCAGAGTTATACAATATCATACACATGACAGTCATATATACATGTGTCACTACATACATCCCAAAATACAGCATACATCAACTAACACAGGAACTAGATAGATAGATACATACGTCTGGACTCCTGTTCCAGCTCCTCCAGAATACAACAATCCAAAACCTATCACTTGGCTACTCATAAAAATTTGAGTACCCAAGAGTTTATGAAAAACAGAAATAAACTCCGGGTCATACATGGGTCTGGTATGAGTAAACGGTTTAAAGTTGTTTAATTTTGAAAAACATTTGAAAATAAAGGTATCACATGAGACTTTCCACACATAAACACGGGTAAGTTTTTACTTTACGTTAACCAAAACATTTTTATAGGAAATCCAGTGATATTATAATAGTGTCTAGGGTTTTCAAGTAAAATACAGAAATAGCTGAAATGCCTACATCTCACATTCCAATATAGTTGGGCACAATCAAAACGTACGGCTCTTATTGGAAATTGGATTCCATACAATGGTAGGGCTACTGGGGTACCGCCCGTCACTGTACGGGGTCTAGATCACCATATCGAGGATCACTCCTGACCCCCTACAACACAAGGCCGGAACCATACCTTACTGAACAGTCCCAAACAAGGTAACCCCGAGTTGTAGCTAGCAACCACCCACAAAGACGAAATAAAAAGGGACATCTAGACAGGGGTATATCTCGTCCTGCTTGGGTGCTACCCACCTAACCTTGCTGCACATCCCATGTTTTAGCCATTCTCGGTTGATGAGGCTTGAGCTTACGATTACCTTTATAGAACATATCTCTTGGAATGCTCATCGTCCGCCTGACGATGTTCTGGAAGCATTCAATCCAAACAAGTTCGTTCCGGGTTCGAATGAAACCGAAGGCATTATCTCGTTACACTCATTTTGGAATCACCCTCAGAGTCAACGATAATAACCCTTGCATTCTGAAACACCATCTCGATCTCCACTTGAAATTTACGATTTAACGTTTAATCTGGATCGATGTCGTTTTCGGATAATCATAAATGACACCCTATCCGGTCTCATCGAAATCCAAACGCCATTTTAAAGGTCAAGTTGTTTAATAGTTTAAACAGTTTAATTCAACACTTTAAATTCACATAGTATTTATCACAGATAAATCATACACAATCACCATAGATATATCAAAAGCATAACATAGAGCATCACAGAATATTATCAAATAGATATCACAAATCAGATATTCTACTTATACAACATTCATAAGCAAACATCTTTAATTCTTATTCTAATTAATTCAATTTAAAATAAATTACTTAAGATTTAATCACTTAATCCTGTTTAATTAATCGTTAATTAATTACTATTCCATTTCAAATCATTTAATTAATTAATCATTTCTTAATCAATTTATCAAACCTTACTTACTAAATTAATTACCACGTAATTATTAATTAATAACCTTAATTATTAGTTAATAAAACTTAATTACCCATTTATTAACCACTAATTACTTAATTAATCGATTATTAATTCGTAATTAAATTACTTAACTAGTTAACTACTAATCATACATTAATTAACTTTAAGCAGTTAATTACAAATATATTTATTAGTTAATCATTAATTAACCAAACTCTAATTACTATTAAAAGGTTAATCATTCTTAATTGTTTTGTAAAATAATCATTAATATTAATTATTCATCTTAATTAACATTTAAAAGTCTTCTTTAAATTTTGAAAATCAATTTATTACTAACTACAAACTTTAAATGTTAATACTTTTGTACTTAACTTAAATTAATTACTTAATTAAAATAATTGATTAAGAGTTTAAACATTGTTAAGCATTAACTGAAATAATCAAACTGTATTAAAGTCTTAACTCAAATTGTTAAACCTTTATTAAATTTACAGTGCTTAAGACTTGTAGAAACACAATTTGCTTAACTTTTTTTTTCGTAATGCAATTCTGGAAGACAAACCCAAGACTTTCCCTGATTTAACTCGAGTAATACTTCGAGTTCTCACCCGTTTTCCCCCGAGTCACTCTCCCCCTCTCGTACTCCATCTTCTTCTCTTTTAGTTTAAGTTAAGTTTAAACTTAGATTGTATCAGGAACCGTCTCGTGTGCTCGATTAAAACTCGAAGGGATCGACCTCATAACTCGAGTAACGACTCGAGATCGCTTGCAACAGCGACACTGACACCCATCCCCACTGTGTTGTACACGTGCACAGCGACGCGCCGAAGCTCCGGTGAACTCCATCACCTCAGGCAAATGGCAAATCTCCCACAAACTCAAAAACCAAACTCGATTCGCCTCTAAACATTCGAAATCAAAAAAGGACAGTATCTCGAAAAAAATACAACACAGCCCACTAACTAAAACCACCTCGCCTCCCCCACTCAAGCCACCTGAGACGTCCAAACTTCGTCCACACTACGACAACATGCTAAGCAACCATCCTTTAGAGTTTCGTGCAACTCGATCACGTATAGGAGACATACACGTCTCGTTACAGACATGTCCAGAAACTCGAACAAAAACCTTAATTCGGCCTTGTTTCTTTAATTCATGCAATGGAAAAATTTTCTGATAACTTTCTCGAAATCAATGATGTTTATATTTGCTTCAAACCAAATTTCAACATTTATTATTGATTCGATTGTTCGAAAATGGGAAAAATGCAAAATTTGTTCAAATACAAACTGCTCTTGGAATACTAATCTAAAAATCTTCGTTTTTGTTTTAAAAATCATAATTTACAGTAAGAATTCAAGCTATGAACTGGAATTAGCTTTTAACAATAATCGAATTTATCAAATTTTTACTTGATTATCTGTAAATAAGATTTCCTGTAGTAATATTTCACTAACATGTTTTAATCAGCTTTAGAAAAATCTTGACTGAAGTTAAACTTCTTGTTTGATTGAAAACTTAAAGTTTTACAATAATCAGTTGAAAACAATTTGAGTTTGAATGATAATCAACCTTGTAATCAATAAACAGAGAAGACCAATATACATAGCAATCCTATATATATAAACATAGAATTATATTCAAAGATAAAACATATACAATACCATATGATCAATGAATATCCTAAACTGTTTTTGAATTAAACTTGAAACTTTAAAATTGATATTTACTCACTTGCAAGGGTTGCTGAACAAGGAACACTCTGGTATTATGAAATCTCCAATTGAATCTGCATGAGTTCTTTTTGTTTTTGGTTTGAAATAAATGATGTTTTAGTTTAAAAAATGGAGATGTTTATTTGTTATCCTCTGGTTTTGCTAAATTGTTACTAAACGAACTAAAATAGCTTAGATGTATCTTTGTAAGAGAAAACAATTTGTAATAAGAAAGGTATTATCTGGTTAATCTTCTTTGTTAAGATTTGATCAGATTTTTCTATATATTTTTAATTGACTTATTTTCGACTGAGATGGTGGCATTTAATGCCATGGTTTCCTAATATGTTTACACACTATTATTATATTTTTGTTGTATATAGATATTTTGTTTAAAGATATTTGTTTTATTAACTTCTAGCTTGAATGATTCATATACATATTGTGTCTGGTTTCATTTTATACTTTGTTCTTACAATTTTAAACCTATGTTGTATGCATACCTTAACTACTTAATTCTTACTTTTATTTTTATTTCTATTTTAACTATCACTATTTAAATTATATTCATAATACGGTTTACTTATACTCATATGTTATATTTATATTTATATTTTATATTGATAGAATTTGATTTTATTTCAAACATTATCATCCATATACATATTTACCAAATGTTAATAGGATAAAGTATTTTAATTCAATTATATAAGAGAGATTTTATTGTACATATTATTAAGAGATTTTATTTTAAATTTCCAAATCAAATTTCCTTTTCAAAATACAAATCTATATAAATAAATGGCAAATATTTTCAAAAGATTTATTCATTTTAAAATGATAAGTTTACATTTTATTTAATTGGATTAAATATTTATTAAAATAATATGGCCAAAATCCTAGGTTGTTACAATTTCTATGAGAAATGGTATGATTGTAGCCTTCGAAATCAATCAAGTGAGAAAAGATGTGATTGCAACCTTGGAAATCAATCAAGTGAGAAAAGGTGTGACTGTAGCCCTGAAAATCAATAGGATGAACTTATTGCCCGTGAAATCATGTATCTCTACCCAGAGGATTGTGAATCTGGAGAGTGTACCTCATAACCTTGAAATCGAGGGTGTAATTATACAATTTCTTTTGAAAGGAAATCCGTACTTGTGTGCGGGACTAGATGTAGGGTAACTCCGAACCAGTATAAAATCCGGCGTGTTCTTTCCTTTACTACTTTAACTTTATTTCTGCATCTGTGTTTGTTTCTGTGATCATATATGTGTCTGAATATTGCATACTTTTGTGTTCAAATTAACATAAACTCAAAAAGATTTAGTAATTCCTTAAAACACTACTCACCCTCCCCCTTTGATGTTTATCCTAGCCTTAAGAACCATAATCCACATTTCTAACAATTAGTATCAGAGCAAGGTTTGCAAAGTTTTCATAATCTGAATTTTGAAAATTTTTCAAAATGACTACCAACACTGGTACTGGTGACACTACCAGCACTAGTTCTATCATCACTTTCACCAGTTCATTTCTAGAAGGTCAGTCTACTGTCAGACCACCACATTTTAATGGCAGTAATTATGCATAAGGCATGTAGGATAAAAATATATTTACAATCTCTAGCACTAGAAACTTGGAATATCACATAGACTGATTATTCTGAACCCACAACTTATTTTGCATAGTTGACCATTGAGCAAAAGACTGTTGCAAAAAATAACTCTAAAGCAATGAATATTCTGTTTTGTTCACTTGATAGGAATGAATTTAATAGAGTGTCATTTTGTAAGTCTTCGTATGAAATCTGGAAAACTTTGCAAGTTACTCACGAAGGAACAAACAGACCAAAATTTCCATGCTCACAAATCAGTTTCAATTATTCAAAATGAATTCTAATGAGTCTATTTCAGATATGTATAGTAGATTTCAGGATATTGTGCATTCTCTAATATCCTTGGGAAATGAATTTTTGGAAGAAGATTAAGTCAGAAAAATCTTAAATTCTCTTACTCTAGAATGGGATCAAAAGACACTTGTAATCGAAGAGGCAAATGACATCCGTACCTTAAAAATAGAAGAATTAATTGGAAATCTAATGTCATTTGAAGTTCAAATGATTGGGAGAAGAGAAAGCAAAGCATCAGAAAAGAAATCAATGGCATTCAATGCATTGACCGATGGATCAGACTCAAACAGCGATAATAATGAAGAGATAGCCTTTATGACCAAGAATTTTCGAAAATTCCTGAAATACAAAAAGATGAACAATCTCAAGAGAAACAACTATAAGAACTCTGGAAATCAGAATGTAGTGCCAAACAATATCAAATGTTTCAACTGTGATGAATCAAGTTATATCAAAAGAGACCGTCCGTATTCGGATAGGCAAAATCTTCCTATAAACAATGATTCCGTAAAGAAACGAAAATGTGCATTTATTGTTACTCTAGATGACTTAAACTCGTCCTCAAGCGATGATGATCAGAAGACAGATAATTCAAATGTGGTTTCACAACAATTCACGACTCCGACGAATTCAGAAAAGTGAACTCAGAAAAAGGTACACATTTACAATACAATTGGTTGAAATTACATGTTTAGATTTGCATGCTTGATTGGTTGATTTTGAATTGGTGTGTTGTTTGAATTTTAAAATTTTTATTTTTTTACCATTATTTTATTATTATTTTTATTTTTAATAGTATTATAATTTTTTATAGAATATACTATAATTTCAAAAATATTCCAGATATATATATATATACATTAAAAATAATAAGTATATATATATATATTAGAACACTTAGGAAAAATAAATCATCGCTATGGTCCCCACCATGATGTCGACATTGGTACAGAATTTGAAATTCAAAATTTGAACTCAAATGGTTGAATTTCCCTCCACCTTTTCACTTCATTCAATTCTATGAAAAGGCATCTTTTGACCAGAGAACATGTCTTTAGAGAATCTATTTATTCACTATCTTTTATCACATCTTTTCACTCTCATTTTCAAATTCAAACTCTCTCTTCAAAACTTCAAGCTCTCTACTCTCTACTCTAATGGCTTCTCCAAGCAACCATTCCACCATATGAATTTCCAGAAAGATAAAAGAGCAATTCTTCAATGATCCGGAGGCCATAAAAGCATACATCAATTATGCCAACTATGGAAAAGTCCATCCCGGAAAGTTTGCTATATTTCAAGATTTCTCTTCTTATGAAATAGATTCTCTTTTTGTAAACAATCAAATTCTTGGTCTTGTTGATGCTTCTCAAAATGATTTTGTTTGTTATCCAAATCTTGTTAAAATTTTCTATGCAAATTTAAACAGTGGTTTTTATATTGGAAATGATGATGAAATTTGGAGTAGTGTCAAAGGCACTAGAATTGTTTTGAATTGTGATCTTTTGGGTACCATTCTCAATTGCAAGAGTACGAAAATGGATCTTTCTAGTTTTAAAATCGATGAAGATGTTCGTGAGACATTTCATCACATTTTCGAAGGAAAGGATAATTTTGAATTCAAAATTCGAAACTTTCAACCAAAAGCAAGAATTGTTAATCTTTTTTTACAACATACTTTGACCCCAAGATCGGGGAATTTTAAAAATCCTACTGCAAAAGTTTGTAAAGCACTTTTTGCTACTTTTGGAAATTATGATATTAATTGGGCGCAAGTTATTTTAGATGAACTTCGTCCCAAAAATCTTGAAATGGGTGAGAATACTTTTTATTATGGAATCTATCTCACTCAGATTTTTAACTATTTTGGAGTAGATTTCAAAGGAGAAGAATTTGTTTCAAGAGAGGTTTTCAATCATTCCATTATTTCTCTTATCAAAATTCCATTTGTTTTCAACCTTATGAGACTCTTGCCGAAAAGGAAGATTGTTTGGCTCATGAGGAGATGGAAGAGGAGGTTGAAGAAGAAGAATAAGAAGGTGAAACATCTTTGGAAAGCATTGATTATCCTCCTAATCCAACCAACAAAACCCTTCTCAAAAACCAAAAGACCATTGTTGAGAATCAACGGATTCTTAAACTATCTGTTAGTAAGAAGTTGGACAAAATTTCATCCAAGATGAACAAGTTTATTTCCAAAGTCAGCAAGAATCTTGGATTATCTTCGCCTTCATCGTCCTCTAACTAGTTTTACCTTTTCGTATCTCATTGTATTTGTTTTAGTTTATTTTGATTTAAAAGTTCATGTATTTCTTTGTGTTTAATCGTTTTATATTATCATGAAATGAAATTGAATTCCTTTTCTGTTATCTAGCTTATCTTATCTCCAGAATAAATGTTAGCATATTATATAAATATATATACACACACAATTATTCAAAAAATCAAAATAAGCCAACAAAATTCACTACACCATGTCGACGTCCCCCCTATGACCATGTCGACACGTACTGGTCAGAAATGACATTTCATTTTGAATTTGAAATTTGAATAACTATCTTATGTCTATTCATTTCAAACGAATTTCTACACTAATAAATACCTATTTCTTCCAGAATTCATCACTCAATATTATTTCTTAGCTACTTTGTCTCTCATTCCTCTCACAAACTAAAATGTGGCCAATTTAATTCATAATTTATTCGAGAATCTTGAAGAGACTCTTAATATTTCAAGAATATTCTTTCGTTCATTCTTCGAAACCAGCGACTCTTAGAGTTGAGTCAAATGCAGATGATCAAGGAACAAGAAAGGCATTTCGATGCAATACGATGGATGATTTTCTCCCTGCACAAGGATGATAACAAAGCACATCCTCCAGTCTCTCTCACTAATAATAATGAAAATTGGGATGCCATTAAAGAAAACCTTATATTTGGAGAAGAAGGATGGGTTGAAGTTCCTCGTAATGTTTGATTTGATTAGTTTGTTTGATTTGAATTGTTTGCTTTGATTGATTTGATTTAATTTGAATTGGATTGATATTTGGTGTGAAAACATGTATAAATATGTGTTGATATTTATATGATCTTTAATTAAATATCATGTATATCAATACAATTATCTGTTAGTCTATCTATTATATACTCCATTGTATAGTTTATTAAAGCAGGTACTTTAGTCCAAGAATGAGGGGGAGTTATATAGTTTGGAGATTATATAGTTTGGAGTTAGTTTTAGGGGGAGTTATTAGTTTTAGGGGGAGTTATAAGGATAAAAGTAATATTTTATAAACAAAGGTTGTCATCATCAAAAAGGGGGAGATTGTTAGTCCTTGAGATGATGGTTTTGATGACAACAACCTTAGAATAGGATTATAAATATAAATACTAACATTTTAGTTTAGAAATATATGTATACGTAGGATTTAACCATACAGGTACCAACAATGAAGACTGTAAAGTATAAAGATTCAAGATATCAAGGTTGAAGACTTATGAGTATCAAGAATATCAAGATTATCAAGAGTTCAAGAATTCAAGTATAAGTAATTTAATTAGGAATTTTTTTTAAAACTCCTAGAAAAGCACTGGCATCTTAAAATACAATTTATTCGCGGAATGAAATCCACTTCGAGCCTGTTAAAGGGATGGAACCCTAAGTAGGATGGAACCTACGAAAAATCTAGTGGAACGTCTTTTTGTATCCGCTAAACTTTTATTCAAAATGATTTTAGAAAATTATATCTTGTTTTCAAAATGTTTTCAAAACCTTCCTTTTAAAAGAATTAAAAACATCTGTCCTGATTTTAAATATTTTTAGCCTTAAAAATAATTTTTGTCTTCAAAATCAAATTATCCTTGGTTTTAAAATATCTTTCAATAAAAATATATTAAACTTTTAGTATTTATACTTATATTTAAATATAAAATTATAGTAAAATTTTATATATACCAAAATATTATTCTCTATATTTATTTATGTATTTTAACAATAGTTAAGTATGTTTATAAAAGTTTAAAATAGCTTTAACATAAGATAAATGTTATTTTAAAGAAAAACAAAACATCAAAATTTCCTTTGGGATGTCGACATACCCAAGTTACCCATGTCGACATAGTGTCATTTGATTTCAAAATTTTGAATTTCAAAAGAAGTGTCTATTCGTTATATCCCTTCACGAATGGACATGAATGTTGTTCTTTTATAAGTAGGGGCTCTTTTCAATAAATTTCTATTCATATTTTTCTGGTTTTCACTCCTCTTCTTCTTCCACATTTCTTTATACATATTCTTACCATTACTCTGCCGAAATCAACGTTGAATCTACCTAGATCATTTCTGGTTTGATTCTCTATCATTATCTCAACAAGATTCTCAGTGCTATTCAGAGTTATAGGCTTCTTGTAATCATTTCTGTGAGAAAAGGTGTGATTGTAGCCTTGGAAATCAATCAAGTGAGAAAAGGTGTGATTGTAGCCTTGGAAATCAATCAAGTGAGAAAAGGTGTGATTGTAGCCCTAGAAATCAATTGGGTAAACTTGTTGCCCATGAAATCAAGTATCTCTACCCATAGGATTGTGAATTTGGAGGGTGTACCTCGTAGCCTTAAAATCGAGGGTGTAATTGTACAATTTCTTTTGAAAGGAAATCCTACTTGTGTGCGGGACTGGACGTAGGGTAACTCCAAACCAGTATAAAATCCGGTATGTTTTTTCCTTTACTTCTTTTACTTCATTTCTGCATCTGTGTTTATTTCTGTGATCATATCTGTGTCTGAATATTGCATACATTTGTGTTCAAATTAACATAAACTCAAAAATGTTTAGTAATTCCTTAAAACACTATTCACCCCCCCTTCTAGTGTTTATCCTAGCCTTAAGATCCATAATCCGCATTTCTAACAAGTTGTTCATCAACGTGAAACTTAAAGCCATGCAATAATAAGACATAGATATGCATGATATTTTCTACTTTCCATTTTTCTTGGTTGGTGAAAAATATACATGCAAATGCAATAGTAAAACGTAGATATATTCTATATCAACTCATTTCCCGTTGAATATTTGATGAAATATATATACTTTAGTTCAAAGCATCACTAACCCTACCACCTTTTGCACATTGTCCTGTCATCCATGACAAACATTCATATATTAACTCATGCTATATCACATTAACTCATGCTATATTAAGTCATATCTCAATGTCACGTCATCCATGACAAACTTCTATATATTTTCATAGTACTTGGGGCCACATACCCATCGTATGGCTACAAAGTTAATATATGTACTGAGTTGCGGATTGCCACAATTTGCTGAAAATATGAGTTCCCAGTACATCCACACATCACGCTTCCGCACCTGTCTACCCACTTTGTCATCTTCTATTTATCTTTTCTTCCTCTTTTCAATTCGCAAGCAGTCATTTCTATAATTAGTTGTATGCACTTTTTGTTAGGTGTGTCTCACATTGTAAATGGAGTGGGTGCGTGGATTGAATAGGTTAAAAGTCCCACATCGTAGGATATTCAGAATAATCGTGGTATATATATGATTGGTGGCATGTAACATTGGGGATTCCTTTTGTTACAATGTGTTACCAAGACCAAATTATATGCTCGATGCAGGCGATGGAGGGATGTTCAATCAGGACATTGGCATGGGAGACTTCGACTGTTAACTCTGACTAGACACGGCGAAGCAAACGCATACGGTATGCGGAAATACCGAAACTCAACATGGTATCAAAGCTCAATGGTTCGATGGGATTGGTACGATGCAGCGCGACCGAAACATGGCTCCTAAGGGGCTTGAGCATGGGATGCTCGTCAAGTTGGAGATATAGTTAAGTAGTCGCTCCCTTCTGCTTATGAGAACTCGGAATAGCAACTTGACTCCACTGCGAATAGGACTCGGTATAACTCCACGGTGACTTGAGCAATGCTCGCCAAGGTGGAGATTGTTAGGTGTGGCTTACATATAAATGGCATGGTAGGTGGATTAAATGGTTAAATTCCCACATCGTAGGATATTCGGAATAATCATGGTATATAAATAGGATTGGTGGCACGTAACATTGGGGATCCCTTTTGTTGTAATGTGTTGCCAAGACCAAATTATATGCCTGATGATAGGCAATGAAGGGATGTTCAATCGGGACGCCGGCATGAGAGACTTCGATCGTTGATGATGGGTAGACACAGCGAATCGAACGCGTACGGTATGCTGGAATGTCGAAACTTAACATGGTATCAAAGCTCCATGTTCGATGGTACCGATATGATGTAGCGTGACCAAAGCATGGCTCCTAAAGGGCTTGAGCATGGGATGCTTGTCAAGGTGGAGATATGGTTAAGCAGTCGTACCCTTCTGCTTATGAGAGCTCAGAATGGCAGCTTGACTCCACTGCGAAGAGGACTCGGTATAACTCCAAAGGTGATTTTAGCAATGCTCGCCAAGGTGGAGATTGTTAGGTGTGGCTCGCATTGTAAATGGAGTGGAAGCATAGATTGAATGGTTAAAGTCCCACATCACAGGATATTCGGAATAATCGTGGTATATATATAGGATTGGTGGCACGTAAAATTGGGGATTTCTTTTGTTAAAGTGTGTTGCCAAGACCATATTATATGCTCGATGGAGGCGATGGAGGGATGTTCAATCGGGACGCCGGCATGGGGGACTTCGACCTTTGACTCCGGCCAGACACGGTGAAGTGAACGCGTACGATACGTGGGAATGTCGAAACTCAACATGGTATCGGAGCTCCATGGTTCGATGGTACTGGTATGATGCAGTGCGATCGAAGCTTGGCTCCTAAAGGGCTTCAGCATAGGATGCTCGTCAAGGTGGAGATATGGTTAGGCGATCCCATTCCTGCTTATGAGAACTCAGGGTAGCAGCCTCATCCAACTGCGAAGAGAACTCATTATAACTCGAAGGTGACTTATGCAATGCTCGCCAGGTGGAGACTGTTAGGAGTGGTTCGCATTGTAAATGGAGTGGGTGCATGGATTGAATAGGACAAAAGTCCTACATCGTAGGATATTCAGAATAATCGTGGTATATATATGGATTGGTGACATGTAACATTGGGGATTTCTTTTGTTACAATGTGTTGCCAAGATCTGATTATATGCTCGATGGTGGCGATAGAGGGATGTTCAATCGGGACGCCAGCATGGGAGATTTCGACCGTTGACTACGGCTAGACACGGTGAATGCATACGGTACGCTAGTAGTCCTATTCCTGCTTATGAGAACTCAGGGTAGCAGCCTCATCCAACTGCGAAGAGAACTCAGTATAACTCCAAGGTGACTTGAGCAGTGCTCGCCAAGGTGGAGATTGTTAGGTGTGGCTCGCATTGTAAATGGAGTGGGTGCGTGGATTGAATAGGTTAAAAGTCTCATATCGTAGGATATTCAGAATAATCGTGGTATATATATGGATTGGTGGCACGTAACATTGGGGATTCCTTTTTTTACAATGTGTTGCCAAGACCATATTATAAGCTCAATAGAGGCGATGGAGGGATGTTCAATCGGGATGCCGGCATCGGAGACTTCGACCGTTGACTCCGGCTATACACGGTGAAGCGAACGCATACGGTATGCGGGAATGCCGAAACTCAACACTTTATTGCTTTCACTTTCTTTTAACTTCTTTCTCTATGTTTTCTTTCTCATGCTACATGCTGCTGTGAACTTATCCCAATTTTTTTTCTTTTCACCGTCTTGCTTATGGACTATTTGTCGCAATTATATAACAATGCATGTATCCTATCTTTTTTTCATGCTTTCTTCTCTCTATCATGTATATGACATTTGTGTCCAAATGTTACAACCAATATATAACGTATTATGCCAATGTGCTAATGTTTTATTCTCAGCATATAACTATGCTTTAAGGGTTACAAAGAACCAACATCAACATGAAACGGGTTTACTTATATCAACAACTTTCTTTACCTTTTAATTATTATCTCATGTTCTTCTGACTGTAATTGTCGTGTTATTTGCAGAAAAGAGCAGTAGCTAAAGGGGATGCAAAAGTCGTAGTAGCACCACCAACCACTGGAACCAAGGGCACTGCTCAAAATTTAACCACTAACTCAATGTCATCTATAAATGTGATCAAAACTATCGTCAATTCTTTGTTGCATCTTGTGATTAAGGTTGAACCATATGAGGGTGGTCCATAGGAGCAATAAACTACCACTTTTCCTACTTGTAATGAAATGAACGACATCAACAGTTTAGTTGACATTGTTGCACAAGACCAGCAGAACACTAATGTTTCTCAGCTGAATGAGTCAGAAGATAGATCCAGTAGAGTCACAGAAAACCATGGTTTATGATTGGATTGATTTGGATAAGGTGTTCATTAAGGCAGTGGTAATATATTTTTATTCTCTTCAACTGATAGTGGGACAAATATTTCAAATTGCTTTTAATTCTTCGCATTTTTAGATCCAGTGGGTGGAACAAAACGGCTACTGATTTTGTTTGACCTTCACATGTTTGATCTTCGCATCTTTGTCTTACGATCATCATATTCACGATTTTGTTTTCACAACTTATTCTACATTGTAGTTTGTTTCACTTAGTTTCTTTTTGCTTGTTGTAAATATTGGTTTCATGTATTCCCATCTCTGTAGTATTTGTGTTCAATATATGTATTTTTGTTAATGAAGTATTTTTGTTCCACATCTGTATTGTCTCAATATTTGTGCAGATTCCAATTTTTTTCCCTCTTTAATACATTTGCATGTGCTTTGTATTTGCCATGATATAGCTTTTTGCTCAAAATCGGTTCCTTTTTTACTTATCTATATGAAGGTGGAAAGATATTTCATATTTATTGTTAACCTGAGTATTGCTGGAGTAATATTTTGTGTTGTAAGTTAGTTGTGGCATGCAAGCGATTTTATTACATAGAAAAAACAAATGTATGAAGTACACTGTAGCAATATGCATGGTTAGTTAGTTTAGGACCATCTTGGTAGTGGATCAAATATACATGACATAAGGTTTGTTTGGCGAAGTTAGTAGTTATCCTAACTTTATTTGCATATGCATGGAAATGTGCCTATGCGTTTATTAGTTAAAGTAATTTATACGGATATGGAAGGAGCAACGCCTGCAAGATACATAAGTATTAACTCATAATTAACGAGTAAACAAATAGGCCAAAATAATCAATCCTACAGTCGTTCACCCACGTTTTCCATTTAATCATATATTATTATATATTTAGAAAAATACAATCAATTACCAGGCTTATAACCCCACCTTATTCAACCATGTTTTCCACCCACTTCCCACACTCCTTATTTATATTCATGCCTCATCAACTACGGATATTTATCTATAAACCTTTGAAATACTAACTTGTAAATTCTGTACAAAATTCTTCACACGTCAATTTAACCAGCCATAACGTTGCTGCACAGAATAAGTATATATGCTTTAACCAGCCATTGCTATAACGTACAAAATGAATATATATATATATATATATATATATATATATATATATTAATCTGCCATAACACTTCATAATCTCTTCTTATTTACATATCTTCACAATGAATTGACAGTATAACCCATCATACCTCTGTCCAAAATTGGCACCATATAAATAGCAAAGTTCTTTCTCTAAATGAAATTTCATGTAAACCCAATAAGAGGTCACCGTAAAAATACTTTCCATTTTTCTTCATTGGTGCAGAACATTCATGTAATAACAAGCCATATATATACATTCTTTATTCACTCCTGTCCTATTTAATATTTGATGGCATATATAAACTTTGGTACGCCTAAGCACTCACCACCACAATTGTCACCCTATAACATCATTCCATGACAAGCACTTATAAATTAACTCATGCTAGAAAAAAAGGGAATTTACTATTATACTATTTTAGGAATTATTTTCAAACCTTTTTATATTTATTACAATAAAAAAAATTACAGTAATTATCCTAATTCTGCCATTATTCCTATAATTTTAGTTCTCCCTCCAAAATTTATCATCTTTATTAATTTCCTCAACTTTTCTACCACTGCCAAATATGTTCCTTCATAAAGTATTTCCTCCCCTCTCCACGCTTGATATACTATACAATTAATTAATACATTCCCTTTACAAAGATAGAATATACGTTATAGATATAAATAAATATATCGACTGTACAATCTACTTGACGGCAAGCTGCAAAAATATTTAGCAACCTCATCATTCATGGCAATATTTGGACAGATGGAGATGAGATTGTTTTCAAAATTTTAGATCTCATATAAGAATACGGAGTCAATGTCTACATATTTGATATTTATGTAAGTATTCTTCTTTTACTTACATACTTAAATGTTTTAATTTATAATTAGCAGTATATAATACTAACCCAAATCTTGAAGAGCCGACATGTTTATCCAAGGCAGCTTATGGAAATTCCAAAAACCACATGGCCAGTATAGAGAACAAGTCTGGAGAGTAAAGTATGTCTTCTAATATTAGCATACTATATCCTTATGAAATTTAATTATATAGATACCTAATATACATTATTCACTTCTTGTTTTAGATTTGGAATTGTGTTGTATGGGCACATAAAGGGAACATGGGAAAAATGATGCAATCTAATGAATGGATAGTAAAAAAATATTTCGGTATAACTATTTATTTCTTATATTTTTTACTAATAATTTAACCTTATGTCGATTTTGACCATCTGTTTAATTGTTCCTATTTGCGGCTTAACTTGCAACCAGCACATTGGAGTAAGGATGTGGTCATCGACAACTACACCTTTTTACGTGTACTCGTACAAATTTTTACATGCTACAAATAGGTTTTAACCTATCTATCACATTTCAACCACTCCTATCCTCACATATAGTTTACCTTCTTTGTATTAGCTTCTGTGTAAATTTTTTTACTGTTTTCAACACTACGTTTTTAATTATGTATTTGTCATGTATTATATTTTGTCTTTCCATAGTTGCTGCAAACTTTGTTTTCATGCTTATTTCGGTGACAGTCAAAAAACGTTTTGACCTTTTGTTTGTTTATTTTTTGTCCGTAGAATAATTCTAATTCATACAGCCACTGTAACATCCCGCCTTTTCGCATGCTTTAAATGACACACATGCCGATTCAAACAATACGGAATGGCGGATTGTTATGGGGTAAATAAGAAAAAAAACAGAGAAAAAAAAGAACAAAATAGAATCTTGCAGCGGAACGATAAAATATAATAATCAAATATATAGTTTACAAATCTGTTTTAAAAAATATTCGATTATACTTATACAACATATATCAGGGTTACACATACCATTAACAATGCAGTGGAACAGTATGAATGTAGTGGAAAACTATAATAAATAATAATAATATCTTCGTCTTCGTCCTCCAGAATACGGTCTTCCAAATCCTGAAATGCTCGGACTGACCTAAGCGAATTGAAAACACAAAACACTCGAGTTCGAACTAAATATCTTATGTGAGTTAAATAAACAGAAATAACAATGAGTGCAGTAACTTAAGAGATGCTCGAGATTCACATCTCCTAAGGATCCGTTAAACTATTTACTATGCGGTAATATTTCGCTATTATAATAGTGTCTATTGGTAAAATAAACTTACTTTTAAATAGCGTTAAGGCTTTACACTTTCCACCTTAACACGTAATAATGCCAATAGTCTATACATTACCGTAATACCTTCTGATCGGGAGGCTGCCAGAGGATACTCCGTAGGTACGACACAAATAGAAACTCGTACAAGGCACGATAGGGTAGGTGACATGGCACAACTAGGCAATGCCAGGGTAGATATAACAATTACGCATTTGGGCTGGTGGTAAAGCGTAGTCGCAGCTACCGCCCACCTCGAGCCACACCCCCAAATAAAAAAAATCAAAAGTGGCCACCGAACCAATCCAAAAGTCAAATTATAATATCGAAGAGATGTGTCCGATCAAAGGTGCTACCTCATTGGCCCGAGAATCGCTCCTGTTTTAGCCACCTTATGCCAACTCACGGGAGTCAGGTCCACGTATTTACCTCATAGGAAACGTCTCCACCATCCTACTTCATTCTGGAATCTCCACCGCTTACACGTTTGTTAAAGTGGTTTTCGGAGTTGGCAGAGAGTATGACAACTTCCGATCCCGGTCTCTTCAGCAAACAAACGTTATTATAACACCGCGGTCTTTTAAAAAAATAGTTTATACTTTAAAAACAGGATATAATATCCATTTCAAAACCATATAAATACGATATCATTTCTAATTTAAAACTCAAATCAATATGATATCATTTTTATTTCAAATATATCCTTTTTCCAAAAGTCATAGCACTTTCAAATCTATATACCTTGAAAACCCATAGCTTTGAAACACAACTTCAAATAATCAAATGGTTTAAATAATAAATTACTTATATAATAAAATAGCTTCTTTAATTTCATAAATAAATTTCCAAATTCCGATTTGAACCTCCAATAGCCCATTTCGAATTTCCATATATTTCAAAGCTTTATATATTCTACCATTTCAAACTAATTCTTTGATAAATCCCATATATATTAATTCAATGGCTATTATTTAGATTTGAAATGTTTACTTAATAAATCCAATAAAATTTAAGTAAACTTTTAGCTTCAAACAACTGGATATACTTTCAATATTATTTAACTTGATGTATTCATTTGTCTCAACTTTTTATTCATTTAAATCACTTTAAACCAAATCAAGTTATAAGGATCATACCCATTAAAATCTCCATTTTTATTTAAATTTTCAAATCAAATTTTATTCAAGTACTTAAATAATTCAATTTAAACCAATATCATATTTCTCTTCCAACTTAAATTTCATTTAAATCATTTAAAACTCTATATGTACAATATCTTAGGTAGGTACTTAACCATATAATATAAAACAATTAAACTCCATTATTAAACTGACTTTTATTAAACAGTTTACACATAGCTTAAATCCAAGAATTTAACTGTATGTATGTATATAGAAATAATATTTATATAACACGAAAATTTTAATATTTATTAAACCGTATATTCCTTTCCAAAACCATAGAAATCATTTTCAAAATATTTTTATATAGATACCGCGGTGTCTGCATAAAACTTTCTATCCTATGGTCAAGTGATATGGATATTTATCATTTCAATCCGTAATTTAAAATAAAAATTACTGTTATATATCATTTCAAACCGCAATCCTGAATGAAATGAAAATGCATAATAACTTGCAGTTCATAACCATATAAAATACAGCATCCATTCATCCAATATCACCCATCAACCATTTATCACAATCATCATCAAATTCAAACAATAGCATCAATATGGAACGGATACTAAACAACAGGTATTAAATAGCAGTTTATATTCAATAATAAATTAAATAACTGTTTAACTGGCAGTTTATATGCAATGAAAAATTAATCAACAATTTAACTGGCAGTTTAAATGCAATGAATAAATTAAATAGCAATTTAATTTAAATAAATAAAATTAACCAAGATGATGATTAAAAATATGCTAAAAAACCATAAAAAATTAAATCACATAATATATCAATTTAACAAACATAAGAAATTTTAGAGTTTGTAAGTGGGTTAAAACCACTCACCTTTTGAATTTAAATTGAATTTAAATCTAATTTAAACCCAAAAATTTGACCATCTCGGAATTCAACCAAACCAGCGTCATCAAGACCAAAATTACAATACGATCCTAACAAAGAAACCGTGCGTAAAACGGGCATCATATGTGAAAGTTCTGACGATTTGTGCGATTGAATTTAAATTTTGAAAAAAAAAGACAAACTTTACCTATATTGACCACGTCATCATCTTTCCATCTACACGCAAGCATACCCTAAACCATCTTCCAGAACGCACCTTCGCGTACGCAAATCTTATAGAGCCGCCACGCATGCGCCTAGCTGCGGACCATCGCGCCGCCGCAACCCACTATTAGAGCGCCGAGCCCAGATCGTCGACCCCCCTCGTGGCCAGGCGCCACCACGTCGCGCTCGAATTTTCAGCAGCCACCACCATTTTCACGTAATCCTAGTGAATTATAGCGAGCAATCCGACCATCAAAATGATGAACAAACCATATAGCTGCGCTCCCCATCATCCTCTCTTCAAAATGCAGAAACGATTTGATGATCCGACAAAGTTCATCGCCGAGCGATGAACGGCCGAAACTTCTTCGATTTTTACTGCTAAGACGATGAAACAAAACGAAAAACGAATCATGGATATGAGTTGCGCTCATTAAGAGCTTCAATATATATATTTTTTCGAATTTTTCTAAGGAGTTTGAATTTTCATTTGATTTTTTGAATTTGCAATTGGACCTAGGGTTTGCAGCCATTGAGGAAGAGGAGCACAGAAGTTTCTGTACGTATAGAAATGAGGAATAGAGGCTGCTAGGGTTTATAGCTGGATATTTATAGGAAAAGTTGAAATAGGATGGATCGGATATGATAGATGTACGCGCTAACGAAAGAGTGGCCCAAAAAGCCCATTCTGACTCCGGAACGAAATTGGATCAACCCATATATCAAAATAGATGTTTTTAAATATTTAAATGCGATGGAACTAGTTTCAAGTCCAAATTCCATCGTATGAAGAAGTTATGCTCAAATCAATATTTTTCAAATTGATTTCAATTGATTTCAATTAAATCGATTTCAAGGCGTTTCACGTTCGTACGATCAAACGACAAGTCCGATTGTTACGAAACTTGAAACCCTACAGTAATTCACTGATACGGATCCGACGAAACTAGTTTCGTCGAAATCTGAGTCAGTGGCCAAAATGGCTATTATTATATTAATTAAATAAATAAAATTTAGTCAATTTAATCAAATTTTCGATTTAAATTCAATAATTACCAATTCTTATCATTTTAAATTTTCCAATCATTTACAATGATTTAAACCAAATTTAACCGTCAAATTAGAGTTGATAAATTTATAAATTTCGGTATTAAACTCAATTTCATTAAATTCGAAAATTATAAATTTAATTTCCAAAAAATTCTATTAAATTTAACTTTCATTTTATTATTCGATTCATATTTATCAAATGGATGAGATTAATATCGGATTCAAAATTCATTACATTACTATTCTCACATTTCAACTAAATTCCCATTTTAAATATTTAATTCATTTAATTGCAATCAATCCTTTTATTTAGTTTTAAATTCCAATAAATTAATAAAGCTTTATTCTCGATCCTTATAACTCAACAAATTGTCCAATATGAATAACCTTAACATTACTTACAAATGTTCCTTAATTTAATTCAATGTTTACATTTTGTTTTCATATATTCAATTTGTTGCTAAGTATACATCTACATTATTTCCACCGATTTGAATTTCATTCAATTAATTAATAATTTCCTCGGTTAACATTAACGTAACATTTTCTTTATTTTTATTGCAAATGTTCAAAATTCAATTCATTCTTAATATCCTCTAAATTACAACTTCCAAACAATGTATTACTCCTCACATTAATGTGACATTTATTAAAATTAATTTCCAATAACGTACTACTAAATTTCCCCTTAATTTCAATTTGATTTCCAAATTTTATTTAACATACTAAATAAAATAAATAACATATATAGATTGTTACCTATTTTTCTTACTTGCATTTATAAGTTTATTGCTTAACAATCACAGGTTAAAATTCCATATATACACAAATTTTAATTAATTGTCATTAATGCTGTATTATTTCATTAATTAATCAATACTTACATTATCCCTATTTCACTTATTTTGGTCGTTATTCCAAGCATAGGTCACAAGTTTTCGTTTCTTTATATTATTCTATGGAAAACAATATATATTTCAATACTTTTTTTTTTACATTTATTGAGATTTATTTTCCAAATTTACTACATACCACAAATTATGACCTTACAGTTATTTCAATTAATTTGCATTGCGCTAAATAAATTATTCATTATCTTACATTAACATAATTGCATAATTTACATTCAGTTACAAATAAATCAAAATATTATTTCACACATTAATACCCTTATTGCATTTGTTTATACTATATTCCATTTATTTCATTGTTACATTAACACCTTTCGTTACAATTCATAAATACTTCTGATTTTATTTAATTACCGTTACTATATTATTATTATTCCATTAGCTAAGTAAGTAATTACATTAATACATCTTTATTTCATTCCTTAAATTTCACTTAAGTTTATGTCCTATTCGACTAATTATCATAACACTGAATAAAATTTACGTTATTCCAATTATTACCCAAATTTACATTAACTTAACATTTAATTCAGAATTATTGTAATTTCATTATTTATTGTAATTACTTACATCATACGAATTCATTCTGTTACCCTAAATCAACCATTAATTCATATATTCGTACAATACTTTCATTTATTCACTTAAATTGGCATTTACAACTATGTCCTAACATTTAAATTTAATTTCATAAATTTGGAATTTCCTTCCATTCATTCATTATTAACTTTAATTAGCCTTGTTACTTTTCTCTTAGTTAATTTTCATTATTACAACCTTTATTAATATTCACCGATTTTTATTTCTTCAATATTAAATTTCAACATCTCATTAAATTAACAATTTTTAAATTATTGAAAAATTACGGGTCGTTACACTCTCCCCCACTCAAACTTTTCGTCCCCGAAAAGGAAAAAAGGGAAATATAAGAGTTAAGAAATCAATATATATTACTTAAATATTGTATTTATAAACAAATAAATTTACAAAATTTAATAATTTAAATAAAATATCAATTTATAACTATTAAATCCCTTTATACTCAAATTAGTAGAGTTTGGAAAACATTTTCTAAGTCCAAAATTTACGGAAAATTTCGGCAGAGTCTCCTTTGTACAGAGAGGCTTGTGAGAAAATATAATATCAATATAACAATATACAACATATATTTTCCAAAATAATATATATCCCAATACGGGAAAACAATAAAATAACGCTATAAACCGTAATCCGAGAACGTACCTATTTGTCATGCAAGTTACGCTTATATTATGAAACCAAATGCAGTAGCAATTGCATCCATAACCCGTATTTCACTTATACAATCCAAAAAGGTTAACAATCATATAAAATGAAATATTTAAGGTTATTTAAACTACAATAAAAAATTCAATACAATCAACAATCACTTGTAACAAGGCATACAACCATCACATAGAATCCATACAAATCAATCATCCATTTGTATCAACAAAACCAATATTTGTTCGGGTTCAAACTTTAAATTGTAAGGAATGAAAAATAACTACTAAGTTTACCCTTCACTCAACAGTCTTAGGTGAAACTAAATAGATTATTCATACATCCCAACAATTTTAAAATATCCTTACCCAACAACCATAGGCCAAAACAAACAACACTTTCAAACAAGAAATCAAATTAAAATTTCCAATTTCATAGCATTTATTGTTTGATTTCCTTTTTATTCATATAATGATTTATCCTTTTTTCCCTTTATCTTCATTTATTTGTAGTACTCATCTTTCTTCTTATTTTATTAATAAATAGCTTCAATCATTTACTTAAGTTTATTATCTTTCATATATACTACTTAATTTTATATATTTACTTTCATTTATTACTAAAATCCATTTATAATACTTAACTTTCTATTTTAATTAATAGCCTTTATTTTTATACTTAAGTTCATAACAACTCTAACACTAAATTCTTATTTGTTAAGGAATTTCATTGAATACTTTCATTATTTCAGATTTACTTGTATAATATTCTATTACAATTTCTTATTAAACATTTCAACTTTTTATATCTTTTGGTAAGTTACATATATGCCTTTAAGAATGTAATTGAAAATCATACAGGTTTATCTTATTTCTTTTACATTTTATTTAATGTTCAATAATTATATCCTTTGTATTATAGGTTACACATCTCAGATTTCTTTTAATTTCATTCATAACTTAGCATTAAATTTCTTATTTTAATTGAAGGTTCTAATTTTAAATTAGTTACATTCAATTTCACTACAATAACTGAAACTATAAATTAATGGAAACTTAAGAATTAAATACCAGGTTTTATTCAAATCATTTTAAAATTACAGATAAATATACACTTACAAATTTATATATATCAAATTATATTTAAACAATTTAAAATTTATTTTTGTTTATCCAAATAACCCTACAGTAAAACTACTACAGTGGCCTTCCCACTTTGAAACTCGAAAATGAATGTCGATGATGCGTGCACTCATCACTGAAATTATTTTCCAGCGACAAAGAGGGTAGTACAGAAAAAAAATATTCCAAAATTCCTTTTTAAAACAATTCTTTCAAATTATATCAAAATATTTGTATCAGAAAATACTTCTAATCATATTATTATTATATTTCAACATCGTTCAAAAGATAATTTCGAAAATCCCGGAACTTAAGTTCTAAATTTCCAATTTTATTTATTTTAATTTCAAATCCTACTTTACTCATATTTATATATTACACTACCTAACAACCAATGTTTGCAACCAAATATATCCTTATGTATAAAATTTATTTTATAAATATAGAAAATATAATAGGCAAAATTATTTCATTCACCTATATCAAAACCAAATATTATGTCGGTCTATCCTATTAAGTGTTTAGAAATCCCTATTGATGTCACAACGTCTCATGCATCAACCAGAATTTATAAATACGAAACAAAATAAATTAACACAATATCAAAACCTTTTTATAACACTAACAAATACGCTCTATCATATATACACTCAGCGACTCTGTTCGTCGACGGAAATTCTATCGGTTTAGAAAACTGTCGAACGAATTTAAATTAAAAATAACCGCAAGCGCACGGTGTACGAATGTAGCACGCGGCGAATATGGGTCGATCCACAGGGAATTGATGATTTTAAAATTCTATTCAATCAAATTATACCGAAGTCGAGAGTGAATAGCTAGAAATGTAAGAAACTAACAAAAACTAGCAAAAGAAAATGATAAAAATATGAGAGTTAAGAGAACAATTTAGAGATAAATCCACTCTCTAGATCATATAAATCAACAAAATGAAGTTATGATCCCTCTTTTCTTGTCATTAGTGAATTAGTTGATGTGCTTATCATAAGTATGGTATATTTGTGCTATTAATTAGCTCAATATAAACCATCAAACTATAACACAACCACTAATGCACTTTTAAATCTCATAAAATATGACAACAAAGTTGAAAGCAAAATTTATTTTAAGCATAGCCTATTAACTATTGTTTAGAAATATAGGCTATCAAATTTCAATTTCAACATTCACTTCTTTGCCATAATCATATTTAGATGAAGAGGCAATTTGTGTTATGTTTGTTTAAGCATAGCCTATTTGTTATAAACAACATAGACTATCAAATTCAAAGTTAAACAACATCATTAAACCACTTCAATCATTCTCATTAAGCACAAAAAGAGAGCATAAACAACAAAATGTTGGATCTACATACTTGAGAGCTTCATTACCCCTAAATTGAAGGGATTAAGCTCTCATATTTGTTATTATATGAACAAATGTAGAAAACAACATTAAACAAGAAGAGAAAAAGAGAGCAAAATGAAAGGAAAAATTATTCTACTTGCATAAAATAAAAGAGATCTATACTACAA
Organism: Allium cepa; assembly: GCA_030765085.1. Classification (NCBI taxonomy): domain Eukaryota; kingdom Viridiplantae; phylum Streptophyta; class Magnoliopsida; order Asparagales; family Amaryllidaceae; genus Allium; species Allium cepa. The sequence goes on from CM060931.1 coordinate 316,674,857, forward strand.
CATGAAAGTAAATGAACATGAAAAGGAAAGAGCATGTATTAAATTGCATAAAATAAAAAAGATTGCATAAAATAAAAAATGGCTAAGTAGCCATGAAAAGAGAAAGAGGAGCTTTCATTTTATTTTTGATCTAAACTAAACTAAAGAGAAGGAGGCCTAAGAGAGACTAAGAGAAGAGATCATGCTACATGAAACATATGGGTATTTATACATGTATGAAACCCTAATTCATATTTTTGGGGAATACCCAAAATGCCCCTTAGGAAGTGTGGAGGCCAAGTAACCATTAACATGTCTTAATCCCCCATTAAGTGTACATGAAACCATTAAGTCCAAAAGCATGTGCATTAGCCTTTACTTTGTACATTAAGGTAGGTGGGTGGGTGGGGTCCTCCATGTTCTTCACTTTGAATTATTTCCATCTTCATTCCTTTGTATTAATTTTGTGCATGCATATCTTCATGAAACCACTTCTATTTGAGATCAATTTCCTACAAAAATATATACAAATTTTCAATTAATTTTTCTCAAAGAAATATATGCACTTAAATGACCGTTTTGCCCCTATATGAAGATGAATATGTGAAAAATTGGAATTAATATGAATTTTGGTTAAAACAAGTTAAAATACCCAATATGATTATTTATTTAATTTAAATAGAATAAATATGGTGGTAAAAATATGCACATTTGCGTGCACATCAAATACCCCCACACTTATCTTTTTATTCGTCCTCGAATAAAGGAAAAAAAAGATAAATCCGTTTTCGTAGGAAGCATGATTGCATTGAGCGTATGCAACAAGCCGTTAAACCTCTGGGTGTCCCCAGTAGGACGAGTGTTGTCTCGTGAAGGTTTTCAGCGGATACTACCCACAAAATCCAAGTGCGGGATGAAAATATTTACAAAATGCAAGATTTATTTACAAAGAGATGAATGCAAATTTTTGAAAATATTTACAAATGAAGGATTTATTTTTAAATTGACACGAATAAGTTAAATATAGGTTTTGGTTATTCTCTTGAAAATTTATGTCATTTACTGGTCAAAATTTCTAACAAAAATCAAGTTATCATAACAAATAGACAATAGTTTAACTTGTTGTTTCGGTTGATAACAAAGTGTAATTATAAAATGGATCCTTAGTTGATTATCAAAGTTTATCAAAGTGGTATTTTCATTTCTTTTCAAAAACAAATCAAATCAAATAAGTAAAAATAGTGCTAGGATTTCAATTGCTTGCTCTCTCATTATTTGCAAGAAAAATTTCACACCTAGCTCAGGTAAACTGAGGCCAGATATACCAACCATGCACTGCCTTTCGGGCTTATGTGAGGGGAGTACAGAGCATGGCGAGTGCACACACTTTCATGCATACACTATCGACCGTATGTGGTTTTTATTAAGTCTTTTTTTTACATACATGTGTTCCATACATCATAACCGTGAGGACTTTTAAATGAGTATGAAAGCACATAATCAAAAATTCCAAGTAATCACCCCTGCATAACCGTGAGGACTTTTAAATGAGAGTGAATACTTGGATGTTATTATTTTTTATTTTTATATTTTTTTTTGAGAGGGAGTTTTGCAAAATTATCTTAGCACCATTTAACTTAGAAGACAAAAAAATGTTATATCCTTTACTTTAAATTCACCACTTTTAAAACAAAGATTTTCAATTAGGATGTATTTCATAATTAACACGTATGAACCTTCCTATATACCAGTTAAACCATTGTTATTTATAATCAAACTTCATTTTTATTTTTGTTAAGACGAATAAATTGTCAAAAATTTCAATTTAATAAACCAAAACCATATATTTATCCTATAGTGTTTCTTTAAAAATAAATCAAAATGCTAAAAAAAAAATTTGTATTTTAAAATTTTGATATTTTTTTGAGTTTTGGAAGAAAAAAGAAAAAAATGAAAATTTAATCATGAAAAATCAAAAAGAAAATGAGTCTCCACCCACACTTGATTTTGACTATGTCCCCACAGTCAACCCAAGTGGAAGGAGAAAAATAAAATAAAAATCTAATATTTACATGAAAGATTATTATTTACAAGAGATGAGAAAGTATATAGTCAAAAAGTAAATGAAACGGTCTTCCAAAGACCAATTCATTTGTCTCGTCAAATGCGTGAGATACGGCTTAAGCACGAAAAACCAAATCGTAAAAGAATTTGAAGTTGATTGTCGATTTGGAAAAACGAATGTCGATTTACTAAAAATCGTACGAGTTGTTTTATTTTCGATGATTTTCAGGGTCGACAAAACAATTGATTGAAGTTCAAGTTTATTTTCACCAATTTGAAATTCAAGCTTATCATTGAAAACATTTTCACAATTCTTGATTTCAAAATCAAAATGGTGATTTTCATCTTCCCCTTCGGAATTTAACAACTCGTCATTCAAAAGTCCAAAAAATTCGTATTCATTAAATTCGTCTTCCTTTGTTGGATTATCAACAACTTTATTACATAAATCAAGTTCAAAATTCAAAGTTGTTGTATTCAAATTTTCAGAAAAAGGAAGATCGAAATTTAAATCGAGTTTCGCACCCTCAAAAGAATTGGAATCTAACTCAATTACCGTATTTTCAACAACTTGATTAAGATCGTCATTATCAAATTCAAAAGTTGTTATTTGAAAATCGTCGATTTGGGTAAAAGATGGATTATCACTTGACTCATCACACGTTGAGATTTGATTTTGTTGTTCACGTTGTTTCATATAAGTTTCAAACAACAAATCCGTGTGATCATCGTAAATTTCATTCATTTGTTCAACAAAATCCAATTTATAGTTATTAAATTGAGAATTTTCGATTTGGATTTGTTGAGAACAAAAATTTTCACTCGTAACATGGTTAAGATTATTCCCATTGCCAAATTCGTTTGAAAAGTTGTTCCCATTTTCATGTTGAGTTTGGAATTCATTTTGGAGCTCGAAATTAAATTGGCATGGGTTATAATCGTAATCGTTTGAATTTTGAATTGAATTCAAATTTTGAAATCCTCGACTCGAGTTATTACACAAATCAGAATTACATAAATCATTTATCTCTTGATTTTGTCGTGTAGAAAGTTCGAGTAAAGATGAAATCATTTCAATGCTATTTTCATGAGTCGAACGTTGGTCATCGTTTTGAAAATTTTGTTGTTCGAAATTTGAATTATTTACACAAAAGTTGTTAAAATATCCATACGAATTTGGAGTGAACTCATATGGATTATATTGATTTTCGCAGTTAAATTCAAGCGAGTAAGAAAAAGGAAACTCGAACATTTTCAAGATTTTTTTTTTTGGTTTTTTTTTATAAACAAAAATATTTACAAGTAGTATCTATTTTTCAAAATGGAAAATTGATTTTTGTTTTCGTTTTGGATTTCAATTATTTTTTTTTGAAAAGATTTTTTTGGATTTTTGATTTTAATTTTTTTTTGGATTTTTGGAATTTTGATTTGAAAATTTTCAAAAGAAAAGAAAAAAAAACTAAGTTAAGAAATATTAACAATTTTTTTAGTTTTGGATTTTGAATTTTTTTTGTTTTTTTTTTAATATGCATGAACTAATGCAACTAAGTGAATGCAAGGGTTAATTACAAATGATTTATCCTAAGTTAACCCAAAATTGTATATTCACAAATTGTCTTAGATAAACAAGATAGTTCTCAGCCAGGTAACGGGCAGGATTTATCGGTGCACCACGAATCACCGTAGCAATGCAGCCGAAGGTTTAAGTACCTTCAGAGGAACAACCACTATAATATTTACGAATCACCGTAATATTTATAAATGGTTATTACTCTGTCGTAGCCTAGACACCAAGAAATTAAATTGTTCAAAAAAAGACAAATTGTCAATATACAATTAAGTGTTATTGATTTCTAACCGTTATTATTAATTAAAATCTAAGATAAAATGCAGAACAGAAACTAAACGTGTATTAACAATGCAACTACGAATGAATTTTTTTATTTTTTAAAATGAAAATGCAAGCAACCAACAATTCAATTCAAATAAAACTAGAAATGAAAGCAGAATTTTTTAGCAAGCAGAGCAATTTATTTTGGCTAGCTAAGGAAGCAATTTTCGGCAAGCTATTCTTCCTTTATTTCCTGCTTTGGCAACCTGAAAATAAAAAACTAAGATATATATCATTTTTCTTTTTTCTTTTTTCTTTTTTTTTGGTTTTTTTGAAAGGAAACTTAAAAGTAGGGTTTTACTTTAAAAAAAAAAAAAAATTTTTTTTTTTGAAAAAAATGAAAGAACGAACTAAAACAAAGGAAAAATCAAAACAAACGAAATCGAAAGAAACAAAACTTAGAAATTCTTATTAGTTACCCAAACTCGAAAGACAAAACTTTATTTTATTTGGAAAGATATTAACAAAAATCCCCTTTTTTTTAAATAAAACACAACTAAACAAAAGTAAACTCTTTTCCTCCTTTTTTATTTTAACTATATGCAAAGTTTTTTTTAAATAAAGAAAAAGAAAAAAAGAAAGTACAAACTAAACAAAACTAACACAGGAATTTTTTATAAAACACTAGGGCCCGGCCCAACAAAATCCACTGCCCAAAGTAAAAATAAAACTCCGACCAAAATTCTTCCAAACGTAGATCGACTTTCCCCCAGAACAAGTCGAATTTCCCAAAATCAAATCGAAGACCGCTTCTCCAAACAAAATTTCTCCCGGTCCCAAAATCAAACGTTTAAGTTGAGGCGATTGCAGATGCCTGCGATGAGAATGGCAGAGGGGATGGGTGATGGCAGAGCGGTGGCGTTTCGGTTAGTGGTGAGTTGACAATTGGATTTTCGGTTTGAGGTGATTTGATGGTGATTGAAGTGCTGCTTGTTGTACTGTCGAAGTTGGAGGTTGGTATGTTTGATTGAAGGGATTCGGGATTTGTTGTGAATGAAGGGCGGTGGGTAGACGAGTTGTTGAAAGTTTTGACAGTTAGATGGAGGAACAGTGGGATGAATAAGTGGATATGGCTGTTTATTGACAGTGGGTGGATGATCAAGTGGCAGTTGAATGATGAACTGTATGTTGTTGGATGTGGCTATAGTAGTAATGGATGATGAAGGTATGGCTGCTGCTATGTTGAGATGAACGGTGGCAGGTGATTGGTAGTGCAGTCAGGGGGAAGGGTCAGGTTTTCTTCCTTTTTTTTGTTTGTGGAGGTTGTATTGTGGAAGATTGTGCACTAGAAAGCAGTTTGTATGGTCAGTGGGAAGAACAGGAGTGTAAACTGACAGCAGTTATGATAAATGGCAGTGATCGTGGAGTGTTGAATAGGTTGTGAATAAGGCGAATGGACAAACAGTGGTGCACTATTGTATCAGCGGTGCACTGTTGTAAGATTGAAATTGCAGTGTATGATGAATAAGTGGTTAATATGAAGTGTATGTAAGATTGAAGGGGGAATTTGTTGAGTGGCTGTAGCAGTGCTGTGGCAGTTGATAAAAGAGTGAGTTAGAGGGAAAGAAGGTGGTTCGATGAGTGTAAGACTGCTGCAGTGGTTTGAGTGTTGCGAATTGGATGATGGAAGTAGATGAAGTCGAGGTGGCAGCACAGTTGGACGTGGCAAGGGATCGGTTTGGTCAATTTGATGTCGAGGCAGTTTTATGAATGTCACAGTGACAGTAGTTGTTTTTGTTTTTGTTTTTGTTTTTGTTTTTTTTTGTTTTTGGTATTAAAGTGGTGATGGTGGGATGGAAGAAATGATGTTGTGAATAGCTGTGCACTGGAGTTGATTAAAGGCAATGATGTGGTGGTGAACTGTTGTTTGATGAACTGATATGGAAGTGTTGAAGTATGGCTGTTTGTCAGTGGTGGATGAATGACAGATATGTAGTGTGTAGTGGGGTGGAGTAGTGTTGAGTTTTGTGGTCAGGGAAGTGGTGATGCACAGATGTATGTGCACAGATGTTTTGGGTCAGTGGATGTCTGGGTATTGGAGAAGGAGATTGGGGTTGGCGAAGTGCTGCTGTAATTATGTGGTGAAAGGCAGTGAAGTTTTTGCAATTTTTTTTTTTGGGTGGTGAAGGGGGTCTGATGTGTTGGTGCAGCAGTTCGGGGATGTAGCAGTGAATGGTGGTTGAACAGCAGTCAGTATATTGATGAAAGAATTTGCAATGTCGTAGAGGAGGTAGTATACTGATCAGTGTGTAGTAGCAGATAGATGGAATGAATGTTGGAGTAGATGAAGTGAGTTGATTGTGGTCTTGAATGTAAGCAAGCAAGTTGTGCTGTGGAAGTGTGACAGAGAATGCAAATAGAAACTATGAACAGAGAGAAGAGAAAAAAAATGTAACAGTGAAAAGAAAATAAAGATGTATGTACAAATGGAAATCTGAATGACAATGTAAAATATAAAATGTGAAAAGGCAATTGAATAAAAAGAATTTTTTTTTTTTTAGTAGAAATGCTATGCAAAATGAAACTAGAAAATTAGAAATGCACACAATCACAACAACAACAAAAAACAAAATCACACACAACACACACAATTTTTTTTTACAAATGCAAACACACAAAATAAAGAAAACACACAAAAATCAAAGAAAACTAATTCGAAGAATAGAGAATTAAAATCAAAACAAGTCCCCGGCAACGGCGCCAAAAACTTGTTCGTCGACGGAAATTCTATCGGTTTAGAAAACCATCGAACGAATTTTGAAATAAAATTTATACCGCAAGCGCACGGTGTACGAATGTAGCACGCGGCGAATATGGGTCGATCCACAGGGAATTGATGATTTTAAAATTCTATTCAATCAAATTATACCAAAGTCGAGAGTGAATAGCTAGAAATGTAAGAAACTAACAAAAACTAGCAAAAGAAAATGATAAAAATATGAAAGTTAAGAGAACAATTTAGAGATAAATCCACTCTTTAGATCATATAAATCAACAAAATGAAGTTATGATCCCTCTTTTCTTGTCATTAGTGAATTAGTTGATGTGCTTATCATAAGTATGGTATATTTGTGCTATTAATTAGCTCAATATAAACCATCAAACTATAACACAACCACTAATGCACTTTTAAATCTCATAAAATATGACAACAAAGTTGAAAGCAAAATTTATTTTAAGAATAGCCTATTAACTATTGTTTAGAAATATAGGCTATCAAATTTCAATTTCAACATTCACTTCTTTGCCATAATCATATTTAGATGAAGAGGCAATTTGTGTTATGTTTGTTTAAGCATAGCCTATTTGTTATAAACAACATAGACTATCAAATTCAAAGTTAAACAACATCATTAAACCACTTCAATCATTCTCATTAAGCACAAAAAGAGAGCATAAACAACAAAATGTTGGATCTACATACTTGAGAGCTTCATTACCCCTAAATTGAAGGGATTAAGCTCTCATATTTGTTATTATATGAACAAATGTAGAAAACAACATTAAACAAGAAGAGAAAAAGAGAGCAAAATGAAAGGAAAAATTATTCTACTTGCATAAAATAAAAGAGATCTACACTACAACATGAAAGTAAATGAACATGAAAAGGAAAGAGCATGTATTGAATTGCATAAAATAAAAAAGATTGCATAAAATAAAAAATGGCTAAGTAGCCATGAAAAGAGAAAGAGGAGCTTTCATTTTATTTTTGATCTAAACTAAACTAAAGAGAAGGAGGCCTAAGAGAGACTAAGAGAAGAGATCATGTTACATGAAACATATGGGTATTTATACATGTATGAAACCCTAATTCATATTTTTGGGGAATACCCAAAATGCCCCTTAGGAAGTGTGGAGGCCAAGTAACCATTAACATGTCTTAATCCCCCATTAAGTGTACATGAAACCATTAAGTCCAAAAGCATGTGCATTAGCCTTTACTTTGTACATTAAGGTAGGTGGGTGGGTGGGGTCCTCCATGTTCTTCACTTTGAATTATTTCCATCTTCATTCCTTTGTATTAATTTTGTGCATGCATATCTTCATGAAACCACTTCTATTTGAGATCAATTTCCTACAAAAATATATACAAATTTTCAATTAATTTTTCTCAAAGAAATATATGCACTTAAATGACCGTTTTGCCCCTATATGAAGATGAATATGTGAAAAATTGGAATTAATATGAATTTTGGTTAAAACAAGTTAAAATACCCAATATGATTATTTATTTAATTTAAATAGAATAAATATGGTGGTAAAAATATGCACATTTGCGTGCACATCAACTCCCATAGGGTATTACTACCCTATTAGTAAAGAGTCAAACCCTACAAAGCTAAGGTTTATTGCTAAATCAAAGCTCTGATACCAGATGTAATGGGCCGCACCAGTGGGGTAACGCCCACCGTAGCATACATTGGCACCTGTGTTCTGCCTTTACGGCCAGCCTCTCGACTACACCACCAACCCCCGTGGGGACATGTAGGAGTAAGAATCAACCGTTTGCTACCAAACCAAGAAGTGAGAACCCCCTATCATGTTGCACCCTTCAATTGCAATGGCAGACACACATGTCGATTCAAACCATATGGAAGGGCGGATTGTTATAGGGTAAATAAGAAAAAAAATAGAGAAAAAAAGAACAAAATAGAAACTTGCAGTGGAACTATAAAATATAATAATCAAATATATAGTTTATAAAGCTGTTTTACAAAATATTCGATTATACTTATACAACATATATCAGAGTTGCACATACCAATAACAATGCAGCGGAACGGTATGAATGTAGTGGAATACTATAATAAATAATAACAATATCTTCGTCTTCGTCCCCCAAAATACGGTCTTCCATATCCAGAAATGCTCGGACTGACCCGAGTGAATTGAAAAGACAAAACACTCAAGTCAGAATTAAAATATCTTATGTGAGTTAAATCAACAGAAATAAGTATGAGTGCAGTAACTTAAGAGATGCTCGGGATTCACATCTCCTAAGGATCCGTTAAATTATTTACTATGCGGTAATATTTCGCTAATATAATAGTGTCTATTGGTAAAATAAACTTACTTTTAAATAGCGTTAAGGCTTTACATTTTCCACCTTAACACGTAATAATGCCAATAGTCTATACAGTACCGTAATACCTCCTGATCGGGAAGCTACCAGAGGATATTCCATAGGTATGGCACAAATAGAAACTCGTACAAGGCACAATAGGGTAGGTGACACGGGACAACTAGGCAATGCCAGGGTAGATATACCAATTACGCATTCGGGCTGGTGGTAACGCGTAGCCACAGCTACCGCCCACCTCGAGCCACACCTCCAAATAAAAAAATCAAAAGTGGCCACCGAATCAATCCAAAAGTCAAAGTATAATATCGAAGGGATGTGTCCGATCAAAGGTGCTACCTCATTGGTCCGAGAATCGCTCCTGTTTTAGCCACCTTATACCAGTTCATGGGAGTCGGGTCCACGTATTTACCTCAAAGAAAACATCTCCACCATCCTACTTCATTTTGGAATCTACACCGCGTACACGGTTGTTAAAGTGGTTTTCGGAGTTGACAGAGAGTATGACAACTTCCGATCCCGGTCTCTTCAACAACCAAACGTTATTATAACACCGTGGTCTTTTTAGAAAAATTGTTTATACTTTAAAAACAGGATATAATATCCATTCAAAACCATATCAATACGATATCATTTCTAATTTACAACTCAAATCAATATGATATCATTTTTATTTCAAATATATCCTTTTTCCAAAAATCATAGCACTTTCAAATCTATATACCTTGAAAACCTATAGCTTTGAAACACAACTTCAAATATTCAAATGGTTTAAATAAAAAATTACTTATATAATAAAATAGCTTCTTTAATTTCACAAATAAATTTCCAAATTCCGATTTGAACCTCCAATAGCCCATTTCGAATTTCGATATATTTCAAAGCTTTATATATTCTACCATTTCAAACTAATTCTTTGATAAATCCCATATATATCAATTCAATGGCTATTATTTAGATTTGAAATGTTTACTTAATAAATCCAATAAAATTTAAGTAAACTTTCAACTTCAAACAACTGGATATACTTTCAATATTATTTAACTTGATATATTCGTTTATCTCAATTTTATATTCATTTAAACCACTTTAAACCCAATCAAGTTATAAGAATCGTACCCTTTAAAATCTCCATTTTTATTTAAATTTTCAAATCAAATTTTATTCAAGTATGATTCTTAAATAATTCAATTTAAACGAATATCACATTTCTCTTCCAACCTAAATTTCATTTAAATCATTTAAAACTTTATATATACAATATCTTAGGTAGGTACTTAACCATATACTATTAAACACTCCATTATTAAACTCATTTTTATTAAACAATTTTACACATAGCTTAAATCCAATAATTTAACTATATGTATATATATAGAAATAATATTTATATAACACTGTAACGACCCGATATTTTCAACCATTCGCATCCATTATAAGTGTATAGGTAGACACTCATGCCGGAATTGAATCGCTCAAAATACCGCGTTGTAAATAAGAATTTGGCAAATCTCAAAATATACAGTAAATAATAATCACAGATCACAGACACAAAGTAATAATAATGCAGTGGAATTAAAAGAGATAGTAGTTCATGAAGCTACTATATAAATATATCAGAGTTGCATAAAATACAACAGAAGAAATAAAGTACAAAGGAAGTCTCACTACATAGAAGTCTACTAATACAAGAGCTGAAAGGACCAACAGACTGCAAAAGATAAAACTTGACAAGTAGATAATCTCCAGCGATTCCAATCTCCAAAAAGTGGAAATCCAAATCTGTAAATAACTCAGGCTGACCCGAGCGTAAATAAAAAATACAAACACTCGAGTCAGGACGTACATACTTATACAATGTAAACCAACTCAAGTGAACTGTAGTAAAGGTACAAGTAACTTAGAAGATGCTTGGGACTGCCCATCCTCTAAGGATCTGTTAAACTATTTTCTATGTAGTAATATACGCTATATACAGTAGTGTCTAATCAGTAAAATATAATCATATAGAAAATAGCGTTAAGGGGATAGCGAACCTTAACGCGCTCAGATCTTTAAAACCAAAATCGTAGTGGGCGCGATATAAGGATATGACACGGCACGCGAGGCAATGCCAGGGTGGATACACCGTTTGCACTCCCGGACCGGTGGTGACGGCAAGCCAGCAGCTTTCGCCTACCTCGAGACATACCCCCAAATCAAAATGGCGCCACGTACCGAATCACAAAAGTAATAGAATGGTTTCTGATGGAGCATGCTCGATGAAAGGGTGCGACCCTTTGTGTAGCCCGGTATAGCTCCTGTTTTAGTCATATATGCCAAATCACGGGAGTTGGGTCCACATAATATACCTCGAGAACGTCGCCACCATCCTACTTCATTCTGGAATCTCCACCGCGTACACGGTTGTTAAAGTGGTTTTCGGTATTGGCCGGCTATAAGACAATATCCAATCCCGGTCTCTTTAACAACCAATCGTTATTATAACCCGTAGTTATAACTTTAAAACAATATTTTATACTTCAAAATAAAGTATCATTTCAACCCAAATCTTTATCAAAATAAAGATTAAATCATTTCCAAACCATTTCAATATATCATCATACCATATATTTCAATTCAAATATTTATCAAAATAAATATCAAGTCATTTCTAACCATTTCAATATATTAAATTATCATATCCTTTCAAAACTTCCTTTCAAATCATTTTAATATATCAAGATATCATAACCTTTCAGAGCTACATTTTCAAAATATCATATCTTTCAGAACTTCTTTCAAATCATTTTAATATCAAACTATCGTATCTTTCAAAACTTCGTTTCAAATCAGTTTAATATGTCAAGATACCATATCTTTTCAAAACCACATTTCAAATCATTTTAATATGTCAAAATAGCTATATTTTTTCAAAACCACATTCCAAATCATTTCAATATACCAAAATATCATATCTTTCAGTACACATTTCAAATCAATTTAATATATCAAAAGTTATATTTCAAAACAAATTACTTCATTTTAAATCATGAAAATGAAGTTATTACATTTAATAATTAAATTATTAAATTCCAAAAATTTAAACTTTTAAATGTTCATTTATGCACTTAAATTTATTAAAACAATGAAAATTCAAGTTTCGCAGAATTTAGAAAATGCTACATAAAGTTACATTAAAAGACAATTCAATTTAACAAAAGAGAGTATTAAAAATGTTGTTAATTAACTTCAAATATTCAATAGAATTTCACAAACTCTTATATTTTTATTTAAATCATTTTTAACTTATAAAATAATACATTTTCACATTTATAAGCATCATTTAATTTTCCTTAAATTCATGATTTTATAAAGTTAAGTTTCCTTTCAAAAATCAATATTTATTAATAATTCCCTTATTAAATTTCAACATTCAAATTTAAATGCATTACATTAAATTTAAACTTAACACTTAAGTTTGAAATTTCAAGTATAACTTAATTCCATTTTATTTAACTTAACTTAAAATTTCACTTTTAAACTAAATTCATAAATTCCAATTTAAGTTATATTTCCAAATTCAACTCAATATTCACTCATTAACGTTTTAACTTTATTCAAAAATCATTAATATGTTATAAAATCATTTTAAATTAATTTAAATTCAAAATATTATAAATTTATCATATTTCAAAGTTAATTTAAATTCCATTAAAAATTAAATCAAAATTTTCAAAATAACTTACATTCAGATTTTCTAACTTTTCCATAATTTATTTAACTTATAGATTTCCAGAAAATCAATAATACTTTACAAAAATTATATTTTTATTTAATTTTAAACCAAAATATTATAATAATTAAATTTCTAAAATATTTTAAAAATTTTAGAAAAACATATTTTAACTACGGGCCTGTATATAATTTTCTACGCTAGGTAAAGTGATACGGGTAATGTATCATTTCAATCCGCAATTTACAAAGAAAAATCCGGGTTTTATCATTTCAAACCCGCAGTCCCAAGTAAATAAAATAAGTTGAAAATCCTTTAGGCCTATCATTTCAGCCCATAACGATTTTCCCCTATTCTAAAGTTCGTTCGGGTATGTATCATTTCAACCCATAGTGATTCTAATCTAAAGGGAACTTGCAGTGTGATAAACTGATAAAATAGAAAAACAACATAATATAACAGTAACAGATGTTATAACAGGTGTTTAAGCATGGGTGAACATCATAAAATCATAATATAGCAGGTGTAACATGATAATGCATTTTACAGATTCAAAAGGGGTCAATTTACTAGTTATATATGTACATACTGTCTGGTGAGAATAACTCACATGTTCAAAGCTGGAGATATCTACCAAAGCACACAACGCAACACAATGAAGGCACGATGACATGGATATGACTAGAGAGTGGAGAGCCAAAGCAATTTGACTTGTTCAAACATTTACACAAAACAATACAAATATATGTAAGTTTCAACACGATTTAAACATCAAATAACATTAGAATTCAAAGCCCAAAACAACATCGAATGAATTGAACTTGTTCTCAACCTCATGTACTTCAGTTAGGCAGTGATTAGGCTCAGCTAACTCAGGGAATTGGGTAAGGTTTGGGTGTGTAAGGGTCGGCTTACACATGGGTTTAAAGGTGGGTTTAGTCTAGGTGCATAAAACTAGGTGTACAGGGCTAAAACTATGCAACATACATCATTTGTTGCTCTTGTTTGGTTCGGCCAGAGGCTAGGTGGGCCCATCCAATGGTGCAAGTGGTGGTGGGTGATGTGGCAGAGGGTGGAGGTCAGGTCAGAGGTGGTGGAGGTAGTGGCGGCTAATGGTGGTAGAAGGAGAAGATGATAAACTAGGCTAGGCTAGTGCAATAGGTGATGGTTTTTGGTGGATTTTGTGGTGGTCCTTGCCATGGATGGTCTCGACCTGAAATGGAGAGGTAGTAGGATAGGTGATGGTCAGAGGAAAGGGGTGGTAAAGGTCAGGTCAGATCTGGTTGAGGAGGAGCCAAGCTATGAAGGTGAGAACAAGTACAAAATTCAAAAAGAAAAGTAGAAAAACAAAGGAAGAAGAAGATAATTTTTACCTCAACTCCTTCTAGCCATGGCCGTATTTTTCTCTTTTTTTTTAGATGAGAAATGGATCTGAGATCCACGTGAAAAATGAAGGAGGAAGTCAAGGATAAAAGAGAAAAAAAACGGTCAAAGAGTAAATGAGGAAACGGTAAAAGAAACGACTTACGTTTCAAAAGCTTTTAAAACCTTTCAAATTTCCTTAATTTTGTTTATATAACTTAATATTTCTGAAAATAATAATAATCCCAGATAAAATTTCGAAAATTTATCAAATATAAAAATATATATAATATTTATTAATTATATAAAGTTAAATTAAGGAAAATAGCTAAAAATAGTAAACTAGTCTAGAAAATTTGAAATTAAATGAAATAAATTTTAGAAAATTCATATGAGCTTGTAATATATTTTTAAACATAAAAAGTAATATAAAATAAAATTACATTCAACAAGTAAATATTAAAAAAAAAATATAATTTTAATGAAGAAAATAGCAGAAAATAAGAAAACAGCCTAAAAAAAAGAAATCAACACAGTAAACTTTGGAAAAATTGTTTACTTCATTTTAAAATTATTATAATACAAAAATATACATAAAATTACATATTGACCAAGATTAAAATGAAATATGACAATAAAATATGATATATACAATTTAAAAATAACAAAATTGCAGAATAAACAAATTGCACTCAATATTGAAATATATATAACTTTCACAGTTTAACTCCGTTTTCAATGAAACGAAAAGCAGTGTTCAAGTTATTACATCTATTTTCATAATAAAAGTTAAAATTTAAGATTTTAAATAATTTAAATTTTAAGTTTAAAAGTCACAGTTTGAACAGCTTGACCAGAAATTCACTTTAAAGTAAAATATTCAAATTATACTAGTTTGAACTATAAATCACTTAATAATAATCATTTATATTTAAAAATGAAATGTTTGAAATAAAAAAAAATTAAAATAATTTAAAAATAAAAGAAAGTCCAATTTAAATAATATACAAAAATCTAGGGTTGTTACAAACACCAAAATTTTAATATTTATTAAACCGTGTATTCCTTTCCAAAACCATAGAAATCATTTTCAAAAATATTTTTATATAGATACCGCGGTGTCTGTATAAAATTTTCTATCATATGGTCAAGTGATATGGATATTTATCATTTCAATCCGTAATTTAAAATTAAAATTACGGTTATATATCATTTCAAATCGCAATCCCGAATGAAATGAAAATACATAATAACTTGCAGTTTATAGCCATATAAAATACAGCATACATTCATCTAATATCACCCATCAACCATTTATCACAATCATCATCAAATTCAAACAATAGCATCAATAGAAACAGATACTAAACAACTGGTATTAAATAGCAGTTTATATTCAATAATAAATTAAATAACTGTTTAACTAGCAGTTTATATGCAATAAAAAATTAATTAACAATTTAACTGGCAGTTTAAATGCAATGAATAAATTAAATAGCAATTTAATTCAAATAAATAAAATTAACTGAAATGATGATTAAAAATATGCCAAACAACCATAAAAAAAATTAAATCACATCATATATCAATTTAACAAACGTAAGAAATTTTAGAAGTTTTGATTGGGATAAAACACTCACCTTTTGAATTTAAATTGAATTTAAATCCAATTTAAGACCAAAAATTTGACCGTCTCAGAATTCATTTAAACTAACTTCATCAAGTTCACAATTTCAATACGATCCTAATAAAAGAAACCGTGCGTAAAATGGGCATCCTTTCAAAAATGAATATTTATTAATAATTAGCTTATTAAATTTCAACGTTCAAATTTAAATTCATTACATTAAATTTCAACTTAACACTTAAGTTTAAAATTTCAAATATAACTTAATTCTATTTTATTTAACTTAACTTAAAATTTCACTTTTAAACTAAATTCATAAATTCCAATTTAAGTTATATTTCCAAATTCAACTCAATATTCACTCATTAACATTTTAACTTTATTCAAAAATCATTAATATGTTACAAAATCATTTTAAATTAATTTAAATTCAAAATATCATAAATTTATCATATTTCAAAGTTAATTTAAATTCCATTAAAAATTAAATCAAAATTTCCAAAATAACTTACATTCAGATTTTCTAACTTTTCCATAATTTATTTAACTTATAGATTTCCAGAAAATCAATAATACTTTACAAAAATTATATTTTTATTTAATTTTAAATCAAAATATTTATAATAATTAAATTTATAAAATATTTTAAATTTTTTAGAAAAACAAATTTTAATTACGCGGCTGTATATAATTTTCTACGCTAGGAGAAGTGATACGGGTAATGTGTCATTTCAACCCGTAATTTACAAAGAAAAATCCGGGTTTTATCATTTCAAACCCGTAGTCCCAAGTAAATAAAATAAGTTGAAAATCGTTCAGGCCTATCATTTCAGCCCATAACAATTTTTCCCTATTCTAAAGTTCGTTCGGGTATGTATCATTTCAACCCATAGTGATTCTAATCTAAAATGAACTTGCAGTGTGATAAACTGATAAAATAGCAGAACAACATAATATAACAGTGACAGATGTTATAACAGGTGTTGAAGCATGGGTGAACATCATAAAATCATAATATAGCAGGTGTAACATGATAATGCATTTTACAGATTCAAAAGGGGTCAATTTACTAGTTATATATGTATATACTGTCTGGTGAGAATAACTCACATGTTCAAAGCTGGAGATATCTACCAAAGCACACAACGCAACACAATGAAGGCACGATGACATGGATATGACTTGAGAGTGGAGAGCCAAAGCAATTTTACTTGTTTAAACATTTACACAAAACAATACAAATATACGTAAGTTTCAACACGATTTAAACATCAAATAACATTAGAATTCAAAGCCCAAAACTACATCGAATGAATTGCACTTGTTCTCAACCTCATGTACTTCAGTTAGGCAGTGATTAGGCTCAGATAACTCAGGGAATTGGGTCAGGTTTGGGTGTGTAAGGGTCGGCCTACACATGGGTTTGAAGGTGGGTTTAGTCTAGGTGCATAAAACTAGGTGTACAGGGCTAAAACTATGCAACATACATCATTTGTTGCTCTTGTTTGGTTCGGCCAGAGGCTAGGTGGGCCCAACCAGTGGTGCAAGTGGTTGTGGGTGATGTGGAAGAGGGTGGAGGTCGGGTCAGAGGTGGTGGTGGTAGAGGTAGTGGCGGCTAATGGTGGTAGAAGGAGGAGATAATAAACTAGGCTAGGCTAGTGCAATAGGAGATGGTTTTTGGTGGATTTTGTGGTGGTCCTTGCCATGGATGGTCTCAACCTGAAATGGAAAGGTAGTGTAACAACCCGCATATTTATCGATTTTTATATTTAAATATTTTATTTAAATATTTTATCGTTAATCGGATTTTGGTCCGAAGCTACTTTTTGCAAACGGTCAAATTAGGACTCGAGACCACTTCCATTGAGTTCGAAACGTCGTTTGCAATCTTCTAAGTATAAACATTGATATGTTTGGGGTTAGTGGAATTTCACCACTTTTTCACTCGAGCCTTTGGTTTGGACTTTTAGCCCATTAGGCCCAAGTTCCACCCCCCTTCTTCTTCATTGCTTCATTTCATTTCCTAACACTAAAGCTTCAACAAAAATGGTGAATGGAATGAGAAATTAAAACTCCAAAGTCTTTGTTTTATTGCAACTCCAACATTCAACTCCAAATTCAAGAAGAAGACATCGGATTCAAGCTTGTGGTTGCTTCTCCATTTGCCTTCAAGCTTTGTTCTTCATTTTCATTGGGTTTTGGAGCAAAAGTGAGATTTTTATCTCACAATTCTAGTCTATAACTATATTGGACTGTTAGGAATGATTCCCCATCACTTTAGCATGTACATTTGCATTTGATTTGGATTGGATTGGCGAAAAACTCCATTTTTTAGTAGTTTGGTGAATTTCCTGAGCTTAGGTCGCTCTGCCTAGGTTAGGTCGCTCGGAATCATTAGCTCGCGTGCGTGGAAAAGTCACAGCCTGCATATTTTGTTCGCCTCGGATTTAGGTCGTAGGTCGTTGGACTTTAGGTCGTTCGCGTATAGGTCGCTCGCGACCTAACCCTTAGGTCGCTCGCGTGTTATCGTGCTAGGTCGCACTGCCTTGAATCTTCACTTCGGAGTTAGGTCGTTTCACTTTAGGTCGTAGGTCGTTTCTGGCCTTAAATCCCCCCTGCAGCGTTAGGTCGTTAGCCTCGGAATTAGGTCGTTTTCGACCTTATATCACAAGGCGGCTCTAGGTCGCTCGATCCTGCTAGGTCATAGGTCGCGCATCACTTTAGGTCGCTCGCGTGTTAAAACCTTAAGTCGCTCGTGTGTTAAAACCTTAAGTCGCTCGCGTGTTAAACCCTTAGGTCGCTCGGCCGATGCACGCGCTAGGTCGCGAGTATTTAAGTCCTTAGGTCGCTTGGCATTGTGACCACTTAGGTCGCACGACCTTGTTAGGTCGCTCACCCTTAGCTCGCGTACCTTCTTAGGTCGCGCATCCCACTAGGTCGCTTGACCCTGTTGTATTTTTAGTTCGCAACCATTAAGTCGGTCGACCTTGCCTAGGTCGTTAGGTCGGTCGGTCCTATCCCTTAAGTCGCGTGACCGTGATAGGTCGCTTACCTTTAGGTCGCATGACCTATGGCCACTTGCTCCAATTAGGTCGCTCGGCCACTTTGTTAAGTCGCCCACCTTTTTAAACTTAGGTCGCATGACCCATTAGGTCGCATGGCCCCTTAGGTCGCTTGGCTTCACTAGGTTGCTTGTCTTCACTAGGTTGCCCCCGCACCCCCACCTTGGGGGTTGCCACCTCCCCTGGACCCCCCCCTCCGTAGGGGATCTTATCTGAAAAACATTGAGCTGATTTCCTTGGATTTTATTCACATCTCCGTATGCGATTTTTGTGACTGATTGTTTCTACAATTGCTTCTGTGTTTTGTCACTTTATAATATAAAGGTTTCAATACTAGTAGTAAATATCAAAACTTTTTAACAAACAATTTCAACTCTATTTTTAATAACAAAGCTCTTTCTTAAACCGTTTTCCAATCTATTAGTATATACAAGCCTTTACCTCACTCGGATGAGAAATCTAATTAAACGACTTAGTAAAACAAGTGGTATGAAACGCTTGCGTTCACTTCGTCGGTTAATTCTTGGACTTATTCGATTGAACCTCTTGTGGCAATTTTATTAGTGAAGATTTACAGTTTGTTCGTAAGTATTTAAGTTAAGCAAGTGGTTATGGGACATGAAGCTAAACTTCTATATTTACTAGCTTAGTGTAATTGACACTTCTCGTTGATCTTGATGATCGCTTTATGAATTAGACTAGCAATTGCGCGATGTCTCTTTCATTGCAAGGTTAGACTAGACACCACTTGTGTGATTCCATTCACACATACCTTTCTGCTTTTTGGTTAGTCTTGACCTCAATCTGTGTGATTCCACTCACACATGTGGGGTAGCTCCCCATGGTCTTCGGACCGTCATGTGATAGGCCTCTTTCCCTTTTTATGATTTCTGGATTTCTTGTGTTGATTTCTGGAATTTATCTCTTTGACTTGTCATGAGTACAAGTTTAGGGTATGATGCCCTCTTTGGATCTTTGAGAAGATTCTTGTGATATTGATTTATCTCTTATCGGTTGATCTCCTGTTGATCATTAATTGCATACTTATAGTAGTATGTCAGTATGGATATTTTATGTTTATGCCATATCTTTTATTTTATATCATGTCATCTGATATTTATAGCTAGACTGATCCGTTTATTATTTTCTTATAAATAATACTCGGGTCAGGCCGAGATGTTACAGGTGCTACTGCTTGACTCCTCCCCCAGTGATTCACTACTCAGACTTTTGGCTACTTGTTTAGATTAGCAGCTTTTGTTGTTTACACTTGAGATATAGACTCATAGTTGTATTCTTTTGTATAGCACGCGTTGCTATTCTTTTGTATTATCGTGGATCTTTTTAGACCACTACTCTGATGTACACTTTTATGTGATATATATTCATATCTCTTTCCGCCTTTGTGATATGGATATCTGTGATTGATTCGCATGTTATGCTTACTTCTATATTTGTTTCCGAAGATCATTTTATAGCCACCGTGTGATAAAAAATTACACGGATGGTTGCTCCTCAACAGCCTTATTCTCCGCGCTAGTTGACAGCACTACAACGTAGTGTTCTTGGCTAGCGTGGGTATAGAGGTGGGGCGTCACAGGTAGTAGGATGGGTGATGGTCAGAGGAAAGGGGTGGTAGAGGTCAGGTCAGATCTGGTTGAGGAGGAGCCAAGCTATGAAGGTGAGAACAAGTACAAAATTCAAAATAGAATAGTAGAAAAACAAAGGAAGAAGAAGACAATTTTTACCTCAACTCCTTCAAGCCATGGCCGTATTTTTCTTTTTTTTTAGATGAGAAATAGATCAGAGATCCACGTGAAAAATTAAGGAGGAAGTCACGGCTAAAAGAGCAAAAAAAAAACGCCCAAAGAGTAAATGAGGAAACGGTAAAAGAAACGACTTACGTTTCAAAAGCTTTTAAAACCTTACAAATTTCCTTAATTTGTTTATATAACTTGATATTTCTGGAAATAAAAATAATAATCTCAGATAAAATTTCTAAAATTTATCAAAATATAAAAATATATATAATGTTTATTAATTATATAAAGTTAAATTAAGGAAATAGCTAAAAATAGTAAACTAGTCCAGAAAATTTGAAATTAAATGAAATAAATTTCAAAAAACTCATATGAGCTTGTAATATATTTTTAAACATAAATAATAATATAAAATAAAAGTACATTCACAGAATAAATTTAAAAAATTAAATTTAAATATAATTTTAATGAAGAAAATAGCAGAAAATAAGAAAACAGCCTTAAAAAAAAATCAACACGGTAAACTTTGGAAAAATTATTTACTTCATTTTAAAATTATTATAATACAAAAATATACATACAATAACATATTGACCCAGATTAAAATGAAATATGACAATAAAATATGATTTATACAATTAAAAATAACAAATTGCAGAATAAACAAATTGCACTCAATATTGAAATATACATAACTTTCACAGTTTAACTCCGTTTTCAACGAAACAAAAAGCAATGTTTAAGTTATTACATCTATTTTCATAATAAAAGATAAAATTTAAGATTTTAAATAATTTAAGTTTGAAGTTTAAAAGTCACAGTTTGAACAGCATGACCAGAAATTCACTTTACAGTAAAATATTCAAATTATACTAGTTTGAACTATAAATCACTTAATAATCATCATTTATATTTAAAAATGAAATGTTTGAAATAAAAAAAAAATTAGAATAATTTAAAAATAAAAGAAAGTCCAATTTAAATAATATACAAAAATCTAGGGTTGTTACACTCTCCCCCACTCAAAACTTTTCGTCCTCGAAAAGGGATGAGGTACAGAAAAGCACAGAAAAAGATAAAGCGAAATAGGATTAAGATAAGATGACAAGAAGATTGAAATTATATCTGATAAATGTTGTTATAGGTAAGTTTAACAAGGTGTAGATGATCTTTTCAAGATTCTCCAAAATTAAGAACACAAGCACGAAAAAGGTGGATCCAAAATGATTACCAAAGAATATCAAGGATTATAGAAAGAATTCTAAATGGAAACTGTAACAGCCCGCAAATCCGTACCCCTTGATTCAACACTATTCTACAACAAACAACTCAAGTTGCACAGAAATACGAACCATTTGGGTTAAAGAAGAAGAGGTAGAAGAGGAAAATAGAGAACAACAACAGAATCTAACCGCAGCGGAATAAAATATAATAGATAATAAATGATCTTGACTAAAAATCAAATATCTCTGTTTTTATATTACATCATCAAAGTACATCAATCACAGTTCAACAACAACAACATACAAATGGATACACAGCAACTCAACACAGCGGAATATATAAAAAAAACAAGTATGAAAGTACGTATCGTCATCCAGCTCGTCTCCTGAGCTCCATAGCATCACATCCTGTATTCTATAATACTCGGTCTGACCCGAGCATTATAGTTAAATAACACCCGAGTCAGTCTGGAATACTAGAGTGAGAAAATCACACTCAATTGATTATTAAAGTTTCAAAAAATCCTTTGAAAACAAAAGCATCTCGTAAGACCACGCCACAAATAAACATGTCGGGCTTTTACCTTACGATAGCCAAATCAATTTTTATAGAAATCCTCTGATATTATAATAGGGTCTATATACAAATACTTATAAAATAGCCGAAATTGTTACATGATTAAATTCCAACTACTAGCCATAGAGTGGGTAATACAAACAAAACTCGTACAAGGCTCGTAGGGAGAATGGATTTCCAACTAATGACTAGGCACTGGGGTACCACCTGCCACAGTACGAGGCCTAGATCACCGTACCGAGGAGTACGCCCGCTCCCCTGCAACACAAGGCCGGGACTACCCCTTGCTGGATAATTCCGAGTGAGATCACCCCGCGGTTGGGATCAGCAACCGCCCACTAAGCCGGAATAAAAAGGGACATCTAAACTGGAATGACCTCACCCTGCTTGGGTGCTACCCACCTAGCCTTGCTGCATAACCCCTGATTTTCAGTCATTCCCATTTGATGAGGCTTGAGGCTAAGCGTTACCTTTTTAGAATATATCCCTTAGAATGCCCATCGTCCACCTGACGATGTTTCGCAAGCATTCATCCATACAAGTCCGTCCCGGGTTCGAACGGAATCGAAGGCACTATTCCTACTATATCCATTTTGGAAATATCCTCAGGATTAGTAGCGACTAGCCCTTGCACTTCACTGCTCCATCTTCGAATCCGAAATCGTTTTTTCATGAAACGTACAAACCGGATCGAAGTGGTTTACGAGAAATAAATCTCGATCCCGGTCTCTTCGAAACGATCAACGCAGTTGTCCAATATTGCTAGTCGGTTATTTAATTATCAATTAATATTCACAACATCCATCATCCAATAAATAATTTCCCAAATTATTTATTTATCTCAAAATACCTTTACAAGATATATTCTCACTTTTAAACCCTTTTGAAAACAGTTTTTAACGTATTCCTTTCCCGGAATAATTTCCCAATATTTATTTCCACTGAAACACCAAGTATAAAATACTTTTAGATTTAAAATAATTTAAAAGCACTTAGTTATAAAATATACTACATAGCCTTAAAAATTTTAAAACTACTTTAATACTTATCAAAATATATACTTTCGAAATATTTAATAAATAAGGCTACTTTTATAAAGTATAAAACTAGATTTTTCTTTAAAACAAATACCAAGTCATTTAATAATTACTACGATAATAGTTTTGAAGAACTTTTAATTTAGAATTTAAACATTTAAAAATAATAAATTTTCTAAGATATGCTTTTTAAAACAACATTAAAACTTTTAACTTATATTTAAAATTGCTTGAAAATCATACTTGGCTATCCAGGGAAACACTCTTCTCTTCCACATCCTTTAAAAATGAATCACTATTTATTTTAAACGAATTTCCATTCCTTTATAAATTTCCACTTTGAATTCATATTTAAAATATCCACCGATATTTTATTTACTTGATAACCCAGTTCAAAAATTCCAAAATCTCACTTCCCTTTTAGATTTCAAATCCCAAAACACTTTAATCAATTTACAATTTATTCCTAATTTACTTTGCTTAAAATAAATTTTCTTTCTTGCTTTACTTATTTCAAATTTCATTAACATTTAGATTTATTTCCTCATTTTGAGTAAAAACCCTTTTAACTGAAGATACCAATTTCAGATTCCCAAAATTCCTTCTTTGTCTCTTAATTAAATTTAATCCTTCATAGAAAAAAATAAATTCTTTATTCATTCAAATAATATCACTTAAGCTTTACAATTTGTTATTACCCCTAATAATTCAAATTCCTCTTATTCAAAATTTGTTAAAGTTTTGCAATCACTTTTATTTTATTTTCAATTCATTATTAATTTATTTCAATTCACTAGAATTATTTTACTTAAAAATTTACTCTTTTAATTCTTTCGAAAATACAATTCTAGAGATTTGATAATTTATTTTACTGAAATATTTAATACAACCATACCATTCAATACTTCAATTATTCATAAAATCATCATAGGATATCAAATATTCAGAACACATAATATTATATAATCTAAATAATTTCGAGGGTTCCAGTTGGATCCCTCCAACCTGTTTGGCCTGCATCCAAAGATGTTAGCACAATAATATGCCAATTCCAGAATATAAAATACTGTAGCACATCAATCAATTTCAACAATTCAACAATTATTTAAATTTAATCGTTTAAATTTAAATTTCAATTAATCGAGTGAGATTAACTCACCTTTGCTATTATTTGCAATCCACTCCAGTTTCGACTGGTTTTCCGCACGATTTTAGACCTTGTATAAATATTAGATTGTTTTATTTATATTTAAACTAATCGCGAAATCAATTTCCATTTAATAAAGTTAACTTTGCACCAGAATCAAATTTTGACTAATGATTTAATTTTTTTTTAAACTAATCTTCCTATAACAAACCATATCTTAATTACTAAGTACTTCAATAGGTTAAACAATCTAGTCTTTCTAATATATTATTTTAAAATGTGACTGTATTATTATCTTTTCTTTTTGAACTACCTATATATGATTACAAAATAGCCTATGTAGATTCTTAAAAATATCCAATTTATCTAAACCTTTAAATGCTTTAAAAATTCTTATCATCATATATGTATTTTCTAAAACCCTAAATCTGTTTTCTGTAAAACCATAATTCTCTAACCAGTATGCATGTACTGCTCTTTCCAGATCTAAGCTTATATGTATTTCTAAACGAAATAAAAGAAAAAATACAAAATCAAGCTAATACCTTACTGGCTCCAGAAAACAAGAACACAGCGACCCTCCTATTCGAGCATCCCCCCCCTTACGACAACCCACCGGCCTCTATATGCTGCCCTTGCCCAAAACCCTAGCTCGCGCCATGGCCACGCGAACTCATCGCGATCTGGAATCACGAGCTACCCTCGCGAGCGGCCTTCAATTTGCGTCGCTCGAAACGAACTCGTGAATAATCGAAAAATAAAGCGCCAAAATGAGCACCACCATCTTTGTTGACACGCGCGCGAGCGATCGTCCTTATTCAATCGCCATTTTTTTATGCTTGCCGAACGTTGAACACGAGGAGGAGAGGAACGCTCGGCATTCCACTGGAAGGAAATCGAATAGATTTCGTAGAGAGGATGCGGCCATTATTCTTTTCCCCTTTTTTTTACGGAGGGATTTTGGGGTTTGAATCGGATGAAAAGGGGTTCGGCCCCTACTGTGTTGTGTTCATTGTTTTTTTTTAAACGCGGCTTCCCTTAGAAGCTTCCTCTTTTATTTTTTTTAATTTTTTTTATTAGAACGAATTGATTTGGGAAAAAAGGTTTGGGGAAAGTAAATTTGCTCGGCCATAAATCGAATTTGGTTTCAAATGGAAGCATCGGCCATTAATTAAATTTTCTTCTGAAAAACCGGACATTAATGAACGAGCCTGCAATTTAAAGAAAGAACTGAGGGAACAAGAAAAGATGGTTCGCGTGAAGAATTGTTTATGCGTGTCGGCTACAACAGAGATATGCTGGCTTAAAGTAACTACAGGGTAGCAACTGAATAAAATTTAATATTTTTATATTCAAAAATATCTTGTTTAGGTACCCAGTTATTAAATTGGATTCGATATAGATTTCAACGTGTTTATATAACGTACGCTCACACAACAACTCTGATCACTACGAAATTTGAAATCCGATAATAATTCAACATTACGGACCCAATGGAACCGGTTTCGTCGAATTCCGAGACTACGCCTCGGAAGGCTAATTTTAAATTCAATTTAAACAGTATAAATTTTAAAACTGAGAAAACTACTGCTAATTTCAATTTTACAACTTCTATTACCCTCAATATTATCAATATAAATTTTATAAGCCTTCAAATTATTTTTAACAAGCTTAGAATTCCAGATTCAATATTTTATCCAACTTCAAATTATTTAATTCAATAATTAAATTATCGAATAAATTGTGATATTCGTAATTCAAGTTAAAATTGCTCTATTGAATACTTAAAATCAATTAATATTCAGATTTTAAATGCTCGAAAATTCCGGGTCGTCACATTCCTCCCCCCTTAAAAGAATTTCGTCTCTGAAATTACTAATTAGGAAGAATGGTCCAAAACCCGTTTACTTTTCCCAAAACCAAACAGTTTCTAACAATACAACATCTCACCAACTATCTTTTTATAAAAGACCCATTATTATTCTCATTAACTTCCAAACCCTCCCAATAGTTTCAAACAATACTATTTGATTAACCATTCAAGTTTCAATTTAAAATCAAATTTTGAATTATCAAAATTTTCTCAAAATTTTTCTAACTCCCTAAATTTCCGAAATTTTTTGCCAACGCCTCCTTTGCGCGGCTAGCTCGGTACAACTACAAAAGACCTCTACGGGCTCCCAAATCCAAAAAGAAAAAAAAGCCAAGTGGCTCGATCCAAATCCCAATCAAATTTCATATAGAAACTTAAACACATACCTTTTTGTCGAGCATTTCAAACTTATCTTCTGAAATCAAAATCAATTCTCTTTACCTTTATATTACCTGCACATCTTACACAGCAGTATGTCCCATCACAATATTCAAAGACATTTTATCGAATTTCTTACAAAATGTCAATATTTATTCATTCAAATATCAACTTAGAATATATTTGCAATATCAATTTCCAATTAAGAATTTACCATTTCTTTCTTAAGTTTAGTATAAGCATTCAATATGTTTCTTAATTTATTTTTAATTCACCACTTTAGTTTATATCTATTTCTATCCAAATTGATTCTTTCATTTCCATACGAATTCAATTTATCTTTAACGTTAAATATTGAATTTTATTTTCCATTTATAACTAATTCATGTCATTATTTTAAATTGGTTTCATTTACTAACTTATTTTAATTTCTAATTTGAAATCGTTTTGTCGTTAACAAAATTTTCCAAAAATTTCAAAAAAATTCTAGCTCCCAAAATTTTCGAAATTTTTTGACAAAGTCCCCTTTGTACGGAGGAGCTTTTGCAATTTGACAAAAGAGATAAATATATATACATCGACTCACCCGGTCGGAAAAACCAAAAACAGTTCATATTTCCTATTTTTATTGTGTAGGCGTACCTTATTTAGCATTTTTAAGCAAGCGGCTTAAAATTTTAGCAATTAGCATAACCCAATCTAGCCTCACGGCTTCCAGGTACCTTTACTTACTCAATTTAAACATGTAAGTGCCATATAAATAAAGTTTAATAACATTTCATTTATTTACACTAGTTAAACACATGAATTCTAAAAGAAAACGGACCAAATATCTTTCCGTAAGCGACTGATACAATTTTCATACAAATTCCACTGTTCCCATTAATTAATAACCATTTTCATTGAATTGAGTGTTTTAAAACTCAATCGCTTACATTTAATTTATTTTTAAGCAAACCGAACTCATATTTAATTCAATTATTCTCAAAATCAATTTATTTTACTCCCATCCATTAATAGAATTTTAATTATTTCCATTTACATCCAATGACAATTTACTCTATGCAATTTGACGAGATCTATGTGAATAAATAAGTATTTATGTTTTATAATCAATTGAAATTGATTTCAACTCCATTTATACCTAATTCTATTCTATTTATAATTTATTCACAATCCATATATTCTCATTTTCATGGCATTTTAAATTTGAATACATTCACTTGCATTTCATTTTATTAACCAAACTAGTTTCATTACTCAAACAGGTTCCATTCAAAATAATTCGATCTAGCTCGATACATTCTTTTTAAATTTCATTCCATTTTTGTTTATTTCAAACTATTTTATTTAGCTCGAAAACAATCTAGGCTATCCCATTCAATAACTATTTCTCAACTCATTTAAACCCACTTCATTTTGAGTTCGGATTTTATTCACACTTACTTAAGTCAATAACTTAAGTTCATTTCCATTTCTTTTTTATAATAAGTTCTACTTCCATCTTTCGTTTGATTCTTATTTATTCTATCCATTTATTTATTCAACATAATTAGTTTATCCACATTCACTTAAACCATTCTAGTAAAATTGAAATATTCTATTTTCCTTATTGTCTCAAATTATTTCAATCCCTTAACATTTTAAATGGTTTACAATTATTTATTAAAGAATTTTCATTCCATTAAATATTATCTATAACTCACTGAATTTTATTTTGATTAAAATTTATTTTCACTTGATTTAACTCCAATCCAATATCATTAAACTTAGTTTAAGTTGAATTAAATTCAATTGTCTTCCATCTATTTGCTTAAGTTAATTTACTTCCATTTGATTCTCATGTTAATCAAATTCTGTTTAATTTTAATTCACCTTCTCAATTTATCAAAACAATATCCAAGCACGTACTTAACTCATTTATACTCAAATTGGATTTTATTTGCAATTCAAACCATTACTATTTTAATCCAACTTCATTTTTATTCTATACATTCCCAATTATATTTAATTTGTTAACACTTCAAGTTAAAATTTTAATTTATAACCCAAGTTCCGAATCCACTATCCATTTTCAATTTACCACCCAATTTATTTACCACAATTCAATTACATTTACTTTACCATCGATCCAGGTCGAATTTGATTTATAACTTAAGTTTATTTCCAAACTTCATCATAAACTCACAATTCAACTTTATTTAACTACATTGGGTTCTCATTACATATTCCATTATCTAATTATCATCTAAATAGTCTTTCCCCAACTTATAATCCAGAACTTGATTTTAATCTCAAAATCTCTTCATAAAATTTTCTTAAGATCAATTTATTTTATAATTCAAGTTTTGATTTTCATTTTATTTTTCCAATTCACTAAAAATATTTATTTTGGGTTTCTATCCCACTTTTTCAAATTTTATAAGTCACAACTTATTATTTACGCAATTCCATTCATTATAGGCTTGGATATATTATTCTTTTATTTTACTCAAGCCTTATGCTTATTTATAACCCAAGCATATTTTATTCCATGCATTTTTAATTCTTTTATAAGTTATTCTAATTTATTTACTTCAATCTAATCCTTAACCAATTTATTTTCTATTTATTCAGGTAGGAATCTAATTCTATTCAATAATTCAATTGAATTCTTATTCCAATTAAATTTTATTTTAACTCAGATTTATTTGATCTCAATTTGATTTCAACTTAATTCGAATACAACTGGATATTATTTTCAGCCTATCCAATTAATGTCAATCCAGTCAAATTTTTATTTCCCATCCAAGTTAATTTCATTTTTAACTTTTCTCTTTAAATTTAAATTCCAACATTCAAAGCTTATATTCCCTTCCTGATTTAAAAATTATCTCAATTTATAAGCTTACAACCCATCTTATCAAGATTTTTAAACTCCCGGCTTTGGTTTCAAATCATTTTGAAATCTTCAACATCTAAAATTACACCTCTCAAAAAAATTTAACCAATCCTTGTTTTTACCCCAACAAATTTCCTTTGAAATTTTCAAAAACAACTAGCTTTTCTGAACAAATCAAATTTTGGCAGCAATCCGTCTCTTAGAAATTTGAAAATGAATAATGATGATGCGGCCGTCATCATCAGAATTATTTTCCAATAATCCAAGTGATTTCAATGTTATTTCACTTTTAAAATCCATTTAAAACATATCTCCGTTCAGAAATATCTCCAAAACAATAATACTATCATTTATCTTCAAATACTTCCAAATCTCCGGGATTTTAAATTTCCGAAATCTTGCTTAAATAAATTTTACTATAATCCATTTGCATAGCTTATGCTCATACAAATTCTCATTTACTTATATTTCGGTTTATAAATTACATTCATAATTCATATTTATAAATTTCATTTTATAATGAATTTATTCTCTTAAACTTTGGTTATATTTTCAATTTCTAGTTAAATTTTCACTTAACAACGATAATACTTTAATATTATCATTTCTAACATCCAAGAAACCATATATTAGCTAAATAGTTTTAGAAAACTATTCTTTATATCAAAATATGTTTTTGGGTAAAATTATTTCATTTACCCATATTTAAAACAATACCGTGTCAATTGTTCTATTTGAGTGTTTAGAAACCCCTTCGATTCAGTTGCGCAGACTGTGTCGACGAAGGTTAATATGCCACTCAATAAATCAATCAACACAATGTTAAAATAATTTATATTCGCTAACAAATACGCGCTCATATCTATTAATACACTCAAACTGATTATAGAGTACTATGGACTCTATTTTAAATGAGTAATTCCCACCAGAGCCAAGGTTATCACCAACCTAAGCTCTGATACCACTTGTAACAGCCCGCAAATCCGTACCCCCTGAGTCAACACTATTCTACAATAAACAACTCAAGTTGCACAGAAATACGAACCATTTGGGTTAAAGAAGAAGAGGTAGAAGAGGAAAATAGAGAACAACAACAGAATCTAACCATCGCAGCGGAATAAAATATAATAGATAATAAATGATCTTTACTCAAAATCAAATATCTCTGTTTTTATATTACATCATTAGAGTACATCAATTACAGTTCAACAACAACAACATACAAATGGATACACAGCAACTCAACATAGCGGAATATATAAAAAAAACGAGTATGAAAGTACGTATCGTCATCCAGCTCGTCTCCTGAGCTCCATAGCATAACATCCTGTATTCTATAATACTCGGTCTGACCTGAGCATTAGAGTTAAATAACACCCGAGTCAGTCTGGAATACCAGCGTGAGAAAATCACACTCAACTGATTATTAAAGTTTCAAAAAATCCTTTGAAAACAAAAGCATCTCGTAAGACCACGCCACAAATAAACATGTCGGGTTTTTACCTTACGATAGCCAAATCAATTTTTATAGAAATCCTCTGATATTATAATAGGGTCAATATACAAATACTTATAAAATAGCCGAAATTGTTACATGATTAAATTCCAGCTAATAGCCATAGAGTGGGTAATACAAACAAAACTCGTACAAGGCTCGTAGGGAGAATGGATTTCCAACTAATGACTAGGCACTGGGGTACCACCTGCCACAGTACGGGGCCTAGATCACCGTACCGAGGAGTACGCCCGCTCCCCTGCAACATAAGGCCGGGACTACCCCTTGCTGGATAATTCCGAGTGGGATCAACCCGCGGTTGGGATCAGCAACCGCCCACTAAGCCGAAATAAAAAGGGACATCTAGACTAGAATGACCTCACCGTGCTTGGGTGCTACCCACCTAGCCTTGCTGCATAACCCATGATTTTCAGTCATTCCCATTTGATGAGGCTTGAGGCTAAGCGTTACTTTTTAGAATATATCCCTTGGAATGCCCATCGTCCACCTGACGAAGTTTCGCAAGCATTCATCCATACAAGTCCGTCCCGGGTTCGAACAGAACCGAAGGCACTATTCCTACTACATTCATTTTAGAAATATCCTCAGGATTAGTAGCGACTAGCCCTTACACTTCACTGCTCCATCTTCGAATCCAAAATCGTTTTTTCACGAAATGTACAAACCGGATCGTAGTGGTTTTCGAGAAATAAATCTCGATCTCTGTCTCTTCGAAACGATCAACGCAGTTTTCCAATATTGATAGTCGGTTATTTAACTATCAATTAATATTCACAACATCCATCATCCAATAAATAATTTCCCAAATTATTTATTAATCTCAAAATACCTTTACAAGATATATTCTCACTTTCAAACCCTTTTGAAAACAGTTTTAAACGTATTCCTTTCCCAGAATAATTTCCCAATATTTATTTCCACTGAAATACCAAGTATAAAATACTTTTAGATTTAAAATAATTTAAAAGCACTTAGTTATAAAATATACTTCATAGCCTTAAAAATTTAAAACTACTTTAATACTTATCAAAATATATACTTTCGAAATATTTAATAAATAAGGCTACTTTTATAAAGTATAAAACTAGATTTTTCTTTAAAACAAATACAAGTCCTTTAATAATTACTACGATAATAGTTTTGAAAAACATTTAATTTAGAATTTAAACATTTAAAAATAATAAATTTTCTAAAATATGCTTTTTAAAACAACATTAAAAAATTTAACTTATATTTAAAATTGCTTGAAAATCGTACTTGGCTATCCAGGGAAACGCTCTTCTCTTCCGCATCCTTTAAAAATGAATCACTATTTATTTTAAACGAATTTCCATTCCTTTATAAATTTCCACTTTGAATTCATATTTAAAATATCCACCGATATTTTATTTACTTGATAACCCAGTTCAAAAATTCCAAAATCTCACTTCCCTTTTAGATTTCAAATCCCAAAACACTTTAATCAATTTACAATTTATTCCTAATTTACTTTGCTTAAAATAAATTTTCTTTCTTGCTTTGCTTATTTCAAATTTCATTAACATTTAGATTTTATTTCCTCATTTTGAGTAAAAACCCTTTTAACTGAAGATACCAATTTCAGATTCCTAAAATTCCTTCTTTGTCTCTTAATTAAATTTAATACTTCATAGAAAAAAATAAATTCTTTATTCATTCAAATAATATCACTTAAGCTTTACAATTTGTTATTACCCCTAATAATTCAAATTCCTCTTATTCCAAATTTGTTAGAGTTTTGCAATCACTTTTATTTTATTTTATTTTATTTTCAATTCATTATTAATTTATTCCAATTCACCAGAATTATTTTACTTAAAATTTACTTTTTTATTTCTGTCGAAAATACAATTCTAGAGATTTGATAATTTATTTTAATGAAATATTCAATACAACCATACCATTCAATACTTCAATTATTCATAAAATCATCATAGGATATCAAATATTCAGAACATAGAATATTATATAATCTAAAAAATTTCGAGGGGTCCAGTTGGATCCCTCCAACCTGCTTGCCCTGCATCCAAAGATGTTAGCACAATAATATGCCAATTCCAGAATATAACATACTACAGCACATCAATCAATTTCAACCATTCAACAATTATTTAAATTTAATCGTTTAAATTTAAATTTAAATTAACCGAGTGAGATTAACTCACCTTTGCTATTATTTGCAATCCACTCCAATTTGGACTGGTTTTCCCCACGATTTTAGACCTTGTATAAATATTAGATTGTTTTATTAATATTCGAACTAATCGCGAAATCAATTTCCATTTAATAAAGTTAACTTTGCACCAAAATCAAATTTTGACTAATGATTTAATTTTTTTTTCAACTAATCTTCCTATAACAAACCATATCTTAATTACTACGTACTTCAATAGGTTAAACAATCTAGTCTTTCTAATATACTATTTAAAAATGTGACTGTATTATTATTTTTTATTTTTGAACTACCTATATATGATTACAAAACAGCCTATGTAGATTCTTAAAAAAATCCAATTTATCTAAACCTTTAAATGCTTTAAAAATTCTTATCATCGTATATGTATTTTCTAAAACCCTAAATCTGTTTTCTGTAAAACCATAATTCTCTAACCAGTATGCATATACTGCTCTTTCCAGATCTAAGCTTATATGTATTTCGAAATGAAATAAAAGGAAAAAAACAAAATCAAGCTAATACCTTACTGCCTCCAGAAAACAAGAACACAACGACCCTCCTATTCGAGCATCCCCCTATACGACAACCCACCTGCCTCTAAATGCTGCCCTTGCCCAAAACCCTAGCTCGCGCCATGGCCATGCGAACTCATTGCGATCTGGAATCGCGATCTACCCTCGCGAGCAGCCTTCAATTTGCATAGTTCGAAACAAACTCATGAATAATCGAAAAATAAAGCGCCGAAATGAGCACCACCATCTTCGTTGACACGCGCGCGAGTGATCGCCCTTATTCAATCGCCATTTTTTTATGCTTGCCCAACGTTGAACATGAGGAGGAGAGGAACGTTCGGCATTTCACTGGAAGGAAATCAAATAGATTTCGTAGAGAGGATGCGGCCATTATTCTTTTCCCCTTTTTTTACCGAGGGATTTTGGGGTTTGAATCAGAAGAAAAGGGGTTCGGCCCCTACCGTGTTGTGTTCATTGGTTTTTTTTTTAAACGCGGCTTCCCCTAGAAGCTTCCTCTTTTATTTATTTATTATTATTTTTTATTAGAGCAAATTGACTTGGGAAAAAAGGTTTGGGGAAAGTAAATTTGCTCGGCCATAAATCGAATTTGGTTTCAAATGGAAGCATCGGCCATTAATTAAATTTTCTTCTGAAAGCTTTGAACCAGACATTAATGAACGAGCCTGCAATTTAAAGAAAGAACAGAGGGAACAAGAAAAGATGGTTCGCGTGAAGAATTGTTTATGCGTGTCGGCTACAACAGAGATATGCTGGCTTAAAGTAACTACAGGGTAGCAACTGAATAAAATTTAATATTTTTATATTCAAAAATATCTTGTTTAGGTACCCAGTTATTAAATTGGATTCGATATAGATTTCAGCGTGTTTATATAACGTACGCTCACACAACAACTCTGATCGCTACGAAATATGAAATCCGATAATAATTCAATATTACGGACCCAATGGAACTTGTTTCGTCGAATTCCGAGACTGCGCCTCGGAAGGCTATTTTTAAATTCAATTTAAACAGTACAAATTTTAAAACTGAACAAACCACTGTTAATTTCAATTTTACAACTTCTGTTACCTTCAATATTATCAATATAAATTTTATAAGCCTTCAAATTATTGTTAACAAGCTTAGAATTCCAGATTCAATATTTTATCCAACTTCAAATTATTTAATTCAATAATTAAATTATCGAATAAATTGTGATATTCGTAATTCAAGTTAAAATTGCTCTATTGAATACTTAAAATCAGTTAACTATTCAGATTTTAAATGCTCGAAAATTCTGGATCGTCACAGAAACATTATAGAAAGATGTCTATACCAGTCTATAGGAAGAAAAGGATAATAAGGACAACAAAATGATAGTTTGAAAAACAAAATAAGGAAATAAATTTGAAAGCATGGAAATTTCATCTTAAATAGAGAATAAATCTTTACACAAGTTAAATAAATCTTAACTATCTCAAATTTCATTATCTTATTATCCAATCATCTTAAATTAACAATTTTTAAAACCATGGTTTTGAAAAATAATCATTTATTACACTCACAATGTACTTAATAAATTTAATTCTTCTTTATTCCTAATTAAAATTAAATTTATTCCTCTCAATATATTTATCACTTATGTTAAATATGCTTACACTTATTATAACTGCTTTCTTTTATTCTTAGTTCTTTTAACATTATTTTATTGTAAGTTATTCAATTACCTTTTATTATATTTACCTCTGTTAATCATTTTATAATTAAAATTTAAGTGTATAACATTTATTATAACCACTCAAATTTTATTAAAAAAAATCTTTTTATATTGTATATTATCCAATTATGTTGTTAACTTTTGAAATTAAGGTAAGTTATATTTGAATGCAATTGTATTATACAATTAAATCATTTCATGCTTGAATATTCATCCAAAAATTTTATTTTCTTTTTATAATTGAAATTATTCTTTAAAATAAAATTTAAGAATTAAATTTCCGATTTCTTCAACCCAGTTAGAGATAAATAAATGTATGTACATAATTTATCGAATCAAATTTAAATCATATGTCTCTATATATATTATAGATCAAGTCATATTTTAGAAATTCATATCAAATTGATTTACCAAAACAAAGCTGTAGTAAGTCTACAGAGCGATCTCTTCACTTCGAAACTCATAAATGAATGTCGACGATACTGCAGTCATCACTGAAATTATTTCCCAACGACAAAGAGAGGAGCACTAATTTTTAAACTTTAAAATCCTTTGAAAAAATTTCTATTCAAAAATACTTTAAATAATATAACCTTTTAAAACTTAATCACAAGGTTTGAAACCATCGAAAATTAAATTCTCAAATTTCTTGTTCTATATTCATTTCAGTTCCCAAATCAAGTATTATCACTTCAAATAATCAATTTAAATCAGTTTATTAAGTTTCATAAATTTACTTATATATCAAAATTTATTTCATTAACCAAATTTTAAAATAATATTGTGTCAGTTTGTTCTGTCAAAGTGTTTTAGAAATCCTATCGATAGCGTTGATCAGACGAATCGATCAGAAACCCAACTCAACATCAACAACTCAAACAACACAATATATAAACAAAACATAGGTTTACAAGTACAATCCAAAATGTTTGAAAATAGGTTGGAAACAAAAGACAAGATGATTAAATAACAAAATAGGGAGGTGGATAAGCTTAGATAAATCACGGGCAACATTTACCGGGTCAACCGTGGCTTAAAGAATAAGATCAATGTGGATTTTTCTAGGGTAAATCTACATTCGATCTCAATAGATAAAGTTTGGAATAACAAAAGATATTAGCATCTAAACCAAGGATAGATATAAATCTCTGGTGAATCGATGCTAATTGTAAAGGAGTTTTCCCCCTTTTTTCAATTCAATTTGAAATTGGCGTGACCGCCGACTCACTTGAAAGATCATTCGAAGCGGAGTTTTGGAATACTCCAGAGTCAAAAGAAGATGAATAGTGAGGGACACAATGGATTTTGGAACCGTAGGGAATGTTTCAAAATTTAAAGGAATCGAGTCAAAAATGAAGAGATTCAAACTCGAATGAAAGTGGTCCTTGTAAATACATTCACTCCATATGCTGAGTTTTGCCTAGAGCTACCAAAGCTCTGATACCAACTGTAACGACCCGATATTTTCAACCATTCGCATCCATTATAAGTGTATAGGTAGACACTCATGCCGGAATTGAATTGCTCAAAATAACGCGTTGTAAATAAGAATTTGGCAAATCTCAGAATATACAGTAAATAATAATCACAGATCGCAGACACAGAGTAATAATAATGCAGCGGAATTAAAAAAGATAGTAGTTCATAAAGCTACTATATAAATATATCAGAGTTGCATAAAATACAACAGAAGAAATAAAGTACAAAGGAAGTCTCACTACATAGAAGTCTACTAATACAAGAGCTGAAAGGACCAACAGACTGCAAAAGATAAAACTTGACAAGTAGATAATCTCCAGCGATTCCAATCTCCAGAAAGTGGAAATCCAAATCTATAAATAACTCAGGCTGACCCGAGCGTAAATAAACAATACAAACACTCGAGTCAGGACATACATACTTATACAATGTAAACCAACTCAAGTGAACTGTAGTAAAGGTACAAGTAACTTAGAAGATGCTTGGGACTGCCCATCCTCTAAGGATCCGTTAAACTATTTACTATGTAGTAATATACGCTATATACAGTAGTGTCTAATCAGTAAAATATAATCATATAGAAAATAGTATAAAGGGGATGGTGAACCTTAACGCGGTCGGATCTTTAAAACCAAAATCGTAGTGGGCTCGATATAAGGATATGACACGGCACGCGAGGCAATGCCAGGGTGGATACACCGTTTGCACTCCCGAACTGGTGGAGACGGCAAGCCAGCAGCTTCCCCCTACCTCGAAACATACCCCCGAATCAAAGTGGCGCCACGTATCGAATCACAAAAGTAATAGAATGGTTTCCGATGGAGCATGCTCGATGAAAGGGTGCGACCCTTTGTGTAGCCCGGTATAGCTCCTATTTTAGTCACATATGCCAACTCACGGGAGTTGGGTCCACATAATATACCTCGAGAACGTCGCCACCATCCTACTTCATTCTGGAATCTCCACCGCGTACACTGTTGTTAAAGTGGTTTTCGGTATTGGCCGGCTATAAGACTATATCCGATCCCGGTTTTTTTAACAACCAATCGTTATTATAACCCGTAGTTATAACTTTAAAACAATATTTTATACTTCAAAATAAAATATCATTTCAACCCAAATCTTTATCAAAATAAAGATTAAATCATTTCCAAACCATTTCAATATATCATCATACCATATATTTCAAATCAAATATTTATCAAAATAAATATCAAGTCATTTCTAACCATTTCAATATATTAAATTATCATATCATTTCAAAACTTCCTTTCAAATCATTTTAATATATCAAAATATCATAACCTTTCAGAGCTTCATTTTCAAAATATCATATCCTTCATATCTTCTTTCAAATCATTTTAATATCAAACTATCGTATCTTTCAAAACTTCGTTTCAAATCAGTTTAATATGTCAAGGTACCATATCTTTTCAAAACCACATTTCAAATCATTTTAATATGTCAAAATAGCTATATTTTTTCAAAACCACATTTCAAATCATTTCAATATACCAAAATATCATATCTTTCAGTACACATTTCAAATCAATTTAATATATCAAAAGTTATATTTCAAAACAAATTACTTCATTTTAAATCATAAAATGAAGTTATTACATTAATAATTAAATTATTAAATTCCAAAAATTTAAACTTTTCAATGTTCATTTATGCACTTAAATTTATTAAAACAATGAAAATGCAAGTTTCGCAGAATTTAGAAAATGCTACAGAAAGTTACATTCAAAAACCATTCAATTTAACAAAAGACGGTATTAAAAATGCTGTTAATTAACTTCAAATATTCAATAGAATTTCACAAACACTTATATTTTTATTTAAATCATTTTTAACTTATAAAATCATACATTTTCACATTTATAAGCATCATTTAATTTTCCTTAAATTCATTATTTTATAAAGTTAAGTTTCCATTCAAAAATCAATATTTATTAATAATTCATGTAACGTCCCGAAAATTTTCGACTTTCGAAAATTCAACATCGATACTCACTTTATCGACTGCCAAGAAATCGAAGGCCGGAAACCCGAAATGTTATGGTTTAAAGAAAAAGAAAGAGGTAGAAGAAGATAGAAAAAGATAGAACAGAACATAGAAAATAGAACGGGACAGAAAGGAAACAACAGAACAACATCAGAATCTCACAATTCGGAGCGGAACAACATATAATAAATAAATGAATAATCTTTAAACAAAGAACTATATCAGTTATTACATCACATTTCATTTCATTACATCAGAGTGTACAACAACATACAACAACAAACAGTGCAGCGGAAAAAGAAATACTATATACAAATAATTACGCCATGCCATCCAGCTTGCCTCCAGCAACTCCAGAATATCCAGAATATCCTGATAAACCTAACTCTTGACTGCCCGTGTGGAAATTGGTGGGCACCCAGAGTTTAGGAAGGAAAACAATAAACTCCGAGTCAGTCATGTGACTGGTGTGGGAACTCAAAACAGTTTATTTATCTTTAAAATCAAAATAGAGGAATATTTTTAAAGTCAATTCGCAATGCTTTTAAAAATGAGACTACCATAAGGCCTCCCGCACACACACACAATGCAAACGCAGAATCGGAGGAGATTTCTCCTTATGATAGTCAAAGATGCTTGATACGCATTTAAAAGAACATTTGATATTATTACTAGTGCATAGTGTAGAGAAAATTCATTTCGAAAGTAGAATATAAATCTTAGCCAGCATAGACATTCCGAACTATGCCTACTATAGCTAACTATGTTCAATAGCAGGTTACCGCCACATTCCATAGCAGGTTATACAACTAAAACCGTACAAGTCTTGTATTGTTTCTTTGGATTTCCAACGAATGATCAGGCCAAGGAACTTCCCATTGCCACATGAGAATGCCTCTGGATGGACATCCCCGAGAACCAAACCGGATCTCTGCCAACACAAGGCCGGGTTACCCCTAACTGAGTAACAACTGACCGAATATGCCATCCCCCGGTCCTTTGGGACCTTTTCACCGAGCGCTCGCAATCAATTCACACAATCATAACAAAGTGTTTTCAACATGAGTAAGTATCTGGGCTCCATACCATGACACCACCCTTTTCCAGAAGGAAATGCACATATCCTAAAGGGCGCTACCCCTCATAACCTTGCCGCATCTTTCCTGTTTTGACCATTCACGGGGTGTGAGGCTCGACGAAGTCACGTCCACAAAAACATACTTTATACAAAAGCCATGCTTTGGGTCAACAAATGAACATAGAAATGATCACCAGGATAGACGATCAAACAAATGATCCTATCACAAATAATCAACACAATGACCATTTACAGCAAAACTCAGCATGTCACATTACCAAATTGGGAATATATCGCTTATAACATTCAACTACATAACCTCTGAGTTCGTACGTCTCAGAGAAGGGTGTTAAGCTAAAAGAATAAATTCTCCGCCACCAACAGAAATATATTTGAAAGAAATCTGTTTTATATCTCAATTTGTACGTCAGACATACAATCCATACAAGTCTGTTCCGGGCTCGAACAAAACCGAAGGCACTTTCAAAGAAGTCCTTGTAATCCGGATATTCACAATCCTGATCGGATTTCCCATCACTTAGGGAGTCTCTATACCGTTGCAACTCAGTGCAGAGACAATCGACAGGTCATCCTATCGCTCTCGCAAATACCGGGTCTTCAACACCGATCTTCAAATGCAATTCACAACGACGTATCACATATTCGGAATGGGTTATACGACCCCATGGTCCTTTCCCGGTTAACCCGAATAGTGAGCGCTTATTCAAAAATAAGTGTGGCATTCACATTCAAACAAATCACATCAAATACCCATTCAAAGGGAAATATTGATAGTCGGTTATTGAACTATCAACGGATATGCACAACATTACCAGATTCCAAATAATTTTCCAAATTATTTATTTTCCAAAATATCTTTACAAGATATATAATTTTCACACTTCAAAAATAAATCAATATTTATTTTTAAACAAGTTCCCCTTTTTATTCACAAATTCCATAGTGAATTTTCATTCCAAAATATCCATGCATATACGATTTCAATTATTCATTTCAATTTATCTTCAAAAAGATAAATTCTCAAAGTATTCACTTTATATTGGAAAACATTTCCATACTTATTTAATAAGTAATTCACAAATTTTATTTATTTTCAACACTTGGAAAATATTCAATATACTTCAATCAAAATTAAGTATATATTTCATTCTTTAAGGAAATCATTCTTTTAAACATATTTATTTGGGCCAAAATGAATGTTGCGTAAAACATCGTTACGACGACCCAAAATCACTAGTATAGGGATTCGAAATTTAAATAGATATATAAATCCCAATACTATACAAAACATTTCCTTTCGGAAATCATTTACTATAACAACAGTGTTATAGTCCACTATTTCCTTTTCATTTCTCGAAAACGTCTATTTCAACAATAAATGTTGAAATCTATGGTTTCGAATCTCAACACATTTTGAAACATCGTTAGATCGTTTTAATTCTATTTAAAACATCAAATCCAAACATTTCTTTAACATATTATTCACTATTCAAAAACGTGAATATACTACGTTAACAAATTTCATCCTTTCTATACATTTTATTTTAAAGGATTATTCACGGTCAAAAACGTGAATATAACTCCATTAATAGGTTTCAACAATTTACTTATCAAGATAAGTCGTTGCGAATTTATAAAACAACGTTTATAAATTCTATTTCTATTTATTTTATAACAACTTCCTTTATAAATCTCCTTTATTAGCCTATTCTATCTATATCTCAATTATGAACTAAAAGTCCATATTATAAGTTAAATGCTTATAAAACGATTATTTTACAAAATCATTCCGTTTAAACTTCATAATTATAAATCTTATAATTTATAAGATTTCAATTATTTATCCAAATATATCCTTTAATAACTTCACAAGATTTATAAATCTTACTATTTATAAATTTCATTTATAACTTCACCATTTATAATTTTATAAATTCCATTCATTTACAAAATTCATTTTCACTTCATTCAAACACTTATAAAAACTCGTTTTATAATGTCAATATTTCAATTTATAAATATCCATTTATAAATCTCTTAATATAAATCAATTTATATTTTTCTTTAAAACGTCTTTAAATTCCTTTATAATTTCACCATTTTTATTCATAAAATAATTAAATTTTATAAATCCTATATTTCAACATTTTATAATAAATTCAGAAATCCAATTTAAACTATTTTATAAAACTCATTAACCCCATATCTTCAAAAATCAGCCTTTTACTATATTTCTCAAAAATCATAATTTTTATAACATTAAAAATTATACGTTTATTTATTTTAAAATGAATCAATTCCAAAAATATTTTATAAACGTATACTTTCAAAAATCACTTTGAAATCATTTTAAAATTCCAAATTTGGTCCAATGATGCTACACACCAAATAGTCAATCACGACAACAACGGTATCATATATCGATATGATAATCCATCAAATATCAAAATATCTGAAATCAAATAAAAACTGTTGAGGAATCCAGTTGGATCCCTCCAACCTGTTTTCCTGCATCCACAAACATTAGCACAATACCAATTTTGCTCCAGTACGAAATTATCGCGGTATATGGGATTTAAATATTATCCGCTTAATAGACGGCGCAATAGGGTCTCATCCGCTATACAAATGCGGGAAATCAATAACTCCAATATATACATATGCCAATATATATATATATATATATATTGCTATTATATATAATACCAATTTCACTGTTTATGAAATATTCGCGGTATATGTTTTTAATAAATAACATCCGCTTACTAACGGCGCATAATGTCTATTTTAACAATCAATAGATAAAAATCATCATTCAAACATGCATTCAAATATTTTAAATCTAACTATTTAAAATAAAATCGAAACTGATTCGATTGAGTGAGAAGTTCTCACCTTGATTTCAATTTCGTTTTAGCGATTTATTTCGAATAAAATTAAACGGACGTTTAATTTTACCCAAAACTCTCACTAACTCCAAACGACTCCAATCCAATTGCATCGCGTAGTGCTCGTCCATACGATTCCAATGCAACTGTTTTCGTGCGTTTTCGACCTCGTATGAAAAAGTTATGTATTTTCAAAGTTTTACACGATTTATACACATAAATTTATGTAACATCCCGCCTTTTCGCACACTTTAAAACGACACACGTGCCAATTCAAAGCATACGCAAGGGCGGAGTGTCATGGGGTAAATCAGAAAAACAGAGAAGGAATAAAACAAAATAGAATCTCACAGCGGAAGGATAAAATATAATAATAAATATACAGTTCATAAACGGTTACAAAACAGTTATTTTACTTATACAATAATATCAGAGTTACACATAACAATACAACAATGCAGCGGAATAATAAAAGTGTGTAGTGCAATACTATATATATAAAATAATACTGAATCTTCGTCTTCGTACTCCAAAGCTAAAACCTGCTATCCTGAAACGCTCGGACTGACCCGAGCGAATTTGAAAAGACAAAAACACTCGAGTCAGGCTAGAATATCTTATGTGAGTTAAATAACAGAAATAAATATGAGTACAGTAACTCAAGAGATGCTCGGGATTTACATCTCCTAAGGATCCGTTAAACTATTTACTATATAGTATATTGCGCTATTATAATAGCGTCTATTCATAAAATAAACTTACTTTTTAATAGCGTTAAGGGGTTACCCATATAGCCCTTAACACGTAATAGTCCCAGTAGTCCATCCAATATCATAGTCCCTCCTGATCGGGAAGCCACTAGAGGATATCACACGGGCTACGGGAGAAAACCAAACTCGTACAAGGCGCGATAGGGTAGGTGACACGGCACAACTAGGCAATGCCAGGGTAGATATACCAATTGCTATCCAGGCTGATGGTAACGCGCAGCGCGCAGCTGCCGCCCA
This sequence comes from Allium cepa, assembly GCA_030765085.1. NCBI lineage: Eukaryota > Viridiplantae > Streptophyta > Magnoliopsida > Asparagales > Amaryllidaceae > Allium > Allium cepa. The sequence goes on from CM060931.1 coordinate 316,718,934, forward strand.
CCTCGAACTAACTCCCCCAAAATCAAAATATAGAAGTGGCCACTGAATCAATCCAAGTCAAAGTATAATATCGAAGAGGAGCGTCCGATCAGAGGAATGACCTCATTAGCCTGAGAATCGCTCCTGTTTTAGCCACCTTATGCCAACTCACGGGAGTTGGGTCCACGTATTTACCTTACAGGAAACGTCGCCACCACCTACTTCATTCTGGAACTCCACCGCGTACACGGTTAGTCAAAGTGGTTTTCGGTATCGACAGAGAGTATGTCCATATCCGATCCCGGTCTCTTTGCCAACCCATCGTTATTATAACACCGCGGTTATTTAAAACAGTTTATACTTTTAAAACCAGAATATAATCCATTTCAAAACCATAATATTACGATATCATTCCAAAACCCAAAACCATATTTTACCACTTATCCCAAATATAATTCCTTTCCAAAATAAAAAGGCTTTAACTTCATAATATCTGAAAATCGAATATTTTCAAAGCATAATATTTTTGGAAATCCATAATTTCAAACCATAACTTTTAAAACTCAAATGGTTTGGATATTCAACGGTATATGAATTTCAAAGGCTTAACTTTACTGTCACTTTGTAAAGAAATAAGTTATATGGCTTTATGGAAATATTTCTTTATCTAAAGTTAAAACCATAATTTAGATATCACTCTTAAGTTCCAAAACCATTTCAATTTCCATATATATAAATCCATTGGAGTATTAATATTCAAAAACTAAAATTGGAATATATTCTTTCAACAAATTAAATGTTTTATTATTTAGTTTGAATATTCACATAAATCCTTAAACAACTCCAATTTCTAGTAATAAAACATATGTATTTTTCGATTCCAATTATATTAGAATATTTTTCCAATTCAAATTCATATTAGAATATTCATTTCAATTTATCTTGGGAAAAATCCAATTATAAATATCATATCTTAAATTTCCAAACTTAACATTTAAACATATGATATAAATTTATCCAACTCCATTTTCTAAATTTTCTTCCATTTTACTAAGGGAATTTATACACCTTTTTATTTCAAAATTTCCAACTTTTCATGTACATAAATACGGAAGAAAATATTTATACAGTATAAAATTTAAGATTATTATAAACTGTATTCCATCCAAACCATAGAAATCACATTAAAATAGTTATATATAGACCGCGGTGCCTGTATATAATTTTCTATCCTATGGTCAAGTGATACGGATATTTATCATTTCAATCCGCAATTTAAAAATAAACTTTGCGGTTTTATCATTTCAAACCACAATCCCGAAAAATGAAAAATGCATACTAACTTGCAGTTTAATAATATCCAAATAAAACATCCATTCAACAACACATCCATCATCCAATCACAAACATCAATCAATATCAGTCAATAACCATATATGTTTGGTAATATACAACAGGTAATAATTTGCAGTTTTATCTCAAATTATATTTATCAACTATTAATCTAACAGTTTATATTCAGTGATAATTTATATAACTGTTAACTAGCAGTTCATATGCAAACAATAATTTCTAACAGCCAATTAATACGCAATAAATCAATTAAATTTACAGTTAAATTTAATAAAATGCAATTCAACAGATATGAATGAAATAACATGCCAAAAGCTCATAAATAAATTTCTATTCATTTCTAAAATTTATTTAACAAACATAAAAGCTTCTAGTAATTGTGAGTGGGTTAAAACACTCACCTTTTGGAATTTAAATCGAATTTAAATCCGATTTAAACTCAAAAATTCGCCCGTCTCAGAATTCGTCCAAACCAGCGTCATCGAGTCCGGAATAAAATTACGATCCTAACAAAAAAAGTTTCGTGTGAATCCGAGTTCGTATGAGAAAGTTATGGCAAAAAATGGTGATTGAAATCATAAAAGAAAAAAAAAGAAAATGGAACACATACAACTTCATCTTTGCCACGTCATCAAATATACACAATCTTCCCAGATCTCACGCAATTCACGCGGCCACCATCTTTTTTCCAGAAAGCACGAACGCACTGGAAAACCCATAGAACCGGTCGTTGACCACCCTTTGACCGACATACTTCGGCCACCAGAGGCTAGATCTTCGCCTTGCCGCCGCCATGCCTGCCCCCCGCGCCTCGCCTACGTCAGAAATCAGGCGCCGAGCGTCCACCACGAGCCAGCAGCCGCCACCTCTAATGTTAACCCTAATCAATTTTTGCCGTTGATCTGACCGTTGAAATGCTAAACTAACCACATGGATGCGATCTCCTCGGTTCCCTCTCCAAAATCCAGAAAGGGTTTGGCGATCTGACGAAGTTTCCGACGATGATGATGGAAGGTCACGGACTGTTTGAATTTATTCTGAGCAAACGAAAGCCCCAATTGAAAAACGAATTATACCAGTAGATTACGCGTATCGAATACTCCAACATATATTTTTTCTGGAATTTTATGGAATTTTTTGAGTTTTGACTTTTGATTTTGAACTGTGGATAGATCTAGGTTTTGCAACCATTGGAGAGGAGAAAGAGATGAAGAAATGTACGTATATTCAATTGACAGAAGAAAGGAGGCTAGGGTTTATGATCGCATATATATAGACAAATAGAAGAAGGCTAGGTGGGTACGGATAACGAACGTGCTAAACGGTAGTTGGCCCAAAAAGCCCGTTCTGACCCCGGAACCGAATCTGTTAAAACTATATATCCAAATAGGTGTTTTAAAATATTCTGAACGCGATGGAAAAAGTTTCGCGTCCAAATTCGATCGTATGAAGAAGTTATGCTAAAAACAAGATTTCCAATTGATTTCAAATTGATTTTCAATAAAATTGATTTCAAGACGTTTCGCGTCCGTACGATCAAACGGCAAGTCCGATCGATACGAAAATTGAAACCCTATAATAATTCACCGATACGGACCCGATGAAACTGGTTTCGTCGAAATCCGAGTCCGTGACAAAAATGGCTATTTTTAATATTTATTAAATCAATTAAATAAATCAAGAAAATCAAATTTTATTTTTCAACTTCTTATATTGGCCAAATTTCAAAAATTAGATAATTCAATCAATTCCAATTGATTTAACAAGCTTGGATGTGAATTTAAAATTTATAAGTATATTTATTTGCAGTGTTTAATACTTGCACTTCTTATTAATTGGAAATTATAAATTATATTCTAAAGATCTAATTAAATAAATAAATTGATTTCCATTTCATCTCATATGATTTGCAATTCACCTTTTCCATAAATTAAATTCCAAATTATTAATAACCCTTATTTTTCTTAACTATTTATTAATTCCAATCCAATCGAATTCAACACTATAAATTTGATTCATTTATTATATTCACTTCCTTTCTATTATTCAAAGTTATTGTTGTAAATACGACGAATACTAACATTAGTTTAAGATTTCACTCAATGTTTACAAATTCCATTTCAATCTAATAACGTAATATTTTACGTTCAATTTTATTTTATTTGTCGTAAATACCTCTTGTTGAATTAAATACTCAAATCTTAAATAAATCTTGCTTCTAAAGTTATACCAACAGTAGTCCAGCTAAATTTGAGTTAGCTTTACCTTTATTTTATGAAATTAACTATCGCAATAAATCCCTATTAATAAATAAGGCTCGATTCCTATATTAACTTCTTTGGTTTCAATTAACATTTTATGGTGAATATGAATTTCAATGTATAACTGAAACCTTTATATCTATTTTATTTCACTATCCCATAAGAAAATTATCATTTGGTTCATACTTTTTCAAATAACTCCCATTTCTTCCAAATAATAATTACGTAAGCTATTAAATGTTAAATCCATTATATTGCAATAAATTCAATTGATTGCAATTGATTTACAAGTAAATTTGGATTTTTATTTGGTTGTACACAAAATTCCGTTATCACTTACCTAACAAGTTATTATTACTTAAGATCTCATTTCATCCACATTTTCACATTATCATTCACTGGTTTCTTTATTTTATTCTACATAAATTATTATAATTGCGATTTCCTTTGTTTTTCATCTTATTTATATTTACATTACTCAATCACTAATCCATTTCACTTTAATTGCAGTAAATTGGCGGATAGATTGAATAAATTCCCAAAATTTAAATTAACAAGAAACAAGGGTAGATAAACAAACTATAGTCATTACTCCAAATTCTAGTCCTAAATAGGATCCCTTGCAAATAAATGTTACTATTTATTCTTATATTACAAATCTCAATAATTATCCTATTTTAATTTGCTTAGGCCATTTATAGTCCACTATACATATCTACATTAATGGGCAATTTATTCAATTTATTAAGTATCCGATTCTATTAAGTCCTGTTTATTTTTATGCATTCTTCTATTACCTTACAAAAAGAATAACTTTTAAACTCATACACTTAATAACAGAACCGTTATAAATCCAATAAATTCCAAATCGAAGTTTGTACATATTTTACACAACTATTATGATTTCTCACAAAACGTTGAATTTATTTAATGACCATTAATTTAAAATTTAATTCCCTTAATTGAATCAAATGCCTCTTATTATATAAATTTTCATTCTTTCCCATTATAAATCCATTAACGTATTTACGCATCTCCATCTTTCAATTATTAATAACCAAACTGATTACAAACACTGTTTCTATTCAATTTTCATAAATTTGTTCAAACTATACTTTTGTTTACATAATAATAAATTTTATGTTTCTATCAGTTTCCTTTTCTTTTCACTACAGACATAAATTATTACTATCTACACTAATTACATCTTTATATTAATGAATACCATTCAAATTAATACTTATACTAACATTCACCAATTCAACGTTTGTTTGTTTCTTAAAATTAACTTTAACTCAATTTGCCAATTTACATTATCCATATCTTATTATCATAAACTTTTATAGTTACACAAAATGCAACTACTATACCAAATCTCTACATTTATTCATAATCAAATTAGAAATTATATTAATTTGATTTATTAAATATTATAAATTTGACGGGTCGTTACAATCTCCCCCACTCAAAACTTTTCGTCCCCGAAAAGAAAAAGAAGGGAGGAGGGAGAATAAATCAGTATATTTAATTTCAAATATTAACTTATATTTTACTGGATTAATTTCCTTTAATGAAATATACTTGTCTTATAATTATTATATCCTTTAATACTTGAATTATTAAAGTTGGAAAAATATTTCAACAAAACTCTAAGTCCAAAATTTACGAAAATTTTTGGCAGAGTCTCCTTTGTACGGAGGGACTCTGGAGAAAATATAATATCCAAATATACAAATATTTTACATATATATCCAAAATAAAATATCCCACACAGGAAAAATATATAAAATAGCGCTTTAAACGTAATCCGAAAACGTACCTATTTGTCGGGCAATATACGCTTTATTATTTTGGAACCAAAAGCAGTAGCGGTTGCTTCCAACACCTGTATTCACTTATAAAATCTAAAAGGATAAATATTTATTTTACAGTGAATGTTTAGGTGGATTCAATCATTCATATCCAATCAAATGCAACAACCATAGATTTTAGCAAACAGCACACACCACAACCAACAATCATTCACTCAACAAACAATCAGTTTTTCGGGTTCAAATTATGAAGTTGTACGAATGAAGAATAACTATCAAGTGCATCCGTTGCTCAACAGCCTTAGATGGAACAAAGATAGGTTATTTATTCATCCAACAACTCCACAATTCCTTACCCAACAAACATACATCAACCAACAATTCAAATCAACACCAAAATAGCTTATTATACATTTATTTCACAATTCATTGGTTTGATTTTCTTCTTCATATATGGTAGAATTTCTTTATTTCTTAAGTTTTCCTTTATTACTTAAGTTTGTAAAATAAGTTCTCATTAATAACAACAAATATTTTGAATATCTTCATTTCCTTACTCTTCACTTGTAAGATTTCCCTTAAATTCCAAATCTGCTAACATTCATTCTTATGAGTGGAATTTTTTTTTTTTTTCTAGTGACTATGGATTACAGTCATATTATTTATTTTTCTACTTTCCATTATATTAGAATAGGGGAGAGTTGAAACATACTTAAGTAAAAAAAATCTTACAACATGTCACCTATCAATAATACTTAACTTAATTTCAATAGAATTTTGATTATCACTTAAGTTTTATACCATTTAATTCTTATTTATAACGGTAATTTATTGAATACTTCATTATTTCTAAAATTCCTACTTGTAAAATATTCAATTCTAGTTTCTTATTTAACATTTCAACTTTTATATATAGGTAAGTTATTTATGCTAAAGAAAATGCAATTGAACTTATACAAGTTTAATCTCCATTCTTTTAATTTAATTAAATGTTGATCCATATTTTTTTTTCTACGTATCCAATTTCTCTTTCTAACCTTGCAATACTTCTCTTAATTTAATTAGAGGTTTCAATTCATTTACTACTTAACCTCTTTTTCACTAACATAATTTTTAAACAATTAATTAACGGAAAAATTTAGAATTTAAATACCGGGTCAAATTTCAATTTATTTCAAAATAATAGATAAATAAGTTCTTACAACTCAATATCTCTAATTATATTTAGAACAATAAAAGAAAATTTTTTAGAAAATTTCACAATAAATCTGCAGTAAAATTTACTACAGTGGCCTTTCCCCTTCGAAACTCGAAAATGAAAGTCGATGATGCGGCCGTCATCACCGAATTTATTTTCCAGCGACACAGAGAAAAGTACAAAATTTATTTCTCCAAAATCTTCTTTTGAAACAATTCTTCCAAATTATATTATATTTATATAAGAAATTACTTATAAACCAAATCAATAAATTTCACAAATTCTTTGGAAACAAATTTCAAAAACCCCGGACTTAAGTTCTAAAATCTCCAAATTTGGTTTGTTATAGTTTCACTTAGCTTCGATTATTATAAATATTTTATTTCCTAACACCCAATCTATAGCAACCAAATATATATATCTTTATAAAATATTTTTATATATAGAAAATATAATAGGCAAAATTATTTCATTCACCTATATTAAAACGGATATTATGTCGGTCTGTCCTACTAAGTGTTTAGAAATCCCTATTGATGGCATAGCGTCCCATGCATCAACCAGAATTTATAAATACAAAGCGGAACAGATTAACACAATATCAAAACCTTTTATTAATACTAACAAGTACGCTCTCTCATATATATACACTCAGCGACTCCCATAGGATATTTCTACCCTATTAACAAAGAGTCAAACCCCACAAAGCCAAGGTTTATCGCTAAACCAAAGCTCTGATACCAGCTGTAACATCCCGCCTTTTCGCACATTTTAAAACGACACACGTGCCAATTCAAAGCATACGCAAGGGCGGAGTGTCATGGGGTAAATCAGAAAAACAGAGAAGGAATAAAACAAAATAGAATCTCACAGCGGAAGGATAAAATATAATAATAAATATACAGTTCATAAATGGTTACAAAACAGTTATTTTACTTATACAATAATATCAGAGTTACACATACCAATACAACAATGCAGCGGAATAATAAAAGTGTGTAGTGCAATACTATATATATAAAATAATACTGAATCTTCGTCTTCGTACTCCAAAGCTAAAACCTGCTATCCTGAAACGCTCGGACTGACCCGAGCGAATTTGAAAAGACAAAAACACTCGAGTCAGGCTAGAATATCTTATGTGAGTTAAATAACAGAAATAAATATGAGTACAGTAACTCAAGAGATGCTCGGGATTTACATCTCCTAAGGATCCGTTAAACTATTTACTATATAGTATATTGCGCTATTATAATAGCGTCTATTCATAAAATAAACTTACTTTTTAATAGCGTTAAGGGGTTACCCATATAGCCCTTAACACGTAATAGTCCCAGTAGTCCATCCAATATCATAGTCCCTCCTGATCGGGAAGCCACTAGAGGATATCACACGGGCTACGGGAGAAAACCAAACTCGTACAAGGCGCGATAGGGTAGGTGACACGGCACAACTAGGCAATGCCAGGGTAGATATACCAATTGCTATCCAGGCTGATGGTAACGCGCAGCGCGCAGCTGCCGCCCACCTCGAACTAACTCCCCCAAAATCAAAATATAGAAGTGGCCACTGAATCAATCCAAGTCAAAGTATAATATCGAAGAGGAGCGTCCGATCAGAGGAATGACCTCATTGGCCTGAGAATCGCTCCTGTTTTAGCCACCTTATGCCAACTCACGGGAGTTGGGTCCACGTATTTACCTTACAGGAAACGTCGCCACCACCTACTTCATTCTGGAACTCCACCGCGTACACGGTTAGTCAAAGTGGTTTTCGGTATCGACAGAGAGTATGTCCATATCCGATCCCGGTCTCTTTGCCAACCCATCGTTATTATAACACCGCGGTTATTTAAAACAGTTTATACTTTTAAAACCAGAATATAATCCATTTCAAAACCATAATATTACGATATCATTCCAAAACCCAAAACCATATTTTACCACTTATCCCAAATATAATTCCTTTCCAAAATAAAAAGGCTTTAACTTCATAATATCTGAAAATCGAATATTTTCAAAGCATAATATTTTTGGAAATCCATAATTTCAAACCATAACTTTTAAAACTCAAATGGTTTGGATATTCAACGGTATATGAATTTCAAAGGCTTAACTTTACTGTCACTTTGTAAAGAAATAAGTTATATGGCTTTATGGAAATATTTCTTTATCTAAAGTTAAAACCATAATTTAGATATCACTCTTAAGTTCCAAAACCATTTCAATTTCCATATATATAAATCCATTGGAGTATTAATATTCAAAAACTAAAATTGGAATATATTCTTTCAACAAATTAAATGTTTTATTATTTAGTTTGAATATTCACATAAATCCTTAAACAACTCCAATTTCTAGTAATAAAACATATGTATTTTTCGATTCCAATTATATTAGAATATTTTTCCAATTCAAATTCATATTAGAATATTCATTTCAATTTATCTTGGGAAAAATCCAATTATAAATATCATATCTTAAATTTCCAAACTTAACATTTAAACATATGATATAAATTTATCCAACTCCATTTTCTAAATTTTCTTCCATTTTACTAAGGGAATTTATACACCTTTTTATTTCAAAATTTCCAACTTTTCATGTACATAAATACGGAAGAAGATATTTATACAGTATAAAATTTAAGATTATTATAAACTGTATTCCATCCAAACCATAGAAATCACATTAAAATAGTTATATATAGACTGCGGTGCCTGTATATAATTTTCTATCCTATGGTCAAGTGATACGGATATTTATCATTTCAATCCGCAATTTAAAAATAAACTTTGCGGTTTTATCATTTCAAACCACAATCCCGAAAAATGAAAAATGCATACTAACTTGCAGTTTAATAATATCCAAATAAAACATCCATTCAACAACACATCCATCATCCAATCACAAACATCAATCAATATCAGTCAATAACCATATATGTTTGGTAATATACAACAGGTAATAATTTGCAGTTTTATCTCAAATTATATTTATCAACTATTAATCTAACAGTTTATATTCAGTGATAATTTATATAACTGTTAACTAGCAGTTCATATGCAAACAATAATTTCTAACAGCCAATTAATACGCAATAAATCAATTAAATTTACAGTTAAATTTAATAAAATGCAATTCAACAGATATGAATGAAATAACATGCCAAAAGCTCATAAATAAATTTCTATTCATTTCTAAAATTTATTTAACAAACATAAAAGCTTCTAGTAATTGTGAGTGGGTTAAAACACTCACCTTTTGGAATTTAAATCGAATTTAAATCCGATTTAAACTCAAAAATTCGCCCGTCTCAGAATTCGTCCAAACCAGCGTCATCGAGTCCGGAATAAAATTACGATCCTAACAAAAAAAGTTTCGTGTGAATCCGAGTTCGTATGAGAAAGTTATGGCAAAAAATGGTGATTGAAATCATAAAAGAAAAAAAAAGAAAATGGAACACATACAACTTCATCTTTGCCACGTCATCAAATATACACATTCTTCCCAGATCTCATGCAATTCACGCGGCCACCATCTTTTTTCCAGAAAGCACGAACGCACTGGAAAACCCATAGAACCGGTCGTTGACCACCCTTTGACCGACATACTTCGGCCACCAGAGGCTAGATCTTCGCCTTGCCGCCGCCATGCCTGCCCCCCGCGCCTCGCCTACGTCAGAAATTAGGCGCCGAGCGTCCACCACGAGCCAGCAGCCGCCACCTCTAATGTTAACCCTAATCAATTTTTGCCGTTGATCTGACCGTTGAAATGCTAAACTAACCACATGGATGCGATCTCCTCGGTTCCCTCTCCAAAACCCAGAAAGGGTTTGGCGATCAGACGAAGTTTCCGACGATGATGATGGAAGGTCACGGACTGTTTGAATTTATTCTGAGCAAACGACAGCCCCAATTGAAAAACGAATTATACCAGTAGATTACGCGTATCGAATACTCCAACATATATTTTTTCTGGAATTTTCTGGAATTTTTTGAGTTTTGACTTTTGATTTTGAACTGTGGATAGATCTAGGTTTTGCAACCATTGGAGAGGAGAAAGAGATGAAGAAATGTACGTATATTCAATTGACAGAAGAAAGGAGGCTAGGGTTTATGATCGCATATATATAGACAAATAGAAGAAGGCTAGGTGGGTACGGATAACGAACGTGCTAAACGGTAGTTGGCCCAAAAAGCCCGTTCTGACCCCGGAACCGAATCTGTTAAAACTATATATCCAAATAGGTGTTTTAAAATATTCTGAACGCGATGGAAAAAGTTTCGCGTCCAAATTCGATCGTATGAAGAAGTTATGCTAAAAACAAGATTTCCAATTGATTTCAAATTGATTTTCAATAAAATTGATTTCAAGACGTTTCGCGTCCGTACGATCAAACGGCAAGTCCGATCGATACGAAAATTGAAACCCTATAATAATTCACCGATACGGACCCGATGAAACTGGTTTCGTCGAAATCCGAGTCCGTGACAAAAATGGCTATTTTTAATATTTATTAAATCAATTAAATAAATCAAGAAAATCAAATTTTATTTTTCAACTTCTTATATTGGCCAAATTTCAAAAATTAGATAATTCAATCAATTCCAATTGATTTAACAAGCTTGGATGTGAATTTAAAATTTATAAGTATATTTATTTGCAGTGTTTAATACTTGCACTTCTTATTAATTGGAAATTATAAATTATATTCTAAAGATCTAATTAAATAAATAAATTGATTTCCATTTCATCTCATATGATTTGCAATTCACCTTTTCCATAAATTAAATTCCAAATTATTAATAACCCTTATTTTTCTTAACTATTTATTAATTCCAATCCAATCGAATTCAACACTATAAATTTGATTCATTTATTATATTCACTTCCTTTCTATTATTCAAAGTTATTGTTGTAAATACGACGAATACTAACATTAGTTTAAGATTTCACTCAATGTTTACAAATTCCATTTCAATCTAATAACGTAATATTTTACGTTCAATTTTATTTTATTTGTCGTAAATACCTCTTGTTGAATTAAATACTCAAATCTTAAATAAATCTTGCTTCTAAAGTTATACCAACAGTAGTCCAGCTAAATTTGAGTTAGCTTTACCTTTATTTTATGAAATTAACTATCGCAATAAATCCCTATTAATAAATAAGGCTCGATTCCTATATTAACTTTTTTGGTTTCAATTAACATTTTATGGTGAATATGAATTTCAATGTATAACTGAAACCTTTATATCTATTTTATTTCACTATCCCATAAGAAAATTATCATTTGGTTCATACTTTTTCAAATAACTCCCATTTCTTCCAAATAATAATTACGTAAACTATTAAATGTTAAATCCATTATATTGCAATAAATTCAATTGATTGCAATTGATTTACAAGTAAATTTGGATTTTTATTTGGTTATACACAAAATTCCGTTATCACTTACCTAACAAGTTATTATTACTTAAGATCTCATTTCATCCACATTTTCACATTATCATTTACTGGTTTCTTTATTTTATTCTACATAAATTATTATAATTGAGATTTCCTTTGTTTTTCATCTTATTTATATTTACATTACTCAATCACTAATCCATTTCACTTTAATTGCAGTAAATTGGCGGATAGATTGAATAAATTCCCAAAATTTAAATTAACAAGAAACAAGGGTAGATAAACAAACTATAGTCATTACTCCAAATTCTAGTCCTAAATAGGATCCCTTGCAAATAAATGTTACTATTTATTCTTATATTACAAATCTCAATAATTATCCTATTTTAATTTGCTTAGGCCATTTATAGTCCACTATACATATCTACATTAATGGGCAATTTATTCAATTTATTAAGTATCCGATTCTATTAAGTCCTGTTTATTTTTATGCATTCTTCTATTACCTTACAAAAAGAATAACTTTTAAACTCATACACTTAATAACAGAACCGTTATAAATCCAATAAATTCCAAATCGAAGTTTGTACATATTTTACACAACTATTATGATTTCTCACAAAACGTTGAATTTATTTAATGACCATTAATTTAAAATTTAATTCCCTTAATTGAATCAAATGCCTATTATTATATAAATTTTCATTCTTTCCCATTATAAATCCATTAACGTATTTACGCATCTCCATCTTTCAATTATTAATAACCAAACTGATTACAAACACTGTTTCTATTCAATTTTCATAAATTTGTTCAAACTATACTTTTGTTTACATAATAATAATTTTATGTTTCTATCAGTTTCCTTTTCTTTTCACTACAGACATAAATTATTACTATCTACACTAATTACATCTTTATATTAATGAATACCATTCAAATTAATACTTATACTAACATTCACCAATTCAACGTTTGTTTGTTTCTTAAAATTAACTTTAACTCAATTTGCCAATTTACATTATCCATATCTTATTATCATAAACTTTTATAGTTACACAAAATGCAACTACTATACCAAATCTCTACATTTATTCATAATCAAATTAGAAATTATATTAATTTGATTTATTAAATATTATAAATTTGACGGGTCGTTACAATTTATAACATAATTTTACAAATAAAACCCTAAAATAGATCTCAACCGTGCATTCCAAAGCCAAGAAGATCTGGCCGCTCCCATCATCTCTCCCTCTTCACGTTCACCATCTCCAGTAGTTAAAACACGCACGCAACCCATTAGCATGAAACTAGGGTTTAAAATCGCCACCTCCACGTCGAGTTCTAGCATGATCAGGATACACCATCGTGAAGCCCTCACCCACGTGCACCTCCGCCCCCACTATGGTCGAGCTCGGCCACCCCTACCTCCTCGAGTTGCGTGCGCAACTGGCCACAATCGGCCCCCCTAGCTCCCTCCACGCGACACTAAACCCCATCATATCCGTATGGATCTAAAGTACTCGTGAAGCTCTAGAACTTTCGTGTTGATGATTTCTTCTAATTGTTTGTGGATTGGGAGAGATTGAGAGGAGAAAGCAAATAATTTTCGGCCTTTGAATTCTGGGGTGGCGGCTAGGGTTTTAGGTTTAGGGTTTATTTTTATTTTTTTAATTTATGAAGGGTTATGGTCTATTTATAGAGAAAAACGAACACTATTCATCCGGGAATTCCGAACTCCGATTTACGCGCCGAAACTGACGTTCCTAGGGTTTATCCCGCGTTTCGGACACAATGGAATAGGTTTCGAAAGCTAATTCGGACATCTGTGCGAGTTATGGCAACAAACATTCGATTTAAATTAAACCGATTTAAACGATTTTCTAGGCGTTTTAATTTGTACCGGATAAACGGTAAATCCAATTGACTTGAAATTTGAAACCTTACAATAATATCACATTACGGATCCGATGAAACTAGTTTCGTCGAAATCCGAGACTTTTTGGAAAATGGCTATTTTAACTCGCCAAATTAATATTAAAAATAATTTGATGCGTTTCGAGCTGCCACGATCAAACGATAACTCCGATTGCTACGAAAATTGAAATCCGATAATAACTAACTATTACGGATCCAATGAAACTTGTCTCGTTCAATTCTGAGACTGTTCAAAAATTGACTATTTTGACTAGTCGATTTAAATATTAAAATATTCAATTTTCACAAATTAACTTTTAATTCGATTTTAAAAGTTCTAAAATATCGTTCTAACTTCAATATGATAAAATAAAATTTTACAAATCATATTTAACCCAATTTTCAATTATTTCCATAATTTCACATATTAAATTATCGATTTAATTATCCAATTAAATCCAATTATTCGAAATAAAATTTATTCGACTTATAAATTCACTTCTTAATATTTAAAATTAATTAAATATTAAAATTTTAATTAAATAAAATTCTGGGTCGTTACAATCTTCCCCCCTTAAAAGAATTTCGTCCTCGAAATTATTAAGAAAAGTTACAGAATCTATTAATTTTCCCAAAACAAATTTTAAACTTCTCACCATACTTTACTAAGTTTTCAAATCATACTTAGTTATCTTTTCAAAACAACTACTATTGTTTAACTTTCAATTCCAAATCAAAGTTAAAGTTTTCAAAAAAATTCCAATTTTCTCAAAAAATTTCTAACGCCTTAAATTTTCGGAAAAATTCGCCATAGTCTCCTTTGCGCGGCTCGATCCAAAAAAAAATGACAGTATATATATCACAAATATACATCTCATCAAGTAATGAGGCATTCCGAAGGGAAAAAATGTAAAAGTACGGTATGTAATCCGAGATATGTACCTTATATTTTATTAGCAAGCATATACGGCTAATATAGCGCGAAAGCGAGCTCCAAATGCGAAGCAAACGCGATCCGCACCTACTAATCACTCAACAAACAACATGAGAATCATGCATATAGATAATAGTATCGATATACATCATATAGCAACATAATAACTATATATGTCAACTTAGCAAATGAAACAAAACAACAAATGCAAACATCAACCAACTATCATCCAATTAACATACATAACCAATAAATATTCATTCATATTCTCATTTATATTCAATGAAATAGGTTTTCAATTTAAATCACATTTGATTCATTAACAGTGGATGTTTTTACTAACATTTTCAATTAGTTTATATGCACTAATTCATATTCAAGTTGGTTCACTTCCAAATCAAATTCAATTCTATTCAAGATTCACTTAACTTCCAATTGGATTTCAATTACTTTAGCTTTCAATTTCATTAATTCAATTTCATTAACACTTAATGAATTATATACAATCAACTAACAATCATATAACAACCAATGTATATTAATTACAACCAAATTCCTTTGCTTATCAATTGGTTTAATTAATTAATTTTTATTCAACTATTCAACTTTCAATAACATTAGATTTTAATGAATTAACACTTATATCCATTATTTCATATCAACTTAATTTACATTCAATTGATTAATATTCAATTCATTAATTCAATTCAATTACAAAAGTTGAATTTCATTTACATAACTCAAGTTCAAATTTATCACTTCACTTTATTAATTTATTTTGATACCAATATCAACTTCATTCAACATCACTTAAGTTATACTTCCATTTTATAAACATCACTTGTTTTTACTTAACTTAAATTCCAACTTATAAATCAATTCAGCTTCTAAATTCTAAAGTAAATTTCCATTTAACTTTAAATTCATTTTTTTTATTTATAACTCATATGCATATAGTTTCACTTCTTATATATATAAGTTTATTTCACAATTGTAAATTACTTTAATTATAATTCCATTCTTATAATTCTTTTTTCTTACACAATTATTCTTTTATTTAGATTATTCAAACAACCAATAATCAACTTATATACACTTTAATAATTTTGAAAAATTATTTCTTCATATATAAAATATACTCAAGGTAAAATTATTTTATTTACCCAATTTTAAATCAATATTGTGCCGAATTGTTCTATTCAAGTGTTTAGAAACCCCTTCGGCATAGTCTTGCGGACCACGCTGACGAAAGTTCATATGCCACTCAATAAACCAATCATCACAATATAAAACAATTTTATATTCACTAACAAATACGCTCTCATAGCTATTATTACACTCAAACTCATTCTAGAGTACTACTGACTCTATCTCTAGTGAGTAATACCCAACAGAACCATGGTTGTCGCTTAACCATATGCTTTGATACCAGATGTAACGTCCCGGAAATTTTCGACTTTCGAAAATTCAACATCGATACTCACTTTATCAACTGCCGAGAAATCGAAGACCGGAAACCCGAAATGTTATGGTTTAAAGAAAAAGAAAGAGGTAGAAGAAGATAGAAAAAGATAGAACAGAACATAGAAAATAGAACGAGACAGAAAGGAAACAACAGAACAACATCAGAAGCTCACAATTCGCAGCGGAACAACATATAATAAATAAATGAATAATCTTTAAACAAAGAACCATATCAGTTATTACATTACATCACATTTCATTTCATTACATCAGAGTGTACAACAACATACAACAACAAACAGTGCAGCGGAAAAAGAAATACCATATACAAGTAATTACGCCATGCCATCCAGCTTGCCTCCAGCAACTCCAGAATATCCAGAATATCCTGATAAACCTAACTCTTGACTGCCCGTGTGGAAATTGGTGGGCACCCAGAGTTTAGGAAGGAAAACAATAAACTCCGAGTCAGTCATGTGACTGGTGTGGGAACTCAAAATAGTTTATTTATCTTTAAAATCAAAATAGAGGAAATTTTTAAAGTCAATTCGCAATGCTTTTAAAAATGAGACTACCATAAGGCCTCCCGCACACACACACAATGCAAACGCAGAATCGGAGGAGATTTCTCCTTATGATAGTCAAAGATGCTTGATACGCATTTAAAAGAACATTTGATATTATTACTAGTGCATAGTGTAGAGAAAATTCATTTCGAAAGTAGAATATAAATCTTAGCCAGCATAGACATTCCGAACTATGCCTACTATAGCTAACTATGTTCAATAGCAGGTTACCGCCACATTCCATAGCAGGTTATACAACTAAAACCGTACAAGTCTCGTATTGTTTCTTTGGATTTCCAACGAATGATCAGGCCAAGGAACTTCCCATTGCCACATGAGAATGCCTCTGGATGGACATCCCCGAGAACCAAACCGGATCTCTGCCAACACAAGGCCGGGTTACCCCTAACTGAGTAACAACTGACCGAATATGCCATCCCCCGGTCCTTTGGGACCTTTTCACCGAGCGCTCGCAATCAATTCACACAATCATAACAAAGTGTTTTCAACATGAGTAAGTATCTGGGCTCCATACCATGACACCACCCTTTTCCAGAAGGAAATGCACATATCCTAAAGGGCGCTACCCCTCATAACCTTGCCGCATCTTTCCTGTTTTGACCATTCACGGGGTGTGAGGCTCGACGAAGTCACGTCCACAAAAACATACTTTATACAAAAGCCATGCTTTGGGTCAACAAATGATCATAGAAATGATCACCAAGATAGACGATCAAACAAATGATCCTATCACAAATAATCAACACAATGACCATTTACAGCAACACTCAGCATGTCACATTACCAAATTGGGAATATATCGCTTATAACATTCAACTACATAACCTCTGAGGTCGTACGTCTCAGAGAAGGGTGTTAAGCTAAAAGAATAAATTCTCCGCCACCAACAGAAATATATTTGAAAGAAATCTGTTTTATATCTCAATTTGTACGTCAGACATACAATCCATACAAGTCTGTTCCGGGCTCGAACAAAACCGAAGGCACTTACAAAGAAGTCCTTGTAATCCGGATATTCACAATCCTGATCGGATTTCCCATCACTTAGGGAGTCTCTATACCGTTGCAACTCAGTGCAGAGACAATCGACAGGTCATCCTATCGCTCTCGCAAATACCGGGTCTTCAACACCGATCTTCAAATGCAATTCACAACGACGTATCACATATTCGGAATGGGTTATACGACCCCATGGTCCTTTCCCGGTTAACCCGAATAGTGAGCGCTTATTCAAAAATAAGTGTGGCATTCACATTCAAACAAATCACATCAAATACCCATTCAAAGGGAAATATTGATAGTCGGTTATTGAACTATCAATGGATATGCACAACATTACCAGATTCCAAATAATTTTCCAAATTATTTATTTTCCAAAATATCTTTACAAGATATATAATTTTCACACTTCAAAAATAAATCAATATTTATTTTTAAACAAGTTCCCCTTTTTATTCACAAATTCCATAGTGAATTTTCATTCCAAAATATCCATGCATATACGATTTCAATTATTCATTTCAATTTATCTTCAAAAAGATAAATTCTCAAAGTATTCACTTTATATTGGAAAACATTTCCATACTTATTTAATAAGTAATTCACAAATTTTATTTATTTTCAACACTTGGAAAATATTCAATATACTTCAATCAAAATTAAGTATATATTTCATTCTTTAAGGAAATCATTCTTTTAAACATATTTATTTGGGCCAAAACGAATGTTGCGTAAAACATCGTTACGACGACCCAAAATCACTAGTATAGGGATTCGAAATTTAAATAGATATATAAATCCCAATACTATACAAAACATTTCCTTTCGGAAATCATTTACTATAACAACAGTGTTATAGTCCACTATTTCCTTTTCATTTCTCGAAAACGTCTATTTCAACAATAAATGTTGAAATCTATGGTTTCGAATCTCAACACATTTTGAAACATCGTTAGATCGTTTTAATTCTATTTAAAACATCAAATCCAAACATTTCTTTAACATATTATTCACTATTCAAAAACGTGAATATACTACGTTAACAAATTTCATCCTTTCTATACATTTTATTTTAAAGGATTATTCACGGTCAAAAACGTGAATATAACTCCATTAATAGGTTTCAACAATTTACTTATCAAGATAAGTCGTTGCGAATTTATAAAACAACGTTTATAAATTCTATTTCTATTTATTTTATAACAACTTCCTTTATAAATCTCCTTTATTAGCCTATTCTATTTATATCTCAATTATGAACTAAAAGTCCATATTATAAGTTAAATGCTTATAAAACGATTATTTTACAAAATCGTTCCTTTTAAACTTCATAATTATAAATCTTATAATTTATAAGATTTCAATTATTTATCCAAATATATCCTTTAATAACTTCACAAGATTTATAAATCTTACTATTTATAAATTTCATTTATAACTTCACCATTTATAATTTTATAAATTCCATTCATTTACAAAATTCATTTTCACTTCATTCAAACACTTATAAAAACTCGTTTTATAATGTCAATATTTCAATTTATAAATATCCATTTATAAATCTCTTAATATAAATCAATTTATATTTTTCTTTAAAACGTCTTTAAATTCCTTTATAATTTCACCATTTTTATTCATAAAATAATTAAATTTTATAAATCCTATATTTCAACATTTTATAATAAATTCAGAAATCCAATTTAAACTATTTTATAAAACTCATTAACCCCATATCTTCAAAAATCAGCCTTTTACTATATTTCTCAAAAATCATAATTTTTATAACATTAAAAATTATACGTTTATTTATTTTAAAATGAATCAATTCCAAAAATATTTTATAAACGTATACTTTCAAAAATCACTTTGAAATCATTTTAGAATTCCAAATTTGGTCCAATGATGCTACACACCAAATAGTCAATCACGACAACAACGGTATCATATATCGATATGATAATCCATCAAATATCAAAATATCTGAAATCAAATAAAAACTGTTGAGGAATCCAGTTGGATCCCTCCAGCCTGTTTTCCTGCATCCACAAACATTAGCACAATACCAATTTTGCTCCAGTACGAAATTATCGCGGTATATGGGATTTAAATATTATCCGCTTAATAGACGGCGCAATAGGGTCTCATCCGCTATACAAATGCGGGAAATCAATAACTCCAATATATACATATGCCAATATATATATATATATTGCTATTATATATAATACCAATTTCACTGTTTATGAAATATTCGCGGTATATGTTTTTAATAAATAACATCCGCTTACTAACAGCGCATAATGTCTATTTTAACAATCAATAGATAAAAATCATCATTCAAACATGCATTCAAATATTTTAAATCTAACTATTTAAAATAAAATCGAAACTGATTCGATTGAGTGAGAAGTTCTCACCTTGATTTCAATTTCGTTTTAGCGATTTATTTCGAATAAAATTAAACGGACGTTTAATTTTACCCAAAATTCTCACTAACTCCAAACGACTCCAATCCAATTGCATCGCGTAGTGCTCGTCCATACGATTCCAACGCAACTGGTTTCGCGCGTTTTCGACCTCGTATGAAAAAGTTATGTATTTTCAAAGTTTTACACGATTTATACACATAAATTTATAACATAATTTTACAAATAAAACCCTAAAATAGATCTCAACCGTGCATTCCAAAGCCAAGAAGATCTGGCCGCTCCCATCATCTCTCCCTCTTCACGTTCACCATCTCCAGTAATTAAAACACGCACGCAACCCATTAGCATGAAACTAGGGTTTAAAATCGCCACCTCCACGTCGAGTTCTAGCATGATCAGGATACACCATCGTGAAGCCCTCACCCACGTGCACCTCCGCCCCCACTATGGTCAAGCTCGGCCACCCCTACCTCCTCGAGTTGTGTGCACAACTGGCCACAATCGGCCCCCCTAGCTCCCTCCACGCGACACTAAACCCCATCATCTCCGTATGGATCTAAAGTACTCGTGAAGCTCTAGAACTTTCGTGTTGATGATTTCTTCTAATTGTTTGTGGATTGGGAGAGATTGAGAGGAGAAAGCAAATAATTTTCGGCCTTTGAATTCTGGGGTGGCGGCTAGGGTTTTAGGTTTAGGGTTTATATTTTTTTTTACTTTATGAAGGGTTATGGTCTATTTATAGAGAAAAACGAACACTATTCATCCGGGAATTCCGAACTCCGATTTACGCGCCGAAACTGACGTTCCTAGGGTTTATCCCGCGTTCCGGACACAATGGAATAGGTTTCGAAAGCTAATTCGAACATCTGTGCGAGTTATGGCAACAAACGTTCGATTTAAATTAAACCGATTTAAACGATTTTCTAGGCGTTTTAATTTGTACCGGACAAACGGTAAATCCAATTGACTTGAAATTTGAAACCTTACAATAATATCACATTACGGATCCGATGAAACTGGTTTCGTCGAAATCCGAGACTTTTTGAAAAATGGCTATTTTAACTCGCCAAATTAATATTAAAAATAATTTGATGCGTTTCGAGCTGCCACGATCAAACGATTTCCGATTGCTACGAAAATTGAAATCCGGTAATAACTAACTATTACGGATCCAATGGAACTTGTCTCGTTCAATTCTGAGACTGTTCAAAAATTGACTATTTTGACTAGTCGATTTAAATATTAAAATATTCAATTTTCACAAATTAACTTTTAATTCGATTTTAAAAGTTCTAAAATATCGTTCTAACTTCAATATGATAAAATAAAATTTTACAAATCATTTTCAATCATATTTAACCCAATTTTCAATTATTTCCATAATTTCACATATTAAATTATCGATTTAATTATCCAATTAAATCCAATTATTCGAAATAAAATTTATTCGACTTATAAATTCACTTCTTAATATTTAAAACTAATTAAATATTAAAATTTTAATTAAATAAAATTCTGGGTCGTTACAATTCGCTTATTAAATTTCAACATTCAAATTTAAATTCATTACATTAAATTTCAAATTAACACTTAAATTTAAATTTTCAAATATAACTTAATTCCATTTTATTTAACTTAACTTAAAATTTCACTTTTAAACCAAATTCATAAATTCCAATTTAAGCTATATTTCCAAATTCAACTGAATATTCACTCATTAACGTTTTAACTTTATTCAAAAATCATTAATATGTTAAAAAATCATTTTAAATTAATTTAAATTCAAAATATTATAAATTTATCATATTTCAAAGATAATTTAAATTCCATTAAAAATTAAATCAAAATTTCCAAAATAACTTACATTCAGATTTTCTAACTTTTCCATAATTTATTTAACTTATAGATTTCCAGAAAATCAACATTACTTTACAAAAATTATATTATTATTTAATTTTAAATAAACATATTATAATAATTAAATTTCTAAAATATTTTAAATTTTTTAGAAAAACATATTTTAACTACTGGCCTGTATATAATTTTCTGCGCTAGGTAAAGTGATACGGGTAATGTATCATTTCAACCTGTAATTTACAAAGAAAAATCCTGGTTTTATCATTTCAAACCAGCAGTCCCAAGTAAATAAAATAAGTTGAAAATCGTTCAGGCCTATCATTTCAGCCCATAACAATTTTCCCCTATTCTAAAGTTCGTTCGGGTATGTATCATTTCAACCCATAGTGATTCTAATCTAAAGGGAACTTGCAGTGTGATAAACTGATAAAATAGCAGAACAACATATTATAACAGTAACAGATGTTATAATAGGTGTTTAAGCATGGGTGAACATCATAAAATCATAATATAGCAGGTGTAACATGATAATGCATTTTACAGATTCAAAAGGGGCCAATTTACTAGTTATATATGTACATACTGTCTGGTGAGAATAACTCACATGTTCAAAGCTGGAGATATCTACCAAAGCACACAACGCAACACAATGAAGGCACGATGACATGGATATGACTTGAGAGTGGAGAGCCAAAGCAATTTGACTTGTTCAAACATTTACACAAAACAATACAAATATATGTAAGTTTCAACACGATTTAAACATCAAATAACATTAGAATTCAAAGCCCAAAACAACATCGAATGAATTGCACTTGTTCTCAACCTCATGTACTTCAGTTAGGCAATGATTAGGCTCGGCTAACTTAGGGAATTGGGTCAGGTTTTGTAACGCCCCACCTCTATACCCACGCTAGCCAAGAACACTACGGAGTAGTGCTGTCAACTAGCACGGAGAATAAGGCTGTTGAGGAGCGACCATCCATGTAATTGCTTATCACATGGTGGCTACAAATAATCTTCGGAAACAAACATAGAAATAAGCATAACGCAAATCAGTCACAGACATCCATATCACAAAGGCGGAAGAAGATATGAATATATAACTAACACATGAAAGTGTACATCATAGTAGTGGTCAAAAGATCCACAATAATACAAAAGAATAGCAAACGTGCTATACAAAAGAATACAACTATGAGTCTATATCTCAAGTGTATACAACAAAAACTGCTAATCTAAACAGTTAGCCAAAAGTCAGAGTGATGAATCCCTGGGAAGAAGTCAAGCAGAAGCACCTATAACATCTCGGTCTGACCCGAGTATTATTTAAGAAAATAATAAACGGGTCAGTCTAGCTATAAATATCAGATGACATGATATAACATAAAAGATATGGCATAAACATAAAATATCCATAATGACATACCACTATAAGTATGTAAATAATGATCAACAGAAGATCAATCAATAAGAGATAATCAATATCACAAGAATCTTCTCAAAGATTCGGAAAGGGCATCATACCCCAAACTTGTACTCATAACAAGTTAATGACATAAATTCTAGAAATCAATGCAAGAAGTCCAGAAATCATAGAAAAGAGAAAGAGGCCTATCACATGACGGTCCGAAGACCAAGGGGAGCTACCCCACATGTGTGAATGGAATCACACAGATTAAGGTCCAGACTAACCAAAAAGCAAAAAGGGATGTGTGAGTGGAATCACACAAGCGGTGTCTAGTCTAACCTCGCAACAAGAGACATCGCACAGTTGCTAGTCTAAAGCATCAGAATGATCGTCATGATCAACGAGAAGTGTCAATTACACTAAGCTAGTAAATATAGAAGTTTAGCTTCATGTCCCATAACCACTTGCTTAACTTAAATATTTACGAACAAACTGTAAATCTTCACTAATAAAATTGTCACAAGAGGTTCAATCGAACAAGTCCAAGAATTAACCGACGAAGTGAATGCAAGCGTTTCATACCACTTGTTTTACTAAGTCGTTTAATTAGATTTCTCATCCGAGTGAGGTAAAGGTTTGTATATACTAATAGATTGGAAAATGGTTTAAGAAAAGAGCTTTGTTATTAAAAATAGAGTTGAAATTGTTTGTTAAAAGAGTTTTGATATTTACTACTAGTATTGAAACCTTTATATTATAAAATGACAAAACACAGAAGCAATTATATAAACAATCAATCACAAAGATCGCATACGGAGATGTGAATAAGATCCAAGGAAATCAGCTCAATGTTTTTCAGATAAGATCCCCTACGGAGGGGGGGTCCAGGGTCTAACGACCTAAGAGGGATAGGTTCGAGCGACCTAACGGTTGCGACCTAGGGGTCTAAGGGGTCAAGCGACTTAGTGGTTGTGACCTAGAGGTGTTCGCGACCTAACGATGACTCACGACCCAACATGGCCGACTTAACAGAGGTCGTGACCTAACAGGATAACTCGTGACCGACTTAAGAGTTGCGTGACTGAAGGGTTGCACGACTTAAGGGTTAGGCCAGGAGCGACCTAACGAGATAAGGTCCAACGACCTACGAGTTAAGGGTCCAACGACCTATCGGGATAACTCATAACCGACTTAAGAGTTGCGTGACTGAAGGGCTGCACGACTTAAGGGTTGCACGACTTAAGGGTTGCACGACTTAAGGGTTGCACGACTTAAGGGTTAGGCCAGGAGCGACCTAACGAGATAAGGTCCAACGACCTACGAGTTAAGGGTCCAACGACCTATCGGGATAACTCGTAACCGACTTAAGGGTTGCACGACTGAAGGGTTGCACGACTTAAGGGTTGCACGACTTAAGGGTTAGGCCAGGAGCGACCTAACGAGATAAGGTCCAACGACCTACGAGTTAAGGGTCCAACGACCTATCGGGATAACTCGTAACCGACTTAAGAGTTGCGTGACTGAAGGGCTGCACGACTTAAGGGTTAACTCGTGAGCGACCTAACTCCGAAGTGCCAATATTTCCAGAATGACCTAAAGCCCTGCGACCTACGACCCAGCGACCTTGGGACCTATCACCGAACGAGTCAAGTGGCCAGAACGAGCTAAATGCAGGAAATTTCCAAAAATGCTAAAAATTGGAGTTTTTGGCCAATCCAATCCAAACCAAAGGAAAATGTGCATGCAAAAGTGATAGGGAATCATTCCCATCAGTCCAATATAGTTATAGATTAGATTTGTGAGATAAAAATCTCACCTTTGCACAAATTCAATGAAGAAGGAGCTTGAAACAATGGAGAAGTAACTACAAGCTAGAATCCAATGTCTTCACTTTGATTTTGGAGTCGAATGATGGATTTAAAGTTGAAACCTAAGCTTGGAGTTTTAATTTCCTCTTCCACTCACCATTAATGCAAAAGCTTGGTTGTTAGGAAATTTATGAAGAGTGAGAAGAAGGAAGGGGGTTTGGGCTTGAGTTATAATGGCAATCTAACCCAAAGTCCAAAGCGGGAAAAGTTAGTGAAATTCCACTAACTCCAAACCTACCAATGTTTATACTTAAAAAAAATTGTAAACGGCATTTCGAACTCAATGGAAGTGGTCTCGAGTCCTAATTTGACCGTTTGCAAAAAGTAGCTTTTCGGACCAATATCCGATTAACGACAAAATATTTAAATAAAATATTTAAATATAAAATCGATAAATATGCGTGTTGTTATAGGTTTGGGTGTGTAAGGGTCGGCCTACACATGGGTTTGAAGGTGGGTTTAGTCTAGGTGCATAAAACTAGGTGTACAGGGCTAAAACTATGCAACATACATCATTTGTTGCTCTTGTTTGGTTCGACCAGAGGCTAGGTGGGCCCAAATAGTTGTGCAGGTGATGGTGGTTGATGTGGCAGAGGGTGGAGGTCAAGTCAGAGGTGGTGGTGGTGGAGGTAGTGGCGGCTAATGGTGGTAGAAGGAGAAGATGATAAACTCGGCTAGGCTAGTGCAATAGGTGATGGTTTTTGGTGGATTTTGTGGTGGTCCTTGCCATGGATGGTCTCGACCTGAAATGGAGAGGTAGTAGGATGGATGTTGTTAAGAGGAAAGGGGTGGTAGAGGTCAGGTCAGATCTGGTTGAGGAGGTGCCAAGCTATGAAGGTGAGAACAAGTACAAAATTCAAAATAGAAAAGTTGAAAAACAAAGGAAGAAGAAGATAATTTTTACCTCAACTGCTTCTATCCATGGCCATATTTTTCTTTTTTTTAGATGAGAAATGGATCTGAGATCCACGTGAAAAATGAAGGAGGAAGTCACGGCTAAAAGAGGAAAAAAAAAACGGTCAAAGAGTAAATGAGGAAGCGGTAAAAGAAACGACTTACGATTCAAAAACTTTTAAAACCTTTCAAATTTCCTTAATTTTGTTTATATAACTTGATATTTCTGGAATAATAATAATCCCAGATAAAATTTCGAAAATTTATCAAAATATGAAAATATATATAATATTTATTAATTATATAAAGTTAAATTAAGGAAAATAGCTAAAAATAGTAAACTAGTCTAGAAAACATGAAATTAAATGAAATAAATTTTAGAAAATTCATATGAGCTTGTAATATATTTTTAAAAATAAATAATAATATAAAATAAAATTACATTCACAAAATAAATATAAAAAAATTAAATTTTAATATAATTTTAATGAAGAAAATAGCAGAAAATAAGAAAGTAGCCTAAAAAAAAAGAAATCAACACAGTAAACTTTGGAAAAATTGTTTACTTCATTTTAAAATTATTATAATATAAAAATATAAATACAATTACATATTGACCCAGATTAAAATGAAATATGACAATAAAATATGATTTATACAATTTAAAAATAACAAAATTGCAGAATAAACAAATTGCACTCAATATTGAAATATACATAACTTTCACAGTTTAACTCCATTTTCAACGAAACGAAAAGCAGTGTTCAAGTTATTACATCTATTTTCATAATAAAAGGTAATATTTAAGATTTTAAATAATTTGAATTTGAAGTTTAAAAGTCACAGTTTGAACAGCTTGACCAAAAATTCACTTTATAGTAAAATATTCAAATTATACTAGTTTGAACTATAAATCACTTAATAATCATCATTTATATTTAAAAATGAAATGTTTGAAATAAAACAAATTTAAAATAATTTAAAAATAAAAGAAAGTCCAAATTAAATAATATACAAAAATCTAGGTTTGTTACAAACACCAAAATTTTAATATTTATTAAACCGTGTATTCCTTTCCAAAACCATAGAAATCATTTTCAAAAATATTTTTATATAGATACCGCGGTGTCTGTATAAAATTTTCTATCCTATAGTCAAGTGATGTAACGAAGCGGATTTTGTCCGTTCGAAAATCGACATCCATACTTACATCGTACTCGAATGCCGCAGATTCGACCGTTCAAATCCGAGTCGCCGGAGCTTATAACACCATTAAGTAAACAACACAGTGGAAGAAATAAAGAATATCAATATACAACATCTGATACAACAGATGATACAATAGATATCGATATACATCAGAGATATGATACAATAAAATAGCAGCGGAAAAGGAAATAGATAACACTAGCAGCGGAACAAATAACTCCAATATAATCTTCAAGAGAGAACTCCAACAGCAGCTCGAACCATCATCATGATACACTAAGACGAGCAAGACTGGTGCATATCCAAAGACTGAAACTAGCTCCAGATAATCCACCAAACCTAACTATCTGAAAAAACCCAACTCTAGACTGCTCGTGTGGAAAATAGTGAGCACCCAGAGTTTAGGAAAGGAACAATAAACTCCGAGTCAGTCATGGGACTGGTGTGAGTAACAAAAACAGTTTATCTTTGAAAACACACAACAAGATAATTTTTTAAAGTAAATTCGCAATGCTTTTAGAAAATGAAACTACCATAAGACCTCCCGCCACACACACAATGCAAACGCAGAATTGGAGGAGATTTCTTCTTATGATAGTCAAACATGCTTGATACGTAGAAAATTTCTTTGATATTATTATTATAAGTGCACAGTGCAGAAAAGATTTCGAAAGTAGAATATTAATCTTAGCCAGCAAACGGCCATTATCGTATGCCTACTATAGCTACCATCCAAACAGTGGTGACCACCATAAGTGAATGGCAGGTTCTACAACAAAAACCGTACAGGGTTTCATATTGGATGAATGGATTTCCAACAAATGGTCAGGCTAAGGAACTTCCTACTGCCACATGGGATCGCCTCTGGCGGGACGTCCCGAGAACCTAACCGGATCTCTGCCAACACAAGACCGGGTTACCTCTGTAACTAGGTAACTACTACTCGAGCATGTCACTCCCCGGTCCTTTGGGACCTTTATCCGAGGCGCCTCTAAGCAACAACCACACAGTAAATGAGATTGGAGCTACCACATAGGTAAATATCTGGGCTCCATACCATGATACCACCCTTTACCAGAAGGGAATGACACACCCTAAAGGGCGCGACCCTCATAACCTTGCCGCATCTTTCCTGTTTTGACCATTTCCGGGGTGTGAGGTCCTGATGCAGTCTCGTCCACAAAGCTATGCTTTGGTACAAAGCCATGCTTTGGGTCAACAAATGATCAAAGTAATGATCACAAAGATAAATGATCAAACAAATGATCATATCACAAATGATCAAACAATGATCATCAACACGCAGCAGCACTCAGCATGCCACACTACCAAATTGGGAGTATATTGCTGATAACCTTCAACTACATAACCTCTGAGCTCGTACGTCTCAGAGAAGGGTGTTAAGCTAAGAGAATAAATTCTCCGCCACCAAAAGAAATGTATTTGAAAGAAATCTTCTTTATATCTCAAAGTGTAGTGTCAAACATGTAACCATACAAGTCTGTTCCGGGTTCGAACAGAACCGAAGGCACTTCCGAAGAAGCCCTTGCAATCCGGGTATTCACAATCTCGATCGGACTTCCCATCACTTAGGGAATCTCTATACCGGAGCAACTCAGTGCAGAGACAATCGATAGGTTATCCTATCGTTCTCGAAAACACCCGGTCTTCAACACCGGTCTTCAAATGCTATCCATAACGACGTATCACATATTCGGAATGGGTTATACGACACAAAGGTCCTCTCCCGGCTAAACCGAATAGTGAGCGCAATATTTAAAATATATGGATATGGGATTTCAATTAAGTCACAACTTAATAATTCAAAGTTTTCTTCAAATAGTTTAACAAATTACCATTTTCAAATCTTTTAAACAAAAGATTTATTTCAAAAACCTTCAATGGTTTAAATAATTTCCCCACTTTAAATCTTTTAAACAAAAGATTTAATTCACAAAGTTCACCCCATTCACAAAGATCCATTTATGGATTTCAAAACAATTCCCACTTTAATTGGATTAACTCGTTAAATCTTTAAATTAAAGATTTAACTTATAGCTTTCAAACCGTTTCCATGACTTGGAAAATCTTTTTCATTTTTAACTTGAAATCCTTTTTAACACAAATTGGACGTTCCTTATTTAGGTGAAAGCTTTTATCATTTGAAAACAATTAGTCTTCATTTCAGAAAGATCCAATTAAATTTACACGAGTTAAAACCTTTGAATTTAAATTCAAATCCCCAAATCAGTACCTTTAAATAGTTTAACCCCTATAAACTGGTATAACATCTTCAGTCCCTAATTTCCAAATCATAGAATTCAATTTCGAATATTGAATTTAAATTTAAATCAAAATATTTAAATTACAAAATTCAATCAAGTTATTCAAAATAAATTTCATCCTTGAAATTTCATTTCAAAAGCTTTTCACTTAAACTCAATATATTTCCAAAACATTTGAATTCAAATATTCAATTTAAAAATCATTTTAAAATCCGTGACTTAATCGATTTCCTCGTGAAATCCATATTTGTGTGCGTATAGTGTGGTCCAGGGGTTTAACACAATAGTGCAACATCATTCAATCATCACAGATCAGAAACAACAATGTATACGATAAGCGATATAAATTATAACGCTTAT
Source organism: Allium cepa (assembly GCA_030765085.1). Lineage (NCBI taxonomy): Eukaryota > Viridiplantae > Streptophyta > Magnoliopsida > Asparagales > Amaryllidaceae > Allium > Allium cepa. The sequence goes on from CM060931.1 coordinate 316,749,164, forward strand.
CTTTCATACACAAATTCGCAGATATATACATCACAGATAATAAACTATATCACAGATAATAAATTGCATCATAGATCACAACACAAATCAGGGTACATCACAAAGCATCACATATTAGGGTATCAAACAAAACAATTATCCAATAGAATGCAAACACCCATAAGTAGGATTAATTTAATTATCTGATTCATTTAATCAGATCCTTTACTTATGAATTTAATTACAAATCCTGGTTAATTAATTAATTACAACCCATGTTGATTAATTATTCTTTAATTATTTATTAATTATCCTCTGATTATTTATCAACCTTGATTAATAAGTGAATCAATCTTTAATTATTTAATTATCCTTTAATTGATTCCCCCTTAATTAATTTATTAATTAACTGATTAACCCTTAATTTATTATCATTAATTCAAATAAAAATCAGTAATTAATTACCTTAATTAATTAATCACATTAATTAATTACCTCTTTAGAAAATTATCCTTAAATTAATTACATTACTTAATTAATTACCTTGACAGGTTATCCATTTAATTAACCATCCTTTAATACATTAAGTAATAAACCTCCCATTTAATTGTATTTGAAAAACAATCCAAGATTAAATAAGATAATTAGCTTAATGCAATATTACATAAGTCAAACAAATTTAAAGCAAATTAACTTTTAAAATTTTGCATCCTTAAAAGCTTGCTTAAAACTTTGCTTTTGGAAACTTAGTTTATATTTCTAAAACTTTGTTTTAAAGCTTGTTTAAAATTTATAATCTGAAACTTTATTTATTTTCAAATTTTATTCCTAAAATTCAAACTATTTAAACATTCTTAAAGCAATTAAACAAATTGAAGTTCAACACTTAATTTATTTATTTTTAAAATTTTCTTCCCATTTAAAACTAGCTTTTAACTTTTATTTTCAAAGTTCTAAAACCTGAAACCAGATTAACAAACCCGAGCTACATCACTCCTGCTACGAGTTCTCCCCCTCAAAATCTCGAGTAAAACTTCGAGTCGTACATCAGCTTCACCGAGAACACACCCCATTCCCTCTCGCGTTCGTTCTTCTTCTTCCCCCTTTCTCTTTTTTTTTTAAACGAACTGCTGTAGCTACTTCGTATACGACTCGGTGACAACCAAAGGGACACTCGAAGCAACTTCACGAATGCCTCGAGCAACCCCCACACGATAACCCAAAAACAGAACCACGGCGCTGGCCACCACCGTGCACGTGAACGGTGGTTCGCGTCGCCATTGGCGACTCACAGAAACTCCCACACATCACAAATTCCCTACTCAAACGAAATGAAAACCCAAAGGTTCGATTACAAGCCGAAAACAAATTTTGACCTGCAGTTCGAACAAGGCAACCAAACCCCCACTGACAAATCAATCACGCGGCCACCTCACATCACCGTAGGCGTTGAATCTCCACCACTACGTCGCTCATAACCTTCCCTAGCTCCACCAAAAGTCACGTGTCACTCGGTTCACATATGATGCCGATATCTTGAATTTACAGAGCACTGAAAGGATACGAGCTTAAACCCTACTCTAGATTCAAACTCAAAACATATGCATGTGAAAAATAAATTGACATTTTTCTAGAATCAATTAAATTACAATCTTGCTTCCTGTTGATTTACAGAAGTTATAATTAACTCAATCTGCTAAAATTGACAAAAACCCATTTTCGATTCATTTTAAAACTGCTCCTTCGATCCTTGCTTAAAAATCAAGATTTTTATGTTAAAAATCATAGCGTTGAGTGTTTAATCAAGATATAAATTCAAATTATCAAATTAAAATATTTAAGTTTTAACATTGGTCTTCTTACTAATGTAACTTAAAGATACAGTGTTAATAACATGTTGTTAAACCCCTGAAACATATTTACATGCCTATGTTTAAGATTAACCACTTGTATCAGCAACGAATTTAAAGTTTACACAATCATATGAATAAGCATTTATAAGTATTTTGGCTTGTCTTGTTAAGATTTCAACAATCTGGAAGAACAACTTCCTGTACCACCAAGCAACAGAGAATACCAAGACTATTTATATAAGCAATATCAAAGCACTCCATTCATCAATTAGAGATACAAGTTTAGATTTGAAATAGTTAAGTTTACTCACCTTAAACATCTTGTTTTCCAGAAGTTTTGAAGTTTGAAAAGTTGAGGCCCCTTTTTTTTTCAATTTTTGAAAAATTGAAAACTGGTTTTGAAGTTGATACTGGAAATCTTCTCCTTTGTTTCTCTGGTTTGGTTGAATTTGAGGTGTTGTTTAAATTGAATCTTTGTTTAAGTTTTCAAATAAAGTTTCTCAGCTCGAACTCAAATGTTGAGAAGTTGACATATAGGAGATGAACTCTACAGGTGTTTATTTCTGTTTGTACACAGGGTGACATATTTTGTACTAAGATTGTTTTTGTCAAATTTTTTCAGAGATTTTTGTTTTCCAATGGTGGCTGATAGGATATTAGTATATACTAACATTAATTAGTTTTGGCTTATATAGGAAGCTTATACTTATCATCTTTTTTTTTTCATTTGTTTACTAGGTATACAACTTGCTATGTGTAATATCAAAAATATTTGGTGGCTAAGATATTGCATTAATTATTTTGCTGTTCAAATGTTTTAGTTTGTATTTAGTCAAAGATTTTGTTGGCTGAAATCTTGATTTTTGGTATGCTAGTATTAATTGTATTGTACCATATACTTATAATTTGTTTTCATTTTATTTCAGCTGTACATACTTATGTATATTTCATGTTTGCTTCTTTTGCAAGCCTTTGTACTGTTTGTACATATTTTGTTCAATGTGTTAAAATTATATTTTATAGTTCATCTTGTATGGATTTATTTACATTGTATTTATATTTTACTTTATTTATTTGGTAAGTATATTTTGTTTGTTTATTTGTTAATACTTGAATATGCTTTTATCATTTCTTTTGTCTTTGCTTTGCAATACTTCCATATGTATGTTTCATATTTACTTTGCTTTATTTTATCTTTGTTTATGTTTAATAGACTTTGTTTTATATTCTTGCTTTCATACTTATGCTACTTGGCTAGGTTGCTTTTGATTATGTTATATAGATATAAAGTTGTTATTGTTATTTGTTAACATTTGAATGTATTTCTTTATTTTATTTAAAGCTTTACTTTGTTAGTTTGTACATATTTCTTTTGCTTTGTCTTGCTTTTATATATATATTTTATGTCTTCCTTTCATATATCTGTTTTGCTTATGTTTGATATATATTCCTTTTACTTTATGTACAAATTGTAAAAGTTGTTTTAGTGTGTTTGTTCCTTAACAAATTTGTTTAATGCGTTTTATTCTATGTTTCATTTATTCTTAAAACCCCATGTTTAAGATTTTATTTCAAATCCAATATATACATATATATTCACATATATACGAATTTTCAAATTCATATGACTTAACATATTTTCTATAATAATCGGGGAAACTCGCTGCCATTTATAATCAATTTTACAATTTAAATTCAAAAATTCTTTTAATTATCAATTTAAATTCATAAAAATAAAAAAATAAAATCTGGGGTCGTTACAGACTTCCCCCCTTAAAAGAATTTCGTCCTCGAAATTGTACAGCTCGTCTCTCGAATTATGCACACACAAAATAGACTAATGGTAATTCAGATTATACTAGTAACACATGATATTTTCAGGCCATTCATATTATATTTTATATTAAACACTACTCAAAATATTAGTACATGAGTTATAGTCATACATAACCTACTAACATCCAACCTTTACTACGATCTCAAGTCCAAAATACCTATATAATACCCCCAAAATAAGTCAAACCGACCAACTACTAATCCTCACTGTCAGAACTCTCCCTCTCAGGCCCTGACAGGTCTATCACTTCAGCCTCATCGTCTGTCTCAAAAATCTCCTCCGGATCAGATTCTTCCAGAATAAGGTACCCACCATTTAACTCCTCGTCCTCAATGGGATCATCATCATCCACGACATTATCCAAATCCCAATGAATTGCTTCGTCACCTTCGGACTCTTCTTCCACTTCAGGTTCTTCTTCCGCCTCAACCTCTTCCTCGAATTCCTCTTCAACTTCTTCTTCGAATTCTTCCTCGAACTCTTCTTCGAATTCCTCCTCATCTTCTTCTTCTTCCACAGGTGGTTGGGGCTGCACTACAGGCTCCACTGGGAATTCCCTATGAACTGATGACTCACCTTCATCATCACGTACCCTACTGGATGAAGCATAATCACCCACTCTCCTGACCTTTCCTCCTCGGATAACGCTATTTGTTCTCTGCAATTAAAATCAAAATCCAAATATTAAGATCTTAATTTTAGAATTTTATAGGCTGAGAAATACATCAAAGTTTATATTTCATATTTTATTCTACCCAAGAAGTTATAACAGAAATTCAAAATTTGTTTTCAACCAAAATCGTTTTATCAATACAATTCAAAGTTAGCTTCATATCCTATTAATCAAGTTAACTCAATTTTTAAAACTTCCAGTTTATTCAAAATTTTCTAATTCATTAAAGTTTAAATCAAAAATTGAAAAGAAATCGATGAAAATACGAAATAAAAATTTCCTACAACGATTCGTTGGGCATCAACGCACTGAACTTCTTTCTGGAGTTGTCACGAATCAATCAAAAGAATTTGGAAACGAATCAAAGAAGATCGATAGAGAAAAATTACTTCCACTATTGCAGGGCATTGACATAGTCGTATTTCCCTGTCCCCTATCTCGTTCTCTTCTTGCACTCATACTCACTATCAGTGGATAGAAAGAGAATTTACTGAGACATATGAACGGATATCTTAGGGATTACTCATTCTAGGGATACTTCACCCTATCTCTAATGAGCTACTTAATGTGTTATACTCCTGAGCTAAAGTTCAACCTTAGCTCTGATACCACATGTAACGAAGCGGATTTTTTCCGTTCGAAAATCGACATCCATACTTACATCGTACTCGAATGCCGCAGATTCGACCGTTCAAATCCGAGTCGCCGGAGCTTATAACACCATTAAGTAAACAACACAGCGGAAGAAATAAAGAATATCAATATACAACATCTGATACAACAGATGATACAATAGATATCGATATACATCAGAGATATGATACAATAAAATAGCAGCGGAAAAGGAAATAGATAACACTAGCAGCGGAACAAATAACTCCAATATAATTTTCAAGAGAGAACTCCAACAGCAGCTCGAACCATCATCATGATACACTAAGACGAGCAAGACTGGTGCATACCCAAAGACTGAAACTAGCTCCAGATAATCCACCAAACCTAACTATCTGAAAAAACCCAACTCTAGACTGCTCGTGTGGAAAATAGTGAGCACCCAGAGTTTAGGAAAGGAACAATAAACTCCGAGTCAGTCATGCGACTGGTGTGAGTAACAAAAACAGTTTATCTTTGAAAACACACAACAAGATAATTTTTTAAAGTAAATTCGCAATGCTTTTAGAAAATGAAACTACCATAAGACCTCCCGCCACACACACAATGCAAACGCAGAATTGGAGGAGATTTCTTCTTATGATAGTCAAACATGCTTGATACGTAGAAAATTTCTTTGATATTATTATTATAAGTGCACAGTGCAGAAAAGATTTCGAAAGTAGAATATTAATCTTAGTCAGCATACGGCCATTATCGTATGCCTACTATAGCTACCATCCAAACAGTGGTGACCACCATAAGTGAATGGCAGGTTCTACAACTAAAACCGTACAGGGTTTCGTGTTGGATGAATGGATTTCCAACAAATGGTCAGGCTAAGAAACTTCCTACTGCCACATGGGATCGCCTCTGGCGGGACGTCCCGAGAACCTAACCGGATCTCTGCCAACACAAGGCCGGGTTACCTCTGTAACTAGGTAACTAGTACTCGAGCATGCCACTCCCCGGTCCTTTGGGACCTTTATCCGAGGCGCCTCTAAGCAACAACCACACAGTAAATGAGATTGGAGCTACCACATAGGTAAATATCTGGGCTCCAAACCATGATACCACCCTTTACCAGAAGGGAATGACACACCCTAAAGGACGCGACCCTCATAACCTTGCCGCATCTTTCCTGTTTTGACCATTTCCGGGGTGTGAGGTCCTAATGCAGTCTCGTCCACAAAGCTATGCTTTGGTACAAAGCCATGCTTTGGGTCAACAAATGATCAAAGTAATGATCACAAAGATAAATGATCAAACAAATGATCATATCACAAATGGTCAAACAATGATCATCAACACGCAGCAGCACTCAGCATGCCACACTACCAAATTGGGAGTATATTGCTGATAACCTTCAACTACATAACCTCTGAGCTCGTACGTCTTAGAGAAGGGTATTAAGCTAAGAGAATAAATTCTCCGCCACCAACAGAAATGTATTTGAAAGAAATCTGCTTTATATCTCAAAGTGTAGTGTCAAACATGTAACCATACAAGTCTGTTCCGGGTTCGAACAGAACCGAAGGCACTTCCGAAGAAGTCCTTGCAATCCGGGTATTCACAATCCCGATTGGACTTCCCATCACTTAGCGAATCACTATACCGGAGCAACTCAGTGCAGAGACAATCGATAGGTTATCCTATCGTTCTCGAAAACACCCGGTCTTCAACACCGGTCTTCAAATGCTATCCATAACGACGTATCACATATTCGGAATGGGTTATACGACACAAAGGTCCTCTCCCGGCTAAACCGAATAGTGAGCGCAATATTTAAAATATATGGATATGGGATTTCAATTAAGTCACAACTTAATAATTCAAAGTTTTCTTCAAATGGTTTAACAAATTACCATTTTCAAATCTTTTAAACAAAAGATTTATTTCAAAAACCTTCAATGGTTTAAATAATTTCCCCACTTTAAATCTTTTAAACAAAAGATTTAATTCACAAAGTTCACCCCATTCACAAAGATCCATTTATGGATTTCAAAACAATTCCCATTTTAATTGGATTAACTCGTTAAATCTTTAAATTAAAGATTTAACTTATAGCTTTCAAACCGTTTCCATGACTTGGAAAATCTTTTTCATTTTTAACTTGAAATCCTTTTTAACACAAATTGGACGTTCATTATTTAGGTGAAAGCTTTTATCATTTGAAAACAATTAGTCTTCATTTCAGAAAGATCCGATTAAATTTACACGAGTTAAAACCTTTGAATTTAAATTCAAATTCCCAAATCAGTACCTTTAAATAGTTTAACCCCTATAAACTGGTATAACATCTTCAGTCCCTAATTTCCAAATCATAGAATTCAATTTCGAATATTGAATTTAAATTTAAATCAAAATATTTAAATTACAAAATTCAATCAAGTTATTCAAAATAAATTTCATCCTTGAAATTTCATTTCAAAAGCTTTTCACTTAAACTCAATATATTTCCAAAACATTTGAATTCAAATATTCAATTTAAAAATCATTTTAAAATCCGTGACTTAATCGATTTCCTCGTGAAATCCATATTTGTGTGCGTATAGTGTGGTCCAGGGGTTTAACACAATAGTGCAACATCATTCAATCATCACAGATCAGATACAACAATGTATACGATAAGCGATATAAATTATAACGCTTATCTTTCATACACAAATTCGCAGATATATACATCACAGATAATAAACTATATCACAGATAATAAATTGCATCATAGATCACAATACAAATCAGGGTACATCACAAAGCATCACATATTAGCGTATCAAACAAAACAATTATCCAATAGAATGCAAACACCCATAAGTAGGATTAATTTAATTATCTGATTCATTTAATCAGATCCTTTACTTATGAATTTAATTACAAATCCTGGTTAATTAATTAATTACAACCCATGTTGATTAATTATTCTTTAATTATTTATTAATTATCCTCTGATTATTTATCAACCTTGATTAATAAGTGAATCAATCTTTAATTATTTAATTATCCTTTAATTGATTCCCCCTTAATTAATTTATTAATTAACTGATTAACCCTTAATTTATTATCATTAATTCAAATAAAAATCAGTAATTAGTTACCTTAATTAATTAATCACATTAATTAATTACCCCTTTAGAATATTATCCTTAAATTAATTACATTACTTAATTAATTACCTTGACAGGTTATCCATTTAATTAACCATCCTTTAATACATTAAGTAATAAACCTCCCATTTAATTGTATTTGAAAAACAATCCAAGATTAAATAAGATAATTAGCTTAATGCAATATTACATAAGTCAAACAAATTTAAAGCAAATTAACTTTTAAAATTTTGCATCCTTAAAAGCTTGCTTAAAACTTTGCTTTTGGAAACATAGTTTATATTTCTAAAACTTTGTTTTAAAGCTTGTTTAAAATTTATAATCTGAAACTTTATTTATTTTCAAATTTTATTCTTAAAATTCAAACTATTTAAACATTCTTAAAGCAATTAAACAAATTGAAGTTCAACACTTAATTTATTTATTTTTAAAATTTTCTTTCCATTTAAAACTAGCTTTTAACTTTTATTTTCAAAGTTCTAAAACCTGAAACCAGATTAACAAACCCGAGCTACATCACTCCTGCTACGAGTTCTCCCCCTCAAAATCTCGAGTAAAACTTCGAGTCGTACATCAGCTTCACCGAGAACACACCCCATTCCCTCTCGCGTTCGTTCTTCTTCTTCCCCCTTTCTCTTTTTTTTTTTTAAACGAACTACTGTAGCTACTTCGTATACGACTCGGTGACAACCAAAGGGACACTCGAAGCAACTTCACAAATGCCTCGAGCAACCCCCACACGATAACCCAAAAACAGAACCACGGCGCTGGCCACCATCGTGCACGTGCACGGTGGTTCGCGTCGCCATTGGCGACTCACAGAAACCCCCACGCATCACAAATTCCCTACTCAAACGAAATGAAAACCCAAAGGTTCGATTACAAGCCGAAAACAAATTTTGACCTGCAGTTCGAACAAGGCAACCAAACCCCCACTGACAAATCAATCACGCGGCCACCTCACATCACCGTAGGCGTTGAATCTCCACCACTACGTCGCTCATAACCTTCCCTAGCTCCACCAAAAGTCACGTGTCACTCGGTTCACATATGATGCCGAAATCTTGAATTTACAGAGCACTGAAAGGATACGAGCTTAAACCCTACTCTAGATTCAAACTCAAAACATATGCATGTGAAAAATAAATTGACATTTTTCTAGAATCAATTAGATTACAATCTTGCTTCCTGTTGATTTACAGAAGTTATAATTAACTCAATCTACTAAAATTGACAAAAACCCATTTTCGATTCATTTTAAAACTGCTCCTTCGATCCTTGCTTAAAAATCAAGATTTTAATGTTAAAAATCAAGATTTTTATGTTAAAAATCATAGCTTTGAGTGTTTAATCAAGATATAAATTCAAATTATCAAATTAAAATATTTAAATTTTAACATTGGTCTTCTTACTAATGTAACTTAAAGATACAGTGTTAATAACATGTTGTTAAACCCCTGAAACATATTTACATGCCTATGTTTAAGATTAACCACTTGTATCAGCAACGAATTTAAAGTTTACACAATCATATGAATAAGCATTTATAAGTATTTTGGCTTTTCTTGTTAAGATTTCAACAATCTGGAAGAACAACTTCCTGTACCACCAAGCAACAGAGAATACCAAGACTATGTATATAAGCAATATCAAAGCACTCCATTCGTCAATTAGAGATACAAGTTTAGATTTGAAATAGTTAAGTTTACTCACCTTAAACATCTTGTTTTCCAGAAGTTTTGAAGTTTGAAAAGTTGAGGCCCCTTTTTTTTCAATTTTTGCAAAATTGAAAACTGGTTTTGAAGTTGATACTGGAAATCTTCTCCTTTGTTTCTCTGGTTTGGTTGAATTTGAGGTGTTGTTTAAATTGAATCTTTGTTTAAGTTTTCAAATAAAGTTTCTCAGCTCGAACTCAAATGTGGAGAAGTTGATCTATAGGAGATGAACTCTACAGGTGATTATTTCTGTTTGTACACAGGGTGACATATTTTGTACTAAGATTGTTTTTGTCAAATTTTTTCAGAGATTTTTGTTTTCCAATGGTGGCTGATAGGATATTAGTATATACTAACATTAATTAGTTTTGGCTTATATAGGAAGCTTATACTTATCATCTTTTTTTTTCATTTGTTTACTAGTGATACAACTTGCTATGTGTAATATCAAAAATATTTGGTGGCTAAGATATTGCATTAATTGTTTCGCTGTTCAAATGTTTTAGTTTGTATTTAGTCAAAGATTTTGTTGGCTGAAATCTTGATTTTTGGTATGCTAGTATTAATTGTATTGTACCATATACTTATAATTTGTTTTCATTTTATTTCGGCTGTACATACTTATGTATATTTCATGTTTGCTTCTTTTGCATGCCTTTGTACTGTTTGTACATATTTTGTTCAATGTGTTAAACTTATATTTTATAGTTCATCTTGTATGGATTTATTTACATTGTATTTATATTTTACTTTATTTATTTGGTAAGTATATTTTGTTTGTTTATTTGTTAATACTTGAATATGCTTTTATCATTTTTTTTGTCTTTGCTTTGCAATACTTCCATATGTATGTTTCATATTTACTTTGCTTTATTTTATCTTTGTTTATGTTTAATAGACTTTGTTTTATATTCTTGCTTGCATACTTATGCTACTTGGCTAGGTTGCTTTTGATTATGTTATATAGATATAAAGTTGTTATTGTTATTTGTTAACATATTTTATTTAAAGCTTTACTTTGTTAGTTTGTACATATTTCTTTTGCTTTGTCTTGCTTTTATATATATATTTTATGTCTTCCTTTCATATATCTGTTTTGCTTATGTTTGATATATATTCCTTTTACTTTATGTACAAATTGTAAAAGTTGTTTTAGTGTGTTTGTTCCTTAACAAATTTGTTTAATGCGTTTTATTCTATGTTTCATTTATTCTTAAAACCCCATGTTTAAGATTTTATTTCAAATCCAATATATACATATATATTCACATATATACGAATTTTCAAATTCATATGACTTAACATATTTTCTATAATAATCGGGGAAACTCGCTGCCATTTATAATCAATTTTACAATTTAAATTCAAAAATTCTTTTAATTATCAATTTAAATTCATAAAAATAAAAAATAAAATCTGGGGTCGTTACAAGTGATATGGATATTTATCATTTCAATCCGTAATTTAAAATTAAAATTACGGTTATATATCATTTCAAACCGCAATCCCGAATGAAATGAAAATGCATAATAACTTGCAGTTTATAACCATATAAAATATAGCATCCATTTATCCAATATCACCCATCAACCATTTATCACAATCATCATCAAATTCAAATAATAGCATCAATATGGAACAGATACTAAACAACGGGTATTAAATAGAAGTTTATATTCAATAATAAATTAAATAACTGTTTAACTGGCAGTTTATATGCAATAATAAATTAATTAACAATTTAACTGGCAGTTTAAATGCAATGAATAAATTAAATAGCAATTTAATTTAAATAAATAAAATTAACTGAAATGATGATTAAAAATATGCCAAACAACCATAAAAAAAATTAAATCACATCATATATCAATTTAACAAACATAAGAAATTTTAGAAGTTTTAATTGGGTTAAAACACTCACCTTTTGAATTTAAATTGAATTTAAATTCAATTTAAGTCCAAAAATTTGACCGTTTCAGAATTCATCCAAACTAACTTCATCAACTTCAAAATTTCAATACGATCCTAATAAAAGAAACCGTGCGTAAAACGGGAATCGTATGAGAATATTATGAAGATTTGTGCGATTGAATTTAAATATTGAAATAAGAAAGAAAAAAAGACACGCTTTACCTATATTGACCACGTCATCATCTTTCCATCTGCACGCAAGCAGACTCTAAACCATCTTCCAGAACGCACCTTCACGTACGCAAATCCTACAGAGCCGCCACATACGCGCCTAGCTGCACACCATCGCGCCGCCGCAACCCACCATCAGAGCACCGCGCCCAGATCGCCGACCCCCTCGTGGCCAGGTGCCACCGCGTCGCGCTCGAATTTTAAGCAGCCGCCACCAATTTCACATAACCCTAGTGGATTTTAGCGATCAATCCGACCATCAAAACGACGAAAAAACCATATAGATGCGCTCCCCATCGTCCTCTCTTTAAAACGCAGAAACGATTTGACGATCCGACAAAGTTCATCGTCAAGCGAACGGCCGAAACTTCTTTAATTTTTACTGATCAAACGATGAACCAAAACGAAAAACGAATCATGGATCTGAGTTACGCTCATTGAGAGCTTCAATATATATATTTTTTCATATTTTTCTGAGGAGTTTGAATTTTCGTTTGATTTTTTGAATTTGCAATTGGACCTAGAGTTTGCAGCTATTAAAGAAGAGGAACACAGAGTTTTTGTACGTATAGAAATGAGGAATAGAGGCTGCTAGGGTTTATAACTCGATATTTATAGGCAAAGTTGAAATAGGATGGATCAGATAATAAGATAGATGTAACAACCCTGTATTTTGTAATTATTTTATTGTATATTTTAATTATTTTTAATGTAAGATTTTGATTTAAAAAACTTATTTTACTTATTTGAAATGATTAAATTTATTATTTAAATATAATCTTGATTTTTATGAGTTATAAATCCAAACTTGTGTAAGTTGAATATTTGCATGAAATGCTTATTTTGGTCAAAATAGTCAAACTGTGACTTTCAACTTAAAATTTTAAAAGTTTAAAATTTTAATTTTTTCATTTATTTAAAGACTTTGGCTTTTGTTGTCTTAAAAATCTAATTTTGGAAATTTTCTTGAAATGATTTCTGATCATTTGTCCAAATAAAAATAAACAATGTCTGAAAATTTGATTTGGATAAAAAGTGTAACTTTAATAGAAATTCTAAATTTTATAATTCTAAGGGCAAAATTTTCATCTTGAACTGTATACAATTGTGTAACATTTGTTTCACTTTTGTTTTGGTCAGATTTGTTGTATACTTTTAAAAAAAAAGTTAGTAATAATTAGTGTGAAACGGGAAATAAACTTTACATTTCTTTTACATATGTTTACATCTGTTTCTTAACTTTATATTTAACAATCAATTGGATGAAGCTAAATCAAATGTTATTAATTATGGTATAATAGCTATTAAATTTTAGTTTAAAGTGATGGTTTATTTTTCCTAATAGAAACGTTAGTATTTTAAATTTATTTAATAAGAGAAACAAAATAATTTGTACGTTACTTTGGGCATATATTTAATTGTTGCTCTTGCCTTTTCGTTATCTATTTGATTTTTTCTTGCGTTAACAATGCAAAGTTTTCAGCCGTATATTCTCTTTTGAGAATCCAAAATCTTGCTTAAATCTTGCCTTAAATCATTTCCGTGTGTGAATTATTTCTTTCCCTCTTGCCTCCCATACGTTTCCACCTATTGGATAGAATTAAATTGCCTCTACCGTTCAAGCATTTTACTCTTGTCTGCCCTCTACATAAATTAGTGAGCAAATGTTAATATATATTTCACGTTCAAAAGTTCCATACCACAAATTATTCATTTTGCTTCCATCAAAATTTGCGTGAGCATCTCCTGAAGGTATGAACCGGCGCATGCTTTTCCTTTCTTTTTTTTTTCTCTTTTTTCTTTCTTTCTTCTTTTCACTCTTGTTTTATTTCATTTGTTCTCCTTTCATTGTTTTGCTTTATCCTATTGCCTGCCACCGTGCTTGGCCATTCACCATATTTTTCCGACCCTACCCATGCCAGACCACCGAGCCTTGTTTGAGAAAAAAAAGGAATGAAAAAAATTCCATTTTTGTCGCCTTTGTATTTTGTTTTTGAAGTAATATTGCCACCGAACCTTGTTTTGAAAAAAAAAGGGAAATGAAAAAAAAAGTTGCTTTTGTCACTTTGTATTTTTGAAGTTATAATCTATTTTTCCGCTGGCCATTGTTCTGGAAAAAAGAAATGAGAATAAAAAAATTGTTTTGTCACCTCTGTAATTTGGCATTCTAGTCTATATTCCCTCTGCCCTTTTGTTTGAAAAAAAAAAAAGAAATGAACAAAATTTGTTTTGTCACCTTTGTTTTGAAGTTATAGTCTATTTTAAAAGTGGTCTTGTATTTTTGAAGTCATAGTTTATTTTGTTTTTATAAAATTAAATAGAAAAGGAAATTTGAAAGACCTTAAACTTTATATCTTTCTATGGGCCTTTATAGTCCACCCTTTTACTTTTAACCTAACCTTTCACCAATTAACCCTAACACCTCCTCATATCATCTCCTACCACTTCACATTTTTGTGCTTGCCATGCCTTTGTGATGCCAAACCGGACTTTTCCACCTGAAAACATGTGTGGCCTAGCCCTAAGCATGTATGGCCGAGCATACATGGAGTTGTGGTCAAGCAAAAGTGGTTGAAAAGCTTGGTAGTGTCATTTGTCGCTTCTACTTTTCTATTGTTCAACAAATCTTTATATTGTATGCATATGTTTATATGGTCTTGTTTATTTGTTGTATACAAGATCATTATCAAGGCTTTCCATTCATTCAATTCAAATCGTGTTTGTCGTGCTTTTGAAATCGCTCTTGTGTTTGTTGTTTTGGTCTCTAGCTTCGAAAAGGTGAGTCTTTCTCACTCTGACATATATACTTATGAAAAGTGGATTGATGACAAGTGTTTAGTAATGTAAAATGTTTATGCAAGTTAATGATGATCATATGATATGCTATGTCGTGTTATTACCATGTTAAAACTGTTAATTTTCACCTGACATCTGATACATGACTGTATATTGTGATATTGACATTGTTTATATTATTTCTGTATATGATCACCCTGCAAGTTCCCTGTTAGGATAAAAAAATCATTATGGGCTGAAATGATAGGCCTGAGTTATTTTATTTATTTATTTAAACTTGGGATTGCGGGTTTGAAATGATAGAACCCGGATTTTTACATTTTAAACTGCGGATTGAAATGATACACATCCGTATCACTTGACCTAGGTTAGAAAACTATATACAGACCCGTGGTTATTCTAAAAGTGCTTTGAATATTTTAAGTATTTTAAAAATATAAAATTATGAAATTTGATTTAAATAGATTTTGAAAGGTTTTAAAATAAATAAATTATGATTTTTCTATGTGTTAAAAATGTAATTTATGAATGGATTAACTGGATTTTGAAATATAACTTATGTTTGAAATTTGAAATTTTGACTAAAAATGATATTTAAGTTACATGAATAAAATGGACTTTAATTTTATTTGGAAATGGTAAATATGATAAATTGATTTATATTTGAATTTAAGTGATTTATTAAAGAATTATTGATTTTCTATAAATTTAAGTGGTTGAATAAATGACTGTTGAAAATGAAATTTTAAAATATAACTTGACTTGAAAATGTGAAATTTGAGTTTTAACTAAAGATGTTAAATTAATCAAATAAACTGGAAGTTTAGTTAAATTTGTAAAATGGTAATATAAATCTGAAACGTATAGGTTTTAATTTATGAAAGAAACGTATAGGTTTTAATTTATGAAAGAAACGTATAGGTTTTAATTTATGAAAGAAACGTATAGGTTTTAACGTATAGGTTTTAATTTATGAAAGAAACGTATAGGGTTTAATTTATGAAAGAAACGTATAGGGTTTAATTTATGAAAGAAACGTATAGGGTTTAATTTATGAAAGGAACGTATAGGTTTTAATTTATGAAAGAAACGTATAGGGTTTAATTTATGAAAGGAACGTATAGGTTTTAATTTATGAAAGAAACGTATAGGTTTTAATTAATGAAAGAACGTATGGTGTTCTAATTAATGATAGGAACATGTAAATTCCTAATTATTGAAAGAAGGTATAAGTTTTAATTAATGAAAGAAACGTATAAGTTTTTAATTAATGAAAGAAACGTGTAAAGTCCTAATTAATGAGAGAACATGAAAGTTTTAATTAATGCAAGAACATGTAAAGATTTAATTAAGAAAGAAACATGTAAAGTTTTAAGTAGTGTGGTATTGACTTAATTAATAAATGTTCATTATTGTAATAGAAATATAAAATTTAAAACGTACATTTGACACGTAGATTTTAATCAATGTAATGGTGTATTTTAAATTGATTAAAATGATAAATGTTACTTATTGTAATAATAATGTAAGTTAATAAGGTGCTTTTAACTTAACATAAGAATTTCGGTTTAAATTGTATATTACAGTAAGAAAGTTTATTTAACTATAAGGCTATGATAAATTGACATGTTAAAATTTTAAGCTTATCAATACTTTGATTATATACAATGTAAAGTGGAAAGTAGTACATTCCAAAAATGCTATGATTCCTTAAGGTGACATTTCCAAAATGCTATGATAATTTATAGGAATATTTCAAGTTTAATAAATTTAAAGAAATATTCAATGATTTGAAAATTTGGGTTTTATTCGAATGATATAATATTGAATTATTTTTGACATGGAAATGATACAATTGTGATATTGTTTTGAAATGAGTATGATATTTTGGTCTTGGAAGTATAAATTATTTGAAATAATATCCATGGGTTATAATAACGATTGGTTGTTAAAGAGACCGGGATCGGATATTGTCTTATAGCCGGCCAATACCGAAAACCACTTTAACAACTGTGCACGCGGTGGAGATTCCAGAATGAAGTAGGATGGTGGCGACGTTCTCGAGGTATATTACGTGGATCCAACTCCCGTGAGTTGGCATATATGACTAAAACAGGAGCTATACCGGGCTACACAATGGGTCGCACCCTTTCATCGAGCATGCTCCATCGGAAACTATTCTATTACTGTTGTGATTCGATTCGATTCGATTCGATTCGGTGGCGCCACTTTGATTCGGTGGTATTGTTCGAGGTGGGCGGAAGCTGCTGGCTTGCCGTCACCACCGGTCCGGGAGTGCAAACGGTGTATCCACCCTGGCATTGCCTCGCGTGCCGTGTCATATCCTTATATCGAGCCCACTACGATTTTGGTTTTAAAGATCCGACCGCGTTAAGGTTCACCATCCCCTTAACGCTATTTTCTATATGATTATACTTTACTGATTAGACACTACCTTATATAGCGTATATTTCTACATAGTAAATAGTTTAGCGGATCCTTAGAGGATGTGCGGTCCCAAGCATCCTTTAAGTTACTGATGCATTTTTTTACTGTTCACTTGAGTTGATTTACAGTTTATAAGTATTTATGTCCTGACTCGAGGGTTTTGTGTTTTACTTTACGCTCGGGTCATATTGAGTGAGTTAGCATTCCAGATTCACCTTCGGCGTTGGAGCTTTCCTTGAAGATCCAGCCTTCTATTTTGTTTCAGTATCCAGTGTTTCAGTGATGTATCTTGTTACTCTTCTGTTGTATCTTATTTAACTCTGATGTATCTCATATTTATATAGTAGCTTCATGAACTACTATCTCTTTTTCTTCCGCTGCATTTTTATATACTCTGTGCCTGTGATCTGTGATTTTATTTACTGTATATTCTGAGATTTGCCAAATTTTTATTTACAACGCGGTATTTTGAGCTATCCAATTCCGGCATGAGTGTCTACCTATACACTTATAATGGATGCGAATGGTTGAAAATATCGGGTCGTTACAGTTGGTATCAGAGCTTTGGTTAGCTCTAGGCAAAACTCGGCATATGGAGTAGATGTATTTACAGAATCACTTTCATTCGAGTTGAATCTCTCTCTTTTGACTCGATTCCTTTGAATTTTGGAACGTTCCCTGCGGTTCCAAAAATCCATTCTTATTCCCGCTACTCATCTTCACTTGATTCTGGAGTATCCCATAACTCCACTTCGAATGATCTTTATAGTGAATTGGCGGTCCCGCCAATCTCAAAAATTTTCTTGTAAAAGGAGTGAAACTCCTTTACAACAACATCGATTCACCAAAAATTTTATATCCTCGGTTTAGATGCTAGTATCTCCTATTATCCCAAACTCTATCTCTTGAGGTCGAATGTAGATTTACCCCAGAAAATCCACTTCGATCTTATACTTTAAGTCACAGTTGACCCGATTAAGGTTGCCCGTGATTTATTTTAGCTTATCCGCCTCCCTACTCTGTATTTAATCATCTTGTCTTTTGTTTCCAACATATTTTCAAACATTTTGAATTGTATTTGTCAATCTATATTTTGTTTATATGTCACCACACCATAATCATCTATTAGAAACGGTTTATAACCGTTGCTTACACCATTACCAACGGTTAAAAACCGTTTCTAATAACGGAGTGGTAAACTTTAGCAACGGTAACTAACCGTTTTTTTTTTAGCATAAGCAACGGTTTTAAACCGTTGCTTAATGTCCATAAAGCAACGGTTATTGCCCGTTGTTTATTTACAAATAGCAACGGTAATTAACCGTTTCTTTTAGACCATAAGCAACGGTTTTAAACCGTTTCTTAGTGTCTATAAAGCAACGGGTATTGCCCGTTGTGTTATCGTAAATAGCAACGGGTTTTAGCCGTTCCATTTGAGCCATAATTCCATGGCCTTTACTCATAACGAAACGGGCAGAAACCGTTGTTATGTACTATATTACAACGGTTCTTACCCGTTGTAATTCTGTCCGTTTGAAAAAAAAAATATAGGCATTAAAAGCATTAGTCATGACACAGTATTATCATACATTTACAAACAGCTACCAGACATACAATTACAAACAGCTACCCGACATACAAATACAGTGCTACCAGACATACAATTACAAACAGCTACATAAGTCATGACACAGTATTATCACAGTGTTATTACATAACATATAATAATAGCATCCATCGTCCTAAGTTTGAAGATAACAGTATTTTCACCATACATATGATAACAACACTTAACTTGAGCAGTCTAAGATAATTCACACAAGCATACGTTCTTAATACAGCGTTCATTTACATGCTCAAACAGCTTTCCTCGTAACCAGGCCTTCCATGCAGCTGCAAAATGAATAAACATGAGTTAGCATTAAACTAACCTATACATATAAATGTTAAAACCCAACGCATTCTGGTTACTGAATCATATATAACATGAAATACAAGAGAACATAAAATGGTATTAATAGTTTAAAGGTTATAAATTAAGAGATTTTACTAGACTGCACATAAGAAAACATGTTTCCTATGATGTCCAAGGATCAATCAGTTTCAGGTTATGATTAAATTAAGACTGATATGAAACAACAAAGTGCATACTAAAATTGAAACAACAAAGCCCCAAACTTCCAGTCCACTTTCAAATTAAGACTGAATTCTTAAAAGTCTGATACTCATGCTCCAAAAATATTTCAGTTTGTAATAACTGGCCATACATCAGCATGCTACATATCAGACAATGGTTTTAGGTGCTTCAAACACTTCAACTCATTGGTACAACTACAACAGAACATTGCTCGTGCAGTCTATCTAGTCTTAATAGTCCAACTCACCTGATCAACCCTATTGCCACAACTCCTGATTCTATCAATTTACTACTGACCAGTCATGTGTTTCAGCAACTATGATGTGTGCTTTCATCAGAAATCACTCCTACATGACGTTTGTTCATTGTTGTTTTAGCTACAATTTTCAGTATGGTATACTATTTAAAATCCTGTACACATGGAAATATGGAACCTAGATTGTACCAGTAAACAATTTAATCATAACGTTCTTGTTACATGGGTAATTTTAAGCCAAGTAATTCTAATTAAGATATCATTTGCTTTACATAAAACGAATATAAATAACTAATCTAAATATCTGTTACTACTTGCATTCGAGAAAGCAGACATAGAACAAAAATGACGCAACGAAGCCATTACGTGGTTTGAATCCAAATCAGGTTTACATATAAATTATTTCATGTTTACATATATGAAATGAACCAAGATTGGCTACATCCACAAATTTTGGTCAATGTACAGGCAATCGAAGTGAACCTAAATAGTTTAATCAACATAAGCATACTACTCATTTTGATCAAATTAGTCATAATTTCTGATTTAAAAGGTACAAAGTAGGCTAATTCAAATTGACTGAAATTCACAACAACTACTCTCAAATTATTTAGCAACCCAAATTTACTAATCAAATATAATTATGTATAGAACAGTCTTGTAAGAAAATGTACCAGTGCTCTTTCGTTTGGACACCTGAATGTAAGTACAATAGAAGCTGCCTGCACATAAATCAAAGAAATTCCATAAGCAATAGTGAAAACTCAACATACTTCGCCACAATAAAGATAAAACAAATATGATTGATATCGTATCAATAAAGATAAAACAAATACATATTACAAGATATATTAATCATGCTCAAGTAAGTAATACAAAAATAGTCTTAGATGAGTAAACATTCTGAGAAATTTTAGAAGTGAGATCTTGTTATAGAATACGTTTTCAATTGCCATCAGATTTAGAAGACTTCATCCAATAAGCTCTACGCGATGGTATAAGTCACGTCGTCTAATTTCAATATTTGTAAAATTATCATTTTGCCTTTAGTATTAAAATAACGATTAATACAGGGTATTATACCCACCCACCCAGACCTCCACCCCCTCCCAAATATTTTGAAAAAACTTCTAACAGGTGGTGCACCAGGCCCCTTGTATTCAGATGCAAACAATTCTCCATTATTTGTCTGAGCTTGTCTATGCAGCATTGCAGCATCTTATGATTCTTATCAGCTAATAAATCCAAAAAAAAAAAATTGTATCACATTCACATGTACAGATCGGTTACCCTATCTTAATCCATGTATGATTAATTTTAGTAATTGATGATTCCTCACGGCATCCCGTTCAGTAGCCAACGCACTGCATTAGCAGCCAATATCACGGGGTATACACCACCTACTCCCTTTCATTCCAAAATTATTTTCAAATGCAACCATATAACATGGACGATGATATCAAAAACTCATTATTTACATCACAACCATGCTCAGAAAATGTGAAACAACTTGAGTAACAAAGAAATCGACTACTCACCCTTCACGTCCCTTCATTCAAATTCAGTTTGTGTTTACATACACAACATCCTAACCATCTATACAAGATTTCTTATTGAAAATATATAAATAATACTACCCATTTACCCAGAAAAAAAAGAAAAATTTAGTAAGAAAAATACATGTATAGTACTTCCAACCCAAAGCATCCTTGTATAACCATCCTCTCCTTTTTCAGCATTGATCAATTTGACCTCTGTAACGACGAGATAGCTCTCATCTAAAATAATGTATTCAAAATGATGTGCAACTCTACCTAACAAAATGGACTACTATTCTCAAACAAAAGATTTGCCTTTCAGTTACACAAAATGTGTGCACTTCATTTCAAAACAACAGAATATAACGTGAATGTTCATCTGCATAGTTATCACGAATTCACTATAAACCAAAGAGCGATCGCTAACATTGAAGATCCGATGCTAATGTATTGTTATAATAACGTAAAAATACAAATTACCATGGAAAGCAAGCTGTATATTTCTAAACAAATATAAAACAAAAGACATACCTCCGACTAAAGATATCGTATCAAACCCTTTTGATGGCACACATAACCTCCGACTCCAATGTCCCTAAAGGTCTCGGCCATATGTCGATTCATTTTGGCAGTTCGCTCATCCTCCAACAAAATTTTGTCTAACAAAACTTTTTCATATGCGAGTGGTACTGGTTTTCCATGACATACTGATTGTGTGGAATCTCGGCATATAGTACCTGTTATATCATTGGTATATGTATAATATGGATTTAATAATATCATACAGATTTAATAAGCATTCCAGGAGTAAATATATGTCGAATTATATACACTGATATATAAAATAGTACCTGTTGCAATTACTTCATCCTCGAAGTTCAGGATTTCACATCTTTGGTCGATTGACGGATTGGTCGGAATGAGATTCTGAGAAGTACCGGTGCTACTGCCTACTTGACCACCTTCGGCTAGCTTGAGAATACGCTCCAGTTTATCATCCATGCTATCCACCTTCAACAGTTTTTGCTCCACAGCTTGCAGCCGCTGCTCATATTCTCCTTTGGCCTCTTTGAGTCGTTTGCATGGAATGGCAGCACCCTTAACTTGACTAGGAGATATATTGGTCCCAATACATCGGCTCCTGCCCTTTACATCATTACCAAACACTTTTATAAAAACTTCTTCATCACCACCACTCGCCGTTTCCTTTTCTTTTCCAATTTTGTCCTGAAATGTAAATACATACATACATATATATATATATATATATATATAATGAATAATGAAAAATTAATTTAAAGGCGTTATTATTTGTTTAACTTACAAAGAACGAAGATGACGCATCAGACACGCTGCCATCTTTTTTCTTATGTGTTTTCTCCCATACTTGAAGACGTGATACTTCTGCTCCCGAACTTGTATCGACCTGCATACAAGAAATCAAATGCAGATAAATATAATGCATCTATTACTATCATATAACACACCATTTTATATTTTACACCATTTTAAATAAATATTTTGTTAAGGTACAATAACATAACTGAAATACAAAGTTAACATATGCATTTGATAAGATCTTCTAATTTTTCATTGTCTTCAAAAGCTGATTGATAAACGGTGGGAAACTCAGTGTCATCCACATTTATGGTCAACCGTTTTGGTGTATGCAAAACCACAAACCATCCATCATTTTTTAAATCTTTTGAGTAGAACACTTGACTCGCTTCCGATGCAAGAATAAATGGCTCATCATTCACGCTGTCTTTACTCTTCAATTTTCCCAAGTTAACTGTGATCAAGTTTGAAACAGGATCTATTTTACAACCATTGATCTTATCTTCGACCTTTACCCAATCACAATAAAAAACTGTTTGTTTGAAGTCAATGTAATCCAACTCAATTATTTGTTGAATAACTCCGTAATACGTTGTTTCTGCTTCTTTAAAATTTTTATCCTTCCCACTCGCTCTAAATTGTGTAATTGCTCTCATGCATACACCACTATCCTGTGTTAGCTTTCGCTCTTCATAACTTTTCGGAGAAAATAAAAACCCATTCACTTGGTACTTCATATAACTACGGGCATCAAACATCGGCCCGTTAACTAGCCGCCAAAGAGTTGAGTCAACATCGACGGTCTTCAACAACTACAACAAACACAATAAGTAAAAAAAACATTGTCAAGGAGGTGTATGACCAACTTAAAAATACGTTAAATATCTAATATGTATACCTCCTCACGTAACCAAAAAGTGAAATTCTTAATAGCTTCCCCAGATGTACCCCCGCCTCGAGTTCGAGATTTGGTGCTTTGAACATAGGAATTATACCTCCTACGAAAAACACACAATAATTACTATATATATGAATTGATGAATTGATTTACAATAATAAAAATTCAGAACAAATTTATGAACTTACTTCTTCCACTCATCCAATCCGTCATATTTATCAAGGACCCATTTACGCACTTGTTCAAATTGCACTCGAGTTAACGTTATATCTTTACCATTATCTAGTGCTATTTCATCAGCAAACTCATCATCCTCATCTAAAAACGCTTCACGGGTATGTTTATGAGTGCCATCACCTCCCTTTGGCATATACTCCATGCAGTAAAGACTAGCTTCTTGTACAATATATCCTTCTGCAATACACCCTTCAATATATCTTTTGTTGCGCACATATCCTTTATATGTTTTCATCAACCTATGAAGATGAACAGTTGTAAATTGTAGACATCAATAGCTATTTAAATCGAATAATGATGTACATAATTGAAATTAGTAATTTACCGTTCAAATGGGTACATCCACCTATATCTAACAGGACCAGAAATCAATGCTTCATCGGCTAAATGAATCATAAGGTGAATACTGATATCAAAAAATGCAGGCGGAAAATGTTTTTCAAGAACACACATTGCTTCTACCAAACTAGCCTTTGCTTTTTGAAGATGTTCCCTATTGATCACCTTTGAACATAAAATGTTATAAAAGAGACTTATGCGGTGAATAGCATTCCGTAGATCCTTATGTTGCGGAAAACAATGCTGAAGCAATACCGGAAGTAAATGTTGCATTATGACGTGGTAATCATGCGACTTCATATTTCTTAGTTCAGGAGGGTTGATGCTCACATTGTTACGGAAGTTAGAAGAGAATTTGCTCGGCACTTTCAAATTTTTCAAAATGGTGCAAAACCTTATCTTTTCTTCTTTGCTCAAAGTGAAAGTCGCAATTGGTATGGTTAGTTTACTTGTTTCAGGATCTTCTATCACCCACAACTTTTGTTTTATACCCATGATTTTCAAATCCTTCCGTGCATTGAAGCCATCTTTTGACATGTCTTTATGGTCCATAATTGTGTTAATCAAATGTTTCATGACATTCATCTCTGTATGCATAACATCAATATTATGTCGGGTCAAATTTGCTTTCCAATATGGTAAATCAAAGAATTTCGACCTCCTATACCATGCAGGAACTTCTTCATCGATTATCTTTTTTCGTTTTCGACCAATTTCTCGTTTTTCTTTACCAACTTTCATTTTTATATTCGCTACCTTTTTTTCAACTTGATAACCAGTCAGTGGCTTTGGAGGACGCTTAAGTTCTTGCTCGTTGTTGAAATTTGTCTTATCGTATCGAAACTTGTGTCCGGACGGAAGAAATCTACGATGTCCCATGTAACAAATTTTCTTACTTTCAGGGAGATAATAAGAATCAGTTTCTTCCCCACAAATAGGACATGCAAAGTAGCCGTGAGTTGTACATCCCGATAAAGTCCCAAGAGCGGGATGATCATGGATTGCCCACAACACTCTAGCTCTCATTATGAACTCAGAATTCGTAAATGAATCAAATGTAACGACTCCTTCCCATAACTGCTTTAATTCGTCTATCAAAGGTTCTAAATAAACATCAATATCCTTCCCTGGTTGTTTTGGCCCAGAAATCAACAGTGTTAACATTGAGAACTCTCTTTTCATGCACAAAGACGGAGGAAGGTTATATGGTACTACAATCACTGGCCAACAGCTATAAGGATTTGTTAAAGAAGCATTCGGACAAAAACCATCTGTTGCTATTCCAAGCGTGATATTTCGTGGTTCGGCAGCAAACGAAGAATCAAAAGAATCTAAAGTTTTCCATTGAGAAGTGTCACGCGGATGACGCATTACGGTTGTACCGGACTTGGCACGACCATGCCAGGTCATCGCTTCTGCTATCCATGGTACAGTATACAGCCTCCTCAATCTAGAAATTAAAGGAAAATGTCTTACCGTCTTTTGAGGTACTTTGGTAGCTTTTCTCTCTTCGTCGAGCGTTGTCTTATATCTTGGTTCGGGGCAATTTGGACAACAAACTTTGTTTGCATTATCTTTCCGGTACAAGATGCAGTCATTAATGCATGCATCATAAGTTATGTAATCCATCCCAAGTTGCCTAATGATCTTCTTCACGTCGGGATACTTTGACGGTAGCGTGTTACCTTCGGGGAGTAACTCCTTTATGAATTCGAGTAGTGCAGTCACACCATTGTCTGAAAAGCCGTATTGGGTCTTCAAGCTATTCAGTTTAACAATGGCATACAACTTTGTAATCCCTTTTGGACATGAAGGATACAATGGCTCTGTTGCAGTTGCACTACCGAAAAATGATTTATCCGTAGACTGCTCTCCAATACTAGCATTATCATGCAACTGACTTGTAGGTTGAAAATGATGGAATCTATCCGCATCATTGACCAAATCTTCCATCCTAATTTTTGCAGACTCATCGGTATTAGTGGCATGACTAACCGGTTGTTGTTTTGGCTTCTCCGGTATTCTTTCCCCGTGAAAATACCACACAGTGTATGATTGATCAATACCATATCTAAGCAAATGATAATGAATTTCCTTTAATTCAAATGTATCTTCGTTTTTGCACCGCGTGCAAGGGCACGAAAACTTTTCCTTATTGCCACCATTTTCAGTAACAAATTTAATGAAATTTATCACTCCTTGCACATATTCTTCATTTCTTCGATTAGATTCATTCATCCATTGTTTGTCTATATTAAAAGACATACTGAAAGAAAATAATGAGCTACTAAGTACGTGAATAATTTCATGTTTAAATGCAAAGGCTTCGAGGATTAAAATGCATAATAATTCTAAAATAATTATCATAATTAAATAAATTAACTAAGTTAACAAAATTTTATCATAATTAAATAAATTAACTAAGTTTATTATTTTAGTATCAAACTATTTCCAAAAAAAAATGACATTACAACGATTAACTAGGTTTATTATTTTACTATGTTTTATAAAAATTAACTAAGTTAACAAAATTATATCATAATTAACTAAATTAACTATGTTTTATAAAAATTAACTAAGTTAACAAAAAAGTTATTCTTATTTTTAACATTAGCACCAAACTGTTTCCAAAAAAATTTGACATTACAACGACATGAATTTTAGCACCGGCATAACGTCTATGCGCTACTCCTCTTTTACGCAACACATGGCTCGCGTCGTTTACAAAATTTAATTTACCCAATAATAGTTATCTACAATTACTACTAAACAATTATTTATCATCGATTAATAATCAACTACCAATCGAATAATATCACTAGTTGATATTATCCTACAACAATCAACTCAATCAACTACCAATCAAATAATATCCCTACTGGTTATTATTTTTCACAATCAATCTTATTTTTAACACTAGCACTAAACTAGTGAATGTGACAACTAGTGAATGATTCAACCGAACATATATATCAAAATAAAAGGACTGATAATTAAGGAATCCACATACTACAAATCAATCTTTTGCTTCTTCTGATATAAAACCAAATGAAGCCAAATAAAACCAATACGTATTCAATGTACGTGATCAATACGACCAACGCGTAACACAACTAACAACTGTATATACATACTTTTTAAAGTGGAAGAAGATTCTAGTTTTGACTTTAATATTAACCAATGTGAAAATTATGTCCGCATGAGTATATAATGAAAAAAAAAAGGTGAGGACTCATAAGTTTGTGTAAATAAGCTTGCGAAATGCTGTAACTAGAATTAAAACAATACAATTTATCTAGTACAATATAGTATACAATTACAACAGCAATTACACCAATTAAATATACTAATATAAAGCTTATACTATGATCAATTTCAGTAATAAAAAATTGTTAAACTATTTACGTTTCAAACATGATAAAGTGGTTTAGTTTAAAATTACATGTCTAGACTACTAAAAGTCTAGGCAAACAAATATTAAGTCATGACAAGAAAACAGATATTCAGCCGTTAATTGTGAGATAATTTGTTAAGGCAATACGTAAGGCTTTGTAGTTATATTTATTTTCCTAATTTGGTCCATCTTTTTATACTATCAGATTTCCTTCAAATTTTCAAAGAATCTGCGTGCATCCTTATTTCCCATAATTTACACCAGTTTCTCATAAGTCATGACTATTATTACTGATCCTCATGATATAAAACCAAATGAAGTTTACAATTGGTACCAATACGTATTCAATGTACGTGATCAATCCAGTTAGATGTACCTAATTAGCTAATACCTGATACCAATACGTATTCAGATGTACCAAATTAACTAATAGAATCCACTTTGATAACTTTAGAAGCTGAAATCAATTTAAGTGCAATAGTTTAGAATGATATTAAGTACATCTGAATATGTGTAGACGTTTAATGCGTCATCAAAATATAAAATACACATTCTGTAAGCAAACTCTGTAAGCAAACTTAATAAATAAAAAAGCAGAAAATCAAATTTGGGTACTAATTAATGATAATTAAATAATTCATGCATACAAATTCTGTAAGCAAATTAAAACTGCTAATAAAATCATTCAATCCTAACAATTTAAGTAACCTAAATTTTGACCTAGCCATTCAACTCGTCCTAATACTCAAGCCCTAATCAGTCCCACTGCAATTTCACAATTTCAGTAAGCGAAACGACTTACTCGCCGCGATTGGTGGCACGCTCCTTCCTTGATTGGCACGCCGCGATTGATTGGCACGCTCCTTCCTTGATTGGCACGCTCGGCAGCAACCTGCTCCTCGAAGTGGTCTTAGCTCTGGCTCTTTCGGAAGAGGCGGAGGTGGTGGAGATATTTTGGGGCGAAATCGATTAATTTAGGTCGAATGGGGAAATAATTTGGGACGAGAAATGTTTCGTGGTTTGTTGTAAACATTATGGCGCAAAGGTACTAAATTATACCGCCAGAAATTAGCACAATATAAACGACGGTTAAATCCCGTCGCTAAAAGAAAAGAAACGGGCAAAACGTATGGCGCCAAAGGTGAAATTTCCCTCCAAGTTGCTAAATACATAACAACGGTTAAAACCCGTTGTATTTTAACAACGGGAAATTACCGTTGCTATTTAGGCGGAGGGCTTGTTGTAAAATTCAGCTTTTGGTGTAGTGTGTGTTGTTTGAGTTGTTGATGTTGATTTGGGTTTCCAATCGATTCGTCTGATCAACGCTATCGATAGGATTTCTAAAACACTTTGACAGAACAAACTGACACGATATTATTTTAAATTTTGGTTAATGAAATAAAATTTTGATATATATATTTATGGAACTTAATAAAATGATTCAAATTGATAATTTAAATGATAATACTTGATTTATCATTTATTGTTCTATAAATGAATTTATAAATAATTGTTTATAAATTTATATGGGAACTTAAATGAATTTAGAAAAAGAAATTTGAGAATTTAATTTCCGATGGTTCCAAACCTTTTGTTTAAAAGTTTAAAGGGATATAATATTTAAAATATTTTCAAACAGAAATTTGTTTCCAAAGAATTTTAAGTTTAAAATTAGTACTCTTCTCTTTGTCGCTGGAAAATAACTTCGGTGATGACTACAGCATCATCGACGTTCATTTTCGAGTTTCGAAGTGAAGAGACTGTTCTGTAGTCTTACTACAGCTTTGTTTTGGGAAATTAAATTGATTTGAATTTCTAAAATATGACTTAATTTATAATATATATAGATATATGATTGAAATTTGATTTGACATATTATATATATATTATTACTTATCTCTAAATGGTTTGAAGAAATCGGAAATTTAATTCTTAAATTTTATTTTTAACAATAATTTCAATTATAAAAAGAAAATCAAAAAAATTTGGATAAATGATTAAACTTGAGATAATTGAATTGGAAAGTTTTATTTGTATGACACAATTCCATTCCAATATAACTTACCTTAATTTCAAAAGTTAACAATGTAATTGGGTAATATACAATATAAAAAGATTTTATAAATAAAATTTTGGTGGTTATAATAAATGTTAAACACTTAAATTTTAATTATAAAATGATTAACAGAGGTAAATATAATAAAGGGTAATTGAATAACTTACAATAAAATGATGTTAAAAGAACTAAGAATAAAAGAAAGCAGTTATAATAAGTGTAAGTATATTGAACATGAGTGATAAATATATTGAGAGGAATAAATTTAATTTTTATTAGGAATAAAGAAGAATAAAATTTATTAAATACATTGTGAGTGTAATAAATGATTATTTTTCTAACCCATGGTTTTAAAAAAAAATTGTTAATTTAAGATGATTGGATAATAAGATAATGAAATTTGAGATAGTTAAGATTTATGTAACTTGTGTAAAAGTTTATTTTCTATTTAATTTGAAATCTCCATGCTTTCAAATTCATTTTCTTATTTTGGTTTTCAAACTATCTTTTGGTTGTTCTTATCGTCCTCATCTTGCTATAGACTGGTATATGCATCTTTCTATGATCTTTCTGTTTAGAAATCTTTCTATAATCTTTGATAATCTCCACCTTTTAAAACTTACCTATAACAACAGTTATCAGGTATAACTTCAATCTTCTTGTCATCTTATCTTAATCCTATTTCACTCTATCTTTTCTGTGCCCTTCCATACCTCGTTCCTTTTCGGGGACGAAAAGTTTTGAGTGGGGGAGAGTGTAACAATCCTGCATTTTGTAATTATTTTATTGTATATTTTAATTATTTTTAATGTAAGATTTTGATTTAAAAAACTTATTTTACTTATTTGAAATGATTAAATTTATTATTTAAATATAATCTTGATTTTTATGAGTTATAATTCTAAACTTGTGTAAGTTGAATATTTGCCTGAAATGCTAATTTTGGTCAAAATAGTCAAACTGTGACTTTCAACTTAAAATTTTAAAAGTTTAAAATTTTAATTTTTTCATATATTTAAAGACTTTGGCTTTTGTTTTCTTAAAAATCTAATTTTGGAAATTTTCTTGAAATGATTTCTGATCATTTGTCTAAATAAAAATAAACAATGTCTGAAAATTTGATTTGGATAAAAAGTGTAACTTTAATAGAAATTCTAAATTTTATAATTCTAAAGGCAAAATTTTCCTCTTGAACTGTATACAATTGTGTAACATTTGTTTCACTTTTGTTTTGGTCAGATTTGTTGTATACTTTAAAAAAAAAGTTAGTAATAATTAGTGTGAAACGGGAAATAAACTTTACATTTCTTTTACATATGTTTACATCTGTTTCTTAACTTTATATTTAACAATCAATTGGATGAAGCTAAATCAAATGTTATTAATTATGGTATAATAGCTATTAAATTTTGGTTTAAAGTGATAGTTTATTTTTCCTAATAAAAACGTTAGTATTTTAAATTTATTTAATAAGAGAAACAAAATAATTTGTACGTTACTTTGGGCATATATTTAATTGTTGCTCTTGCCTTTTCGTTATCTATTTGATTTTTTTCTTGCGTTAACAATGCAAAGTTTTCAGCCGTATATTCTCTTTTGAGAATCTAAAATCTTGCTCAAATCTTGCCTTAAATCATTTCTGTGTGTGAATTATTTCTTTCCCTCTTGCCTTCCATACGTTTCCACCTATTGGATAGAATTAAATTGCCTCTACCGTTCAAGCATTTTACTCTTTCCTGCCCTCTACATAAATTAGTGAGCAAATGTTAATATATATTTCACGTTCAAAAGTTCCATACCACAAATTATTCATTTTGCTTCCATCAAAATTTGCGTGAGCATCTCCTGAAGGTATGAACCGGCGCATGCTTTTCCTTTCATTTTTTTTCTCTTTTTTCTTTCTTTCTTCTTTTCACTCTTGTTTTATTTCATTTGTTCTCCTTTCATTGTTTTGCTTTATCCTATTGCCTGCCACCGTGCTTGGCCATTCACCATATTTTTCCGACCCTACCCATGCCAGACCACCGAGCCTTGTTTGAGAAAAAAAAGGAATGAAAAAAATTCCATTTTTGTCGCCTTTGTATTTTGTTTTTGAAGTAATATTGCCACCGAACCTTGTTTTGAAAAAAAAAGGGAAATGAAAAAAAAAGTTGCTTTTGTCATTTTGTATTTTTGAAGTTATAATCTATTTTTCCGCTGGCCATTGTTCTGGAAAAAAGAAATGAGAAAAAAAAAATTGTTTTGTCACCTCTGTAATTTGGCATTCTAGTCTATATTCCCTCTGCCCTTTTGTTTGAAAAAAAAAAGAAATGAACAAAATTTGTTTTGTCACCTTTGTTTTGAAGTTATAGTCTATTTTAAAAGTGGTCTTGTATTTTTGAAGTCATAGTTTATTTTTTTTTTATAAAATTAAATAGAAAAGGAAATTTGAAAGGCCTTAAACTTTCTATCTTTCTATGGGCCTTTATAGTCCACCCTTTTACTTTTAACCTAACCTTTCACCAATTAACCCTAACACCTCCTCATATCATCTCCTACCACTTCACATTTTTGTGCTTGCCATGCCTTTGTGATGCCAAACCAGATCCTTTTCCACCTAAAAACATGTGTGGCCTAGCCCTAAGCATGTATGGCCGAGCATACATGGAGTTGTGGTCAAGCAAAAGTGGTTGAAAAGCTTGGTAATGTCATTTGTTGCTTCTACTTTTCTATTGTTCAACAAATCTTTATATTGTATGCATATGTTTATATGGTCTTGTTTATTTGTTGTATACAAGATCATTATCAAGGCTTTCCATTCATTCAATTCAAATCGTGTTTGTCGTGCTTTTGGAATCGCTCTTGTGTTTGTTGTTTTGGTCTCTAGCTTCGAAAAGGTGAGTCTTTCTCACTCTGACATATATACTTATGAAAAGTGGATTGATGACAAGTGTTTAGTAATGTAAAATTTTTATGCAAGTTAATGATGATCATATGATATGATATGCCGTGTTATTACCATGTTATTACCATGTTAAAACTGTTAATTTTCACCTGACATCTGATACATGACTGTATATTGTGATATTGACACTGTTTATATTATTTCTGTATATGATCACACTGCAAGTTCCCTGTTAGGATAAAAAAATCATTATGGGCTGAAATGATAGGCCTGAGTTATTTTATTTATTTATTTAAACTTGGGATTGCGGGTTTGAAATGATAGAACCCGGATTTTTTCCTTTTAAACTGCGGATTGAAATGATACATATCCGTATCACTTGACCTAGGTTAGAAAACTATATACAGACCCATGGTTATTCTATAAAGTGCTTTGAATATTTTAAGTATTTTAAAAATATAAACTTATGAAATTTGATTTAAATAGATTTTTAAAGGTTTTAAAATAAATAAATTATGATTTTTCTATGTGTTAAAAATGTAATTTATGAATGGATTAACTGGATTTTGAAATATAACTTATGTTTGAAATTTGGAATTTTGACTAAAAATGATATTTAAGTTACATGAATAAAATGGACTTTAATTTTATTTGGAAATGTAAATTTGATAAATTGATTTATATTTGAATTTAAGTGATTTATTAAAGAATTATTGATTTTCTATAAATTTAAGTGGTTGAATAAATGACTGTTGAAAATGAAATTTTAAAATATAACTTGACTTGAAAATGTGAAATTTGAGTTTTAATTAAAGATGTTAAATTAATCAAATAAACTGGAAGTTTAGTTAAATTTGTAAAATGGTAATATAAATCTGAAACGTATAGGTTTTAATTTATGAAAGAAACGTATAGGTTTAAATTTATGAAAGAAACGTATAGGTTTTAATTTATGAAAGAAACGTATAGGGTTTAATTTATGAAAGAAACGTATAGGTTTTAATTTATGAAAGAAACGTAAAGGTTTTAATTTATGAAAGGAACGTATAGGTTTTAATTTATGAAAGAAACGTATAGGGTTTAATTTATGAAAGAAACGTATAAGTTTTAATTTATGAAAGAAACGTATATGGTTTAATTTATGAAAGAAACGTATAGGGTTTAATTTATGAAAGGAACATATAGGTTTTAATTTATGAAAGAAACGTATAGGTTTTAATTTATGAAAGAAACGTATAGGTTTTAATTAATGAAAGAACGTATGGTGTTCTAATTAATGATAGGAACATGTAAATTCCTAATTAATGAAAGAAGGTATAAGTTTTAATTAATGAAAGAAACGTATAAGTTTTTAATTAATGAAAGAAACGTGTAAAGTCCTAACTAATGAGAGAACATGAAAGTTTTAATTAATGCAAGAACATGTAAAGTTTTAATTAAGAAAGAAACATGTAAAGTTTTAAGTAGTGTGGTATTGATTTAATTAATAAATGTTCATTATTGTAATAGGAATATAAAATTTAAAACGTACATTTGACACGTAGATTTTAATCAATGTAATGGTGTATTTTAAATTGATTAAAATGATAAATGTTACTTATTGTAATAATAATGTAAGTTAATAAGGTGCTTTTAACTTAACATAAGAATTTCGGTTTAAATTGTATATTACAGTAAGAAAGTTTATTTAACTATAAGGCTATGATAAATTGACATGTTAAAATTTTAAGCTTATCAATACTTTGATTATATACAATGTAAAGTGGAAAGTAGTACATTCCAAAAATGCTATGATTCCTTAAGGTAACATTTCCAAAATGCTATGATAATTTATAGGAATATTTCAAGTTTAATAAATTTAAATAAATATTCAATGATTTGAAAATTTGGGTTTTATTTGAATGATATAATATTGAATTATTTTTGAAATGGAAATGATACAATTGTGATATTGTTTTGAAATGAGTATGATATTTTGGTCTTGGAAGTATAAATTATTTGAAATAATATCCATGGGTTATAATAACGATTGGTTGTTAAAGAGACCGGGATCGGATATTGTCTTATAACCGGCCAATACTGAAAACCACTTTAACAACTGTGTACGCGGTGGAGATTCCAGAATGAAGTAGGATGGTGGCGACGTTCTCGAGGTATATTACGTGGACCCAACTCCCGTGAGTTGGCATATATGACTAAAACAGGAGCTATACCGGGCTACACAAAGGGTCGCACCCTTTCATCAAGCATGCTCCATCGGAAACTATTCTATTACTGTTGTGATTCGATTCGGTGGCGCCACTTTGATTCGGGGGTATTGTTCGAGGTGGGCGGAAGCTGCTGGCTTGCCGTCACCACCGGTCCGGGAGTGCAAACGGTGTATCCACCCTGGCATTGCCTCGCGTGCCGTGTCATATCCTTATATGGAGCCCACTACGATTTTGGTTTTAAAGATCCAACCGCGTTAAGGTTCACCATCCCCTTAATGCTATTTTCTATATGATTATACTTTACTGATTAGACACTACGTTATATAGCGTATATTACTACATAGTCAATAGTTTAACGGATCCTTAGAGGATGGGCGGTCCCAAGCGTCCTTTAAGTTACTGATGCATTTTGTTACTGTTCACTTGAGTTGATTTACAGTTTATAAGTATTTATGTCCTGACTCGAGGGTTTTGTGTTTTGCTTTACGCTCGGGTCAGATTGAGTGAATTAGCATTCCAGATTCACCTTCGGCGTTGGAGCTTTCCTTGAAGATCCAGCCTTCTATTTTGTTTCAGTATCCAGTGTTTCAGTGATGTATCTTGTTACTCTTCTGTTATAACTTATTTAACTCTGATGTATCTCATATTTATATAGTAGCTTCATGAACTACTATCTCTTTTTCTTCTGCTGCATTTTTATATACTCTGTGTCTGTGATCTATGATTTTATTTACTGTATATTCTGAGATTTGCCAAATTTTTATTTACAACGCGGTATTTTGAGCTATCCAATTCCGGCATGAGTGTCTACCTATACACTTATAATGGATGCGAATGGTTGAAAATATCGGGTCGTTACAATAGATGTACGCGCTAACGACAAAGTGGCCCAAAGAGCCCGTTCTTACTCCGAAACGAAATTGGATCAACCCATATATCAAAATAGATGTTTTAAATATTTTAAACGCGATGGAACAAGTTTCAAGTCCAAATTCTATTGTATGAAGAAGTTATGCTCAAATCAATATTTTTCAAATTGATTTCAATTGATTTCAATTAAATTGATTTCAAGGCGTTTCGCGTTCGTACGATCAAACGACAAGTCCGATCGTTACGAAACTTGAAACGCTACAATAATTCACCTATATGGATTAGATGAAACTAGTTTCGTCGAAATCCGAGTCAGTGGCCAAAATGGCTATTTTTATATTAATTAAATAAATAAAATTTAGTCAATTTAATCAAATTTTCAATTTAAATTCGATAATCACCAATTCTTATCATTTTAAATTTTCCAATCATTTACAATGATTTAAACCAAATTTAACTGCCAAATTAGAGTTGATAAATTTATAAATTTCGGTATTAATCTCAATTTCATTAAATTCGAAAATTATAAATTTAATTTCGAAAAATTTCTATTAAATCTACTTTTCATTTTATTATTCGATTCATATTTATCAAACGGATGAGATTAACATCGGATTCAAAATTCATTACATTACTATTCTCACATTTCATTTAAATTCTCATTTTAAATACTTAATTCATTCAATTGCAATCAATCCTTTTATTTAAATTTAAATTCCAATAAATTAATAAAGCTTTATTCTCGATCCTTATAACTCAAAAAATTGTCCAATATGAATAACCTTAACATTACTTAAAAATATTCCTTAATTTAATTCAATGTTTACATTTTGTTTTCATATATTCAATTTGTCGCTAAGATACATCTACATTATTTCCACTGATTTGAATTTCATTCAATTAATTAATAATTTCCTCAGTTAACATTAACGTAACATTTTCTTTATTTTTGTGGCAAATGTCAATTCCTAATCTTAATATCCTCTAAATTACAACTTTCAAACATTGTATTACTCCTCACATTAATGTGACATTTATCAAAATTAATTTCCAATAACGTACTACTAAATTTCCCCTTAATTTCAATTTGATTTCCAAATTTTATTTAACATACTAAATAAAATAAATAACATATATAGATTGTTACCTATTTTCCTTTACTTGCATTTATAAGTTTATTACTTAACAATCACAGGTAAAAATTCCATATTACACAAATTTTAATTAATTGTCATTAACACTGTATGATTTCATTAATTAATCAAATACTTACATTATCCCTATTTCACTTATTTTGGTCGTTATTCCAAGCATAGGTCGCAAGTTTTCGTTTCTTTACATTATTCTATGGAAACAATATATATTTCAATATTTTTTTTTTTACATTTATTGAGATTTATTTTCCAAATTTACTACATACCACAAATTATGACCTTACAGTTATTTCAATTAATTTGGATTGCGCTAAATAAATTATTCATTAACTTACATTAACATAATTGCATAATTTACATTCAGTTACAAATAAATCAATATATTATTTCACACATTAATACCCTGATTGCATTTGTTTATACTATATTCCATTGATTTCATTGTTACATTTACACCTTCCGTTACAATTCATAAATACTTCTGCTTTTATTTAATTACCGTTACTATATTATTATTATTCCATTAGCTAATTAAGTATTTACATTAATACATCTTTATTTCATTCATTAAATTTTCACTTAAATTTATGTTCTATTCGACTAATTATCATAACGCTGAATAAAATTTACATTATTCCAATTATTACCCAAATTTACATTAACGTAACATTTAATTCATATTTATTGTAATTTCATTATTTATTTTAATTACTTACATCATACGAATTGATTCTATTACCCTAAATCAGCCGTTAATTCATATATTCATACAATACTTACATTTATTTACTTAAATTTGCATTTATGACTAATTCCTAACATTTAAATTTAATTTCATAAATTTGGAATTTCCTTCCATTCATTCATTATTAACTTTAATTAGCCTTGTTACTTTTCTCTTAGTTAATTTTCATTATTACAACCTTTATTAATATTCACTGTTTTTTATTTCTTCAATATTAAATTTCAACATCTCATTAAATTAAAAAAAATTAAATTATTAAAAATTATGGGTCGTTACAGCCACGTTTGAAGCTCGAGAATTTCAGGTGTTTATAGATGACATATTTTCAAATATAATATATATAACGAAAAAATCATACAGCCACGTTTTCCTTATCGATCGTACCATCTACCCCTTCCTTCTCCTTTTCTTCAGCTTATCGAACGAGATTTTGATCCAAAAAAGGTTGCTAAACATAAAAAGAAATTGAATGAAGAAAAAAAAAACTACGTGTGATCGCGTGTTGCTCATGAGGGTCGAGCAAGGCGGCAAAAGCGAGAGGCGGCTGGGGGTTTGGGTGATCGTGCGACAGGTCATGGTCGTCATTCTTGATATGATCTGGAGCGCGGCGACGAGGTGGGCAGTAATTTAAGGTTTGGATTATGGGGCTCCGATACGCGTTGGCGAGGTGAAGAGAGGGGTGGTTCGTGTGAGCCTTGGAGTTGTCGAGTAGGAATAAGGGTGTAACAACCCGCATATTTATCGATTTTTATATTTAAATATTTTATCGTTAATCGGATTTTGGTCCGAAGCTACTTTTTGCAAACGGTCAAATTAGGACTCGAGACCACTTCCATTGAGTTCGAAACGTCGTTTGCAATCTTCTAAGTATAAACATTGATATGTTTGGGGTTAGTGGAATTTCACCACTTTTTCACTCGAGCCTTTGGTTTGGACTTTTAGCCCATTAGGCCCAAGTTCCACCCCCCCCTTCTTCTTCATTGCTTCATTTCATTTCCTAACACTAAAGCTTCAACAAAAATGGTGAATGGAATGAGAAATTAAAACTCCAAAGTCTTTGTTTTATTGCAATTCCAACATTCAACTCCAAATTCAAGAAGAAGACATCGGATTCAAGCTTGTGGTTGCTTCTCCATTTGCCTTCAAGCTTTGTTCTTCATTTTCATTGGGTTTTGGAGCAAAGGTGAGATTTTTATCTCACAAATCTAGTCTATAACTATATTGGACTGTTGGGAATGATTCCCTATCACTTTTGCATGCACATTTGCATTTGGTTTGGATTGGATTGGCGAAAAACTCCAATTTTTAGCGTTTTGGTGAATTTTCTGCACTTAGGTCGTTCTGGCCATTTTCGTGTGTTCGGAGTTAGGTCGCCCGCGACCTAACCCTTAGGTCGTTCGCGTGTTAGCGCGCTAGGTCGCACTGCCTTGAATTTTCACTTCGGAGTTAGGTCGTTTCACGTTAGGTCGTATGGGGTTTAGGTCGTAGGTCGTTTCTGGCCTTAAATCCCCTCTGCAGCGTTAGGTCGCTCAGCCTTTCCTTGTTAGGTCGTCACCACTTAGGTCGCGACAAATGTTAGTACGTTAGGGCCTTAGCTCGCATTTGAGCTTAGGTCGTAGGTCGCTAGCTCATAGCTCGTATTTGAGCTTAGGTCGTATGGCGCTTAGGTCGTAGGTCGCATCACCCTTAAGTCGTTCGACCTGATGCCTCTCTTAGGTCGCGCATCCCTTTAGGTCGCTAGGTCTTAGGTCGCACATCGCCTTAAGTCGCTCGACCTGCTCTCACCTTAGGTCGCGCCATCTTTTAGGTCGCGTACCATAATTTAGCCCGTTGTCCCTTAGGTCGCTTGCACCTTAGGTCGGCCTCGTTAGCTCGCAGATCCTCTAGGTCGCGTGACCTTTAGACCGTAGGTCGTTGGGTCGTAAGAGCTTAGGTCGCCTGAACACTTAGGTCGCTTGACCTATTCAAATGTTAGGTCGCGAGTTCCTTAAGTCGCTCGTCTCTCTTAGGTCGCTCGCTTCGGCTAACTCGCGAACACCACTAGGTCGTTTGACCCTTTAGACCCTTAGGTCGTGAGCAGTTAGGTCGTTAGACCTAGGTTGCCTTTTCCCCTTAGGTCGTTGGACCGATAGGTCGCTTCACCTGTGCTCACGTTAGGTCGTTCGACCCATTCATCTTTAGGTCGTTCCACTTGCCTATCTCGTAGGTCGCATTCCACCTAGGTCGCGTGAACCTATAGGTCGTGGACCCCTACGACCTGACCGGGCAGGTCGAACCCCGTAAGCGGTGGCGTTGCCCCCGCACCCCCACCTTGGGGGGTTGCCACCCCCCCTGGACCCCCCCTCCGTAGGGGATCTTATCTGAAAAACATTGAGCTGATTTCCTTGGATTTTATTTGCATCTCCATATGCGATCTTTGTGACTGATTGTTTCTACACTTGCTTATGTGTTTTGTCACTTTATAATATAAAGGTTTCAATACTAGTAGTAAATATCAAAACTCTTTTAACAAACGATTTCAACTCTATTTTTAATAACAAAGCTCTTTTCTTAAACCGTTTTCCAATCTATTAGTATATACAAGCCTTTACCTCACTCGGATGAGAAATCTAATTAAACGACTTAGTAAAACAAGTGGTATGAAACGCTTGCGTTCACTTCGTCGGTTAATTCTTGGACTTGTTCGATTGAACCTCTTGTGACAATTTTATTAGTGAAGATTTACAGTTTGTTCGTAAATATTTAAGTTAAGAAAGTGGTTATGGGACATGAAGCTAAACTTCTATATTTACTAGCTTAGTGTAATTGACACTTCTCGTTGATCTTGATGATCGCTTTATGAATTAGACTAGCAATTGCGCGATGTCTCTTTCATTGCAAGGTTAGGCTAGACACCACTTGTGTGATTCCACTCACACATACCTTTTTGCTTTTTGGTTAGCCTTGACCTCATTCGGGTGACTCAGACTCATCCATATGGGGTAGCTCCCCATGGTCTTCGGACCGTCATGTGATAGGCCTCTTTCCCTTTTTATGATTTCTGGATTTCTTATGTTGATTTCTAGAATTTATCTCTTTGACTTGTCATGAGTACAAGTTTAGGGTATGATGCCCTCTTTGGATCTTTGAGAAGATTCTTGTGATATTGATTTATCTCTTATCGGTTGATCTCCTGTTGATCATTATTTGCATACTTATAGTAGTATGTCAGTATGGATATTTTATGTTTATGCCATATCTTTTATTTTATATCATGTCATCTGATATTTATAGCTAGACTGATCCGTTTATTATTTTCTTATAAATAATACTCGGGTCAGACCGAGATGTTACAGGTGCTACTGCTTGACTCCTCCCCCAGTGATTCACTACTCAGACTTTTGGCTACTTGTTTAGATTAGTAGCTTTTGTTGTTTACACTTGAGATATAGACTCATAGTTGTATTCTTTTGTATAGCACGCGTTGCTATTCTTTTGTATTATCGTGGATCTTTTTAGACCACTACTCTGATGTACACTTTTATGTGATATATATTCATATCTCTTTCCGCCTTTGTGATATGGATATCTGTGATTGATTCGCATGTTATGCTTACTTCTATATTTGTTTCCGAAGATCATTTTATAGCCATCGTGTGATAAGAAATTACACGGATGGTCGCTCCTCAACAGCCTTATTCTCCGTGCTAGTTGACAGCACTACACCGTAGTGTTCTTGGCTAGCGTGGGTATAGAGGTGGGGCGTCACAGCTTGGTATCAGAGCCAAACTTCGGAACAATGTAGAATAATCTAGCAAGTATCATGTCCTAAGTCTTTCTTAGGAGTTGTGCCTTAGGATTTAATTTGAGTCTTCGTACCGATTCATCCTATTTTCTTTATGATTCCTTGTTTTACCTATCAAGATTGCTTG
Source organism: Allium cepa (assembly GCA_030765085.1). NCBI lineage: Eukaryota > Viridiplantae > Streptophyta > Magnoliopsida > Asparagales > Amaryllidaceae > Allium > Allium cepa. The sequence goes on from CM060931.1 coordinate 316,790,332, forward strand.
ATATTCATTTTGTGAATAACCTTCTTCTTTTTCCTTCTTTCTTTCTTAAGGAAGAGAAATGGTTAGTTCTAGCAGTCCTAGCGCTGGTCAATCCAGTAGTCCTTCTCTGGATGGCGCATTCATGTCTGCCCAACAACTTTTGGATCTTGTAAAGAATCAAGAGTTTATCTATGCTTTGAGTAAGAATACCACAAAGATCTTACCTTTGAAACTAGAAGTTCCTTTCGACCAGCTTGTAGATATCACTCTACAAGAGGAAGAGGCTGATAAAGGAACTGATAGCGATATTGGGATTTCCAAGAAGAGGCGTATTAAATTCAAAAGCCCTCATCCCGATAAGAAGGTGAAGCAACCTATTTTTGGAGCAAAGACTCCAATCCTTAATTGTGGAAAATGCTACAACTGTGGTTCTAGGGACGTGTGACGCCCCACCTCTATACCCACGCTAGCCAAGAACACTACGGTGTAGTGCTGTCAACTAGCGCGGAGAATAAGGCTGTTGAGGAGCGACCATCCATGTAATTTCTTATCACACGGTGGCTATAAAATAATCTTCGGAAACAAATATAGAAGTAAGAATAACATGCGAATCAATCACAGATATCCATATCACAAAGGCGGAAAGAGATATGAATATATATCACACAAAAGTGTACATCAGAGAAGTGGTCTAAAAAGATCCACGATAATACAAAAGAATAGCAACGCGTGCTATACAAAAGAATACAACTATGAGTCTATAACTCAAGTGTAAACAACAAAAGCTGCTAATCTAAACAAGTAGCCAAAAGTCTGAGTAGTGAATCACTGGGGGAGGAGTCAAGCAGTAGCACCTGTAACATCTCGGTCTGACCCGAGTATTATTTATAAGAAAATAATAAACGGATCAATCTAGCTATAAATATCAGATGACATGATATAACATAAAAGATATGGCATAAACATAAAATATCCATACTGACATACTACTATAAGTATGCAAATAATGATCAACAGGAGATCAACCGATAAGAGATATATCAATATCACAAGAATCTTCTCAAAGATCCAAAGAGGGCATCATACCCTAAACTTGTACTCATGACAAGTCAAAGAGATAAATTCCAGAAATCAACACAAGAAATCCAGAAATCATAAAAAGGGAAAGAGGCCTATCACATGACGGTCCGAAGACCATGGGGAGCTACCCCATATGGATGAGTCTGAGTCACCCGAATGAGGTCAAGGCTAACCAAAAAGCAAAAAGGTATGTGTGAGTGGAATCACACAAGTGGTGTCTAGCCTAACCTTGCAATGAAAGAGACATCGCGCAATTGCTAGTCTAATTCATAAAGCGATCATCAAGATCAACGAGAAGTGTCAATTACACTAAGCTAGTAAATATAGAAGTTTAGCTTCATGTCCCATAACCACTTGCTTAACTTAAATATTTACGAACAAACTGTAAATCTTCACTAATAAAATTGTCACAAGAGGTTCAATCGAACAAGTCCAAGAATTAACCGACGAAGTGAACGCAAGCGTTTCATACCACTTGTTTTACTAAGTCGTTTAATTAGATTTCTCATCCGAGTGAGGTAAAGGCTTGTATATACTAATAGATTGGAAAACAGTTTAAGAAAAGAGCTTTGTTATTAAAAATAGAGTTGAAATTGTTTGTTAAAGAGTTTTGATATTTACTACTAGTATTGAAACCTTTATATTATAAAGTGACAAAACACAGAAGCATTTGTAGAAACAATCAGTCACAAAAATCGCATACGGAGATGTGAATAAAATCCAAGGAAATCAGCTCAATGTTTTTCAGATAAGGACAAAAATCTCACCTTTGCTCCAAAACCCAACGAAAATGAAGAACAAAGCTTGAAGGCAAATGGAGAAGCAACCACAAGCTTGAATCCGATGTCTTCTTCTTGAATTTGGAGTTGAATGTTGGAGTTGCAATAAAACAAAGACTTTGGAGTTTTAATTTCTCATTCCATTCACCATTTTTGTTGAAGCTTTGGTGTTAGGAAATGAAATGAAGCAATGAAGAAGAGGGGGGTGGAACTTGGGCCTAATGGGCTAAAAGTCCAAACCAAAGGCTCGAGTGAAAAAGTGGTGAAATTCCACCAACCCCAAACGTATCAATGTTTATACTTAGAAGATTGCAAACGACGTTTCGAACTCAATGGAAGTGGTCTCGAGTCCTAATTTGACCGTTTGCAAAAAGTAGCTTCGGACCAAAATCCGATTAACGATAAAATATTTAAATAAAATATTTAAATAAAAAAATCGATAAATATGCGGGTTGTTACAGGACGACTATGCGAAGGAGTGTCCAGAACCACTCTTTTGTCGTTACTGCAAAGATTCCAGTCATCATATTTCTGTCTGCCCCATACTTCTAAGTAAGAAGAAGGTGGGACCAGAAACTTTGGTAGCCAAGCCATCTACCTCTAGTCGAAAACGATGCTACAATTGTGGTTCCTCAAACCATTATGTAACCAAGTGCCCGGAACCCCTCTATTGCCGCTATTGCAAGGGCTCGGGCCATTACTTGTCTTCATGTCCCACACGGCCTAGTAAGAGAGAAGGAAAGCTAAAAGCTTCTAACGAAACTTCTCTGGGTCAAGGTATTCCTTATTTAATCCTTGATTTCATTTGTTTGCGATTATCCGATTCGAGTTCTTTTTGATATGGGTTTCCCTCATCATTCTTATTTATCAGAAGAACTTGTTGATTCTCTTTATTTTTATATTTTGGGCTTGATGACTTCTTTGAGGATTGTGAATCCGAATCAGAGGATTCGCAACACTCAATTTGCTTATTATTGATGTCGAAATTATTACATGTGATTTTTCTTTCCGAACCGATTTGCGTATTGTGCATTGCTTAGGGTTTGGAATTGATTTGCATGAAAGGATTGGCTTAATCACTTTGAAGCCCATATCCAATTGTTCCGAATGGACAATTCCTTTTTCGACATTTTCAATCTGTTAAGCAGATTCATATTTTTCCTTTGTGATTTCGATTTCAAATCGATGGCATCATTTTATTCTTTAAGCTCACATGTTGAATAAAGAGATATCTCTCTCATTCATATCGGTTGAGAATTCTCCGATATTTTTGAGTTTGTCTTAGGATCGTTACCTAAGCAACCTTTTAAGTGGTGTTAAGGTCTTTTTAGTTTGACCTTGCCACCGAATTTCAATCACTACGAGTTGCGGAAGTTAGCCTTCCACATACCGCATTCCGCACTCATTATGATTTATATGAATGACATATTGTGTCATTCAGTTTATCCAGTTTATTTCATCCATTTTATAAATCAAGTATTCTATGGATATCTCAATAATTCCAATCTTGTATTTATTAATTTTGGATGAAAATAGAAATTTAAAATTTTACAAATCTTTTAAGAAGATATTTTAAATTCCTATAAAAGGGTAATTTTGTGTTGTATTGTCCATTTAGTGTTTTAAGATTTCTGGCCGATGCACTTGATCAACGCTATCGATAGGGATTTCCTAAACGCTTTGATGAGACAATCAGACACAATAAATTGACTTGTAAAATATAAATTTTTCTATAAAGGTAATTGTGATTTTTAAAGTTTTAGCTTTTTGGGAAAGAGGACAAAATTCCTTCTTTTCAATATTCTTATTCTTGTGATTCCCGAAGAGAACGTGCAATCACTTTTGCTTCTAAATCTTTAAGGCCGATCGAGACTAGGAATGCCACTTATAATCTGGTACTCGCGGCTATTGATTTTGCTTTCAATATTTGGCATTATCGTCTTTGGTGGAGAAATTTGTTCTCTACCTCAATTATAAATCATTGGGATATCTATTTCTCATAATTAAGTTGCGTCAACCATATTGGCTCGAATTTCTTGCATCTTATGATCTTGATATTCTATATACTCCCTGAAAGGGGAAATCTTGTTGCCAATGCACTAGTCGTAAGCAACAAGTAGTTGTTTTCTATGGTGATATCCGAATGGAACGATCTCGAGACTCTATTCACTTGAGAGATTCGAGATCGCGAAATCCGATTTTTATGCATCCCTTGTTTTATGTAGTCTAGAGGTTCTTTATTCTTTTTAGACTGCATCCTTGTAGCTCAAAGGGCTAGATTCTGAATTGGCTTTTCTTAGCCAATGTTGTAGGGATAAAATTATTATTGAAAGTTAGAAAGACTTCGATATTGATTTTCGTGGCGACCTTTAAAAGTTTGGTAGACTTATCGTACCAAATATTTGTGATCTTCGTCAATATATTTTAGAAGATTCACATCGTTCCAAAATTACCATTCATCCTAGAAGTAGTAAAGTGTACGTAGATATGAAGCGACTTTATTATTTGGAGTGAATGAAATCTGATATCGCTAACTTTGTTAAGTGTTGTATGACTCGCCATCTTGTCAAGGCCCTACACTAAAGGCCTGGTGGGTTAATGCAACCTTTAGAAATTCCAATTTGGAAGTAAGACCAAATCCCCATGGATTTTATAGATGTCTTTCCCCGTTCCCGTTCGGGTCATGATAACTTATGGGTTATAGTAAATAGACTTACTAAATCCGTCCATTTTATTCCCCGTTCGGATTAACCGAACCGTTCCTCTTTTGGCCCAAACTCTTTGTTAAAGGAGATGTTAAATTACATGGAGTTCCTACTTCTATCAATAGCGATAGTGATCCATTGTTTACTAGTGGATTTTTGGAAGTGTCTTCAAAAAGCTTTAGAAACGAAGCTTAATTTAAGCACCGCTTATTACCCCAGTCCGATGGACAAGTAGAGCGTGTGAACCAAACTCTGGAAGACCTTCTTCGTGTTGTGTGCTTGATTTTTGTGGAAGTTGGGAAAATCATATTTCTCTTATTGAATTTTCCTATAATCATAGCTTCCAATCTAGTACTGGTATGGCATTCTTCGAGGCACTCTAGGGAATGCTATGCCAATCTCCTTCTTGTTGGCTTAAGGTCGGTGAGAAGCTGGTTTTAGGTCCAGAATTTTTACTCGTGTTTCACCTATGATAGGTGTTGTACGTTCCCGTTGATAGGGAAAGATTAGCGCCTCAATATATTGGGCCATTCCCTATCACCGTATGTATAGATTCCATGGCTTGTCGCCTTGCATTACCGGCTCAGTTTTCTGCTATGCACGACATGTTTCACGTTTCTCAATTACGGAAATGCCTTCGGGATTCCGATTCCATTCTTGAGCCTGCTGTTGTGGAAGAAATTGAAGTTTCGCCGAATTTAACTTATGAGCAGCATCCTATTCGAATTATTGCTTCGGAGGGTAAACGGCTTCGAAATAAAGATGTTCCGCTTGTGAGGGTTCAATGGTCCACAAATCCTAAGGATTGCTCTTGGGAATCCAGAGAATTCATCGAGCGAACACATCCGGACTTGCTTACTCCTGCTCTTTGAGGTGAACTTCTAATATCAAATTTCTTTAGTATTAATATGCTTTTATGGTTGTTACTTCTTATTTCCACCTTATATATTGCGAGGACGCAATTTCTTTAAGGAGGGGAGTCTGTAACAACCCGCATATTTAACGATTTTTATATTTAAATATTTTATCGTTAATCGGATTTTGGTCCGAAGCTACTTTTTGCAAACGGTCAAATTAGGACTCGAGACCACTTCCATTGAGTTCGAAACGTCGTTTGCAATCTTCTAAGTATAAACATTGATATGTTTGGGGTTAGTGGAATTTCACCACTTTTTCACTCGAGCCTTTGGTTTGGACTTTTAGCCCATTAGGCCCAAGTTCCACCCCCCCTTCTTCTTCATTGCTTCATTTCATTTCCTAACACTAAAGCTTCAACAAAAATGGTGAATGGAATGAGAAATTAAAACTCCAAAGTCTTTGTTTTATTGCAACTCCAACATTCAACTCCAAATTCAAGAAGAAGACATCGGATTCAAGCTTGTGGTTGCTTCTCCATTTGCCTTCAAGCTTTGTTCTTCATTTTCATTGGGTTTTGGAGCAAAGGTGAGATTTTTATCTCACAAATCTAGTCTATAACTATATTGGACTGTTGGGAATGATTCCCTATCACTTTTGCATGCACATTTGCATTTGGTTTGGATTGGATTGGCGAAAAACTCCAATTTTTAGCGTTTTGGTGAATTTTCTGCACTTAGGTCGTTCTGGCCATTTTCGTGTGTTCGGAGTTAGGTCGCTCGCGACCTAACCCTTAGGTCGTTCGCGTGTTAGCGCGCTAGGTCGCACTGCCTTGAATTTTCACTTCGGAGTTAGGTCGTTTCACGTTAGGTCGTATGGGGTTTAGGTCGTAGGTCGTTTCTGGCCTTAAATCCCCTCTGCAGCGTTAGGTCGCTCAGCCTTTCCTTGTTAGGTCGTCACCACTTAGGTCGCGACAAATGTTAGTACGTTAGGGCCTTAGGTCATAGGCCTTAGCTCGCATTTGAGCTTAGGTCGTAGGTCGCTAGCTCATAGCTCGTATTTGAGCTTAGGTCGTATGGCGCTTAGGTCGTAGGTCGCATCACCCTTAAGTCGTTCGACCTGATGCCTCTCTTAGGTCGCGCATCCCTTTAGGTCGCTAGGTCTTAGGTCGCACATCGCCTTAAGTCGCTCGACCTGCTCTCACCTTAGGTCGCGCCATCTTTTAGGTCGCGTACCATACTTTAGCCCGTTGTCCCTTAGGTCGCTTGCACCTTAGGTCGGCCTCGTTAGCTCGCAGATCCTCTAGGTCGCGTGGCCTTTAGACCGTAGGTCGTTAGGTCGTAAGACCTTAGGTCGCCTGACCACTTAGGTCGCTTGACCTATTCAAATGTTAGGTCGCGAGTTCCTTAAGTCGCTCGTCTCTCTTAGGTCGCTCGCTTCGGCTAACTCGCGAACACCACTAGGTCGTTTGACCCTTTAGACCCTTAGGTCGTGAGCAGTTAGGTCGTTAGACCTAGGTTGCCTTTTCCCCTTAGGTCGTTGGACCGATAGGTCGCTTCACCTGTGCTCACGTTAGGTCGTTCGACCCATTCATCTTTAGGTCGTTCCACTTGCCTATCTCGTAGGTCGCATTCCACCTAGGTCGCGTGAACCTATAGGTCGTGGACCCCCGCGACCTGACCGGGCAGGTCGAAACCCGTAAGCGGTGGCGTTGCCCCCGCACCCCCACCTTGGGGGGTTGCCACCCCCCCTGGACCCCCCCTCCGTAGGGGATCTTATCTGAAAAACATTGAGCTGATTTCCTTGGATTTTATTCGCATCTCCGTATGCGATCTTTGTGACTGATTGTTTCTACACTTGCTTATGTGTTTTGTCACTTTATAATATAAAGGTTTCAATACTAGTAGTAAATATCAAAACTCTTTTAACAAACGATTTCAACTCTATTTTTAATAACAAAGCTCTTTTCTTAAACCGTTTTCCAATCTATTAGTATATACAAGCCTTTACCTCACTCGGATGAGAAATCTAATTAAACGACTTAGTAAAACAAGTGGTATGAAACGCTTGCGTTCACTTCGTCGGTTAATTCTTGGACTTGTTCGATTGAACCTCTTATGAAAATTTTATTAGTGAAGATTTACAGTTTGTTCGTAAATATTTAAGTTAAGCAAGTGGTTATGGGACATGAAGCTAAACTTCTATATTTACTAGCTTAGTGTAATTGACACTTCTCGTTGATCTTGATGATCGCTTTATGAATTAGACTAGCAATTGCGTGATGTCTCTTTCATTGCAAGGTTAGGCTAGACACCACTTGTGTGATTCCACTCACACATACCTTTTTGCTTTTTGGTTAGCCTTGACCTCATTCGGGTGACTCAGACTCATCCATATGGGGTAGCTCCCCATGGTCTTCGGACCGTCATGTGATAGACCTCTTTCCCTTTTTATGATTTCTGGATTTCTTATGTTGATTTCTGGAATTTATCTCTTTGACTTGTCATGAGTACAAGTTTAGGGTATGATGCCCTCTTTGGATCTTTGAGAAGATTCTTGTGATATTGATTTATCTCTTATCGGTTGATCTCCTGTTGATCATTATTTGCATACTTATAGTAGTATGTCAGTATGGATATTTTATGTTTATGCCATATCTTTTATTTTATATCATGTCATCTGATATTTATAGCTAGACTGATCCGTTTATTATTTTCTTATAAATAATACTCGGGTCAGACCGAGATGTTACAGGTGCTACTGCTTGACTCCTCCCCCAGTGATTCACTACTCAGACTTTTGGCTACTTGTTTAGATTAGTAGCTTTTGTTGTTTACACTTGAGATATAGACTCATAGTTGTATTCTTTTGTATAGCACGCGTTGCTATTCTTTTGTATTATCGTGGATCTTTTTAGACCACTACTCTGATGTACACTTTTATGTGATATATATTCATATCTCTTTCCGCCTTTGTGATATGGATATCTGTGATTGATTCGCATGTTATGCTTACTTCTATATTTGTTTCCGAAGATCATTTTATAGCAACCGTGTGATAAGAAATTACACGGATGGTCGCTCCTCAACAGCCTTATTCTCCGCGCTAGTTGACAGCACTACACCGTAGTGTTCTTGGCTAGCGTGGGTATAGAGGTGGGGCGTCACAAAGGGCCTGAGGACTTGCGTGGGTTCTTGTTGGCACCTGAGAACGGCCGTGAGGAAGATTCGGTTAGGTTATTTATTTTATTAGTTAGTTTAACTAGTTTAGTTAATTAATTTTTTAATTATCTCGAATACTAATTATCGTGAAATTTTTGCGTACGAGGTCCGTTTCAAGTGAAACGAGTGGCATTGGAATCAGATCATCGTTATCTTCAGCATGGAATCAGAGTGATATTTATTTGAAGCCGAAATTATTTTCAGTTTCAAATGAAAGGTGAGTGTTTATACATTCATGATTGACTAGAATATTTTTATGTTAGTTAAATTTGAAGTTATGATGTGATTTAAATTTATTGATTGTTGTTTGATAAATTAAATTGATATTTAAATCAACATCGTATTTAATTCATAGAATTTGAATTAACGGTTAACTTGAATTAGAAATAATTGTAGTAAATTCCCTGATTATTGATAGTGGTTGGATGTTGTGATTATTGACTATTTGGATGATGGATGGAGATTGATGCCATTGATTGATATTTTAGATGTTTGGATGTTTATTAATGTTTTATATATTCTGTTATCATCCTGTATAATATTTACAGTATAGAAAACTGTAAATTGAATTATTTTGAATAAATTAAGAAATAGATTGAAATGATATATACATATGTCATTTATTTTGGATTGAAATGATATATATCCCTGAATTAAATTGAAAACCTGGCTATAGTATACAAAATTGTATATGGACACCGAATTGGTTAAATTAAATAATTTTATAAAAATTTGTTTTGAAATTTATTTAAATGATTTGATTTCAAGAAATAAAAATCGAATTTATAGAAATCGAACTATTTTCGAACTTGAGCTCGAAGTGTTGAAATTTAAATTTGATAATAGGAATTGTTAATATAATTGAAGTTCATATTTTGAAGTTATAATCGAAATATGATGTGAATTTTAGAAATTGATTTGTTTTAAAAGATTGGACTTTTATTCGAACATTGAATATTGCTAAGTAAAAGTGATATAAAACGATATTTCGAAATTAAGCTCGGAATTGAATTATATATTGAAGATTTGGATTTTAAATCGAATACTGAAAGTTAATTTTATTTAATTATTTTGAATTGATATTTTAAAAATCGAACTCGAAATTGATATAAATCGAAATGGTTTTAATTTGGAATTGGAAGAGAAAATTAATTTGGAATTAGAATTTAAATTAGTTTAGAATCGAAATTGAACCGATTAAATCGAAATGGAAATTGAGATTGATTTGAATTGGGAAATTTGGAATTTGATTCGGTTTGACTTTGCAACTATTTTCAAACTAATTATTTTAGTATAAACGGTTTAAAATCTATAATATTTAAATATTCAAATTATTTTGATTTTTCAAACTATTTTACTATACAAACCATTTTTAATACTCAAACTATTTTCTATTAAATTAGTTTAATTATTTAGCTATTTTAATAATATTTAAACTTCTTTCTAAAAATTCAGACCGTTGAAAAGGGTGGAATGTTTATATTTAAATCTTAGATTTAAATGCGAACATAAGTGAAGTTATAACCAAAATTGTAGTTCGAATCAAATTTTGAAGTGAAGTCAATATACTGAACCGAATTGACATTTTGAAGTAGAATCTGATTTTTAAAGCGAACATGATGATTTCTAAATGGATTTGATTTTTGAAGCGAATATGATGATTCCGAAATGGATTTGATTTTGAAACGAATATGATATTTTGATATCAGGTACGAACTGTTTTTGAAAGTAAAAAACCAGTGTGTAAAATAACGTTTGGTTGTTAAAGAGACCGAGGACTCTTATTGGTATACTCTCTATCAGTATTGGAACCACTTTGACAACCGTGTATGCGGTGGATGATGTTCAGAATGTAGTGGTTGAATTTGCAAACGCTTATTGGAATGAAATAAGAGAACGGTGATGGACAACCTCGGCACTTGTGTCATAATTAAAATGACTAAAACAGGAGCCTTTATCTAGCCACTGAGGTTAGCTACCTCTAGCGACGTTGATCCCTCGTATTACTATTGTGATTTCATATTTGATGGGTGCACCTTTTGTTTGAATTGATTGTCACGGTCGGCCATGGATGGGTTACAACCAGCAAGAAAGGGTAAACTGGTAAAATCCTTCCTTCGGCATTGCCTCATGTGCCTTGTCATATTTATCCTTATACGAGCCCATTACGACTTTGGTTTAGTACTGTACCTATAGGGGACTCACCGGCTACCAATGTTAGTGGTTGTGTTACAGGACCTACATAGGCTACATGCTATAAAATTTTGTTAAGGGGGATAAATGTAAAGCCTTAACGCTATTTTGATATTAATTTTACTGATAGACATTATTTATTATAGCGTATATTATTACATATAGATAGTTTGATGGATCCTTTTGAGCTGGAAAATCCTGTAGCATCTCTTAAGTTATTGCACTCATATTTCGTGATATTAATTTGACTTAGATAAGAGTGTTTTAGTCCTAACTCGAGTGTTTTGTCTTTTCATTACGCTCGGGTCAGCCCTGAGTTTTTCAATGTATTGTAGATCATTTTCTGGAGGACAAAGATGAAGATTTGGTATATTATTACTATTATCATTCTCTGCATCACATAGTCTGCTGCATTATTTTTATTTATACCTAACGTATGTATAAATCTGATGAGTGTTGTGTAGATTATAATCAAATATATAATATAAACAACTCATTGAATTGTTTAATTGATTATTATATTTTTCGTTCCGCTGTGATATTCTATGTTTGTTTTCTTCTTCTTTTCTTATTTTTCTTAGTTTTCCCCCATTGGTTATCTACATTCTGGATTATTTAAGTTGGACATGTGCGGATTTTTGTCGATTTAAACCTGTCGAAATGTGTATCATCATATTACCATAACATTGGAAGATATTTACAAATCTATACAAGGCGATTTCAATGTCCAAAGATAGCAACCAACGACTCCTACTACGAACAACATGTAGCAGTTCAAAACGAAAAACCTGAAGACAAAGAAGAAAAGGTAATATAAACCAAAATTTTACTGTATATATTGATAATGAAAAATATTTGATATGTATAATTTTATTTGAAATAATACTGCTTCAATTTACATATACAATTAGAGAAATATTTGGCATGCATGATTTTGGTCAATGAGTGCTTGATATATAAGTGAAATTTTACTATAAAAATTGATAATGAAAAATATTTGAATTTCATAATTTTGGTTGATTATAGAGCAAAAAATTTGCTTCCATTAGTATACAATAAAATGAATAATTAAGAATGGCCAAATTTTGCCTAACAAACTTTTGTCGTAAATATTGATAATGTCAATTATTTCCCACATACGGTATTGGTTGGTAATATTTTGAAATTGCAATACATATTTACACGAAATACTGAAAAATGCAAATATTTGTCATAAACAATTTATATTAGTAATTGCTATATATATTACAATACTTGGGCTGCCAATATTGAGAGTGTCAAATACTTACCATACATGGTTTTGAATAATGGTAGGTTCTAATTATAGTATACAGCAGATAATGAAATGAGGATGATAAATATTTGATGTAAACAATTTCTGTTAGTAGTTGCTAGATATATTAGAATTTTTTTACTATAAATACCGAGAATGCCCAATATTTACCATATAAGTTTTGATTGATGGTAGGTTGAAATTGTAGTATATAATTAGGTGATAAAATAATGATGACAAATATTTGTCGCAAATAATTTATGTTAGTAACTGTTATATATATTAGAATTTTTTTACTGAAAATACTCAGAATGTCAAGTATTTGCCACACAAGTTTTTTTATTGAAAATAGGTTCTGACTGTAGTATACAATCAGATGATGAAGTGAGGATGACAAATATTTTTCGTAAATAATTTTTAATAGCCATTGCTACATATATTAGAATTTTTTACTTCAATTACCGAGAATGTAAAATATTTTCTATACATAGTTTTGGTTGATAGTGGGTTGAAATTGTAGTATACGATTAGATGTAAGGGTGGCAAATATTTGTTGTAAATAATTTATGTTAGTAATATTAAAAAAAAATTACTACAAATACTGAGAATGTCAAGTATTTGTCAAAAATGGTTTTGATTGATGGTGATTCCAATTTTAGTATATAATCAGATAATGAAGTGAGGATGACATATATTTGCCATAAATAATTACTAGAAATTGCTAGATTAATTAAAATACTTTTACTGCATATACTTTGAATGTCAAATATATGTCATACATTTACATAAAAAGTAGACAATTATAAATATTTACCAAGCAATTTTTTGTCATGCCAATATTTGCTAGTCATATATATATGGCACAAAATTGGCAATATTAAAAACTTTACATATACCCCAAAGAAATATAATTCAGAGCAATGAAAAAAAGACTACAATTCCATGTCAAACTGGTTTGCTTACAAACTTTGTCCTAAAGAAATGGAGTAAGCTAAAAATGCCGTTGAGGAAAAATCTAAAGCTATATTAAATGAATAAAACAAATCTCCAAGATCCAAATCTTCTGAATTTGCTTAATCTAGAGAAGATAGTGATCAATTTTTTCTTCTTGCATCCCTAAAAAAAAACAGTCACCAAGGAAAAGCGATGCTACAATAACACCTAAAAATAAAAATAAAGAAATGCAAAATGATATTGGAGAAAACTACAGAAGTAGCTTAAAGTGTTTCCATGCATTTGATAAAAAAATTAACAAAAGAAAAGCTAATTCTAGAAAAACACATAACACAATTAAAGCTGACTCCATTCTTCAATATGATCGATCCATTCTTGGAAGGAGTTATAACAATTAAAGGCATATCAAAAGAATATGCTCCTATAAATTTTTATTTTGAAGACGTGAAAACAACTTTAAAAGAAAGTGACATAACAACAATTTTTGGATTTTCAAATGAAGTCATAAAAATCAACACAGCATCTCATATGGATGAAACCAAATATAAACTCTAAAATGAAGATATTCAAACAAATATTTTTTCATGATTTGTTACGGTCGAAATTTCCAATCTTTGATGAGACTTAGGCAATCGAATTGAACAAGCAAACGGCGATAAAATGATCCAAGGACTTGGAAAACATCCTAGAAGGCTAGATAAATGAAATATCAAAATATGAACGAAAAAGGTTAAATCGAATTTCATAGCTCGATACACATGGTTGAGCATCGAGTTTTCTCGAAGAAAACACACAAATTCCTCAGTTCAGACTCCAAGCAAGGGGAGAAAAACTAAGGTATAACAACCTTAGGAAAACCCAAAGTCAAGCCAAAAGCAAACCCCCAAAAATCCCAAGTCGAACCCCAGTTAGTTTGGTACCGATTCATGGGCTATGGATCATCACTGATCCATAAAGCTTCGATCGAGGATCGCAGTGCAACTTTTTTAGAACAACGTGCACGACGTGAAGAACGCATGGAGAAATTTTGTGAGATTATCTTGAAGGTTTTGATCTATAAATAGAGGATGAGAGGCACTATTTAGAGATTTCTTTTTTCTACACTCTGAAATTCTAATGTACTTTAGCACTTTCTTAGATCATTACCGCTCCAAAGCCACCGAGTTATAAAGACTCACTTGTAAAAGTTTGAAGAAATCGTTAACAAAATTTAAGTCGACGTAGACCAGAGTATCGCCAAACCACTATAAATATCTAATGTTCTTTTGTTACAATTTTTTTTGTTGATATTTTCCATTTCTATTATTCGATTGGGTGTTTGAGCCAATTTTGACGTAAACATTTTGGCATTGTCATTGACAAGAACTAGGATTTGACAAGCTTGGAATTGAGAAGATAAAGAGACCATCTACACAGAAAGCCGTCACTGATGGAAGCCAATAAGGACAAAAGGGCAGCCAGGAGGCATTTTTAGAATCAAACCCCCATCCATCTACATGATTAAAGAGGACACTACAACAAAAAAGATTTAGTATCGTACAATAAACGCTACCATAATTTAGTAGAGTTGTAGAGAATGACGTTATATGACACGTACCTAAAAATCGAAGGCTTTCTGTTACGTTTTCATAAATGCTACCAAAAAGCAACATATTATAGCGTTCAACGAACGCAAGTACTGTTAAAAAGTGTTGTTCACGCTACTGCAAAATATTATAGTAGCACTTCCATAAACTCTGTTATAGAAGATGCAACTTAAACTCAAACTTTACTATTGCATTTATTAAATGCTGCAATTTTTTTTTTTGATTATTTTGTTGCATTTCTTAAACGCTGGTTTACCATATTGGTTGATTGTCCGGTTTCCAGCTCTTCACATATATTAAACAATTGTAATTAATAGATTTAGATATAAAAGAGTATTGATCAAATAGTCAAAATACTCAAACAAGTGACAAAACACATTAATTACATAATAAAAAGCAATATACATAACCATTCCGACACAAAAGTCATTACAAAGTAGGCAAGTTCACATAAAATCCTTCAACATTCGTAGACAAGTTTATACTACTAACAATTTTTTTTAATATATATGGTGATTGGAGCCATGTACCAGAAAGAATTAGGTGACGCTGCTAATCATTGCTGGTCTCTAGGAATTTTTGCACAACAAAGTTTCCAAACAATCTTTCATCCTCTCTTACGCATCATCTCTAATAAATTATAAAAATATAAGTAATTGATAAAGCTAATCCATGTAACTAAATTATAATTTATTTTACAAGGAAAGGTATCCAACTTAAGTAACATTACATATAATTATATATATGACTGTAACTTTGAATACCTTACATTCTAAACAATAAAAAAAAAGGGTTTTGAGACCTCATAGTTGTAATTGACATTCTAAATCAAGCTTGAGACTGTTGGTTACAGATGGCTGAACAAAATCAAACTAGTGAGATGATAGGCGGTGTATGCTTTAAAAAAAAAAAAAACAAAACAAAACAAAAAAAAAAAAAACAACAACAACAACAAAACTTCGCCTGCATATGAAATACAGGTACCTGAAAGGTAGTTAGCTGCACCTTCTCCCACTTGCAAACCTTTATATCGCATAAAATCGAGGATCGGAATAACAGCAAAAGGCAGTGATCAACCACAACAAAATTTAGATTATTAAATATTAATAAATGAATGGAGATGTAAAATTTATATACTGTAGTAGTACATTGTATTAACTAATGAAAACGTCAAAATAGTTTTATTGTTCATCCCAAATATATTAAATAAGAAAAACAAATATATACCACAAACCAACAAAGCAAATTATCACCTCTTACAACTCATGAATGCGAGTAGTTACACGAAGTTGCAGTGGCCATTCTTGGAAAACTGGCAAACTCCAACTTGTGCTAATGCGATCAATTGAGGTTGAAACTAAGGTTTGAAACAAAAGAAAGAATGAAATCCCACAATGGATTGGATGTTGAATTAGACCTCATATTATGTTAGTTGGATATGATATGCGATGATCAAGGACCAACAAGCAGGGTGAGCATTATTTGGTTAAGCCAAATAAACCAACCAAACCAATTCATTTTGGTTGGTTTGGTTTGGTTTTAAAACTAGTTTGGTTTATAATCTGTCCATAAAAAATTTAGTTTGATTAGGTTTATCTAAATTAACAGAACTTTTATTATATTTTCAAAATTATCAATTTTACATCAGTTTGATGATTCAAATAAATTTTATTTATCATATATGTGTCAAAATTACATTTAAAAATTATAAGTATGATAAATATGAATATTTTAATCATATATTTATGTTTTATAACAAATTACGATGAATACTTCAAAAATAAAGTGTGAAACATTTTTTGTTGCGTTAAATCGGATAATCAACCGATCTAACCAAAACAAACCAAACTAACCAAAACAAACCAAACTTAATATGGTTGGTTTGGTTTTATTTCCATTTTTATTGGTTTTAGTTTGGTTTAACAATTTTCATCAGGGGATAAACCAAATCAACCAAACGCTCATCACTACCGATAATAGCAAACCGACCGTCAAAAGATTCAAAGCAGAAATGTTTTTCAGTAAAAGAAGTTTTTTCTTTTCTTTTTTCTTGGTATACCAATTTTCAGAATAACCCATATATAGCTGCTAAAGCATTTGAACCAATGAATAGAACTAATTTAAAACAATATTCTCAGCTAGTCTTTGTATTGTTTAGTCATGTCCAATACCTAATAAAAGTGGTATTGATCAAATTTTTATCAAGAAAATACAAGTTAAATGAAAGGTAGCAAGCTACATGGAACAATGTAGCAGAATTCTAGTGAGGTATGTTGCAGTTTAATACGACATCACTTGAATACCAAGTAGTACATTTGCACTGAACAGCATAAAATGTAAATTAATTATTAAGTCACTAACCTGATTGAATTTAGAATCTATGTTATTAAAATGAACTAAAGAAGAATTGATAGCGAAGGAAGCTGCCAGTAAAATCAGTGAACAGACCGTCAATTTGGATTTTGTTAATCCAGTAATGCAAGAAATGGATCATGATTGAAATTGAAATGCAAGAAATGGTTGTTGTTCCTAAATGTATATGGATGCACCTGCATTTTACTTTTAGATATGTAATGTTCATGTAAATACATGTTTCAAAACAAAATTTAAAAAAAATTTAAAAAAGAAAGAAAGAAGGAACAAGAAGTGGCATACCTGTAATTCATGAGCATGGACTTTTGCAACATGATTAGATGGTGTCAAGAAATAATTGTTTCCAGGAGGAACTATAGTACCTTTCCATGGTCCAATGCCGATTATGTACTCTTTTATGTATTGAAAGTAATCGTCTAAAGTAATTTCCCAAAATGACTGATCTATATTTTGGGTTGGAATGTCAAAATCGTTGATAATGAGAACTTTGGGTGGGTCGGTCATATTAGCTATGTAAAGTAGAGAAGTTGGAATAAAGGATTGAATAAACAAAGGCTGCTTTAGCCACTCCTTAGATTTGTATGCCCCTTTATACCCATATTTTGCTAGTCTCTACAAACTTGTCTTCAAATTTCTTTCCCTTTTCCCATTTCACCTGTTAAAAAAGAACAGTAATACAGTTTTTCTCGTATGCTCATAGCTTGTACCTATTTACATAAACTAACATGCATATGATAATGTGACTTGGATAGGAAAACTTACGTGTTGATTGACTAAAACTGGGTTTTTAATTTCTGGATATATATCCCCACGACTCTATCCGCATCCAATGCAATTGTAATGAACTCCTCAAATGTAATTATTTTTAGTTTTCCTGTAAGCATTGCATTGTTATTAACAATAAATTTATCAAACAAAAAACATACTGAATACCTCAGTGTGTGCGAGCGTGCATGTGAAAATTACAATGTAACAGCTTATAAGGTGTACATCATCCATATTATAGTTCAAAATTGACTAACCGTTGTATTGTTGATCTCTAAAACTACATCTCTATTTAACCATCAGTGACTTCAACTCCCATGAAATCTCCTAAAATAATACAAGATAAGGAATTCAGTATTATTTTATTGATGAGGTGAGATTAACAAATACAAAACCAAAATAAAAGTAAAATAGGTAGGAAACTAAACAGAAAAATAGAAGATAAACAACAAAAAGAGGAGTAAGATAAGTCCTTAATGCTGAAAGGTCCACGCAAATTACTTTACCACATTTACATTCTTTATAACTTACTCCCCAAAATTTACCACGTCACCAAACATATACGTATTAAGTACGTGCATGCTGGCAGGAGTGTGGCTCCATGTTGGGCATTGCTGGCAGGAAATTTCCTTTTATCGTCACTTCTCTGCATCTGCCTGTACACTCTTGGCCTATATATCCTACTTCTAGCATCATTGGGCACCTACATACTTCGCTAACTCTCGCTAGCTGCATGCAACACTCTTGTGGCACTTGTGTATTATCAACAGCTTCCACTGCTAGAATCGGTCTGTATAGTGTTCAGGTTTTGCGTCGGCAAGAATCGGCTAAAAAACGCGGCCGATTCTACCCGATTCTAACCGACGCAATATCGCATTACAAAAGCAAAAACCCGCGAGCAGATTCTCATTTTTTTTCTTCCCTTCCATTTTCACGTCAAAACCCTTCTCCTTGTCACCCGCCGCAGCCGCCTGCCGTCACCGCCGTCTCAAGTCAACATCTAGCCCCCGACGCTCTCCAAAGCTCTCCGGTATCTCATTTCTTCTCGATTTCAGTTTATTTGAAGTATGATTTAAACCCTAAATTTTGAAATTAGTTGACAGTAGATTAGAAATTGATGATTGGTTGGTATTATTTGATGATGTTACTGTTTTAGATTTGTTTGGAAATATAATTTTGACATTGTGGGCTTGAAATTAGGGAAAATAGTTGATTATCAATTTGTAATTGTTGGTTATTGTGTATGAGTTGATGTTAATGATGTACAATAGTTGATGATAAAAGGTATTAATTGATTTAGTGTAAAAAAAATCTATTTTTACTAATTATATGTGTGAACAACTTATTTTAGTTTACATAATCGGCAAATTAAAAATTAAATAGTTAAATGAAAGTTAAATTACGTTGTAATTTTCAAATTTAGTTAATAAATATTTAAATAGTTAAATTACGTTGCCGTCACCTCCCGACACTAAAGTGGTGACGAAACCAACGCAAAACCCGACTCGAATGCTTGGTGGTGACGTCTATTTTTGCATCGGCTTTTAGAATCGGCTTGCGTCGGATAGAATCGGCCGGCGTCGGTTTTCTGCCGACGCAAATACCGATTTTCCTTGTAGTGTTCCATTATTATTATTGCAAATCAATTCTTGTTTAGTTCATTTTAATTTCCTCGAATTTTTGAAAAAGCTACATCTATTGTGACGCCCCACCTCAATACACACGCTAGCCAAGAACACTACGGAGTAATGCTGTCAACTAGCGCGGAGAATAAGGCTATTGAGGAGCGACCATCCATGTAACTTCTTTGTGCGAGCACAGATATGTCAGATAGTATAACATGCATTTCATTTAAGGAGAAAGTCCGACATACCGATACAAACTCAAAGCTATCACACGGTGGCTATAAATAAATCTTCGGAAACAAATATAGAAATAAACATAACACAATCAGTCACAGACATCCATATCACAAAGGCGGAAAAAGATATGAATATATAACTAACACATGAAAGTGTACATCAGAGTAGTGGTCATGAAAGGACCACATACACAAAAGAATAGCAACACATGTTATACAAAAGAATACATCTATGAGTCTATATCTCAAGTGTAAACGACAAAAACTGCTAATCTAAATGGTCAGCCAAAAGTCAGAGTAGTAAATCCCTGAGGAAGAAGTCAAGCAGAAGCCCCTGTAACATCTCGGTCTGACCCGAGTATTATTTATAAGAAAATAATAAACGGATCAGTCTAGCTATAAATATCAAGTAACATGATGTAAAACAATAGATATGGCAAGAACATATAGTAACCATAAAGACATACTATGATAAGCATGTAAATGAAGATCATCAAGAGATCAAACAATATCAAAAGAATCTTCTAAAAAATCCAAATTCACCTAAAAAAAAGTGATGACACACAAATTCACCAAAACATAAAAGCTGGAAAATCATAACAATGAAAGTCATGAAAATAGGTGAAGCACAAATTCCAGAAGACTACACAAGAAATCCAGAAATCACAATATAGCATGAAAACTCAAAAAATGGGAGCATGAAAACTCACCTACACGTGTAACACAAAGCGAGACGCTATCTCATGGTTGCAAGACATTAATTTTAACACACGAATGGCCCGAAGACCGTGGGGCGCTACCCCACATATGTGATGGTGAAACATCACACAAATGCGATGGCGAAACATCACAAGAGCGAGATCTAGTCTCCCTCGCAGACAAAGAGACATCGCACAGTTGCTAGTCTAAAACACAAAAATGATCTTCATGATCATCAAGTAGTGTCAATCTCACCAAGCCAGTAAATATATGAGTTTAGCTTCATGTCCCATAACCACTTGCTGAACTTAAATTTTTACGAACAAGCTGTAGATCTTCACTTGAAGATTGTCACAAAAGGTTTGAAGGAAAAGGTTTGTATATACTAGTGGACTGGAAAACGGTTTAAGGAAAGAGCTTTGTAGTAAGATAGAGTTAAAATTGTTTTTATGAAAAAGTTTTGATATTTACTACTAGTATTGAAACCTTCATATTTCTAAAGTTGTTATCCCGCCTTTTTAGCAAGGCCGTGATACCATAAAATCGACCGAGGAGCCCAAAATAGTTTGTCTCGGAAAATGGTCAACTCAGCATCTCAACAAAGCAAGTTCTGTTGAATGTTTTTCAGGTAAGATCCCCTACGGAGGGGGTCCAAGGGGGTGGAAACCCCCCAAGGTGGGGGTGCGGGGGCAACACCACCGCTACAGGGTTCGACCTGCCCGGTCAGGTCGCGGGGGTCCGGGGGGCACCGCCTCGTCCAAAACAGTACGACCTAGTGAAGACCTAAGGGAGGATAGGATCGAGCGACCTAATGGTTGCGACCTAAGGGTCTAAGGGGTCAAGCGACCTAGTGGTTGCGACCTAGAGGTGTTCGCGAGTTAGCAGAAGCGAGCGACCTAACAGAGGCGAGCGACTTAAGGGACTCGCGACCTAACAAGGTAATAAGGTCGAGCTTAGGTCGCGCGACCTACGACCTAACGAGGTAAAGGCCTAACAGCCTAGTGAAACACGCGACCTAAAATGTACACGACCTAATGCGGCCGAGTGGTTTAAGGTCGGAGACGACCTATGACTTATAAAGGTAGACGGTTGAGCGACCTAGCGAGGCTCGCGACCTAAAAATGACAAGGCCGAGCGAGCTAACGAAGTCCAGAGTCGAGCGACTTAGCGATACAGTGTGTTGAGCGACCTAACGAGGTCCAGTGGAGAGCGACCTAAAAGAGACGTGACCTAAAAGAGGCGCGACCTAACTCAAACAAGCCGGGCGATATAAGGTTGGAGACGACCTATGACTTAGCGACCTATTTCCGTGCGACCTAAGCCAGAACGAGCTATAAGCAGGCGACGACTTTTCCACGCGAACGGCCTATGACCTTGCAACCTAACGAAGGCAGAGTGACCTAAACGCAGGGATTCGCCAAGAACGCTAGAAATTGGAGTTTTTCGCCAATCCAATCCAAACCAAATGCAAATGTACATGCTAAAGTGATGGGGAATCATTCCCAACAGTCCAATATAGTTATAGACTAGAATTGTGAGATAAAAATCTCACCTTTTCACCAAATTATGAAGGTAAAGCTTGAAGGTGAATGGAGAAGCAACTACAAGCTTGAATCCAATGCTTTTTCCTTGAATTTGGAGTTGAATGATGGAGTTGGAGTTGAAACCTAGGCTTGGAGTTTCTAATTTCCCTTTCCACTCACCATTAATGTTAAAGTTTGTGTTTGGTAGGAATTTATGAAGAGTGAGGAGAAGGAGAGAAGTGAGTTTGAGTTATAATGGCTAATCTAACCCAAAGTCCAAAGTGGGAAAAGTAAGTGAAATTCCACTAACTCCAAACCTATCAATGTTTATACTTAAAAAAGTTATAAACGGCATTTCGAACTCAATGGAAGTGGTCTCGAGTCCTAATTTGACCGTTTGCAAAAAGTAGCTTTTCGGACCAATATCCGATTAACGACAAAATATTTAAATATAAAATCGATAAATATGCGGGTTGTTACATCTATAGTATCATTATGTTCAAATAGGAAACTAAACTGTAGAATGCATATGAATTCTTTTATCATCCACTTTTGAGCGGTGCTTGGTTCCTCTTAACCAGTGTTTACAAGAAAAAACTTAATTCTATTGGATTTTAAGAAAAATAACGTATTTTACTTTCACATTTTTGCTGAAAAACCTTATAGAGAATGGAAAAGGAGACTAGTGGTTTATAGAAGAAATATCTATTTAGAATTTCATTACCATATTTAGAAGAGAAAAAATCATTTGCAATTGGTACGAATAGAAGATGAAATAAGAAACTGAATAGATATTATCCCAATGATCTATCATGTCAACCAAAGAACCTAATAAGAAACTGAAAGCAACTGTAATAACGCATTCTAAGTCAACCAATTCTGATACATTAGGAAATCGGTACCTAGGCTTCTTAGCAAACCAATTCTAATACATAAGAGTTTCTATTAACCAATTTCTTGGAATTCTAAAATGCAACCCACCGTATCTCGTTTCAGTACTAAGGCAGAATACCGCTCAATAGTCAGTACATCAGTGGAGATAATTTGGATTGAATCTCTTCTTTACGAAGTCAAAATCAATCAAACAAACACCCGAATCATCTGGTGTGATAATCTCAGCTAGGTCTCGCTCTCAACCAACCCAATTTTGCACTCATGAACAAAGCATATCGAAATCGATTTATACTTTGTTCGTGAGAAAGTTATGAGTGGAAGAATGAAAGTAAATCACGTTCCAACCTTATACCAGATGACGGATATATTTACAAAGCCACTCTCTACAAAAACATTTACAAGATTAAAGCAAGAACTTAGAGTTGAAGATGGCGGCGGAGGGACGAGAGAGGAAGAGAAACCCTAGATCAAATTGAAAGGAGGAGTTAGAATAGGAAGTGCATAGAAAGCTGTATAATATAAAAAGAGGATACAGGTTTCTCTTATGAATGGGTCATGTAACAAGCCCAATAACAATTTATTATTTTACTTATGTATGCTGCTAGTATAAAAGCATTATGATATTCTCTGTTACATTCGTATTGTTGAAATAAACAGAAAAAAACTTCATTATACAAAAGAAAATTGCATCATTTCTATTTGTTTCCTTATTAACAGCAGTAACTCATCATTACGAACTAAAGTTAAAGTCAATACCCAGGTTGAGTCGGTCAATCGACATGCTCTCCAATATTGGTGACATGATGATTTTGTTTTTCGAGTGTAATTCGCTAGTAGATCACAGCCAAATAGATCTATGAAAATCAATTTTGGTTTCCATGCATTTGTAGATTGATGGCGATATAAATGCTTTTGAATAAGTTTGAGTAGATCAACGATGTGCTTTTTGGGTTTTCGTTTGAAGGTGGAGTAATGAATGAAGATGGCAAAAGTTAAGACGGTGTAACGAATGAAGATGGAAATTTAGGGTTTTTGGAAGAGAATGTTGCAAAAGGGAAAATAGGAGGGATATAAAAGTTGGGAGACGAGGCACTTACAAATTTTTGGCAAAAAGTTTTGGCGGGTTAACCAAAAATTAATACTAACTTTTACCGCATTAATCAAAAAAGAATATAGTATCACTTAGTTTACAAACGCTACCAATATATGCAACTAAAAATGGATTTTCTTATAGTGGAAGATGAAAAGAATGATGACAGAAATGCAGAAAATGCTAATAGTCGGACAAGAAGAATTGATTGACTGATTACTTTAATGGATAGGGCAACAAAGAAAAATCGGAGTTGTTGGATACTAGAACCAGAGGCCAAAAGGTGGAATGAATGCACTAGGAAATGGAGCAGAAGAAGTTGGAGTCAAACCCTGTATAATCATAACTCTATACCGAGTCATGATTTTACAAATTGTTACCGAGTCAAGAAAGCCCCGGGGGCATGATTGATCTGGAATTGGAATCCAAGCGAGATAAAGCGCGTCAGAGGAATGATGTTAAGTCGCAATGTGGAGATTAGAGTGCAAATACATAACAACAGGAATTAGAGTTTGAAATCCCCGTGGAACAACGGGCACAATGGAGAACTAAATCAAAGAGTAGGTTTCGAGTAACCACTCACAAGGATATATCCCATGATCGAGATAGATAGGAGTTAGGTTCGATTCCTTCACTTTACTCTTTGTTTGGAATGAATGATGCTATACTTTTATTAGGAGACTTACACGTTTACGAGATCTTGATTAGTCCCTAGGCATGCTCCTAGTTGAAAATCTGAAATTGATGCTTGATAGGATTAGATATTTTGGATGTCTGATTGATGCATATGATGTAAGTGTCATGATTGGTTGATAAACATTTGAAATTGGAAATAACTTGAACGTGATAACTAATATTTGCAAAACATCAACGAAGATTGGTTACCCCCAGAAATTGATTTATAAACTGATTGAATGCGGTTATCCTGACCGAAGAGACGATGCAATAAATCATAAGGTGAGAATCTTCTTGCTAGAGAATGAGTGGATTGGGCTCATACATGATAGAGAATCCCCTCATCGGATAGTGAGCGAATGGACTTACTTGGTCGTTGGGTCCCGTCGTCGAAGAGCGAGCAGATTGGACTCGGCATGAAATAACGATCCAGAGAAATCAAGGATTAAACTAAGGATCCAGAGAGATCAAAGAAGAAACTAACGATCCGGAGAGACCGATGATAAAACTAACGATTCAGAGAGATCAGGAATTGGATTGATTGTTGATTACACGATTTAGAAAAATCAAAAACTAGATTTAGGATTTGAACCCCAATTGATTTTGAAATAATATGATAGCGATTATCAAACTACGTCATTGTCTTCATTCGGTTGGACTTGTTAGTGATGGGATGCTCGGCGATTTCAGACGATTTATAAATGATGCTTCGATCGGTGGTAGTGCACTACCCTTATTTATAATTTATAATAGCTAAATGATTTATGAAAGTCATTTCTTCGACTCGGTTAAGTATTCTTATAATGGGATATTGGACTATACTAGACAATTTATAAATAACATTCCAACCGGTGAAAATGAGCTTACACAATTATCTACCTTTGATTACCGAACGCATGATTTGCGTGTCATAACTTAAATCCCAGATGAACAAAGGATGACTCAATTTTGATATATGATTGATAACCCCAAATGAACATGGTAAGATTTTGATCTATGGTATAATATAGGATATACTAATTTTAGCAGAACATGAAATAATGACGATTTGTGGCTAACATTCAAGCAATGACTCAAGTCCTTTGCTATGATAGTCTGGAACGACCTTCGGTTTGCAGATGAATATGCCAGAAATGGATTATTCATCATCATTTATCAGTCAATGCTAGAGATCTCAAATACTACCGATTTTTTGGCTTTGATGTTTGTTCTTGAGCAAAATACAACTTCCATTCACATGGCTTGCTTTGGAGGGTAAGTGTTACGGCTGAAATTTCCACGATGTTCGAACAGACTTAAACAATTGAATTGGATGAGGAAACGATGAAGAAATGAGCCAATGACTTGGAAAACATCCTAGGAGGGAAAGATAAAGGAAATATCAAAAAATAAATCTAGTTTTCACAACTCGGCATCCATGGTTCAACACCAAATTGGCTCAAAGCAGAGACATAGATTCCTTGGGTCGGACTCCAAGCAAGGGAAGAAAAACTCAAGTACAACAACCTCAGGAAAAACCAAGGTCAAGCCCGAAGCAAAAAACCCCAAAAATCTCAGGTCGGACTCCAAGCTAGCATGGTCCAAGGATCAATACTAATCCATGATGCTTGGGTAGGGATCATCATGTTACTTTTGTGGGACAACGTGCACGACGTAGAGAACACATCGAGCATCTTTTGGAGATTATTTTGGAGGTTTTAGTCTATAAATATAGGATGAGGGAACTATTTCGAGATCATTTTTTCTGCACTCGGAACATCTGGTATACTTTAGCACATTCTTTAATTATCACCGATCTAAGACCGTCGAGTTGTAAAATCTCACTTTGTAAAAGTCCGTCCGTAGAAATAATTAACAAAGTTTAAGTGGATGTATGCCAGAGTATCACCAAGCAATATAAAAATCTTATGTTTTTCTCTTACTATTTGTTACTTTTCTTCGATATTTTCTAATTTTATTATTTAAAAGGTATTTGTGCCATTTTGGCACAAAAATGATTCAAAATTGATTAAAGCAAAAGACATAGAAACAAGCTTAAAGGTAGCTTTGAAGTGCAATAAAGAAAAATACAATTGATGCCATGAGGTTGCTAATAGTGTATTTTCTTTCAACATTCTTTTTCTCTAATGCAAACTCTGCACTTCCTTTAGTGCTGCTACCATATATTACAGATTGAAGCAAATGAAAATTATTCCAAAGCCAGCAACTATAGGAAAACATTTGATGGAACTAGTGAGAAAAAAAAAATCCAAAAAAGACACGTGCTTGTGTAACTTTGCTATGGGTATATTCTAATAACTCATTGTATCTTTTATACTTTCTGTTATAAACTAAACTAAATTAAAACCTATTATCTATATGTGCAGTATTGGTTCTGTGATATGATAAAAATAATAACTCCGAAAAAAGTACCAAGAAAACGATCTGGATTTTACAAGATGGACACTGGAGGAAGTAACTCAAGCAAAATGAGGTCATTCCTTGTCAAAAAGGTAAAACTAGAAATACACAACTCTAAAATTATATAATAAAAAATAAACGATAAATATTTTTTAGTAAATATTTTCTAGACAACAATTTGACATTCAAATATTTGTCATTCAAATATTGACATGCTAATATTTACTAGGAAAATATTAACATAGCTAAGCAAATATACGACATGCAAATATTAATCAGGCAACATTTATGAGAATATATATTTGAATGTCTAATGTATGATAACATCTTTTTACAATGATACAAAATTTGCAGGAAAATGTTTGGTAGGCTAAAATTTGACAAGTTAATAATTCACTTCATATATAATTGGAAGACAAATATTTCTCATTCAGTTTTTTAATTATGAAAAAAGTAAAGTACTTCATTTCCAATTTTTAAAACGAAGAAGATAAACAAAGAAAGATAAACGCAATAAAATAAAATAAACCAGCTAAGTTAAAATCTTCGGTTGTTGATAAATAAAATGGAAAATTCAACCGACAAAAGAACGTAAAATTGCAACTATAGAAGTTGAAAAAGAAAATGCAGCTCTGAAAAAGAAAAATAAGCTTCTAAAAAGAGAATGAAAATGTGAAAAAAAAGGAGAAAAAAAGAAGATGATGAAGAATAAGTAGATGAAAACAAGAAAGCCGCTGAAAAAGAAGATGAGTACGTTGATAAAGAAAAAGATTTAAGGAAGAGAAATAGATGAAAATGATGATGAGGACTATGATGAAGAAAACGATGATGTTGAAAGTGATGATGAAGGCAATGACAATGAATTTGACGATGTTAAAGGAAATGATGATAATGATTAAACGACGTGCTATTTTGACCTTCATAAGTCGACACTAATACAACCATGGTATTTATGTGCAAAGTGTTGAAGGGCTGGAAAGACAGATTGTTGGGGAAATAAAAAGGAAAGACAGAAACAGAATCTCATATCGCAACGAGTAATATATAACATACAATAGATCTTTACATAAAGAAAAATTGTAATATACATATATCAATTAAAGTATACTAAACAAACGATCGGTTTGGACAGTCGTAACGACCTATCCTCATAATTGCTGATAAACACAACTGAAGAAGCAAAAAATAAAGAAAACATATAGATACGTCTTAGGCATTCAGCTCATCTCCTGAAGCTCCAAAGAAAATCTATAAATATGCTCAGTCTCGCCCGTGCATTATTAGAAAATAACACCTGGATCAGTTTGGTAAACTAGTGTGAGAAAGACACCTCAAATGGATTTTTAATGCTACAAAAACTTTCAAAATAGAAGATATCTTGTAAGACAATGTCGTACATAAACACAGACGGATTTTTACCTTATGATAGCTAAACCATTTATATTAGAAAATCCAGTGATACTATAGTGAAATATCAATAAACAGGTAGCTATGATGCTCATGAGTGTACATCACAACAAAACTAGGTATATAATCCAAAATCGCTGAGGAGCATATGGTAATTGTGTAGGATTTTATAGAGATACCCTCAGTACTTCAAGAATAGTCCTCAAACACAAGGATTAGAGTTATCCTTCCAAAGCAACAATACATCCCTAGTGATGTACAATAGGAAATACATAGCTGACCATGCAAGGCTGAATGCATCGCTATATACATGCATAACAACTGTAGATAATACTAGGAAGGAGATGACTTTACGCTCATGGGTTAGCTAAACCCCTCGTTATGCATCCTATATCTAGTTTTAGTCATAGCCGCTGGTGAGGTGACATCTGGCATTCTAGCTCATGCACCACCAACTTAACAGATCATGGAACCACACATGGATTCCCATACCTCAACAGGTGTCGGAACCAAATAAGGGTTTCCACATCTCAAAATAAATTTGGAACCACACATGGATTTCCAAATCCCAACAGGTCTCCGAGTCACACATGGATCCACACATCTCAGCAAATATCTTAGAATCACATATAGATTTGCACACCTCAACATATCTCAGAATCACACATGGATTCTAAAATATCAATAGATCACAAAACTCCTCCATAGAACACATACATGGTTTTCAGAGTGGTTACGGTACAAGTCATCTCCTATGAGTACACTCCCCCACTTATCAGGCGCTCCAAAAACCAATCATCGATTTTTCAGAATGCTCAATATGGGTACTTTTGGAAATAATCAGACAATACATAAGGATTGGATCACCCCATAACCATTTATGTGGACGAATCTTCCCATCATTTGTCCTAAAAGAACAAAAATGAGTTTACATGTATAGTGTAGCACCACTGATGGTAACTGTACCATATAATCCCTATATTTCTGTTAGATATTTCCAAAGTTAAAATCCTTTGGTGTTAAGTAGGGAATATTTCCATACTACCAAAATTAAGAAGGATTACATATTTAGGCCAAGATTTGATAGTCGGTTATATAACTATCAAATAAAAAGACATCCCAAATAATAATTATATATCCCATGAAAATTACTAAGCCTCGTAAATTAATCTTTCATTAATTCTCTTTCCAAATCATTTATTAAAATATTCATATACTTACCTCACCAGGATAAGTATATTCACAAACTATTGCTCTCAAAACATGAAAAAACTTCCCATATACTTATAAAATGGTATGAGTATATTCTCCAAACACTTAGAAATATTTTCTATTTAAAAATCATATTAAAATGATTAAATCAAAATTTTGTTTAAAATAGATGTAAGGATAACCCCAAACACTATTCCTTCGGTTTAAGTGTCGAACGAAAGTCCATACTACCATAATTAAGAAGGTCAGTTAAGGGAAATTCAAATCTCAAACTCTTCTATAAATTTCTTTTATAAATCTTTCTGATAAATCTCTTTTATTTATTGAAACCTCTTTTACTAAAGCTCCAAATCTGTTTACAAAATATCTTTATATATCTCCAATCTATTTATAAAACTCTTTTATAAATGTCAAAACCATGTAAAAATTCTTTTATAAAGATCCAAAATTACTTATAAAATTCATTTATATGCATCCAAAATAATTTATAAAATTCTTTCCAAAATTTCAAGATCTCTTTTCAATTTATAGAACTTCTTTTATGAATTTTTGTTATTTTAAAATAAAATTTCTATTTCAAATTCCAAACCTCTTTCAAATTTTTAAACTCCTTTAAATAAATCCTTTATCTAAAAGAAATCCTTTCGTAAACAATTTATTATTTAATTATAATAAATAAAAGCATAACATTATAAAAAATAAACTTTAAACATTTTAATAATATAATAAAAAAACATTAAACATTTTAATGACATAATAATTAGCTTTTAAAACTTTTTAATGAATAAAATAAAATACTTTAAACAATTTTTAAATATAATCAATTAACTTTCAAGCAATATTTCTAATTCAAATAATCAAAATTAAAATAATATTATCTTTAGACAACCTTGATAAGTAATTAATTATCTTTAAACAAAATGAAATAATTATTTTTAAAACATTATAAATATAATGATTAACTTTACTATAGAAATAAATTTTACAAAAAATTTGTAAAATAGAAATCGAACAAATACTTTGTCCAAATAATAATTTAATAAAACAATGTACTTCAAATCATAAAATTTGAAGTTAATTTAAATCCATAACTTTCCAAATCCAGAAAGAGGCTCATCGACCCCAATGGTACTTAAACAAGCTACCACTAAATTCAATTTAACTTATCAAGTGAAATTACAAGTATTTACATAAGTAAGCATATATGTAAACCAAAACCATAATTAACAATCAATTGTTAAAACATAACTTATCCATTATTAATCAACTAGCACCTAAATGAATGTCTAAATTAATATAATAAGAGAATGAGAAATTATTCTGCTAAACAAATAACATTCACAATAAACTCTTCCATTTATTATTAGACTATGATTATTTGACAAAATAGATAACATCAAAGAAGTATGCTTAAATTAACTACGTTATTATTTTAAAAAAGGTAAGTATATTAAATCGGTATTATTTTATCGCTTATACGTTATCCATTTTCAAAAATTATAATTTATCCAAACCAAACTACCAGCAGTTGCAACATCCAAGCAGGAAATAAATAATTTTTACCTACTATATAACATATATATTGATTAACCAAAAAGGTGAGTTTTACTCACCGAAATTCTAGTTATCGCCAAAGCATTGATTCCATCTAAACTTGAACATCATTCGATTTAGACTTGAAATTCTATAAGCTCTAATCTCCACCAATCCAAGCCAAAAATTGTGGCTAACGTCAATAGGAATCCAACACGGCTAACCGCGTTCGATTTGGACCTTGTATGGAACATATATTGGGTTTATAAAATTTTAGAATCAAATAATATAATTAATTCCCTTAATTACGTCATTAATTAACAAATTAAACTTGCTTAATCCTTAATCTTCCTTCGTTCCAAAATTTATGCCTGCCAAAACCAACCTCGTACCATCCATGATTTTACGCCACTTCAGACCACCATCCACCGCTGCTCACCTGCGACTACTCCCCATGGCCAAGCCAAGACCCACGCCGCCGACCACATTGCCTATAGTGGCTCCATGCCCAAGAACGAGCCAAAGAAAATCGTCGTCGTTCAACTGCCTTTTGCTTTCGCCATTGACCACATCACGTCGCTGCACTACACCATAAGCAAATCTAGATCAAGAGCAACTCAATAATGCTAGCCTCATCACCTCTCGACGCCTATAGCTCCCTGCCAAAACGCAATTTTCATTCATCTTGACTTTGCCGCCTTCATGGGCCATCTTAGGTCAATCAGCTTGCCCATCATCCATGTCTCATCATGCCACTAAACTTCCTAAAGGACACCCTAACCTAAAAACTCCTCTAGCGGCATGGATCTACAGTGGCATTTAGATCTAAGGTATTGATTCAGATGGCTAGGGTGTCACAGTCAGGGTTTAAGCAAAAATGAGGGCAAAGGTCCCTAAATATAGGCTACTAACTGACACTGTTCATGTCTAGAATTCTACAAACTCCAACCAAGGCATGCTCCCTAGCATACCCAACTAATTACCCCTATTTTGAATTTAATGGAACTATTAAGAGAGCTCGCACGACCACACAGTACATCTGATCGGCATGGAACTCATCAGCATACAACAATAATTCTAGATCGCTTGGCACTAGTTTTGTCAAAATCCAAGACAATGTCTTGAAATGCTAATCTCACATGTTATTAAAATGAATTATTATTATTAAAATTCCATTTTTGAAAAATCATCAAAAAACCAATAATTTTTATAAATTAAAAGGAGTTAAATAGGACTATTATATCCATTAATTTTCATTAATTAAAAATCCAAATGTTTGAAACACTATTCAAATATCAATTCACAATTCAAATATTTAAATGAACACTATAATTGAATTCAAATTACTAAATTCCAAAATCTAGTTATTTCAAAATTTAAATTAATTAAATATTTAAAATCCAATGACCAAAATTCTGGATTGTCACATTCTCCCCCATTAAAAGTATTTCATCCTAAAAATTCCAACGGTAGAAAAATGTCTCTAAACCCTCAAAATTTTCAAAATCAATTAGTTGAAACTTATCATCAAACTTTTTAAGACCTTTAAAATTACGGAAAATTTCGGCAGCGCCTACTTTGCGTGGCTCGATCGGAAAAACTACAAATCGCCACTACATGCCTATCAACCAATAGAAAACAAAAGCCAAATGGCATTTCATACCTAGAGCATAAAATCATCCAACCAAACCACAATATAAACACATACCTATTTGTCGAGCAACTAAACTCTGCTCATGGAACCGAAGGTGCCAAACTAGGCTTTGGATACATAAACTTGCATCTCACTTACACATAATATGCAACGATATAACTCATAGCCATACAATTTTGCATTTTCCAATATCGAACATATAATTTATTAAAGTCCGTACGATGTATATATACCATCCATATGCAATATTAAATCTGATCGCTCGATCAAACAATTCACTTCCAAACTAATGTCACTCACTCGACCACTCTAGTGCAGACTCCGACTTGATTCCTTGATTAGAAACCTTAATTCTCCTTACATAGCCATCAACTATGCTAGGAAACATCGAAATCAAATAAAAAATCCATATCCAATGTTCGCCGTCAAGAATCCGATGAAAAATCCTAACTTGGATCGGTGCAAATCACCTCGAAATCATGTACTCGAAACTGGATCTAACAATTATACAAATATAATGTTCTACGTATAAGTTACGTACTTATTCAATTGGTTTTTATAACTCTTCCAATTATATTTTTATTTACATTCATTTCAAAATCACAATTAATTTCACCAATAGTATTTATTCAATACTAAATACTTATGGACCATTTCATAAAATCATTACTTAGTTTATTACATCTTATGAACAAAACGTATGTAAATCAATCACTTTTAAAACTTAAGTTTATATTCAATTCAGTTTAATAACATCCCATAAAACATTGCTTAAGGGTGTACATATTTCACTACTTAAGTTTATATTCATATAACACTCTTCTATCTCCTAAAAGTATATATAAAAAAATTCAAATTTGTTCTACTTATCCAAAATATTCTGCAAATTTAAAACTTTCTTTAGCTTGCTATTCCTCAAATTTATAAGTTACAAAAACTCATCTTTTATAATTTCAACAAAAACACTTAGCTTAAATTCAATATCCATTCGAGATTTTCCGACGATCCAAATCGTCGAAGATCCCATTTAATTTTCATAGGTGAAAATTATCAAATAACATATCAAAACAAGGTGCACTATAAATACCCGGTATTTCGAACCGTTCAAATCGACAATTATCCACATATGTTAGACTTGAATTGCTCAAAAACAACAGATCGTTAATTTTATATTTGGCAAAACTTTACATATATAATAAATAAATCAATCAATCACAGAATCATAGACACGGGGTAATATAATAATAAGCAGCGGAAATAGATAAATAGTAGTTCATGAAACTACTATATAAACAACAGAGTATGAAACAAAATATAACAGAAATAAAGATACATAGAAGTCTCAAATACATAAGCAATGACGAGTCTAAACATAATAACTGGAATAACTGAAATAACTGAAAGCTGGATAGATAGATCTTCAAAAAAAGCTCCAATCTCCAAAGGTGGGTCTCAAATGGTGTGACACTCGGTCTGACCCGAGCATAAAGCAAAACAAAAAAACTCGAGTCAAGATTAACATTCTTATATCAGTAAATTTAAATCAAGTGAAATGTCAACTGAAATACGAGTAACTCAAAGGATGTTTGGAATTTCCATCCTCTAAGTATCCGTGGAACTATCTACCATACAATAATATATGTTATTATAATATGTCTATCAGTAAAGTAAAGTATTAAAATATCGTTAAGGCGTTATCCATATCTCCCTTAACACGTTGTTATATATTCCCGTAGTCTATACAGTACCGAAATTCCTCCATAAACTGGAGGGCTATTAGAGGCACTCCATAGGTACGGTACAAACCAAAATCGTAGAAGACGCGATAAGGCATGTGACAATGCATGCGAGGCAATGCTAGGGTAGGATTCTACCGTTTGCACTCCCGGACTGGTGATAACGCATAGAAGCTACTACCGCCCACCTCGAGACACACTCCCAAATCAAAGGTGCACCCAATCAAATCACAAAGTAATAGAATGGTATCGAAGAAACGTGCCCGATCGAAGGTGCAACATTACTTGGCCCGGTATAGCTTTTGTTTTAGCTACGTCAAGCTGACTCATGCGAGTCAGGGCTGCGTTAATACCACATATAGAACCGTCGCCAAGCTATCCTACTTCGTTTTGGAATCTGCACCATGTACACAGTTTTTAAAGTGGTTTTCGGTGTTGGCAAAGAGTATGAAAATATTCGATTCATGTATCTTTAACAACCAAACGCTTATTTCACGCTGTGGTCA
Organism: Allium cepa; assembly: GCA_030765085.1. Lineage (NCBI taxonomy): Eukaryota > Viridiplantae > Streptophyta > Magnoliopsida > Asparagales > Amaryllidaceae > Allium > Allium cepa. The sequence continues at coordinate 316,825,285 of CM060931.1, forward strand.
TTTCATTTCAAATAGTTCGTATTTCATATCAAAATACCATATTCATTTCAAAAACATATCAATTCGATATCATTATTCACTTTAAATAATATTCATTTCCAAAATGCAAGAATTTCAAAATGATAACACTTTCGAAATCATAACACTTTTGAAATCATAACACTTCCATAATCATATTAGTTACAACTTAAACAGTTTAGATATTGAAAATAATATATATATATATATATATATATTAAAATAGTTATAAATTAAAATAGTTTATATGTTAAAATAATTTATATATTAAAATAGTAATAAATTAAAATAATTTACATGTTAAAATAATTTATATATTAAAATAGTTATAAGATAAAATAGTTACATATTAAAATAATTTATGTATTAAAATAGTTATAAATTAAAATGGTTTACATATTTATTTAGTCAGATTATATTGAAATAGTTTCCCAATTAGAATTGTTTCATCCAATTCCGCAAATCGATTCAAATCAACCTAAATTCCAAAATTCAGTTTAAATCAATCCTTATTCAACACTTTCGATTTAAAAGGTTAAAGATTCAATTCAAATTCTCAATAAACCATTTCAATTTTTATCGATTTCAATTCCAGGTTTGAACTATCATTTCAATTCCAATAAGAATCAAAGTTTAAATATTCAAAAAAATTCAATATAAGTTTCGTTTATATTTCAACCTTTAACTTTAATTTTATTCAAATTGGAAAAATATTCACTTAATCATTTTAATAACAATTAAATAAAATCTCCAATTACACCTCTAAATCAAACTAAATATTCAATTTTTTAAATTATTTAAATTTTAAAATATTCCTTTCGTCACCTTTTATCAAAATCAAGTTATAAAATCCTATCTTTAAAAATCTCAAATTAATAGGTTTCAAATTAATTTCTTTTTAAATACAATTCTTAAACAAATCAAGTCACAAATCAATTTCAATTTATTTCTCCAACCTTAATTTATTAAAGTTATTACAAAATATATTTTTAAAAATATTAATATAAATTTAAATAAATATTTTAAATATATATATATATATATTAAATTAAATTTTATTAAATTAAATCTATTTTAAATCTTATTTTATACGCATTTGAAAATAATAAAATTATAACTGAAAATTAATAATTTATATTTTCAGAACTAACTTATAAATTTAAAATTTCCAAAATATAAAAAAAATCTAAATTTTACAAAATAAAATATCCTTACCTTATATTAGAATAAATATTTCTTAAAATCCATATATTCATTCTAAACTCTAAAAATCATTTTTCAAAATAGACCAATGGTGTCTGTATATAATTTTCTATCGTATGGTCAAGTGATACGAATATTTATCATACCAATCCGCAATTTAAATTTAATATTTACGGGTATATATCATTTCAACCCGCAATCCAAAAATTCAAAATCAATGAAAATAGCTTGGGTTTATCATTTCAACCCATAACGATTTTCCCTTAATCTATAATATTGTTATCCCGCTTTTTGGGCAAAAGCCGTGATACCAAAAGATTGGTCAAAGACAAAAGACAGTTCACCTCAGAGATCGGTCGTACTCCACTTTACTATGGATATCGATGAATTTTGTCCGAGTCCGGAACGGGCCACAATTGATAGGACACGACAAGAAAGACCATAGAAGCCAGCGTTTCAAATTTCAAGTCAATCCGAGGTCATATGCTCAAGTAATGATGGATTCAAGTTAAGAAGGTGCACATTGCTCGGTTCGAACCCATCATGTTCGAATCCATCGTTTTCGAACCCATCACATTCGAAACCATCTGTTTCGAACCCATCATATTCGAACCCATAGGAAGAAGCGACGTTCGAATCCATCAGGGGCGTGCCTCCCTTCGAATCCATGCAACGGAAGGAACTCCAACTCCATGCCATAGCTACCTTCGAACCCCCATGATAAAGCCAACTTCGAATCGATCTGGGGTGACGTGTTTAGATCGATTCGAACGAATGCCACTCCATCGATTCGAGGAAAGCCTTCGAATCCAACACACGAAGCCATCCAGTGAACACGGCGACAAACACGGATCGATTCGAAGAATGCTGCTCACGTCACAGAAGGATCGATTCGACCCTATGGGTTCGAAGTGATCGATTCGAACGAACCCATAGGATCGATTCGAACCATGCAACATACCGAAAAGTGCCATTTCGAATCGATGATAACTCCCAATCTACTGATCCAAATCCCATGAAATTTTTACAGAAGTTTGTCTACATGATGAAGAACGTCCACGCCAAGTTTCATCGCAATTGGACAATTTTTTGATCGATTCGAAGTTCACTTCGAATCGATCCCAAACTGGGCACGGACTCCGAGAACGCGGGCTTATGGGCCCCCCTCACGTGCCAGGCAACCTCCCTGAGCTTTAGGCGGGATTTTGGCCTTCCACACCTATAAATAGAGCCCCTGGTCATTCAGAAAAGGGGTCGGAGTATTTGGAGAAGAAGAATAAGCCTAAACGCTGCCAGAATCACTCCATACTATCTCCTTTGCTGTTAATTTCGAATTTAAGTCCATTTCCTGCTGTAATTTGCTTAAAAACACTTGTAATCTTCAAGTATTAAGAAATAAAGTGATAAAACTTCATAGTGGACGTAGGCGCATAGCCGAACCACTCTAAATCCTTGTCTTCTGTGCAATTTACTTTTCTGTGACTTGGAGTTTTTGTTAGATAGTCCCTATTTCCAATTCAAGTTCTTCATTTACTATCTCTTCAAAAACTTCCGAAGGGTGTTTTCCCAATTTTGGTGCAAACATTTTGGTGCTTTCACTGAGAAAACCCAGATTTTCTCCTGTTCGTTGGATCTGTCATCGATACCGGATTGAATAAATCTAAGAGAGAGATCCAGATCTATCGTTCATGGGTTCCTTCTATTCTATTCAGATTGCTCTAAAATCTAAGAAGAACCATATTCATCATGCAGTCCATACCCCTATTTTCGAATCCAGAAAAAATGCTGTTTTTCGTACCCATATTTTCGAACCCATAAAATATGGTGAATTTCGTAGCCATATGTCCGAATCCATGAAAATATGATCATTTTCGAACCCATATTTTCGAATCTAGAAAATGTGGTGAATTTCGTATCCATTGCTTCGAATCCAGGAAATGTGGTGAAGTTCGTATCCATAGGTTCGAATCCAGAAAATGTGGTGAATTTCGTATCCATAACTTCGTATCCAGGAAATGTGGTGAAGTTCGTATCCATAGGTTCGAATCCAGAAAATGTGGTGAATTTCGTATCCATAGTTTCGAATCCAGGAAATATGGTGAATTTCGAATCCATAACTTCGTATCCAGGAAATGTGATGAAGTTCGTATCCATAGGTTCGAATCCAGAAAATGTGGTGAATTTCGTATCCATAGTTTCGAATCCAGGAAATATAGTGAATTTCGAATCCATAGTTTCGAATCCAGGAATGTGGTGAACTTCGTATCCATCACGAAGCGCTACTTCGTATCCATCACGAAGCGCTACTTCGTATCCATCATGGAGCGCTACTTCGTATCCATCCATCTGCCTCCAATTCGAATCGATACTCACATGTACTTCGTATCCATCCATCTGCCTCCATTTCGCATCGATACGCACATGCAGTTCGTATCCATCTATCTGCCTTTAATTCGATCCATCATTTAAGCGCTCGAACCATCGGTGCGAATGAACATTTCGTATCCATCAAAAAAAAAAAAAATATTTCGGGTACGATCCATATTTCCTAAAAAGAGGCTAAAAAAAATTTTTTCGGGGGGAAACCCCCCCGAACCCTAGCCGCAGCGCAGAGCACCCGCATAGTTAATCCAAACCTCAACTTGAATAAAGGAACATTCAGATCGTTCCAGGACTGGACGAGAAGTAGGCGATTACAATAGCAATTTTTGAGTTGCAATCAAGGAGTGGGTATTGAAATACTATTCAACTGGTGCTCCTAGAGGCTGGAGAACCTAGCTAATATGCCAAGAACTAGAGTTGATTAATGTATCATGCTTCTAAAGTGGACTACAACTTCCTCCAATTGACCAGCTTTTAAAACTCCTAAACTGACAATTATGGTGCGATGGCTAGTATTACGACTACCCTGCCTTGTCTACTCTGCCAGCTCAGAACATAGTTGTTCACCACTGAACCATCTTCATATGCCCGCATCTTAATCATTCCACGTCCATATGACTAAAAGCATGACATACAACTCTAAGAGGACTTCCTAACTATCCTATGCGAGCCTCCTTCATGGTGAAAATTAGAAATAATCACCAATCTATGAGCCCATATTAATCTACTTACCATCCAATCGACATTACCAACCACTCGAACATTAGGCAATCAGGCATGCATCATTCACTAGTATTACAAGACCATGTAGCCAAAAAATGGCTTGATAATATTGATTGGAGTATCTTTCCCAATCGGGGCCTATTCATCGAAATCATCCTACATACAAAATTTCTAGCAAAAATTCAGCATGGTGACTATGTCAGTGTACTATGGAAATTCAACCTCCGCCGCTATCTCATGAAATGAGGATGGTGGATGGAGTCCATGAAAAGTGACGAATGCCATCAAATGCGTTGTATCCCCTATTCCTCAAAGAAGACTGTCAATCGTGGTTAGGCATACCATTTCTACTTCTCATATTGCTAAAGGGAATAAAGAAGCTGGCGGCCAACGAATTGATCAAAATCCACAGCTCGTTGCTGCCAACACTTATAAATGAAATCAGCACAAAAAGCTTATTTCCAGAGTTTGATAATAGAACTGGTGGATAGTCGCCGACGACTACACCAACATGTCCAGGCCAACATTACGTTGATAAATCAGACGAAGGATCAACTTGGCGACATAAAAGGGAACCTGCTCCATACTCTAAATCGGGAAGCTCCTCTTCTTTATATGACTATCATGGATGCCAACGCCATAAGGTTGCTCCAGAAAGGATAGCTCTAGCAATATGTTCAAGCCCCATAAAATGAAGAGCCGGGAACCCCCGACCTCAATCGGAATTTTGATCAAACTAAACCGTTTGCGTTAGACTCCCAACTGTGAAAGGCTGGACCGAAGTGCAATAGCGAGCATATGACGCCGCTTCACTTATCAATGAGATTTTATCCGATCTCTTTTGGATTATTTTTATTTCTATTTCATTTATATTGCAAAATATAATCGACTTGAATTAAACTACTTGCAAATGATGCAGGTAACCGAGTACTTAAGGATGGGTGCAAAACAACCTCCATGGACTATGATAAAGTCATTTAGGTATCATCATGATGAGCACGATTCAACCACTCGCTGGCTGCTCTATGCACCTGACTTGGGGGGCAGGCCATCAAAGTGGTAGAGACAGACAAGTTCAGGGCTCCAGTACGAAGTTGATGCAACCGACCATTCACTCCCCAGTTTGCATCAATGATTCGACAAAACAATCATGCCTCAAACCGACTTTATCAGGGGCCAACCCTCAATTTATAGTCATCAACAACCGACTGCTTACTCACTAATCATCATGAGCCATCATTCCAACTCTCTTCCTCAACTCGACTGAAAGAGCGCAAAGCGTAAAGTGGACGTGGCTCGACCGTCCACTCTCCAACTCTTGCCTCCAACCTAAGAAGCGGGATCCAAATGAACACGGATGCGATTCATCCGTCCATAAACTAAGTCTCCTCCTACGTTGATGGAAGATAAGTGGAAAGTAATCGAGATCCCACCGATCATTTGCTAAGCGAAACCCACCTCTCGGGGGAAAGCCATCGCATCAATGGCCGAACTGGACCGACACACGACAGTCCTGCAATCAACCCTAGGTTCCCAGAGTGCGAACCGGAGTATAAACACTAACTCCACTTTCCCAGAGTGCGAATTGGAGTATAAACATCAAATCCATCGTTCCCAGAGTGCGAACGGACTCCAACTTCCCAGAGTATGAATGGGAGTATAAACATCCAATAAATCGTTCCCAGAGTGCGAACGGACTCCAACTTCCCAGGGTGTGAATTGGAGTATAAACATCCAATAAATCGTTCCCAGAGTGCGAACGGACTCCAACTTCCCAGAGTGTGAATTGGAGTATAAACATCTAATAAATCGTTCCCAGAGTGCGAACGGACTCCCACTTCCCAGAGTGTGAATTGGAGTATAAACATCCAATAAATCGTTCCCAGAGTGCGAACGGACTCCAACTTCCCAGAGTGTGAATTGGAGTATAAACATCCAATAAATCGTTCCCAGAGTGCGAACGGACTCCCACTTCCCAGAGTGTGAATTGGAGTATAAACATCCAATAAATCGTTCCCAGATGCGAACGGACTCCAACTTCCCAGAGTGTGAATTGGAGTATAAACATCCAATAAATCGTTACCAGAGTGCGAACGGACTCCCACTTCCCAGAGTGTGAATTGGAGTATAAACATCCAATAAATCGTTACCAGAGTGTGAACGGACTCCAAATTCCCAGAGTGTGAATTGGAGTATAAACATTAGATCCATCGTTCCCAGAGTGCGAACGAATTCCTAAAAAGCCCAAATAGGTGTGACTGACCATCTATTGGATGACTCCAACTTCCCAGAGTGTGAATTGGAGTATAAACATCTGTTCCAGGTTCTCAGAGTGCGAACCAAAAACACAAATGCTAAATCCAGGTTCCCAGAGCGTGAATCGGAGCATTAACATCAATTCCAGGTTCCCGGAGGGCGAACCGGAAAATACAAATGTCAACTCCAATTCCCCAGAGCGCGAAGTGGAGTATAAACATCAATTCTTGGTTCCCGGAGCGCGGACCAAAATACAAATGTCAACTCCAAATTCCCAGAGAGTGAATTAGAGTGCGAATGCCAAGTCAAAGTTGCGAACTGGAGTATAAACACTTAATAACTCTAAGTCCCCAGAGTGCGGACTGGAGTATAAACACTAAAATGGGTGTGATCGACCATACATCAACTAACTCCAGATTCCCATAGTGCGAACTGGAGTACAAACATAATTAAACTCCAGATTCCCAAAGGATGAATTGGAATATAAAGCAACGACTCACTCAAGTCCCGAGAGCCTGGACTGGAGCACGAATGCCAAATGGGTGTGACTAACCACCCATCAACTAATTCCAGATTCCTAGAGTGTGAACTGGATTGTAAACATCAACTAACTCTGGTCCCGAAAGCACAGAATGAAGTATAAAGACCTAGTGGGCGTGACATACCACCCATCAACCAACTCCAATCCTCGAAGCATGGATTGGAATATAAATACCAGAAGGGATGCGATTTTATTGTCCATTTATCAATTCTAATTCCGCAGCAAGTTCTGTAGTACAAAAAGCGGATGTGGTTAGACTTTCTTCTTTCCAAGTCTTCCCCTGACATGGGGGCACACTTATCATAAAAAATCGGTTGTGATCCGACTATCTAGCACTAAGCGGGCACGACATGACCGTTCATGCATCAGCACTTATTCCCGGCACGGGACCTATAACATAATCTTTTAGGAATACACTCCAACCCAGCAAGACAAGATTTCTTCCTCGATCAGACAGGGAGATGTAGATTCGCAAAACGGACCTAGCTGAACGTCTTATTCTAAATGGATGTGACTACCCATCCTACCGCAAATGAACATGACAAGACCGTTCATCCGCTAACTCTAGCTAATGATCTGGTGGGTTGTGCATGCAACGTGGCCGGATATGACCCAACCATCCGCCAATTAGCTCCTTTCTCCAAATCAGAAGGAGGAACATCAAATTAATGTTGTTGCAATGTGACCGACTACACTTCGACTTTCGCCATTGACAAGCGCCAGAGGAATTAATCGAGGAAAATGTGGTTAGACCATTTTCTGCTAAAATTCTTAGTCCCCAGAGTGTGGACATGGGTATGAACATCAATTAGGTGTGACTAATGGCCCTTCAACTGCCTCTAGTCCCCAGAGTGCGACTGCGACCATAGACAGATGAAGAATGTGATTCGACCATTCATTCACCAACTCCGACCTAAAGTCGACGAGAGGAGTATAAACTCGCTACAGACGCAATTGGACCGTCCACAAACTAACTCTGCTAACCCAAGGCTGGGGGCAGAAGAACAAATCATTGAAAGAAGAGAAATGAGACTCGCTACATTGCTAGCTATTCAGATTCCTTTACAATTTAAGGCAACGACTGCAAGGAGGCCTTAATGCTAGCCAACCAGAATGATGCTCGAAGTTACGAGAAGCCAATTATATCGTACCGCCAGATCGACGGGAAATATCGATCTGCACCTTTCATGTCATACCAAAGGATCGATAGGCAATGAGGTCCGTACATTCTACATTGTGTCGTTAAATCGACGGCCAATGTCGATCCTCTTCGACTACAATTCGATGTGACCTGAGCACCCATCGAATACCCTCGACCACCAGAGCATGGATAGAACCGCGAATGAGTGTGACTTGACCGTTCGTCCTCCATCACCTTCCATCGATCCGCCAGGAAGTGCATGAGACTGGATGAGCATGATCTGACTGAATTTGAGCTGACTTTGTCCCTAGATCTGACGGGAGAACGTAAATCGAAACGGACGTAGTTGATCACCTAACTCCAAAAGAATGCAATGCGACCATTCATTCTTTGGCTCTTAACCAAATCTGACAAAACGAGCAATTCAAAACAGGTATAACCTAACTGTCCACGCACCGATTCTTTCCCTCGATTCGACAAGGGAAGCATCAATCCTACATTGGATCTTACTGGACGATTCACTCTTCAGTTTATGCCCAGAGTATGACGACATAAGAAGTAAAATGAATGTCGACGAGGCAATGAAGTATTCTGCCTAGAGGAAAGAACTAGGATAGAATGCAGGATGAGGCACAACTCAGCTTTCCATTGATTAACTCGATCCTATGGTTCAATGGGGCGTAATGCGAAATTGAAGCGAACATTATCTACCTTGATGCTTATCGAGATATTCCCCCAACTTGGGGGCATGCATGAGAAATAAGATGAATATAATTCGATCATTTATCAAACAACTCTAGCTCTTACAGCTTGGACTACAGTATAAATACAGCAGAAGCTAGGCTTAATCGTTCGCACAATACATCCATCAACCCAATATTGGGGGCATGAGTGTGATCATTTAAGAGCTGGATACGACAAATCAATCCCATAGCTCGTGCCTAGTATTCATAACAACTTGAAGTTACGACCGAAAGGATGCTTAGAGATAGAATCATCAGATCGACGCCTGGACTTATGGGAAACTAATCATCATTCTGACCCTTCCGATGAGCAATGGATTGCAAGTACATTGAATGGAAAGCGCACTGCTCGAAAACACAAGTAGATTCCGACTCATAGCCGGAACCAGCTATGCTGCAGCATGCGACACAGGGCTAAACTCTACTATGCCTTTAATTCCACATCCCTACGAGCCTGATCATTTACCATTGCAAATAAGCTCATGAAGTGCCTACAACCCATCACAGGTATTGTAGATCAAATCACAACTCTTCACAAGGATGATGCAAGAGTCAACTGCATTGCTCCAGGTGAATTTGGTATGTCCGCTTGGACTCAATCTCATATATACATATGGACCCCCACCAACTATTGAGAACCATGCATTAAATGTCAACCCGAAGCATGTCTCGGTGAATAAAAACGAAGCGACACAGATCTAGAAAGATTTGCTGCACTAAAGGAGGAGGCGAATCTACTCAAAACCAATAGGTTTATCCACGATGCCCTCTACCCAAAATGAGTATCCAATCCTTTACTTACGAAAGAAACAAATGGAGAGTGGCGGATGTACGTCGGCTACTCAGATTTGCATGAGGCATGGCGAAGCATAGCTTTCCATATCCAATGATCAACCAACTAATTGACTCGATCATTTAGACATGAATTACTCTCATCCATGTACGCAAAACAACAAATAAAATCAGATATTGAAACATGTCCCAGACAAGGAATACAACTGTTTCGCTACTGACCCGAGCCTATAGTGCTATGCTGCAATCCATGGATTCAAACTTGAGAATGCTTATGCTACTTACCAAAAGACGATTGATAGATCATTCGAAAATCAGATCGGCCGATCAATGAAAGTGTATGTGGTTAATATGCTCGTGAGATCACGACCATCAAGCGGCCGCATCGATCACTTGGCAAAGATATTCAGTGCTATCCAACAACCACAGAATGAAATTTAATCCTTTGAAAGGCTCTTTTCAGCGTTGTATAAAATGAATTCTCGGGTTTCGTCATCAATTCCCGCGGGATTGAGGCTAATGTCAGAAAATGCTGAAGATTAGAGTCATCCGTATATGGAGGAAACCAAGCAGCTCTGATAGATCGCTCAGAGAGGCCTCCCATTTTTCCCAAGATCTTGGATCGTGAAGATCTACACTTCAATTGGGTCATGTCAACACACATGGAATAATAAAGCTAAGTATGAAGCCTTGGTCGCCAAGCTAAGACTTACAAAAAGAATAGGAATGGAAGCTTTACATATCTTATACGATTTCTTCTTAATGTGCCAAGTAAGGGAGGACTATCTGACTAGGGGCAACGTCTTGCTCCTTATCTCAATTGTATCCTAGAGATACTAGCCGACTTCTAGTATTACGCCACTATCCCAATCGTTAGAGAACAAAAACGAAAAGGCCGAATCATTGACTGAGCTAGCCAACTCTGGGGATGCGCAACAAACAGACTTTATCCCAGTAGAGATATTTACTATTCCAAGCGCTGAAAGATGAAGATTGACTAGATTTTAGAGATGGATCCAAAAAAGGGGTCATGGATGACTCCTATCAAAGGCTATGTACCGTGGGGAATTCTTCTTGAATAGACGAATGAGAGATGGCATATCCTCCGCAAACAATCACTGCACGATTATGTCTGGATCGTTCAACTCCATCAACACAAAACATTACATTTGTATCCATCAATCCAAGATCCAATATTACATATCCATCGATACGAAGCATACATTCTAACATCCCAAATCGATCCAGGAGAGGATCAATACAAAAGGAAGGACTTAAAACAATCATCGAACGTTGTTACAACTCAAATTTCACTTCGAATCCATTGCCTTCCTACCTTTACACGATCGAATCCATCCCAACTTTATCGGTGCGAGGCTTCATCGATTCAAGGAAGCACTAAGCAAAGGCTGGATAAAAAAAAAAAAACCGTCGACTCGAAGACGATCGATTCGAACAGACGTGACTTCGAATCCATCAAAGGACGTCGATGAGAGCGAACGAATCGCTATGATTTGAAAAATTACTTGTCTACCTTGTATACCGATTCAGGAGAGGATCGATACAAGAGGATAATCATAGACAACCATAAAAACAATGCTTTAACTTGAATCTAAAATCGATTCAGGAGAGAATCGATACGAAATGCAATAGCGAACAAAACCGACATGACTCGTGAACGCACGACGTTAACAAGGGTCAAAACTAGTATATGTGCATACCTATCGAACTAACATTTGATTTTAGACATTTGCAGGGATCAAACAGTCATCCTGTTACAACTACAACAGCCAACGGCTAAGCGCTATTATACAGCAATCAATCATATCAAGGCAAGGTTACAGTAATACAGTGTACGAGTCTCAATATAAAGAGAGCAATGATTTTTCAGAAAGAAATGGCAGCTATTCAAAGCACGTCATGTTCCCACAAGACGTACTTTGGGGGGCAAAATGTTATCCCGCTTTTTGGGCAAAAGCCGTGATACCAAAAGATTGGTCAAAGACAAAAGACAGTTCACCTCAGAGATCGGTCGTACTCCACTTTACTATGGATATCGATGAATTTTGTCCGAGTCCGGAACGGGCCACAATTGATAGGACACGACAAGAAAGACCATAGAAGCCAGCGTTTCAAATTTCAAGTCAATCCGAGGTCATATGCTCAAGTAATGATGGATTCAAGTTAAGAAGGTGCACATTGCTCGGTTCGAACCCATCATGTTCGAATCCATCGTTTTCGAACCCATCACATTCGAAACCATCTGTTTCGAACCCATCATATTCGAACCCATAGGAAGAAGCGACGTTCGAATCCATCAGGGGCGTGCCTCCCTTCGAATCCATGCAACGGAAGGAACTCCAACTCCATGCCATAGCTACCTTCGAACCCCCATGATAAAGCCAACTTCGAATCGATCTGGGGTGACGTGTTTAGATCGATTCGAACGAATGCCACTCCATCGATTCGAGGAAAGCCTTCGAATCCAACACACGAAGCCATCCAGTGAACACGGCGACAAACACGGATCGATTCGAAGAATGCTGCTCACGTCACAGAAGGATCGATTCGACCCTATGGGTTCGAAGTGATCGATTCGAACGAACCCATAGGATCGATTCGAACCATGCAACATACCGAAAAGTGCCATTTCGAATCGATGATAACTCCCAATCTACTGATCCAAATCCCATGAAATTTTTACAGAAGTTTGTCTACATGATGAAGAACGTCCACGCCAAGTTTCATCGCAATTGGACAATTTTTTGATCGATTCGAAGTTCACTTCGAATCGATCCCAAACTGGGCACGGACTCCGAGAACGCGGGCTTATGGGCCCCCCTCACGTGCCAGGCAACCTCCCTGAGCTTTAGGCGGGATTTTGGCCTTCCACACCTATAAATAGAGCCCCTGGTCATTCAGAAAAGGGGTCGGAGTATTTGGAGAAGAAGAATAAGCCTAAACGCTGCCAGAATCACTCCATACTATCTCCTTTGCTGTTAATTTCGAATTTAAGTCCATTTCCTGCTGTAATTTGCTTAAAAACACTTGTAATCTTCAAGTATTAAGAAATAAAGTGATAAAACTTCATAGTGGACGTAGGCGCATAGCCGAACCACTCTAAATCCTTGTCTTCTGTGCAATTTACTTTTCTGTGACTTGGAGTTTTTGTTAGATAGTCCCTATTTCCAATTCAAGTTCTTCATTTACTATCTCTTCAAAAACTTCCGAAGGGTGTTTTCCCAATTTTGGTGCAAACAAATATCACTTGGGTATGTATCATTTCGAACCACAGGGAATTCTAAACTAATAGGGGACTTGCAGAGTGAGGACAAATATGATAATAACATAACATATCAACAACGGGTATATATCAAAAGTAAAAATCAAAATATGATATATATATATATATATATACACACACACACACACAACATGTTATGGTGTCATACATCACAGTAAACAATTGTAGATAATGGCAAATCATATTTAATAATTAAATAACTTCATAACATCATATTTCAATCGTCATTTCATGTGAATTAAATTTACTAAATATAAGAATGTTAATCGTAAGTGATAGCTCACCTTTAGAAGCTAGAGGAAATAGACAACACGACAAGAAAAGAATTTTGAATCATGATCTATGCAACAAACTCAGAGAAAAGCAAAGTGAAGCTGGCATGATTTTGAACTCAATGGATCCGATGCGACAAATATATATGGCTATATATTTAGAAAAAATCCAAAATAAAACACATATCTCAAAATAAAACCTTTATTATATATATATATATATATATATATATATATATATATATTTGAAAATCAATATTACATTTAGAACACATATATATAAAATCAAAATCCATGTGTATATACAAAAAAAAGATTAACATTTAATTTAAACCCATATTAAAATAAGATAAACCCTTATATTATCTTTGAAAACCAAAGCAGATAAAATAAAACTCCTACTTTATATTTGAAAATTAAACACATAAAAAAAATCAAAATCTTTATACATGTCATATTTAAACCAATATATATACTACATGAAATGTATATTAAATGTAAATTACATGAAATCATTTCATAAACCAATATATTATTTATGTACTAATATATACTGTTATATGAATATTAACACTACAGGAAATCAATACTCCAACCTAAAATATAAACCCGATATGTATTAAAAAATGCAAATACAAATATATACATATACGTGTACCTTTTTAAAACTTTTCATATATATACATAACTTTGTTTAAAATATAGTATATATATTTTGCTGAGAGGGTGGAGTGGGGTGAACGTGAGCATGTGCTCAGGATTGTAGCTGCTGATGGGTTTGTATGGAGGAAGAACGCCACAAGGAGGACATGCATGCGGTGATTTGTCCCATGCAAAAGAAGGCGAGGCTGCTCTACGTGGTGATGGATGGGCTGTTGATGGTGGAAACGGGTCTGGGTGGTCGAGACGCAAAAGTTCTAGTTGGAGGTGGCCGTGGAGGGCTATCGGTAGGATGGCTGCAGTTGCGGGATGGTGGCTGAAGAGGTAGGCCATGGAGTTTGGGGTGGCTATGGGAAGAGACGAGGTCGGATCTAGAGGGAGGTCAAGGGAGATGGTGCGGTGTCAGATTAGGCTGTCAAATTTGGTGCTCGAAGAAGTACTGGTGTATGGGTAGCCGATTTGGCGAGGCGAGGGAGGCTGTAGGCTGTGGCAGGCAGAGAAAGCAAGGAGGAGAAGGCAAAGGAGGTGTGGCAGCTTGAGAGTGGCGGTCTGGAAAATGATGCGGTGGTGGAGTGGAAACGCACGGTGAAGATGATGGCGCTTGTCAGGTCAAAGGAGGAGTGGTCTCGTGGCGGAGAGAGAGGCAATGTTGGCGAGGTGTTTGGTTTTGCAAAATCGCGTGAGGTCGTGGAGGTTGTGAGAAGGTGCAGGCGGGTGGAGAAGTAGTGGGAGGTGATAGCATGAATTTTTGGGGAGACATTGCAGTTTGGAAAGAAGATTATATGAATAATTTATATAATATATTATATATTTTGTAAAGTATGCATAAAACAAAGAAAGGAAGAGACATAGTAAAATGAACGAACCATGATATAAATAACAATAGGAATGTTAAAAATCAGGCATTATTTTTGGAACATAAAAAGTAGTGACTATTTGTCATCTCATGGTTGGACAAATGTATGGACACGGAGAAACAAAATGCTTAAAACGGAAACCGATACGGTTAACAATTTCATAGATTTCGTCGTATACCGGATGCGAAATACACACATGAACATACTACGGAGATCAGCACGACGAGACGAACAGAATGGTATACATATATCAACGATATGATCATGCTATCAAAACTTGATATTCGCTGCCGAAAATGCTATTAAAACGTCGAAAATATGATAAACGGAGCTATAACAGTCCAAATTTAGCAAAACAAATTACAGCAGCCCACTCAAAAAATGATTTACATTCTTATTATACAAAGATATTCATATTTTAAAGATATTTTATTTTCATCTAATTTATCTGATTTTAAATTTCATATTGAAAACTTCACAACTGAGTTAACTTTCATATTTTCAAATGAAATTATGATATTTATTATGTTTATATAGACGCATATCAAATAATAAATTTTCATTGCTAAATTTGATTGTTTAAATTCAAGCAAAAATTCAGTTAATTACGTTATAAAAATAATTAAAATTACCAGGTCGTTACATGCACAAACCAAATCACTCTAATGCATAGATACTTGGGTCCATATAATATTACTTGATTGAAAATTTAAGCATTAACCATCCGGTTTTTATTTCAAATCATTTTGAAATAATAACATATATATATATATGTATCCCTTTTATATATCAAATCATAATTTTTGGAATTTGAAACAAGTTTATTTTACTAAAAACAAAACTCCTATGGAAAATCACTATGATAAAATCCCTAAATTAGAAACTCGAAAATGAACACCGATAGTGCTATAGTCATCGCATAAATTATTTCCGAGCGACAGAAGTGAGTTCGGTGTTTTCTCTTTAAAATTCTTTTTAAAAGTATTTATATACACAAATACTTTCAAATAATTATTATTTTCCCGCAACACTTTGGAAAAAAAATTCAAAATCACCAGAATGTAGATTCTCACATTCTCAGTTTGAATCCTTTCCTATATATAAACCATATAAATAAATCATACTTATAAAATTTTACTTCTTAGATAAGATTATTTCAAATTGTTTATCCTTGTTTAGATTTTTAATAAACAACTTTATCAAAATTAAATTTTAATCCAATCTAATCACTGAATGCCATTTTGTTAAATCGTGAAACCAAATTCACGAGGTATACATATTTAATTTAACCAAAATAATAAATGCTCTTAATTTGGTAATGTGACGACCCGGAATTTTTGAATATTTGAAATTGCGATATTTAATTGATTTTAAATATTAAAAAGAAAATTCTTAACTTGAATTTCATATACAACTAATTTTTGGATAATTAATTATTGAATTTAATAATCGAAAATTTGCTAAAAGTGGATCTTAGCTTTTAAGCTGGTTAAAAATATTTCAAAGGCTTGGAAAATTTATATTTATAATACTAGAGATAATAGAAGTTTTAAATTTGAGTTTGAAAGTGTTTTGTTCAGTTTTAAAAATATATCATTTAAATTGATATTTAAAATAGCCTTTCGAGGCGTAGTCTCGAAATTCAACGAAACCAGTTTCATTGGTTCCGTAATAGTGTATTATTATCGTATTTCAAATTTTGGAAGTTTGGAGTGATGTGTGATCGTACGGTTAGTAAACGCGTTGAAATTTATATCGAATTCAATATTATAACTGAGTCCAAAAAACTATTTTCTCCATATGATCGAATTAGAACTCGAAACCTTTTCCTTTGTGTTCGGAATAGGGGTATAACCTTATAATCGCCTAGCAGCAAGCCTCGATAGGAAGTCGAGATATTGAGTTGCGATTTCGAGGTGATTTAAATTTAAATTTAAATAATCTATACAAATGGTTTGTCTGGTCATGTGGTTCACATCAGCAGTTTTTCTTTCACCATGTTACCACTGTAGCAAGGCATCTTCCTCATGCAACCTTCCATCTCAATTCATCACGAGTCGTTTCTTTCAGTCGTTTTCAAACATAAAATAAACAACAAGCCATCTTCCTTCATATTGCATATCCTCTCCATCTTTTCTCCTCAAATCTGAACCTCTAAGAGAGAGAAAATGGCGTAACTTATTTTCGAATTAGATTCAAATTCGTATAGAATCACGTTCCCCACCTCTCGCCTACATTCGATGCTCGAAATCATAGGCAAGTTTCACTGCCGAAGTCATCCTCGGCACCATAAAAGTTTTCTTCATCCAGATTTCGCGAGTTGAGTGGCGTATGTTTAGAATCGAGGGTTGAGATCGTGTACGGCTGTAAGGAGTTGAGGTCGTTTGAAGCTTAGGAGTTCGAGGAGACGTGATGCGTGAGCAGTGGTGGTCTCGACATCGGCACGCGTGACAGGGGATGTCGTCGTTCACGATGTTCGGTTTTGATCAGAGAAAAATCAAAGGAAGGGAGTTTATGGGCATTTGATTCGAAAGGAGCATGTTCGGCCGCAGTTCGTGTGCTCGAGTGCGATAGCCGGGTGGGGATTCGCTCCCCTCCGATGACGGTAAGGGTTTTGGGAGGCCTGCTAGGTATATATTTACAACTTATATATCTACAATTTATTCATTTCAGTTTAATTTTGAATACGTACAGAAAAGAAAAAGATATTCAAATAGGTAAAATAGTAGAACAATTCTGTTTTGAATTAAGCATGTACATACATATAGGTGAAACGGTAAAACAGTAAGTATATATGTATATAGTTTATTTATTTAAATTTAATAATACATATGTATATATATCAATATATACAGTAAAAACAGAAGATAATTTTGTATATATACTGTACATATATGAACATGTAAAGTTAGATTTTTAAACCTATATAGTTTATTTTGAAAATAAAATAAATATAATACACATTTTTATTTTACTAGTTTAATTTAAAATAATTTATTTAAGTGATTAACTTGTTAATAAACTTATTTAATTATTTTAAGTTACTAAAAGATTTTTTTAACTAAATTATTAGTTAATTAAATTATACCATTTACTGTTTGATTATTTTCAAATATTAATAAACCGTATAATGTTTATAAAAGGTCTGAAATCATGAAGGGAACAAGCCGACTGAAGTGGATTGCAAACAAAAACAAAGGTGAGTCAAGCTCACCCATTTGGATTACCATTTAAATTTAATAGTTAAATTTAAATTATTAGTTGTTAGATTTCATTAATAAGTATTATCAGTTTGGATGTGGTAGTATATATAGTAGTATGTATAGTATATATTGGAGTGATTGATTTCCCGCATTATATAGCGGATGAGACCATATGCGTCTTGCATAATAGCGGATGACCCTTTATACCACGATATCTTGCCTTGAAGCAGGATTGGTATTTTATATTGTTGTGCTATCATCTATGGATGTAGGGAAATAGATTGGTGGGATCCAACTGGATTCCCCAAAGTAATGGAATTTATTTTTATAGTCAATCGTTTTCTTTGATAATCTATGATAGATTATATTGATTATATCAGTTTTGAAAAAACTGAATACAATGGTTTGGCTGAATATATTTTGGGTATATTGAGATATCAAAAATATAAAGATTGAATTTATTTTAAAGGATAATAAAAGAGGGAATTTTAAGTAAAATAATTATAAAGCATTTGGATAAAATTAAGAATGAAATTTGGAAGGAATAAAAGTTAATTTATTCTAATAAAAAAATCTCGAGTATGGAAAAAGAAATTTTTGAATAATTGGAAATAAATAAATTTTAAGGGCTTAAGTGGTATTGTTTAAAAAAAATTAAAGAATTTATTTTAAATCCAGGATTTAAATGGTTTGGGAAGAAATAAATAAGAATTTTGAAATAAAGTATGAAATTGGTATTTTCAGTTTAAATAAGATTTTAAATCATAATAAAGGAGTAAATATGAAATTAATGGGTTTTAAGATAAATTGAGTAAGTAAAGGAATTTATTTTTAAATGGAGCAAATTTTGAAAATCGATTTGGAAATTGATTTAGCGTTTGAAACTATGTTTTAAAAGGAAAATGGGACTATGGAATTTATAAACTGGGTTTATAAAGTGAAATAAGATATCACTGGATATTTGAAAGTATGATTCATGGTGGGAATTTATAAAGGAATGGGTAATTGTTTTAAAAATAAATAATGGTTTTGTTTTTAAAGGTGTAAAGGAAAATTTACGGGATTGAGACGTAAATTAAATTGAAAATAAACCAAGAAGGATTTATAAATGATTAGAAGGTTATATTGAAATGAAAAGTGAAATTTCTTGAAAAGCCAAGTGTATTTTCAAAGAAAGATTTTTTAAGTATAAATTAGAAGTTTTAAATGTTTTAAAGAGCAATGTTTTCTTTGAGAAGTTTACTATTTAAATTGTTTTAATATTTTCAAGTAAATATTCATTAATTTAGCTATAGCAATAATTATTTTAAAGGTTTAACTACTTTTATGATTTAAAAGATAATTATTTAATATTTATACCTTGTAGAATAACTTTTAATTTTAAATTTGTTTTGGCTTAAGTTTTAAATGAAAAATTATTATTAAATTTCATAACTATTTTTAAAGAAAGTGTTTTAAATAGTTTTATTTTAAGTGTTTTAAAGTATATATTTTGGATAAGGTGATGTAAATTTATTTTAAATCTAACATTAAGACTTGATGATTTCTAGTGGAAATAAAACAATTGGGAGGGAATTTAATTCACGTGATAAGAAGTGATTTGAAAACTATTTTCAAAAGGGTGAAGTGTGGAAAAATATCTTGTGAAGATATTTTAAAATAAATAATTTGGGAAATTATCAAGGCTGATGGTGTTTTGTGGATGTTATTTGATAGTTAAATAACGAACTATCAATATTGGCCAATGCACTAATCATTTCGAAGAGACCGGGATCAGGATTAATTTCCCGAAAACCACTTGGATCCGGTTTGAATGTTTTCTTGAGGAAAGCAAGAGCTTAGAGTCGAAGATGGAGCACTAAAGTACAAGGACTAATCGCTACTAATCCTGAACGTGATTCCAAAGTGGATGTAGTAGGAGTAGTGCCTTCGTTTCCATTCGAACCCAGAACAGACTTATATGGATGAATGCTATTAGAAAATCGTCAGGAGGACGATGAGCATTCTAAGTGAGATGTGTTCTAAAAAGATAACGCGTAGCCTCGAGCCTCATCAACGGGGAATGGCTAAAACAGGGGAGATGTAGTAAGGCTAAGTGGCTAGCGATCAATTAAGGTAAGGTCATCCCTGTCTAGATGTCCCTTTATTTCAGCTGTGTGGACGGTTGCTGATCCCAACCGTGGGGTGATCTTTTTCGGACTATCTAGTAAGGGGTAGCTCCGGTCTTGTGTAGCAGGAGATTAGGGTGGATCCTCGGTACAGTGATCTAGACCACGTACTATGACGGCGGTACCCTAGCAGCCCTGCCATTGTATGGAATTCAATCTCCAATAAGCGCTTATACGGTTTTGATTGTGCCCAACTATTGCTGAAACGTGAGATGCAAGCATTTCGGATAGATTATATTTTACATTCTATAGACACTATTATAAAATCGAACGAATTTGATAAAAAAAATGGTCATCGTAAGGTAAAAACCCAACATGTTTATTTGTGGCGTGGTCTTACGAGATACCTTTGATTTCAAAGGATTTTAGAAACTTTAATAATCTAATTAGGTGTGTTTTCTCACTCTGGTTTTCCAGACTGACTCGGGTGTTATTTTGCTATAATACTCGGGTCAGACCGAGTACTATAGATACAGGAAAGGATGCTGTGAAGCTCAAGAGACGAGCCTGATGGCGAGACGTATCTCACGTATTTGATGAATATTCCACTGTGTATGATTAACTGCATAGTCAGTTTTGTGAGTACAGGTTATGATAACTATCCAGTTGTGTGTTATGAATTTTGTTGAACTCTGACAATGTAATGTATAAACAGATAGTTCTTTTTGTTTAAAGATTAGTCATTTATCTATTATATATTGTTCTGCTGCGATCGTGAGATTCTAATATTGTTTCTACTTCTTCTTCTAGCTCCTTCTTCTTTAACCCTAATGGTTCGGTTTTTCTAGCATTCAATTGTTTAGCATTTGATTTAGTGGATGTATCGATGTCGATTTTCGAGCGTCGAAAATCAGATCGTTACAGTTGGTATAAGAGCTGAAGGTTAAGCAAGAACCTTGGCTCTGGTGGGGATTACTCTAGAATGAATTTGAGTGTATTAATAGATATGAGAACGTATTTGTTAGTGAATATAAATTTTTTTTATATATTGTGTCGACTTATCGGTTGAGTGTTCATAAATTCTGGTCGGTGCAGACTGGATAACGTATCGATAGGGATTTCTAAACTCTTAAATTGGGCAAACTGACACGGTATTGTTTTTAAAAGTGGGTAAATGAAATAATTTTATCTAAATTATTTTTATATATACAAAAAGGAATACTTTTCAAAAACTGTTATAGTTGTATATGGTTGCTTGGTCGTTAGGAAATGATAATATTACATTATTATCATTGTTGGGTGGAAATTGAACTAGGGATTAAAAATATAACCAAAGTTTAAGGAATAAATTTGTATAACAAAATGGGATTTGTAAATGTGAATTATAAATGTGATTTATAATTGAAAATGAAAAAATTCCAGAGTAATACTTGAATATGAATTGAAAGGATTTGGAATTCGAAATTTTGAAAATTTAATTCCTTTGAGTTTGAAAATGATTTTCCAAGTTTTTGGAGGAATAATGGTGATAGTATTTGAGACATATTTTGAATTGGATTTGAAATCTGGTGAGATTTGGAATTTAAAAATATTTGAAATGTTATTGAAGGGATAAAAGCACTGAACTCTTTTCGGTCGCTGAAAAATAACTTCGGTGATGACTACAGCATCATCGATGTTCATTTTCAAGTTTCTAAGAGAGGAATTGCTACCAAATTGTTTTAAATTGGAGTTGTTTGCAAAAGTGGATTTGGTTTTAAAATTCAAAGGATAGTTTGATATACAATTGAATTATGTATACAATTGATTTCAAAAGTGATTTTGAAATGTTGAGAAATTGTTTAAAAGACCCTGGAATCTTATTTAAAATGCTTATGGAATGGAAATAAGTAGGGAAACTTATAGAAGTTGAAAATTTGAACTAAATTGAGGTGTAAATGAATCAAGTAAGATAAAAGTAAATTTTAAAGAAAACTTATATAAGTTTAAAAGTTTGAATGGGAACGAAATGTAAACTGAATTGACTTAAATAAAAGTAAGTTTAAGGAGTCTATATGAGCTTAATGAATGGCTATTGAAATAGAATTTACTAAATGTGAAATAAATTTGTAAATGAACAAATGAATTTACATTTCTAAGTCAATGAAATTGGAAACTGGATATTGGAGTTAAATTTATATTGTAAGTAAATGGAACTTAAACTGATTATTCGAATTCATTTTGAATTGTGTTAAGTAAATTGAAATTATAGAATTTGTTCCAGGGAACTAAAAGAACTAAAAGTTTGGAAATAAACTTTTATTTGAGATTTGAAATTAAATATGGAAAAATGAAGTGACTAATTAAAATTAGTAAGTTGAACAGATTTAAAATTGAATTGGATTGGAAACAAATTAGTGGTTGGAACTAAATACAATAACCAGGAAAGTAAATATGTGTTGAGATGTGATTAATAGAATTCAGTATTTAAAATTTGGAGATAAGTTGAGTCTAAATTGAAATTTGAAATTTAAAATTTTGAATAAAAATAGATAAACTTTAGTGATGAAGCGAAAATGAATATTAAAGTGTACAAAATAATTATATTGAATTTAAGAGGAAATGGTGAAGTTCTTAAAGTAAAATTTGATATTGGGAAAAATATTCTAAGTTAATATTTGAATGAAGATTTAATAAAGTGTGTGAAATAATAAGTATGGATAAGTAAATAGAAATCAAAGTTATTGTGAATAAAAAAGAAAATTGACATAGCTAATAATCGGTTGGAAATAAATACGTAGGATGTACGTATATTATGTAATTCGCATAATGATTTGATCTAGATTCGAGCATATAATTTCGGGATAGTCATATTGATCCGAGTTAGGATTTTTCACTTGATTTTCGACGGCGAATCCTGGATATGGACTTTTGATTGCTTTTGGAATTCTCTATTATAGTGTGGCTATGCAAGGAGAATGACGGACTCTGATCAGGAAACTAGATCTTGAGTCCGCACTAGGGAGTAGGGTGAACGATACTAGTTCGGAAGTGGAATTGCGTGATCGAGTGAGCGATCAGATTATTATTGTGTACGGAGGATATATGTACATCGTACGAGCTTGAACGAAATAGATATTGAAACTTTTGTAAAAAGGAATGCGTAAATGATTTTGAAAGCTATAATTGGATATTATTGCTAAGTAGGATATACCAGGTGTTTTAAAGGCAAAAAGGAAATTGATATTTTTGGTTTTGAAAAGATAAAATTGAATGGCCCGGCAAAAAAGGTATGTATTTAAGTTGTCATATGAAATTTGATGGGTTTTAGATCTAGCCACTTGGCTTTTATTTTCATTTTGAATCTGAGGGCCCGTGAAGCATTTTGTAGTTGTGCCGAGCTAGCCACGCAAAGGAGACGCTGACGAAATTTTTCGAAAATTTAGGGAGTTAGAAAATTTTAGAGAAAATTTTAATAATTTGAAATTTGGTTTTAAATTTAAATTTGAATAGTTGAGTAAGCAATTTTGTTTGGAAATTTTGGAAGAATTGGGAAAGTTAGTAAGTATGATAGTATGTCTTTAATAAAAAGATTGTTATGGAAAGTTCTTAAAAACTATTGGATTGGGAAATAGTAAACGGGTAACGGACCATTCCTCATAACTTGTAATTTCAGGGACGAAACTCTTTTGAGGAGGGAGGAATGTGACGACCCAGAATTTTTGGATATTTAAAATTGCGATATTTAATTGATTTAAATATTTAAAAGCAAATTCTTAACTTGAATTTCAAATACAACTAATTTTTGGATAATTAATTATTGAATTTAATAATCGAAAATTGGTTAAAATAGTGGATCTTGGTTTTTAAGCCGGTCAAAAATATTTCAAAGGCTTGAAAAATTTATATTTATAATACTGGAGACAATAGAAGTTTTAAATTTGAGTTTGAAAGTGTTTTGTTCAGTTTTAAAAATATATCATTTAAATTGATATTTAAAATAGCCTTCCAAGGCACGGTCTCGAAATTCAACGAAACCAGTTCCATTGGATCTGTAATAGTGTATTATTATTGGATTTCAAATTTCGGAAGGTTTGGAGTGATCGTGTGATCGTATGGTTAGTAAACGCACTGAAATTTATATCGAATTCAATATTATAATTAAGTCCAAAAAGATATCTTCTCCATGTGATCAAATTAGAAATCAAAACATTTTCCATTGCATTCGAAATAGGGGTATAATCTTATAAACGCCTAGTTCCATGACTCGATAGGAAGTTGAGATTTTGAGTTGCGATTGCGAGGTGATTTAAATTTAAATTTAAATAATTTATACAAATGGTTTGTCCGGTAATGTGGTTCACATCAATGTTTTTCTTTCACCTTGTTATCACTTTAGCAAGGCATCTTCCTCACGCAACCTTCCATCTCAATTCATTACGAGTTATTTCTTTCATTCGTTTTCAAACATAAAATAAATAGCGATCCATTTCCTTTATATCACATATCCCTCCATCTTTTCTCCTCAAATATGAACCTCATCGAGAAAAAAAACGATGGAACTTATTTTCGAATCAGATTCGAATTTGTATAGAATCACGTTCCCCTCCTCTCACTTTCATTCGATGCCCGAAATTATAGGCGAGTTTCACTATCGAAGTCATCCTCAGAACCGTACAAGTTTTCTTCATCCAGATCTCGCGAGTTGAGTGGCATATGTTTGGAATCGAGGGTTGAGATCGTGTGTGGCTGTAAGGAGTTGAGGTCAGTTGAAGCTCAGGAGTTCGAGGCGACGTGATGCGCGAGCATTGGTGGTCTCGAGATCGGCTCGCGTGAGAGGGGATGCCGTGGTTTACGATGTTTGGTTTTGGTCAGAGAGAAATCGAAGGAAGGGAGTTTATGGGCGTTTGATTCGAGAGGATCGTGTTCGGCCACAGTTCGTGTGCTCTAGTGCAATAGTCGGGTGGGGATGTGCTCCCCTCCGATGACGGCGAGGGTTTTGGGAGGTTTGTTGGGTATATATTTACAATTTATATATTTACAATTTATTCATTTCAGTTTAATTTTGAATACGTACAGAAAAGAAGAAGATATTCAAATAGGTAAAATAGTAAAAAAATTCGGTTTTGAATTAAGTATGCACATCTCTATCTCTATTATTAATAATAAGAGCTCCATGAATACAAAATGCATGGTGTCTTTTTGAAATACCGATAATACCCTTATTTTTTTCACTTTGTTCCTCTGAATCTCTCTTCAGCCATTCTTTCCAATATTAGAAATTAACCTATTTCTCTTTCTTCACCGATAACAAAAAAGCCTAAATCAGTTTCCTCATCTTTGCACCTGCCCCAACACACACTCGAGATTAGTTCATTAAACTGTGATTCCAGATCTAATGTCTTCTCAAACTTCAATTATCGATTACAGATTATTGAGTCAGTCCGTTAAACTGCAATTCCTGATCTAATATCTTCTCGAAATTCAATTGTTAACCAATCTACTAAGCATAACATTAGCTTGGATTTACTTATTCGATGTAGATAAATAATTAAGCTCAATCGTTTTTTATCTAATATCCATTAAACTTCAATTTCAGGTAAGTACCCATTGATTTTCAATAATTTCTTCAAATTCTAAGTAGAATTCGAGTTCCTTAACAATGTATGAATTACAATTAAATTTATTCTATTTTTGTTGCTATTGGTTAATAACTTTGAGCTTTTTTTAGTTTTGTTTGAATTTTTGTTGGTGGATAACATTGGCTCCTTGAATTACATAAAATATTATCAGATAACATAGGTTCCTTGGTTAAGCACGAGGTTATTGAGATTGAGCTAGATTATTGATAATGGGTTCTTTATATCAACTGAATGTTATGCATGACATATCTTCCTTTGGATTTTATATATGTCATAACCTTAAATATCATAATCACAACGACTAAGGTTACATTGTAGAAATCTGCCCATTAATCTTAAGTGTGTTAAAAAGAAAACCGGTGTTGTGTATATAAAATGATATGATGCACCTCTATGTTTAGTGGTAGCAATTTGCTTTTTAATTCATTAGTGTCTTTCATGATTGACTTAGGCCTGGATGTGGAATTAGCAAAGTATACGTTTACAGCCTTTTTTAGCTTTTCATTCAATCAGGCTAGCTACAAGCTGTTAATTTACTTTTTAATCCTTTTTCTTTTGTTTTTGTTTTATTTTCGTTATGAGAAATAATTTAGCAGATAAATCTTGGACTCTAAGAATTATAATGTAATTTAGTCAATTTTAGGCGTGAAAAGAAACTAGTCACGACTAATAAATTAATCCATAGTACATGGGGTTTTGTTAGTAGTAAAGATTGTTTGATTATTTTGAATACTCAAAAGTTATGTGAAAGCTAACCTGGTTGGATTCACCCGTGATTATTTTGAGGAATAAAACAAAAAATTAAAATGTTCAGATGAATTATGAGTATAGAAGTGAAATACCGCACTTACATATATGTTGGACTACTATGATAAAAGTTAGGTCTATTTGTACATTGGATAATAGAAGAACACGGTACTTACAGTCATCATGCTACAAAACAAATTTTATATCATGTAGCTTTTGTCTTCCTTGATTCAGCAACAACCAATGTACTTGCTTACCGTTGAGGTAGCAAAACGTATTAGAATGTGAATAAGTGTACTAAAACTACCTCATTTCTCACTCGTCGACTTGCAAGGGTAATAACCTGAACCATCTTATTGATAGGAAGTTGCTATAGAGAAATTCACTGCATTCTACTTTCATATATTAAATAGTATGAATTAGTGTTGTGTTCATCGTTCTCTAGAATATGGCACTGCATTTAAATTTTGGGGTTTTCAAAATCTCTTTGCCTTAATTTTCATGCTCCTTTAACCTTATTTCTCTACAGCGTCCACTTAAACTATACAATTTTGTCAAAAAATAAATCACAATTGATTTTCACCGTGATTCAATATATTCGCCTTTAATATTTGTCAAATTTATACCTCTATGTTTTATATTTTGTCTTTACATTGTGTTAACATTTTTACATTCTTCAACAAAATTGAATGAATATAGAAGGACAATGATACCATGTCCTACATTGATGCTATGAAGAATAGGCCATAATCAACGAAATATAGGAATGGAAACTAAGGGTGGACGTGGGTTGGTTTGGTGCGGTTTGGTGTCCAATCCGCTTCCGCATCGCATCAAACGATTAATCAAAAATACAAACTATTGTATCATTCCTTTAAACGGTTCGGTTTCAGTCTGTTTTGAATGTAATACGGTTTGGTTTCGATCCAGTCCGGTTTGAACCCATATTAAATATGAAATAAAAAAATTACTTCCATCAACAATCAATTTACAAAGGCAACCGTGTGAAATTTTTACATTTAAATGTTAAAACACACAATGTTATACTGAAATGAAAGATTAGTTCTTAATTGTATGAATATTTCAATTTGACATTTACTTACAAGTGAGATTTTTTTGGTAGATTAACCAAACATAAACATTAATCAATGCATAATCATTAAGGAAATGACTAGAATAAAATTATAATTAGCATTTATTCGAAAAAAATGAGATGAAAAATATTATACCAAAACTATAACTTCTTCATTTATGTCAACGATTGTTATTAATATAACAACAACATACGCTAAAAATAGATGTACATTGTTAGAATCTAAAACAAGATAGGAGTTGCTTATATTTTTATCGTAAGATTACTAATATAAATTTTCGGTTCGGTCCGGTTTAATATGGTTGGTTCAACCCTCCAAACCGCAACCGAACCGTATCGATGCGGGTCGGTCCGATTTGTGGTATCAGCTTTGGTTAGAAGATTCGGTGCGGGTTTCCGCACCGCTTTTGTAGTCCGGTGCGGGCGGTTTTCGTATAGCGGTGCGGTTTATATCCACCCCTAATGGAAACTGTTACATCTAAAGCTCTGCGCCTAGATACAGATAACATATATTCGCCAGCAATGAAACCATGAACCTCTGAGTTAAATTAGTATTATTTGGATTATTATATGGATTCTCAGTATGCAGTACTATTTTGTAAACGTTTCATTTCAAACCTACTGCATTTGTATTATTGCAATGTACTGCTGATTGCCCCCATATTATTTATAAAGATTTAATGTACTCCTATATGTGTTGCATGTTTCTGATGCGATGTTGACTTTGCTCTTTCCTTTCAATTCTATGTATCCAGATTATGTATATGCCAGTCTATATGAACAGTTCCCATTTTTTACATATTCAATGTGAAGTTTTATATTTTAAATTACTAATTCAAATGGATATGATTCTATTTGAAATTGGTTGCAAATGATGAGTAATGTATATAAGCATGCTGCTAAAATTGCATAGTAGATCAATACTGCTACTGTTAAATGATTTATGATAGAATAGTCCCCTCCTTCCGTGTTTCATAGTTGCATATATTTTATAATATTAGCTGTGAAGCTTTTTTAAGTATAACATGTATAATATAGATTAATTGATGAAGCATAAAATTTTATAATGTCCTTACTTCTTAAATTATTGTTTTTAGATGGACAGTTAATGTTTAATGGAAGTTAATATTCAAACCAAATTGATGGAAGAAAGAAAGTTATGAATTCCTCTATTTTAGTATTTTTACTTTTTAGAGAAAAAAATAGTTTACTGTTATTTTTCTTTGTGCACGTCACTTCAACAAGAAATGAGCGTTCGCGATGAAGGGAGTATCATGAGAGGTACGATCTTCATAGTTGAAAAGAAAATTTCATTATATGTTAACGGGTTGATTTATTAGTTTTTAAATTAGAGACGATACAAGTATTTTAAGTTCCAAACTATTAAAAATTCTAATTTTAATACTACTATATTTCTTTGCATATTAATGTAATGGTTGATTGCTCTTTCATCCAATTAATTATTTCGTAAAATAACTTTGCCTCATTCATGTTTTGATAATGGTTTATTTGTGCATGTATGCACTTAAAAAATGCAACATTTTATACAAATCAAGTCATTTTGTAAGATTAAACAAATCTTACCAACATTGTTTTATAACACTAATTCCTTCTATGCACGTTCATCACACGTGCATCGTACGTGAAGTGATGATGCATAAAATATGTTTCAATATTAGCTAAAAGAGCATATGCATGTATAAGTACAAGTATCATTTCCATTTCTAGTAGTATAAAATAAACTAAAACAAAAGAAACGAATAATAAAACTTTAGCATTATAAAAAAATTGGTTCATGATTGTTCTTCGGTTGTTTTGATCTTCTCAAATGTTGTGTTAGTTTCAGTTTATGCAGACTATGACACTGTCAAATTTATTTTTAGGAGTATAACTATAAATGCATGCACTTCGTGATTTGCAGGCCCACCTGCGAGTGCATACACTCTTACATATAGGTGAAATAGTAAAACAGTAAGTGTATATATATGCAGTTTATTTATTTTAAATTTAATAATACATATGTGTATATATATGAATATATATAGTAAAAGCAGAAGATTATTTTGCATATATGCAGTACATATATGAACATGTAAAGTTAGATTTTTAAACCTATATAGTTTATTTTGAAAATAAAATAAATATACATACACATTTTTATTTTACTACTTTAATTTAAAATTATTTGTTTAAGTGATTAACTTGATAATAAACTTATTTAATTATTTTAAGTTACTAAAAGGTTTTTTTAATTAAGTTATTAGTTAATTAAATTAATAAATGGTAATTGACTGTTTGATTATTTTTAAATATTAATAAACCGCATAATGTTTATACAAGGTCTGAAATCGTGAAGGGAACAAGCCGATTGAAGTGGATTGCAAACAGAAACAAATGTGAGTTAATCTCACTCATTTGGATTACCATTTAAATTTAATAGTTAAATTTAAATTATTGGTTGTTTGATTGCATTGATAACTATTATCAGTCTGGATGTGATAGTATATATAGTAGTTTATATAGTACATATTGGAGTGATTGATTTTCCGCATTATATAGCGGATGAGACCCTATGCGACCCGCATAATAGCGGATGATACTTTATACCGTGATATCCTGCCTTGAAGCGGGATTGGTATTTTAAATTATTGTGCTAACATCTTTGGATATAGGAAAATATGTTGGAGGGATCCAGCTGGATTCCTCAAAGTAGTGAAATTTATTTTTATAATCTATTGTTTTATTTGATAATCTGTGATAGATTATATTAGTTATATCAGTTTTGGAAATATTGAATGTTATGGTTTGACTGAATATATTTTGGGCGTATTGAGATATCAAAATAAAGATTGAATTTTTTGTAAAGGAAAATAAAGGAAGGAATTTTAAATAAAATAATTATAGAGAATTTGGATAAATTTAAGAATGAAATTGAAAAGGAATAAAAGTTGATTTTTAAATTTTAATAAATAAATCCCGAGTATAGGAAAAGAGATTTTTGAATAATTGGAAATAAATAAATTTTAAGGGCTTAATTGGTATTGTTTATAAAAAAATTAAAGAATTTATTTTAAATTTAGGATTTAAATGGTTTGGGAAGAAATAAAGAAGAATTTTGAAATAAAGTTTGAAATTGGTATTTTCAGTTTAAATAAGATTTTTAAATCATAATAAAGGAAATCTGAAATTAATGGGTTTTGAAATAAATTGAGTAAGTAAAGGAATTTATTTTTAAATGGAGTAAATTTTGAAAATCGATTTCAAAATTGATTTATTGTTTGAAACTGTGTTTTAAAAGGAAAATGAGACTATGGAATTTATAAACTGGGTTTATAAAGTGAAATAAGATATCAGTGGATATTTGGAAGTATAAATTCACGGTAGGAATTTATAAAGGAATGGGTAATTGTTTTAAAAATAAATAGTGGTTTTATTTTTAAAGGTGGAAAGGAAAATTTACGGGATTGAGACGTAAATTAAACTGGAAATAAACCAAGAAGGATTTATAAATGATTAGACGGTTATATTGAAATGGAAAGTGAAATCTCTTGAAAAGCCAAGTGTATTTTCAGAGAAAGATTTTTTATATATAAACTAGAAGTTTTAAATGTTTTAAAGAAGAATGTTTTCTTTGAGAAGTTTACTGTTTAAATTGTTTTAAGATTTTAAAGTAAATATTAATTAATTTAGTTATAGTAATAATTCTTTTAAAGGTTTAGCTAGTCTTATGATTTAAAAGATAATTATTTAATATTTATACCTTATAGAATAACTTTTAATTTTAAATTTGTTTTGGCTTAAGTTTTACATGAAAAATCATTATTAAATTTCATAACTAGTATTTTAGAGGTGTTTTAAATAGTTTTTATTTTAAGTGTTTTAAAGTATATATTTTGAATAAAGCGAATTGAATTTATTTTAAATCTAAGTATTAAGACTTGGTGATTTCCAATGGAAATAAAACAATTGAGAGGGAATTTATTCTGTGTGAGAAGAAGTGATTTGAAAACTATTTTCAAAAGGGTGAAGTGTAGAAAAATATCTTGCGAAGATATTTTGAAATAGATAATTTGGGAAATTATTAAGGCTGATGGTAGTTTTGTGGATGTTATTTGATAGTTAAATAACCAACTAGCAATATTGGCCAATGCGCCGATCATTTCAAAGAGACCGAGATTTGGATTAATTTTTCAAAAATCACTTCGATCCAGTTTGAACGTTCTCGTGAGAAAGACAACAGCTTGGAGTCGAAGATGGAGCAGTGAAGTACAAGGGCTAATCGCTACTAATCTTGAGGCTGATTCCAAAATGGATGTAGTAGGAATAGTGCATTCGGTTCCGTTCGGACTCGAAACAGACTTGTATGGATAAATGTTATCAGAACATCGTTAGGAGGACGATGAACATTCTAAGTGAGATGTGTTCTAAAAAGGTAACGCATAGCCTCGAGCCTCATCAACCAGAAATGGCTAAAATAGGAAAGATGCAGCAAGACTAAGTGGCTAGCGACCAATTAGGGTAAGGTCATCTATGTCTAAATATCCCTTTATTTTGGCTGTGTGGGCGGTTGTTGAGGCTCGAGGCTATTCGTTACCTGTTTAGAACGCATCGATGTGGTGGGCGGTTGCCGAGGCTCGAGGCTGTGCAGCAAGGCTGTGGTGTCACCCTTCGTTGCCTATTGCTCTCCCGCCGAGCTAAAATGCGATTTTCATTCTTCTCGGCTTCGCCACCAGCATAGGTCATCCCAGGTCAACCAACCCATCCATCCTCCACGTCTCATCACCCTGCACAACTTCTTAGTTGACACCCTAGCCTAAAAATGCCTCTAGCAGTGCGAATCTACAGTGGTCCTTGGATCTAGCGTATTCTTTTAGGCTGCTAGGGTTCTCATTTATGGTTTGACAAAAATGAGGGTAAGGGTCTCTATATATAGGCTACTAACTGACACTATTCATGCCTAAAATTCTACAAACTTCAATCGAGGCATGCTCCCTGGCATTACTAGCTAATAACCCAATTCTGAACTCAGTGGAACAACTATTGGGACCTAATTTCAAAGTATACAAAAGTTAACTTTTAAAATCTAATTATATAATATTTTAATTTCTGAAATTAATTACTATGCGTTACGAGCTCACACGACCACACGGTACATCTGATCGTTATGAAAGCCATCAGCGTACAAGAATTTATTATTCCAGATCTAATGACACTAGTTTTGTCAAAATCCGAGACAATGCTTCTGAATGCTAATTTCACACACGTCAATGAAAAAAAATTATTATCTTTATTAAATTCTAGTTCTAAAAAATCATCAAAACACCGTTATTGTTTATAAATTAAAAGGAGTTGAATATGACTATTATATCCACTACATTATCATTAATTAAAAATCAACTATTTGAAACATTATCCAAATATTAGTTCATAACTTAAATATTTAAATGATCACTGTAATTGAATTCAAATTGCGAAATTCCAAAATCCAATTATTTCAATATTTAGATTAATTAAATATTTAAAAACCCAATGAACAAAATTTTGGGTAATTACAATGATAGTGATGCTAATGATGAAGACGACGATGAATATGAAAATGGAAAGGAGAAGAAAAATAAAGATGGAGATGACGAAAATGATTGTAAAGATGAAGACGAAAAGGAGAAGAAAAATAAAGATAAGGATAAAGAGAAAAAGAATAAAAATGATGATCAAATGTTGTTGAGACGAAGCTGACAAAAAACAAAAAATAAGGATAAAGATTTGGATAGAAATGAGTAAATGGAGAGAAGATGATAAGAAAGGAGAAATTAAAGTTGAAAAGAAAGTGATAATGTAAACATATGACAGTGATGATCCAAACATCACCCAATATAAAATAAGCGTTATACCAAAAACAACACAAGGTGATAATCTATTAAATAATAATAAAGAAGAAGATTTTCTGGCTCTCTCCTTGATTCTAGGAATTTTCTCTTTCTCCTTAATTCTCTCTTTAGATATTTTACTTTCAAATTCTTTTATTTATTACTTTACACTTATTTTACTAATTCTCTTATATTGTTTTACATTTTTGTACATGTATTCTAAAATTTATATAATTATTTACATATAATTTATTAGCTACCTTCTAATATTTTATATTTAAGTCTGCACATTTAGGTTAATTAAATAATCCAAAATTTAAGCTATTTAAATAATTTCATTTAATATTTCTTATAAATACCAAAGAACGACAATTTAAATAATATAACACTTAAACAACTAAACCATAATATTAATCTTTCATTCAACTATAAAGATATATAAATCACATAAACCAATAATAAAAAATTGTAGTTAATTTATTTCAATAAATTTATCATGCATTTCATTGTAAATTCTACTTTAACTTCAAATACCTACATTTAAAATTACCATAATTATTCACAATATTTACCTCAGTTTTCTTCTAATATTTTACTTTTCACCCTATATGTATCAATTAATTATGTGATCTAAATTTAAACTAATTAGATAAATCCAACTAACTAATATTCGTTAATTCGTTTACTAATTTATGAAAATATCAATATGTACACCATATTCATATTAACAAAATTAAAAAAAATGATTAATGTAAAGATACCTAAGTTATATAACTTAAAGAACTTAAAGTGAATACATAAATAATAATAATAATAAATCCCCTTTTCACATTTCTCTCAATAAATTTACCATGAAATGCATTACAAAATTATATTTTTTGTACTCTGAATACCCACATTATAAATTTTCTATAATCATTTACAGTCTCCCCTCAATTCCTTTACAATATTTTACATTTAAGGTCATATATTGTAATCAATTACATAACTTGGAAACTATTTAAATAATTTCACTATGCAATTTTTCACCGATTTGTCAAATAAGTTGATCAATATGAACCATATTTATATTAACAAAAATGATGAAAAAATTCATTCAAATATATAAATACATCAATCATATAACATAAATTATATTCATAAATAACAATTACAAGTTTAAAGTTTTATTTATTTATATCAATATGTGTATCATGCATTACATTGTAAAACCCTATTTAACGTCAAAAACCTACATTTTGAATTTATCCAATTAGTTACAAAACACTTCACAATATCATCTATCATTGTATACTAAAGTCGATATTTTCAAATTAATTATGTGACCTTGAATTTAAATTTTAAATGAATTCAATTAATAAATTTTTGTTAATTCATCTAATAAATGCTAAGATATAACGGTTTCAATATGTATACCATATTCATATCAGGCGCAAAGATGATAAAATTAGTTTTTCATTTAAATACAAAGATACATAAGTCACCTAACATAAATAATATGCATAAGAAATATTTCCATATTTAATATATTATTTATATATCTAAATTTTTTATATTGTATTACATTGGAAAATTCTGTTTTTAGCTTCAAATACGTATATTTTAACATTTTTACAATTATTTCCTAAACCGTCCTCAATTATTTTATATTTAAATCCATGTATTCTACAAAATATCAAATTTAAATAATTTAAATAATTTCAATGGATAGTTAATCTATTTTTCTAATGAATCATAAAAATATATGTCAATTTTAACACACGCTCATATTATGGAAAATTGTAAGAATATTTTTTTATTCAACTATAAAGATATATAAATCACATAACATAAATTATGTACATAAACATCATAACAAATTAATTTGTAAATAAGTTATAATTCCTTTATATTAAGAATTTATCATACATTATATTACAAAATTATGTTTTAGCTTCAATATATCCACATCGAAATTATACAATTTTTTACAAGATTCTTCTCGATTCTTCCTATCATTTATTTTTAAGTCCATGTATGTAAACTAATTACATTATTTTATATTTGATTTATTTAAAAAAATTTCATTAAATAATATTTTTCAGTTAACATACGTCATTTCCAACATGTATGTATATCCATATTAACAAAACTGAATAAATTACTTTATTATTATGTATGTGTGTGTGCAAGCACGCTATACAACATAAATTATACACAAACATAATACCGGTTTTAATTTATAGTTCATTTATTTTACTAAATTTATCATACATTATATAACAAAGTTCTCATTTTAACATTAAAGATATATTATATTTTACAATATTACCGTGTGCAAAGCACGGGTTACACACTAGTTAACAACAGAAGCTTGGAGGAAAATAAAGAAACATCAACTCAAGAATAAAAGAGACACATAAAAATGTAAATGTTTGAAATAAATAAATTTACTATGAATTTTGCATCTCACTAAAATCACAACACCACTAATGGTGACATCCAAAACCTCTTTTCTAAACCCTAATTGTTCAAATCTAAATATAAACAAAAATACTTTCAAACTCAACCATCCGATGATGAAGTGCAGGAGGTAGATGAAGAGGGATGGATGATTTATAAGAGAAAAGGTAAATCAAAATCCGAAGGTAAAGGCTCTCAAGGTGAGAAATCTAGTGGATCTAAGGCTGAACTTACGGATCATGGCTCGAAGGGTACTCGAGTGGAAGAGGAAACGACCAAGGAATGAGAGGCGAGATCTGAAGGTAGCGGAGGTTCTGGTGGTGACGGTAAGTGTTACGCGATCAAGACTAATAAGGGGGATTTTCAGAAAAAGGCGGGAGGGCTTAGATACACATGGAAGATGAATAAACCTTCAATAAACTTTACATCAAAGGAATAAATGACTTGGAGTGAAACAACGAGAGGTATGTGCTTCAACAAAAACGATAGGAAAGCTTTGGGCCTCTTTTATTTCCGTTTAAGTTTTACGTTTTGCGTTTTTGATGTGTATTGTAAAATAGAAAAAGTTAGAAGAAATGGTCTAAACTTCTTAACCAAATGGACGGATGACGGTGAAACTGGTTTGTTCTTTGTGCTTTTGTTACGTTCAAAAAGCGGAAAACAAATTTATTTTGTTTTCCATGTTCCAAAAAAACGAAAGCTTGAAAAACGATTTATTCCGTTCGACGTCCATCCATCGTCATCGTCGTAATTTCTAAGAATTTTATAGTTTCTTGTCCGCTTTCTTCATATTTTTGTAATATACGTTGAAAATGGAAAACACAAAACTCAAAATGATACTAAACGGGCCCTTTATTTTTTGTGGAACTTTTGAAGGTCTTGGAAGTTGATTATGTTGCGATTAAAAGGGAGAAGTTTGAAAGTGCGATCGAGGAATGGAATAATACAGTCATGGCACATGTGCTAGGGCCTGGACCTTATAACATTCATTTTAAATCTTTTTATATAGGGATTTCAGAACTAAAAGGAGAATTTGAGGTGTGCACGAGAGAAAATGGTTTTTATATGATTAGATTTGCAATGGAACAAGATTGCAAAAATGCGCTAGAAGGAGGACCATATTTTTTTGATGGCCACTGTGAAGACAATAGATAGAGACATGCTTACTACTATTCCCATTTGGGTGAAGTTAACTGAGATTAATCTAAGTCTGTTCAATGAAGCAGCTCTTAGTACTATTTGTAATGTGTTGGGTAATCCTATTGAAACTGGTTTTTTTTATAGCAAATAGGAAAAGAATTAAATTTGCGAGATGTTTGGTGGAGTTTTGAGTTTCCTAAGGAAGTACCGGTGGTTTTATACAGTGGGGAGGTGTTCTTCCAAGCAGTAGCTCATGAATGGATTCCTCTGAGATGTTATGATTGCATATGCTTTGGGCACTTTAAATCTCAATACCCCTACCAGAAACAATGGGTGAAGAAAATATCATGTGAGACAGGCGAAGAACAGAAGGGTGGAAAGGCGATGGTAAGGATGGAGAGGAGATAGGAAAGGAGCTCGCTGATGACAATAATCAGGTGAATAAAAGGATAGATGTGCAGGAGCTAACACATAATAGTGTAGCAAATATGGTGGAGAAGAATGGGTCTACAAAAGAGGCTAATATATTCCATTTGAGGGTGCCCTAGCAATGTGTCATGACAAAAATAATCTGAATGATAAGGGTGTATCGACAACTATGAGTAAAGGAATATCACATATGAACGGTCTTGCTAACAGTGGGAATAACTTTGTACTCTTCAATAACATGCTACGGAGTCAGAGCTATAAGGAATTTGCATACAGTGAAGCATCAACGACTGAGAACTTAAGTAACACCAATGAACTAAACTTGCAGACATCAGAAAAGTTATTAATAGATACAATAATTAATAGATCAGGCACAATTAGAAAATAGTAAATGTATTGTTCATTTAGACAAGCTCTTGGACAGCGGTGTGAGGAATATTGAAGTACATTATGTGGATAGCCTGAAGGCAAATCTGAACACTACCTTGTCATGATTTATGGCTGCAGCTATTGCAAATCCTCCAGTTCAAACAAACACACAAAGTGAACAGCGTATATTTCCTATCACGTCAGAGAAAGGGATCAATGAAGATGCACCTTTATCATCACATAACATCAACCACCATGGAGATTATCAATCTCTTTCTCAACCTATTTTAGTTACTCAGCGACAATTTAATACTAATAATTTTGAAATGTTGCAGGCTTCTAGTGGTAACCCTCTGACAACAAATGAACCACTCTCAACTAATAAATTTGGTTCTTCTTCCAACACTGCTACTCATGCTAACCCTATCCGAACCCCTACAGTTAATGCCAAAAAATTAGTTGGGGAAAATAAACTGTGGAATGCTCTGAAGGAAGGGAAAAAGAACAAATAGAAGAAATTGAGTGAATAGGGTGTTGTCTCTACTCCTTTGTTAAGAAGGAGCGATAGACTTTCCTCCAAATAAATATGACCATGCTATGCTGAAATGTAAGGGGTTCTAACACCCTTGAGAGATGGCTTGATATAAGTAAAGTGGTGAGAGACTAACAACCTATTCTACAAAATCGTTCGGGTATGTATCATTTCAACCCATAGGTAATTCTAAATTAATAGGGAACTTGCAGAGTGAGAACAAATATGATAATAATATAACATATTAACAATAAGCATGTATCATCAATGATAAATTTAAATATAAACAATAGGATATGGTGTCATATATCACAGGTGAACAGTTACAGACAATAGCATATCAGATATAGCAATTATATAAATAACAGTCAAATCTAGCGGCACATTTCAATTGTTGTTTCAAGTGAAATCAAATTTAATAAATATAGGAATGTTAATCGTGAGTGATTGCTCACTTGTCGAGGCTAGAGAGATTCAACAATTAAATAAGTTACGAATCCAAGCATGAATTTCAAAGCAAAGTAAGATTGACATGAATTTGACGAACAAAGCTGATAATAATGAATCGATCAAACAATTAGAATCAGCTTGATATGAATTGCACTTATGAGATAAAATTTCTACATATATATATATATGTATATATATATATATATATAGATTTGGAAACCAAGCTAATGTATACTCATTTATATAAATTAATATATAAAACATATACAACTTATACTATATACTTTAGAAATATATGTTATAAAAATATATCAATACCAACATATAACATTACTGTAAACAGACATATATATGTATATAAACAAATATACATATACACCATTACATATTATGACACTCGAATATATTATAAATATACTTCAAAATCTGAAATGTACTGACTCACAGTACCTACTTTTACATAAACTGTCAAACATATGACCTATACAATAGAGTAACTAACAGTAAATATAATATATATATATATATATGAATTCAAGCAGACAAGTAAAACTTATACAATTTAAACTGATATATAACTAACATATAATATATTACTAACATATATTATAGTACATGGATCATTTCTTAAAACTATATATTATATTTATACAAATGCAACTTTGCACACATGTACTTTTCAAATAAAAATTCAATAGGTATATATATATATATGTATGTATGTATGTATGTATGTATGTATGTATGTATGCATGCATTTGAAAAACCAAAACACTGCAGACTATATTCATATTCTTATTTTAGATGCACAATACTTTAACAAATATAAACCGACACATATTAAAGATTTAAAACAAAACCCATACATAACTACAAACACACACACACACTCACATATTGGATATAAATATACGTATACTGATGTAAATTATCTATCACTACAACAAAACAACCATATTACAACATTTCCTTTACAACCAACACAAACAGACAGTTGTAATAGGTATTCTGTAACAACTGTTTATGTTAGCAGTTGTAACAAATGCACTTTTAACAACTTTATTTATGCAGCAGTTGTGATATGCGATCGGTTACAACTGCTTAATTTGTGTCAGTTGTAGATATTATTTATAACAACTGTTTTCGTCAGTTGTCTCCCTGCTTTATTTTTCTACTCTAAATAATTTTGATTTCTCTCCCTTCTTTTCATTGACCGCTCATTTTATTTTAGCTGGCCACAGATTTTTCTGTTCCTATTTCTAAACCTAAACCCTAACCTCATCCCGCTACCCTCCTTCGTTTCCATCAAGAAACTAAACCGCGCTTGCTGGCCTCCGTTGCCACTCGTCGCCATTGTCGCTCGTCGCCGCTGCCGTTCTCGACCGTTGCGCTCGCGGCCCTTGTGCTCACCATCGTTGCATTACCATCGTCAAAGCTATAGGTATGTTGGAGTGTGCCCGGCTTTCTTTGATTTTCCTGGCACCTAACTGATGCTAACAGATCTACATATGAAGAAATTTGCTAGATAAAGTTAGGGTATTTTTGTCTAGACTACTTATTTCCACCTAATTGATGTTAATGGATGCTACATCCAGGAAATCCTAATTGATGCTAACAAATCTTTCTTTGATTTCCAACTAGTTTTCCCCCTTTTTTATATGTTTTTACGTTTCTATTTATATGTTTATGAAAGATTTAGTTTAATAAATTTGATGAGTTTTTTTTATATTAGATTGTTGGCTGTTTCAGGGTTTTATGTGTTTAGAATGATGGGATGAATTAAACATGTTGTAAATTGATGATGGTTGTAAATAACTAAGTATATATGAGGTTAACTTCTTAGATGGCTGTAAATAACTAAGTATATTTGTAAATCTGAAACGAGATATATACTAACTCAAAAATAACAATTCCCAGATGGAAAAAGCACACATCCTGTTGACAACTACTTTTGATTATTATTTTTTAAACTGTGTAGGAATGAAAGTTAAGACCAACACTCCAATAGCAAAAAAAGCAAGGGAAGGAGTGATGGAATTCTTGCTAATGGGCCATCCATTAGATTGCCCAATTTGTGATCAAGGAGGTGAGTGTGATCTCCAAGATCAGTCAATGGATTTTGGATCAGATCGTGGGCGATTCATGGAGACAAAACGGTCTGTAGTTGACAAGAATTTAGGGCCGCTTGTTAAGACAGTTATGACTCGCTGCATTCAATGCACAAGGTTTGTGTTATAAATGACATTAACATTATTTCCCTAAAAAGAACTGATATGAGAAAGTTTATAAATGAAGCTCAATAATCTGATTTGAATCTTCAATTATGTTTAATTTATTTACATTGGCATACATGATTTTGTTCGACTATTACGACTAGCAATTATGTCCTGTCTTTGAAATAATTTGGTATGATTGTATTATCGACCTGCACTATGAATTCACATCAGTTAGCTATTTGTTTTGTTCATCTTTTCAAATAGGTTAAACTAAAATCAACTATTAACAATGATAAATGATGGCTGTTGATGGCTATAAAAGTAAATTACACACGAAGAAATTATAAATACCCTTTTATTCTGTGTAGGTAAGAAGATTATAAGATCATTGAATTATATTTGCGGTAAATGTTTAAAATAGACAAGCACCATTGTCCAAGTGGTTAATTGATTCGGCTTTGGTGCAAGAGGTCACAAGTTCGAAACTTGCTTTCGGACGTTTATTGACATGAGATATGTTGTCCCAATGATTTGTTGTATATAAAGTACCATTTCAAAAAAAAAAAAAGTTTTAAATATAGTGTGCTCCTATCAGCACTCAGTTTTGTGCTTGCATCCTTTCGGTGGGTATTGTCGGTAAGAAGAATTGAGCATTTCAATGTGAATCGTTTTGCCTTATGCTTGGAAATCTTATTTTTTCTTTCTATGGAAAAGAAAGAAATGGATGCAATGCTATGTTAGCTCATTTATGCTGATAAATCTACTTATTTCACCATGGGGATACATAATTGTTGGTAGGAGTACCAACTCATTTATAAATATCAACTTTCATTTTCCCATTCATTGCAAGTTTTGTTTTTACTCTTTAATTTCTCGAATTCAACTTTAACACCTTCTGTTTGGACATTATACAGAGCTAGATGGGTATGTTAAGTGTTATTGATTGTTGCTGTAGGTTTTTTTTATTATGTTCTTTTTAAATGTCATTCATTAAGGTTGAATTTCATTATTTTGAATTTGATACAGAATTTGTTTTGCATACTTTTTAAATACCAATTTTGCTTCCATGAACCTATAAATGATGGACCATTAATAGATGGTTACGTTATATTTGGTTTCTAAAATTCAAGTTATAGAAAACAACTGCAGAATGTTTTACCACGATGCGTTGTTCAACAATTGATTACAATGGCTGACATGTCATGTTTTACTATAAACAACGTTGGAAATAATGTCTAATATAAAGAATGACCCCCTAATGTTTCTACGTTGGATCTTTGGATCTTTTTTTCTCTATCTTTAGGATAAATCAGAGAATGCGAATGTCGGATGATCTTTGTTGCTGTCATTGCTTTTTTTGTATATATGTAACCTCATTTTCACCCCTTTGTCTAATTTTATTATTTATAATAATTAAATTTATTGATTTCAAGCCCATCTCGCTGCCATTTGTACAAGTTGCATATAATCATGTGGTTATATTAAACCATCTAATGATGATCAACTATCAAGCAAAAATACGTAAATAAGTTCTGGTGTTAGGCTACCTATTTAGAATTTTTATGTCTTTTGAATTACAGATTAACTTAGAACAATTCATCTAAAAAAACGGATAAGTGATCTCGACCAGGAAAAAGAACAAGAACAACCCATTATCTCCAATTATATTATGTTTAAACACAGTTGTTGCTTTGTTTAACATGGCTGCTACCCGTTTTTTTTTTTAAATTGAGTGTGTTTAAAATTAAACACAGCCGCTGCTAGGTTTTTGGTCCAAATGAAACGGAACGGTATTTTACGTGAACAACAATTTATTTTTTGTATAAAGGGTTGCTAACTGGTTGTAGTTTCTATCATTTTTGATAGGAACCAACATAACATCCTACATTTAACCTTTTTGAATTTTACACTTTTTCTTTCATCCATGCTTGCTGAGTTGAGTATTAAAGATTGTGAAAAAGCACATTCACATTAAAAGGATTATAAGCAATCTGAATTCAAAATTTACTGTACTTTGTAAATCCTGAGCCATTATTGGATACTTGTTCCTTAACATAACACGTTCCCCATGTTATATCCTCCTGTTCAGATATATCTTATGGACATACATATTTTCTACACTGTAATCTCTGCTATTTGTAGGTTTCTGATTGGTGCTAGAGATCGCCTGGGGGAGGTTGGTTATTCTATCTCGCTGTTCTTTACATTCATGCATTATAGTTTAATCTTAATTTATAGCATAAAGAACTTATTCACTGTTTGGTTGTTTGGGGCATATCAAATAATATTACTAGGCCAAGAGGGTGATTAATATTATTGTTGTTGTTGTTGTCGCCGCCACCGCCCGTTTGATGGGAAGGGGCTCAGATATTTTCAACCCTAAATTAGATCTGAAAAATCAAACAAGAAATATGGAATTAAAACTTACCTTAAATTACTGGACTTGATTCAACCCTAACTTAAAAGCGACTTCTAAACCAATTCGAAGTTTTGAGAAAAATCCAAACACTGAAATCAAAATTGACAGAAAACTGCAATTTAGAGGTGCAAGCACTGAAATCAAAATTGACTTCAAAACACATTTTTTTAAATTCATACATGTACATTACTCTTTAAAATTCTACCATGTCCAAAAATTTTAGCACCATGTTTCCTCTCATTTCAAATTATATTTGCTGACAAGAGAGGATTACGATCAAAAGTGTTCTATGTTCGAATGAAGTTGTATAGTCGGTTCATGGTCTATTTTTGCAGTACTGGACCAATGAGGCCTACATCATTAATTAAAAAGAACATCTTTAATTATGATTGATTACACACTCTTTTAAGTGCGCTTGGGCATTGATGAACAATTTTTTTTTGAACTGGTACTTTATATACAACAAATCATTGGGACAACATATCCCATGTCAAATAAACGTTCGAAGGCAAGCTTCGAACTTGTGACATCCTGCACCAAAGCCGAATCAATTAACCACTTTGTGCTTGTTGCAAGTTCCAGAAATAGAGTATAACCTGGTTTTCTATTTCCTTTCTTGTTTTGTTTCACTGTTATGAGAATATGTTTGCTCCCTATAAAAGATAAAGTCAGTATACGAAAAGCGTACTGTCGTATTGTAGAATCTTGCTATCGGTATTGTCTATTCATCGAAAGAGAGAAAGTAGGCAAAAGAGAAAGTACCAAATAGAGCATTGTATGAAGTAAAATCAGCAACCACACTGGTGTGAAATGTTTTAATTTCAGTGCTTTACAGGGGAAATGCAACTGAGAATTAAACCAACTCCAGATATTCATTTGAACAGTAGCATGTTGTCTTGATTTGAGTTGCTAAAGGATGGTAATAATGAAGTGATTGTTCTGTGATCCTGCAGTAGTGTTCACGGCAGTGTGGTGGTTGCTGGCACAATTGGTGGACTGA
This sequence comes from Allium cepa, assembly GCA_030765085.1. NCBI lineage: Eukaryota > Viridiplantae > Streptophyta > Magnoliopsida > Asparagales > Amaryllidaceae > Allium > Allium cepa. Next base: position 316,869,813 of record CM060931.1, read on the forward strand.
ATCGATGGAGTTGCTATTGTAGGAGGAGATTAGGTGTAGCAGGGGTTTTTAATGGGAGTATGTAGGAAGTTAACTTAAGTAAGTATATATTGTGATGGGTAAGTATGGCGTATGAAGTGCTGCTGTGCGGTGGCTGCCGTGCAAGTAAGAGGTGGTTGAAGGATGAGTGATAAATGTTGAAGTGTGATGCCGTTTTTATGAAATGTACAATTGAGTTACAGTGTGGAGGCACTGTTGTGGTGCTTTAAGTTGTGTTTAGGAATGGTACAGAGATGTAATGGTGCATGCAAGGATGTAAATGTGTTGTTTATTAATTAGGGAAGTGATTAGTTGAAGTAGTGACGGAATGCGCAAATGTAGTGAAGGCTGTGTGCACAAAGATATGAGCAGTTTGGTGCTATGGTGTTCGAAAGCAAGTGTTTGTGGCAGGTTGTAGTAGATGAAATGGAGGAAGAGTTTGTGTGCAGGTAGTTGTTTTGGAGGCAGTAACAGCAGCAAGGGGATTGTTTGTTGGAGATAGCAGTTGATGGTGAATGGAGTGGTCGAACGATTGAAGCGGTAATTGGGATTTGATTGAAGAGAATTGAGTGGCAGTTGAGTGAGTTATGGAAGTAGGCTTGTGATGAATGTTTTGGGGATTATGGGTTTGTGACTGTAATGAAATAGTGGGAGTTGTTTGTGGTGGTATTTGGTGATATTGCAAGTAGGCAGTTGCAATTTGTAATGTATGTAACAGCGACAATTGCAAGTGTATGTAGTTGTGTGGTTGTGTACTACATCAATGAGGTGGAGGATGGTTAAACTGAAATGGTGGTCTGGACTTGTAGTTGCATTGATGTGAGATGCAACTGCTTTAAAGAATTCTGGGTGGAGGATGGTTGAACTGAAATGGTGGTCTAGACTTGTAGTCATCAATATACCAACCCCTCACATTACCTTTATATACTGAATTTGTTACACAATAGCTCTAAATCATATAGCAAATCGAAATAGTAGTTACTCACCTTAGAACTGTTTAAGTTTCATATTGTATGGCTCTGTTTGTTTTAATAGAAAATTTGCTTAATTCTAAATATCAAGAGGTCGCTAACTTGTTTTCTTTCATATAAATGCTCTCATTAAACTCTTTGACAAAGTGAATGAATAAGCAAATGTTCAGTGTTTAGTTGTATTATCGGTCCCTTATAACACTTTGAACTTATAAATTAAATGTTTATGATTTTTGTTTGCAGTCACATCGGAGTAGCAACAACGTTTCAAATGGTGGTAACATACAAGTTCAGAATCAGTCTAGAAAGTGTAAATTATTGGGTTGGCAAAACAATGTTGCCGGATATCTATACTATTGGACAAACGGTTGGCACGACTGTTGCTTAGTATAAGGAATTTATTTCTTTTAATTAGTATGTAAATGTACTCTTACTGAAATATGTTATGGATTTAGTTGTGTTTTGTATTGAACTTATGAATTCATAAATGGTGTAAACTCGAATTGTTTTCGATTTTCTTGAATGCAAATGGTTTGTGTTGTTTCAAGTAATTTGCATGATTGTGTATAATATTAACGAAATATTGGTTTTAGTTATGATATTAAGAAATTTATAGCAGTTGTGAAAAGATGATTATAGTTGTTTGTAGCAGTTGTAAAAATATATGTTGCAACTGTCATTGTTAGTTGTATTTCATCCTTCTACAACTAGCAGTGGCAGTTGTAAAAGACCTTTTGCAAGTGCTAAAAGTAGTTGTAACTAGTCATTTACAACTAACATGTCGTAGTTGTAAAATAAGTTTCTACAACTGCTTCTGCAACTGTTCCGGCCAGTTGTAAAATAATTCGGACCTATTACAACTGCGGATATAACGACTGGCGGGTGCAAGTTGTAATAAACATATTACAACTGTTTTTGGCAGTTGCGAAAAGGTATTTTTGTTGTAGTGTATACAACTAATATATTATATAAATATATATTACTAACATGTATAAATAGCAAAAGTTAATACTTACATAAAAGAAAGGATGAAGTGTTTGGTCGGCTACAGGTAGAAGGTACATGGGGGCGACCAGAGGTGATGGGATGGAAGAAGCTTGGTCTCGGTTGGTGGGAAGAGAGGATGAGTTGCAGAGATAGAGGTTGGGAAGGCGACGAGCTGTGAGCACAAGGTGAAGGCTAGAGGTCTCGGCGGTTATCGTGGTGCTTGTGTGGTGGTTGTCGAGCAGAGGAGGGGACAGTGGAGTTGGTGAGCGGGTAGGAGGAGGAGAAGATGGGAGGAAATATGCACAGGTGAGGAGGAGTTGGTTCCGTGGCTTCTCAGAAATTAAAGCAAATATATATATATATATATATATATATATATATATATATATATATATTGTTTATATTTTTCAAACAGAATGCAAAAAAGTTTGAAGCTTTTTCTCAAATGAAGAATATGGACCAGAAGAAGAGGAAAGAGAATGAGCAAGTTGAATATGTAAAAGGACGTGAACAGTGGGAATAGTAATAGTCACAGTTTTAATTTCTTGGAATAATAAAAGGTTGTTTGATTTCAACCGTTAGATCGATGAAAGGACAAGAAACCCAAAAGGTTGAAATTGGGTACCAGTACGGTCAATTGTTTCGTAGATTTCAACATGAAACAGACGCCAAAATACAAGAATGAGTATACTAAAGAGATCAGTACGATAAGATGATCAAAATGGTTTACAGATATCAGCGATACGATCATCCTATCAAAAGTCGATATTCGGTACCGAAAATACTGCTAAAAAGCCAAAAAAAGATAAACGGAGCAATAGCAGTCCAAATTTTACGAAATGAAATACGATGCCTCACTCAGAAGATGGTTTACAAATTTATTGTGTAAAAATATTAAGGTTTGAAAAAATATTTTATTATCATCAAATTTAACTGATTTAAATTTAAATAAAATTGCACAACAAACAAACTTTCATATATCCTAATGAAAATTTACCATTTGCTATGTTCAAATAGACGTATTTCAAATATCAAATTTTTATTTTCAAATTTAATTATTTAAAATTTCATAAAAATTCAGTTAATTACGTTATTAAAACGGTTAAAATTTATGGGTCGTTATATTCTCCCCCACTCAAAGCTTTTCGTCCCCGAAAAGGAACGAGGTAGGAGTATAGAAACAACCAGAAAGAAAAATGGATTGAAATAAAAAACAAAACAGTTAATTCAAACTATATAAATTTCATTTATTTTTAAATTGGTTTAAATTCAACTAATTGATTTCAATTCAAGATATTTCCATTCAGCTTATTTAATTTCAATTATTAACCTTTATTACTTTTTTTAAACAAAATTTATTTATTTCTTTTATTTAATCCATTTAATTTCACTTAAGTTAAATTCAACTTATAATTCAATATTAACTATTCTTGAATTCATTTTTTTTCATTATCTCATTATCCAATTTATCTAAATTAACATTTTCAATAATCATAAATTGAGTGTACAAACATTTATTATAATCATATGTTATTCAACAAATTAATTCTTTCTTTTTTTCTCCAAATTATTATTCAATTTATTACACTTAACATATCTTATCACACAGATTAAGTATATTGGCACTTATTATAACCACTCAATTTTATTTAAAAATTCCTTTAACATCATTTTATATTGTATACTATTTAAGTACATAGTTAACTTTTGAATAATCTAAGTTATATATGTTGGAATGCAATTGAGTATGATACAAGTAAAAAATTTCCTAATTCAATTATTTCAAGTTTTTAATATTTATTCAATTTTTTTTCATTTTATAATTGAAACCATTCTTTAACAAAAATTTAAGAGTCGAATTTCCATTTCACTTCCAACCATTTAAAGATAAATGTGTGTGTGTATATATATATATATCAAATCAAATCAAATCTAAAATCATATACCTGTATATATATATTATACATCAAGTCATACTTAAGAAATTAAAATCAAATTCATTTTCAAAAACAAAAGTGTAGCAAAGCTACTAAATGGTCTCTCCACTCTGAAACTCGAAAATGAATATCGATGATGCTGTGAGAAATGCGGATTACGGATCTTAAGACTAAGATTAACACTAGAGGGGGGTGAATTGTATTAATAAAGAATTACTAAATCTTTTTAATTTATGTTAATTTAGACACAAAAGTATGCAATATACAGACACAGATATGATCACAGAAACAATCACAAATGCAGAAATAAAATAAAAGCAGTAAAGGAAAGAACACATCGGATTTTATACTGGTTCGGAGTTACCCTACATCCAGTCCCATAACACAATTACGGATTTCCTTTCAAAAGCAATTGTACAATTACACCCTCGGTTTCAAGGCTACGAGTTACACCCTTTACAATTTCGATTGTCTGGGTAGAGATACTTGATTTCCGAGCCACAAGTTTACCCAATTGATTTACCAAGGCTACAATCACACCTTTTCCCTTTTGATTGATTTCCAAGGCTACAATCACACCTTTTCTCGCTTAATAGATTACAAAGAAGTCTATAACTCTGAATAGCACTGAGAATCTTGTAGGGATAGTGATAGAGAATCAAACTAGAAGTAATCAAGTATGATTCAATGTTGATTTCGACAGAGTAATGATAAGAATATGTATTAAGAAATGAGGAAGAAGAAGAGGAGTGAAAACCAAAAAATTATGATTAAAAATTCGTTGAAACTGACCCCTATTTATTGAAGAATAACAGCCATGACCATTCATGAAGAGTTATGGCGAATAGACACTTCTTTTGAAATTTGAATTTTTGAATCAAACTGTCACCATGTCGGACATGGTCATGCTAGGCATGTCGACATCCCAAAGGATTTTTTGGTGTTCTTAATTTTCTTTGAAAATAACCTTTATCTTATATAAAAACTATTTTAAACTTTATAAATATACTTGACTATAGTTAAAATTCATAAGTAAATATAAAGATAATATATATAGATTTTAACTATAATTTTATATTTAAATCTAAGTATAAATATTTAAAATTAAATATATTATTTAAAAAGATAGTTTAAAATCAGGATAATTTGACTTTGAAAATAAAGATGTTTTTGAGGCTAAAATTATTTAAAATCAGGATCGAGGGGTTTGAATCTTTTAAAAGGAAAGTTTTGAAAACATTTTGAAAACAGGATATAATTTTGAAAAATCATATAGAATAAAAGTTAGCGGATACAAAATAATGTTCCACTAGATTTTTCGTAGGTTCCATCCTACTTAGGATTTCATCCTTTTAACGGGCTCGAAGTGGATTCCATTCCACGAATAAATTGGATTTTAAGATGCCAGTGCTTTTCTACGAGTTTTAACAAAAATTCCTAATAATAATAAAAAATACTTATCCTTGAAATCTTGAACTCTTGATAGTCTCAATACTCATGAGTCTTCTATCTTGATATCTTGAATCTCTATACTGTACAGTCTTTATTCTTAGTACCTGCATATACATATATACCTAAACTTATAATGTTAGTATTTATATTTTATAATCTATTCTAAGGTTGTTGTCATCAAAACCATCATCTCACGGACTAACAATCTTCCCCTTTTTGATGATGACAGCCTTTGTTTATAAAATATTATTTCTATCCTAATAACTCCCCCTAAAACTAACAACTCCCCCTTAATCTATACCTAACTATCCTATTTTATATTTGTCCCCCTTTGTCATCAACAAAAACTTTATCTAAACTAGATAACTCCAAACTATATAACTCCCCCTAAAACTATTACTCTATGACATGTGATTATAATGATAGTGTTATCATAAATAATCAACACTTAAGTCTAATAATAAAACATAGTCCTAAACTATTAACTATCCTAACTAAGAATTCACAATAATACTTATAATAAAAACACATATAAGAACACGAGTTATTTATTACGTATATGGTTGTATTTATATTTACGTTTGGAAAACATAAAAACACAAACAACAATGGAAGGAAAGAGAAGAAACTAATGTGTGTTTCTGAACATAGGAGATCTATGAATCGAACAGTTTGGATAGTGGAAACAGAAATTTCCACGTTGTTCGACAAGATTTCCTTTTTTGTCGAAACACACTTCTCTAACACACACTACTTGGTCATCCTCCTCCTCGTGTGCTTCTTCCATGGGTTCTTCTTCTTCTTCTTCGTCGCTGGCCTTTTTTTCTTGATTGAGTGAAGAGTCTTCATCGATCAAGATAGGGTTGGCCTGGTTGTTCATTAGGAATTTTTGGAAATTCCTAAGAATCTTGCCTTGCCTTTCCTGTTCCTTTGCCATACGAAGTTGAGTTACTTGAATTTCAGTTAACATCTGAAGTGCATCAATCATAGACTCCTCTATTTTCGTTACACGAGCAAGAGTAGTGCATTGGAATGGACCAGAAGTAGGAGAGGGAAATGAGAAAGTTGATTTTATGTTTGATTTTGAGGATGAAGCCATGATTTTATTTATTTCAGAAGATAGAATGAAGAGAAAACAGAGAGAATGAATGAAAAGTCGAAATTGAGAAGAATATATAACTAAATTTTTGAATTTTGGTGGGAAATTTAAAAATAAAATAAAAAACGTTATATGTCGACATGTATGCCTAGGGGATATCGACATGGACTTTTTTAAATACCACTTGTTAATTATACTTGTTATTTATATTTTATATTTCAGTTATAGAACAAGTTCCTAATTCTCTTCTTAATTTAGTAAATATTGATTCATTTAAAGGTTTTGTTAAGATATCAGCAATTTGATTTTCATAATTGATATAATCGAGAGTAACTACTTCCTTGCTTATATTATCTCTGAGAAAATGATGTCTGATATCAATATGTTTAGTTCGAGCAAGTTGAGTAGTATTTTTGGATAAATTTATCGCACTCTTATTGTCACAATAAATTGGAGATTTTGATAAATTTAAACCAAAATCTTTTAAGGTTTGTTGCATATATATTACTTGAGAACAAGCCAAAGCAGCAGAAATATACTCTGCTTCAGTTGTTGATAAAGAAACTGTGTTTTGCTTTTTACTAAGCCAAGAAATCAGAGAATGCCCCAAAAAGTGACAAGTCCCACTTGTACTTTTTCAGTCTGATTTACAACCAGCATAGTTAGCATCACAGTAAGATATTAAGTCAAACGAATCATTTTTGGGGTAGAATAAACCATAATCAGACGTGTGTTTAACATATCTTATGATTCGTTTCACGGCTTTTAAGTGAGTCTCTTTAGGTTAGGATTGATATCTGGCACAGAAACAGACACTATGAATGATATCAGGTCTACTAGCAGTAATATAGAGTAATGAGCCAATCATTCCTCTATATAATTTTTGATCTACATCTTTTGAGAGATCTTCTTTACTAAGGTACTCATTGGTTGCCATGGGAGTGGGTTTGCCATTCGCAGTGGTCAAACCAAATTTACTAATTAGGTCTTTAGCATATTTTTCTTGACTAATAAAGATACCATTATCTAATTGTTTTATTTGTAATTCTAAAAAGAAATTTAATTCATCCATATGACTCATCTCAAATTCTTTTTTCATTATTTTAGAAAATTATTTATTCATTTCAAAATTAGTTGAACCAAAAATAATATCATCTACGTAAACTTGTACTAGTTGAATATCATTTTTATTTCTTTTAATAAAAAGAGTATTATTTACTTTACCAATTTCAAAATTAGACTGCAATAAATAAGATCTTAGTCTATCATACCAGGCTCTAGGAGCTTGTTTTAGACCATATAGTGCTTTTTTAAGTTTGTAAACATGATTTGGTAGTTTATCATTTTGAAAAAGTGGTGGTTGTTCGACATATACTTCTTCTTTTACAAATCCATTTAAAAATGCGCTTTTAACATCCATTTGAAATAATTTGAAATTATTATGATTTGCGAAAGCAAGTAGAATCCTAATGGCTTCTAATATTGCTACGGGAGCAAAGGTTTCATCAAAATCTATTCCTTCTTCTTAACAATAACCTTGAGCGACTAAACGAGTTTTATTTCTAACTACCTCTCCTTGTTCATTCATTTTATTTTTATAAACCCATTTAGTTCCAATTATAGTTATATTTTCTGGTCTAGGAACAAGTTCCCAAACGTCATTTCTAGTAAATTGATTTAATTCTTCTTGCATAGCCAAAATCCATGAATCATCAATTGATGCTTCTATTGGATTTTTGGGTTCAATAGTTGATATAAAAGCTACATTACTCATTTGACTTAGTTGATTTCTAGTTTTAACAATAGATTGCATATCTCCCGGTATATTTTCTATAGGATGATCTTTTAAAAGTTTTGTCCTTTTATTAGGATGATCAATTTCATTATTAGTTTCAATAAGTTCTTGATTTTGAGTGATTAAATCCTCTTCATCATTTGTATCTTCAAAATTTTTGAAATTTTCATCAAATGAAACATGCATTGTTTCTTCAATGGTATTAGTTTTTAAATTAAACACTCTATACGCTTTACTTCTATTAGAATATCCGATAAAAATACCTTTGCCGGATTTAGGATCAAATTTATCTAAATTATCTTTTGTATTTAAAATAAAGCATTTACTTCCAAAAATTCGGAAATAAGATACCTTTGGTTTCTTTGAATAAAGAAGTTCATAAGATATCTTATCAGTTAGAGGTCTAATTAAAGCTCTATTCAAAATATAACAGGCGGTAGCAACTGCTTCTCCCCAAAAAAATGCTTTGGTAAATTACTATCTGTAAGCATAGTTCTCGCACACTCTTGATTCGTCCTATTTTTACGTTCTACTATTCCGTTTTGTTGTGGAGTTCTCGAAAATGAAAAATTGTGAGTTATTCCCTTTTTATTGCAAAATTCCTCAAACCTTTCATTTTCAAATTCACCACCGTGATCACTTCGAATAGTTATAAATTTTAGAGAAAATTGATTTTGAATTCTTTTTGAGAATGTCTTAAAACATTCAAAAGTATCGCTTTTATGTTTCAAAAATATTGTCCATGCAAATCTTGAATAATCATCTACAATTACAAAGACATATCTACTATGGTTTATTGATAAAATTTGAGATGGACCAAATAAATCATGATGAAGTAATTCAAGAGATTTTGAAGTTGAAATCATATCTTTTAACTTAAAATAATTTTTTCTAAGTTTTCCTAATTGACAAGCATCACATAAACTATCTACTTTAAAATTCATTTTAGGGAGACCTCTTACTAGATCATGTTTTGACTGTCTAAATAGAAGTTTGAAATTCAAATGCCCAAATCTCTTGTGCCAAATCCAAGGGTCACTTGTATTTGCCAACAGACACAGGTTATCATTTGAAACTTTCATACTAAGAATATATATATTCTTTTTCCTGACTCCCTCTAATATAATGGTTGAATTACTATCTTCCGTGTAACATTTATCTTTTTCAAATTTAATTTTATAACCTTTACCACATAGTTGACTTATACTTAGCAGATTATGTTTCAGATTCTTAACTAGCAAAACATTAGCAATAGTAGGAGTTTCAGAATTACCGACTTTGCCGATGCCAATCACATATCCTTTTGAATTGTCTCCAAAGTTAACCAATCCTCCGTCTTCGTATATTATATCATTCAGTATATCTGGATCGCCAGTCATGTGTCTAGAGCATCCACTATCAAGTATCCATTTGTTCTTTCTGATCTGCATAATTTGTCCGTTGTGGATTGATTCCTCAACACCCATAAAGCATGATTCCTGCACATCAAACAATTTTGGTAGATAACTTGAATTTGAATATTGATTATATGCAGACTTATGAAACAATGATGATTTGAATACTTCTAAATTAGTATTAATGAATATAGCCATTTTAAAAACTTTTCAAAAATCAAATTATGAAACTTTGAAAACCTTGCTCCGATACCAATTGTGAGAAATGCGGATTACGGATCTTAAGGCTAAGATTAACACTAGAGGGGGGGGGGTGAATAGTGTTAGTAAAGAATTATTAAATATTTTTAATTTATGTTAATTTAGACACAAAAGTATGCAATATACAGACACGGATATGATCACAGAAACAATCACAGATGCAGAAATAAAATAAAAGCAGTAAAGAAAAGAACACACCGGATTTTATACTGGTTTGGAGTTACCCTGCATCCAGTCCCGCAACACAAGTATGGATTTCCTTTCAAAAGCAGTTGTACAATTACACCCTCGATTTCAAGGCTACGAGGTACACCCTCCAGAATTTCGATCCTCTGGGTAGAGATGCTTGATTTTCGGGCCACAAGTTTACCCAATTGATTTACCATGGCTACAATCACACCTTTTCCCTTTTGATTGATTTCCAAGGCTACAATCACACCTTTTCTCGCTTAATAGATTACAAAGAAGTCTATAACTCTGAATAGCACTGAGAATCTTGTAGAGATAGTGATAGAGAATCAAACTAGAAGTAATCGAGTATGATTCAATGTTGATTTCCATAGAGTAATGACAAGAATATGTGTTAAGAAATAAGGAAGAAGAAGAGGAGTGAAAACCAGAAAATTATGATTAAAATTCGTTGAAACTTACCCCTATTTATATAAAAACAACAGCCGTAACCATTCATGAAGAGTTATGGCGAATAGACACTTCTTTTGAAATTTGAATTTTTGAATCAAACTGTCACCATGTCGACATGGTCATGCTAGGCACGTCGACATCAAAAAGGATTTTTTGGTGTTTTTGATTTTCTTTGAAAATAACCTTTATCTTATATAAAAACTATTTTAAACTTTATAAATATACTTGACTATAGTTAAAATTCATAAGTAAATATAAAGAATAATATATATTGATTTTAACTATAATTTTATATTTAAATCTAAGTATAAATATTTAAAAGTTAAATATATTATTTAAAAAGATAGTTTAAAATCAGGAGTAATTTGACTTTGAAAATAAAGATGTTTTTGAGGCTAAAATTATTTAAAATCAGGATCGAGGGTTTTGAATCTTTTAAAAGGAAAGTTTTGAAAACATTTTGAAAACAGGATATAATTTTGAAAAACCATTTTGAATAAAAGTTAGTGGATACAAAATAATGTTCCAATATATATTCTTTTTCCTGACTCCCTCAAATATAATGGTTGAATTATTATCTTCAATGTGACATTTATCCTTTTCAAATTTAATTTTATAACCTTTATCACATAGTTGACTTATACTTCGCAGATTATGTTTTAGATTCTTAACTAGCAAAACAGTAGTAATAGTATGAGTTTCAGAATTACCGACTTTGCCGATGCCAATCACATATCCTTTTGAATTGTCTCCAAAGTTAACCAATCCTCCATCTTTGTATATTATATCATTCAGTATATCTGGATTGCCAGTCATGTGTCGAGAACATCCCTATCAAGTATCCATTTGTTCTTTCTGATCTGCGCAATTTGTCCGTTGTGGATTGATTCCTCAACACCCATAAAGCATGATTCCTGCACATCAAACAATTTTGGTAGATAACTTGAATTTGAATATTGATTATATGCAGACTTATGAAACAATGATGATTTGAATACTTCTAAATTAGTATTAATGAATATAACCATTTTAATAACTTTTCAAAAATCAAATTATGAAACTTCGAAAACCTTGCTCCGATACCAATTGTGAGAAATGCGGATTACGGATCTTAAGGCTAAGATCAACACCAGAGGGGGGGCGGTGAATAGTGTTAATAAAGAATTACTAAATCTTTTTAATTTATGTTAATTTAGACACAAAAGTATGCAATATACAGACACAGATTTGATCACAGAAACAATCACAGATGCAGAAATAAAATAAAAGCAGTAAAGGAAAGAACACACCGGATTTTATACTGGTTCAGAGTTACCCTACATCGAGTCCCGCAACACAAGTATGGATTTCCTTTCAAAAGCAATTGTACAATTACACCCTCGATTTCAAGGCTACGAGGTACACCCTCCAGAATTTCGATCCTCTGGATAGAGATACTTGATTTCCGAGCCACAAGTTTACCCAATTGATTTATTAAGGCTACAATCACACCTTTTCCCTTTTGATTGATTTCCAAGGCTACAATCACACCTTTTCTCGCTTAATAGATTACAAAGAAGTCTATAACTCTGAATAGCACCGAGAATCTTGTAGAGATAGTGATAGAGAATCAAACTAGAAGTAATCGAGTATGATTCAATGTTGATTTCGGTAGAGTAATGATAAGAATATGTATTAAGAAACGAGGAAGAAGAAGAGGTGTGAAAACCAGAAAATTATGATTAAAAATTCATTGAAACTGACCCCTATTTATAGAAGAACAACAGCCGTGACCATTCATGAAGAGTTATGACGAATAGACACTTCTTTTGAAATTTGAATTTTTGAATTAAACTGTCACCATGTCGACATGGTCATGCTAGGCATGTCGACATCCCAAAGGATTTTTTGGTGTTTTTGATTTTCTTTGAAAATAACCTTTATCTTATATAAAAACTATTTTAAACTTTATAAATATACTTGAATATAGTTAAAATTCATAAGTAAATATAAAGAATAATATATATAGATTTTAACTATAATTTTATATTTAAATCTAAGTATAAATATTTAAAAGTTAAATATATTATTTAAAAAGATAGTTTAAAATCAGGAGTAATTTGATTTTGAAAATAAAGATGTTTTTGAGGCTAAAATTATTTAAAATCAGGATCGAGGGTTTTGAATCTTTTAAAAGTATTTTTTGAAAACATTTTGAAAACAGGATATAATTTTGAAAAATCATTTTGAATAAAAGTTAGCGGATACAAAACAATGTTCCACTAGATTTTTCGTAGGTTCCATCCTACTTAGGGTTCCATCCCTTTAACGGGCTCGAAGTTGGATTTTAAGATGCCAGTGCTTTTTCTACGAGTTTTAACAAAAATTCCTAATAATAATAAAAAATACTTATCCTTGAAATCTTGAACTCTTGATAGTCTCGATACTCATGTGTCTTCTATCTTGATATTTTATCTTGATATCTTGAATCTCTATACCGTACAGTCTTCATTCTTTTTACCTGCATGGTTAAATCATGCATATACATATATATCTAAAATTATAATGCTAGTATTTATATTTTATAATCTATTCTAGGGTTGTTGTCATCAAAACCATCATGTCACGGACTAACAGATGCTGCAGTCATCACTGAAATTATTTTCCAGCAGCAAAAGAGGAGAGTACTGATTTAAAACTTTTAAAATTCTTCGGAAATGATTTCTATTCGAAAATACCTTTACCCTAGGAATTTAAAACCAAATTTTCCAAAATACCGGAAATTGAATTCTCAAATTCTTATCTTAAATTCATTTCAAGTTTTAAATCAATTTATAAACCATGTTTTATAATTTCATTTATTTATATTGTGTCAGTTTGCTCTGTTAAAGTGTTTTGGAATTTATATCGATAGCGTTGATCAGACGAATCGATCGAAGCCCAAAATTAAAAATTAACAACTCAAACAACAAACTATAAGATATTTTTGTATTAATTACAAATGCATTCCCTCACTCGATTATTCCAGAATGGTTTTCAAACAAGGATAGAGATTCAAATTTAGAGGAACTCTAATCAAACAGAATTCTAACTAGAAGATAAGCTCGAAACGAAGATAAGATGATTAAATAACAAAAGAGAAAAGATGGATAGAGTTATATAAATTGCGGGCAACCTTAATCGAGTCAACCGTGACTTCAAGAATAAGATCGATGTAGAATTCTAAGGAAAATCGACATCTGATCACAAAAGAGTTGCCCTGGTCGTCCACTAAAGAAACATTAGGGCATAACAAGAGGTAGTAGCATCTAAACCGAGGATGCCGAAATATCTGGTAAATCAATGCTGTTGTAAAGTAATTTCACCCCTTTACAAATCATTCTAAAGTTGGCGGGATCGCCGATTCATTATAGAGATCAACCGAAGTTTATAGGATGCTCTAGAATCAAGAAGAACACGAATAGAAAAGGCAAGGATGGATTTTAGAAAAAAGGGAAAAGTTCCGAAATTCAAAGGAAACCAAGTGAAAGACGAAGAACTCAAGCTCGAATGAAGATGATTGTGTAATTAAATTTACCCTATATGCTAAGTTTTTCCTAAAACCAAAGCTCTGATGCCACAAGTAACATCCCGATATTTTATGCCATTCGCATCCACACATGCCGGACTTGAATTGCTCAAAATATCAGTTTGTTAATTTATATTTGGCAAAACTCAGCATATATAGTAAATAAATCAATCACGGAATCACAAATACAGAGTAATATAACATAAGCAGCGGAAACAGATAAATAGTAGTTCATGAAACTACTATATAAATTACAGAGTATGAAACAAATACAGCAGAAATCAAGATACATCGAACTTATAAATACATAAGCAATGACGAGTCTGAACATAACAATTGGAATAACTGAAAGATGGATAGATAGTTGGATCTCAAAGCGAAGCTCCAAACTCTAAAGGTGAGTCTCAAAGGCTGTGACACTCAATCTGATCCGTGCATAAAGCAAAACACAAAACACTCAAGTCAGGATTAACATTCTTATATCAAAAAATCCAACTCAGGTGAAATATCAACCGAAATACAAGCAACTTAAAGGATGTTTGGGATACACACCCTCTAAGCATCCGTAGAACTATCTATTATGTAGTAATATACGCTATTATAATAATGTCTATAGTAAGATAAACTATTAAAATAATGTTAAGGCATTACCCATATCCCCCTTAACACATTTTATAATGTCGTAGTCTATACTGTATTGTAAACTCCACTGAACTGGTGGGCTATCAAGGAGCACTCCATGGGTATGACATAAAACAAACTCGTAGTGGTCTCGATAAGGTAGGTGACACTGCACAACTAGGCAATGCCAGGGTAGATATACAAATTACACTTCTGGGTTGGTGGTAGTGCATTGCTGCAGCTACCGCCCACCTCGTCCAACACTCCCATAAAAATCCAAGGGTGCACCTAATCAATCACAAAGTAATAGAATGGTATCGAAGAAGTGTGTCCAACCGGAGGAGCTACCTTACTTGACCCGTTATTTGCTCATGTTTTAGCCACCTTAAGCTAACTCACGGGAGTTTGGTCCACGTAAATACCTCATATAGAATCGTCGCCAACAATCCTACTTCATTCTGAAATCGCCACCGCATTCACGGTTGTTAAAGTGGTTTTCGGTATTGGCAAAGAGAATGACAATAACCGATCCCGGTCTCTTTAACAACCAAACGTTATTATAACACCGTGGTCATTTCATTTCAAATAGTTTATAATTCATAACAAAATATCATATCATTTCAAAACCATATCAATTCGAGATCATTACTCCCTTTAAAATAATATTCATTTCAAAAATCATAACACTTTCCAAAATTATAACACTTTCGAATTTATAACACTTTGGAAATCATAACTTAGAAATTATAACACTTTCAAATCATAATACCTTGAAATTTTAATACTTTGGAAATCACACACTTCCCACTTAAATAGTTTAGATACTAAAAATAGTATATATAATAAAAATAGTTGTAGTTTAAAATAGTTTACATATTAAAATAATTTGTATATTAAAATAGTTATAAATTAGAAATGCCCTATATTAAAATAATTAGTATATTAAAATAGTTTTATATTAAAAATAGTTTATATATATTAAAATAATATATACATATATAATAGTTTTTAATATATATTAAAATCCTTTATATAAACAAATAGTTTTCTCAAATTTCACAAATCGATCCAACGCAACTCGAATTCTAAAGTTCAATTTAATTAAATCTTAATTCATAAAATTTCAATTTAATTCAACATGTTAATAAACCATTAATTTATATCGATTTCAAATATAGATTTGAAATACAAATCAAACCATTCTGATTTCAAAAGATTTCAAAGGTTAAATATTCAAACCTTTACAATAACTCAATTTTAATAAATTTCATTTATATTTCAAATTCAACTTTACCATTGAAATATTTACTTAATAAATCCAATGATATTTAAATAAAATCTCAAATTACAATTTAAATAAAACTAAATATCCCATTTCGATTTATTTAAATTTAAAAATATTCATTTAATCCGCTTTAATCACAATCAAGTTATAAAATCATATCCTTAAAATCTCAAGTTTAATCAATTTCGAATCAATTTTATTTAAGAAAAATTCTTAAACAAATATAATTTCAAATCAATTTCAATTTATCTTTCCAACTTCAATTTATTAAAATTATTATAAAAAATATAGTTTTAAAAAAATACTTAACATATTATACACTAATTAAATTAAACTTTATTATATCAATTCTTATTATTAAATTTATTTTATATTTAACTTATTTTATATATTTTAAAAATAGTAAAATTATAAGAAAATCTTAAATTTATAATTTCAAAACTAACTTATAATTTTAAAATTACTAAACATATACTTTTAAAAATCTAAAATATAAACTTTTATAAAAATAACATATGTATATATATATATATAAAATATCTTAAAATCAATATCTAATAAAACCATAATTTTCCTTTCAAAACCTTGGAAATCATTTCCAAAATATATGTAGACCAACGGTGTCTGTATATAATTATCTATCCTATGGTGAACTGATATGGATAATTTATCATTTCAATCTGCAATTTAATTATCCATTGGTATATATCATTTCAACCTGCAATCCCAAACTCAATTCAAAGAAAATCGCTTGGATTTATCATTTCAAAGCATAACGATTTTCTTCTATTCTACAAGATCGTTCGGATATGTATCATTTCAACCCATAGGTAATTCTAAATTAACAGGGAACTTGAAGAGTGAGAACAAGTATGATAATGATATAACATATTAACAATAGACATATATCATCAGTGATAAATTTAAATGTAAACAACAAGATATGGTGTCATATATCATATGTGAACAATTACAGATAATAGCATATCAGATATAGCAATTATATAAATAAAAGTTAATTTTAGCAGCATATTTCAATTGTCGTTTCAAGTGAATTCAAATTTAATAAATATAAGAATGTTAATCGTGAGCGATTGCTCACCTTTCGAGGCTAGAGAGATTCAACATTGAAATGAGTTACGAATCCAAGCACGAATTCCAAAGAAAGCAAGATTGGTACAAATTTGACGGACAAAACCGATAATAAGGAATCGATGAAACAATTAGAATCAGCTTGATATGAAGTGCACTTATGAGATAAAATTTCTATATATATATTTGGAAACCAAACTAATATATACTCATTTATATAAATTAATATATAAACATATACAATTCATATTATATATTTTAGAAATATATGTTAGAAAAATATATCAATACCACTATATTACATAACTGTAAACAGATATATATATATATATATATATATATATATATATATAAACAAATATACATATACACCATAACATATTATGACACTCGAATATATTATAAATATACTTCAAAATCTGAAATGTACTGACTCACAGTACCTACTTTTACATAAACTGTAAAATATATAACCTATACAATAGAGTTACTAATAGTAAATATATATAATTCATATATGAACTCAAACAGACAAGTAAAACTTATGCACATTTAAACTGATATATAACTAACATATAATATATTACTAACACATATTACAGTACATGGATCATTTCTTAAAACTACATATTATATTTATACAAATGTAACTTTACACACATGTACTTTTCAAATAAAAATTCAACAGGCATATATATATATGCATTTGAAAAACCAAAACACTACAGACCTATATACATATGCTTATTTTAGATGCACAACACTTTAACAAATATAAATTGACACATATTAAAGATTTAAAACAAAATCCATACATAACTACAAATATATATATATATATACATGTTGTAACGACCCGTAGATTTTTAATAATTAAAATTGTAATTTAATAAGATTTTTGTAATTAAATCTAGTAAGAAATAAGAACTTTATAATTTAATATTGAAATGAACGCTAAAATGAAATATAACTATGTTAATTTAAAACTAATTATTAGTAATTTGAATAAAATTCTAATAAATGAAGTAGTGAAAGTGTTATACCTGGATATAAATTGAATATGAGAAAATAAAGGTAAGTATTGAATTAATTAATGAATTAATATATATTGAATGGTAATTGAATATAATCAATGTTTAGTAAGAAATTATAACATTGGTTTGGGAATGATTAAACTTGTAAGAATGCGGTTGAGAGTTAATTACAATAAATTATTACAAGTTACCTGTTTTGATGGAATTGGAAATAAATTTTAATAAATGTAAATAAATGTTAAATTAATGTGAAATGTAATACAATGTTTAGGAGTTGTTAAATTGGAGCATATTAAGGAAATGAAGGGATTATAGAGTAGTAAGGACTTAATAAAAAGATTTGAATTGAAACAAATCAATCCATTGAAATCCAATTTATAATAAGTGTAATTATGGTAGCAGTTGAAACTAAATATTATGCAATTGAAATAAAGAATAATTGAAATAATGTTAATTTATTCATAATATGACAACTGGTTGAATGAAAATAATGGATATCAAAATTTATTAATTTATTAGAATTTAAACTTAATAATTTATTAATTTATTAGAATTTAAACTTAATAATTGGATTAATTGCAAATAAATGAGATTAAATATTAATTGAAAATTAAGTTGAAATTGGAGAATATTAATGTAATATTTTTGAATCCAATGTTAAATCCTTCTGTTTGACAATAATGAATGGAATAATTATTGATTGATTTAATTAAATGGAATTGTTGGGAATTATATTTATAAATTTTGAATTCAGTAAATTGAGGTTAACACTGAAATTGATAAATTAATTAACTTTAAATTGTATGTTAAATTAGTGTGAATGATTTGGAAATATAAAAATGAAGAATTGTCAATTTTAGAATTGAAATTGAAAATTTGATTTTAATAATCAATTATTAATTTTAATTACTGTAAAAATAGCCATTTTGGCCGCTGACTCGGATTTCGACGAAACCAGTTTCATCGGATCCATGACGGTGAATTATTGTAGGATTTCAAGTTCGTAGCGATCAGACTTGTCGTTTGATCATACGGGCTCGAAACGCCTAGAAATCAATGAGACTGAAATCAATTGAAATCTATTTGAAATAACTTGATTTTAGCATAACTTCTTCATACGATGGAATTTGGACTTGAAACCTATTCCATTGCGTTTAAAATATTTTAAAACATCTATTTTGATATATGGGTTGACCCAATTTCGTCCGGGAGGCAAAACCGGCTTTTTGGGCCATTTTATCGTTCAACGCGTATATCCAATTTGATCCAGTCCATTCTAATTTCAGCTTGTCTATATATACCCTGTTATAAACCCTAGCCTATTTCTTATGTCATTATTCCGTACATACAATTCCTATAACTCCTCCTCATTCCATGGCAAACAAAAATCAAAATTCCAGTTGCAATTTCAAATTAAATCCAAAGCCAAAATTTCAAACCCCACACACTATATTAAATTTTATATGGATTTAAAGCTCTTGACGAGCGCAACATAAATCTACAATTCGTTTTTCGACCTGGGTTGCTATATGACCGGAATTGTCTAGTTTATCTCCGGCCGTTCATTGGATGGTTTCGATTTTTGCGATGGATCTTCGCCATGGCGACGATCGGAGGGCGTAGGCTTGTAGGAGTTGACGAGCAGCTCGTATCCATGCGGTTGGTTGGTTGCGAGGTCGAGCAAATTGGCCGAAATTTCCTGACCTAGGTTAGCGGCAGCACGGCGGTCAAGGTGATTGGAGCACCTGCGCAAGGTCATACAAGGGGCGACTGGTCTTGGGCATTTCGGCGGTGAGCGTTGATCGGAGTGGAAGTGGCCCTAGTGGCCGTGTTGTAACGACCCGAATTTTTAGACGGTTAATTTGGGATATTTAAAATGGATTTAAATATTGATTTGAACTATGAATTGATTTTTAATATGAAAGGTTTGGTTTTATTTAACAGAAAAGATTTAGAATTTAAATATAGCAATCTATTGAATAAATTAATTATTAAAGTAGTAGTTGGATATGGGGTAAAATATAAAATATGGAGTTATAAGTTTGTCAAAGAAGAAAAAGATATAAAATATAATGACCCGATTTTACGACGCCCAAAAGTCAACATTCATATGTCCACTGTATCAAATGCCGCACAGTCGAATGCCGGAAAACCGAACCATTAGGGTTAAAGAAGAAGAAGATAGAAGATGAAACAGAAACAACAGAATCTCACATTTTGTAGCGGAACTACATATAATAGATAAATGAATAATCTTTGAAAATAAAGAATCATCTCTGTTATTACAATACAACATCAGAGTTTACAACGACACCATCCAACATTAGGCATTTACAACAACTAATCCATATTAAACTAAACTCACAGCAATCCCAATGCAGCGGATAATACATAGTATAATGATACGTCTCGCCATTCAGCTTGAACTCCAGATCTCCACAGTATCTCTTTTCTGACTTCGCTCCAGAACAACTGCGAACCTGACTCTAGGCTGCCCATGTGGAAAATTATGGGCACTCAGAGTTCAGAAAGAGAACAATAAACTCAAGGTCAGTCATGGGACTGGTGTGAGATCTTAAAACAGTAATTTTTCACAAAGAAAGGAAAAGAAATCCGCTATGCTTTTTGGAAAATGAAACTACCATAAGGCCTCCCGCCACACACATAATGCAAACGTAGAATTGGAGAAGATTTCTTCTTATAATAGTCAAACATGCTTGACACGCAAAATCTTTTTAATATTATCATTAGTGCATAGTGCAGAAAACATTTTGAAAGTATAATATTAATCTTAGCCAGCATACAACCATTATTGTATGCCTACTATAGCTACCATGTTTAATAGCAGGTTACCGCCATATTGCATGACAGATTATACAACTAAAACCGTACAGGGCGCGTATTGTTTCTTTGGATTTCCAACAAATGGTCAGGCTAAGGAACTTCCTACTACCACATGGGTACGCCTCAGGAGGGACGTCCCGAGAACTTAACTAGCTCTCTGCCAACACAAGGTCGGGTTACCTCTGTAACAAGGTAACTACTACAGGAGTATGCCATCCCCCGGTCGTTTGCGACCTTTATCCGAGGATCCTCAACCACAAAGCAACAACCACAAAGTGTAATAGATTTACAACAACCACATAGGCTAAATATCTGGGCTCCATACCATGATACCACCCTTTTCCAGAAGGAAATGACATATCCTAAAGGGTGTGACCCTCATAAACTTGTCGCAACTTTCTTGTTTCGACCATTTTCAGGGTGTGAGGTCCGACGAAGTCTCATCCACAAAGCTACACTTTTCACAAAGTCATGCTTTGATCAAAAATGATCAGCAGCACTGTAACGCCCCACCCTAAGACCCATCTTAGTAAAGAGAATTAATGGGTAACTCTGTCTACTAAAGTGGAGAATAGGGCTGGTTAAGGGCGACCATCTATAAATTTTTCTTTAAACATCTACTGAATACGTCGATAAATGCAATATGATTTTTTTTCCTTTCTATCTCAACTGGATCGACATAACCAGTAAATGCTTAATCCAAAACTATAGGTGGCTTATGGATCTACCAGAACAAAATACAATAACTAAATGAAAAGCACGTCACAGAACAATAATCAACATCATATATAAACATACACACTGATACATGTTTAGTACAATACAATATGAATACAATAAAGTTGGTGCGCGACCATACCATAAACATTGAATCAAATATAAATACATCAGAGTATGCGGAAGAACAGAAATTGCTCAAGAGAAAGGAGAGTTGATATCCAACATCAACTTCAAGCTAAGTCCAATAGATGGTACCTGAAACAACTCGGTCTGACCCGAGTATAAATACACAAGTCAGTTTAGCTACATGAATCAGTCAATATCGGTAATATGAAGCGGAATAGACATGAAGATAATTCTTCTCGAAAGAGAAGAATGAATCGATAAACTCATAAGATCAACACTTAAGTAACAAACGCTACTTAGATTAACAAATACCTTGAAGGAGGTAACTCAAACTCAATACTCAAATCAAACACAAGTGCCTCATATCATAGGCGACATACCAAATGTCTACATGGTTCCCATGAACCATATCTCCTCAAAAAGAGAAACATCAATACAAACTCTCACCAAAATGGCAAACATAAAATTCTCAAATAGGATGATCCAAAACTTAATTATAGATGAATCTCTAAATTCAATTATACCTCATCTCATCGGTATAAATGTATACAAATCTCAATCTCAACTCGCCAAAATGGAAAAACCCAGAATATCCTATAAAATCCTGAAATTATCCAAACTCATAACTCAAGGAACTCGATAAGAGTTCAAAACATCATAATTAAAATCACCATATATATAACATCTCATATAGCACTAGGCTATCAATGTAATGAAACATCTTAAAAAGGTGAAATCACAACAAAACAGAAAACTCAGGAAATCCGGATTGGCCAAATCCCCGATTGTAATGCCGAAGCAATGTTGCACATGTTAAACTCAGACGGCCGAAGCATCAAACAAGGTCGCTAACACCTCTCAAAGCAGTTCGTCCTCATGACAAGGTCACCGACACCTCTCCAAGCTATTTTGTCAGCTCTAACAAGGTCGCTAACACCTCCCAAAGAAGTTCATCCCCATGACAAGGTCGCTGACACCTCTCCAAGCTATTTTGTCAGCTCTAACAAGGTCGCTAACACCTCCCAAAGCAGTTCGTCCTCATGACAAGGTCGCTGACACCTCACCAAGCAGTTCTATTAGGTAAACATCGTGAATGTGTCACAAACTCACGGATAGGAACCCGAAAAGTGTTAACATATGTCCCATACCACACATTCGCACTTAACGGTTTACTACCTGTTAGTCGATGCCACACTAGAAACATCATAAAACTCAGAAAATTATATCTCGCCTAGTCTCATTGGCGAGTGATAAAGAGACATCATACTTGTCTCATCTCATCGACAAGTAAAAACATCATGATGGTTTCTCATAAACCGTAAATCTCAATATATGAAATCATAAACTCAAGACTTGCCTTATATCATTGGCAAGTAAATAAAACATCGTGACGGATCTCATCGACATTACTCCGATATAGGAGATCTCAAACCATAATGTTTGCCTAATATTGGCCATCTTAAATAATTCCAATAAATAGGAATTATAAAAATTAAAATATGCCATAAAATGGAAAAACATCTCAGAATCAATAATCTCAAATAGCTTCGATCGTATAAGTCCGGAATTAACCGAAATAGTAAACGCACATGTCACATACCACATGTTTTACTAAATTGTTTAATTCTCTTTCTCATACGTTCGAATAGTACAAAAGTGTGTATTATATATATATATATATAATTATTATAAGTTTTTGTAAAACATTTAATATGAAAGCTTTTCCATAAAAAAAAATCATTTCGAAAACGGTTTAGAAAACACGTGCACAGAAACAGAAAAAATCGATGAAAATTCAATAAAATTAACATACGATAAAACCCAAATGAAACCGTCAAGTCATAGTGCGAATCCACATTAATGTCGGCTTTTCTAATATTAAGAGTTATCCTTTTAGAACCATTTCAAAAAAAAACGCTCGAAATCATCGAATTCAAAAATAATTCAACGGAAAATGCCAAACTTTGCAAAAGAACTCAAGCTAGCGGCTTGTTTTGCCAATTCGCCCGTTTTTAACTCAGAATTTGAGAAAATATAAAACATAAATGGTCAAGATGATTGTTACAGCTCGTAGTCAGAAAAAGAATCATCTAATTCGGACATTCGTGTCAAAAGTTACGACAATTTCAATTCTCAGGTCTAAAATTACAAAACTGAATAATTAGCATAACAACAGGGCTGCGGCTTAAAGATCCAATTTTATCCTGTTGATCAAAGATTTTGATAAATCATAAAACATGAAAGTTGAATATAATTTTCATATCTATAATTCAAAAAAAGAATCACCTGATTCGGACTTACAAGTCAAAAGATATACCCAAAACAATTATCAGGTCTGGATTTATTATCGCTGTATTTTGCTCTCAGGACAGCGATAAAGAAGTGCATTTTTGACCAAATTAAATTCAAAATTTAAGAAAATCCAAAACATGAAACTTATAATACATCATTTATGATTTTCATAACATCCAAAATTATCAAATTCCGATCCAAAACGAGAATGTTATGGCTAATTTAATTTTAGGTTTCAATTCTAAAAATTGACAGAGCGGAGCATGTATCTCAGTTTCAAACCCAATTTCGATCCTTTAAATCATATAATTTGCAAAAACTTATAACACGAAAGTTGTAGCACAATGTTTATGATTTTAATAACTTTAAACGATATCAAAATCCGATAAGAGATGATAAAGTTATGCTTAAATTACTAACAATATTTTGTATAGAAATTTGACAGGGCAGAGACTATTACTCTGTCAAAAATTCGATTTTGCCCAAGAAATCTTCAAAATATGAGAAAGTAATTAAAACAAAGGTTCTTCCTTAGATAATTATCTTTCTACTGCAAAAATATTCAACATGATTGGATTTATCAATCAAAAGTTATGTTCATTTTACTCTCAGGTGTTAACTCAAAATTTTTATATGGCTGAGCTATAACATTAGTTTCAAACTCAATTTCGACCAATTTAACTGTAGAATTTCGAAATATGATTAAAAGAAAACTTGTATCTAATTGAAATAACTTTCTACCACAAAAAGATTGAGTCAATTTGGGTTATTCTAACATAAATTATCGTTGTTTTACTGCAGCGACTTCTTTTTTTATAACAAATTTCCAGCAAACAATGACACAATAATCACACAAGTTTTCAACCAAATTGCATACAACTAAATCAACAATCATTCAAATAATGAAGTGCAGCAAACAAAGATTTAGATGTGAGTGATGAACTCACCTCTATCCTTTAATTCAACAATCGAGACCACCAATTCAGCCCAAATTTCCAAACTAACAAACCCTGAGTTTATACTTAAATCCATGTTTTAAAACATCCATTCTTCATTTTATTTTTGATTAATAGAGAATAGATTGGGAGAATGAGAAGGCTGCCATTATTTTTGAGCTTCATAAGTTTTTAACTGAGAGGAGAGAAGTGAATGAACGTACAGACTTTTCTCCTCTTTCTCATTCTTTAGTAACATGTTAGGGTTTAATTGTACTAATGGACTTAAGCCCAGCAAGTAAATGAAATTAACTTGTATTATTATTCAACCACTTATTTCATGTTACAATGCATACTAACGATGAAATTTACACTATTTCAAGTTCCACTTCTTAAGAATTATGAAATTCATTACTCATGATAATAAAAAAAGTTCTGCACCCAATTAAAATATTATTTACATAATTAGAAAATATTTATTATCATATTTCCCTATTTAAAGAAAATAGAAAATTTACATTATTAATTGCAAAACTCATTGTAATTAACACTATGAATTACACAAAAATCACATTTTTATGTCATAAAATTCTATAACTCATTTCAAGTATAATTTTATGCTCAACTTCTATTTTTAAACGCAATTCCATCATTTTATTAAATATATCCCATTTTAAAATTAATTACTTCCTTTAAAAAATATTAAATGAAGTAAAGAGCAATAATTTACAAAATTATTGCATTAACTCTAAATAAAACACATTTTCCTCATTTATTTATTAACTTAAACCATCTTAATAAAGTTTTCAAAATTCTATTTTCTCATTTTATCCTCAAATATATTGTTTATTCCTGATAAATAATTTAAATTCCTCTTTAATTATTAATTCACACTATTAAATTATAACTGCCGTTATAATTTAATATTTTCAGGTAATCGCTAAAACCAGGGTTGTTACAGACTCCTCCCCTTACAAAAATTGCGTCCCCGCAATTTTCTAGAATAAGAGCTGTGAAAACATAAAAGATGCATTCATCGAAGGATAAAGACAAGCTCGAATTCCAAACCATTCATACTCTCAATGTAGAATGGTAGAAAGAAATAAGGAAAAACTCACTTGGTTAACTCAATGGCCCATCATATGCTAATATAGTGACTAGCAAACCGTCGAGTTTTCCAAGTATCTCGAAAGGGTTTTGAAGATATCACGTCTTCCAATCAAAACTCACTAACATGCTCAACAATTAATCAATCGGAAATGGTTGATTTCAAAAAAAAAAACTCTACGAATAGAGTCGGGATCATACTCACTTAAACCCGAACTCTAAACAATAAAGAAGATCATCAAGAAGATTTTTCGCATAAATATATGGAAAGAACATCCTCACAACAGGATAGACACAATAGACAAGAAAGAAAAATCACAAGATGGCTTCTCACAAGGCCACCAAATTCGAACGACCGCGAAAAATGCACGTCGTTGATAATAGCTCAAAGATAGAACATACTCAAGAACAAGGATATAAGCTCGAATTATCTTTTAATCCAAGATATTTAGAATTTTAAATTTCAACATCTTTTAAATTTTCAAATCTCAATTTTCAACATTTGAAAATTTCTCAAACTCTTTACTATATTACTTAGTAAGTAATTTAAAACTCAAAGTTAAAATTCAAATTTCTTCTCTTACTTCAAAATTAATTTCCAAAGAATTTTGTAAATCCATAATAATATCCCTCAAAATAAATTAAGGTTTTAAATTCTATTATTATATACTATAGATTCTAAAATCTCAAATATACTTCCAATAAAACACAACTCAAAATAATCTCATTTATATTCTCATTTTTATAATTTTAAAATAAATAAATATCATTGCCTCGCCATTGAGCCTCTAATAAATAAATATATCTGTTGGCTGCAGAGTTGACCGAACGATCAAAACTGCCTCGCCACTCTATTACTCATCTCTAAAATCAATGGATGCAATTACCATTCAAAAATAAATTTAATATTTAATCTCCAAATATTATTTTCAAAATCTCAATCCTTAAAACACAAATCATCGTGTTTGATTGTCTCATCATAGCATTTAGGAGATTCCTATCGATAACGTTGATCAGGCGTATCGACCAGAACTCTTAACTACTCGATGGATAACCCAACACTCTCAATTATTTCTATAAAAGAATACTACTCATATAAATATATTCTCAAAACATTCTTTGATTTTTAAAATATCTCAAAACTCCAATTTATCTTTTTAAAACTCATATATATATATATATATATATATATATATATATATATATATAGACTCAAACCAAAGAACATTAAGAGAATGCATCGAGATATTCCTAGAATACTCGATTCACAAAATCAATAGAAGGAGATGGAGTGTTTGTCAATTTTACGATGCCACGAGCCACTCTAAAAAATCATTAAGATACAGGATAAGCAAGATATATTTCTCGAAGGAGAAGAAGCATACAAACAACAAATCATTACTTCAAACAAAGTAATGCTACAAAGGATAACACCAATTGAGTATTAGAAAAGGATAACTTAATGTACTGAATGATAAACACAATCAAACTCAAACAACGAAGAAACTCACCCGTTCCTCAGTGGATATCCTCACCGAAAAGCAAAGAGCCAGGAATAAGGTTACCTCAACACTCGATTGCCCAATTGGATGTCAAATCAAAATGGACTCAAAAACTCAACAAAGTCACCATGACTGTAATTTGACATATATCATCAACATCTCGATCCTCAAAAGCGAATTCAGAAACCTCGGAATCATCACTAACATTCAAAGTAATAGAAATAATAAACCAATCAAATTAGTATGCCTAAATAAATATAGGATCCTATAATAACAAAAGGATCAGACTTTACATCAAATAAGTCAATCCATCTCAAGTCAAATACATCTCAATATAGTGAGTAATAAACAAATACTCGCTAAAGCAGCAACAAATAGAAAACTCAGAATGCTCACAACAAGCCAATCGTTGTGGACCCCTCAATAGGATTCACAACTCTCAAAGGAGTGCAAAAAGAATGCTCAAAGAAATCCATCAGCTCCATCGATACGAACTCACTCATATCGACAAAAATAAAAATAGAATAATCCCAAATAAGATTATTCATAAGATAATAACATCAAATTCAATTATGGAATACTACGGAATACAATATATATTCCTAGACATATTCCATCTCAACATATCTCAAAACTCGAAAAAGAATCAAAGCATGATTCGAAAACAAGCTCGAATAAAGGACAATGATTCACTCATATTGCACTTCGATTTATCTTGATATACGTACTGTTCTGTGTTTATTCTACTTTGTTCTAACCACAGCTCTGATACCAAGCTGTAACGCCCTACCCCGAGACCCATCTTAGTAAAGAGAATTAACGAGTAATTCCGTCTACTAAAGTGGAGAATAGGGCTGGTTAAGGGAGACCATCTATAAATTTTTTTTAAACATCTACTGAATACGTCGATAAATGCAATATGATTTTTTTCTTTTCTATCTCAACTGGATTGACATAACCAGTAAATGCTTAATCCAAAACTATAGGTGGCTTATGGATCTATCAGAACAAAATACAATAACTAAATGAAAAGCACGTCACAGAAAAGTAATCAACATCATATATAAACATATACATTGTTACATGTTTAGTACAATACAATATGAATACAATAAAGTTGGTGCGCGACCATACCATAAACATTGAATCAAATATAAATACATCAGAGTATGCAGAAGAATAGAAATTGCTCAAGAGAAAGGAGAGTTGATAACCAGCATCAACTTCAAGCTAAGTCCAATAGATGATACCTGAAACAACTCGGTCTGACCCGAGTATAAATACACGGGTCAGTCTAGCTACATGAATCAGTCAATATCGGTAATATGAAGCGGAATAGACATGAAGATACTTCTTCTCGAAAGAGAAGAATGAATCGATAAACTCATAAACTCAACACTTAAGTAACAAACGCTACTTAGATGAACAAATACCTCGAAGGAGGTAACTCAAACTCAATACTCAAATCAAACACAAGTGCCTCATATCATAGGCGACATCCCTAAATGTCTACATGGTTCCCATGAACCATATCTCCTCAAAAAGAGAAACATCAATACAAACTCTCACCAAAATGGCAAACATAAAATTCTCAAATAGGATGATCCAAAACTCAATTATAGATGAATCTCTAAATTCAATTATACCTCATCTCATCGGTATAAATGTATGTAAATCTCAATCTCAACTCGCCAAAATAGCAAAACCAGAATATCTTATAAAATCCTGAAATTATCCAAACTCATAACTCAAGGAACTCGATAAGAGTTCAAAACATCATAATTGAAATCACCCTATATATAACATCTCATATAGCACTAGGCTATCAATGTAATGAAACATCTTAAAAAGGTGAAATCACAACAAAACAAAAAACTCAAAAAATCCGGATTGGCCAAATCCCCAATTGTAATGCCGAATCAATGTTGCACATGCTAAACTCAGACAGCCGAAGCCTCAGACAAGGTTGCTAACACCTCCCAAAGCAGTTTGTCCTCATGACAAGGTCGCTGACACCTCTCCAAGCCATTTTGTCAGCCCTAACAAGGTCGCTAACACCTCTCAAAGCAGTTCGTCCTCATGACAAGGTCGTTGACACCTCTTCAAGTTATTTTGTCAGCTCTAAAAAGGTCGCTAACACCTCCCAAAGCAGTTCGTCCCCATGACAAGGTCTCTGACACCTCTCCAAGCTATTTTGTCAGCTCTAACAAGGTCGCTAACACCTCCCAAAGCAGTTCGTCCTCATGACAAGGTCGTAGACACCTCTCCAAGCAGTTCTGTTAGGTAAACATCGTGAATGTGTCACAAACTCACGGATAGGAACCCGAAAAGTGTTAACATATGTCCCATACCACACATTCGCACTTAGCGGTTTACTACCTGTTAGTCGATGCCACACTAGAAACATCATAAAACTCAGAAAATTATATCTCGCCTAGTCTCATTGGCGAGTGATAAAGAGACATCATACTTGTCTCATCTCATCGACAAGTAAAAACATCATGATGGTTCCTCATAAACCGTAAATCTCAACATATGAAATCATAAACTCATGACTTGCCTTATATCATTGGCAAGTAAATAAAACATCGTGACGGATCTCATCGACATTACTCCGATATAGGAGATCTCAAACCATAATGTTAGCCTAATATTGGCCATCTTAAATAATTCCAATAAATAGGAATTATAAAAATTAAAATATGCCATAAAATGGCAAAACATCTCAGAATCAATAATCTCAAATAGCTTCGATCGTACAAGTTCGGAATTAACCGAAATAGTAAACGCACATGTCACATACCACATGTTTTACTAAATTGTTTAATTCTCTTTCTCATACGTTCGAATAGTACAAAAGTATGTATTATATATATATATAATAATTATAAGTTTTTGTAAAACATTTAATATGAAAGCTTTTCCTTAAAAAAATCATTTCGAAAACGGTTTAGAAAACACGTGCACAGAAACATAAAAAATCGATGAAAATTCAATAAAATTAACATGCGATAAAACCCAAATGAAACCGTCAAGTCATAGTGCGAATCCACATTAATGTCGACTTTTCTATTATTAAGAGTTAGCCTTTTAGAACCATATTAAAAAAAGAACGCTCGAAATCATCGAATTCAAAAATAATTCAACGGAAAATGCCAAACTTTGCAAAAGAACTCAAGCTAGCGGCTTGTTTTGCCAATTCACCCGTTTTTAACATAGAATTTGAGAAAATATGAAACATAAATGTTCAAGATGATTGTTACAGATCGTAGTCAGAAAAAGAATCATCTAATTCGGACATTCAGGTCAAAAGTTACGACAATTTCAATTCTCAGGTCTAAAATTACAAAACTATGAATAATTAGCATAACAACAGGGCTGCGGCTTAAATATCCAATTTTACCCTGTAGATCAAAGATTTTGATAAATCATAAAACATGAAAGTTGAAGATCATTTTCATAGCTATAATTAAAAAAAAAGAATTACCTCATTCGGACTTACAAGTCAAAAGATATACCCAAAACAACTATCAGGTCTGGATTTATTATCGCTGTATTTTGCTCTCAGGACAACGACAAAGAAGTGCATTTTCGACCAAATTTAATTCAAAATTTAAGAAAACCCAAAACAAGAAACTTGTAACACATCATTTGTGCTTTTCAGAACATCCAAAATTATCAAATTCCGATCCAAAATGAGAATGTTATGGCTAATTTAATTTTAGGTTTCAATTCTAAAAATCGACAGAGCGGAGCATGTATCTCAGTTTCAAACCCAATTTCGATCCTTTAAATCATATAATTTGCAAAAACTAACATGAAAGTTGTAGCGTAATGTTTATGCTTTTAATAACTTTAAACGATATAAAAATCCGATAAGAAATGAGAAAGTTATGCTTAAATTACTAACAATATTTTGTACAGAAATTTGACAAGGCAGAGACTATTACTCTGTCAAAAATTCCATTTTGACCAAGAAATCTTCAAAATGTGTGAAAGTAATTAAATCAAATGTTCTTCCTTAGATAATTATCTTTCTACTTCAAAAAGATTCAACATAATTGGATTTATCAATCAAAAGTTATGTTCATTTTACTCTCAGGTATTAACTCAAAATTTTTATATGGCTGAGCTATAACATTAGTTTCAAACTCAATTTCGACCAATTTAACTGTAGAATTTCGAAGTATGATTAAAAGAAAACTTGTAGCTAATTGAAATATATTTCTACCACAAAAAGATAGAGTCAATTTGGATTATTCTACCATAAATTATCATTGTTTTACTGCAGCGACTTTTTTTATAACAAATTTCCAGCAAACAATAGAACAATAATCACACAAGTTTTCAACCAAATTGCATACAATTAAATCAACAATCATTCAAATAATGAAGTGCAGCAAACAAAGATTTAGATGTGAGTGATGAACTCACCTCTATCCTTTAATTCAACAATCGAGACCACCAATTCATCCCAAATTTCCAAACTAACAAACCCTGAGTTTATACTTAAATCCATATTTTAAAACATCCATTCTTCATTTTATTTTTGATTAATAGAGAATAGATTGGGAGAATGAGAAGGCTGCCATTATTTTTGAGCTTCAGAAGTTTTTAACTGAGAGGAGAGAAGTGAATGAACGTGCAGACTTTTCTTTTCTTTCTCATTCTTTAGTAACATGTTAGGGTTTAATTGTACTAATGGACTTAAGCCCAACAAGTAAATGAAATTAACTTGTATTATTATTCAACCACTTATTTCATGTTACAATGCATACTAATGATGAAATTTACACTATTTCAAGTTCCACTTCTTAAGAATTATGAAATTCATTACTCATGATAATAAAAAAGTTTTACACCCAATTAAAATATTATTTACATAATTAGAAAATATTTATTATCATATTTCACTATTTAAAGAAAATAGCAAATTTACATTATTAATTCCAAAACTCGTTGTAATTAACACTATAAATTACACAAAAATCACATTTTTATGTCATAAAATTCTATAACTCATTTCAAATATAATTTTATGCTCAACTTCTATTTTTAAACACAATTCCATCATTTTATTAAATATATCCCATTTTAAAATTAATTACTTCCTTTAAAAAATATTAAATGAAGTAAAGAGAAATAATTTACAAAATTATTGCATTAACTCTAAATAAAACACATTTTCCTCATTTATTTATTAACTCAAACCATCTTAATAAAGTTTTCAAAATTCTACTTTCTCATTTTATCCTCAAATATATTGTTTATTCCCGATAAATAATTTAAATTCCTATTTAATTATTAATTCACACTATTAAATTATAACTGCCGTTATAATTTAATATTTTCAAGTAATCGCTAAAATCAGGGTTGTTACAAGCACTTCGTATGCCACATTACCAAATTGGGAATGTATCACAAGTAACCATCAACTACATAACCTCTGAGCTCGTACGTCTCAGAGAAGGGTGTTAAGCTAAGAGAATAAATTCTCCGCCACCAACAGAAATGTATTTAATAGAAACCATCTTTACATCTCAAAGTGTAACATCAGACGCACATCCATACAAGTCCAATCCGGGATCGAACGGAACCGAAGGCACTTCAAATGAAGCCCTTGCAAATCAGGGTATTCACTAATCACGTCCGGAATCCCCATCACAAAAAGTGATAAAATCTCCATACCGGAGCAACCCGGTGCAGAGACATTCGACAGGTAATCCTTTCATTTTCGAAAATACCCAGTCTTTCAACACCATATTCAAATGCAATCCCATTTCGTCGTATCATTATTCAGAATGGGTTTTGTGACACAAAGTCCTCTCCCGGCTTATCCGAATAACGGGCGCTTATTCTAAAAATAAGTGTTCAACCAGATTTCAAACAAATCGCAACAAATTTCCATTTTGATCTTTTAAACAAAAGATTCATCACAATCACAAAGGTTCGATGTGGTTTTCGAATATCCATTTGGAATCCGACCCCCGGTCGCATCGAAATTCAAATGCCATTTAAAGGCCAATATTGATAGTCGGTTATTTAACTATCAATCAACATTCACAACAATCGCTAAGATTTAAATAATTTTTCCCTCAAATTTTATTATTTTCAATATATCTTCGCAAGATCTAATTTTAACGCTCCAACCATTTGAAAACAAATTCCAAATCAATTTTCACCTTTCAATCCTTTGAAAACCAATTTCAAATTACTTTTCCACATTTCAATACCTTGAAAACAAATTTCAAATCATTTTTCCTTACGCGGAAAACATTTTCATATATTTATTCGTTTCCACTGAAAATCTGCCGAGTTCAAATATTTTAAAATAATTTAAAATACTTATCTAAAATATACTTAGAGATATTTAAAATAAAACTATTTTGAAACACTTGCTTAAATATTAGTTATGAAAATATTATACTAATGTCTCATAAAAAAAATTCAAGTCCAAACTAATTTTTAAATAAAATTAATATATAGGATATAACTATTTAAATATTCAATTTCTAAAACCAATATCACTTAAATCTTTAAATCATTACTTCCATAATTAATTAAACAACTCATTACTTTAAAGATTTACAAAATAACTTAAGAAACTAATTTCTCCAAAATATTCTTTTAAAACCAACCCTAGAACTTTTAATTTATATTTCGAAAGCTATTTTACAAACATACTCGGCTTTTCACGGAAAATACACCTTCCTTTTCAAAATGGATCATTTTTAATGAATTAATAAATCCTTTTGGATTTATTTTAAATTTACGTTCCAAATGCGTAAATTTCTTTCCACGCTTTTAAAAATAAAACAACATTTATTTTTTAAAACAAATTTCCCTTTCTCTTATAAAATTCTCATTGTGGATTTAAATTTTCAAATATCCACAGACATACGATTTTCAAAATTGGTTTTCCAAAATTATTTTTAAACACCAAGTCAATTTTAGATCGATTTCCCAAATATTCATTATTTTTTACCAAATCAATATCAAATTGATTTTCTAATTTATTTTCAAAACACCAAATCAAATTTCAAATTGATTCCCAAATTTATTTCAAACATCAAATTTACTATCTTTTGAAACAAATTCCTTCTTTTAAATTTGTTCAATTTTCTAAAATTAATTTATTATAAATTTTCTTCTAAATTTCAAAAATCCAATTTGATTTATTTCTGGTATCCTACGATACCAAAAATATATTCGGCTAAATTATAGCCTTCAACAATTTCAATCACAAATAGTCACACACAGATTATAAATAATCAACACACAATATTGAAACTAATTGAAATATTTGAGGAATCCAGTTGGATCCCTCTAACCTGTTTTCCCTGCATCCACAGACGTTAGCACAACAATTAAATACCAATTCCACTTCGAGGTGGAATATCGCGGTATATGGGATTTATAAAATATCATCCGCTATTATGCGGCGCATAGGGTCTCATCCGCTATATAATGCGGGAAATCAATCACTCCAAATACATATATAATACCATATATATAATATCATCCAGCGAATAACTTATTATAAATCAACCAAGCACATCCAATGATTTAAATTTAATATTTAATTAACAATGCATCCATATGAGTGAGAAAATCTCACCTTTGCTTTTAAGTTGCAATCCTCTCCAATCTTGACCCGATTTCCCGACTTTTGACCTTATATAAACAATTATATGATTTTATTAATATTTGAACTAATCGAATGATTAATTACCGTTTAATAAATTTATTCTTTAACTCTAATAATTTAATTTTAACTCGTGATAAAACTTAAACAAATAATCAATTTTTTTAAACAATTCTCCCCTAAAAAAATCCCATTTCCTTCGAAATCTTACCTTTATATATATATATATTGTTAACTCTTGTATAAATAAATAACCTAAATTTAAATTAAACCTTTCTGACCCAGACATTTTAAAATTTGTGTTTTAAAATACTGTTTTACTCCTTTAACATTTTTCTTTTAAGGGTAATACTTTATTGTAAATTAATAATTCCTTTACTAGTATATGTATATAAGTATGTGTAGATCAATTTGATGCCATACTTACTTTATACCTTTTACCGTAAAATTTTCCCTGTACATATGTGTATATATATATAAATTCTAAAGATAAAGATGCCTTCATAGACCCACGCGCAAAACCCTCGATCTCGATGCTACCCCAACCCACCAACGTCGCTGCTTGCCTCGACAACTCCTCCCTGCTTGCTCTATCGCTCGAGCTTCCTGCGTCGCGCACGTCTCCATCAGATCCTACGATTCGAAAAACCACTTTCTCGCCATCATGACAACCCCAGCCACCCCGCGATGCTCAGCCCTCCTTCACGCGCCACTCAAAATTCACGTCGCCTCTCCTACCGTCGCTCGCTCGTCCACGCACGCCATCGCGATTTGGGTTCTAGATTCTTGAAGAGGCTCGGCATTTAATTTGGGAATTTCAATTTGTCAAGAGGGCGGCGATTCAGAGGAAAAAAGAATGAGGCCATTATCTTTTGATTTTTGAATTGAGGAAGTAAGAAAGGAGGTTGCGTGATTTAAACGAGAAAAGGAGACATGATCGATTACTAAGGCGGCTTATTTCATAGGAGGTCGGCCGAGATGAAAGGCTGATGGGAAAGAAAAGCAACCGACAGGATGAAATTTCAGCTGTTGACTAGAGTATATAAATTTATATTAAATCGATTAATTATTGTCTAGGCGTTTATATCTCGTACGATCACACGATAGCTCCGAAAGCTACGAGATTTGAAATCCGATAATAACTCAATATTACGGATCCAATGGAACTGGTTTCGTCGAATTTCGAGACCGTACCTCAGAAGGCTATTTTGAAATATCAATTTAAACGATATTTTTAAATTTGAACAAACCACTGTTAAACTCAATTTTAATCCATCTATTATCTTCAGTATTATCAATATAAATTTTATAAGTCGTTGAAATATTTTTAACAAACTTATAACTCTAGATTTTTTATTTTGCCCCATATCCAACTACTACTTTAATAATTAATTTATTCAATAGATTGCTATATTTAAATTCTAAATCTTTTCTATTAAATAAAACCAAAACTTTCATATTAAAAATCAATTCATAGTTCAAATCAATATTTAAATCCATTTTAAATATCCCAAATTAACCGTTTAAGAATTCTGGTCGTTACATTCCTCCCCCCTTAAAAGAATTTCGTCCCCGAAATTACTAACACAGAAGAATGATTGACGCAGCGGAAATACCAAAAATGGATGAAACGGTGATAAGTTGAATCGATGGAATAAAAATACCCAAGTGCCCAAATCTGTTGATCTCAAGTGATACCGGATTCTAGCTGTGACGCCCCACCTCTATACCCACGCTAGCCAAGAACACTACGGAGTAGTGCTGTCAACTAGCACGGAGAATAAGGCCATTGAGGAGCGACCATCCATGTAATTTCTTATCACACGGTGGCTATAAATAATCTTCGGAAACAAACATAGAAATAAGCATAACACAAATCAGTCACAGACATCCATATCACAAAGGCAGAAGAAGATATGAATATATAACTAACACATGAAAGTGTACATCAGAGTAGTGGTCAAAAGATCCACAATAATACAAAAGAATAGCAACACGTGCTATACAAAAGAATACAACTATGAGTCTATATCTCAAGTGTATACAACAAAAACTGCTAATCTAAACAGTTAGCCAAAAGTCAGAGTGATGAATCCCTGGGAAGAAGTCAAGCAGAAGCACCTGTAACATCTCGGTCTGACCCGAGTATTATTTAGAAAATAATAAACGGGTCAGTCTGTGACGACCCAACTTCCAGACTCCAGGAAGTCGCATCGCTAAGAAGAAAGAAAGGGATAGAAGAAGAAAAGAAAGAGTAAGAAGAACACAAAACAACATCAGAATCTCACAGCGGAACGAATAAAATATAATATATCACATAATACTTTACATAGTATCATATACATCAGAGTTTTACAGCCAATACAACACAAACTAGACAGTTATAAACACCTGTCTAGTTATACAACTCTAAACAGTACAAAAAACAACTCAGAGAGACGACTCAGAGATACCAACACAGCGGAAAATAGATAACTACAACGCAGAAGCCTCCTGCTCCATTTGCTCCTCCATAACTCATCAAAGCAGTCCTGAATTACTTGACTACTCATACATAATATGAGTACCCAAGAGTTTAATAAAACAGAAAATAAACACTCGGGTCAGACAGGGGTCTGGTGTGAGTAAATAGTTTAAAAGTTGCTTAACTTTAGAAAATCCTTTGAAAACAAAAGGTATCACGTAAGACTTCCCACACATAAACATGGAAAAGTTTTTACCTTACGCTAACCAAAACATTTGATAGGAAATCCAGTGATATTATAATAGTGTCTAGGGTTTTCAAGTAAATATGAAATAGCCGAAATTGTTACATGATTAAATTCCAGCTACTAGCCACAAAAGTGGGTAATACAAACAAAACCGTAGGGTCTCGTAGGGAAAATGGGTTTCCAACAATGGCAGGGCTACTGGGGTACCGCCCGTCACAGTACGTGGCCTAGATCACAGTACCGAGGATTACTCCCTTCATCCCCTGCAACACAAGACCGGGACCATTCCTTACTGAACAGTCCCGAACAAGACCACCCCGCAGTTGTGGCCAACAACTGCCCACACAGCCGAAATATAAGGGACCTCTAGACAGGGATGTATCTTGCCCTCCAGTGGGCGCGACCCACGAAGCCTTGCTGCACCTCCCCTGTTTTAGCCATTCCCGGTTGATGAGGCTTGAGGCTGCGATTACCTTTATAGGACCAATTATCTTAGAATGCTCATCGTCCGCCTGACGATGTTCTGAAAGCATTCAATCCATACAAGTTCGTTCCGGGTTCGAACGAAACCGAAGGCACTATCTCGTTGCACTCATTTTGGAATCACCCTCAGAGTCAACGACCATAGCCCTTGCACTCTGATTCACCATCTCGAATCTATAAGCACTATTCCATCAAACTCATTACGGAATCACCCACAGAGTTATACTGACGTATAGCCCTTACACCTCGAGTCTTCACTTGCTCCACTTGGATTATCGACCTAACGTTTAATTAGAATCGATGTGGTTTTCGGATTCCAAATATGGAAACCGATCCCGGTCTCATCGAAACCAAACGCCATTTTAATGTCCAAGTTGTACTTAAGGGTTTAAATAATTAACTCATATTTTTTTTTTTTATCTATTTCACACAGATAGATAAACTACATATTCTCATCATAACAGATAACCATAACATTATCACAACAGATAATCTTCACAACAGTCAACATCATAACAACAACCATCACAACCAAATAATCCATCATACTCTAACTAAGCATCCATATCCTATAGATACTACTCATCTCATTCCTGAGATCACAACCATCCAAATGTATATCAATATCATTCAAAAGCAATGATATATTATCCATCATTCATAATTAATTTAAAATGAATTAAATTAATTACTTCTATCTTTAATTAATTTAAATAAATTAAATTAATTACTTACCTATAAATCTTGCTTATAAATCTATTGATTAATCAACCTAGTTAATTAATCATTCATTAAGTATTAAACTTGATTAAACATTTATGATTAATCATCCACTAATTACAATAAGTAATTAGTCTTAAATTAATTTCATAAAATAAATTAACCTTAATCATAAGTAATTAACATTTAATTACTTAATTTATTAATTAATTAAAATTAATTACATTTAACCTTAATTAATTACAATTAATTAATCACTTAATTAATTAACTATCACTTAATTAAACAATTCTTAATTACATCATTAATGATAATAATTAATGATATAATTAATATTTAAATTAATTACTCAATTAAAAATTAATTACATTTAGTAATTAATTAAATTCCATTATTAATCACCTTGATTAATATCTAAATCCAGTAATTAACTACTCTTAATTACTCATTGATAAATTAATTATCCAATAATTAATTATCTTTATTAATTAATCCTTGATTAATTACAAAAGTAATTATCCAAATTACTTTATTAAAAATAAATCACCCTTCCTTAATTACATTCCAGTAATTATTACTTCTCTAAAAATCCTACTCCATAAATTACATTAAGTAATTATTATCATTAAATGATTAAATTATTCTTAAATTAATTAAACTAAATTAATTAATTTAACAAAACACATTATCAGAATTAATTACAAAAAGTAATTAATCCCTTAATTACTTTTATAAAGTAATATATTTAACAAATTACAATTGATTTTCTTAAAATAATTAATCTAATTAATCTATCAAAATTAATTACATTAATTAATTATTAATTATCGTTAGATAATTAACAACATTTTCATTAATTCCTTACTTAAGAATAATTACCTTAAATTAATTATTCATTAGTCATTTTTAATCATAAATTAATTCAAGTTATTAATTAAAATCAAATAAATAAGTAAATCCTTAATTATTTTTAAAATAATTCATTTACTCATTTATAACTCATAAATATTCAAAATGTATTTAAATAATACATTTCTAAAATTAAGTTCAACTTTCATTTCAAAATTTATGATTCAAAAATGTTTAACCATAAGAAAAGTCTAAAAATCAATATTACTTGATTTTACTAAGAAATCAAACATTTGAAATAAATAAATTATTTAGCTTTTCAATTTAAAGTTAAACATATCATCATTTTATTTCAATACTTAAAAGAAAGAATTCTTTTAAAATTTAAACCTTCATTTGAAATCAAATTCATATTTGAATTCTACTTACTAACATTTCTGTCCCATGTTAAAACTTTCAAACTGATTTGAATTCAAACAGATTTCAAACCCAAAACTGAAATCATTTTTAATTTGATTTCAAACCCAATTTTAAATCTTGCCTATCATTTAAATGTTTCATTTTGAATTCAAAGTATTCCTGAATTTAATTCAAATTCAAACCTGAATTTGAATTTAAATTTTAAACATTGAACTCCTTTAAAATTTTTAAAAAGAACCAAAACTGTTTTTAATTAAAATCTGGATTTAAAACCTGATTCTACACTTACACTGTTTTCCAGATTTGAATTTAAACTTAATTCTCATTCAAACCAAAATTTGAATCTTGTTTTAAAATATTGAATCCACCCTTAAATTTATAAAAGAACAAACTGTTTTTAATTAAAAATCTGAATTTCAAAACCTGAAACTACATTTACTGTTTTTCCCAGATTTAAATTTAAATCTTCCTCAAATTTAAATTATCATTTAAACTTTTTGAATTAATAAACTTATTTGAATTCAATTCAACTTAAACTTGAATTTAATCAATGCTTTAATCATGTTGAGTTTCCAGATTTTTTAAAAAAAAAAAAAAAAAAACAACAACTCAGGTTATACCCTGCACACTAACCCGAGGCCACCTTAATTTACTTCGGGTCAATCTCCATCTTACTTCGAGTCACAACAGGGACTGCACTGTACCATCTTCGAGTCACCAAACCTGCACCTCCAAAACTTGCACCAGAGTCAACAAACCTGTCAACCATCATCACAACTCATTCTGATCATCTTATGGCCTCTAACTCCGGCCACTGCTCCTCCTATACACCCTTTTGCAATACCCCAAATCCTCAGTCCACTCGAACCATCACATAGTTTCAGACAGTGACAAAACTTCATCACTTTCAATTGGAATTCAAACCTGAAACCCACTCTTGCCATCAACACAAACTCTATGACCAACTTCCCTTATTTCCCCTCATTTCCCAGTCAAACTCCAATCTTCAGATGAAATTTCAGATCTCAAGTAACTTATGAATTTATACCCCAAAAATCTCAACTACTGCACAGACCAAAATCACAGACTACTCAGTAGCTATTAAAACTGTGATGCATGTTTTTAGTAACCATGTTTTTAAACCTGCCCTAAGTTTTAAACTTGTTTTTGAAGGACTTAAAGATATTGGCGAACTTACTTTTTGAAAACAATTTCTGTTGTTATTATATATATTTTTTTTACAGTGACAGATTTTATATTTTTAAAACTACAATTTTCTCAAACCTAATCCATACAACACAAACTCAAATTGTTTACATAATAAGTCCTAACTAAGATTCATACATAAATAAGTAGATTTGTATTTAAATCCAAGAAGTAACAGAATCATATCTGCAGAAATTCTCAACACACTTATCTGCATACCCAAGATTTATGTATGCAGGCCTAATCACACTCAACAGTCAAGCATGTATTCATCTCATGCACAAACAAAATTTTAAACAACATATAAATTTGGGGTCACTCACTATCAAAAAGAACAGAGCAGTTCTTAATTATCACTATTTAACAGTTCTTCCTATTTGAAAGGCATTTGAATTATCTTTAAGCTTTGCAAATCTTGTTAACTTAGTTTTAAAAATATAAAGGTAGAAACTGTTTTTAAACAATATTTACTCACCTTAAAATTGAAAAAGAGCATGCATTCCATATGCCAAACATTCCCCTGCAACCTGAATTCCTTGCATGCTTGAATCAGAGCTAACATGAATCTGAGCTAACTTGCAGTTTGAAATTGGTTTTAGCTTGAAGTAGGTAAGCCTGGAAACTGCATTTGGTGATAATTTGGTCTGCATGCTTCCAGATTCATCTTTGCTTGATGCTTGCAGTCCTATTTGAATTTGCATTTGATGTTGATTACAATACATGTTGGTTGCAG
This sequence comes from Allium cepa, assembly GCA_030765085.1. Classification (NCBI taxonomy): domain Eukaryota; kingdom Viridiplantae; phylum Streptophyta; class Magnoliopsida; order Asparagales; family Amaryllidaceae; genus Allium; species Allium cepa. The sequence continues at coordinate 316,912,241 of CM060931.1, forward strand.
GCTTTTGGAATTTGCATGCAGACCCACTTCAACTTGCTTGCAAAGATTTTACAGTTTTGAAGATTTGATTGCAGGTTACAGAAATTTCCAGATTTGGGAATCTTGATTTTCATTTTGCAGAGTTGTTTCTTTTTGCAGGTTTAATTGAATTTGGGTTGAGGATTTTTAGAGTGAAGTGGATTTTAGTTTTCAATAGATCTGAATTTAGGTTGTGGGTTTTAGAATGAAAATGATTTTCAGTTTTCTCAAAACTGAATTTAGATACATTATAGGAGATAAAGTTTTTGAAATAAAGAGATATGTTTAAGTTTTATCTAAAATAATAAATCCAAATAGGTTTTAGAATGACACTTGTTGTTTAAGTATGAAAATAAATTACAAGTGTCTACTTTAAAACATGAATGTTAAACACATGTGAGATTCTAATATAAAATAAATTTCTTTGTTTACAAATGTTTTAATTAAGGATAAAACTATTTTTAATTTAATTTAAGATGTTTTATATGTTTATATATTTAGTCTCTAAATAATACAAATGAACTATCTTTAACTAATTAAATATTTGCTTGAATATTTTTAAAAAATTATTTAAAACCAATTTCAAAAGAGAAACCTTTTAAAAAGAAAAGAACAATGTTGAATTATATTATTCAAGAGTTTCAAATTAACATATTATACTTAAATATAAATAGACTAAATTTATTTCAAAACAAATTTTAAAACAAAATAAACTTTATTATAAAAATACAAATTTTAACTATTATACATTTATAACAAAATATTTACCAAAAATTTTTTTTCCTAAAAAAAAAAACAAGATAGATTTATAAACTGATTTATGAAAAGTTCAATACTATTTTAAATTTAATTTAATCAATTCATAGATTATACACTTATATATATTAAATTTTGAAAAGATCTTTTATTAAATTTTAAAATTAAAATCAAAACACATATTTACAATGTATACACATATATACATTATAAATAAAATATTTTAAATCAGCTTATAAAGAAAATTTTATCATTTAAATATTTTTAACATTTTAAAACAATAAGCTTCTCAAATTAAATCATTATTATAAATCTTCAAAAGAATATCATTTATTAACAAAGTAATTAAAAATTTACAAAAGGAAATTATGTTTGAACTGGATTATTAAATCAGTATTTCACATTTTAAAATAATTATTAATGAAATTATTAAATAAATATTGCCCAAATTTCCGGGACATCACATTCCTCCCCTCTTAAAAGAATTTCGTCCCCGAAATTTAAAAGCAAAGGTAATTTAATAATCTCCTTAAAAAAAAATTTATTTAACACAAGCATATATCAGACATATGCTAATAATCAAAACAACCAATTCAACCAATCAAACAAATCTAATTATCCAGACAAATTCTGGATAAAATTCTATCGAGTTTCCCTAGGTATATATATATATATACCGGGATACTCGCTCTAGAGAATCCAAACAATCAATACTAAGAAACTCCAAAACTCCTATACAACTATATCTATAACACTAGACAAGATATCGGACTACAAACGAGTCTGACTCAACAACTAAAACTCCAGAACTGCCGGTTCCACAACCAGAGATAGATCATACACGTATTCCCTCAGAGATACGTGAAACTCATCGAATCCTAGTTATCCAAACTGGCAATCCAATCCTGTAGATCAATCACTTAACCATTGAGAGAAAACAGAAAGGTCCAAACTCTTATCCACAAATCTTATTTGTCGATCCTGGGTTGCCTTCAACCTTCTAGATCAATCCAATCCATCACACAAACCTACTACACATATCAGAAGACTTCAGATAACTACACTTATTCGAAAAACAGAACAGATGTCCAAGACATCCAAGTCTCCAGATTAAAGTGAATTTCCCGTAGAAATCCTCTGATCCAAGACAAAACACAAATCCTCAAATGAATCGGGTGCTCCTATTCTAGAATAGTTGCCACCATGCTTCCACTGTGTAAATCTGATTTGAGAATGCTGTTGATGAACACAGGTATAAACTTGATCAACTTATCCTGAAAACATTGTTCATCAATTTCCATAAAATCTCCAAAAACCAAGTCGAAACAGAACTCAATCTTCCGATGCAGATGCAAAACTTAACTCCTTTGAAGACATCCAGAAAATATCAAACCACTTCGATAACTCAAACATCTTCTAGAGATGCACCAATCCAAACAAAGGTTACTCAAAAAATTTCCGGATCATCGCAAGTCACTTTTGCGATTCTACTTAGTTCAGATCGTTCTCTTTTCAACAATCAGAACAGCCAAAACCTTCAATCAAAAGGGAAACTAGTGGTCCACCTTCAACCACAAACATTACACCAGCTGAGCTTCCAGAAGAAATGGACAAGCTTCAACATCTGCCCGGCTTACAGACAAAAGAATCACAGAAACTTCCGAACCATCGAAGAAACATGCCACTCACTGCTGCTACTGCTGCCAAAACTTCCTTACCCAAAAACTTATCGAATCTCAAAGCTACACCAGCCACTTCCACAAAAGAGCCTTCAAAAGACAGATACCCCTCAGGAAACTCGACTCCAATCAAGCACAAAACACTCTGCCAAACTGAGTCTCAAACTCAAATACAGACAGATCTCCTTCCTAAGGTTGCCAAAATACCATTGCTGACTTCAGTACTCCAAACTGATCCAGACTCAAGAAAAATCCACTCACACGAGTGAGATCAAGCTTAAAATCCAAAGATACACTCCGAATCTTGAAAAGATTCTCCTTCAGAGATCAGAAAAATCCTTCACACCAAACTGCCAAACTACTCAAGATGCCCAACACTGCCCTAGCAGATCTCTTCCAAGCTCAAACACTCGGAACTCCAACCATTGGTAGTTGTGTTACACACAGCACTACCCTATCTACCTCTATTTCTTATATTGGAAAACCTGAACAGGTAACCCAATAGATAGGTAGAATTAAATACATTTATATTTAAAATTACAAGTACGCTCTCTCAAGAAAGACACCACTACAGAGCCTAGGTATTCACTTAACCTAATGCTCTGATACCACTTGTGACGACCCAACTTCCAGACTCCAGGAAGTCGCATCGCTAAGAAGAAAGAAAGGGATAGAAGAAGAAAAGAAAGAGTAAGAAGAACACAAAACAACATCAGAATCTCACAGCGGAACAAATAAAATATAATATATCACATAATACTTTACATAGTATCATATACATCAGAGTTTTACAGCCAATACAACACAAACTAGACAGTTATAAACACCTGTCTAGTTATACAACTCTAAACAGTACAAAAAACAACTCAGAGAGACGACTCAGAGATACCAACACAGCGGAAAATAGATAACTACAACGCAGAATCCTCCTGCTCCATTTGCTCCTCCATAACTCATCAAAGCAGTCCTGAATTACTTGACTACTCATACATAATATGAGTACCCAAGAGTTTAATAAAACAGAAAATAAACACTCGGGTCAGACAGGGGTCTGGTGTGAGTAAATAGTTTAAAAGTTGCTTAACTTTAGAAAATCCTTTGAAAACAAAAGGTATCACGTAAGACTTCCCACACATAAACATGGAAAAGTTTTTACCTTACGCTAACCAAAACATTTGATAGGAAATCCAGTGATATTATAATAGTGTCTAGGGTTTTCAAGTAAATATGAAATAGCCGAAATTGTTACATGATTAAATTCCAGCTACTAGCCACAAAAGTGGGTAATACAAACAAAACCGTAGGGTCTCGTAGGGAAAATGGGTTTCCAACAATGGCAGGGCTACTGGGGTACCGCCCGTCACAGTACGTGGCCTAGATCACAGTACCGAGGATTACTCCCTTCATCCCCTGCAACACAAGACCGGGACCATTCCTTACTGAACAGTCCCGAACAAGACCACCCCGCAGTTGTGGCCAACAACTGCCCACACAGCCGAAATATAAGGGACCTCTAGACAGGGATGTATCTTGCCCTCCAGTGGGCGCGACCCACAAAGCCTTGCTGCACCTCCCCTGTTTTAGCCATTCCCGGTTGATGAGGCTTGAGGCTGCGATTACCTTTATAGGACCAATTATCTTAGAATGCTCATCGTCCGCCTGACGATGTTCTGAAAGCATTCAATCCATACAAGTTCGTTCCGGGTTCGAACGAAACCGAAGGCACTATCTCGTTGCACTCATTTTGGAATCACCCTCAGAGTCAACGACCATAGCCCTTGCACTCTGATTCACCATCTCGAATCTATAAGCACTATTCCATCAAACTCATTACGGAATCACCCACAGAGTTATACTGACGTATAGCCCTTACACCTCGAGTCTTCACTTGCTCCACTTGGATTATCGACCTAACGTTTAATTGGAATCGATGTGGTTTTCGGATTCCAAATATGGAAACCGATCCCGGTCTCATCGAAACCAAACGCCATTTTAATATCCAAGTTGTACTTAAGGGTTTAAATAATTAACTCATTTTTTTTTTATCTATTTCACACAGATAGATAAACTACATATTCTCATCATAACAGATAACCATAACATTATCACAACAGATAATCTTCACAACAGTCAACATCATAACAACAACCATCACAACCAAATAATCCATCATACTCTAACTAAGCATCCATATCCTATAGATACTACTCATCTCATTCCTGAGATCACAACCATCCAAATGTATATCAATATCATTCAAAAGCAATGATATATTATCCATCATTCATAATTAATTTAAAATGAATTAAATTAATTACTTCTATCTTTAATTAATTTAAATAAATTAAATTAATTACTTACCTATAAATCTTGCTTATAAATCTATTGATTAATCAACCTAGTTAATTAATCATTCATTAAGTATTAAACTTGATTAAACATTTATGATTAATCATCCACTAATTACAATAAGTAATTAGTCTTAAATTAATTTCATAAAATAAATTAACCTTAATCATAAGTAATTAACATTTAATTACTTAATTTATTAATTAATTAAAATTAATTACATTTAACCTTAATTAATTACAATTAATTAATCACTTAATTAATTAACTATCACTTAATTAAACAATTCTTAATTACATCATTAATGATAATAATTAATGATATAATTAATATTTAAATTAATTACTCAATTAAAAATTAATTACATTTAGTAATTAATTAAATTCCATTATTAATCACCTTGATTAATATCTAAATCCAGTAATTAACTACTCTTAATTACTCATTGATAAATTAATTATCCAATAATTAATTATCTTTATTAATTAATCCTTGATTAATTACAAAAGTAATTATCCAAATTACTTTATTAAAAATAAATCACCCTTCCTTAATTACATTCCAGTAATTATTACTTCTCTAAAAATCCTACTCCATAAATTACATTAAGTAATTATTATCATTAAATGATTAAATTATTCTTAAATTAATTAAACTAAATTAATTAATTTAACAAAACACATTATCAGAATTAATTACAAAAAGTAATTAATCCCTTAATTACTTTTATAAAGTAATATATTTAACAAATTACAATTGATTTTCTTAAAATAATTAATCTAATTAATCTATCAAAATTAATTACATTAATTAATTATTAATTATCGTTAGATAATTAACAACATTTTCATTAATTCCTTACTTAAGAATAATTACCTTAAATTAATTATTCATTAGTCATTTTTAATCATAAATTAATTCAAGTTATTAATTAAAATCAAATAAATAAGTAAATCCTTAATTATTTTTAAAATAATTCATTTACTCATTTATAACTCATAAATATTCAAAATGTATTTAAATAATACATTTCTAAAATTAAGTTCAACTTTCATTTCAAAATTTATGATTCAAAAATGTTTAACCATAAGAAAAGTCTAAAAATCAATATTACTTGATTTTACTAAGAAATCAAACATTTGAAATAAATAAATTATTTAGCTTTTCAATTTAAAGTTAAACATATCATCATTTTATTTCAATACTTAAAAGAAAGAATTCTTTTAAAATTTAAACCTTCATTTGAAATCAAATTCATATTTGAATTCTACTTACTAACATTTCTGTCCCATGTTAAAACTTTCAAACTGATTTGAATTCAAACAGATTTCAAACCCAAAACTGAAATCATTTTTAATTTGATTTCAAACCCAATTTTAAATCTTGCCTATCATTTAAATGTTTCATTTTGAATTCAAAGTATTCCTGAATTTAATTCAAATTCAAACCTGAATTTGAATTTAAATTTTAAACATTGAACTCCTTTAAAATTTTTAAAAAGAACCAAAACTGTTTTTAATTAAAATCTGGATTTAAAACCTGATTCTACACTTACACTGTTTTCCAGATTTGAATTTAAACTTAATTCTCATTCAAACCAAAATTTGAATCTTGTTTTAAAATATTGAATCCACCCTTAAATTTATAAAAGAACAAACTGTTTTTAATTAAAAATCTGAATTTCAAAACCTGAAACTACATTTACTGTTTTTCCCAGATTTAAATTTAAATCTTCCTCAAATTTAAATTATCATTTAAACTTTTTGAATTAATAAACTTATTTGAATTCAATTCAACTTAAACTTGAATTTAATCAATGCTTTAATCATGTTGAGTTTCCAGATTTTTTTTAAAAAAAAAAAAAAAAACAACAACTCAGGTTATACCCTGCACACTAACCCGAGGCCACCTTAATTTACTTCGGGTCAATCTCCATCTTACTTCGAGTCACAACAGGGATTGCACTGTACCATCTTCGAGTCACCAAACCTGCACCTCCAAAACTTGCACCAGAGTCAACAAACCTGTCAACCATCATCACAACTCATTCTGATCATCTTATGGCCTCTAACTCCGGCCACTGCTCCTCCTATACACCCTTTTGCAATACCCCAAATCCTCAGTCCACTCGAACCATCACATAGTTTCAGACAGTGACAAAACTTCATCACTTTCAATTGGAATTCAAACCTGAAACCCACTCTTGCCATCAACACAAACTCTATGACCAACTTCCCTTATTTCCCCTCATTTCCCAGTCAAACTCCCATCTTCAGATGAAATTTCAGATCTCAAGTAACTTATGAATTTATACCCCAAAAATCTCAACTACTGCACAGACCAAAATCACAGACTACTCAGTAGCTATTAGAACTGTGATGCATGTTTTTAGTAACCATGTTTTTAAACCTGCCCTAAGTTTTAAACTTGTTTTTGAAGGACTTAAAGATATTGGCGAACTTACTTTTTGAAAACAATTTCTGTTGTTATTATATATATTTTTTTTTACAGTGACAGATTTTATATTTTTAAAACTACAATTTTCTCAAACCTAATCCATACAACACAAACTCAAATTGTTTACATAATAAGTCCTAACTAAGATTCATACATAAATAAGTAGATTTGTATTTAAATCCAAGAAGTAACAGAATCATATCTGCAGAAATTCTCAACACACTTATCTGCATACCCAAGATTTATGTATGCAGGCCTAATCACACTCAACAGTCAAGCATGTATTCATCTCATGCACAAACAAAATTTTAAACAACATATAAATTTGGGGTCACTCACTATCAAAAAGAACAGAGCAGTTCTTAATTATCACTATTTAACAGTTCTTCCTATTTGAAAGGCATTTGAATTATCTTTAAGCTTTGCAAATCTTGTTAACTTAGTTTTAAAAATATAAAGGTAGAAACTGTTTTTAAACAATATTTACTCACCTTAAAATTGAAAAAGAGCATGCATTCCATATGCCAAACATTCCCCTGCAACCTGAATTCCTTGCATGCTTGAATCAGAGCTAACATGAATCTGAGCTAACTTGCAGTTTGAAATTGGTTTTAGCTTGAAGTAGGTAAGCCTGGAAACTGCATTTGGTGATAATTTGGTCTGCATGCTTCCAGATTCATCTTTGCTTGATGCTTGCAGTCCTATTTGAATTTGCATTTGATGTTGATTACAATACATGTTGGTTGCAGGCTTTTGGAATTTGCATGCAGACCCACTTCAACTTGCTTGCAAAGATTTTACAGTTTTGAAGATTTGATTGCAGGTTACAGAAATTTCCAGATTTGGGAATCTTGATTTTCATTTTGCAGAGTTGTTTCTTTTTGCAGGTTTAATTGAATTTGGGTTGAGGATTTTTAGAGTGAAGTGGATTTTAGTTTTCAATAGATCTGAATTTAGGTTGTGGGTTTTAGAATGAAAATGATTTTCAGTTTTCTCAAAACTGAATTTAGATACATTATAGGAGATAAAGTTTTTGAAATAAAGAGATATGTTTAAGTTTTATCTAAAATAATAAATCCAAATAGGTTTTAGAATGACACTTGTTGTTTAAGTATGAAAATAAATTACAAGTGTCTACTTTAAAACATGAATGTTAAACACATGTGAGATTCTAATATAAAATAAATTTCTTTGTTTACAAATGTTTTAATTAAGGATAAAACTATTTTTAATTTAATTTAAGATGTTTTATATGTTTATATATTTAGTCTCTAAATAATACAAATGAACTATCTTTAACTAATTAAATATTTGCTTGAATATTTTTAAAAAATTATTTAAAACCAATTTCAAAAGAGAAACCTTTTAAAAAGAAAAGAACAATGTTGAATTATATTATTCAAGAGTTTCAAATTAACATATTATACTTAAATATAAATAGACTAAATTTATTTCAAAACAAATTTTAAAACAAAATAAACTTTATTATAAAAATACAAATTTTAACTATTATACATTTATAACAAAATATTTACCAAAAATTTTTTTTCCTAAAAAAAAAACAAGATAGATTTATAAACTGATTTATGAAAAGTTCAATACTATTTTAAATTTAATTTAATCAATTCATAGATTATACACTTATATATATTAAATTTTGAAAAGATCTTTTATTAAATTTTAAAATTAAAATCAAAACACATATTTACAATGTATACACATATATACATTATAAATAAAATATTTTAAATCAGCTTATAAAGAAAATTTTATCATTTAAATATTTTTAACATTTTAAAACAATAAGCTTCTCAAATTAAATCATTATTATAAATCTTCAAAAGAATATCATTTATTAACAAAGTAATTAAAAATTTACAAAAGGAAATTATGTTTGAACTGGATTATTAAATCAGTATTTCACATTTTAAAATAATTATTAATGAAATTATTAAATAAATATTGCCCAAATTTCCGGGACATCACATTCCTCCCCTCTTAAAAGAATTTCGTCCCCGAAATTTAAAAGCAAAGGTAATTTAATAATCTCCTTAAAAAAAAATTTATTTAACACAAGCATATATCAGACATATGCTAATAATCAAAACAACCAATTCAACCAATCAAACAAATCTAATTATCCAGACAAATTCTGGATAAAATTCTATCGAGTTTCCCTAGGTATATATATATATATACCGGGATACTCGCTCTAGAGAATCCAAACAATCAATACTAAGAAACTCCAAAACTCCTATACAACTATATCTATAACACTAGACAAGATATCAGACTACAAACGAGTCTGACTCAACAACTAAAACTCCAGAACTGCCGGTTCCACAACCAGAGATAGATCATACACGTATTCCCTCAGAGATACGTGAAACTCATCGAATCCTAGTTATCCAAACTGGCAATCCAATCCTGTAGATCAATCACTTAACCATTGAGAGAAAACAGAAAGGTCCAAACTCTTATCCACAAATCTTATTTGTCGATCCTGGGTTGCCTTCAACCTTCTAGATCAATCCAATCCATCACACAAACCTACTACACATATCAGAAGACTTCAGATAACTACACTTATTCGAAAAACAGAACAAATGTCCAAGACATCCAAGTCTCCAGATTAAAGTGAATTTCCCGTAGAAATCCTCTGATCCAAGACAAAACACAAATCCTCAAATGAATCGGGTGCTCCTATTCTAGAATAGTTGCCACCATGCTTCCACTGTGTAAATCTGATTTGAGAATGCTGTTGATGAACACAGGTATAAACTTGATCAACTTATCCTGAAAACATTGTTCATCAATTTCCATAAAATCTCCAAAAACCAAGTCGAAACAGAACTCAATCTTCCGATGCAGATGCAAAACTTAACTCCTTTGAAGACATCCAGAAAATATCAAACCACTTCGATAACTCAAACATCTTCTAGAGATGCACCAATCCAAACAAAGGTTACTCAAAAAATTTCCGGATCATCGCAAGTCACTTTTGCGATTCTACTTAGTTCAGATCGTTCTCTTTTCAACAATCAGAACAGCCAAAACCTTCAATCAAAAGGGAAACTAGTGGTCCACCTTCAACCACAAACATTACACCAGCTGAGCTTCCAGAAGAAATGGACAAGCTTCAACATCTGCCCGGCTTACAGACAAAAGAATCACAGAAACTTCCGAACCATCGAAGAAACATGCCACTCACTGCTGCTACTGCTGCCAAAACTTCCTTACCCAAAAACTTATCGAATCTCAAAGCTACACCAGCCACTTCCACAAAAGAGCCTTCAAAAGACAGATACCCCTCAGGAAACTCGACTCCAATCAAGCACAAAACACTCTGCCAAACTGAGTCTCAAACTCAAATACAGACAGATCTCCTTCCTAAGGTTGCCAAAATACCATTGCTGACTTCAGTACTCCAAACTGATCCAGACTCAAGAAAAATCCACTCACACGAGTGAGATCAAGCTTAAAATCCAAAGATACACTCCGAATCTTGAAAAGATTCTCCTTCAGAGATCAGAAAAATCCTTCACACCAAACTGCCAAACTACTCAAGATGCCCAACACTGCCCTAGCAGATCTCTTCCAAGCTCAAACACTCGGAACTCCAACCATTGGTAGTTGTGTTACACACAGCACTACCCTATCTACCTCTATTTCTTATATTGGAAAACCTGAACAGGTAACCCAATAGATAGGTAGAATTAAATACATTTATATTTAAAATTACAAGTACGCTCTCTCAAGAAAGACACCACTACAGAGCCTAGGTATTCACTTAACCTAATGCTCTGATACCACTTGTGACGACCCAACTTCCAGACTCCAGGAAGTCGCATCGCTAAGAAGAAAGAAAGGGATAGAAGAAGAAAAGAAAGAGTAAGAAGAACACAAAACAACATCAGAATCTCACAGCGGAACAAATAAAATATAATATATCACATAATACTTTACATAGTATCATATACATCAGAGTTTTACAGCCAATACAACACAAACTAGACAGTTATAAACACCTGTCTAGTTATACAACTCTAAACAGTACAAAAAACAACTCAGAGAGACGACTCAGAGATACCAACACAGCGGAAAATAGATAACTACAACGCAGAAGCCTCCTGCTCCATTTGCTCCTCCATAACTCATCAAAGCAGTCCTGAATTACTTGACTACTCATACATAATATGAGTACCCAAGAGTTTAATAAAACAGAAAATAAACACTCGGGTCAGACAGGGGTCTGGTGTGAGTAAATAGTTTAAAAGTTGCTTAACTTTAGAAAATCCTTTGAAAACAAAAGGTATCACGTAAGACTTCCCACACATAAACATGGAAAAGTTTTTACCTTACGCTAACCAAAACATTTGATAGGAAATCCAGTGATATTATAATAGTGTCTAGGGTTTTCAAGTAAATATGAAATAGCCGAAATTGTTACATGATTAAATTCCAGCTACTAGCCACAAAAGTGGGTAATACAAACAAAACCGTAGGGTCTCGTAGGGAAAATGGGTTTCCAACAATGGCAGGGCTACTGGGGTACCGCCCGTCACAGTACGTGGCCTAGATCACAGTACCGAGGATTACTCCCTTCATCCCCTGCAACACAAGACCGGGACCATTCCTTACTGAACAGTCCCGAACAAGACCACCCCGCAGTTGTGGCCAACAACTGCCCACACAGCCGAAATATAAGGGACCTCTAGACAGGGATGTATCTTGCCCTCCAGTGGGCGCGACCCACAAAGCCTTGCTGCACCTCCCCTGTTTTAGCCATTCCCGGTTGATGAGGCTTGAGGCTGCGATTACCTTTATAGGACCAATTATCTTAGAATGCTCATCGTCCGCCTGACGATGTTCTGAAAGCATTCAATCCATACAAGTTCGTTCCGGGTTCGAACGAAACCGAAGGCACTATCTCGTTGCACTCATTTTGGAATCACCCTCAGAGTCAACGACCATAGCCCTTGCACTCTGATTCACCATCTCGAATCTATAAGCACTATTCCATCAAACTCATTACGGAATCACCCACAGAGTTATACTGACGTATAGCCCTTACACCTCGAGTCTTCACTTGCTCCACTTGGATTATCGACCTAACGTTTAATTGGAATCGATGTGGTTTTCGGATTCCAAATATGGAAACCGATCCCGGTCTCATCGAAACCAAACGCCATTTTAATATCCAAGTTGTACTTAAGGGTTTAAATAATTAACTCATTTTTTTTTTTTATCTATTTCACACAGATAGATAAACTACATATTCTCATCATAACAGATAACCATAACATTATCACAACAGATAATCTTCACAACAGTCAACATCATAACAACAACCATCACAACCAAATAATCCATCATACTCTAACTAAGCATCCATATCCTATAGATACTACTCATCTCATTCCTGAGATCACAACCATCCAAATGTATATCAATATCATTCAAAAGCAATGATATATTATCCATCATTCATAATTAATTTAAAATGAATTAAATTAATTACTTCTATCTTTAATTAATTTAAATAAATTAAATTAATTACTTACCTATAAATCTTGCTTATAAATCTATTGATTAATCAACCTAGTTAATTAATCATTCATTAAGTATTAAACTTGATTAAACATTTATGATTAATCATCCACTAATTACAATAAGTAATTAGTCTTAAATTAATTTCATAAAATAAATTAACCTTAATCATAAGTAATTAACATTTAATTACTTAATTTATTAATTAATTAAAATTAATTACATTTAACCTTAATTAATTACAATTAATTAATCACTTAATTAATTAACTATCACTTAATTAAACAATTCTTAATTACATCATTAATGATAATAATTAATGATATAATTAATATTTAAATTAATTACTCAATTAAAAATTAATTACATTTAGTAATTAATTAAATTCCATTATTAATCACCTTGATTAATATCTAAATCCAGTAATTAACTACTCTTAATTACTCATTGATAAATTAATTATCCAATAATTAATTATCTTTATTAATTAATCCTTGATTAATTACAAAAGTAATTATCCAAATTACTTTATTAAAAATAAATCACCCTTCCTTAATTACATTCCAGTAATTATTACTTCTCTAAAAATCCTACTCCATAAATTACATTAAGTAATTATTATCATTAAATGATTAAATTATTCTTAAATTAATTAAACTAAATTAATTAATTTAACAAAACACATTATCAGAATTAATTACAAAAAGTAATTAATCCCTTAATTACTTTTATAAAGTAATATATTTAACAAATTACAATTGATTTTCTTAAAATAATTAATCTAATTAATCTATCAAAATTAATTACATTAATTAATTATTAATTATCGTTAGATAATTAACAACATTTTCATTAATTCCTTACTTAAGAATAATTACCTTAAATTAATTATTCATTAGTCATTTTTAATCATAAATTAATTCAAGTTATTAATTAAAATCAAATAAATAAGTAAATCCTTAATTATTTTTAAAATAATTCATTTACTCATTTATAACTCATAAATATTCAAAATGTATTTAAATAATACATTTCTAAAATTAAGTTCAACTTTCATTTCAAAATTTATGATTCAAAAATGTTTAACCATAAGAAAAGTCTAAAAATCAATATTACTTGATTTTACTAAGAAATCAAACATTTGAAATAAATAAATTATTTAGCTTTTCAATTTAAAGTTAAACATATCATCATTTTATTTCAATACTTAAAAGAAAGAATTCTTTTAAAATTTAAACCTTCATTTGAAATCAAATTCATATTTGAATTCTACTTACTAACATTTCTGTCCCATGTTAAAACTTTCAAACTGATTTGAATTCAAACAGATTTCAAACCCAAAACTGAAATCATTTTTAATTTGATTTCAAACCCAATTTTAAATCTTGCCTATCATTTAAATGTTTCATTTTGAATTCAAAGTATTCCTGAATTTAATTCAAATTCAAACCTGAATTTGAATTTAAATTTTAAACATTGAACTCCTTTAAAATTTTTAAAAAGAACCAAAACTGTTTTTAATTAAAATCTGGATTTAAAACCTGATTCTACACTTACACTGTTTTCCAGATTTGAATTTAAACTTAATTCTCATTCAAACCAAAATTTGAATCTTGTTTTAAAATATTGAATCCACCCTTAAATTTATAAAAGAACAAACTGTTTTTAATTAAAAATCTGAATTTCAAAACCTGAAACTACATTTACTGTTTTTCCCAGATTTAAATTTAAATCTTCCTCAAATTTAAATTATCATTTAAACTTTTTGAATTAATAAACTTATTTGAATTCAATTCAACTTAAACTTGAATTTAATCAATGCTTTAATCATGTTGAGTTTCCAGATTTTTTTTTAAAAAAAAAAAAAAACAACTCAGGTTATACCCTGCACACTAACCCGAGGCCACCTTAATTTACTTCGGGTCAATCTCCATCTTACTTCGAGTCACAACAGGGATTGCACTGTACCATCTTCGAGTCACCAAACCTGCACCTCCAAAACTTGCACCAGAGTCAACAAACCTGTCAACCATCATCACAACTCATTCTGATCATCTTATGGCCTCTAACTCCGGCCACTGCTCCTCCTATACACCCTTTTGCAATACCCCAAATCCTCAGTCCACTCGAACCATCACATAGTTTCAGACAGTGACAAAACTTCATCACTTTCAATTGGAATTCAAACCTGAAACCCACTCTTGCCATCAACACAAACTCTATGACCAACTTCCCTTATTTCCCCTCATTTCCCAGTCAAACTCCCATCTTCAGATGAAATTTCAGATCTCAAGTAACTTATGAATTTATACCCCAAAAATCTCAACTACTGCACAGACCAAAATCACAGACTACTCAGTAGCTATTAGAACTGTGATGCATGTTTTTAGTAACCATGTTTTTAAACCTGCCCTAAGTTTTAAACTTGTTTTTGAAGGACTTAAAGATATTGGCGAACTTACTTTTTGAAAACAATTTCTGTTGTTATTATATATTTTTTTTTTACAGTGACAGATTTTATATTTTTAAAACTACAATTTTCTCAAACCTAATCCATACAACACAAACTCAAATTGTTTACATAATAAGTCCTAACTAAGATTCATACATAAATAAGTAGATTTGTATTTAAATCCAAGAAGTAACAGAATCATATCTGCAGAAATTCTCAACACACTTATCTGCATACCCAAGATTTATGTATGCAGGCCTAATCACACTCAACAGTCAAGCATGTATTCATCTCATGCACAAACAAAATTTTAAACAACATATAAATTTGGGGTCACTCACTATCAAAAAGAACAGAGCAGTTCTTAATTATCACTGTTTAACAGTTCTTCCTATTTGAAAGGCATTTGAATTATCTTTAAGCTTTGCAAATCTTGTTAACTTAGTTTTAAAAATATAAAGGTAGAAACTGTTTTTAAACAATATTTACTCACCTTAAAATTGAAAAAGAGCATGCATTCCAAATGCCAAACATTCCCCTGCAACCTGAATTCCTTGCATGCTTGAATCAGAGCTAACATGAATCTGAGCTAACTTGCAGTTTGAAATTGGTTTTAGCTTGAAGTAGGTAAGCCTGGAAACTGCATTTGGTGATAATTTGGTCTGCATGCTTCCAGATTCATCTTTGCTTGATGCTTGCAGTCCTATTTGAATTTGCATTTGATGTTGATTACAATACATGTTGGTTGCAGGCTTTTGGAATTTGCATGCAGACCCACTTCAACTTGCTTGCAAAGATTTTACAGTTTTGAAGATTTGATTGCAGGTTACAGAAATTTCCAGATTTGGGAATCTTGATTTTCATTTTGCAGAGTTGTTTCTTTTTGCAGGTTTAATTGAATTTGGGTTGAGGATTTTTAGAGTGAAGTGGATTTTAGTTTTCAATAGATCTGAATTTAGGTTGTGGGTTTTAGAATGAAAATGATTTTCAGTTTTCTCAAAACTGAATTTAGATACATTATAGGAGATAAAGTTTTTGAAATAAAGAGATATGTTTAAGTTTTATCTAAAATAATAAATCCAAATAGGTTTTAGAATGACACTTGTTGTTTAAGTATGAAAATAAATTACAAGTGTCTACTTTAAAACATGAATGTTAAACACATGTGAGATTCTAATATAAAATAAATTTCTTTGTTTACAAATGTTTTAATTAAGGATAAAACTATTTCTAATTTAATTTAAGATGTTTTATATGTTTATATATTTAGTCTCTAAATAATACAAATGAACTATCTTTAACTAATTAAATATTTGCTTGAATATTTTTAAAAAATTATTTAAAACCAATTTCAAAAGAGAAACCTTTTAAAAAGAAAAGAACAATGTTGAATTATATTATTCAAGAGTTTCAAATTAACATATTATACTTAAATATAAATAGACTAAATTTATTTCAAAACAAATTTTAAAACAAAATAAACTTTATTATAAAAATACAAATTTTAACTATTATACATTTATAACAAAATATTTACCAAAAATTTTTTTTCCTAAAAAAAAAACAAGATAGATTTATAAACTGATTTATGAAAAGTTCAATACTATTTTAAATTTAATTTAATCAATTCATAGATTATACACTTATATATATTAAATTTTGAAAAGATCTTTTATTAAATTTTAAAATTAAAATCAAAACACATATTTACAATGTATACACATATATACATTATAAATAAAATATTTTAAATCAGCTTATAAAGAAAATTTTATCATTTAAATATTTTTAACATTTTAAAACAATAAGCTTCTCAAATTAAATCATTATTATAAATCTTCAAAAGAATATCATTTATTAACAAAGTAATTAAAAATTTACAAAAGGAAATTATGTTTGAACTGGATTATTAAATCAGTATTTCACATTTTAAAATAATTATTAATGAAATTATTAAATAAATATTGCCCAAATTTCCGGGACATCACACAGTCTAGCTATAAATATCAGATGACATGATATAACATAAAAGATATGGCATAAACATAAAATATCCATAATGACATACCACTATAAGTATGTAAATAATGATCAATAGAAGATCAATCAATAAGAGATAATCAGTATCACAAGAATCTTCTCAAAGATTCGGAAAGGGCATCATACCCCAAACTTGTACTCATAACAAGTCAATGACATAAATTCTAGAAATCAACGCAAGAAGTCCAGAAATCATAGAAAAGAGAAAGAGGCCTATCACATGACGGTCCGAAGACCAAGGGGAGCTACCCCACATGTGTGAATGGAATCACACAGATTAAGGTCCAGACTAACCAAAAAGAAAAAAGGTATGTGTGAGTGGAATCACACACGTGGTGTCTAGTCTAACCTCGCAACAAGAGACATCGCACAGTTGCTAGTCTAAAGCATCAGAATGATCGTCATGATCAACGAGAAGTGTCAATTACACTAAGCTAGTAAATATAGAAGTTTAGCTTCATGTCCCATAACCACTTGCTTAACTTAAATATTTACGAACAAACTATAAATCTTCACTAATAAAATTGTCACAAGAGGTTCAATCGAACAAGTCCAAGAATTAACCGACGAAGTGAACGCAAGCGTTTCATACCACTTGTTTTACTAAGTCGTTTAATTAGATTTCTCACCCGAGTGAGGTAAAGGTTTGTATATACTAATAGATTGGAAAACGGTTTAAGAAAAGAGCTTTGTTATTAAAAATAAAGTTGAAATTGTTTGTTAAAAGAGTTTTGATATTTACTACTAGTATTGAAACCTTTATATTATAAAATGACAAAACACAGAAGCAATTATATAAACAATCAATCACAAAGATCACATACGGAGATGTGAATAAGATCCAAGGAAATCAGCTCAATGTTTTTCAGATAAGATCCCCTACGGAGGGGGGGGTCCGGGGGGGGGGGGGGGGGGGGGGTGGCAACCCCCCAAGGTGGGGGTGCGGGGGCAATGCCACCGCTTACGGGGTTCGACCTGCCCGGTCAGGTCGCGGGGGTCCAGGGGGCAGCGCCCCGTCCAAAACGGTACGACCTAGAGAAGACAAAATGAGGTCTAACGACCTAAGAGGAATAGGGTCGAGCGACCTAATGGTTGTGACCTAGGGGTCTAAGGGGTCAAACGACCCAGTGGTGTTCGCGAGTTAGCCGAAGCGAGCGACCTAAGAGAGACGAGCGACTTAAGGAACTCGCGACCTAACATTTGAATAGGTCAAGCAACCTAAGTGGTCAGACGACCTAAGATCTTATGACCTAACGACCTACGGTCTAAAGGCCACGCGACCTAGAGGATCTGCGAGCTAACGAGGCCGACCTAAGGTGCAAGCGACCTAAGAGACAACGGCCTAAAGTATGGTACGCGACCTAAAAGATGGCGCGACCTAAGGTGAGAGCAGGTCGAGTGACTTAAGGCGATGCGCGACCTAAGACCTAGCGACCTAAAGGGATGCGCGACCTAAGAGAGGCATCAGGTCGAACGACTTAAGGGTGATGCGACCTACGACCTAAGCTCAAATACGAGCTACGAGCTAGCGACCTACGACCTAAGCTCAAATGCGAGCTAAGGCCTACGACCTAAGGCCCTAACATACTAACATTTGTCGCGACCTAAGTGGTGACGACCTAACAAGGAAAGGCTGAGCGACCTAACGCTGCAGAGGGGATTTAAGGCCAGAAACGACCTACGACCTAAACCCCATACGGCCTAACGTGAAACGACCTAACTCCGAAGTGAAAATTCAAGGCAGTGCGACCTAGCGCGATAACACGCGAACGACCTAAGGGTTAGGTCGCGAGCGACCTAACTCCGAACACACGAAAATGGCCAGAACGACGTAAGTGTAGAAAATTCACCAAAACGCTAAAAATTGGAGTTTTTCGCCAATCCAATCCAAACCAAATGCTAACATTCATGCAAAAATGATAGGGAATCATTCCCAATAGTCCAATATAGTTATAGGCTAGAATTGTGAGATAAAAATCTCACCTTTGCACTAAAATTTATGAAGACGAAGCTTGAAAGCAAGGAGAAGCAATCTAAAGCTTGAATTCAATATCTTCTACTTGAATTTGGAGTTGAATGTTGGAGTTGCAATCGAATTTGAGGTTGGAGTTTTAATTTCCCATTCTCTTCACCATTAATGCCAAAGCTTGGGTTAGTTAGGAAATTTATGAAGAGTGAGGAGAAGAGGGTTGGAACTTGGGCTTAATAGGCCAAACTAACCCAAAGTCCAAAGCGGGAAAAGTTAGTGAAATTACACTAACTCCAAACCTATCGATGTTTATACTTAAAAAAATTTTTAAACAGCATTTCAAACTCAATGGAAGTGGTCTCGAGTCCTAATTTTACCGTTTGCAAAAAGTAGCTTTTCGGACCAAAATCCGATTAACGATTTAATATTTAAATAAAATATTTAAATATAAACTCGATAAATATGCGGGTTGTTACAGACTCCCCTCCTTAAAGAAATTGCGTCCTCGCAATATATATATATATATAAGATGGAAATAAAAGTAACAACCATAAACGCATATTAACACAAGAGAAATTTGAAATAAGAAGTTCACCTCAAAGAGCAGGAGTAAGCAAGTCCGGATGTGTACGCTCGATGAATTCTCTGGATTCCCAAGAACAATCCTTAGGATTTGAGGACCATTGAACCTTCACAAGCGGAACATCTTTATTTCGAAGTCGTTTAACCTCAGAAGCTATAATTAGAATAGGATGCTGCTCATAAGTTAAATTCGGTGAAACTTCAATTTCTTCTACAACAGCAGGCTCAAGAATAGAATCGGAATCCCGAAGGCATTTCCGTAATTGAGAAACGTGAAAAACATCATGCATAGCAGAAAACTGAGCCGGCACTGCAAGGCGATAAGCCATGGAACCAATACGTTCAGTGATAGGAAATGGCCCAATATATCGAGGCGCTAACTTCCCCGATCGACTGAAATGTACAACACCCTTCATAGGTGAAACACGAATAAAAACAGGATCCCCAACAGAAAATTCTAATTTCCTTCTTCGATTATCGGCATAGGATTTTTGTCTACTCTGGGCTTCTTTCATCCTATGTCGAATAAGTTCAATCTTTTCGGTGGAATCACGAATAAAGTCTGGACCTAAAATCAGCTTCTCATCGGCCTCAAGCCAACAAGAAGGAGATCGGCATGGCCTTCCGTAGAGTGCCTCGAAAGGTGCCATACCAATACTAGATTGGAAGCTATTATTATAGGAAAATTCAACAAGTGAAATATGATCTTCCCAACTTCCACCAAAATCAAGCACACAAGCACGAAGAAGATCTTCAAGACTTTGGTTCACACGCTCGGTTTGTCCATCGGACTGGGGGTGATAAGCGGTGCTAAAATTAAGCTTCGTTCCTAAAGCTTTTTGAAGACTCTTCCAAAATCCACTAGTAAACAATGGATCACGATCGCTAACAATAGAAGTAGGAACTCCATGCAATTTTACAATTTCCTTGACAAATAGTTTGGCCAAAAGAGGAACGGTTCGGTTAGACCGAACCGGAATAAAATGGGCGGATTTAGTAAGTCTATCAACAATCACCCATAAGCTATCATGACCCGAACGAGAACGGGGAAGGCCATCTATAAAGTCCATGGAAATTTGATCCCACTTCCAAATTGGAATTTCTAAAGGTTGCAATAACCCACCAGGCCTTTGATGTTCGGCCTTGACAAGTTGGCAAGTCATGCAACACTTAACAAAGTTAGCAATATCAGATTTCATTCCCTCCCAATAATAAAGTCGCTTCATATCAGCGTACATTTTACTACTACGGTGATGAATGGTGAATTTAGAACGATGGGAATCTTCTAAAATATCTTTACGAAGATCTCCAATATTTGGTATGATAAGTCTACCAAATTTTCGAATGCCGCCACGAGAATCAATATCAAAGTCCTTCAAACCTTCAATATCAATTTTATCCTTAACATTTTGGCCAAGAAGAGCCAATTCAGGTTCTAGCCCTTGAGTTACAAGAATGCGGTCTAAAAGAGAAGGATGAGCCTCAAGGCTACATAAAACAAGCGATGAGCATAAATCGGATACGCGCTCTCGAATCTCACAAGTGGATAAAACCTCAAGATCGTTCCATTCGGATATCATCATAGAAACAACTGCTTGTTGTTTACGGCTAAGAGCATCGGCGACACGATTACCCTTACCGGGGGTATAAAGAATATCAAGATCATAAGGTGCAAGAAACTCGAGCCAACGCTGTTGACGTAAATTAAGTTCTTTTTGAGAAAATAAATATTTCAGAGACTTATGATCCGTATAAAGAATAAATTTCTCTCCCAATAGCTAATGACGCCAAATCCGAAGGGCGAATACAATAGCCGCGAGTTCTAAATCATGTGTGGCATATCTTGTCTCGGCCGGCTTTAATTGCCTAGAAGCATAAGCAATAACACGTTCTTTTTGCATAAGAACGACACCCAAACCAACGTGGCTAGCATCAGTATAAACAACAAAATCTTGATTCCCCACGGGAATAACAAGGATAGGAGCATCGGAAAGGAGTTCTTTCAATTTATGAAAAGAGGCTTCACATTTGTCCGACCAAATGTATTTAACTCCCTTCTTAGTCAAGCCAGTAAGAGGCACGACAATATTAGAAAAGTCTTTAATAAAACGACGGTAATAGCCCGCCAATCCGAGAAAGCTACGGATTTCAGTCACACTCTCAGGTCTTTTCCAATCTTGAATCGCTTCAATCTTTGAAGGATCCACAGAAATTCCGGATTCGAAAATAATATGACCGAGAAACTTCACACGAGATTGCCAAAAGTGGCATTTAGAAAATTTCGCCTTTAATTGATTACTCCTAAGAGTTTCCAATACAATCCAAAGATGTTTTTCATGTTCCTCCTCGGTTTTTGAATACACAAGAATATCATCAATGAATATGAGAACAAACCGATCGAGGAAATCTTTGAAAACTCGATTCATAAGGTCAACGAAATAAGCGGGAGCATTTGTTAACCCAAATGGCATAACAAACCATTCATAAGATCCATATCGAGTACGGAACGATGTCAAAGGAATGCTATCCTCTGCGATGCGAAGCTGATGGAAACTGGTAGCCAAGTCCAATTGTGAAAAGACCCTAGCACCACTAA
This sequence comes from Allium cepa, assembly GCA_030765085.1. NCBI lineage: Eukaryota > Viridiplantae > Streptophyta > Magnoliopsida > Asparagales > Amaryllidaceae > Allium > Allium cepa. The sequence goes on from CM060931.1 coordinate 316,934,689, forward strand.
GCTGATCGAATAGATCATCAATCCGAGGTAGAGGATATTTATTTTTAATAGTCAGATCGTTAAGCTTGCGATAGTCAACACAAAGCCTAAGCGTACCGTCGGATTTCTTCACGAAAATAGCCGAAGCTCCCCAAGGTGAGGAACTAGAGCGAATAAATTGCTTCGTCTCCAATTCGGATAATTGTTTACGCATCTCCTCATTTTCCTTATTGGACATGCGATAAGGAGGACGAGTAATAGGTTGAGCTCCAGAAACAAGATTAATTCTGAACTCAATTGCTCGTTTAGGTGGTAAACCTAAAACGGGCTCGAATATGTCGGAAAATTCACGAACAACGTGAATACGAGAAATAATATCATCTTCATCATCATCATCGTCATCACGAGGATTTAAAGAATATAAAGATGCCACCAAACAGGATTCTGAATCTTTAAGATTAACAGAAATCTGTTTAACAGATAATGGATGTCGGAGATGAATAGTCCGCTCAGGACATAGCATATGGGCTTGATAACGGTCAAGCCAATCCATTCCCAAAATTATTCCAAAGCCTAAGTAACACATGACATGCAAATCGGCTAGGAAAGAAAAATCACATAAAATAATCTCCACATCTTTACAAAGCAAACTAAGAGTTGCGGATCCACCAACAGGATTCGCAATTTTTAAAGAAGTCATCAATGCAGTAACACTTAAGGAAAAAGTGTCCACCAGTTCCTTTGATATAAAAGAATGGGATGCACCCGTATCAAAGAGAACTCTAATAGGTTGATCATGAAATAAAATAATACCATCAAGAATGGAATGAGAAATACCTTGGCCACGAGATGTGTTGCCAGGGGCTTGAGCCACATTCAACTTTCCTTCCTTCTTGCCTTTACGCTTGAGACATTGATGTATGTAATGATCCGGGCTCTTACAATAGCGACAAGATTTGGGCTTAGAGCACTTATTCGCATAATGATCCCCAGACCCACAGTTGAAGCAACTCGCACCACTAGGAGAAGGAGACTTTGCCGCAGGGGTTGCCTGCTTACCCTTTTTGTTAGGATAAGGACCCTTGAATTTGTTTGGCCTCTTCTTGTTGTTGAAGTTTGGTTTAGCGCCTTCCACTTCAACATCACTCTCTCTATCAGCCTCTTCAAGACGAAGAGCGATATCGACGAGTTGATCAAATGCGACTTCTAGTTTTAGGAGTAGTGGCTTCTTAAGATTCTTATTTAAGCCATAAACGAACCTCTGGTTCTTCTTTAATGGGGTGTTGATGTATTCAACCCCATATTTGGAAATCGACTCGAAGGCTGCGACGTAGTCAGTCACAGAGGATTGACCTTGAACAAGGTCTATAAAACATCGAGCCAAGGTTACTTTCCCAGCTTCTGGTACAAACTTTAACTCGAAGCGTCCCTGAAATTGCTCCCAGGTGAGATCCGCTTCATTAATTTCTGAAATAAGGAGTTCGTACCAGTCCAATGCTCTCTCCTGGAGCATGCTGGAAGCCACCTGAACGCGGTGGAGATCGATAAGGTTCATGCGAGAAAAGATTCGATCGTATGATTTTAACCAAGCCTGGACCTCGATGATATTTTCCGAACCTTTGAAGGGCTTCCCACCCAAGTTGGTGTAATCGCTGCACAAACGTGCAAATCCCGACTTTGGGTGAGTAGGTTCCGGGTTAGCTCCAACTGCTTGAGCATTAGTTACTAAATCAAGAAGCTGTTGAGCAGTCATAAAAACTCCATCCGGGGGAGCAGCACTAGATGATCCAGTTCTGGGACGGCCTGGTCTAGACATTCTCTTCCTTTAAGAAAGAAAGAAGAGAAGGAAGAAGGTTATTCACCAATGAACATCAAGCAATCTTGATAGATAAAACAAGAAATCATAAAGGAAATAGGATGAATCGGTACGAAGACTCGAATTAATCCTATGGTATGACTCCTAAGATAGACTTAGGACGATGACCCTTGTTAAGTTATTCTACATTGTTCCGAAGTTTGGCTCTGATACCAAGCTGTGACGCCCCACCTCTATACCCACGCTAGCCAAGAACACTACGGAGTAGTGCTGTCAACTAGCACGGAGAATAAGGCCGTTGAGGAGCGACCATCCATGTAATTGCTTATCACACGGTGGCTATAAATAATCTTCGGAAACAAACATAGAAATAAGCATAATGCAAATCAGTCACAGACATCCATATCACAAAGACGGAAGAAGATATGAATATATAACTAACACATGAAAGTGTACATCAGAGTAGTGGTCAAAAGATCCACAATAATACAAAAGAATAGCAACACGTGCTATACAAAAGAATACAACTATGAGTCTATATCTCAAGTATATACAACAAAAACTGCTAGTCTAAACAGTTAGCCAAAAGTCAGAGTGATGAATCCCTGGGAAGAAGTCAAGCAGAAGCACCTGTAACATCTCGGTCTGACCCGAGTATTATTTAAGAAAATAATAAACGGGTCAGTCTAGCTATAAATATCAGATGACATGATATAACATAAAAGATATGGCATAAACATAAAATATCCATAATGACATACCACTATAAGTATGTAAATAATGATCAACAGAAGATCAATCAATAAGAGATAATCAATATCACAAGAATCTTCTCAAAGATTCGGAAAGGGCATCATACCCCAAACTTGTACTCATAACAAGTCAATGACATAAATTCTAGAAATCAATGCAAGAAGTCCAGAAATCATAGAAAAGAGAAAGAGGCCTATCACATGACAGTCCGAAGACCAAGGGGAGCTACCCCACATGTGTGAATGGAATCACACAGATTAAGGTCCAGACTAACCAAAAAGAAAAAAGGTATGTGTGAGTGGAATCACACAAGTGGTGTCTAGTCTAACCTCGTAAGAAGAGACATCGCACAGTTGCTAGTCTAAAGCATCAGAATGATCGTCATGATCAACGAGAAGTGTCAATTACACTAAGCTAGTAAATATAGAAGTTTAGCTTCATGTCCCATAACCACTTACTTAACTTAAATATTTACGAACAAACTGTAAATCTTCACTAATAAAATTGTCACAAGAGGTTCAATCGAACAAGTCCAAGAATTAACCGACGAAGTGAACGCAAGCGTTTCATACCACTTGTTTTACTAAGTCGTTTAATTAGATTTCTCATCCGAGTGAGGTAAAGGTTTGTATATACTAATAGATTGGAAAACGGTTTAAGAAAAGAGCTTTGTTATTAAAAATAAAGTTGAAATTGTTTGTTAAAAGAGTTTTGATATTTACTACTAGTATTGAAACCTTTATATTATAAAATGACAAAACACAGAAGCAATTATATAAACAATCAATCACAAAGATCACATACGGAGATGTGAATAAGATCCAAGGAAATCAGCTCAATGTTTTTCAGATAAGATCCCCTACGGAGGGGGGGTCCGGGGGGGTGGGAACCCCCCAAGGTGGGGGTGCGGGGGCAACGCCACCGCTTACGGGGTTCGACCTACCCGGTCAGGTCGCGGGGGTCCAGGGGGCAGCGCCCCCGGCGGGGTGCGGGGCAGCGCCCCGTCCAAAACGGTACGACCTAGAGAAGACAAAACGAGGTCTAACGACCTAAGAGGAATAGGGTCGAGCGACCTAATGGTTGCGACCTAGGGGTCTACGGGGTCAAACAACCTAGTGGTGTTCGCGAGTTAGCCGAAGCGAGCGACCTAAGAGAGACGAGCGACTTAAGGAACTCGTGACCTAACATTTGAATAGGTCAAGCGACCTAAGTGGTCAGACGACCTAAGATCTTACGACCTAACGACCTACGGTCTAAAGGCCACGCGACCTAGAGGATCTGCGAGCTAACGAGGCCGACCTAAGGTGCAAGCGACCTAAGGGATAATGGCCTAAAGTATGGTACGCGACCTAAAAGATGGCGCGACCTAAGGTGAGAGCAGGTCGAGTGACTTAAGGAGATGCGCGACCTAAGACCTAGCGACCTAAAGGGATGCGCGACCTAAGAGAGGCATCAGGTCGAACGACTTAAGGGTGATGCGACCTACGACCTAAGCTCAAATACGAGCTACGAGCTAGCGACCTACGACCTAAGCTCAAATGCGAGCTAAGGCCTACGACCTAAGGCCCTAACATACTAACATTTGTCGCGACCTAAATGGTGACGACCTAACAAGGAAAGGCTGAGCGACCTAACGCTGCAGAGAGGATTTAAGGCCAGAAACGACCTACGACCTAAACCCCGTACGGCCTAACGTGAAACGACCTAACTCCGAAGTGAAAATTCAAGGCAGTGCGACCTAGCACGATAACACGCGAACGACCTAAGGGTTAGGTCGCGAGCGACCTAACTCCGAACACACGAAAATGGCCAGAACGACCTAAGTGCAGAAAATTCACCAAAACGCTAAAAATTGGAGTTTTTCGCCAATCCAATCCAAACCAAATGCTAACATGCATGCAAAAATGATAGGGAATCATTCCCAACAGTCCAATATAGTTATAAGCTAGAATTGTGAGATAAAAATCTCACCTTTGCACTAAAATTTATGAAGATGAAGCTGGAAAGCAAGGAGAAGCAATCTAGAGCTTGAATCCAATATCTTCTACTTGAATTTGGAGTTGAATGTTGGAGTTGCAATTGAATTTGAGGTTGGAGTTTTAATTTCCCATTCTCTTCACCATTAATGCCAAAGCTTGGGTTAGTTAGGAAATTTATGAAGAGTGAGGAGAAGAGGGTTGGAACTTGGGCTTAATACGCCAAACTAACCCAAAGTCCAAAGCGGGAAAAGTTAGTGAAATTTCACTAACTCCAAACCTATCGATGTTTATACTTAAAAAAATTGTAAACGGCATTTCGGACTCAATGGAAGTGGTCTCGAGTCCTAATTTGACCATTTGCAAAAAGTAGCTTTTCGGACCAAAATCCGATTAACGATTTAATATTTAAATAAAATATTTAAATATAAACTCGATAAATATGCGGGTTGTTACACTAGCTATCTCTAACACGTTGATCGTGCACGATACCGTGTTAAAAGATCTACGATTCTTCTACGTTGATCTCGAGCACGAGATTCCGTGAATCGGCTTCAAATCCGTTGATTCGAGCACACTCTAATAACCGAAAATGGAGAAAGAATATAACACTCGACTTCCAATTTTAAAGAGGCACAAAGCACTCAAACAAAAGTTTATCCAAAATCAACCATCCTTACAAATGACCCCTCTCCCTATTTATAGGGAAATTATAACACAACATACACGGCCGACCTAACAGGTGCCGACCTACGACCTAAAACACACGAGTTAACTATATATACAAGATAACAAAATACAACAACATATGACATAAGGAATACGACTTAACAAAGTTACACCAACAAACGACTTACGACATAACAACATATACAACAACCCACGACCCTGCGACTTAAGAACACAAGCTTTGGCGACTTATCATCAATACGCAGCTCCAGGATCGACCTAAGGACTCCGGCTTAAGTTAAACGACCTAAGAAAAGAAATGCGGTATAAGGTCGAGTGACCTAAGAACTATAAGCGGTATAAGCTTCATGCGGCCTTGTTAGGTCGTTTATCTTGCTTGAGCGACCTAAAGAAACTAGGCTTAAATCGCTAAGTCGATGGAGCGGCTTCGAGCTTAACTCGCCAGTAGGTTGCGCTGTTTCATCCTCTTCGCGACTTAAGGAAGGTCGTGTGCGACCTAGAGTTCTGGTATGCACTGCATCATCCTCCCCTGGTTGACAAGAATTCGACACTGAATTCTCACTTTCCTCCCCTTTGACATGCTCATCCCGTGATATGGAATCAAATGTTTAACGTTGAAAACGTCGGCAGTATGGACATGCCCCGGCAATCTTAACCGATAAGAATTATCATTGATCTTCTTCAATATCTCTACTGGACCAATCTTTCGAGCTTTTAATTTATTGTAAGTTCCAACTGGAAAACGATCTTTCGTCAATACTGCGTAAACAAAATCACCTTCTTTGAAGTCCACACTCCTTCGCTTCTTATCTGCCAGTTGCTTATACTTTTCATTTGACTTAAGCAATCGTTCACGAACGATTCTGTGACACTCCTGCAACTCATTCATGAAATCACAAGCTCGTTTAACAACTCCTTTCTAAAATGAAAATATCGACAAATCCAACGGTCCCTTCGGCATTGCAGAATATACTACTTGGAATGGACTGAATCCAGTACTTCGATTAACAGCATGATTATGTGCGAATTTTACCTGACACAATTTCACATCCCAGCTCTTCAAATTATCCTTCACAAGACATCTCAACAAGTTTCCCAACGATCTGTTCACCACTTCCGTTTTTCCATCAGTTTGCGGATGATACGCGCTACTAAAATTTAGCTTAGTCCCAACCATCTTCCACAAACTTAACCAAAAATGACTTAGAAATTGAGTATCCCGGTCAGAAACAAAGGTCTCAGGTAGTCCGTGTAGTCGATAAACTTCTTTAAAGAACAATTGAGCAACACGGACTGCATCAGCGGTCTTTTTACAGGCTATGAAATGTGCCATCTTCGAAAATCTATCCACCACAACATATATAGAGTCAATCCCTCGTTGTGTTCTTGGCAAACCCAAAACAAAATCCATGCTAATATCAACCCATGGTCTAGTAGGCACGATTAATGGAATATACAATCCTGCATTCGTAGCTGTCCCTTTGGAAACTTGACATATGTGACATCTCTCCACAAACCTTTCAACTTCTTTCCTTATGGAAGGCCAAAAATACGACTGAGAAATCAACTGCAAAGTACGATCTCTTCCCACATGACCTTCTTCATGCAATTCTTTCACAATCTTCATTCGTAAACTGCACTCTGGTATACACAATCGATTTCCTTTGAAGAGAAAACCATCCACCAACAGATACTCATCCGTCTTCCCTTTCTCGGCTTCATCTATAATCTTAGAAAAGTAAGGATCCTCAATAAATAATTCTGGCAAAACATCAAACCCCGTCACTTCAACTCTCATTGTAGTCAACAAATGATTTCTTCTACTCAATGCATCTGTCACACGATTTGTAACTCCCGACTTATGCTTTACCACAAATGTAAACTGTTGCAAGTATGCGATCCATGAAGCATGCCTGGCTGCAACCTTATCCTGTCCCTGCAAATGTTTCAAGGCTTCATGATCAGTATACAACACAAACTCTTTATGAAACAAATAGTGTCTCCAATGTTTTATGGCTTGGATAATAGCATAGAATTCCACGTCATAAGTATTATATCTCATCTTTTCTCCCGAAAGCTTCTCACTGAAATAAGCAATTGGACGGCCCCTCTGACTTAATATCTCTCCAATTCCTACTTTAGATGCATCAGTATGTAATTCAAATAGCAACTGCAAATCCGAAAAATCTAGAATTGGTGCTGTCGTCAAAAGTTCCTTGATTCCTTCAAAACCAAATCCTGCTTCCTTTGACCATGAAAACTGCTTGCCCTTCATACAATCGGTAACAGGTGCCATCACGCTACTGAAATGTGGAATAAACCTTCGGTAGAATGATGCTAAACCATGAAAACTTCTAACTTCTGTTATCGTCCTGGATTGTCGCCATTCCTTGATTGCTTCAACTTTATTTTGATCCACCTGTATTCCTCCTTCAGATACAACATATCCCAGAAATAAAACACTTCGAGTCATGAACACGCACTTCTTTGTTGCCACGTAAAATTGCTCCTGACGAAGTATCATCAACACTTCCCGCAAGTGTTGTAGGTGTTCTTCTGTGCTTCCACTGTATATCAATATATCATCAAAATATACTACCACAGACTTTTTAATAAATTGTCGAAAGTTCCGATTCATCACTCGCATAAAAGTACTAGGTGCATTCGAAAGACCTAACGACAAGACCAACCACTCATACAATCCTTTCTGTGTCTTGAATGCGGTCTTCCATTCGTCCCCTGGTCGAATTCGAATTTGATGATACCCACTCTTCAGATCAATCTTTGAAAAGATAGCAGCTCCATTCAACTGATCTAACAAATCATCCAATCTTAGCATTGGAAATCTGTACCTCACTGTAATCTTGTTTAGTGCTCGACTATCTGTACACATTCTCCAAGTTCCATCCTTCTTCGGCACTAACAAAGCTGGTACTGCATAAGGACTTAACTTTCTTGTACGCGCCCTTGTTCAAGTAATTCCTCCACCTGCCTTCTCAACTCTTCGTGCTCCTTTGGACTCATTCTATAATGTGGTCTATGTGGTAACACAGCTCCCGGAACAAGATCAATTTGATGTTGTATGTCTCTCAACGGTGGTAATTCTTTTGGCAATTCTTCAGGAAATACATCTTCAAACTCCTTCAACGCTGGCTTAACTTCCTTCGGAATTTCAACCGCTTCACTACTTTCACGTCCAATTAACAGAAATACTTCAGGCTCATCCTCTACTTCTTTGACAAATTCCTTCAAAGATAACAAAGTCTTTAGTTCTTCAATCTCCTCCAACTTGCTTTCACTTTGTTGCTGCTTTTTAGGAACTAAAGTGATTTTAGTGCCATTGAACATGAAACTATAGCAGTTAGTCCTCCCATCGTGTTGCACGGCTTTATCGTATTGCCATGGTCTCCCCAACAACAAATGACATACATCCATATCTACCACATCACACCAAATCTCATCCTTATACTTCGTTCCGATGGAAAAAGTTACACAAGCTCTTCGATTAACCTTCACTTCCCCACCTTTCCTCAACCAAGCTAATTTGTAGGGTTTGAGATGCTTCTTTGTCTTTAACGCCAACTTCTTAACAGCTTCTGTAGAGATGATGTTATCACAACTTCCTGCATCGATGACAAACTTACAAACCTTTCCCAAAATAGTGCACGTTGACTGAAAAATATTACTCCTTAGCTAACTTGAATCATCCTCTTGCTTTGGTGTCAAACACGACCTCCTCATCATCAAATTACAACCCTCATCTCCTGACAATAATTCTTCTTCCTCCACAACTTGTGGTTAATAGGAACATTCTATTTCTGCATCCTCATCCTCAACCTCAGCAACCATCACTCGCTTCTTAGGCTTCGGACATTCATTGCTCTTGTGACCAAACTCCTGACAGTTATAACACTTGAAATTGTTGTTGACCTTGGTCTTAGCAACTTCATTGACAACCGGTTTTCCAACAGCCTTGGAAACATTCGTATTGCTACTAGCCCTTTTCACTTGATTGTTGGAAACATTCGTAAACACACCACCTCCTCTTCTACCTTGCTTCTCCCAAGCTAGAACCTTCTGGTGTGCTTCAGCAACGGATCTTGGATCAAACATATTCACCATATCCTGAATTTGCATTCTCAATCCTCCAAAAAATCTAGTTGTCAATTGTTCCTCTGTCTCCATGATATCATTTCTAGCAATCGGTTAATAAAATTCATCTATATAGTCATTTGCCGACTTTGTCACTTGTCTCAAATTCTGTAATCGCTGATACATAAGAGGCTGATAATTATAAGGCAAGAAAGTAGCCTTCATCAACTTCTTCATCTTCTCCCATGAAACAATCTTCGACTTTCCCATTCTCTCCCGTGTAAGTTTAGTTTGTTGCCGCCATGCCATAGCTCTTCCCCTCAATCGTGTAGCAACCAACTTAACTCTACGATGCTTGGGTACTTCCTTGAAGTCAAAAATTTCTTCAACATTTGATAACCAATCCAGAAACTCTTCCGCTATCATTCCTCCTTTGAATTCTGAAATCTCTGTTTTCATCCTCGACTCCCATTTACGATCATCTTCTACATCCCGGCATGGATTTCGTACTTGGTCTCGATCTCGATAATGAATACTTCCTCTATCACCATCTTCATCATAATCAAATGTACTTCGATATCTATCTCGACCATCAACATCTCCACGATCACGCATATCTCTTCTATTATGTCTTTCAGCATCACGATATGGCTCATCTCCAAACTCACGTGGGGTTCTTCTCTCTTCATTCCTGTACTCGTGGTATTCTCGTCTCATTGAAACTGATGATTCTCTTCTATCTCGATAAGATTGTTGTGACACCCTCCTCGCTTCCGCAACCGATGGCAAAACTCTGTTTCCTCCATGATTCGAGATTGGTGACCTTCTCCTTTGACTTTGGTTCATATCATTCATTAATTTCTCTAACTTCCCAATACCTTCATCAAACTTTTCATTAATACGTTGTGCCATTTGCTCGGCTTCTTGTCTTCGATACACATCTTCAACATTTTGAAATCGATTAGCACGTCTCGGAGGCATTGTCAAATCTTCAACAAATCCAAACACACACTTCAACTAGCACAACTTTAACTCAAATATGAACTTGACTTTGCTCGGCCTGCACTTAGCTTGTCTCGGCTGTAACTGCTTTAACTCTCGGCCTTGATCTACACAAGTGATGAACACCTCCACTTATAGCTTGGATCTAACTTCAACACTTCAACACTTCAAATCTTCTCCTAATAGGCTCGGCTTAGCTATGATTGGCTAAGTCTAGCTCTGATACCAAACTGACGCAGCGGAAATAACAAAAATGGATGAAACAGTGATAAGTTGAATCGATGGATTGAAAATAGCCAAGTGCCCAAATCCGTTGATCTCAAGAGATACTGGATTCTATCTATCTCTAACACGTTGATCACGCACAATAACGTGTTAAAAGATCTACGATTCTTCTGCGTTGATCTCGCGCACGAGATTCCATGAATCGGCTTTGAATCCGTTGATTCGAGCACACTCGAATAACCGAAAATGGAGAAAGGAGATAACACTCAACTTCCAATTTTAAAGAGGCACAAAGCACTCAAACAAAAGTTTATCCAAAATCAATCATCCTTACAAATGACCCCTCTCCCCTATTTATAGGGAAATTACAACACAACATACACGGCCGACCTAACAGGTGCCGACATACGACCTAAAACACACGAGTTGACAATATATACAACATAACAAAATACAACAGCATACGACATAAGGAATACGACTTAACAAAGTTACACCAACAAACGACTTACGACATAACAACATATACAACGACCCACGACCCTGCGACTTAAGAACACAAGCTTTGGCGACTTATCATCAATACACAGCTCCAGGAGCGACCTAGGGACTCCGGCTTAAGTTAAGCAACCTAAGAAAAGAAATGCGGTATAAGGTCGAGCGGCCTAAGAACTGAAAGCGGTATAAGCTTCATGCGGCCTTGTTGGGTCGTTTATCTTGCTTGAGCGACCTAAAGAAACTGGGCTTAACTCGCTAAGTCACTGGAGCGGCTTCGTGCTTAACTCGCCAGTAGGTTGCGCTGTTTCGTCCTCTTCGCGACTTAAGGAAGGTCGTGTGCGACCTAGAGTTCTGGTATGCATTGCATCAATGATCCTTAACCCGTTTGTTATTTTCCCAAACCAAACAGTTTATCAACTTGCCTAAGCAAATCCATTTTATTAACAACTCATTATCATTTCAACTAACTTTCCAAAATCAATCGTAGATTCCAAACAACATTATTTTCTCAATAATCCGAATTTTAATTTAAATTAAAATTTCAAAATTTTCTCAAATTTTTTTCTAACTCCCTAAATTTTCGAAAAATTTCGCCACGTCTCCTTTGCGCAGCTAGCTTGGTATGACTACAAAATGGCACCACGGGCCCGCAGATTCAAAAAGAAAACGAAAAGCCAAGTGGCTGGACAAGAAAATCATCAAATTTCATATAGAAATTCAAATACATACCTTTTTGTTGAGAAATTCAAAATTTATCTTCGAAATCAAAATCCCAATTCCATTTCCTTTAATACACCTGTATATCCTGCTAGCCATAATATCCAGTTACAACATTCAAATTTATTTTGCACATTCCTTTACAAAATTTTCAATATATACTTCTTATACCATTTTAACTTTACTATTGAAGTTATATATCCATTTTCATTCAATCTTGCATTTTTAATTTCATTTGAATTCGATTTACACTTTCAATTCTGTTTGGATTCAATTTAACTTCTAAATATTAAATTTTTATCAACTATCTTTCATTCACAACTGATTCATATCTCTATTTTAAATTAGTTTTATTTACTAATTCATTACAAATTCCAATAAATTTTATGTCAAACCATCTTTTATTTTATTTCTACCTTTATTAACTTAAGTTCACTTCGAACTAATTCTACAACTTCATTTTATTTCACACAATTCAAATTGGATTTCAATATTAAGTTTCGATTCCTGTTTTATTCTTTTGTTCATTCCCAAATATTTATTTTAATACTCTGCTTTACAAATCAAATTCAATTCCAATTCCAGTTCTATTTGCTTACAAATTTGAAATGAATTTCAACATTCAATTTCACTTTCATTTAATTGCAATTTTAAATTTATTCATTCATTCACAATTTATTTTCCACCTTTATAGATTTTATTCCAATCATTTAGTCTATAAGACTTCTCAAATTCACCTTTATACAAATTAACCCAAATTTTCAATCTCAATTATTTTATTTAATTTTCATTTTCGAAATTAATTCAAATTATTCTTTTTTTTAAATTCCCAAAACCAAACCTAGTTTGCAAACAACTTTCATTTAAAATCATTTGGTACCAATTCCTCTTTTGGAAACCCGAAAATGAACATCGATGATGCTGTAGTCATCACAAGTTATTTTCCAGCGACCGAAAAGAGTTTAGAGCTTTTATCCCTTCAAAACATTTTCCAAACCTTTGAAAATCATTTCCAAACTTAAAAGGAAGTAAATCTTTCCCAAATCTCAAAATTTAAATCCTTTCAAATTCTTTTAACCATTCCTCTGGAATTTTATTGTAAATCACATTTACATTTACAATTCTCATTTGTATATAAATTTTATTTCTCAGCTTTAAGTTATGATTTCAATTTCTTAATCACTTTCTAATCAAACAATCAACCATATACTATAATAATTTATGGAAAATCCATTCGAAAATAATTTGAGTAAAATTATTTCATCGACCTTATTTTAAAACAATATCATGGCGAATTGTTCTATACAAGTGTTTAGAGATTCCTATCGATAGAGTTGTACGGACTATACCGACCAGAATCCATATATCACTCAAATAACCAATCATCACAATATAAAACAATTTTATATTAACTAACAAATACGCGCTCATATCTATTAATACTCTCAAACTCATTCTAGAGTACTACTGACTCTATCTCTAATGAGTAACACCCAACAGAGCCAAAGTTGTCGCTTAACCAAATGCTTTGATGCCAAAATGTAACAGTCTAGGCTTTTCAACCATCGACATCGGCCAATGTCAAGTGGTAGGCTTTTCAACCATCCCAATCACAAAGGTTCGATGTGGTTTTCGAATATCCATTTGGAATGCGACCCCTGTCGCATCGAAATTCAAATGCCATTTAAAGGCTAATATTGATAGTCGGTTATTTAACTATCAATCAACATTCACAACAATCGCTAGGATTTAAATAAATTTTTCCTCAATTATTATTATTTTCAATATATCTTCGCAAGATAGATTTTAACGCTCTAACCATTTGAAAACAAATTCCAAATCAATTTTCACCTTTCAATCCTTTGAAAACCAATTTCAAATTACTTTTCCACATTTCAATACCTTGAAAACAAATTTCGAATCATTTTTCCTTACGCGGAAAACATTTTCCAATATTTATTCGTTTCCATTGAAAATCTACGAGTTCAAATATTTTAAAATAATTTAAAATACTTATCTAAAATATACTTAGAGATATTTAAAATAAAACTATTTTGAAACACTTGCGTAAATATTAGTTATGAAAATATTATACTAATGTCTCATAAAAAAATTCAAGTCCAAACTAATTTTTAAATAAAATTAATATATAGGATATAACTATTTAAATATTAAATTTCTAAAACCAATATCAATTAAATCTTTAAATCATTACTTCCATAATTAATTAAACAAATCATTACTTTAAAGATTTACAAAATAACTTAAGAAAATAATTTCTCCAAAATATTCTTTTAAAACCAACCCTAGAACTTTTAATTTATATTTCAAAAGCTATTTTACAAACATACTCGGATTTTCAGGGAAAATACACCTTCCTTTTCAAAATGGATCATTTTTAATCAATTAATAAATCCTTTTGGATTTATTTTAAATTTACGTTCCAAATGCGTAAATTTCTTTCCACACCATTAAAAATAAAACAATATTTATTTTTTAAAACAAATTTCCCTTTCTCTTATAAAATTACCATTGTGGATTTAAATTTTCAAATATCCACAGATATATACGATTTCCAAAATTGGTTTTCCAAAATTATTTTTAAACACCAAGTCAATTTTAGATCGATTTCCCAAATATTCATTATTTTTTACCAAATCAATATCAAACTGATTTTCTAGTTTATTTTCAAAACATCAAATCAAATTTCAAATTGATTCCCAAATTTATTTCAAACATCAAATTTATTATCTTTTGAAACAAATTCCTTCTTTTAAATTTATTTAGTTTTCTAAAATTAATTTATTATAAATTTTATACTAAATTTCAAAAATCTAATTTAATTTATTTTTGGTATCCTACGATACCAAAAATATATTCGGCTAAATTATAGTCTTCAACAGTTTCAATCACAAATAGTCACACGCAGATTGTAAATAGTCAACACACAAATTGAAACTAATTCAAATATTTGAGGAATCCAGTTGGATCCCTTCAACCTGTTTTCCCTGCATACACAGACGTTAGCACAAAAATTAAATACCAATTCCACTTTAAGGTGGAATATCGCAGTATATGGGATTTATAAAATATCATCCGCTATTATGCGGCGCATAGGGTCTCATCCGCTATATAATGTGGGAAATCAATCGCTCCAAATACATATATAATTATATATATAATATCATCTAGCGAATAACTTATTATAAATCAACCAAGCACATCCAATGATTTAAATTTAATATTTAATTAACAAGGCATCCATACGAGTGAAAAAATCTCACCTTTCTTTTTAAGTTGCAATCCTGTCCAATCTTGTCCCGATTTCCCACTTTTGACCTTATATAAAAAATTATATGATTTTATTAATATTTGAACTAATCGAATGATTAATTACCGTTTAATAAATTTATCTTTAACTCTAGTAATTTAATTTTAACTGGTGATAAAACTTAAACAAGTAATTAATTTTTTTAAACTAATTCTCCCCTAAAAAAATTCCCATTTCCTTCGAAATATTACCTTTATATACTTATATATATTGTTAACTCTTGTATAAATTAATAACCTAAATTTAAATTAAACCTTTCTGACCCAGATATTTTAAAAGTCGTGTTTTAAAATAACGTTTTACTCCTTTATCAATTTTCTTTTAAGGGTAATACTTTACTGTAAATTAATAATTCCTTTACCAGTATATGTATATAAGTATGTGTATATCAATTTGAAGCCAGACTTATTTTATACCTTTTACTATAAAATTTTCTCAGTATATATGTGTATATATATATAAATTACAAAGATAAAGATACCTTCGTAGACCCACGTGCGAAACCCTTGATCTCGATGCTACCCCAACCCACCGACGTCGTTGCTTGCCTCGACAACTCCTTCCTGCTTGCTCTATCGCTCGAGCTTCCTGCATCGCGCACGTCTCCATCAGATCCCACGATTCAAACAAATCACTTTCTCCCCATCGCAATAACCCCAGCCACCCCGCGACGCTCAGCCCTTCTTCGTGCGCCACTAAAAATTCACGTCGCCTCTCTTACCGTCGCTCGCTCATTCACGCATGCCATCGCGATTTGGGATCTAGATTCTTGAAGAGGCTCGACATTTAATTTGGGAATTTTGATTTGTCAAGAGGGCAGCGATTCAGAGGAAAAATGAACGAGGCTGTTATCTTTTGATTTTTGAACTGAGGAAGTAAGAAAGGAGGTTTCGTGATTTAAATGAGAAAAGGAGAAAGGATCGATTACTAGGGTGGCTTATTTCGGAGGAGGTCGGCCGAGATGAAAGGCCGATAGGAAAGAAAAGCCGCTGACGGGATGAAATTTTGGCTGTTGACTAGAGTATATAAATTTATATTAAATCGATTAATTATTGTCTAGGCGTTTATATCTCGTACGATCACACGATAGTTCCGAAAGCTACGAGATTTAAAATCTGATAATAATTCAATATTACGGATCTAACGGAACTGGTTTCGTCGAATTCCGAGATCGTACCTCAGAAGGCTATTTTGAAATATCAATTTAAACGATAGTTTTAAATTTTAACAAATCACTGCTAAACTCAATTTTAATCCATCTATTATCTTCAGTATTATCAATATAAATTTTATAAGTCGTTGAAATATTTTTAACAAACTTATAAGTCCAGATTTTATATTTTACCCTTTATCCAACTACTACTTTAATAATTAATTTACTGAATAGATTGCTATATTTAAATTCTAAATCTTTTCTATTAAATAAAACCAAACCTTTCATATTAAAAATCAATTCATAGTTCAAATCAATATTTAAATCCATTTTAAATATCCTAAATTAACCATTTAAAAATTCGGGTCGTTACATGTGGAGCTCGCGATTTGAAGTGGTGGCGTTCATTCGAACGCGATGGACTGGGTGGTTGGTATTTCGTGCACGATTCGCTGACGTGGCAGGTTGAGTGTTATTTTTCTTCTTTTATTTTATTCTATTTAATTTTCGATTTCAAATCTTCTAATTGATATAATTTCCACATATGAGGTCCGTTTCACGTGCGGTTTTCTCCGCTAGGTTCATATTGAAATTCCAGACATTTTGGCTTTGGTTTGGATGAATTTGGAGACTGTTCAATTTTTGGATTTAAATTGGATTTAAATTCAATTTAAATTCAAAAGGTGAGTGTTTTAACCCACTCACAACTTCAAAAATTTCTTATATTTGTTAAATTGATTTATGATGTGATTAGAAGTTTAATTATGACTATTTGGCATATTTTTAATCATCATCTCGGTTAAATTGAATTTATTGAATTAAATTGTTACTTAAATTTTTTATTTATTTATTTTTCGCATATAAACTGCTAGTTAAATTGTTAGTTAATTTATTATTGAATATAAACTACCAGTAAATACCTGTTATTGATTATGTTAATGCTAGAATTTGAACGCTAACACCCCGATGTATGAGTTGTAATTGTGAAAGCACCACCCGACGACTCGGGAACAGATTACAAGCAGATAATAGTAGAAAAGCGGTAAACAACAACAATTTTATAGTGGTTCGGCTTTAGGGTATAGCCTACGTCCACTTTAAGTACTTTTATTAATAATCTCGTTACAAGCTGATACAATTCTTCCCAAATACAATGCACTTTGAATTACAAGATACTTAGAACAAGTAGCTTAAACTTCGATGGAGATGAGAGTTTTCGAATCCATGTTGGATGTATGTGATCTCTTCTTGAAGTTGTTTGTAGCGTTCTTAATATCTTGAGAGCTTCAAGTGTTGGATTGGATTAGTTTGGAATGCAGCAGAGTAACGGTGTTTGAAGGAAATCAGTCAAAAAGTCCTTTACTAGTTGGAGTTAGGGTCATATTTATAGGCCTTTTTTTGAGTTAGGTCGTAGGTCATGACCGACCTAAGTATGGTTGTAGTCAACCTGAAGAGTATTGGTGCTTCCTTCCTTATGCTGATTTGCACAAGTCCTAGGTCGCGAGCGACCTATCTCCCTACGGCATAGTATAGTTCAACTCCTTTACTCTGGCATTTAGGTCGCTAACAACCTATCCTAGGTCGTGAGTAATTTCCTGCATCCATAGTTAATCTTAAATCGTTGAGTTCCTTAGGTTGCGACCTTCCTTAGGTCGAAGCACTCCGCTAGGTCGTGTGAATTCTATAGGTTGCAGCCTTCCTTAGGTCGCGGAGCTTCATGGGTCGGTGGACAGTTAGGTCGCATAAAATCTTTAGGTCGCTTGCTTGCTTATCTGGTTAGGTCGCGGCAATCCTTAGCTCGCCAGGTTACTTCAGTAATTAGATCGTCCCCTTTTTTAGGTTGCTTGTTCTTTTAGGTCGTGGCCTTTTTGGGTCGCTGCTGCCTTTAGGTCGAGACAGTCTTAGGTCGCAACACTTTAGATCGCAGATACTCTTAGGTCGCGGCCTCCTTTAGGTTACAGCTCTCTGTTAGGTCGCGAAGCTTGATAGGTCGCTCTCCTCTTTAGGTCGAGCCATCTTTAAGTCGCTAGACCATTCCTATAGTTAGGTCGTTCCATGTCTTTAGGTCTTAGGTCGCTAATGAAGGGGAGTTAACATTTGCCCCTCGAAGTATACGCCTAGGTCGTAGGTCGTGTGCTTCGACCTTCTTAACTCGTGCTCTGATGAGTTGTTAGGTCGCAAGCGTCCTATTGAGGAAACTAGGTCGTGCGTGTCGATTCACATTTTACTCCTCCGGGGTATAAATAGCTTAGGTCGTCCCTTCTTCATCTCATCTGTTTTAATATCTCATTCGTCCATTAACAGAATCTTGTGATTTCGAGAGCAATTCTGAGTTTAATCGTCCACCAATTCATTCCTGCTATCATATTGCGTAAGTATACTTAATCTCTATCCATCTCGCGATCATCATTGAACCACGAATTTCCATCTCCGAACCTCATAACAATTTTGTATGTCGCGTTTCATCTTTTGAGTCAAGTCGTGGTCGATTTTGATCGCCATTAGTTGTAATTCATGAAAGCACAGTAGTGAGTTGAATTCGTGATTCCTGTGAACATGGTAGTATATCGGATTTGTGATGAGTTTGGGGCGATTTGGGTGGGATTCTTGGGTAATTCGTGACGATGTAGGAGGAAGATGGTGAATTATGGTGTTTCGAACTAATTGGCTTACAAATTTGGAGGAGATGAGGAAGGTTCCAACGGGTTAACGGGTTAATGGATTTTTAGCTACACGGGTAATGGAGGAGATGATGTGGCAGCGTGTGAGTGGAGGATCGACCTTAGAGTGGTTTGCTTGAATATGAACCATGCGACCTAACTTCTTAGCGATCTAACTTTGTAATGAACTAAGTTTTTGCGGCATTGGTTTTAGGTCGCGGCCGACCTTAGACTTAAATTCCTGTGACACAGAAGTTAGGTCGCTGCCGACCTAGTACTTGGATGGTTTGCACATGAACTTTAAACCGAACGACTTAACAGCTTAGCAACTTATCACCTTTGAATGACTGCATAGGGACTTAACATATCAACGACCTATCTTTGGCGATATAAGCTTTAGGTCGCGGCCGAGTTAGGACTTGACCGATTCGCATCATTTTGACATAAAGCCTTGAACTCTTTTATTTGCATAATGCGTCTTAATGAAGCCCCGACCTATGCTAGGTCGCTGGACGACCTAAGACTTGTGAAATTTTGTGAAGACTTGGTTGAATTGTTTGAACTTGAATTCTGTTGCACTTTGTTGTAGATTATCTCTAATGCTAATAACCTGTTAAACATAATATTTGTAGAAAACTGGGACGAATATACTGCCATTGACTGCCCACATCGAATGACAGATTAGTCGATAAAGAATAATCAATTTAAATGAACTGTGCGAATGAAATGCTGTGAACCAATGAATTCAAGTGAAGTGTTAAAGCAAAACTAAAATATCCAGTTAAAGCTGATTCGTTCGCATTAACACTACACTTGAGATCTATATTAACAGGTTCTGAAATCTCATAGTCGACTAATTGTCAACTAGTTTGATTTCAGTTATGTTTGCTTTCCTTTTTTTTTTAGTTCTGCACAACACTTCACACTTTTTAGGAAACGTGCACCTTCTCATCTGAACATCCAGTCGCTTATGTAGAATGATGTCTCAACAAGAAGAGATGATAGAACACGCTGAAGGGGTTTTCCCGATTGCTATTCCACTAGAGAATCCTCCGGAAAGAACTCCTACCCTTTTGAAACAGCGGGCGCTTAATCAATTATGCGTTCAATTTGGCATTGCCGAGGCAGAAGTTCTACTCCCTGGACCAAATGACTCTGCTGATAGACCACCTTACGGTTTTGTTGCCATTAATCGACAAATGTGCTTGAGTGGAGCAATTCCTCCTTTTAATGAATTTCTCCGGCAAATCCTACTTCGACTGACGATCTCTCCTTTTCAGCTGCACCCCAATGGCTATGCTATTTTGATGGGATTGTGTGTTCTGTTCAGGAGGACTCTTGATCGTCTTCCGAGTTTTGAGGAAATCTGTTACTTGTGCACTTTTGCGAAGAACAAGGACCATCCTTCAATTGTACTTGTAAGGGGTGCGCGGAACCGCAAACTTATTTTGGATTTGCCGGAGAGTGCACATGGATTCCTGAATCAATACTTCTACATTCGTTGCCCCGCAGAATTCTACGCAGACTGGAGAGTAGGAAGTGAGATCTTTTTTCTCTTTAATTTTATTCTAAGTTTTACCTGGTTCGTATTGCTAGATGCTGATTCCATTCCTTAACTTTCCAGCACTTCCTCCTCCTTCTAGAGATTCCAGCCATAAGTCAGTTTTTGAAAGGCTAAGCACTGTGGCTGCTGAAGAAAGAAGCGCAAAATTTCTATTGACAAAAGAACTTCTTCATCAGTTTGAGCTTCTACATCCTTCTGGTTCCACTCAAATACATGAAGTTCCAACGGAGGTTCCTGATTCTCCGACAAGCACTCCTGATGCCCCAGTCTCAACTAAAGAGCACTTGCAGGGAGGAACCTCTATAGAAACTTCACTAGTTAAGTGTTCAATTCCGAAAGATGTTGTGGGGCCATCTGACAAGTCTGTACTTGCCCCAGTTACTGAAGAGGAAGAACCCCCTCGATCTACTAGTGAAGGAGTTAAGAAAGCAAGCTCCAAAAAACAAGATGGCGATGATGTTTTTGAGGGGTTGAGCGATTTAATTGTGACATCTCAAGAACTTTTCAAAGATGATGTTTCTAAAACTGTCTCTTCTGTAATCGAGGCGACATCTTCTTTTCAACAAATGTCAACTCCTCCTACTCAAATTATCACTACCTCTATTCCACAGAGTGGTTTGTAACTCGATGCGCGTAGTTTACACGTCACACGACACTTTGGATTTCTCATCACTTCTATGCACTTATCTTCTTGTACTTTAAAGATTTCTAAAGCTTATTATTTTAATTCCATATTCTCCAATGGGGCGCAGCGGCTCGTATTATGATGATTTCCAGCGCTACGGGAGGCGTAGCCAGTATGATTACAGGCGTTACCTTCCTTCTTACAGAGAGTCGGATGAAGAGAGGGCCATCAGGAAAGCCGACGAGAGACGAGCATATGAAGAACGTCGCCGAAGGGAACAAGAAAGACATGATCTTCCCCACAGAGATGATGATACCCAAAAGAGAAAATCTCATGATGAGAGAGGAACGAGTCACATAGACGATTCTTCTAGCAAGCGGGCTAGACTTACTGAAGAAACAACTCCTTCAGCTTCTAAACATGTCCCTGCTCAATCTCCTGCTCCCGTTCGCTCCGACATTCAAGCAATCATCAACCGGCCCGCATACCAAGTCGGGCAAGGTCCTCCCACTCTTCAAAGTCGATTTCCTCAGTGGTGCCTGAGAGGGGTTCGATTTGATCTCGACTTGGTTCCTCTCGACAAACCGGCTATGCTGCGAAATCTTGATACTGTCAAGACCGATATCGAAAGAATGTCGAACTGGCAAAAACTCGTCGACGAACTTCAGAGGGTTAACCGAGCCAATCTCGAGGCCATGCTAACAATGGAGAATGATAAGGCTGAGTGGCAGAAGACTCTCGAACAGCATGACGCCGAAATGAGAAGTATTGCTTCCTACAATGAAAAGCTGGAAGCGGAAGTAGAAAAACTTAAAGAAGAATTAGCTACTTCATCTACTTTCCATTCTCAAAAGGAGAGCATGCTTCAGCAACAAGTACGAGATGCGCATGCCAGTCAAAGAGCAGTCGAAGATAAGCTTGCATACAAGGAAAAGGTCATAGAAGAATATCGTGCTGAAACTGTACAACTGCGAGAACAGACCGGCTCTCAAAGCTTGGAGATAGAGTTGTTAAAAACTCGACTTGCTATGGCCGAAAAGGAGCGCGACGAGGCTGTTGCTGGTAAACTTGCGGCCGAAGAGGCTCATCAAGCAACCAAAGCTGACATTAGCTCCACATTATTCGATTTTTATCTGCACAGCATTTTGGGACGTGGCAGCCTTGCCTTTCTAGGCCCCAAGTATGAAATCACACTGGCTGAAGTTTGGGAGGCAGCACTTGATATGCTCGGTGGTAAAGGTGCTGGATATGCTGAGTCAGCCCTTGAAGAGCATTATCTTGATGATGAAGCCCGTGCCGCTCTTGCCAAGGGAAAGGAGCAGCTTGCCAGAGCGCGGGCCGGGATGGCGGAAGAGGAGCGTTCTGAAAAAGAAGTACCGCCTACTACCTCTGAACGTCCTCTAGTTTCTCCCGAGGTGGACATTACAGGCTCTAGTGCTCATTCGCCGCCTCCTACAAGAACCGGGGTAATTACCCCTACTGATGAAGAGGCTTTGGAGGACATTGGGGCTCAGAATTATGAGATTGAACTGACGAAGCCAACATCTTCAGGTAATTTCGACATTGGTCCGATTCAGGTGGATTACCTGCTTATTCCTCAAAAATTTGATGAGCTTCTCGATTACCTCTTGAATCTCGATGAACCCATATCTCCCTTCTTTCGGGAAGATACTAACATTTTCAATTTTTCTTCTTCTGCAGTTGAAACAACAAGTGCCGTGCAGACTTCGCCTTCTCTGGTTATTCCTCCTCCATCTCTTCAGGTGACTCCTCCTTCTGCTTCACAACCTGGGTCACAAGAGGAGAAAATTGAGGCTCTTCATGGCTTGGATGACCCTATTGCTTCGCAGGAGCAAAAAGATGAGGGACTCGAAGGAGGCGAGATCTCTCCGGAGCGGACTCCTTCTGACGACGTAGTTTTGTCCGCTCTCGTTACTCTGGGGAGTGAGTCTTCTTCGAAGAGAAGAAAGAAGCATGGGACATCGAAGAGAAGGGGGAAGAAAATTATCACGACCGAAGAGGAACCGGAAATTGCACCAGTTGCACCTCCCTCCCCTTCTTCCCTTATGCCTTCAGACCAACCTGAAAGACCTGAAAAGCTAACCACTCGGTCGGGTAAAGGGTCTAAAGGCGGCAAGAAGAAATGAAGAGTTGAGCTTTTTGATTCCTTTTTTGTGTAATGGTCGGATGTTGTGCAGGCACCGGCCCCTGCTTTTTATTTTGAAACCTGTATCTGCAATATCTGCAATTGAATAAAATGATTCTTTATTTGTACAGACTTTTGTTTGAATTTGAGAATGCATTTATTATTCATTTTTGCACAAGTTTATTTATACGATGTTGCGGTGAGCTTGTGGTATGTTGTTTGAGCGTACTTTACCGACATAGTTATACCGCTTTGTATGTAACTATACCATGTTGCCCCTATACCATGAGCTTACTGCAATATCGTATACTTTGAGGGGACTTGCACTCTCGTTTTCTAAAGAATAATTACTTCATTCTCGAAGAGAATTTTCGTAGAGTGCAACTTCCTTCATATAAGTTTCTACGCTTTGTCCTTCGAAGAAATCACTTTTTCCTTTTGCGTATGTATATATTTTGCCAAGTGAATTCTTCTATGTGGTAAAGCGGACCTTTGAATGTACTTTAACTTTCTTCCCCCTTCTTTTTTTTAGAATAGGTAAAGTCATCAAGTACGCTCTTGATGAGGATTTTTCTCTTTCTTCTTTTTTAATAAAAATTTGTGCCTCTGAGGAGAGATTTTTTCACGTTTCAACACTTGGAAGTTTTATTTCAATCTCGGTGAAACGTGGGCTTCTGAAGAGGTCTTTCTTTTTAATTGTGTCCCCGGGAGGGGGTTGTACCTCTGAGGAGGGATTTCTCACGTTTCAACACTTGGAAGTTTTATTTCAATCTTTGTGAAACGTGTACCTCCAAAGAGTTGTGCCTTCGAGGAAAGCCTTTTCACGTTTCGACACTTGGAAGTTTTATTTCAACCTCGGTGAAACATGGGCTTCCAGGAAGGTCTTTATCTTGTTTTGCATTTCAAATTTGGTGAAGTGAAATCCCGAAGGGCGGTCATGACACTTCAACTCCTGGTGAAATGGGCCTCCGAAGAGGGCTTTTATTTTGTTTGCATTTCAACTCTGGTGAAGTGTAATTCCGAAGAGCGGTCATAACACTTCAACTCCTGGTGAAATCGGCCTCCGAAGAGGGCTTTTATTTTGTTTGCATTTCAACTCTGGTGAAGTGTAATTCCGAAGAGCGGTCATAACACTTCAACTCCTGGTGAAATGTGCTTCAGAGAGGGTTTTCATCGCCTGGAAGTTACTCTCTCATGGTTGGAGGGTCATGACTCCTCCATTCTTTTTTGTTGAGTAGAGAACTTTCTTTTTTGTGGCGTATGACCCATTAGAGGTCTTTATCCTCCGAAGAGTCGTGCCTCCGAAGAGGACTTGTGCTGCCGATGATAGCTTTGGTTGTTCCTCTGTTCACTTGCTTATGCCTTTTCAATGATCCTCTGCCCCCTTTTTTTTTCTTTTTTTCTTTTTTCTCTTTTTTTTTACAAGTAACTTGTTTAATCCAAGGAAGTGTGCTTCATTGTCAGGCAATTTCGTGAGAACGAGCACTAGCTTTTTAATTGGATGTTTGTTTGTTCAAACGATCTCAATTTATTAGCAAAGATCCGTTTCTGTCGAAATCATAGGCTGTTCAATTGAAGTACTTCCTATCTAGGATTTGAATTCGGGGCTCTTGTAACTTGAAATTTGGCGAGAATCACTTGGTCTTTTTATGTGCAAGTTTCACTTCCATTGTCTGCAAAAATTCAAATCGACATTTCAGCAATACATTCTATGTACCTTTTATATCGAGAATAAAGCAAACATGTAATAATAATAAGGAACACAAGATTTATAGTGGTTCGGCCATGAAATTGGGCCTACATCCACTTTATATTCTTTCATTATTTACTTGCATCAGTTTTACAAT
Source organism: Allium cepa (assembly GCA_030765085.1). Taxonomy (NCBI): domain Eukaryota; kingdom Viridiplantae; phylum Streptophyta; class Magnoliopsida; order Asparagales; family Amaryllidaceae; genus Allium; species Allium cepa. The sequence continues at coordinate 316,959,763 of CM060931.1, forward strand.
TGCTTTCAATTACAAGAATCATACATTCATAATTCTTTTTACAATGTTTCAACAAAATTTTCAAGTAAAGTATGGACGCAAATGGTTGCTGTTCCATGCCCTTGGAATTTGATCTCCATCAACAGTGGTGAGTTTGAATGTGCCGTCAAGAAGCTTCTGACCTATTACATACGGTCCTTCCCAATTTGGCCCAAACACACCTGTCGCTGTCATAATTCTCTTCAGGACTAGGTCTCCAATCTCAAAGCTGCGTTGGCGAACTTTGGAATTAAAATGTCTGGCTATTCTTTGCTGATGAGCTGCAATTCTGAGATTGGCCTCATCTCTTTTTTCATCAAGGAAATCTAGCGCTTCAAGCTGTAGCCTTTCATTTTCTGCTTGGTTGAAATGGATCCTTCTGTGTGAAGGAACCTCTGTTTCTATCGGGATCATTGCTTCCGACCCGTATGCTAATGAGAAAGGAGTGTGCCCAGTCGCAGTTTTGTGAGTGGTTCTGTATGCCCATAGTGCAAGTGGTAGCTTATCGACCCAACCACGTTTTGCTCTTTCGAGTTGCTTTTTGATGGTTGATTTGATGATCTTGTTTACTGCTTCCACTTGCCCGTTTGCCTGCGGATGAGCAACTGCTGAAAAGCTTTTCTGGATTTTGAATCGCTTGCAAAAATCTTGGAATTCCTCGCTTTCAAACTGAGTACCATTGTCTGTGATTATTTTCTGAGGCACACCATACCTGCAAATGATATACTTGGTCACGAAACTTATCATCTTCTTAGAGGTGATAGTAGCCAAAGGTTCAGCTTCAGCCCATTTCGTAAAATAATCAACTGCAACAATAGCATATCTAATCCCTGATTTGGCAGTCGGTAGCGGCCCAATGAGATCCATTCCCCAAATTGCAAATGGCCATGGACTGACCATTTGTGTGAGTTCAGTTGAAGGTGCTCTAGGAATTTTGGCAAATCTTTGGCATTTGTCACACTTTCGGGAATAGCTTGCAGCATCATGATTAATTTCTGGCCAAAAATATCCGTATCGGAGAATTTTCTTTGCTAATGTTTGACCACCTGAATGATCACCACATTCTCCTCCATGCACCTCAGCTAGGATTGTTTTGGACTCTTCCCGGGATACACATCGAAGCAATGGCATTGAGAATCCCCGTCTGTATAATCGGCCATCCTGAATTACATAGCGAGAGGCTTTCCTTAGTAGCTTTCGTCTTTCTATCGAATTTTCTGGCAGAGAACCTCTGAGTAGGTAGTCCAGTATTGGAGTCATCCATGACTCTTGTTCTTGAGATACATTCATAATCCAGTCAATATCCATCTCGTCTATACTTGGTGCTGAAAGGACTTCTACAGGGACCAATCCCAATAGTTGAGCTTCACCAGAACTTGAATACTTTGCGAGGGAATCTGCCTTCATATTCTCTTCCCGAGGAATGTGGCTTATTGAATAGTGATCGAGCTCACACAGAAGTTCCCAAGCCTTTGACAAGTAAGCGGGCAGGTTTCCCCCTTTCGTTTGAAATTCCTTCTTGACTTGACATACAATAAGCTGAGAATCGCTAAAGATCTGTAATGCTCGTATGTTTAGTTCTTTAGCGATTTTCAGTCCTGCGATAAGAGCTTCATATTCGGTTTCATTGTTTGTTGAAGGAAATTCCAATCTTAGTGCATAGCATAATGACCGACCTTCAGGAGTCTCAAGTACGACTCCGGCTCCAGAACAGTAATCATTTCTTGCACCATCGACATATAACCTCCACTGGATAGGGGAATTGTCGAACGTTTCTTCCTCACTGTTTCCTTTATCTGTAAACTCTGCAATGAAATCTGCTAAAGCTTGTCCATTGACCGCTTTCCGGGGATGATAAGTGATGTCATACTGACTGAGTTCAATATTCCACTTTAGAAGACGACCCGAAGTTTCAGGGCGAAACAGGACTTGCTTTAAAGGTTGATCAGTGAGGACTCTGATAGGATGAGCTTGAAAATATTGCCTCAACTTCCTAGATGCAATTAGTAAGCAATAGGCGAGTTTTTCCAACTTAGAGTAATTCATCTCTGCCCCAGTGAGTCTTTTGCTGATATAGTAAACTGGATGTTGAATCCTTTTGTCTTCCCGTATCAGCGCTGCACTTAAAGCGTGTGATGATACTGCCAAGTATATAAGAAGATCCTCGCCATCGCCAGGCCTAGAAAGTATTGGAGGCGTCTCCATATGGCGAATCAACTCATCAAAGGCTTTTTGGCATTCGGGAGTCCAATTGAAGTTTTTCTTTCCTTTCTTTAGGGCGTCAAAGAATGGGATACATTTATCTGTGGCTTTGGAAATGAACCGACTTAAGGCGGCAACTTTTCCATTGAGACTTTGCAATTCCTTCTTTGTTCTAGGAGCTTTGACTTCTTTCAAGGCAGTAATTTGAGCTGGACTAGCCTCAATGCCCCTAGCGCTGACGATAAACCCTAAGAATTTTCCGGACTCGACCCCAAACATGCATTTCAGAGGGTTAAGCTTCATTCTGTATTTCCGGAGGACTGCGAACATTTCTGCCTAGTGTTCAATGTGATCCGCTGCTTTCTTAGACTTTACTAACATGTCATCAACGTAGACTTCCATAGTTTTGCCCAATTGCGATTTGAACATAGCATTAACAAGTCTTTGGTAGGTTGCCCCTGCATTCTTCAAACCGAAGGGCATAACTCTGTAGCAATAATGACCAACATCGGTGATAAAGCTCGTGTCCTCCTGATCCTGTTCATGCATCATGATCTGGTTATATCCGGAGTAGGCATCCATGAAAGATAACAATTCATGTCCCGCTGTTCCATCTACCAGTTGATCGATCCTGGGTAAAGGAAAGCAATCTTTGGGGCAGGCCTTGTTCAAATCTGAAAAATCGATGCACACTCTCCATTTTCCATTAGCTTTCTTAACCAACACAGGATTTGAAACCCAGTTCGGATATGTAGATTCTCTGATGAAGTTATTTTCCATGAGTCGATCAATTTCCTCTTTTAATGCTGCTGACCTTTCTGGACCTTGGGTTCTTCTTTTCTGTTTTACTGGTGTAAACTTTGGGTCAATATTCAGAGCGTGTACTGCAACTTCTGGAGATATTCCACACATATCAGCATGAGTCCAAGCGAAGACATCCAGATTTGCTTTCAGGAATGATATCAAGATATTCTGAATTGACACATTAAGTTGTGAACCCACATTCAACACCTTATTTGGGTCCTTCGGGTCAACAGGTACCGGTACCGTCATTTCAACCGGCACTACTCTATTCTCCCCTGCACTGGCTTTTCTGGGATCCATCTCTTTCCGTGCCCCGCTATGCTCGCCAGTGCAGGGTCCGCCCCGTAATTGCTACAAGGCTGGCTCTTTGATGCGGACCGGTGTGTCCGCATCTTTTCCCATTTCCCTCTTTCTTGACTCTCGCAACTCTGTCAAATAGCACTCTCGCGCAGTATTTTGATCCCCTTTTATAACTCCTACTCCATTGTCTGTAGGGAATTTAATAGTGAGGCACCACGGGGCTAGAATAGCTTTGAATGCTGCGAGCGTTGGACGGCCAAGGAAAGCATTATAAGCAGAAAATTCATCGACAATCACAAATGTTTGCTTGCGGACCACTTTCCTTTCTCCTTCCCCAAGTTCTACTAGCAGATCGATGGTTCCTATTGGTTGCTTTGGCTCCCCGGTGAAGCCAGCGATCTTCTGCGATGAGGCTTGTACATCGACCATAGGGATTTTCATTTGGTCGAATGTCTTCTTGAAGAGGATATTACATGATGCTCCGCAGTCAATGAGAACTCTTCTGACAATGGCCGGTCCAATACCAGCAGAGATGACCAAGGGATCTAGGGTAGGAGCTTCTGTTGGGCGGATTTTCACCCAGAAGATCTCAAGACCAAGAAGCCGCAGTTTCACCCGGGCTCGCGAGCAACCTCTACTTTGTTATCCCGTTTTTTGGTCAAAACTGGAATATCAATGTCGAGCGCGTCTCCACCACGATCAAGCTAAGAAGAAGCAACCAGCAAGCGTATGTAAGCCCAGAGTTCCACTCAAGATCCGAATACAAAGCCCTTTCAACAATACAAGCATAAGTCCACTCGGCAAAGCAATGCAAGGAAGCATTCAGCCAGCAACCAACCTAACACACACAAGCTCATTCGGCATGGCAAGCATTGGGTTTCATTCGGCTTTCCAGTTCATTCGGCTTTCCAAACCTCTGTTCATTCGGCACTCCAAACTCAAGCCCATCCGGCATTCCCCCACTGATGAACCAGCCAAGACCGAACCAACCTTCCACTGCCGGATGAGAACCAACACCGGTCCAAACTCCATCTCCATGCTACCACCGGACCACTTCCACGACCGAACCAACACACCATCACCGGTCCAAAACACACCATCACCGGTCCAAAACCCACTACCACCGAACCAACCATGACCGGACCAAACTCCAACTTCTCCAAACACGGCCGGACCAAGCTCCGCCGAACCAGAATGCTACCAGGCCAGATTGCTTCAGCCCGGGCCCACCAGCATCTATATACTTCCAAGACCCCTGCCCCCTACCTCACTCTATAAATAGAGGGGCAGGGGTACAACAATGGCAGACAAGTTTGAGAGCTCAAGCAAGGAAGGAACTTTCAAACTACTTTCATACACTTGTATACAAAGCATTGTACTTGTAATCTGGAAGAAGAAAGATAATAACATATAAAGTGGACGTAGGCACATTCTGGCCGAACCACTATAAATCTGCGTGTCTTTTACATTTCAGCCCTTACTTTTCTCATATTTACATACTCATCTAAAATCATTGAAAATCACACATACTCAACTAAAATAATACGACTTGGAGGTGTTTGTCCATTTTTTGTGCAAACATTTTTGGTGCTTTCACTGAGAATTGAACTCGAAGCTTCAGCTTCTCCCACTCAACCTTCTTCCTCATAACGACGTTCGTCGCTTAGAAATCATGCCTTCCAAGCAACGGAAGGATGTTAACAAAGGAAAGAACATCGCAACTAGCAGTCTTCCGGATCCAGTAGCCCCAGATCAAGAGGATCATCCAATTTCAACAGCAGCACCAGATGGATACCAGGCAAATCTGATAGCTCCTGCCACCGAACAACCAATAACTAGGGCAGATCTAGACAGAGTTGTGGCTGAAGTAACCAACCGCTTCACATCCCAACAAGAAGCTTTAGTGGACCAACTTATGTCACGCTTAAGGGATGCTGAAGAATCCAACCGCAACACTGAATCATGGGATGAGTCTCAATCTGGAGGATCTCGGAGACAGCAAAGGTATTCCTTCTTCGAAGAAACTATCGACAGGAATCATAGAAACCCCGCTGAACGGAGCCAAGCTGGAACCCAGCCCGAAGTTGGCCCCATGGAAATGCTCGAAGCAGAACCCCACCGGGTAAGATCAAGGCAGGGGGCAACTGTAGCTGGTCCTAGCATGCATCCGAGCAGCCAGAGACAACCACTGGATAATGCAAGAAGTGATAGATTGTACCATCCCTACAGGTCATCTGGACGAGATAGATCCCGCAGGGAAGAACTAAGCTCATTTTTGTCCGCTCCAAGTTCTGACGAACGAATGGCACGATTATTCAGAGAGTGTGTCCAACGAGAGCAAAGGGACCGGGGGATAGGCGCTAGGGTCACCAGCCCCTTTACCCGAAATATCGAAACTACCATCGCCCCCCGGGAATGGAAAATGCCAACCATGGAACCTTACAAAGGAACTTCCGACCCCATCGTACACTTACAGAGATACACCCAGCATATGCTCATGAGTGGAGCAACAGAAGGAGTATTATGTAAATGCTTTCCGCTATTCCTAGCAGATCTAGCTACCTCCTGGTTCTGCCATCTACCCCGAGGATCCATCAGCTCATGGGAGATGTTGAAAGAAAGGTTTATTAGCCAGTTCCTCATCCATGTGGAACAACCCAAGGATGCTTATTCTCTATCCAATATCAAACAGAAATCCGGAGAGACGCTGCAACAATATCTAACACGGTTCAACGCCACAGCAGCAACAGTTCAAGATGCCAATGAGAGACTTATCCTAACGGCCCTTTGTAGTGGCGTGCATCCGGATACCAAGTTTGCTAGGAGGTTAACAAAAGATAAACCAGCTACGTTACCTGACTTCTTCCATGAAGCTGGGAAGTATATGAGGCTTGAAAACGCTACCGCTAAAAGACAGTCAGGACAACAGGCTAAGACTACCCATGGCGACACTCCCGCTGCAACAAAGGACGTTTGAAGAAATGACTCTAGAGATAACGCTGGGGGCAAGAAGGGAGGAAAGCGTTTATATCAACCAGGACAGAGATTTGACTCTTGCCCCCCTCCCTTGCTTTAAACTTTGTCCTGGATGGCTAGAAGGATGTTTTTAATCATTTCACCAAATGGGTGGAAGCGGACCCTTTAAAATAAAATATCTTTGGCATAAATTATCAACTTCTTACATAAATTATCAACTTCTTGATCAAAAAATATTCTATGCAGGTACGGAGTCCCACTCAAGATCATATCAAACAACGGACTCCAGTTTGACAACAAAGAGTTTACCAACCGATGCCAAGAGCACATAATTCACAAAAGCTTCTCATCTGTAGCTTATCCTCAGGCAAACGGACAAGTCAAAGCTGTCAACAGAATTCTCAAAACCCTAACCAAGAAGAAGCTTGAAAAGTCAAAAGGCGCTTGGGTGGACGAACTTCCTACGGCACCCTGGGCCTGCCGCACCTCTCATAGAACATCAACGGGGCATACTCCTTTCTCTTTGGCATACAGATTGGAGGCCATGCCCCCAGTTGAAACTGTAGCGCCATCTCACCATGGGACCCACTGCAACCCAGAAGAAAACGAAGAACTCCTCCTCATGTCTTTGGATCTGATTGAGGAGAGGAGAAACGATGCAACACTTAAAAGCAGAAGCCCACAAGCAAAAAGTGGCAGCACAATGCAACTCCAAAATCAAGCATCGCAGCTTACAAGAGGGAGATCTTATCCTCATGCGGATCCTCCCGCAACACCGAATCATGGACCGAGTCCCAATCTGGAGGATCTGTGAGACAACAATGACCTTTCTTCTTCGAAGAGGTTAATAAAGAAATGGTCATGGTAGGAGCCGAGCCCGGACTCAGCCCGAATTCCGACCTGAGGAAACACTTGGAACCAAACCCAACGGGGGAGGTGCCAGGCAGGGGTCGGATATAGCTGAGCCTGTCATGCTACCTAACCATGAAAGCACCAGTAGACGGACCATATGAAATTCATCAAGATCTTCACAACAACGGAGCTTATATTTTGTCAACAGTGGACGGAGTGGTGTTCCAGAGGGCTTGGAACATCCGACACCTCCGTCGATACTTTGCTTAACACGTACCGCCCATATGAAGCGTATTAACACGGTGGACGTAGGCATTATCGTGCCGAACCACTTTAAAAATCTTATCTCTTGTTACCTTGTGCCTTCATATCTTGGCTGCTTGTTAAGCTTTATCCCTTTCTGTTGAACAAAATCCTATGGCATCTCCACTCAAGATGCACCGCGGCCTCATCTGGACTAGGCCTAACAGGTACGCTACGATTCTATGCACTCGCCAATGAGACACTTTTGCTCCAGCATCCCTCTGCTGCGGGTTAACTCATTGTGCGCCTGCCCTCAAAGCCAACTGTAATGAGCCGATTATAAGTCATCATAAAGGCCGACTATAGCCGATGGCAGCTCATTACGGCGTTCGGCTCGCCGGTAACTGTGAACCTACTTTAAGCCCCAACATAAGGTGTGGCCAGCCAGGGGTAGTTCACGGCCAACGGCACCCACGCTAGCCGGCCACGGTAAATCGAATAATACCCACGATTACGGACCATAATGGTTCGGGTAGTTACCGTGCGCGATCTCGGCTCCGATGTGTCTTAAGTGCGGCTGTGGTAAAAAAGAAAACTCCCCGCGGAGGCGTAAGATGGGTGACAAATGTCTCCAAGACCCACAGCTAGGGAAAGTGACTACAAAACCCGTTTGCCACGAACTTAAGCACATCGACGGCCTTCCGTGACTGGAAGTTTTACTTTTACTATATTTCCATTTCATTTAAATATTTTTCTCCTATCCTGTATAACAAACTCTAAAGTACAGGAAACCAAATAGGAAGCATTCACTCATGAGGCTCTAAGCCTGCATGCTGGGTAGCAGGGCGCTCTGCTATACCCGTGAACAGTTACACAAGACACTCAAAGCTACCGCCTGCGAATAAAACATAAAGGGCGGTACTCTCTTCTCTTGTACATAAATGCGTAACTATAACTTATTCATACACTGACATTGCAAAACGTGAAATTATATTTCAAGCAAAAACTTAACATCAAACACAAGTGGAATCACAGGCATATACATAATTATACTTCTCACACAGCACATAAAGATAGCAACAACATTTGAACATGACAAAATCAGCTTATATTATAAGATCACACGAAGTTATTCTTTGCAAATAATTTTATTACAGTTGCATATCAAAGACTAACATGAACAGTGATAAAAAAGAAACAAAAAGATGGCAGATGCATCCACACTCCATCACCAACTCCCCCAGCCTACTTAGCCGCAGGATCGGAGCCCCCAGCATGTGGATCTGAAGTCCCACCTGTCCAGATCAGAAGAGGAATTCATTAAACGAACGATCAAGTTATGAAAACACGAAAAGAAAAGAAAGGGAAAAGAATAACTCACCAGCATCCGCCGCTTGATCCTCATCATCCAACTGCACGCCCGCTTCCTCTGCAGCGAGTAGCCGCATCCCCTCCTTCACCGCCGCTTGCTCCTCCTTTGAGAACTGAGCAGTAACCGCACTCAAGTTGAAAGCCTCTCCGCCTTCCTTACCCGCATTCACCCTGGCCTCCTCTAAAGCCTGGAGATACACCTTGGCCATGACCCGAGGGTAATCGTCCATCCAAGACAAGCCGCCCTCCTTCCAAGTGTGGAAGTACATATCCTGCAACATCTCATCCATCATCCCCTCGTTTTCCTCAAACTCCCTCACCCGGGCCTCGGAAGCTTGCAACTTGGTGATGGCGACGTCCCTCTCTGATTGGTATCTCAAGCAGTCAGCCTGGAGTGACCTCCTCATTTCCTCTTCCTTCAACTTGAGGGACCTCCTCATCTCCTCCATCTCCTCCTTCAACTCGGCCTGAGCCATCTCCGCAGCCTCGAGCCTCCCTGACAACTCCTCTACCCGCTCGAGATCCGCATTTCGAACCTCATCCACCGTTGCGATAGCTATGTTAATCCGTTCCCTGCAAGCGACCTCCATCTTCCGTAATTCCGCCCTACTGGCCTTCTCCATGGTCTCTTTCAGACGCTTGGAGGCTTCCTCATGCTGGGAAATCTGGATGGCTTGGTCGGCGAGTTGCTTGGCCTGATCGGCAACCTTTAACCTCAACCGAATGTTAGCACTCCCGATCTCTTCCCCGGCCTTGACCAACTTAGCATGATGCTCCATTAACTTCTTGGTCTCTGCGGCCACCCGGTCGATATTAGCCTTGGCCTCATCCCCCATGGTGACTACCCGTGTAGTAAGTAAATCAAGATCTAAAGATTTGGCCTCGTCCAGCACTCTTACCATGGGGTTGCGGGGAAGTAGGTGCTCGCCCGTGGTCTCATCGAATGAAATGTCCCGAAAACTTGGGTCTAAATCAGGATGGCCGGCAAAAGGGTCACGAGGCACGGGGCGAGGCACATCGGGACGCCTTATATGAATGACAGTAGAACTCTTGGAAGGAGGAGGAGGGGGGCAGGGCTCCGTGCTCTCCTCCGTAGTATCACGAGGAGGCTGAGTAGGGGGAGACAGAGTAGGAAGCTGCGAAGCAGAAGAAGACTCAAATAAGGAACGGCTCCGCTTCCTTTTCTGAATGCCCTCTTCGATGACCCCAAGAAGAGGGCGGTACTTGACTACGTCCCCAGTGCGATCAGTAGAAGGTTTCGCGGAAGCTCTCCTCGACTTAAATTGTTCAAGGCGGTGTCGAACATCCGACGTTTTACCCGCCTGGCCTGCCCCTGGAATAAAGAACAAGTGTTACGAACATACAATAATCCGCAATTCAAAAAATGTGCTAAGTTAAAAAGAAAGAAAAGTGAGGAGACACATCTGTTATACAAACCCGGCGGAGGAGTGGGATACTGCAATAAGTCCTGGATCTCATTCCAGGACGGAAGTGAACCGTAAAAAATTTCTAAGTCCTTATCGAAAATAGAATCGGCAGAAGACAAAAGTTCACCTTGCATCGCCGGAATCACCCTAGCTGAGGAACCCTTAGAGGATGGGTCAGTGCCAGCCACAGCTTTGCCGGTTTCCTTTGCCTTCTCCGTTCCCTTCTCCGTTTCCGACTCTCCCTCCGACTCCCCGAAGGCCCGACGGAGAGCCTCATCCAGTTCGAGGTCTTGTTCAGAGGTTAGAGCAGCAACACCACTACCACCTTGACCTTCGCCATCTCCTCCACCCTCCGACCCTTCTCCAACTTCGCCTCCTTCCTCCTCTTCTACACCTTCCTCCTCCGGGACAATCGGGCAAGTACTTGGAGAAGGGCCATCGGACTTCCTCAGTTTCTTCCCCCCGACCACGGGACGCTCTGCGAAAGGCTCCCTCTTACCGCTCTTTACCTTATCCCCCTCCTTAGCTTTAGCAGCCTTCTCCTCAGCCGTGTCTCTTTGCTTAACCACGGACTGGTGCGGTAAGATCAAATTATACTCCAAGAGGGTTGCGTTCCTGATCAAGAAGGAGGCCGACCGGTCCCGTGCCGGAATAGCCTTTAGTTCAGCAGCCATTCGCACCAAGGAATCATCCTCCACAACTGCAATACCACCTGTCGCTAGCCAGAAATAGAAGCATGTCAGAAAAAACACTACAGTCAAAACATGGAAAATATAAATGAAATCCATCTTACAGCCAGAAGTGAAAAGGCGGAAAGAAACAGCATCGTCCTTGATGAAGAACCACTCTTTCTTGAACATGGTAAACTTGGAATATAAGTCCAGAACTGGTTTGAAGGGTACGGCCGCCTCCAGACTAATATACGGAGACCCCTTCTTATAGCCTCTCAGGTTGTACAAGTATCGGATCTCCCGGTTAGAAGGAGGACGCCCGTACCTCCTCTGGAAGATGACAAAGAGGCTCACCAGGATAGCATATGAGTTAGGCTGAAGCTGGAAGGGAGCCACCTTCAAATATGTGGTGAAGCTTACTATCCAAGCGTTGATAGGGGGGATAGCGCCGCACATGCAATGGTATCTGCTAAAAGCGAAGTAGCCCTCGGGAGGATTATATGGCATCACTCCATCTCCCGGCAGCAGCATAAGAGCCCTATCTATCCCGAAGGAACGGGATATGACGTCAAGTTGCTCCTCCTTTAGGGAGCTAGGAAAGCAATCCGGGGGAGAGACCAAAAGTTCCTGTGGACCATATCCGTCCACTAGAGACCTCGGAATAGGTCGATGTTGCCCGGATCCTGGCTGGACTGGGGGCAAGGAAGAGGAAGGCTCTCCTGTGCCTCTAGACTTCTTTCTGTCCGATCGTGTTTCCGCTTTGCGAGACATTTTCTGCAACACAAGGAAGGCACGGCATTAGAACAAGCATACATAAGTCCGGAGTTCCACTCAAAGTCCAGACACAAAGTTCGTTCGGCAGTACAAGTTCATGTTCATTCGGCAATAGGATCTGGCTTCCATTCGGCAATGGAATCTGTGGTTCATTCGGCAAAACAAAGCTTTCGTGCCCATTCGGCATAAGCCCATTCGGTTATCGAGTTCATTCGGTAAGAGGGTATATACCTGATTCGGCGAATATTTGATTCGGCAAAGATTTGGTTCGGTGGATTTATGATTCGGCTTCCTCTTGTTCGGTAAAGAAAAACTAAGGGGGGTGTAGCCTCTATATATAGGCGAGCTCTGGAATACCGGACGAGAACCTACTGCCGGACCAACCCCATGCCGAACGAGGACCAACAACAACCGGACCAACAACAACCAGACCAACAACAACCGGACCAACTATGTACCGAATGAAACCTTCCATACCAAACCAACCCCCAAACGAATAAGAATATATGCCTACTCGAAACCGAATGTAACTGTCTCTACCAGCAGAAACCAGAAACAGGGGGCATGCAGGGCGCTTCACTCAGATAAGTCCCGAACTCCAGAACTAACTAATAAAATAAGATTATGATAACGATGAATAAGTCGTAAAATCCTCACCAACGTGGATTAAATCGTTTACACGTGCACGCGACCTCGAATGGTCCATAGGCACGCTCTGAATGGTTATCAACCCTGCCATCGTGGGAATTTACACTTTGACACGCATTTTTAAGCCCATCGGTCAAATGGATATTTGATAATTGTGAAATGGCTAAGCTACTTACACATGTACGGTGTCGCGAACGATCACTAGGCATGCTCTGAGCTGGCGATAAACCACCTTGGCAAACGACCCAGGGACCCACTCTAACGTGAACCTGGCATCGATAATGCTAAGCCCCTTCGGGGCACGCTTGCTCGTCCCGAGCGACACAGTCCACTCCATCTCAAATATTCCGACCACGAACGGTCGTTATTTGAAACCACACTAAAACTATAAATCTCTTTGCAGGACATCCACAAGATATAAACATCCAGCCCATGACATTACAAGACGAGTCTTCCCACCAACGAGAAACAAAGCGCGACACGTGCAAGCACGTGCCCCACTTTGGGGGGCAAATGTTGGGCGGATTTTCACCCAGAAGATCTCAAGACCAAGAAGCCGCAGTTTCACCCGGGCTCGCGAGCAACCTCTACTTTGTTATCCCGTTTTTTGGTCAAAACTGGAATATCAATGTCGAGCGCGTCTCCACCACGATCAAGCTAAGAAGAAGCAACCAGCAAGCGTATGTAAGCCCAGAGTTCCACTCAAGATCCGAATACAAAGCCCTTTCAACAATACAAGCATAAGTCCACTCGGCAAAGCAATGCAAGGAAGCATTCAGCCAGCAACCAACCTAACACACACAAGCTCATTCGGCATGGCAAGCATTGGGTTTCATTCGGCTTTCCAGTTCATTCGGCTTTCCAAACCTCTGTTCATTCGGCACTCCAAACTCAAGCCCATCCGGCATTCCCCCACTGATGAACCAGCCAAGACCGAACCAACCTTCCACTGCCGGATGAGAACCAACACCGGTCCAAACTCCATCTCCATGCTACCACCGGACCACTTCCACGACCGAACCAACACACCATCACCGGTCCAAAACACACCATCACCGGTCCAAAACCCACTACCACCGAACCAACCATGACCGGACCAAACTCCAACTTCTCCAAACACGGCCGGACCAAGCTCCGCCGAACCAGAATGCTACCAGGCCAGATTGCTTCAGCCCGGGCCCACCAGCATCTATATACTTCCAAGACCCCTGCCCCCTACCTCACTCTATAAATAGAGGGGCAGGGGTACAACAATGGCAGACAAGTTTGAGAGCTCAAGCAAGGAAGGAACTTTCAAACTACTTTCATACACTTGTATACAAAGCATTGTACTTGTAATCTGGAAGAAGAAAGATAATAACATATAAAGTGGACGTAGGCACATTCTGGCCGAACCACTATAAATCTGCGTGTCTTTTACATTTCAGCCCTTACTTTTCTCATATTTACATACTCATCTAAAATCATTGAAAATCACACATACTCAACTAAAATAATACGACTTGGAGGTGTTTGTCCATTTTTTGTGCAAACAGCTTCGATACCTGAGGAATCTCTGGCTCTGAAAATAATATCATCACTGAAAGTTTTCTGTTGTTTCAAGGGCGTAGTGTCTTCTAAAACAAAGACGTCTTCTTCGGTTGGAACATATTTCAAAGCTCTGGCATATCTCTCCATCTCTCCCCAGCTCTTGCGAGCTGGGTGAGGCCCTCCTGTAATGACATTGATAATGGGCCTTCCAGATTCATGCCCCGTAGCTTTCTCACCTATCCTAGGCTGATGAACAGGAGCCTGTTGCCCCTAACTTGACGATGCAGGATTGTTGCTATTCTTTTTCACAAATTGCTGCAGCTTGTTTTCTCTTAGCAATTCTTCAATCAGATTTTTCAACTGGCGGCATTCATTAGTCTCATGACCGGGTTGATTATGGAAGCGGCAGAACTTCCCACTTTGTATAGCCTTTTTTCCGGTCCTCAAAGGGATAGGTTTAGGGAGGTCAACAGAATCTTTAATGGCAAGGAAGATATGCTCCGGCGTGTCTGATAAAGGAGTATACTCTGATGGCTTGAAGGATCGGGGCTTCTTCAGATTACTCTGTTTCTTCCCATTGTTATTTTCCCTTTTTTGCCCTATAGATTCAATCTTGCGTGGTGCAACAGTGTTATCTTCAGCTTTTTCTGACACTGCCTTCACCGGTACAGGACGGCTTTCCAGGCGTATGAATTCGTCTGCCTTTTTGTAGAACTTTTCGAGGGAGGTTGGCTCCTTCATGTTTAACCATTTCCCAAATTCGCTCGACTTATCAATAGCCCTCATCAGATAAGTCAATATCATTCGCGGTTCAGCATTGTCCACCTCTGCCAGCGCTATATTAAAGCGGTTCAAGAAAGATCTGATAGATTCACCAGGATTCTATTTTATACTTGACAATGACATGATGTCTTTGGCCTTTGAAGCATATAGTCTAAACTGTTCCTTGAACTTTCGGGTCAAGTCTGAAAACTGATCAATAGATCGGACTGGCAACTTGGTGAACCACAGTAGAGCCACACCTTCAAGGTATATGGGGAAATATCGGCACTTTATCTCGTCTGAGGCCCTGGCACCTGTCATGTGCTAATCATATTTATACAAGAATTCATTCGGATCACTTGTCCCTTTGTAAGCTGGGATAGTTGGAGGGACAAACTTCCTTGGAAACTCCGCCTTTAAGATTTTCTCAGTAAATGGTGTTTTACTTGGGGCGAAACCCCATTCTTTCTCATCTTGAACCCTTTGCATACTTTCTCTCATGATTTGCCGGACCATTCCAGAAAGATACTCCTCATCATGTCGAGTTCCAGATCCACCAACCTCAGGAAGCGTTTGCTCAAAGGGACTGGCAGCCCTTTCTGGAGCATTCCTCTCATTAGCATCATGAATGTTGCCAGTATAATTCCTTCCATTACCAGCCGGTTGATTATTTGCCCCGAGCAAATCATTCAACTTGTTCAGAATTAGAGCATTTTGGGCACTCTGAGCTTCTAATTGTGCATTCTGGGCGTTTATCTGCTGGTTCAGTCCTAATATTACAGCATCCAACTCTGCTTTCGTAACCCCAGCAGACGGAATGGGTTGATTAGGTACAAGGGAAGCGGAGGTTCCCTCTTGAATATTCCCAGATCTGACAGATCTACTCTTCCTTCCAGGAGCCATTATCTCGGATAGACTTCTGGTTTTCAGGGAAATTCTCTCTACAAACCTCTGCGAAGCAATGATGATAACTTGCCTGAGTTCAATTCTCAGTGAAAGCACCAAAAATGTTAACGCTAGAATTTGAACGCTAACACCCCGATGTATGAGTTGTAATTGTGAAAGCACCACCCGACGACTCGGGAACAGATTACAAGCAGATAATAGTAGAAAAGCGGTAAACAACAACAATTTTATAGTGGTTCGGCTTTAGGGTATAGCCTACGTCCACTTTAAGTACTTTTATTAATAATCTCGTTACAAGCTGATACAATTCTTCCCAAATACAATGCACTTTGAATTACAAGATACTTAGAACAAGTAGCTTAAACTTCGATGGAGATGAGAGTTTTCGAATCCATGTTGGATGTATGTGATCTCTTCTTGAAGTTGTTTGTAGCGTTCTTAATATCTTGAGAGCTTCAAGTGTTGGATTGGATTAGTTTGGAATGCAGCAGAGTAACGGGGTTTGAAGGAAATCAGTCAAAAAGTCCTTTACTAGTTGGAGTTAGGGTCATATTTATAGGCATTTTTTTGAGTTAGGTCGTAGGTCGTGGCCGACCTAAGCAAGGTCGTAGGTCATGACCGACCTAAGTATGGTTGTAGTCAACCTGAAGAGTATTGGTGCTTCCTTCCTTATGCTGATTTGCACAAGTCCTAGGTCACGAGCGACCTATCCCCCTACGGCATAGTATAGTTCAACTCCTTTACTCTGGCATTTAGGTCGCTAACGACCTATCCTAGGTCGTGAGTAATTTCCTGCATCCATAGTTAATCCTAAATCGTTGAGTTCCTTAGGTTGCGACCTTCCTTAGGTCGAAGCACTCCGCTAGGTCGTGTGAATTCTATAGGTTGCAGCCTTCCTTAGGTCGCGGAGCTTCATGGGTCGGTGGACAGTTAGGTCGCATAAAATCTTTAGGTCGCTTGCTTGCTTATCTGGTTAGGTCGCGGCAATCCTTAGCTCGCCAGGTTACTTCAGTAATTAGATCGTCCCCTTTTTTAGGTTGCTTGTTCTTTTAGGTCGTGGCCTTTTTGGGTCGCTGCTGCCTTTAGGTCGAGACAGTCTTAGGTCGCAACACTTTAGATCGCAGATACTCTTAGGTCGCGGCCTCCTTTAGGTTACAGCTCTCTGTTAGGTCGCGAAGCTTGATAGGTTGCTCTCCTCTTTAGGTCGAGCCATCTTTAAGTCGCTAGACCATTCCTATAGTTAGGTCGTTCCATGTCTTTAGGTCTTAGGTCGCTAATGAAGGGGAGTTAACAGATTATCTGTTCTATATTGATGTTATTGTTTGAATTGGATGATGATTGTAATAAATGGTTGATGATTGATATTGGATGAATGGATGTTGTATTTTTACATTGTTATAAACTGCAAGTTGTTATGCTTTTTCATTTCATTCGGGATTGCGGTTTGAAATGATATATAATCGTATTTTTATTTTAAATTACGGATTGAAATGATAAACATTCGTATCACTTGACCATAGGGTAGAAAATTTTATACAGACGCCGTGGTCTATATCTAAAATATTTTGAAAATGATTTCTATGGTTTTGGAAAGAAATATATGGTTTAATGAATGTTGATTTTTGATATTATATAAATATTATTTTATATATAGTTAAATGCTTGAATTTAAGCTACGTATAAGGTGTTAAATAAAAATTAAGTTTAATAATAGTGTTTGATTTTTATTAAAATAAATGCGAGTAAGTATTTAAATTTTATTTTAATATAGAGTGTATATTGATCTAAATAAATTAAGGTTGGAGGTAAGTTGGAGATTTATTTGAAATTACATTTATTTAAGAATTAAACCCAAAAAGGTTGATGTGAAATTTATTAAATTGGGAATTTTTAAAAGGTATAATTATTATAACTTGATTTTGGGGTCAAGGTGAATTAAATGATTATTTTAAGTATAAATGAATTAAAGGAAATATTTACTTATTTATAATTTGAGTTTTATTTAAATGATAAGGGATTTATTATGTAGAATATTTCAAAACTAAATAGTAGAAATTTAATTGTTGAATCGAAATTTTCAAATGTAGTTTTGAAATTTTGCAATATTTAAAGCCTTGAAATATATCGAAATTGAAATGTTTTGTCGAAAATGAAATGTTTCGAAGTTATGAATTTTAAAGTATTATGTTAAAAGTGTTATAATTCAAAATGCTTGGTTTCGAAGTGTATAAATTTGAAAGTTCTATGATTTGGAAAAGGGATATATTTGAAATAAAAATGATATTATATTGATTTGGGTTTTGATAAAGATGATATCATATTGACTTGGTTTTGAAGTGGAAATTATATCGTATTTACATGGTTTTGAAAGGGTATTATATTCTAGTTTTGAAGTATAAATTATTTTGAAATGACCGCAGTGTTATAATAACGATTGGTTGGCAAAGAGACCGAGATCAGATATGGGCATACTCTCTATCGATACCGAAAACCATTTTTGCAACCATGTATGCGGTGGAGATTCTAGAATGAAGTAGGATGGTGGCGACGTTTCCTTAGAGGTATATACGTGGACCCGACTCCCATGAGTTGGCATAAGGTGGTTAAAACAAGAGCGATTCTGGGCCAATGAGGTAGCCCCTCTTATCGGACGCACTCCTTCAATATTATATTCTGACTAGGAGATTTATTTAGTGGCCACTTTCGATTTTGTTTTTTGGGGGTGTGGCTCGAGATGGGCGGTAGCTGCGCACTATGCCTCACCACCAGTACGGATAGTAATTGGTATATCTACCTGTCATTGCCTATTTTTGCCGTGTCACCTACCCTAGCGAGCCTTGTACGAGTTTGATTTGTGTCGTACCTATGTAGTATCTTCTCGTAGTCTCCCGATCAGGAGATATGCATGTATTGTATAGACTACTGGCACTATTACGTGTTAAGGTGGAAAATGTAAAGCCTTAACGCTATTTAAAAGTAAGTTTATTTTACTAATAGGCATTATTATAATAGCGAAATATTTCTACATAGTAAATAGTTTAACGGATCCTTACGAAATGTGAAATCCCAAACATCTCTTAAGTTACCGCACTCACGTTTGACACTGGATAGGAGATGTCAAATCCTGTAAACATGCCTGACGCCGTTCCACTCATATTTTGTCGTTGATTTAACTTACATAAGATCTTTTAGTTCTGACTCGAATGTTTTGTCTTTTCAATTCGCTCGGGTCAGCCTGAGCATTTCAGGATTTGAATACCCTATTACTGGAGGACGAAGACAAAGATTGTACTATTATTATTTACTATATTATTCCCCTGCATTCATACTGTTCCGCTGAATTATTTAATATTCTCTTGTATGTGTTACTATGATATGTGTTGCATAAGTATAATTAAATGTTTTGTAAAACAACTTCATGAACTGTTTATTTGATTATTATATTTTGTCGTTCCAATGCAAGATTCTGGTTTGTTTTATTTCTTTCTCTGCTTTTCTTACTTACCCCAATAACAATCCGCCCTTCTGTATGGTTTGAGTCTGACGTGTGTGGATTATTGTCGATTTAAAGCGTGCAAAAAGGGCGGGATATTACTTCTGGTATCAGAGCTTTGGTTTAGCGATAAACCTTAGGTTTGTGGGGTTTGACTCTTTATTAATAGGGTACTAATACACTATGATGAGTCACTGAGCGTATATATATGAGAAAGCGTATTTGTTAGTGTTACAAAAGGTTTGTATATTATGTTAATTTGTTCCGTTTTGTATTGATAAATTATGGTTGGTGCATAGGACGCTATGACATCAATAGGGATTTCTAAACACTTAATATGACAGAACGACATAATATTTGTTTTGTATAGGCGAACGAAATAATTTTGCCTATTATATTATCTATATATAAAATAATTTTTTTTATAAAGGTTATATTTTATTGTAATATATTGGTTTTTAGGTAGTGAAATTTATAAATATTGGCTGGAAATAAGATTCAAATTAAAATAAATAAAATTAGAAATTTAGAACTTAAGTTCCGGGGTTTTGAAAAATACCTTCAAATGATTTTGGAATATAATAAAAATATTAATATTATTTAGAAGTATTTTCTGATATAAATATTTCAATATAATTTGAAAAGAATTGTTTTAAAGAAATTTTGAAAGGAATAAATTCTGTACTCCTCTCGTTGTCGCTGGAAAATAATTTTGGTGATGAGTGCATGCATCATCGACATTCATTTTCAAGTTTCGAAGTGGGAATGCCACTGTAGTAGTTTTACTACAGATTTATTTTGATAAACAAATATTAATTTTAATTGTTTTAATATAATTGAATATATAAATTATAAGTTTATACATTTATCTATTATTTTAAAATGATGTGAAATTAAACCCGGTATTTAGTTCTTAAGTTTCTGATAATCATTAGTTTCAATTATTGTAGTGAAATGGGTGTAACTAATTTATAATTGGAACGTCTAAATGAAATGAGAGATTTAATGCTAGGTTATAAACGAAATTTCGAGAAGGTTGAAATGGTAACCTATAAAACAAATGATATGATTATTGAATAGTAAATTAATTAAAAGAAATGAGAAAGCTTGTATAACTTTTAATTACATTCTTAAAAAGCATATATATAACTTACCAAAAGATGTAAAAGTTAAAATGTCAATAAGAAAATGTAATAGAATATTATACAAGTAAAAATTTGGAAAAATGAAAGTATTCAATGAATTTTTTTAATAAATAAGAATTTGATGTTGTAGTTGTTATAAACATAAGTATAATTGAAAGGCTACTAATTAAATAAATTGGAAGGTAAGTATTATGAATAAATGAATAAATGAAATTAGGTAATAAATGAATGAAATAAATGAAATTGAGGAATGAATGAATGTAATGCAACGAAAAGAAATTTTATATGATATGAAAGAATAAAAATTAATTTATGTAAGTATAAGTGCAAATAAATGAAATAAACACTAAAATCAATGGATGGAAATGAAAATTTGCAAGAAATAATGTAAAATAAAAAGATAAACCACTATTGGAATAAAAAGGAAATCAAACAACAAAGGTTATGAAATGAAATTGAAAAATTAGCTTGATCTATTGGTTGGAATTGTTGTTAGTTTGGTTTATGCTTGTTTGGGCAAGAATACTTTAAATTTGTTTGGATGTATGAATAATCTATTTAGTTTCATCTAGGATTTGTTGAATAAATGATGCACTTAGTAGTTTGTTTTCCATTCTGTACAATTTAAAGTTTTAAATCCAAACAACTATTTGTTTTGTTTGCTATGGATATATGGATGGTTGATTTTATATACTTCATATGATGGTTGTATGTTGTGGTTGCAAGTGATCGTGATTGATTTGTTGTTAGTGGTTGAAAAAACTTTAAATATTTCATTTCATATAATTATTAATCTTTTGTATTATATGAGTGAAATACAAGTTATGGAAGCAATTACTACTACTTTTGGTTTCCCAAAATAAGCGTTAGTTGCCCGACAAATAGGTACGTTTTCGGATTACGGTTTTATAGCGTTATTATATTGTTTTTCCCAGGTTGGGATATATTATTTTGGAAAATATACATTGTATATAGTTATATTTGATTTTATATTTTCTCTCGAGCCTCTCTGTACAAAGGAGACTCTGCTGGAATTCTCCGTGAATTTTGGACTTAGAAAAATTTTGAAAAATGTTTTCTAAACTTTATTAGTTTGAGCAATAAAAGATTTAATGGTTATAAATTGGTATATTTTATTTAAATTAATTAATTTTGTAAATTTATTTGTTTATAAAGTTAATATTCTTGAATAGGATGTATTATTTATATAAGTCTTTCTTTTCCCTTCTGTTCCTTTTCGGGGATGAAAAGTTTTGAGTGGGGGAGAGTGTAACGACCCCTAGATTTTTAATCATTAAAATTGTAATTTAATAAGATTTTTGTAATTAAATCTAGTAAGAAATAAAGACATTATAATTTAATATTAAAATGAATGCTAAAATGAAAAATAGCAATGTTAATTTTAAACTAATTATTACTAATTTGAATAAAATTCTAATAAATGAAGCAGTGAAAGTGTTATACCTGGATATAAATTGAATATGAGAAAATAAAGGTAAATATTGAATTAATTAATGAATTAATATATATTGAATGGTAACTGAATATAATCAATGTTTAGTAAGAAATTATAACATTGGTTTGGGAATGATTAAACTTGTAAGAATGCGGTTGAGAGTTAATGACAATAAATTATTATAAGTTACCTGTTTTGATGGAATTGGAATTGGACATAAATTCTAATAAATGTAAATAAATGTTACATTAATGTGAAATGTAATACAATGTTTAGGAGTTGTTAAATTGGAGTATATTAAGGAAATGAAGGGAAAAACAAGGTAACTAAGTTTATAGAGTAGTAAGGAACTTAATCAAAAGATTTGAAGTGAAACAAATCAATCCACTGAAATCCAATTTATAATAAGTGTAATTATGGTAGCAATTGAAACTAAATATTATGCAATTGAATTAAAGAATAATTGAAATACTATTAATTTATTCATAATATGACAATTGGTTGAATGTAAATATTGGGTATCAAGATTTATTAATTTATTGGAATTTAAACTTAATAATTGGATTAATTGCAAATAAATGAGATTAAATATTAATTATTATGTTAATTGAAAATTAAGTTGAAATTGGAGAATATTAATGTAATAGTATTGAATCTAATGTTAAATCCATCTATTCGACAACAATGGATGGAATAATCATTGATTGATTTAATTAAATGGAATAATTGGGAATTGTATTTATAAATTTTAAATTCAATTAATTGAGGTTAACACTAAAATTGATAAATTAATTAACTTTAAATTGACATCTAAATTTGTTAAATTAGTGTGAATGATTTGGAAATATAAAAATGAAGAATTGTCAATTTTAGAATTGAAATTGAAAATTTGATTTAATTAATCAATTATTAGTTTATTTAATTACTGTAAAAATAGCCGTTTTGGCCACTGACTCGAATTTCGACGAAACCAGTTTCATCGGATCCGTAATGGTGAACTATTGTAGGATTTCAAGTTCGTAGCAATCAGACTTGTCGTTTGATCGTACGGGCTCGAAACGCCTAGAAATCAATGAGATTGAAATCAATTGAAATCAATTTGAAATAACTTGGTTTTAGCATAACTTCATTATAAGATGGAATTTGGACGTGAAACATGTTCCATTGCATTTAAAATATTTTAAAACATCTACTTTGATATATGGGTTGACCCAATTTCGCCCCGAAGGCAGAACGGGCTTTTTCGGGCCATTTTATCGTTCAACGCGTATGTCCAATTGATCCGGTCTATTCTAATTTCAGCTTGCCTATATAGACCATGTTATAAACCCTAGCCTATTTCTTATGTCATTATTCTGTATGTACAATTCCTATAGCTCGTCCTCATTCCATGGCAGACAAAAATCAAATTCCAATTGCAATTCTAAACTAAATCCAAAGCCAAAATTTCAAATCCCACAAACTATATCAAATTTTATATTGATTTGAAGCTCTCGACAAGCGCAACCTAAATCTACAATTCGTTTTTCGATCTGGGTTGCTATGTGACTAGAATTGGCTAGTTAATCTCCGGCCGTTCATTGGATGGTTTCGATTTTTATGATGGATCTTCGCCATGGCGAAGATCAGAGGGCGTACGCTTGTAGGAGTTGTCGAGCAGCTCGCATCCATGCGGTTGGTTGGTTGCGAAGTCGAGCAAATTGGCCGAAATTTCCTTACATAGGTTATCGACGGCACGGCGTTCAGGGTGATCGGAGCACCTGCGCGAG
Organism: Allium cepa; assembly: GCA_030765085.1. Taxonomy (NCBI): domain Eukaryota; kingdom Viridiplantae; phylum Streptophyta; class Magnoliopsida; order Asparagales; family Amaryllidaceae; genus Allium; species Allium cepa. Next base: position 316,983,110 of record CM060931.1, read on the forward strand.
GTGAGGCAAGGGGCGGCCAGTCTTTGGCATTTCGGCAGAGAGCGTTGATCGGAGTGGAAGTGGCCCTAGTGGTCACGACGCTTGCGATTTAAAGTGGCAGCGTTCATTCGAACGCGATGAACTGGGTAATCAGTATTTCGTGCACGATCCGCTGACGTGGCAGGGTGAGTGTTATTTTTCTTCTTTTATTTTGTTCTATTTAATTTTCGATTTCAAATCTTCTAATCGATATAATTTCCACATACGAGGTCCGTTTCACGTGTGGTTTCCTCCACTAGGTTTGTATTGAAATTCCAGACATTTTGACGCTTGTTTGGACGAATTTGGAGACTGCTCAATTTTTAGGTTTAAATTGGATTTAAATTCAATTTAAAGTCAAAAGGTGAGTGTAACGTCCCGCCCTTTCGCATGCTTCAAATCGACACACGTGCCAATTTAAACCATACGGAAGGGCGGATTGTTATGGGGTAAATAAGAAAAACAGAGAAGAAATAAAATAAAACAGAATCACACCGCGGAAGGATAAAATATAATAAAAATATACAGTTCATAAAACTGTTTACCAAATAATTGATTCTTCTTTATACAATAAATATCAGAGTTCACACACCAATAAATATCAATGCAGCGGAATTAAATAGTGTAGTGGAATAATAGTAGATAATAGTAATACAAATCTTCATCTTCATCCTCCAAAGCTAAAACTTCAAATCCCAAAACGCTCGGACTGTCCCGAGCGAATTGAAAAGACAAAACACTCAAGTTAGAACTAAAAGATCTTATGTAAGTTAAATCAATAGAGATAAATATGAGTGCAGTAAATTAAAAGATGCTCGGGATTCACATCTCTTAAGGATCCGTTAAACTATTTACTATGTTGTATATTTCGCTATTATAATAGTGTCTAATTGTAAAATAAACTTACTTTTAAATAGCGTTAATGAGTTACCCAATCTCCCCCTTAACACAATAATAGTCCCAGTAGCCCATCCAATATCATAGTCCCTCCTGATTGGGAAGCCACCAGAGGATACCACACGGGCTACGGGAGAAATCCAAACTCGTACAAGGCGCGATAGGGTAGGTGACACGGCACAACTAGGCAATATCAGGGTAGATATACCAATTACGCATCCGGGCTGGTGGTAACGCGTAGCTGCTACTACCACCCACCTCGGATAAACTCCCCCAAATCAAAGAAATCAAAAGTGAAGGTGGCCACCGAATCAATCCAAAGTCAGAGTATAGTATCGAAGAGGAGTATCCGATCAGAGGAATGACCCCATTGGCCCGAGAATCGCTCCTGTTTTAGCCACCTTATGCCAACTCACGGGAGTCGGGTTCACGTAATTACCTCAAAGGAAAACGCCGCCACCATCCTACTTCATTCTTGAATCTCCACCGCGTACACGGTTGTTAAAGTGGTTTTCAGGGTTGGCAGAGAGTACGACAACTTTCGATCCCGGTCTCTTCAACAACCAAACGTTATTATAACACCGCGGTCTTTTCAAAATAATTTATATTTAAAACCAAAATATAATATCCCTTTTTAAAACCATATAAATACGATATCAATTTCCTTTTCAAAAATCAAATCAATATTGATATCATTTCAAATATATCTTTTTCTAAAACCATACCACTTTAAAATTTATAATATCTTAAAACCATCCATTGAAATTATAACTCTTCAAAACATAGTACTTCGAATCCATAGCTTTAAAACCATAACTTCAACTTAAATGGTTTGGATATTCAACAGTATATAAATAAAATGGTTTGAATTTAAAATTACTTTATAAAGTAAATAATTTCCACGACTTTAGAATTTTATTTTCTTTAAATTAAGTCTAAATCCATCAATTTTAAATTCATTTCCAGTTTCAATAAACCACTTCAGTTTCAATATATTTCATACTTTGAATATTAAACAATTGGAGCTAAGGTTGGAAATTTCTATTCAACAATTTAATGTCCTATTATTTAGTTTTAAAATATTTACATAATAAATCCATAATCATTTAAAATAAAATCCAATTACAAACTACTAAACATTTACTTCAATTTATTTATACTAGAAATGTTCATTAAATTTATCTTGAATAAAATCCAGTTATAAATATCACTCTTTAAAATTTCCAAGTTTAATAAGTTTTACATCAACTTATGGAGTTTATGTAACGACCCGTGTAAATTAGGTGTTTAAATGAATTAAATTAATAAGATTTTAATTTAAATTTAGGAAGAAACAGAAATCTTATTTATTTATAGGAAAGAGAATGTTGAAATTAGATGTATCAAGGGTAATTAAATTTACAAATTAAATTATATATTGCAATTAATAGTAATAGTGGAAATTGTTGCATTTGATATAAAGTTTCAATAAGTAAATTAAGGCAAGTATTGAATTTGTCAATGGAATAAAATATTGATTTACGGAAATTAAATATAAACGGAGGTAATAAAGTAATGCAAGAAAATAAATAATGTAATTAGTACAATCCCTTTTATTTGTAAGCTATCGTAAGGCGTTAATTAATTGAAATATTAAAATTTGGGAATAGATTCAAAATTTATGTTAGATAAATGAATTGCAATAATTAAAGTTAGTAATTAATGGGTTAAAGGGAATACCAATTTACTCATAAGTGATGGTTGATGTTATAAACGTTACTAATTATTAATGTAGTAACGTAAGGTGTAAATGTAAATTTCAACGGAAACGTAACCTTATTTCTAGGTAGAAATTACAGGTTAAATAGAATTGAATATTTCGTTAGTATGAATTTAAAAGAATATGGGGTAATTTGATTAAATCAATAAAAGACAATAAATGCAATGATGATGGGTTAGTAATATAAGTGAATAGGGAAATGATTGTTATAGTAAGAATGGAATTCCAACTTGTTGGAATGGAGTAAATACACTTAGTAATATATTTAGTATAGGAAAACGAAATGGAAATATTGAATTTATTAATTCGTATATATAGTAAATGGTGATTATTGGATTGTATATAATAAACTTATTAAAGGTGATCAAGAGTTGTGACCACAAGTTATTATGAGTGATGCACATATATTAATTCATTCAATTGATTTGGAAATCATTGCAATAAAAATAAATTAAATGTTACGTTAAATAAATTAAGGTAATAAATGGAGCATAACGTAAATGTTCTTCATAAGTATGATAATATGAATCTATTGAAATTAATGGAAATTGAGTATAACATTTTACGTTAATTGGAGATAAAGATGGAAAAAGGTAATAATTGCATGCATTTGTAAGTGGAAATAAAACGTTAATGATAACAAGTATTTAAGATTAACCATCTACTTAGGATATTTAATTATAACTGGTAATCAACTACAGTAAATAATAACTAATTGTTACTTTAGCGTTAATTGAAGTAATACTTGAAATTTAATATTCAGACATTATGTAAATATAAAATTAGGTGAAATAGGAGATATTTGCGTAATGAAATATGAATCAAATGATAAATCCATCTATTTGACAATAATAAATGGAAAGAAAATTTAATTTATTTTTTTTTAAAATAAATTTATAATTTGGTGTAATAAATGAAATTTGGGAATTTCAAAATTTTAATTCTATAAGTTAAATTTTGTTTAAATTAGCATAGATGATTGAAAAATTTAGGATTGATAAGAACCGTCAATTATCGAAGTGAAATGAGAAATTTGATTTAATTGACCAATTTTTAATTTATTTAAATTAATATAAAAATAGCTATTTTGTCACGGACTCAGATTTCGACGAAACCAGTTTCATCGGATCCGTAACAGTGAATTATTGTAGGATTTCAAGTTTCGTAGCGATCGGACTTGTCGTTTGATCGTACGAACGCGAAACGCCTTGAAATCTATTTAAATAAAATCAATTTGAAATCAATTTGGAAATTTTGTTTTCAGCATAACTTCTTCATACGATGGAATTTGGACGTGAAACTTTTTCCATCGCATTCAGAATATTTTAAAATGCCTATTTTGATATATGGGTTTAATATATGGGTTTATCCAATTTCGTTCCGGGGTCAAAGGGGACTTTTTGGGCCACGTTAGATTTAGCACGTTTGTTTATCCAATCCATCTATTCAATTCTGACCTACCTATATAAATTCAGTCGTAAACCCTAGCCTCCATTCTATTCTCATTTGATGTACGTTCATTTCTTGAACCCTTTCTCTTCTTCAATGGTTGAAAACCCTAAATCCATTTACAGTTCAAAATCCAAAGTCAAAAATTCAAATTTCTCAGAAAATTCCAAAAAAAATATATGTTGTAGATTTCATCGATACGAATCTGAACGTGGTTTTTGTTTTTACAATCGATACTTGAGTCAGCGGCAAATCACTGTCAAAGCCAGGAATTTCGAAACCCATATGTGGATTTAGGCGTTTTTGAATCGGGCAGAAATCGTGCAATCCCTTTCTGGGTTTTGTAGATCTCGGCATGGGCTTCGAGATGGTGGTGGTCGTTTGATTTTAATCGAAGCGAGGTGACTGGAATTGGTATTTTAGGGTTTCGAAACCCATAGGGTACGGCGGCGGCGGCGATGGCGCTGGGGAGCCGCGTGACTTCAGGAAGGGGCGGCGTGGCTGGGTGAGTGTGTGGTGTAGTCGGCAACACCTGGATGGCCGGTGGCAGGCGTGGAGGAGCGGTCAACGGTCACGTATATGGCATATAGGTTGTGTTGCCTGTAGTGAAGCATGGGAGAGTTATGCCGCATAATCAATGTTGACGTGGCTTACAGATTGGGGTGTGTAATGTGTTCCATTTTAGTTATTCGTTTAAATTGTTTTCAATTGCAATTTTTGCTATAACTCTCGCATACGAACTCCGTTTCACGTGCAATTTTTTTGTTAGGATTGAAATAAAATTTTGGACTCGATGACGTTGGTTTGGATGAATTCGGAGACCGTCAAATTTTTGGGTTTAAATCGGATTTAAATTCGATTTAAATTCAAAAAGTGAGTGTTTTAACTCACTCACAACTTCTAAAACTTCTTATATTTGTCAAATTGATTTTAGATAGGAGTAGAAATTTATTTATGACTGTTTGGCATGTTTAATTCATTATCTCTGTTAAATCGCATTTATTTAATTTAACTGTAATTAATTTTATTTATTGCATATATTTTGACAGTTAGAATTTATTTATTTGCATATTAACTGCCAGTCATAGTTATGTTAAACTTTTATTTCATATTAACTGCCAGTTAAATTTACATTTATTTTTGAATATAAACTGCTAGTTTAACAGCTGTTAAATTTATTATTGAATGTAAATTGTTAGTTAATACATGTTATTTATTACCTGTATAATTTATATGCTCTATATCGATGATTGTTTAAATTGGATGATGATTGCAAATAATGGTTGATGATTGATATTTGGATGAATGAATGCTATATTTATATTGTATAAACTGCAAGTCATCATGCCATTTTCATTTCATTCGGGATTTCGGTTTGAAATGATATACAACCACATTTTTATTTTAAATTGCGAATTGAAATGATAAACATCCGTATCACTTGACCATAGGGTAGAAAATTTTATACAGGCACCGCAGTATATATATATAAATATATATAAATATTTTGAAATGATTTTCTATGGTTTTTGTAAAGTTATATATATATGGTATATGGGATATTGATTTGGCTATTGATAAAGGTTATTATATATATATATATATATATATATATATTAATTTCCGGTTTTAAGCTTTGTATAAATTTGATTTGAAGTTTAAAATAAAGTTTGATTTTAAGATCAAATAAGATTAAGCATTTATTTAAAATTTAATTTCTGGAGTTTCATTGACTTAAATGAGAATAAGGTTGGAAGATGAATATTAAGTTTAATTGGAATTAAATAAAAAGTTAGAATTTTTAAAGGATATGATTTTATAACTTGATATTTGGGTGGAGTGATCTAAATGAATATCAGGTTGATTTAAATGAATATATAATAAATTGAAAGATTTTCCGGTTATGTGAAGATAAAGGTTTTTCTTAAATTATATTGAATTCATTAAGTAAATATGTCAAGTCTAAATAATAAGTAATTGAATTTAATATATATGGGATTGTCAAATGAGTTTTTTTTGAAATGATGAAATATTTAAAGCTTTGAAACATAAGAATTGAAATGGTATTTGGAAGTTTAAATCGATATTTTAAAATTGATTTGTGAAATCTAAAGAAGCTATTGTGTTTTATAAAGTAATTTAATATTTCGCCATTTAAGAGATGGAAATTTGTTTCGAAGTTAGGATTTTTAAGGTACTATGATTTGAAAATATTATATTCAAGAGTTTTGTTTTCTAAATATTTTACTTTGAAAACCCTATGATTTTGGAAAAGAATATATATTGGAAAATAAAATGACATTATATGATTTTGGGTCTAAATGATATCGTATTTATATGGGTTTAAAATGGATATTTTATTCTGGTTTTAAAAATTATTTTAAATGACCGCGGTGTTATAACAACGTTTGGTTGTTAAAGTGACCGGGATCAGAAGTTGTCATACTCTCTGCCAACTCCGAAAACCACTTTAACAACCGTGTACGCGGTGGAGATTCCAGAATGAAGTAGGTTGGTGGAGGCGTTTCCTGCAAGGTAAATACGTGGACCCGACTCCCGTGAGTTGGCATAAGGTGGCTAAAACAGGAGCGATTCTCGGGCCAATGAGGTCATTCCTCTGATCGAACGCACTCCTTCGATACTATACTCTGATTTGGATTGATTCGGTGACCACTATTGATTTCTTTGATTTTGGGGGTGTTTGTTCGAGGTGGGCGGTACCTGCGCGCTGCGCGTTTCCACCAGCCCGGATAGCAATTGGTATATCTACCCTGGCATTGACTAGTTGTGCCGTGTCACCTACCCTAGCGCGCCTTCTACGAGTTTCTATTTGTGTCGTACCTATGGAATATCCTCTGGTAGCTTCTCGATCAGGAGGTATTACGGTACTGTATAGACTATTGGCATTATTTGTGTTAAGGGCTATATGGGTAACCCCTTAACGCTATTAAAAAGTAAGTTTATTTTACAATTAGACACTATTATAATAGCGCAATATACTACATAGTAAATAGTTTAACGGATCCTTAGGAGATGTAAATCCCGAGCATCTCTTGAGTTACTGTACTCATATTTATTTCTGTTAATTTAACTCACATAAGATCTTTTAGTTCTGACTCGAGTGTTTTTGTCTTTTCAAATTCGCTCGGGTTAGTCTGAGCGTTTCAGGATTTGAAGATTTAGCTCTGGAGGACGAAGACGAAGATCCGTATTGTTATTATTTATATTATTGCACTTCACTCATACTGTTCCGCTGCATTTTTATATGGTATATGCACTCTGATATGTATTATATAAATATTTTGTAAACAGATTTATAAACTATATATTTTGTTATTATATTTTATCCTTCTGCTGCGAGATTATGTTTTCTTTTATTTCTTTCTTGTTTTTCTTATTTACCCTATAACAATCCGCCCTTCCGTATGGTTTGAATTGGAAAGTGTGTCGATTTAAAGCGTGCGAAAAGGCGGGACGTTACAGTTTAATTTTTAAATAAGCTCAATTCCAAATAAATTTCCAATTTATCTTCCAATCTTAATTGATTTAAACCATTAAACTTTATATATATATACACACACACACCATATCTTAAACCTGTACTTAACCATATAATATAAATTAACAGACCCCACTATTCCACTTATTTATTTTTATTTAACACATTTATACATAGCTTAAATTCAAAAATGTAACTATATATGTATATATAAAATAATATTTATATAATATCAAAATTTAATATTTATTAAACCGTATCCTATCCAAACCATAGAAATCACTTTAAAATATTTTATATATAGACCGCGGTGCCTGCATAAAATTTTCTATCCTATGGTCAAGTGATACAGATATTTATCATTTCAATCCGCAATTTAAAAATAAAATTGCGGTTATATATCATTTCAAACCGCAATCCCGAATGTAGTAAAATGCATACTAACTTGCAGTTTATACAATATAAAATATTTCATCCATCCATCCAAATATCAATCATCAACCATTTATTACGATCATCATCCAACTTAAACAAACATCCTTATAGAGCATATAAAATATAACAAGTATCAACGAACAGTTTATATTCAAAATATAAATAAATAAATAACTGTTTAACTAGCAGTTTATATGCAAAATAAATAAATCTTAACTATCATTTTTTATGCAATAATAACATTAATTAACAGTTAAATTAAATAAATGCGATTTAACGGAGATGATGAATAAAATATGCAAAACAGTCATAAATAAATTACTACTCATATCTTAAATAAATTTAACAAACATAAGAAAACTTAGAAGTCGTGAGTGGGTTAAAACACCCACCTTTGATTTTAGCCCATAAAAATCCAAACAGAAGCGCAAAACTTAACGATCTCCAAATTCAACTAAATAAATTTCATGTTGTCCGGAATATAAATTTGAATCCAACAGAAGAAATCGCGCATGAATCAAAGTTTATGTGCAAAAGGTATTCATGTTACAAGAAGTGTTATTAAAATAAAAATTAGTACGCACTAAAAAAAATATAAATAAACAAATTTTAATACTTACGTTTTCTCAAGATGAGGCTTCAGGAAAAGATTGAAGAACAACTAAGATGAGGACAGGAAGTGTACGAAAAATGAAAAAGAATCATTTTTGTAAAACAATGCTTTTGGATTTGTAAGAATAAGAGCTTTTGAATATGAGGTGTCAGGTGAAACAAAATGTAAAAGAAGAAATAAGATGTAGATTATTTATAATAAGGAAATGAATGTGGAGGGACAAAAATAAATGTCACGTTTTATTTTTAAAGCTTCAGGCATTAATAATGCATAAGGAAATGTACGTAGGAATGGAAAAGTTTGCAAACGAAAGTAAAATTTTATATACGTGAAAATGAGGTAGCAAGAAATAAATACAATCTAAGAGTTTAGGCTCTGGTATTAAACAGAAGGAGAAAAGAAAAAAAAGGGATCAACTATTAATAATAAGGTAACTATTTTAAAACGTTCATGCAACAATTAATAATAAAAAAATGAAGGGACCATGTACCTCGCACAACCTTTTGAATTTTTTTTTGTAGCGTAACCAAATTAACTTCATTAACTTAAATAATATTTAAATTTGTACGCATTTAGGTTTTTATCTACGCATAATAAAATATTTATATTTACCTTAAAAATGAAAACGTTCAATTTTGTTTTCTCAAAATGATCTTTTATTTCCATTAAAACACCCTTTTTTTTTAACACAAAACGTGCGTTTCTTTTATTAAATCTATTAATTGCAATCAACGTTTCCTTTCCTTTTAATTGAAATATTTGAATTACATTAATTGCAGTTACTTACAAGGTTAAATTTTAAAACAGACAACTAGAATGGATAAAAAATAGAATAATTGTTTATTTAAACACGTTTATAAATTTATTGTTTATACACAAGAGTAATAAATAGATTATTCTCCTATTCTCGAAATCAGTCTGTACGCTAAAACACTGTTCAAATAAACATATGTTTCTTTCTTTAAAACCAATCTTTCTATTCTTTATTTTAATGAAATTAAACCTACATTTACAAATGAAACATTCATTTTATTTGGTGTAAATTTTCTTTTTATTAAATCAAACTTTCCCTTTATTTTCATAAAACATATGCTGCTTTTATTTACACCTATTAATTTACAATTAGTATTCTCTCTCCTATTAAGTGGAAATTTTCAATTACATTAATTTCAGTTGATTAAGTTTCAAAATGGACTAAATGAATGTTATGAGAAGTATACCAATTATTTCCTATCTAATAGTAATTTAAACATATTAATACACTATTGGATACAAACAGTAATTACATATTTCTTACTATAATAATAGTTTCTCATCTTGATTTACTTGTAAATTTATAATTCTTTAAACCCAATTCCATCTCAATTTAAAGTAGCTTAATTCATCCATTATAGAATTTATTTAGTTTCTTACAATAACACCTTTATTTTAAATTGAATCCAATTTATTTTAACAAGTTTCCAATTAAACGGATTAGATTTAATTCCAACCCTTAAATTGAGTCTATTATAACTCTATACCACAATTAACACTTGTCTCACATTTCATTCCATTGATATACTCAATTTCATCTTCCATGAAAATTTTATTTCATTACCTAAATATACACCTATTTACATTTTAAATTTGAAGGTTTATGTTTTTTAAATGTGTATTTCTATATATTGAACACATAAATTACGGTCTTCAAATACCTTACATTCTATAACTTACTCTACATTCTAGAACTTACTTTACATACTTTTTCGTACTAATTTCTTAATTATCAAAATTCCAACTTATTCCCCAAATCCACAAATTATTACTTAACATAAATCTACGCTTTTATTACTTTACGTTCACACTTCCGTTACTCTATAATTAATCACCAAGTAACGCTATCATCAAACCAACATTAATTAGTATATTAAATGCTTACATTTATTTCTCTACATCCAATTTGTTTCAACTTTATTTACATTGATACCATTCCTTTATTTTGGTTATCACTTATCAACTTGTTCTAACCTTATTTCATAAAATTCCGTTATTGTAAACCTATATATATATATATATATATATATATTTTATTTTAAATTAAATTTAAAATTCCAATTCAATCAACCATTTCAACATACAACTTGTAATAACTGCTTGCAAGTATGAATGGAATTATCATTTATTTCACATTAACTGCCATAATTTAGTGAATTAATTGAAATTGATTACAAATTAACTTGACAACCTAATAAAATAAGTAACATACAATAAATATTGTCATGAACTCTTAATTACACTTTTAAAGGTTCATTATTTACACCCCAAATATTGTAATTACTTACATAACACTGGTTTTACTCAATTAACATTTATTACAAACTATTCCAAAATTTATTCAATATTTATTAGTTCTCTTATATTATATTTATAACCAAGTGTAACTTTTAACTTGAATTGGTTGGATTTCCTTCCAAGTTATTAATAATTAACTTGTACTAACATATTCCCTAATTTATTCCAATTACCGTTACAATGTTTTTATATTACAAAATCAATTGAATACTTTCCTTTCTCGTATTAAATTATACACCTGTATAATCCTTTCCACTATTCATTTATTAGAATTCTATTTAAAATTTCAATCTCTGTACTCATTTATTATACTTTTGCACATCAATAAACGAGGTTCCAAATAAATAGGATTTATTAAATTCAATTTTTATAATTAAGTCTATTACAACCAATGAAATATTTCATAGGTTAATTATTAACATTTTCTTCTTTACCAATTATATTTCTTTATAATTTAATTCCAAAATCTTACAAATATGAAAATTTTAATTAATGAAATTTACGGGTCGTTACAATCTCTCCCACTCAAAACTTTTCGTCCCCGAAAAGGAAAAGAAGGGAAAAGAAGAAATGAGAGATCAATATATCTTTCTTAAATATTAAATTTATAAACAAATAAGTTTACAAAATAAATAATTTAAAATAAAATATACCAATTTGTACCCATTTAAATCTTTTACACATACATTATTAAAGTTTGTAAAGCATTTTCAAATTTTTCTAAGTCCAAAATTTACGGAAAATTTTGGCAGAGTCACTTTTGTGCGGAGAGGCTCGAAAGAAAATAAAATATTAAATATAACAAAATATCATATATATAATACCCAAAATATTATATCCCAACACGGGAAAATATATAAAATAGCGCTATAAACCGAAATCCGAAAACGTACCTAATTGTCGAGCAATTTACGTTTATTTTATGGAACCAAAAGCAGTAGCAATTGCTTCCATAACCTGCATTTCACTTATAAAATCCAAAGGTTTAACAATTTATATAAAGTGAAATATTTAAGTGATTTTAATCACTAACAACAAATCAATACAACAACCATCAATTTCAACAAACAACATACATAACAAATATAAAACAACCATTCTATCAAACAAACAAATAGTTTTTCGGGTTCAAAACTTTTAAATTGCACGGAATGAAGAATAAACTACTAGCACATCATTTACTCAACGGTCTTAGATAAAACTAAATAGATTATTCATTCACCCAAATCCAATTTTTAAAGTGTCCTTGCCCAACAACCATCAACTAAACAACAACAATTCCAACAACAAATCAAATTTATTTATTATTTATTTCATTTCATACATTTGTTGTTTGATTTTTTTCTTTTTTCCTTTTTATTCATTTATTTATTTTATTCATATTTAACCGAACTTCTTAGTAGGTAAATTTATAAACCTAAGTTCATAGTCAAAATTTCTCTTTTCCAGCATTCATCTTTTATTCTTATTTTATTCAGAATTCTTCACCTATTCACTTAAGTTTATAATTGCTTACTTACAATGCCTACTTTCCATGATAGTTAATTAGTAGCATTGAATTATACTTAAGTTCATACAACTACACATCAATTCTTATTTATTAAAGAATTCCATTAATTATTTATATCACCTCAAGTTAATTACTTGTATAATATCTATTACATTTTCTTATTAACATTTTCAACTTTTATATCTTTTGGTAAGTTATATATATGCCTTTAAGAATGTAATCGAAAGTTATACAAGTTTTTTTTCTCAATTCTTTTAATTTATTAATGGTTCAATAATTACATCTTTGTTTTACAAATTTCAAATTGCCTCTAATTCCATTCATTTATTTAACTCTTACATTTCTACCATATTAAATTTTTACTTTAATTAAAAGTTCCAATTGTTAATTAGTCATAATTCAATTTACTACATTAATTGAACTATTAATTAACTGAAACTTAAGAACCAAATACCGGGTTTAATTTTAAATCATTTTAAATAATAGATAAATATGTACTTACAACCTATATATATCCCTTTATATTTAAAACAACTCAAAAAATTTATATTTGTTTTTTTTATCAAAAAGAATCTGCAGTAAAACTACAACAGTGGCCTTCCTCTTCGAAACTCGAAAATGAAAGTCGATGATGCGGCCGCCATCACCGAAATTATTTTCCAGCGTTAGAGAGGAAAATACAAAACTTATTTTTAAAATCTTCTTTAAAACAATTCTTCCGAATTATATTGAAATATTTATGTTAGAAAATACTTATAAACAATATTATTATATTCCAAAATTTATTCGAAAGAAATTTCAAAACTCCGGAACTTAAGTTCTAAATTTCCAAATTTCATTTATTTTATTTATCAATCTTATTTCTATTATTATTTACACACTTTATTACCTAACAACCAATTTGTTTCATCCGAATATAGATATCATCTGAAAAAAAATTATTTTATATATAGAAAATATAATAGGCAAAATTATTTCATTCACCTATATAAAACAAATATTATGTCGGTCTGTCCTATTAAGTGTTCAGAAATCCCTATTGATGTCACAACGTCAGATGCACCAACCAGAATTTATAAATACAAAACGGAACAGATTAACACAATATTAAAACCTTTTTATAACACTAACAAATACGCTCTCTTATATATACATACACTCAGCGACTCCCATAGGGTATTACTACCCTATTAATAAAGAGTCAAACCCCACAAGCTAAGGTTTATCGCTAAACCAAAGCTCTGATACCAACTGTAACGTCCCAACTTTTCGCACGCTTCAAATCGACACACGTGCCAATTTAAACCATACGGAAGGGCGGATTGTTATGGGGTAAATAAGAAAAACAGAGAAGAAATAAAATAAAACAGAATCTCACTGCGGAAGGATAAAATATAATAAAATATACAGTTCAGAAAACTGTTTACCAAACAATTGATTCTTCTTTATACAATAAATATCAGAGTTCACACACTAATAAATATCAATGCAGCGGAATTAAATAGTGTAGTGGAATAATAGTAGATAATTGTAATACAAATTTTCGTCTTCGTCCTCCAGAGCTAAAACTTCAAATCCTGAAACGCTCGGACTGACCCGAGCGAATTGGAAAAACAAAACACTCGAGTCAGAACTAAAAGATCTTATGTAAGTTAAATCAACATAGATAAATATGAGTGCAGTAACTTAAAAGATGCTCGGGATTCAAATCTCTTAAGGATCCGTTAAACTATTTACTATGTAGTATATTTCGCTATTATAATAGTGTATAATTGTAAAATAAACTTACTTTTAAATAGCGTTAAGGAGTTACCCAATCTCCCCCTTAACACAATAATAGTCCCAGTAGTCCGTCCAATATCATAGTCCCTACTGATCAGGAAGCCACCAGAGGATAACACACGGGCTACGGGAGAAATCCAAACTCGTACTAGGCGTGATAGGGTAGGTGACACGGCATAACTAGGAAATGCCAAGGTAGATATACCAATTACGCATCCGGGCTGATGGTAACGCGTAGCTGCTACTACCGCCCACCTCGGGCAAACTCCCCCAAATCAAAGAAATCAAAAGTGAAGGTGGCCACCGAATCAATCCAAAGTCAGAGTATAGTATCGAAGAGGAGTATCCGATCAGAGGAATGACCTCATTGGCCCAAGAATCGCTCCTGTTGTAGCCACCTTATGCCAACTCACGGGAGTCGGGTCCACGTAATTACCTCAAAGGAAAATGCCGCCACCATCCTACTTCATTCTGGAATCTCCACCGCGTACACGGTTGTTAAAGTGGTTTTCGGGGTTGGCAGAGAGTGTGACAACTTCCGATCCCGGTATCTTCAACAACCAAACGTTATTATAAAACCGCGGTCTTTTCAAAATAATTTATATTTAAAACCAAAACATAATATCCCTTTTTAATACCATATAAATACGATATCATTTTGCTCTTTAAAAATCAAATCAATATTGATATCATTTCAAATATATATTTTTCTAAAACCATACCACTTTAAAATTTATAATATCTCGAAACCATCCATTTAAATTATAACTCTTCAAAACATAATACTTCGAATCCATAGCTTTAAAACCGTAACTTCAACTTAAATGGTTTGGATATTCAATAGTATATAAATAAAATGGTTTGAATTTAAAATTACTTTATAAAGTAAATAATTTTCACGACTTTAGAATTTTATTTTCTTTAAATTAAGTCTAAATCCATAAATTTTAAATTCACTTCCAGTTTCAGTAAACCACTTCAGTTTCAATATATTTCATACTTTGAGTATTAAACAATTGGAGCTAAGGTTGGAAATTTCTATTCAACAATTTAATGTCCTATTATTTAGTTTTGAAATATTTACATAATAAATCCATAATCATTTAAAATAAACTCCAATTACTAGCTACTAAACATTTCCTTCAATTTATTTATACTAGAAAAGTTCATTAAACTTATCTCGAATAAAATCCAGTTATAAATATCATTCTTTAAAATTTCCAAGTTTAATAAGTTTTACATCAACTTATGGAGTTTAATTTTTAAATAAGCTCAATTCCAAATAAATTTCCAATTTACCTTCCAATCTTAATTGATTTAAATCATTAAACTTTATATATACTTATATACACACTTACACCATATCTTAAACCTGTATTAACCATATAATATAAATTAACAGACTCCATTATTCCACTTATTTATTTTTATTTAACAGATTTATACATAGCTTAAATTCAAAATTTAACTATATATGTATATATAAAATAATATTTATATAATATCAAAATTTAATATTTATTAAACCGTATCCTATCCAAACCATAGAAATTACTTTAAAATACTTTATATATAGACCACGGTGCCTGTATAAAATTTTCTATCCTATGGTCAAGTGATGGGGATATTTATCATTTCAATCCGCAATTTAAAAAATTGCGGTTATATATCATTTCAAACCGCAATCCCGAATGTAATAAAATGCATACTAACTTGCAGTTTATACAGTATAAAATATATCATCCATCCATCCAAATATCAATCATCAACCATTTATTACAATCATCATCCAATTTAAACAAACATCCATATAGAGCATATAAAATATAACAAGTATCAGCAAACAGTTTATATTCAAAATATAAATAAATAAATAACTGTTTAACAAGCAATTTATATGCAAAATAAATAAATCTTAACTGTCAATTTTTATGCAATAATAACATTAAATAATTGTGATTTAACGGAGATGATGAATAAAATATGCAAAACAGTTATAAATAAATTTCTACTCATATCTTAAATCAATTTAACAAACATAAGAAAACTTAGAAGTCGTGAGTGGGTTAAAACACTCACCTTTGATTTTAGCCCATAAAAATCCAAACAGAAGTGCAAAACTCAACAATCTCCAAATTCAACTAAATCAATTTCATGTTGTCCGGAATATAAATTTGAATCCAACAGAAGAAATCGCGCGTGAATCAAAGTTTATATGCAAAAGGTATTCATGTTACAAGAAGTGTTATAAAAATAAAAATTAGTACGCATTAAAAAATATATAAATAAACAAATTTTAATACTTACGTTTTCTCAAGATGAGGCTTCAGGAAAAGGTTGAAGAACAACTAAGATGAGGACAGCAAGTATGCGAAAAATGAAAAAGAATCATTTTTGTAAAAGAATGCTTTTGGATTTGTAAGAATAAGAGCTTTTGAATATGAGGTGTTAGGAGAAACAAAATGTAAAAGAAGAAATAAGATGTAGATTATTTATAATTAGGAAATGAATATGGAGGGACAAAAATAAATGTCACATTTTATTTTTAAAGCTTCAGGCATTAATAGTGCATAAGGAAATGTATGTAGGAATGGAAAAGTTTGCAAACAAAAGTAAAATTTTGTATACACGAAAATGAAGTGGCAAGAAATAGATACAATCTAACAGTCTAGGCTCAGGTATTAAACAGAAGGAGAAAGGAAAAAAAACGGATCAACTATTAATAATAAGCTAACTATTTTAAAACGTTCATGCAATAATTAATAATAAAAAAATGAAGGGACCATGTAACTCACACAATCTTTTGAAATTTAACCTTTTTCTAGCGTAACCAAATTAACTCCATTAACTCAAATAATATTCAAATTTGTATGCATTTAGGTTTTTATCTACGCATAATAAAATATTTATACTTACCTTAAAAATGAAAACGTTCAATTTTGTTTTCTCAAAATGATCTTTTATTTCCATTAAAACACCCTTTTTGTTTAACACAAAACGTGCATTTCTTTTATTAAATCTATTAATTGCAATCAACATTTCCTTTCCTTTTAATTGAAATACTTGAATTACATTAATTGCAGTTACTTATAAGGTTAATTTTAAAACAGACAACTAGAATGGATAAAAAAAATAGAACAATTGTTTATTTAAACACGTTTATAAATTTATTCTTTATACACGAGTAATAAATAGATTATTTTTCTATTCTTGAAATCAGTCTATAAGCTAAAACACAGTTCAAATAAACATATATTTCTTTCTTTAAAACCAATCTTTCTATTCTTTATTTTTATGAAATTAAACCTACATTTACAAATGAAACACTCATTTTATTTGGTGTAAATTTTCTTTTTATTAAATCAAGCTTTCCCTATGTTTTCATAAAACATTGCTGCTTTTATTTACACCTATTAATTTACAATTAGTATTCTCTCTCCTATTAATTGGAAATTTTCAATTACATCAATTTCAGTTGATTAAGTTTCAAAATGGACTAATTGAATGTAATGAGAAGTATACCAATTATTTCCTATCTAGTAGTAATTTAAACATATTAATACACTATTGGATACAAACAGTAATTATATATTTCTTACTATAATAATAGTTTCTCATCTTGATTTACTTATAAATTTATAATTCTTTAAACCCAATTCCATCTCAATTTAAAGTAGCTTAATTCATCCATTATATAATTTATTTCAGTTTCTTAAAATAACACCTTTATTATAAATTGAATCCAATTTATTTTAATAAGTTTCCAATTAAACGGATTAGATTTAATTCCAACCCTTAAATTGAGTCTATTATAACTGTATACCACAATTAACACTTGTCTCACATTTCATTCCATTGATATACTCAATTTCATCTTCCATGCAAATTTTATTTCATTACCTAAATATATACCTATTTACATTTTCAATTTGAAGGAATATTATGTTTTTAAATGTGTATTTTTATATATTGAACACATAAATTACGGTCTTCAAATACCTTACATTCTATAACTTACTCTACATTCTATAACTTACTTTACATACTTTTTCGTACTAATTTCTTAATTATCAAAATTCCAACTTATTCCCCAAATCCACAAATTATTACTTAACATAAATCTACGCTTTTATTACTTTACGTTCACACTTCCGTTACTCTATAATTAATCACCAAGTAACGTTATCATCAAACCAACATTAATTAGTATATTAAATGCTTACATTTATTTCTCTATATCCAATTTGTTTCAACTTTATTTACATTGATACCATTCCTTTATTTTGGTTATTACTTATCAACTTGTTCTAACCTTATTTCCTAAATTTCCATTATTGTAAACCTATATATATATATATATATATATATTATTTTTATTTTAAATTAAATTTAAAATTCCAATTCAATCAACCATTTCAACATGCAACTTGTAATAACTGCTTACAGGTATGAATGGAATTATCATTTATTTCACAGTAACTGCCATAATTTAGTGAATTAATTGAAATTGATTACAAATTAACTTGACAACCTAATAAAATAAGTAACGTACAATAAATATTGTAATTAACTCTTAATTACACTTTTAGAGGTTCATTATTTACACCCCAAATATTGTAATTACTTACATAACACTGGTTTTACTCAATTAACATTTATTACAAACTATTCCAAAATTTATTCAATATTTATTAGTTCTCTTATATTATATTTATAACCAAGTGTAACTTTTAACTTGAATTGGTTGGATTTCCTTTCAAGTTATTAATAATTAACTTATACTAACATATTCCTTAATTTTTTCCAATTACCGTTACAATGTTTTTTTATTACAAAATCAATTAAATACTTTCCTTTCTCGTATTAAATTATACACCTGTATAATCCTTTCCACTATTCATTTATTTGAATTCTATTTAAAATTTCAATCTCTGGTAATAACTTATTTATTTTACTTTTGCATATCAATAAACAAGGTTCCAAATAAATAGGATTTATTGAATTCAATTTTTATAATTAAGTCTATTACAACCAATGAAATATTTCTTAGGTTAATTATTAACATTTTCTTCGTTGCCAATTATAACAATTATATTTCTTTATATTAATTCCAAAATCTTACAAATATGAAAAATTTATTAACGAAATTTACGGGTCGTTACAGTGAGTGTTTTAACCCACTCACAACTTCTACAATTTCTTATGTTTGTTAAATTGTTTTATGATGCGATTAGAAGTTTAATTATGACTATTTGGCATATTTTTAATTATCATCTCAATTAAGTTGAATTTATTGAATTAAATTGTTATTAAATTTTTTTGGCATATAAACTGCTAGTTAAATTGTTAGTTAATTTATTATTGAATATAAACTGCCAGTAAATACCTATTATTGATTATCTGTTCTATATTGATGTTATTGTTTGAATTAGACGATGATTGTGATAAATGGTGATGATTGATATTGGATGAATGGATGTTGTATTTTTATATTATTATAGTCTGCAAGTAGTTATGCATTTTTATTTCATTCGAGATTACAGTTTGAAATGATATATAATCGTATTTTTATTTTAAATTACGGATTGAAATGATAAATATTCGTATCACTTGACCAAAGGGTGGAAAATTTTATATAGACACCGTGATCTATATCTAAAATATTTTGAAATTGATTTCTATGGTTTTGGAAAGAAATATATGGTCTAATGAATGTTGATTTTTGATGCAGTGCAACAGGAGTTCCGACCTAACAAATTACGACCTAACTCAATGAAAGAAGATTACGTGTTAAATCGCTCGGAAGATAGCTCGTTAATTTTAGGTCGCTCGGGTTCTTTAAGTCACGAACGACCTAGCAATTCACGACTTACCTCAGGTCGCAAGATCGAAACCGCTCCAGAATTCGTGAATTGTAGTAGGTCGCGAGCTTCCTTGGGTCGCGAGTTGTCCTTAGGTCACGAACGACCTTTTTAAGTCGCTACAGATGTTTCAGGAGCTATTTCTTGAGTCGCGAGAAGTTTCTTATGTCGCTCAAGTTTTAAGTCGCATGAAGCAAAGTCGCTCAAGTTAGGTCGCGTGAAGATATTTCTGAAGCTTAAGCCGCTGATTTTTAGGTCGTTCAAACTATTGTGTTGTAAATATGTTAGGTCGTTGAGGTTAGGTAAGTCGTAAGTCGTGTTCTGTTTGTGTTGTATTATGTTGTGTTCTGTTTGTTAGATCATTGACGACCTATGTTAGGTCGTGTGTTGCTGTATGAAAAGCCTATAAATAGCGGGTGAGTTGTATCATTTGGGTTGGTTGATTTTGAATAAACTTTGTTTGAGTGCTTTGTGCCTCTTTTAAAATTGGAAGTTGAGTGTAATCTCCTTTCTTCATTTTCGGTTATTCGAGTGCGCTCGAATCAACGGATTTGAAGCCGATTCACGGAATCTCGTGCGCGAGATCAACGTCGAAGAATCGTAGATCTTCTAACACGGTATCGTGCGTGATCAACGTGTTAAAGATAGCTAGAATCCGGTATCTCGCGAGATCAACGGATTTGGGCATTTATCCTTGGTATCTTTAATCCATCAATCCATATTTGCATCATTCCATCGTTGATTGTTCGTTGTGCATCATTTGACCACAACTTGAAGTAATCCGCTGCGTCAATTTGGTATCAAAGCTAGACTTACCAATCATAGCTAAGACAAGCCTATTGGGAGAAAATTTGAAGTGTTGAAGTGTTGGAGTTTGAGCCGAGTTTAAGTTTTGGATCAAGGCCAAGAGTTACAGGCCGAGCCGAGCTAAGTGCAGGCCGAGTGAAGTCAAGTTCAGATTTGAGTTAAAGTTGTGCTAGTTGAAGTGTGTTTGGATTCGTTGATGATTCGACAGTGCCTTCGAGACGAGCTAATCGATTTCAAAATGTTGAAGATGTGTATCATAGATAAGAGGCTGAGCAAATGGAACAACGTATCAATGAAAAGTTCGATAAGGTATTGGGAAGTTAGAGAAATTGATGAATGATATGAATCAAAGTCAAAGAAGAAGGTCACCAATCTCGAACCATGGAGGAAACAGAGTTTCACCATCGGTTGCGGAAGCGAGGAGGGTGTCACCATAATCTTATCGAGATAGAAGAGAATCATCAGTTTCAATGAGGAGAGAACACCATGAGTATCGAGGTGAAGAGAGAAGAACCCCACGTGGATTCGAAAATGAATCATATCCCAATATGGAAAGACAGGGTAGAAGGACCATGCATGATCATAGAGATGTTGATGGTCGTGATCGATATCGAAGTACATTTGATTATGATGAAGATGGTGATAGAGATAGTGTTCATTATCGAGATCGAGACCAAGTGCGGAATCGATATATTGATGTAGAAGATGATCGTAAATGGGAGTCGGGAATAAAAAAAGAGATTCCAGAATTTAAAGGGGGAATGATAGCGGAAGAGTTTCTGGATTGGTTATCAAATATTGAAGAAATTTCTGACTTCAAGGAAGTACCCAAGCATCGTAGAGTTAAGTTGGTTGCTACACGATTGAGGGGAAGAGCTGTGGCATGGTGGCAACAAACTAAACTTACACGGGAAAGAATGGGAAAGTTGATGATTGTTTCATGGGAGAAGATGAAGAAGTTGATGAAGGCTACTTTTTTACCTTATAATTATCAGTCTCTTATGTATCAGCTCTTACAGAACTTGAGACAAGGGACGAGGTCGGTAAATGATTATGAAGATGAGTTTTATCAATTGATTGCCAGAAATGATATCATGGAGACAGAAGAACAATTGACAACTAGATTTGTTGGAGGATTGAGAATGCAAATTAAGATATGGTGAATATGTTTGATCCCAGATCCGTTGCTGAAGCACACCAGAAGGCTCTAGCTTGGGAGAGGCACGGTAGAAGAGGAGGTGGTGTGTTTACACATTCCAACAATCAGGTGAACGGGATTAATAACAATACTAACATTTCCAAGGCTGTTAGTAAACCAGTTGTCAATGAAGTTGCTAGAACCAAGGTCAATAGTAGTATCAAATGCTTTAATTGTCAGGAGTTTGGTCACAAGAGCAATGAATGTCCGAAGCCTAAGAAGCGAGCGATGGTTACTGAGGTTGAGGATGAGGATGCAGAAGTAGAATGTTCAAATTCACCACAAGTTGAGGATGAAGAAGAATTATTGTCAGGAGATGAGGGTTGTAATTTAATGACGAGGAGATCTTGCTTGACACCAAAGCATGAAGAGGAGACTAGTTGGTTGAGGAGTAACATCTTTCAGTCAACGTGCAGTATATTGGGAAGGGTTTGTAAGTTTGTTATCGATGCAGGAAGTTTTGATAACATAATCTCTACAGAAGTTGTAAAGAAGTTGGCGTTAAAGACTGAGAAGCATCCCAAACCTTACAAGTTAGCTTGGTTGAGGAAAGGTGGGGAAGTGAAGGTTAATCGAAGAGCTTGTGTAACTTTTTCCATCGGAAAAAAGTATAAGGATGAAATTTGGTGTGATGTTGTGGATATGGATGTATGTCATTTGTTGTTGGGGAGACCGTGGAAATATAATAGAGCTGTGCAACATGATGGAAGGACTAACTGCTATAGTTTCATGTTTGAGGGCACCAAAATCACTTTAGTTCTTAAACAGCGACAACAAAATGAAAGCAAGTTGGAGGAGATTGAAGAACTAAAGACTCTATTATCTTTGAAGGAATTTGTCAAGGAAGTGGAGGATGAGCATGAAGTATTTCTGTTGATTGGACGTGAAAGTAGTGAGACAGTTGAAATTCCTGAAGAAGTTAAGCCACTATTGAAGGAGTTTGAAGATGTATTTCTCGAAGAATTGCCAACAGAGTCACCGCCGTTGAGAGACATACAACATCAGATTGATCTTGTTCCGGGAGCCGTGTTACCGCATAGACCACATTATAGAATGAGTCCAAAGGAACACGAAGAGTTGAGAAGGCAGGTGGAAGACTTACTTGAACAAGGGCGCATACAAGAAAGTTTAAGTCCTTGTGCAGTACCAGCTTTGTTAGTGCCGAAGAAGGATGGAACTTGGAGAATGTGTACATATAGTCGAGCACTAAACAAGATTACAGTGAGGCACAGATTTCCGATGCCTAGATTGGATGATTTGTTAGATTAGTTGAATGGAGCTGCTATCTTTTCAAAGATTGATCTGAAGAGTGGATATCATCAAATTCGAATTCGACCAGGTGATGAGTGGAAGACAACATTCAAGACACGTGAAGGATTGTATGAGTGGCTGGTCATGTCGTTTGGTCTTTCGAATGCACCTAGTACTTTTATCGAGTGATCAATCAGATCTTTCGACCGTTCATTGGAAAGTTCGTGGTGGTATACTTTGATGATATATTGATATACAGTGGGAGCACCGAAGAACATCTACTACATTTGCGGGAAGTGTTGATGATACTACGTCAGGAACAATTTTATACGGCAACGAAGAAATGCGTGTTCATGACGCATAGTTTTTTGTTTTTGGGGTATGTATTGTCCAAGGAAGGTATCCAGGTGGATCAAAGTAAAGTTGAAGCAATCAGAAATTGGCCATAGCCTAGGACTATAACTGAAGTGAGAAGTTTTCATGGTCTAGCATCATTCTACCAAAGGTTTATTCCACATTTCAGTAGCGTGATGGCGTCTGTTACTAATTGTATGAAGGGCAAGCAGTTTTCACGGTCGAAGGAAGCAAGATTTGCTTTTGAGCGAATCAAGGAACTTTTGACGACAGCACCAGTTCTAGTTTTTTTGGATTTTCAGTTGCTATTTGAATTACATACTGATGCATCTAAAGTTGGAATTGGAGGGGTGTTGAGTCAGAGGGGACGTCCAGTTGCTTATTTCAGTGAGAAGCTTTCTGGAGCAAAGATGATATATAATACTTATGACATGGAATTCTATGCTATCGTCCAAGCCATAAAACATTGGATACACTATTTGTTTCATAAAGAGTTTGTGTTGTATACTGATAATGAAGCCTTGAAACATTTGCAGGGACAGGATAAGGTTGCAGCCAGGCATGCTTCATGGATCGCATACTTGCAATAGTTTACATTTGTTGCAAAGCATAAGTCGGGAGTTACCAACCGTGTGGCAGATGCATTGAGTAGAAGAATTCAGTTGTTGACTACAATGAAAGTTAAAGTGACGGGGTTCGATGTTTTGCCAGAATTATTTGTTGAAGATCCTTACTTTGCTAAGATTGTAGATGAAATCAGGAAAGGGAAGACAGATGAATATGTGTTAGTAGATGGTTTTCTATTCAAAAGAAATCGGTTGTGTATACCATAGTGCAGTTTACGAATGAAGATTGTGAAGGAATTGTATGAAGAAGGTCATGTGGGAAAAGATTGTACTTTGCAGTTGATTTTTCAATCATATTTTTGGCTTCCATAAGGAAAGAAGTTGAAAGATTTGTGGAGAGATGTCACATATGTCAAGTTTTCAAAGGGACAACTACGAATGCAGGATTGTATATGCCATTGCCCTTGCCTACTAGGCCATGGGTTGATAGTAGCATGGACTTTGTTTTGGGTTTGCCACGAACTCAACGAGGAAACGATTCTATATATGTTGTGGCGGATAGATTTTCGAAGATGGCACATTTCATAGCTTGTAAAAAGACCGCTGATGCAGTCCGTGTTGCTCAATTATTTTTCAAAGAGGTTTATCGACTACATGGGCTACCTGAGTCCATAGTTTCTGACCGGGATACTCATTTTCTAAGTCATTTTTGGTTGAGTCTGTGGAAGATGGTTGGAACTAAGCTGAAGTTTAGTAGCGCTTATCATCCAAAAATTGATGGGCAAACGGAAGTGGTGAACAGATCTTTGGAAAACTTGTTGAGATGTCTTGTGAAGGATAATTTGAAGAGCTGGGATTTAAAGTTGTGTCAGGCAGAATTCGCACATAATCATGCAGTTAATCGAAGCACTGGATTCAGTCCATTTCAAGTGATATATTCAGCAATGCCGAAGGGACCACTGGATTTGTCGATAGTTTCATTTCAGAAAGGGGTTGTTAAACGAGCTTGTGATTTCGTGAATGAGTTGCAGGAGTGCCACAGAATTGTGCATGAACGATTGCTTAAATCAAATGAGAAGCATAAGCAACTGGTAGATAAGAAGCGAAGGAGTATGGACTTCAAAGAGGGTGATTTTGTTTATGCAGTGTTGACCAAGGATCGTTTTCCAGTTCGAACTTACAATAAGTTGAAAGCTCGAAAGATTGGTCCAATAGAAATTTTGAAGAAGATTAATGATAATGCTTATTGGTTAAGATTGCCGGATCATGTCCATACTGCCGACGTTTTCAACGTCAAACACTTGATTCCATATCATGGGGATAAGTGTATTAGAGAAGAGGAAAGTGTGAATTCGATGTCGAATTCCTGTCAACCAGGGGAGGATGATGCAGTGCAACAGGAGTTCCGACCTAACAAATTACGACCTAACTCAATGAAAGAAGATTACGCGTTAAGTCGCTCGGAAGATAGCTCGTTAATTTTAGGTCGCTCGGGTTCTTTAAGTCGCAAACGACCTAGCAATTCACGACCTACCTCAGGTCGCAAGATCGAAACCGCTCCAGAATTTGTGAATTGTAGTAGGTCGCGAGCTTCCTTGGGTCGCGAGTTGTCCTTAGGTCGTGAACGACCTTCTTAATTCGCTCCAGATGTTTCAGAAGCTATTTCTTGAGTCGCGAGAAGTTTCTTATGTCGCTCAAGTTTTAAGTCGCATGAAGCAAAGTCGCTCAAGTTAGGTCGCGTGAAGATATTTCTGAAGCTTAAGCCGCTGATTTTTAGGTCGTTCAAACTATTGTGTTGTAAATATGTTAGGTCGATGAGGTTAGGTCGTGAGTACCTGTAAGTCGTAAGTCGCGATCTGTTTGTGTTGTATTATGTTGTGTTCTGTTTGTTAGGTCATTGACGACCTATGTTAGGTCGTGTGTTGCTGTGTGAAAAGCCTATAAATAGCTGGTGAGTTGTATCATTTGGGTTGGTTGATTTTGAATAAACTTTGTTTGAGTTCTTTGTGCCTCTTTTAAAATTGGAAGTTGAGTGTTATCTCCTTTCTCCATTTTCGGTTATTCGAGTGCACTCGAATCAACGGATTTGAAGCCGATTCATGGAATCTCGTGCGCGAGATCAACATTGAAGAATCGTAGATCTTCTAACACGGTATCGTGCACGATCAACGTGTTAAAGATAGCTAGAATCCGGTATCTCGCAAGATCAATGGATTTGGGCATTTATCCTTGGTATCTTTAATCCATCAATCCATATTTTCATCATTCCATCGTTGTTTGTTCGTTGTGCATCATTTGATCACAACTTGAAGTAATCCGATGCGTCAATTTTTGATATTATATAAATATTATTTTTATATATAGTTAAATGCTTGAATTTAAGCTCTGTATAAGGTTGTTAAATAAAAATTAAGTTTAATAATAGAGTTTGATTTTTATTAAAATAAATGGGAGTAAGTATTTAAATTTTATTTTAATATAGAGTGTATATTGATCTAAATAAATTAAGGTTGGGTGAAAAGTTGGAGATTTCTTTGAAATTACATTTATTTAAGAAGTAAACCCTAAAAGGTTGATGTGAAATTTATTAAATTGGGAATTTTTTAAAGGTATAATTATTATAACTTGATTTTGGGGTCAAGGTGAATTAAATGATTATATCAAGTATAAATGAATTGAAGGATATATTTAGCTATTTATAATTTGAGTTTTATTTAAATGATAAGGGATTTATTATGTAAAATACTTCAAAACTAAATAATAGAAATTTAATTGTTGAGTCGAATGTTTCAAATGTGGTTTTGAAATTTTGGAATATTTAAAGCCTTGAAATATATCGAAACTGAAATGTTTTATCGAAAATGAAATGTTTCAAAGTTATGAATTTCAAAGTATTATGTTAAAAGTGTTGTAATTCAAAATGCTTGGTTTCAAAGCATATAAATTTGAAAGTTCTGTGATTTGAAAAAGGGATATATTTGAAATAAAAATGATGTTATATTGATTTGGGTTTTAATAAAGTTGAGGTCATATTGAATTGGTTTTGTAGTGGAAATTATATCGTATTTATTTGGTTTTGAAAGGGATATTATTTTCTGGTTTTGAAATATAAATTATTTTGAAATGATCGCGGTGTTATAATTACGATTGGTTGGCAAAGAGACCGGGATCGGATATAGGCATACTCTCTGTCGATACCGAAAACCATTTTGACAACCGTGTACGCGGTGGAGATTCCAGAATGAAGTAGGATGGTGGCAACGTTTCCTTAGAGGTATATACATGGACCCGACTCCCGTACGTTGGCATAACGTGGCTAAAACAAGAGCGATTCTAGGCCAGTGAGGTAGCCCCTCTTATCGGACACACTCCTTCGATATTATATTCTGACTTGGAGAGTTATTTGGTGGCCACTTTTGATTTTGATTTTTGGGGGTGTGACTCGAGGTGGGCGGTAGCTGTGCGTTATGCGTCACCACCAGTCCGTATAGTAATTGGTATATCTACCCTGGCATTGCCTAGTTGTGCCGTGTCACCTACCCTAGCGAGCCTTGTACGAGTTTGATTTGTGTCGTACCTATGGAGTATCTTCTTGTAGTCTCCCGATCAGGAGACCTGCAGGTATTGTATAGACTATTGGCACTATTACGTGTTAAGGTGGAAAATGTAAAACCTTAACGCTATTTAAAAGTAAGTTTATTTTACTAATAGACATTATTATAATAGTGAAATATTACTACATAGTAAATAGTTTAACGGATCTTTAGGAGATGTGAAATCCCGAACATCTCTTAAGTTACTACACTCACGTTTGACACTAGATAGGAGATGTCAACTCCCGTAAACATCTCTGACGCCGTTCCACTCATATTTTATGGTTGATTTAACTTACATAAGATCTTTTAGTTCTGACTCGAATGTTTTGTCTTTTCAATTCGCTTGGGTCAGCCTGAGCATTTCAGGATTTGAAGACCCTATTACTGGAGGATGAAGACGAAGATTGTACTACTATTATTTACTATATTATTCCACTGCATTCATACTATTCCGCTGCATTATTTAATATTCTTTGGTATATGTAACTCTGATAGTGTTGTATAAGTATAATTAAATGTTTTGTAAAACAGCTTCATGAACTGTTTATTTGATTATTATATTTTGTCGTTCCGCTGCAAGATTCTGGTTTGTTTTATTTCTTTCTCTTCTTTTCTTATTTACCCCAATAACAATCCGCCTTTCTGTATGGTTTGAGTCCGACGTGTGTGGATTATCGTTGATTTAAAGCGTGCAAAAACAGGAATGAGAAAACGTGAGTTGGCATTTGGGAGGAAATATGCACAGGTGAAGGGGAGTTGGTTACGTGGCTTCTCAGATCTAAATGAATATATATATATATATATTGTTTATATTTTTCAAACAGAATTCAAAAATGTTTGAAGCTTTTTCTCAAATAAGGAATATGGACCAGAAGAAGAGGAAAGAGAATGAGCAAGTTAAATAAGAAAAACGACGTGAACAGTGGGAATAGTACTAGACATAGTTTGAATTTTTAGGAATAATAAAAGTTTGTTTGATTTCAACTGTTAGATAGATGAAAGGACAAGAAACCCAAAAGGTTTAAATTGCGTATCGGTACGGTCAATTGTTTCATAGATTTCGACGCGGAACGAACGCCGAAAT
This sequence comes from Allium cepa, assembly GCA_030765085.1. NCBI lineage: Eukaryota > Viridiplantae > Streptophyta > Magnoliopsida > Asparagales > Amaryllidaceae > Allium > Allium cepa. Next base: position 317,012,120 of record CM060931.1, read on the forward strand.
ATAGGAATGAGAATACTGAAGAGATCAGTGCGATAAGACGATCAAAATGGTATATAGATATCAGCGACACGATCATCCTATCAAAAGTTGATATTCGTTACCGAAAATGCTGCTAGAACACCGAAAAAAGATAAAAACGGAGCAATAGTAGTCCAAGTTTTATGAAACGAAATATGATGCCTCACTTAGAAAATGATTTACAAACCTTGTTATGTAAAAGTATTCATGTTTGAAAAAATGTTTTATTATCATCAAATTTCACTTATTTAAATTTAAACAAAATTACACAACAAACGAACTTTCATATTTCCTGATGAAAATTTACCATTCGCTATTATAAATAGACGTATTCCAAATATCAATTTTTTATTTTCAAATTCGATTTTTTAAAATTTCACAACAATTCAGTTAATTATGTTATTAAAACCGTTAAAATTTATGGGTCGTTACAATATTTGAATAAGATGTTGGTTTTAAAGAAGATAATATTGATTTTGAAATAGATGATGTTGTTATATCTCTGATTTCCTTTTCCTCCCCCTTTTTTGCATCTTTTTCCTCTTAACATCATTTGACTTAGGGTTTTTTTCCATTTCTAAACAATATTGTCATGCTAACTATGAATTGATATAAACCTAATTCTTGGATAGTTTGGCATGTCAGAAAACCTAGTGTACGAAGCACTAGGAATGTTAACCAATCTAGTTAAAAAAAATATTGTATTAAATCTAATTTAATAAACGACTGTTTTGCAATTGAACTATAGTGTAATTTGTTTCTTTTCGTGGACTATACTATTGACCAAAAGAAGGAAGACATAATTATGGATTACACCTTCTTTGTTTTTTTTAATCTTGTTTCTTTGTTCCATTGCTAATGGTAGGCCTTTGTTTTTTAAAGAGTAAAGTAATAATAACAATATATTAGAAAGAATGGATAGCTATGGTATATTTTCGGGTGTGAAAAAAAAATTATGAAGTGTATATTTTTTGTCTAAATAGCGGGGCGACAAAAGCATAAAGCGGGGTCTGAATAGAATTGGACTTAATATTGATCTATGAAGAGCCTGTACATCAAAGTGTTGACACAAAAAATGAAGATTACCATATTGCATAGTTATGGAAGATGCATCATGGTGTTGTGTGGCATACATATGAACAAGCACAAGCACAAAAATGGTGATGCAAAAGGCACACATGACACATAAAATGGTCTAGTTTTTATTTTTTGGTTTTTATTTATTTCACAATCCAAAACTTTCAATTTTCTTTAATTTATCTCTTTTGCTTGAAGAAAAACATATGTAGTAATTGATAAAAAAATACCAATTTAATTTATGTATAATATTCTCAAAGTAAGATTGTTTACTTAAATATTTTTATTTTGTAATATTTGACTGTCGTGGATGATCGAACTAGTATTGATAGGTTGATATATTATATATTTATCAATATGATGATATGAAAAAACTTTTTCATTTGAATACATATATGTCTAGATGAACCAATGTAAAATTTAAGTTATAAACTTTTGTAGTTAAGCATGATTAAATTATACTAAATAATTATTAAATAATTATTTAGAAAAAACAAAAATGCAACACAAGATAGTCATATAAAAAACATAAAACAAAACAAGTATACCAAATGAATATCACGCTAATATTTTATATCTTTTTATTCTTTTCACTTAACACAAAAAAAATTAGGTATAACATTATAACTTGAAATTTAATTATTAAACAATTACTAGAAGTTTTAACTCAGAAATTTATCTTTTAGAATAAATTGTTAAACAACCAAGAAGATGTTATAATTGAAATTTTATTCATGCATTTTATTTTAAAAAAATACATATGTTTTTTGTTTTTCTGTGAAATACTAACCAATAAATGATGTGTTTTCAATTTTTAGTTACTTTATTATATTTGATTTTTGAAAAATTGTAACAAATGAATATGTTAAAAGTAAACTTGATTTTGTAATCTAAAATTTTTCCATGTAGAAAATATCTCGAATCTAGAATATATGTTAGATATTTATGGAATAATATACTTGAGAATATTTAGGAGATATTTATAGAGAACCACTAGACAAAGTGAATCTCCACCATTTCATTGAATCTTCTCTTTATTGCTTTTCAATTAACTTGATTACAATTAGAAATAACAAGAAACAACAAGATATAAGAAAGTAATGGAGGGAGTTGATTACAATAATGGTGTTATCTAACTAATAGTTTGAGATGTGAACTCCTATAAATAGAGGTCAATTCACTCATTTTTGATGTAAGAAAAAAAATTAACTTTTATAATAAAGTTTTGTCATAAAGTTATATTTCCTATAAAAAATCATTCTTTCCTCCAATCTCTCACTTATCTTCTTCTAAAATCAAATATATTCTCTATTAATTGAAAACTTCCAACAATAATATTAGAGCAAGAAGATCCTCCTAAAAAGATGATGAATAACATCATTCCTTTCCACTCCAATACTCACCAAGATCAACTATGACAATTGGAGCTTAACGATGATGGCTCTCCTTGAAAAGCACATGACATATTGGAGACAATCGAGAAAGGCTACACCAAACAAGAGATGAAGGAAGTCTATCTCAAACTCAAAGGGATTGTTTAAGAGACTCAAGGAAAAAGACAAGAATGCTCTTTGTCTAATCTATCAATGATTCGATGAAGATACCTTTGAGAAGGTTTCTAGAGCAATTTCAGCCAAAGAGCATGGATGCGACGACTCAAAATTTTTGATATTTCAAATTGGAATATTTAATTAATTTTAAATATTTGAAAGTTATTTTAACTTAAATTTCAAATATTACTGTTTATTTGGCAATCAAATTATTGAATTTAATAATTGAAAATTGGTTAAAATAGCGAATCTTGTTTTTCAAGCCGATTAAAAATATTTTAAAGGCTTGGAAAATTTACATTTACAATACTAGAGATAATAGAAGCTTTAAAATTTTAAACTGGAAGTGATTTGTACAGTTCTAAAAAATATATTGTTTAAATCGATATTTAAAAATAGCCTTTCGAGGCACAGTCTCAGAATTCAACGAAACCAGTTCCATTAGATCCATAATAGTGTATTATTATCATATTTCAAATTATGGAGTGTTTGGAGTTATCATTTAGTCGTATGGTATATAAACGCCCTGAAATTTATGTCGAAAATTTAATATAATAACTAGGTCCAAAAAGCTATCTTCTCCATACGATCGAGTTAGGACTCGAAACCTTTTCCATTGCGTTCAGAATAGGGGTTTAACATTATAAATGTCTAGCGACACGCCTCTATAGGAGATCGAGATTTTTAGCTCGATTTCGAGACGTTTGAATTCAATTTAAATTAAATTTTATATTTTGACCAGTCAAAATCAAATCACTGTGATTCAACACGTAGCCTGCCTTTTCAAACACATGTCCTCCGCGATATCTCAAAAAAAATCAAAATGTATAAAGGAGGAAGAAATGGCCGAACGATTTTCGTTCAAATCTCTAAATCGAGCATAGTGGTTCTTCCTTCTTCCTCTTGCAATTCGAACCCAATATCTCAATTCCTCTTCCCCTTCAGAAATTCACAATTCGATTTCACCTACTCTAAAAAAGTAATAATAAAAAATAAAATATGTCACGATCGCTTACTATCGCACACGTTCGTTTGGAAAACGAGGAGGCGATTTCGAGGCGAGGCGATTCCGAGGCGTTCAAAGATTTGGGGAAGCGCACGCGTTAGGGTCGAGTTGCTTGACGTTAAGGTGGCGCCGTGGGATGTCGAGGCCAAGGAGGTGGGCGCAAGGAGATGCTCACGCCGATGGCAGTAAGGTAGTGCTTGCATGTGGTAACGCATGTGGATGTGGGATGGTTTCTTCGAGCTCGGGAAGGTTTTGGTCGTGGGTTCGAGATGGTGGACGTGGCGAGGAGGGCAACTGCGTTGGGTTTGTCGTTGTCGAACAGGGAATGGTTCTGATCCAGTAAGGTATAACCCATTTTGATTTTAATTCTATAGGTATGTGTAGTTTAGAAAATATTTACAGAAAATAAACAAATCCCTATTTTATTAAATTTTATAGATATATACATATATATTCAAATTAGAATGGAGAAAAAAAATTTACAAGAAAAGAAATACCCAATTCTGAGGAGAAAAATATATATATGTCTCTTTTGATTTAATTATAAATATTCATGGGTAAACAGAAGAAAAAGGGTTATATATAGAAAGACTTTGGAAGATATATAGGAATTTTTAAAGTGTTTGAAAATTTATAAAAGTTAGATTTTTGGAATCTACAATATATTTCTATAAGTATATATATAGTTTCAAAAGGAAAATTACTAGTTTAAAATTAAATCATTAGTTAAATTAATTAATGATAATTAACTGTTCGATCATTTCAAATGTTAATAAATTGTATAATGTTTGTACAAGGTCCAAAATCGTGAAGAAATAATCGAGATGGAAATGGATTGCAAACATCAAAAATCAAAGGTGAGTTAATCTCACTCATTTGGATTACCCTTAAATTTAAATAGTTAAATTTAAATTATTGGTTGTTGCTTGAATTGATAATTTATTATCAACTTGGATGTGATATGTTTTATATATATATATATATATATATATATATATGGGAGTGGTTGATTTTCCGCATTATATAGTGGATGAGACCCTATGCGCCCCGCATAATAGCGGATGACCTTTATACCGTGATATCCTCCTCGAAGTGGAATTGGTATTTTATGTTGTGCTAACATCTGTGGATGCAGGAAAATAGGTTGAAGGGATCCAACTGGATTCTTCCAAACGTTGAATTTATTTTATATTCAAAGATGTGATTTCTGTGATAATCTATGATGATTATATTGATTATATTGGGAATTGAAATTATTGAATGCTATGTCTTGGTTGAATATATATTGGTATTTAAGAAAATGAAAAACATATAAGTTTGGATTTGTAAAGGAAATAAAAAGGGAAATTTTTAAGTAAAATAATTATAGTGAATTTTGGGTAAATTAAAGACTGAATTTAGAAAAAAATATAAAAAATTGATTTTAAAATTCTATTAAATAAATTCCGAATATTGGAATAAGGATAGAGATTTTAAATAAATGAAAATAAAAGAGTTTTGGAGACTTAAGTGATATTGTCTAAAAATTTTAAGGATTTTATTTTCAAAATTTAAGATTTAAAATATTTGGAAAGAAATAAAAGGGCATGGTTTTGAATGAAGTATGAAGTGTGTATTTCAGTTTAAAATAATATTTTAAATCATAAATATAGAAATAAATATGGAATTAATGGATTTAAAAAAAAGTAAAGGAATTTATTTTAAAATGGAGTTAGTTTTGAAAATCGATTAGAAAACTGATTAAGTATTTGAAACTGGAATTAAAGGAGAATGAGATTATGGAATTTATAAATAGGGTTTATAAATTAAGCGAAATATTTATCAGAGGATAATTTGAAAGTATAAATTCAGGATGTGAATTTATAAGAGAAGGATGATTTTTTCCCTGAAGAAATGAAAAGTGTATTTCCCTGAAGAGCCAGGTATATATTTTCAAAGAAAGATTTCCATGTATAAGTTAGAGGGTTTAAAGTGGTTTTAAAAGAATATTTTAGAAAGAATTATTATTTAGCAGTTTAAAAAAACTTAAAAGTAAATATTCATAAAGTTAATTATATAAGTAAATTATTTTAAAAGTTTAACTAGTATTATAATTTAAATGATAATTATTTAATGTTTATACCTTATAGAATTACTTTTATTTTAAATTTAGTTTTGGCTTGAGTTTTACATGAGAAATTATTATAAAATTTCATAACTAGTATTTTAAATAAAGTATTTATGTATTTTTTATTTTTAAGTATTTTAAAGTATATATTTTTGGATAAAGTGATTTAAATTATTTTAAATCTAAGGTATTAAGACTTGGTGGTTTTCAATGGGAAGAAAACAATTGGATGGAAATTTATTCCGTGAGAGAAAAAGTAATTTGAAAAATATTTTCAAAGGGTTGAAGTGTAGAAAATATCTTGCGAAGATATTTTGTAATAAATAATTTGGGAAATTATTAAGGCCTAATGGTTGTTTGTGGATGTTATTTGATAGTTAAATAACTGACTAGCGCTAATAGTTTCCAAGAGACCGAGATCGGAATTAATTTCCTGAAAACCACTTTGATCTGGTTTGAACGTTTTCATGAGGAAGAAAAGAGCTCGGAGTCAAAGATGGAGCAGTGAAGTGCAAGGGCTAATCACTACTAACCCCGGAGGGTGATTCCAAAATGGATGTAGTAGGAATAGTGCATTCGGTTCCGTTCGGACCCGAAACGGACTTGTATGGATGAATGCTATCAGAACATCGTCAGGGGGACGATGAGCATTCTAAGTGAGATGTCTTCTAAAAAGGTAACGCATAGCCTCGAGCCTCATCAGCTGGGAATGGCTAAAATTGGGGAGGTGCAGCAAGGCTAAGTGGATAACAACCACTCAAGGTAAGGTCATCCCTGTCTAGATGTCCCTTTTTCGGCTATGTGGGCGGTTGCCGATCCCGATGGCGGGGTGATCTTATTCAGACTATCCGGTAAGGGGTATGTAACAGCCAACTATTTTGGACCATTCAAATCGACAATAATCTTAATCAAAGTGATTACTAACAAGGTGGATACAGAAGGGATGAAATTTAGAAAATCTTGATTTCAAAGTAAGAAAATTTATACCAATATAATCTTTAAAATCCTTTAAAATCATTTGGAAATCATTTTATACTTCGAAAATACATTCTCCCACAAAGAAATGATTTTGAGATTGATTTCACTCATTCTAGGGTATTTCTACCCTATCTCTAATGAGTTTTTGCTCCGTAGGCTAAGGTTTGCCAAAACCAAAGCTCTGATACCAAATGTAACAGCCCACTATTTTGGACCATTCAAATTGACAATAATCTACACATGTCGGACTTGAATAATTCAAAATAACAGATTGTAATAAAATTTGGAGCAAATAAAATTATTCACAGAATCACAGATACAGAAATATCAGAATACTCGCAGCGGAAATATGCCATAGTAGTTCATGAAGCTACTATGTACACACTCTCAGAACATATACAAATACCATAGTTTAAAAATGGATACAATAGAAGTCTAGATACATAAATCAATAATACAGAGACATATACCGAATAGAAACTAACTGGAAGAAGTAGACGAATAGATAGACAGATAAGCTGCAGCTAAAATCTAGCTCCAGAAAGTGAATACAAAGCTGTCATTCTCAGGCTGACCCATGCGTAAAGTAAAACACGAACACTCAAGTCAGGACATACATACTTATACAATGTAAACCAACTCAAGTGAACTATAATAGCAATGCACAATAACTTAAAGGATGTAACGACCCGTAAATTTAACATGTTTTAATAACGTTACTAATTGAAATTTGTAAAATTTTAACGATTAAATTTTGAAATATAAATTTGATATTTGGAATATGTCCACTTAAATATAGCAACCGGTAAATTTTCGTCCGAAAATATGAAAGTTTATTTCGCGCGCAAATTTACTTCAATCTAATCAGTTAAAAAGTGATGAAAATAAAACGTTTTCAAAACCAAAATATTTTTACATAGAAAAATTCTAAAACATCTTTTGAGCAAGTTTTCAGTTCGTCGTTTTTCCAAATTCGGACATCTTTGGCTCCGTCGATCTTATTTTTCTGCGATTTTTACGCATTTTTCGTAGTATAAAATTTTCGAATTTTTATAATTCAATCGTACCGCTAACATCAGTGTACCGTTTTGATCGTTTCATCGTGCTGGTCTCTACGATATGTTCAATTCTGTATTTTAAAGCCTGATTCGCGGCGGAATCCATAGAAACGATTTTGTATCGGTAAAGGTTTTAAAATCTTTTGGTTTTCCTTTCACCATTCATTTATTCAAACGGTCAGAAATTGAATGGACATCTGCTTTTATGATTTTTCCGCAAACGCCTGTTTGTTTCTCTACTCTCATTTCTATAATATCACTTAAATGTGGTTCATTTAGTTTGCTTTTCTTTTATTACCTGCGTTGTAGTTTGAGCTATTAAGCATAAACTTTAAACAAAAGGCAAAGTGACAGCTTGTTACCAGAACCAACATTCTCCTCCTCACATTTTCTTTGCCTGCCCATCTCCTCTATCACTTTCACTTTTCTTTCATGACCAACGCCACACATATATAAAAAAACAAAGTCTTCCTCTCATCAAGCACAACCATCAGCATATGTAACTTGCGCAATGACCTCCATTGTCACCTGTCCTCACTTCTCAGCAAATGGCCACTTCCCACCACCCAACTACATCACAGCCGTTGCGCCATTACACCATCGACCCATGCTAGCACGACTTCCGACCGCTACCACCACCGTGCTGCTGCCGCATTCCTTCACCGCCCAGGCCTACATCCCGCGTTTTTCCCCCCTCGCCTACAACCTTGCGCCCCTTCCCCAGCCACGTCAGCAACCTCCGTCGGCGTTCAACCTCCGCACCTGAACACACCACCACCCAGTGTCGCCATCTCCTTCCACTCAGCCACCGCTTCAAATTCCCCTCTACAATCTGCCTATTCCTTGCCGCACCCAACCTCCGCCCAGTAAACAAGCCTAGCATCGCCTTGTTTCCCTGAACCGAAGCATACGACAACCCCTAGCAATAGACCACACTGAATGCACGGCCCAGCCTCGCTGCCACTTGAATGCACTGCCACATGGCCAAACGCCGCGCCATCCCACTACCTTCGTTCGTCAAGACTCAACGGTGTCAGCACGACCTTGCTCGACCGACCGAACTTGCCTGTCCCGCCTCCTTCCCAAGCTTTGATCGAGTATGTTTCTCTTGTGAGGTAAATATACTTGAGTCAGTTCGTTTACATATATACAATACAACATTGCTTTGTTGATTGTTCTCTCGGTTTGAACAACCTAAACTAAGATATATATGTTATACAGTGATAAAGTTATAAGTTATAAAAGATTATTTATTTATATAAACTGCTTACCTTATATTTATATTAAGTTACCTTATATAAACTGTTTGGTATAAGTTCTCTCTTTATAAAACATATATGAATGAAAAAAAAACTGTCGCATACAGGTTTATGTATGTTATATATAATGGTTTCTATTTGGTCCGATTGTTTATATTTTGGTGTATACGTTTTGTTCACGTGAGCTATAGGGGTTTGCATATTTACTAATGAATGAAATGCAAAGTATATGATGTTAGCTATATACGTTATATATTAATAAATGGGCAAGCAATTTATCTACAACATTGATGTATTGCCATATGCCATTGTTACGTATATTTGGTAGTTGATAATTTGGCGGGACAATTTACAATGAGTGCAGTTGCTGTAATATGAAAAGTAAGGGTCATGCAATGCTATTTATGATGCATGGCGCACAAAGGTATAAAAATCAACTCCGACCCTTGATGCATGACAGACAAACAAAGTGTGCCTTTTTTAAAATGTCGCCCATTTATTAAAAAAAAAAAAGTTTTTTTTTTTTTATATCATAAACCAACGAAACTATTTTTGCAGTTTTTGTTATGTTAGTTTGATACATATATTATAAATGAAAATATGTACAGTAGATGGTTACAGTAAATATATGTTTGGAAAAGTATATTATATTATAGAACTATTACATTTCATTGTTTAAAGGTGAATTCCTATCTATTTAAACAATGCGCGTATACAATGTCTTAAATGTAATATATGGTGTACAGACTGCTGTATAAGTCTGAATATATATAGTTAGTTATATAAGTCGTAAACTGTAAATATTTTGTTACTGAAAGAATTGTTTATAACTATATATGTAAGGTCATACAGTTATCGTTCATAAAGTATTCAAGTACAAAGTTTATATATATTATAATAATAGTGCATGTATCTGTTATTTTTCTCATGCTGATTCTAATTATTTCATCGATTCCTATCTTTCAGCTATGTCCGTCAAAAATCTGCTTTCAGCTTACTTTTCTTTGTGTTGATGTTTGGATTGTTCGACGGTCTAGATCGTAATCCAATTCGTATCTTGTCGAGTCGTCAAATTCTTCTAGCCTCGAAAGGTGAGCAACCACTCACGATTAATATTCTTTTATTTATTAAATTTGATTTCAATTGGAACGACAATTGAAATATACTGCTGTTTTTTATTGCACTGTTATTTATGTATCAGTTCACCTTTGACATCTGACATCGTTATCTGTTATGTATGCAATAATAAATCCAGTTTGGTTGAAGATTGATTGATTGATGGTTGTTTATATTGGATGCTAAATTGTAATGAATAGGTGATAAATATTATGAAATTGAATTTGACGCAGGATAGTTAAAAATTTGAATTGACATATGTGTTGAATTTGCTTAGTTAAAATTTTGTAATACGACCTTTAAATGTTTAAATGAATTGACACGTAGAAATAGTTAATTACCTTTGAACCATTCGAATTTATGAAGTATTAATTGATGAAGTATGAAATTGAATAATTGATGTAAAGGGTAGAATTGCATAGAATAATAAGTGCATAATCTTTAGTCTACATGAAATGATAGTGTAGATTCTAGAAATAATTATATTAATTCGCACAAACAACAATGTGAATTAATATGATTATTTCGGGATTATTTGAATTGATTATTGGATTGTGTTTGATTGTTGTTATTGCTTGTTATTTACTTTGACTCCATCCCTGTCATCACACTGCAAGTTCCCTTTATTATGTTTGATTTTGAATTGAAATTGGAATCGGGTTGAAATGATAAATACCCAAATGAACTTGACCTAGGATAGAAAATTAAATAAAATCCGATTGGTCGATAATTTAATTTAAAATAATGATTTTATTCGAACAAAGAATAAGTTTTGAAATGAAGTTGAAATTTGAATTTTATGAAAGGAAATTGTAAAGATTGAAATCTGAAAAAAAAAAATTAACGTAGTAATTGATGAAAGAACGTTGTTTGAAATTTGATTATCTAATAATTTAATTTGGAATTATTAATAAATAATTTGAAATTGGTGACAAGTAAGTTTTGAAATTATTAAGTTGAAATCATTTAATAATTAAATTTGAAATTATAATTAAGTTTGAAATTATAATTAAGCTCGAAATGATTAAGTTTGAATTCATAATTAAGTGAAAATGATTTAATAATTAAGTTGAATTTATAATCAAGTTGTAATTATTCAGTTTTGAAATTATTAATAATTAAGATGGAAATTATTTTATAATTGAAAAGATTGAATTATTTGACAATTGAATAAAAATTGAATTCTTTGATAAGAGAAATTGAACTTTTGAATAAGTGAATTCGAACTTCGTCAATAAATGAAATTGGGATTCTTATTTAATTAAGCTTTGGAAAATTTAAGTAAGTTAATTAGTGAAATTGAACTTCTTGGACAAGTGAAATTTAGTTTCTTTATTTATTTGAGTTTGAAATCCATAAGTAAATGAGTAAATGGGATTGAATTTCTTTAACAAAAAATAAAATGCGTTTTATTGAAATAAATATAAGACTTGAATTTAAGAATTTGATTTGACGAATTTAATCTAATTGAATTGAAGTTGATATTATGAAGTTGAACTTAAGTGGTTGATTTAATGAATTGGAAATCTAATAGAAATCGTTTTGAATGATAATTTAACTTAACGAATATTGAATGAAATCGATAAATGAATTTGAACTTGATTTGAGTGTTAAATTAATTTATTTAAATAATTTCGAAATAAAATTTATATATGAATTTGAATCAATAATTGAATTGTTTGAATAAAAGTTGAAATCGAATTATAAGATTTTGAAATTGTAATTGGAAGTTTTGAAAAGTATATTTTGGAAATTGATTTAGAAAGACAAACGAAATGTTGATTTACGAATTCTAATTGAAATTGAAATTGATTTGGTTTGAAATATATTAAAAACGACCAATCGGTGTAATAATGACGAGAGTTATTAAAGAGACCGGAATCGGTTATGGACATACTCTCTGTCTAAACCGAAAACCACTTTAATAACTATACGCGGAGTGATGATCCAGAATGAAGTGGGCGGAATGATGTACGTGATGACTGAAGAAAGAGAACGATAATGGATAGCCTTGACAGTTGTATCAAATTGGAAATGACTAAAATCAGGAGCCGTGCCGGGCCAAATGGGGTTAGCCACCTCGAGCGGACACACTTCTCCGTAACTACTACTCATTACTTGTGATTGATTGGTGCACCCTTGTACTTTTCAGGAGTGTTGTTTCGCGGTGTTGCGATCGCTGCGGCGATGCGTTCTCACCAGTCCGGATCAGGCGAACGGTAGTTTCACTACCTTGGGTATTGCCTCATGTGCCTTGTCATACTTGTATCCCTATACACGCGACCACTACGAATTTGTTTTGTGTTATATCTATGGAGTACTCCCTGATATCCCACTAGTTTACGGTGGAGTTTACAGTGCTGTATAGACTATGACATTTGTATAAAATGTGTTAAGGGGGATAATGGTAACGCCTTAACACTATTTTGATACTTTATATTACTGATAGACATTATTTATATAGCGTACACTACTACATAGTAGATAGTTTAACGGATCCTTAGAGGATGGTGATTCCAACATCCTTTGAGTTACTTGTATTTCGACTGCTATTTCACTTGAGTTGGATTTATTGATATGAGAATATTAATCCTGACTCGAGTGTTTTGTGTTTTGCTTTACGCTCGGGTCAGACTGAGTGGTTCAGCTTCTGAGACTCACCTTTGAAGTTTGGAGCTTCGCCTGTAGATCCAGCTATCTATCCAGCTTTCAGATATTCGATCACTCCAGTGATGTATTCTGATTCTTATATTTGACTGTTGTATTCGAGACTTCTGTTGTAATTTATTAACTCTGATGTATCTTATATATATTATATAGTAGCTTCATGAACTGCTATCTCTTTTACTTCCGCTGCATATTATTACTCTGTGTCTGTGATTCTGTGATTATTTATTTACTGTATATCTGAGTTTTGCCAAATTTAAATTAACAATTCGGTATTTTGAATTACTCAAGCTCGACATGTGCGGATGCGAATAGTCCAAAATAGCAGGACGTTACAGTTGGTATCAGAGCTTTTGGTAGCTCTAGGCAAAACTTGGCATATAGGGTAAATGTATTTGCAGAATCACTCCCACTCGAGTTTTAATCTCTTCCTTTTAACTCAATTCCTTTGAATTTTGGAACGTTCTTTGCGTCTCAAAATTATTCATATCTCTCACTATTTATCTTCTTTTGATTCTGGAGTACCCCATAACTCCACTTCGAATGATCTTTATAGTGAGTCGGCGGTCTCGCCAATCCCAAATTTATCTGTAAGTGGGTGAAACTCATTTACAATAGACATCGATTTACCGAAGATTTCTGTATCCTCGGTTTTCGATGCTATCTATCTCCTACTATACCTGAACTCTATTTCTTGAGATCGAATGTTGATTTACCTCGGAATTCAGCATCGATCTTATTCTTGAAGTTACGGTCGACCCGGTTAAGGTTGCCCATGAATTAAATAAGCTTATCCATCTCCTGATTCTGTAAATTGAATCACCTTATCTTTTCTTCCGAACTTATTATCGAATAAAAATTTTCTTTGATTGAGTCCATCAAATTTGAAACCCTGTCCTTATTTTGAAAATCCATTCATGTATCGTCAAGCGAGAAATTGTATTTGTAAATTAATATTTAAAATGTTTATTTTATACTGTGTTGTTTGAATTGTTGATGTTGATTTGGATTTTCGATCGATTCGTCTGATCAACACTATCGATAGAATTTCTAAAACACTTGAGCAGAGCAAACTGACACAATAATATTTTCAAATTTGGTGAATAAAATGGTTTTGTATAATTTTATTATATATAAGCATAAATTTTTCTGAAATCAAAAGGTTAATGAATCTGTTGTCCAAAATGTTAAAATTTAATTCTCATTTATTGTTTTATAAATCATTGACTATTGCATGAAATAAATAAATGAATTCATAAAACGTGGGTATAATTTGATTAGAATTTGAAGTAAATTTAAAGTAGAATCTGTGAATTTAATTTCCCATAATTTCGAACTACGGTTTTAAAGTTTAAATATATATTAATAAAAATATTTTCGAATAGAAATGGTTTTCAAAGAATTTTAAATGATTAAATTTGAGCTCTTCTCTTTGTCGCTGGAAAATAATTTCGGTGGTGACGGCCGCATCATCGATATTTATTTTCGAGTTTCGAAGTGGAGAGACTATTCTGTAGCTTTGCTACGGTTTGTTTGAAAAATAAATTGATTTGAATTTCTAAACATGACTTGATTTATAATACATTTTGAAGATTCTAAAATTGATTTGATATATTATGAATATATATATATATATATATATATATATATATATATTTATCTCTATGTTGTTGAAGAAAATCGGAAATTAATGCTTAAATTTTCTTAAAGGATGTTTCAATTATAAATAAAGCCATATTCTTTTTATATAAATACTTAACTTGAAATAACTGAATTGTAAAATTTTATTTGGATAATACTCAATTGCATTATATATAACTTACCTTAATTTTCAAAAGTTAACTATGTAATTTAATATTATACAGTATAAAATGACGTTAAAGGAATCCATAAATAAATTTGAGTGATTTTAAATAGTGTGAATATACTTAATATAAGTGATTGGATATATTAAGTAGAATAAATTTAATAATAATTTGGAGCAAAGAAAAAATTTGAGTAGTATATGACTATAATAAATTGATTATTCAAATTTATGATTTTAGAAATTGTTTATAAAGAAAAATTGGATAATAAAGCAATGAATAAATGAAATAAAATAAAATTGGTTTTAAAGAAATCTTTTGGGTATAAAATATTAATAAATGGAAATTAAATCAACATATTGGAATACTTTGAATTTAAAATCAATTGTTGAATAGTAATTAATTAAAATTGAAAGTTATATGATTTAAACTAATTGTTTTATTTTGTTTCAATCTATTTTCTTTCTAATTGTTCTATTTTCCTACCTCCTTCCTTTTCGAGGACGAAAAGTTTTGAGTGGGGGAGAATGTAACGACCCGTAAATTTAACATGTTTTAATAACGTTACTAATTGAAATTTGTAAAATTTTAACGATTAAATTTTGAAATATAAATTTGATATTTGGAATATGTCCACTTAAATATAGCAACCGGTAAATTTTCGTCCGAAAATATGAAAGTTTATTTCGCGCGCAAATTTACTTCAATCTAATCAGTTAAAAAGTGATGAAAATAAAACGTTTTCAAAACCAAAATATTTTTACATAGAAAAATTCTAAAACATCTTTTGAGCAAGTTTTCAGTTCGTCGTTTTTCCAAATTCGGACATCTTTGGCTCCGTCGATCTTATTTTTCTGCGATTTTTACGCATTTTTCGTAGTATAAAATTTTCGAATTTTTATAATTCAATCGTACCGCTAACATCAGTGTACCGTTTTGATCGTTTCATCGTGCTGGTCTCTACGATATGTTCAATTCTGTATTTTAAAGCCTGATTCGCGGCGGAATCCATAGAAACGATTTTGTATCGGTAAAGGTTTTAAAATCTTTTGGTTTTCCTTTCACCATTCATTTATTCAAACGGTCAGAAATTGAATGGACATCTGCTTTTATGATTTTTCCGCAAACGCCTGTTTGTTTCTCTACTCTCATTTCTATAATATCACTTAAATGTGGTTCATTTAGTTTGCTTTTCTTTTATTACCTGCGTTGTAGTTTGAGCTATTAAGCATAAACTTTAAACAAAAGGCAAAGTGACAGCTTGTTACCAGAACCAACATTCTCCTCCTCACATTTTCTTTGCCTGCCCATCTCCTCTATCACTTTCACTTTTCTTTCATGACCAACGCCACACATATATAAAAAAACAAAGTCTTCCTCTCATCAAGCACAACCATCAGCATATGTAACTTGCGCAATGACCTCCATTGTCACCTGTCCTCACTTCTCAGCAAATGGCCACTTCCCACCACCCAACTACATCACAGCCGTTGCGCCATTACACCATCGACCCATGCTAGCACGACTTCCGACCGCTACCACCACCGTGCTGCTGCCGCATTCCTTCACCGCCCAGGCCTACATCCCGCGTTTTTCCCCCCTCGCCTACAACCTTGCGCCCCTTCCCCAGCCACGTCAGCAACCTCCGTCGGCGTTCAACCTCCGCACCTGAACACACCACCACCCAGTGTCGCCATCTCCTTCCACTCAGCCACCGCTTCAAATTCCCCTCTACAATCTGCCTATTCCTTGCCGCACCCAACCTCCGCCCAGTAAACAAGCCTAGCATCGCCTTGTTTCCCTGAACCGAAGCATACGACAACCCCTAGCAATAGACCACACTGAATGCACGGCCCAGCCTCGCTGCCACTTGAATGCACTGCCACATGGCCAAACGGCGCGCCATCCCACTACCTTCGTTCGTCAAGACTCAACGGTGTCAGCACGACCTTGCTCGACCGACCGAACTTGCCTGTCCCGCCTCCTTCCCAAGCTTTGATCGAGTATGTTTCTCTTGTGAGGTAAATATACTTGAGTCAGTTCGTTTACATATATACAATACAACATTGCTTTGTTGATTGTTCTCTCGGTTTGAACAACCTAAACTAAGATATATATGTTATACAGTGATAAAGTTATAAGTTATAAAAGATTATTTATTTATATAAACTGCTTACCTTATATTTATATTAAGTTACCTTATATAAACTGTTTGGTATAAGTTCTCTCTTTATAAAACATATATGAATGAAAAAAAAACTGTCGCATACAGGTTTATGTATGTTATATATAATGGTTTCTATTTGGTCCGATTGTTTATATTTTGGTGTATACGTTTTGTTCACGTGAGCTATAGGGGTTTGCATATTTACTAATGAATGAAATGCAAAGTATATGATGTTAGCTATATACGTTATATATTAATAAATGGGCAAGCAATTTATCTACAACATTGATGTATTGCCATATGCCATTGTTACGTATATTTGGTAGTTGATAATTTGGCGGGACAATTTACAATGAGTGCAGTTGCTGTAATATGAAAAGTAAGGGTCATGCAATGCTATTTATGATGCATGGCGCACAAAGGTATAAAAATCAACTCCGACCCTTGATGCATGACAGACAAACAAAGTGTGCCTTTTTTTAAAATGTCGCCCATTTATTAAAAAAAAAAAAGTTTTTTTTTGTTATATCATAAACCAACGAAACTATTTTTGCAGTTTTTGTTATGTTAGTTTGATACATATATTATAAATGAAAATATGTACAGTAGATGGTTACAGTAAATATATGTTTGGAAAAGTATATTATATTATAGAACTATTACATTTCATTGTTTAAAGGTGAATTCCTATCTATTTAAACAATGCGCGTATACAATGTCTTAAATGTAATATATGGTGTACAGACTGCTGTATAAGTCTGAATATATATAGTTAGTTATATAAGTCGTAAACTGTAAATATTTTGTTACTGAAAGAATTGTTTATAACTATATATGTAAGGTCATACAGTTATCGTTCATAAAGTATTCAAGTACAAAGTTTATATATATTATAATAATAGTGCATGTATCTGTTATTTTTCTCATGCTGATTCTAATTATTTCATCGATTCCTATCTTTCAGCTATGTCCGTCAAAAATCTGCTTTCAGCTTACTTTTCTTTGTGTTGATGTTTGGATTGTTCGACGGTCTAGATCGTAATCCAATTCGTATCTTGTCGAGTCGTCAAATTCTTCTAGCCTCGAAAGGTGAGCAACCACTCACGATTAATATTCTTTTATTTATTAAATTTGATTTCAATTGGAACGACAATTGAAATATACTGCTGTTTTTTATTGCACTGTTATTTATGTATCAGTTCACCTTTGACATCTGACATCGTTATCTGTTATGTATGCAATAATAAATCCAGTTTGGTTGAAGATTGATTGATTGATGGTTGTTTATATTGGATGCTAAATTGTAATGAATAGGTGATAAATATTATGAAATTGAATTTGACGCAGGATAGTTAAAAATTTGAATTGACATATGTGTTGAATTTGCTTAGTTAAAATTTTGTAATACGACCTTTAAATGTTTAAATGAATTGACACGTAGAAATAGTTAATTACCTTTGAACCATTCGAATTTATGAAGTATTAATTGATGAAGTATGAAATTGAATAATTGATGTAAAGGGTAGAATTGCATAGAATAATAAGTGCATAATCTTTAGTCTACATGAAATGATAGTGTAGATTCTAGAAATAATTATATTAATTCGCACAAACAACAATGTGAATTAATATGATTATTTCGGCATTATTTGAATTGATTATTGGATTGTGTTTGATTGTTGTTATTGCTTGTTATTTACTTTGACTCCATCCCTGTCATCACTGCAAGTTCCCTTTATTATGTTTGATTTTGAATTGAAATTGGAATCGGGTTGAAATGATAAATACCCAAATGAACTTGACCTAGGATAGAAAATTAAATAAAATCCGATTGGTCGATAATTTAATTTAAAATAATGATTTTATTCGAACAAAGAATAAGTTTTGAAATGAAGTTGAAATTTGAATTTTATGAAAGGAAATTGTAAAGATTGAAATCTGAAAAAAAAAAAATTAACGTAGTAATTGATGAAAGAACGTTGTTTGAAATTTGATTATCTAATAATTTAATTTGGAATTATTAATAAATAATTTGAAATTGGTGACAAGTAAGTTTTGAAATTATTAAGTTGAAATCATTTAATAATTAAATTTGAAATTATAATTAAGTTTGAAATTATAATTAAGCTCGAAATGATTAAGTTTGAATTCATAATTAAGTGAAAATGATTTAATAATTAAGTTGAATTTATAATCAAGTTGTAATTATTCAGTTTTGAAATTATTAATAATTAAGATGGAAATTATTTTATAATTGAAAAGATTGAATTATTTGACAATTGAATAAAAATTGAATTCTTTGATAAGAGAAATTGAACTTTTGAATAAGTGAATTCGAACTTCGTCAATAAATGAAATTGGGATTCTTATTTAATTAAGCTTTGGAAAATTTAAGTAAGTTAATTAGTGAAATTGAACTTCTTGGACAAGTGAAATTTAGTTTCTTTATTTATTTGAGTTTGAAATCCATAAGTAAATGAGTAAATGGGATTGAATTTCTTTAACAAAAAATAAAATGCGTTTTATTGAAATAAATATAAGACTTGAATTTAAGAATTTGATTTGACGAATTTAATCTAATTGAATTGAAGTTGATATTATGAAGTTGAACTTAAGTGGTTGATTTAATGAATTGGAAATCTAATAGAAATCGTTTTGAATGATAATTTAACTTAACGAATATTGAATGAAATCGATAAATGAATTTGAACTTGATTTGAGTGTTAAATTAATTTATTTAAATAATTTCGAAATAAAATTTATATATGAATTTGAATCAATAATTGAATTGTTTGAATAAAAGTTGAAATCGAATTATAAGATTTTGAAATTGTAATTTGGAAGTTTTGAAAAGTATATTTTGGAAATTGATTTAGAAAGACAAACGAAATGTTGATTTACGAATTCTAATTGAAATTGAAATTGATTTGGTTTGAAATATATTAAAAACGACCAATCGGTGTAATAATGACGAGAGTTATTAAAGAGACCGGAATCGGTTATGGACATACTCTCTGTCTAAACCGAAAACCACTTTAATAACTATACGCGGAGTGATGATCCAGAATGAAGTGGGCGGAATGATGTACGTGATGACTGAAGAAAGAGAACGATAATGGATAGCCTTGACAGTTGTATCAAATTGGAAATGACTAAAATCAGGAGCCGTGCCGGGCCAAATGGGGTTAGCCACCTCGAGCGGACACACTTCTCCGTAACTACTACTCATTACTTGTGATTGATTGGTGCACCCTTGTACTTTTCAGGAGTGTTGTTTCGCGGTGTTGCGATCGCTGCGGCGATGCGTTCTCACCAGTCCGGATCAGGCGAACGGTAGTTTCACTACCTTGGGTATTGCCTCATGTGCCTTGTCATACTTGTATCCCTATACACGCGACCACTACGAATTTGTTTTGTGTTATATCTATGGAGTACTCCCTGATATCCCACTAGTTTACGGTGGAGTTTACAGTGCTGTATAGACTATGACATTTGTATAAAATGTGTTAAGGGGGATAATGGTAACGCCTTAACACTATTTTGATACTTTATATTACTGATAGACATTATTTATATAGCGTACACTACTACATAGTAGATAGTTTAACGGATCCTTAGAGGATGGTGATTCCAACATCCTTTGAGTTACTTGTATTTCGACTGCTATTTCACTTGAGTTGGATTTATTGATATGAGAATATTAATCCTGACTCGAGTGTTTTGTGTTTTGCTTTACGCTCGGGTCAGACTGAGTGGTTCAGCTTCTGAGACTCACCTTTGAAGTTTGGAGCTTCGCCTGTAGATCCAGCTATCTATCCAGCTTTCAGATATTCGATCACTCCAGTGATGTATTCTGATTCTTATATTTGACTGTTGTATTCGAGACTTCTGTTGTAATTTATTAACTCTGATGTATCTTATATATATTATATAGTAGCTTCATGAACTGCTATCTCTTTTACTTCCGCTGCATATTATTACTCTGTGTCTGTGATTCTGTGATTATTTATTTACTGTATATCTGAGTTTTGCCAAATTTAAATTAACAATTCGGTATTTTGAATTACTCAAGCTCGACATGTGCGGATGCGAATAGTCCAAAATAGCAGGACGTTACAAAGGATGCTTGGAATCGCCCATCCTTTAAGGATCAGTCAAACAATCAATTAAGTAGTAATAAACACTATCCTAGAAATATCCATATTAAAGTAAACGATGCAAATAACAGTGCTATTGTGACTAAGGTAACGTAGAGCTGCAATAACTGCTCACCTCTGGCCACACTCTTAAAATCAAAGGTGTGCATCAAACAATCACAAGGAAATCACATGACACACAAAGCAGAGTACCCGTGGCTATAAATTTCAAAATGATTTATAATTCCGAATTAAAATCATTCATTTAAACCATTAAAAAGTGAAGTCGTTATTCCTTCAAATCAAATATTCAATTCCCAAAAATTTATCCTTTTCTGAGTTCATTTATTCAGTTAAACACTTCAAATATTGAAATTTCAACCACAAATAAACTTTGATTTTAACCCTTTAAACATTATAAAAATCATATTTTAACACTCAAAAATGTTCATTAAAATACCTTTAACTTATGATTTTTATAAAGTAAATTTCCTATAAATAAAATCAAATTTTCAATAATTCACTTAATAAATTCAAGTGTATAATTTCCTATTCTTCACATTTTAACAAATTACTTAACACCTAAATTTTTATTACCATTTTCCAAATATAACTTAAATTTTCCTTTTATTTATATAACTTAAATTCCATTTTTAATGTCTTAACTTAGCCTTTAATTTCAAACCAAATTTCACATTTCCATGTTAAGTTAAATTCCAAAATTTCCATTTAACTATCCTTTTATTTAACATTTTAAACTAATTACATAAATTCAAAATACACTGTAAGTTGCTTAACTTTATTTTACAAATAACTTGATATTTTCTTTCACTTTATATTTATCCAATTCATACATCAATTATATTAATTACCAAGTTAAGCTTATAATTCCATTTTTTTTACTTAAATTCCCATTATTAAGTTAAATCAACTTTCACACTACAACTTAAACCATTTATTAACTTATAACATTTAACCTTTTAGAAAATCACTGCTTAACCACTTAAATCCAATATAAGTCAAATTTCATATTTTTTTTCTTTCATTTACAATACATGAAATTTATAAGAAATCATATTTTGAAATCAACCACCGGTCTGGAAAATATTTCACACCTAAATCAAGTGATACGGAAATTATCATTTAAATCCGCAATTAGTAAAATTTATGTGTTTTGATTATTTCAAACCCGAAATCCCAAGACAAATACAAATAAATAAAAATCACTCAGGCCTATCATTTCAGCCCATAATGATTTTTCTTATTGTAAAGTCCGTTCGGGTATGTATCATTTCAACCCATAGTGATTCTATTCTACAAGGAACTTGCAGTGTGAGAAACAGAAATAAACAAACAATATAACAGAATAGAATATAACAGATGACGTGACAAGTTAATAACAGGGTTTAACATCATATAAATGATATCACAGGCATGTATAACATAATATAAAAGTTTCTACACATTCACTTGGTTTCACTTCATAATTATATAGGCATATATGTCATGTGTGAATTACTCACCTCTTTAAAGCTGGAGTTCGCAAACAACGCACACAAAAGAGAATCCGAAAAGCACGATAACATGATTTGATTCAAGTGGGAAGAGAGCCAAGATAATATCTTGTACATAACATTAAAACAAGACCATACATAAATATAAATACAATAACAAAATTATTGAAACAAATTGAAATAGAGATAATCAAAGACATCACCAAGTTTCAAACAAGTTTTGCTTGCTCTTGACTCAACATGTGCTCGGCCTTGAGGCTAAATTGGTTCAGCCATGACATGTTTTAGGTGGTAAAGGATCAGGTTTGGACTGAAAATAACAAGGCTTGGTAAAGGATAGGAAGGGTTTGGAAGTTACAAAGTGTGGAAGGTCAAAAGGCAAGGCTAGAAAGGGTTTTGGTTCAACTTGGGCTCGGTCAAAGGCATATTTGGGATCAGCCAGAGGCTACTACAGGTTAGTTCAGAGGTTAGTAATGCTGTTCAGAGGTGGTGCTTGATGGTGATGGTGGCTAAGGAGGTGGCCGTGGCAAGCAATGAAGTTGGTGTTGCATATAGGGCTCGGTTAGCATGGTTTTGTGGAGTTTTTCATAGTTTTTGTGAAGTTTTGTTCAAGGGGAGGCCATGGCACTTTCAGGTCAGAGGAACATAGTGGCTAGGCCATGGATTAGGTGGGGAATAAGTGGTGGTGGTTGGTGGAGGTGATGGTGAAGGGGTTAGGCTGAGAACCATATATGAAGATCAAGCAAAATCAAGCGAAAAACAAGGCAAAACAAAGAAGAAAAGTGGAGAAAAGAGAAGGAAGCCATTACCTTTCTCTTCAGATCTGAAAATCGCATGTATGATGAATGAGAGAGAGAGATGTTTTATTTCATGTAATATACAAAACACACGGCTAGGGATCAAGGAAATAAACGACAACATATGGAGGAGTTATGGTATGAAATTAATGGATGGAAAGATAAAGAGGCAATAAATCAAACGTACGCATGCCTTTAATTAAAAATAGATAACGTATTTGATTTGTTTCTCATTTATTTAATAAAATATATGCTAAAGAAAAAATTCAATAAATACATACCATTTATATAAATAAATAAGAAAATGGTTATAGAAACGTATAAATTAATTGCTATTTACATCTTTGTATGTTACTTAATTTACAAAGTATATATCCAAATTAAATGAAACAAAAACGGAAAAATGTTGTAAATATATACATAAAATGTAATGTTACATATATATACACAATTATAACATGATATATCAACCAAAAATATTACTTATATTAATTAAAATAAATATTTAAAGATATGCCTTTTAAAACAATAACGTATATATATTTGAGATTTCTTTCCAAAAAATAAATAGGGATCTAAATACTTATCCATTTAATTACTAAATGAATGCATAAATAAGAAAAATAATGTATAGATAGATATTATAAAGAATAAATAAATGTTTTTAGGAAAAGCAAGAAATAAATAAAGAAAATACTCTATTAAATGGAAACTAGAATTAAAGATTGAAAACAATATACAATCAACATTTGAACATTATAACTATACTTTAAAAATATTTTGAGAATAAAATATACGAAAATCACATCATGTTACACAAATTAGAACATGATTTTACAAACAAAAATATTATTTATATATATTAAAATAAACAAATTTGTTAAATAAAACAATTTACACACAATATTGTAAAAAGCATAACTTTCACAATATTAATCCGATTTGAACGAAACGAAAAGCAGTATTCTTAAAATTAAATCTATTTTCATAATAAAAGATAAAATTAAAAAATTCAAATATTTAAATTTTAATTTAAAAGTCAAAGTTTGACCATTTTGACCAGAAATCCACTTTTTTGGAAATATTCTATTTATTCAGGTTTGGAATTATAATTCACACAAAAATCAAAATTATATTTAAAATAAAAAAATTTATTCATTTATAAATAAAATAAAGTTTTTAAATCAGGAAATTAAAATAATTAAAATATATAATTAAAGTAATTAAAAAAACAGGGTTGTTACAGGGTAGCTTCGGTCTTATGTTGCAGGGATCAAGGTGGATCCTCGGTACGGTGATCTAGACCATGCACTGTGACGGACGGTACCCTAGTATCCCCGCCATTGTATGGAATCCAATCTTCAATAAGCACCTGTAAGGTTTTGATTGTGCCCAACTATTGCTGAAACGTGAGATGCAAGCATTTCAGCTAGATTCTATTTTACTTTCTATAGAAATTATTATAGTACCAAACGAATTTGATAAAAATGTTTTGGTTATGTAACAACCTAAAATTTTAGCAATATTTTATTCTTTATTTATGACCCTGGGGTTTTATTTTACGAAAGATGAATTTCTAAATTTAATTATAAATAATCACCTAAGATTTAATAAAATAAGTAAATTCTAAAAATCTTATTTTGGTTAAAATTTAACATTTATTGAAGTTATGAATCTTTAAATTTCTAATTTTCAATCCTTTTTAATTTAATTGAATATATCCATAACAACGTTTTATTTCACTTTTGTTCTTTTAAAAAAAATGGATTATATACTTTTAAAAGTAAATAATTTATATTGATACTTACATACACTTGTGTGACCGATTTCTTAGTAAATGAATAGAATCCCAATGTGAACACATCATATTTATCTAAGTAATAAATTTCCAAAACTTTGTGTATAAATAAACTGTTTAATTACGCATTTGAAAGGCGCGTTATTTGATGGAATATATAATGTATATATACATACAAGAAAATGTATAAAATTTAAATACGTTATTTTCATTTTTTTGGACAAAAAATCACTACGTCTGTTGTACGCATTCTAATTTTTATTCACTTTCCTTTTTCTCTCCTGATTTAATAGGGACGTTATTTACAAATTTTATAACCGTTCACCTTTTTAATTTCTTGCCTTTGTTCCCATCAACGCGAGCTTTACATTTTAAAACACATGCAATATTGTTTAAAAATCTTATTACAAAATCTAATCTTAGCTGACCGTTTCTTTTGCTTTAATTTTGAAACCATTGCGTTCAATTGGTGAAAAAATATATAGTAGCCATGTATAACAAGAAGAATCAGTGCTCAATCAACTCATGCCTTTTTAAAAAATCAATATTTGTATTCTTCCTGCCTATAACTGCTCATCTAAATCAACACACGTTTCTCTTGAAATGGTATCTTGGATCAATCAAATTTTTTTCACGCATTTAATTTTTCTTCAACCGTTACTTAAAAATGTGCGCACCCTTAAAAATGCAAAGAGGTCATTTCCTTTAACATTTGAATTTCAAATGCAAAGATTTCCTACCTTTTGTTTTACGCATAATTTGGCCTAATTGCCTAAAATTGTGCATGAGTCCTCACCTTTAAATATTCTTCACACGTCAAATTTTTTACATCACCTGAAGCTTCACTTCTCTTCTTGCTTTCGTACATTGAAGGTATGGCATTTATTCTTTTTATTTTATTTTTCTTTGCATGTTTTTCACGTTTACATGCTGTGCTTCCTCTTTCTATCGGCTATTCAACAAATATGCTTGGCCTGCCCCTTCTCTCTCCATCACCTCCACCAGACACTCACCTCTGGTCGAGTTTTGAGATGTGATTCGCCTAAGAGTAAACCCATAAATACTTAACCCAACTACTACACCTAGCTTGTTGGCTTCTTTTCATTCACGCCTATAGCTTGCTCTCTTCTAGAGATGTATATATCTCACACTTTCACCTAAACATGCTTGCATACACTCACACTTGCAAATTACATTTTGTTTCAGCAGATAGGACTAAGGCCGACCCTTCTGATTGCCTAAATTGTTGCAAAAAAAATGTCATGACTTGAATATCTTGAGTGCATGCTTTCGAGTTTTATAATAGGCAAGGCCATGCCATTTTATTTCAGATTTGTTATCACCTTTTTTTTTTGAGAGAAGGAAAAAAAAGAGAAAAAAAGGGGAGTACGCCTCCTTGTACTTATCAGAGACTAGTTGCCTTCATACATCATTGTCTTGCGTGCATGCATGGGATTGTATAGTGTAAATTTGAACTTAGGTCGAGCATTTGTGTTGATGGTCGAGTCGAGAAATTTGAGGTGTTGAGCCACTGTGTCAAATTTCTTCTCTGATTCAAAATCCTGTCTTGCTAAGTTCATGATAATATTTCAACTGCTTAGTTTTATTTATTTGCTTTGTGTCAAGACCTGAATCGGATTGGCCCATCTTTCAAAAATTGATTCGTGCCTCCTGTATGCTGTTCGATTACGATTTCCATAGTTTGAATCAAAATCTTCAGCTTTGAAAGGTGAGTATTCTCACCTGACAAACGTACTTATATATCTGTAAATTTAACAACAAGTGTAGTTGTAAAATAATTATATTTAAATTTTAATTGCCTGTGATATAAATTTATAATGTTAAAACCCCATTTTAAATTGACACATCATCAGTAGTATTACCTACTATTTTATTTATGCAGTCATACTATTTTTTTTATTTACTGTCTAATCACACTGCAAGTTCCCTATAGAATATAAATCGTTTCGGGCTGAAATAATAGGCCTAGACGATATTTATATATATTTGTTTATTTAGTTATTTATTTAACTTGGGATTGCGGGTTTGAAATAATAGAACTCGGATATTCTTTGTAAATTACGGATTGAAATGATATATTATCCGTACCACTTGACCTAGGTAGAAAACATTATACAGACCCGTGGTTATATATATATATAGTTTCTGGAAAAATTTAAGTATTTTTAAAATTTGTATATTATACCATTGTTGATTTGAATTGAATAAAAATGATTTTTGTAATTTTATACAATTAAATATATGTATAAATAAAGGATTGATTTGGAATTTGAATATAAATTCATTTAACTTTGTAAAGGAATGAAATAAAGTATATTTGATAAAGCTGAAATTAAATGATAAATAAGGTAGTGTGTGATTTTCCTATAAAGTAAACGTTAATAAAGTAAGTACCAATAATAAAATTTTGAATCTTAACTTAGGAAAGGGAGTCTAGTTTAAGAATGGACAAGTTAAGAAATAATTTGGAAATAGTTATATTTTGGAATAATAATTAAACTTAATTTCTATGTAAATTTTGAATGCGAAGAGTAGAAAATCTTGGTTTGACTCTAATAAGTGAACACAAGAGTTGATGTGCATTTATGAAATTTACCTCATATAAATCATATATGTTAGAAATTTAAATGACTATTTTTAGACGTGGAGATAAGGTTTTATAAGTTAAATGGATTTAATCAAAGTTTAATTATTTATAAATGTATAATTAAGTCTGGAAATTTAATTTACTTAAAATCTGTTGTAAAGGATATTACCGCACTTTGTAAGTGCCATAGTTGAGTCAAATGAACTTAAGGCTAAATTTAATTAAAAGCTACTGAAGTACTTGGTAAGTGCTGCGGTTGCGAAATTTAAACTAAACCCGAATAAATAAAAGGGCTACAGTAGCACTTGTTACGTGTTTCCGTTGGCTGAAATGAGATTTTTGAATACTTGATTTGAAAATATAATAACTTCACTTTTGAAAGATAAACGAAGTATTGAGATTTAAATATACATTATTTTGAAATGTATAACCACGGGTAATCATAATAACAATTGGTTGGCAAAGAGACCGGGGTCGGATATGGGCATACTCTCTGTCGATACCGAAAACCACTTTGACAACCGGGAACGCGGTGGAGATTCCAAAATGAAGTAGGATGGTGGTGACGTTCTATTGAGGTATGTACGTGGACCCAACTCCCGTGAGTTGGCATAAGGTGGCTAAAACAGGAGCAATCGATGGGCTAAGGGGGTTAGCACCCTTTATCGGACACTCCTCTTCGATACTATATTCTGACTTTGGATTTATTCGGTGGCCACCTTTTCTTTTGATTTTGGGGGAGTTTGTTCGAGGTGGGCGATAGCTGCGGCTATGCGCTACCACCAGTCCGGAAGCATAATTGGTATATCTACCCTGGCATAGCCTAGTTGTGCCTTGTCACCTACCCTAGCGCGCCTTATGTGATTTTGGTTTTGTACCATACCTATGGAGTGCCCTCTGACGACGCCCAGTACGGGGGAGATTACGGTACTGTATAGACTATGGGAATATATTATGTGTTAAGAGGAATATTGGGTCACTCCTTAACGCTATTTTAAAGTAAGTTTATTTTACTAATAGACACTATTATATTAGCGAAATATTACTACATAGTAAATAGTTTAACGGATCCTTAGAGGATGGGCGGTCCCAAGCATCCTTTAAGTTACTTGCTCTATATTACAGTACACTTGAATTAGCTTACACTATATAAGTATGTATGTCCTGACTCGAGTGTTTATGTTTTATTTTACGCTCGGGTCAGCCTGAGTTGCAGTTCAGTCTTCGTTCCGGAGCTAGGACTTCTGTAGATCGCCTTTCAAGCTGCTGGCAAACTTTCCTTTCAGTTCTTTATCTTTAATTATGTAATCAAGACTATTGGATATTGAGATTTGTTATGGTTGTTTCAAAATATATTGGGTTTAAAGACTATGTAAAATTTTGTTTATTTATAGTGGCTTCATGAACCACTAAGTTATTTTTCCGCTGCGAGTATTCTGATTTCTGTATCTGTGATTCTGTGATTTGATTTCATTTGCTCCAAATTTATTTACAATCTATTGTTTTGAACTGTTCAAGTTTGACAAGTTTTAATTTATCATCGAATTTGAACGGTACAAAACAGTGGGTCGTTACAGGTTATCGTAAGGTAAAAACTCGGCATGTTTATTTGTGGTGTGGTCTTACGAGATACCATCGATTTCAAAGGATTTTAGAAACTTTAATAATCCAATTGATTGTGTTATATCATTTTGGTTTTCCAGATTCACTCAGGTGTTATTTCACTATAATGCTCGGGTCAGACCGAGTATTATACAGTACATATTCTAGATTGACTGCTATGGAGCTTTGGAGACGAGTTGGATGACGAGACATATCACACGAAATTGATATATATTCCTCTTTGTATGATTAACTGCATAGTCCGTTTTGTGAGGACAGGTTATGATAACTGTCCAGTTTTGTGCTATGAATTTTGTTGTAATCGAATGATGTAATTTATAAATAAATATAGTTCTTTTTGTTTAAAGATCAGTCATTTATCTATTATATATTGTTCCGCAGAATTTGTGAGATTCTGATGTTGCTTTCTATATTTCTTCTTCTACCTCCTTCTTCTTTCCCTTACGGTCTAGTTTTCCGGCATTTGATACAGTGGACATATTAATGTTAATTTTCGAGCATTGAAAAATTGGGTCGTAACAACGGAAGAAGCTTCGAGCATCTTAAACGGAGCCAATCAAGTCAAAAAGGTACATCTTCAAACTTTAAGAAGAGAGTATGAAATTTTGCATATGGAAGAAGGTTAATTTGTCTCTGATTACTTTTTAAGAATTATAACAGTTACTAATAACCTAAAAAGAAATGGTAAGAAGTTAGAAGATGTAAGAATTGCAGAGAAGATTCTTAAATTATTATATCCAAAGTTCGAACATATTGTTGCTATCATCGAAGAGACAAAAACTTGGAGGCCATGGTAGTAGAGGAACTTCTCAGTTCATTGCAACCTTATGAAAAAAATAAAATGAAGTAGGAAGAGATCGTGGAGCAAGTACTCAATACATGGATTAATTCAAAAAATGAAGAAAGCAACCGAAGCTAACAAAGATGAGGTTGTGGTTAAGAACAAGTACGAGATCGTAGATATGGACACAGACGAGGTTAAAGGACCAATAATGATAACAACAACATCAACAATGACCAAATTGGAGAAAAATCAAAAAATGGCCGTGGGAGAGGAAATTCGAAATTAAGGTATGACAAGTCACGCTTTAGATGCTACAATTACGAAAAATTTAAACATTATATTTCTGAATGTGGAACTGCAAATAACAATAAATTTGAAGAGAAGACTAATTACGTTGAAGAAAGAGGTCAAGAGGATGGTACCTTATTGCTGGTTTACAAGGAAAATGAAAGAGACGAGGATAATCAATTATATCTAAATAGTGGTGCAAACAACCATATGTGCGGAAGAAGTAGTATGCTCATGGAGCTTAATGAATGAATGAAGGACAATGTGACATTCGAAGATGAGTCCAAAGTAGAGGTGAAATGTGAAGGAAATGTTCTTATTCGGTTGAAGAATAGAGAGCACCAATTTATTTCCAATGTTTACTATATGCCATACATGAAAAGCAACATCTTCAGCCTAGGACAACTCTTAGAGAAATATTATGATATTTGATTAAAAGATAATATCCCTTCAATAAGAGAAATAGTGCAAGTAACTTTACTGCTATGGTGTCGATGTCAAGAAATAGAATTTTCATTCTCAACATTCAAAATGATGTCACACAATATCTTAAGATGTGCTACAAAGGTACTTCCAGGCTTTGGCATCTTTTATTTGGGCATATCAATTTTAGAGGATTAGAGTTGCTCTCCAAAAAGAAACGGTAAGAGAATTACTTTGCATCAGTCATCTCCATCAAGCAAGGATGTCTACTTGGAAAGTAATTTAAAATGATCTTTCCAAAGGAGTCATATTTAAGAGCTAAAAAACCATTGGAACTCATGCACACGGATATGTGTGGTCCGATCAAGCCAAGATCACTTGTCAAGAGCAACTATTTCGTTTTTCTTATCAATGATTTTCATGAAAAATATGAGTGTACTTTTTAAAAACAAATTAGGAGTATTTGAGAACTTTAAGAAGTTCAAATGTTGAGAAGGAAAGTGATATTGTGATTAAAGTCATGAGATCTGACCATCGAGAAGTTCACATCGAAAGAATTCTAGAAGTATTGTAAAGATAATGAAATTCGATGACAGTTGACGGTGCCTAGACCCCCCTCCCCGAACAAAATGGACAATCCTTGAGATGGCGAAAAGCATACTTAAAAGTAAGAGGCTGCCAAAATATTTTAGGAAGAACAGTTGCATGTGTAGTTTATTTATCAAACCTATCTCCAACAAGAAGTGTGTGGGGAAAATATCACAAGAAGCATGGAGTGGAAGGAAGCCCTGCATTTATCATCTAACAATGTTGGAAGCATAGCTCACATACATGTACCGAATGAAAAGCGAAGTAAGTTAGATGAAAAAAGTGAGCAGTGCGTCCTTATTGGTTATGAAATCAACACCAAATGCTGCAAGCTCTATAATCCTGTTAAGGGGAAGATAGTCATTAGTCGAGATGCCGTGTGCGATGAAGGAGGAGAATGAGATTGGTGATCACATAACAAAGACGACAACTTCTTTTCAAATTTTGAAGAGATGACGTACAACAACCAAGGATGGAACAATCAAGAGAGTAGCCTACTTCTCCAACACCTTCACCGACCATGAGTTATCAAGAAGACTAAAGCTTAAGTGAAAGGGCTTTATACTTTAGAAGCCTTTAAGAAATATATGAGGTAACTGAAAATCTAGACAATCTTGCTCTTTTTTTATCTATTTGTGTACTGTGAGCCCATGAACTTTTAAGAAGCTTAGCAAAATAAAGTTGGACAAATGCAATGGATGAAGAGATAAGATTATCGAGAAGAATGACACGT
The DNA here is from genome assembly GCA_030765085.1 of Allium cepa. Taxonomy (NCBI): domain Eukaryota; kingdom Viridiplantae; phylum Streptophyta; class Magnoliopsida; order Asparagales; family Amaryllidaceae; genus Allium; species Allium cepa. The sequence goes on from CM060931.1 coordinate 317,044,220, forward strand.
GGCTGTTAGCTTCACTTCCACAAGGACATAAGGCAATCAGTGTGAAGTGAGTGCACAAAGCAAAGAATAATGCCAAAGAAGAAGTAGAAATATTGTAACATCTCGTATCTGGAGGATAAAAGCTGAGCACTACAGATGCTGCAGTCATCCATAGTATTAACTTCTAGTGACAAAATACAGTAATGATAATGATATCCATAATATCAGAAGCGCTTGAATATGAATAAAAATCACAAATTTCAATAAAACAACATTTTACTGATTACATTTCAAATCAAATTCGTATCCAAGTTACATAATCCCATATCGTTTCCCAGGTAAAGATTAATTATGACCATTACAAAATTAAGCAAAGAGCAACATATGGTGATGCCTCCTTGGTTGATCAAAGTAATATAGTCATATCCAACTTAACATACATAGCGAAATCAAAACAAAATGAAATAGCAAATCCTAATTGCTATCCGTCATCTACCTGCTCGTCTACGAAAGCTTTATCTACAAAAATACTAAAACTTGAAAATCTTAACCCTCAGCATACTCAAATCAATTTTGAGTATCTGATAGTTTAAGGAGAAACAAAAACTTTGAGTCAGACATAAAGCCTGGTGTGAATAATTTTGTTACATCTTGGATTACTGATATTAAGTGAGACCATGCCACTTTGAGGAACGGGTTTCCCATCACTAATACTTTTTTCAAAACTCATATTTTGCAAACCTTTCATGCAACCAAACAGGTTAATCGAACCGATTATATCAAAATAGAAATATCTTTATGCTAATAAATAAACTATCAGTTCGTAAAACAAGTAATACATGAACTAACTACCCACAATATAATAGCAAGGTCCGTTATGCTACAAATGGACTATCTGTCCATACAACTGGGTTGACTGCCCACAATTGGAGCAACTGTCCGAAATATAGGCTGACTGCCTGCAAAATGGACTATCTGTTCAAATTATTTTCGTAGGGTTAACTACCCATTTAAATTTTCCTTAAAAACCTTCCAAAATGATTTATTCCTTCAAATCATATATATAAACAATGAAAATATATCATTAGCTTTACTCTAAACCATTTTTCCATGTTGTATATATTTTTCTCCAAATTATGTTGATGAATTCGAATGGGGATTTGTTATCCTTCCAAAATAAGTTAAATCTGTTGTTAACTTAAAATACATAGGCTATAATGCCTATCCAATACATTCAAAACGTATGTTTAAAACCTTTAAACACCCTTTTAAAACCCTTGAGGGTAACCCCTTCAAAACCATTGAAAGCAACTCTTTTGAAACCTATAAAAGTCTTTCCTTCGACAGCTTTAAAACATTAGACATCCTCCTTTAAGCCTTGCCTTTCAAAAACATAGGAAATACCTTCTTTTTCAACTCTATTGAAAGTCTGGGATCAACCCCTTTCCAAACCATTCATTAGAACCTTTCGAAAGCATCAAAACTCAACCCCTTTGAAAGCACTTTGGGATCAACTTAAAACATATGGAAACATTCGAAACCATTCAAAATTTCATTCCTTTGAAACCTTTGAATAAGGTCTCGGTCGAAACCATTTGGATTTTGCCGTCAAGTAGAGCAAAAGGATCAGAAACCCATTATAGTCGAAAGCGTCTGCTTTGAAACATTTAAAACTATCTCTTTTAAAACCAATTTGGTTTTTACTTTAAACACAAAAAGGGTCTAAAAATCATTTTAGTCGAAAACATCTGTTTCGAAACCATTTTCTAAGTAAAGAAGTGATGTTGTCGAAACCATCCCCTCAAAGCATTAGAGTGGTGGCCAGGTTTTTAGGATCAAAGCAACCCCTTTGAAACCATCTGAGTGGAAAGGTAAAAAGGCGTTAATATAAATGTTTTGACTTAGTTGAAAGCAATCATTTAAAAATAGAGGCGCAATCTAATCCAAACCATTTCCTTTAAATCTTTTGACCCAGTCGAAAGCTACATTGTTGAAATCCATTTAGTCGAAAGCAAGCATGCATATTTCTTTAATTTGAAAACAAAGGACTGCCTCAAACGCTGGTTTCGTCTCTCTACGTTCTGCTTACATCCAATTCACTACGTACTAGTAAACTAGTACCATGTACATTGGTTCCGACTATGTCGAAAGCGAAGATGAGGAGGCGGAACCTGGTGCCGATTTTGTCGAAATGGTGAAAAACATGTAGTAAATAGTTCTTTTCATCAAACCTTCCGTACGTGTCTAATTGTAATTGGTTGCATCTTTCTTTCCCAATAAAAAGTTCTGCACTTTTCAATACTACTGCCGTCGACGTTTCAGATTTTAACAATTCAAATAATTTACAAAATGCCCCTTCTCCTCTTTCAGATTTTATATAAAACATTTATGTCTCGTACTTTAAGTAATATTATATAACCCTTAAAATATTATTGAAAAATCTACAGAAATTCTTGCAAATCTATTTTATTATGTATTCCTACATACCAAAATTTCAAACCCCAATCTTTTATTATTTAACCGAAAATAATTTTTGACCCAAACTAGCATTTTATTTACTAGAAAATTCATAGAAATTCCATATAATTTCAGAAAATTCCAAAAATTGAAACCCATCTCTAGAATATTATTTGTGATATTCATAAAACTTATCAAGGTATTTGGATGTCAATTTATAGGGTTTTTACCTTAAACATATCATAAAATCAATACGTACATACATAAATCATCAACGTGTATATATAATCATTCCATCATTCAAAATCATGGAAAATATATGCAAAATATTTGGCAATCAGCTTAAAACCGAAAATACAACCAAAAATGAGACGCAAACATTATTCACCGTAGCTTTAAAGATTAAAGAGATTGAGATGTGAATAGGTTTGATTTGAATTAGCTTCTTCCTAGCTTTTCTTCCTCTTTTTCTTGTTAATGGTGGCCAACCCCTTATTTTAAAATTTGAGAATGAAAATGAACATGTAAAATTTTATACTACCATGGGTAATAGATATAAGAATGTCCTCTTTCCTATTTTACCCCTCTTCTATTTCAATTTAAGATATTCTTTTAATTCATTGTTTATGTGACACGGCTACCTTTAATTAAAATCAAATATCAATCCCCTAATCAAAGCATTATTTTATTTAATTTAGCTAATTAAATATTCTAAATAGTATTACCAAAATCTGGGTTGTTACATACTCCCCTCCTTAAAGAATTTCTTCCTCGAAATTACAATAAGGTACACAACAAATCAAATATGGAGGTAAAACATACCATCAAACAACTCAGGATAAGTATTTCTAATCCTGCTCTCAATCTCCCAAGTACATTCCCTGTCACCATCGCTCCACTAGACTTTGACTAATCTGATAATCTTGGTTCTAAGCCTCTTCTCATCTCTTGCAACAATACGAATATGCTTCCTTACTATGGTCAAATCTGGTTCTATCACTAAATCATCTATCACAGTCGGTGTAATAGTAGTCTCCGAGTCTCTAACACATTTTCTGAGATGAGAAACATGGAAAACATCATGGACTATTGCCAATCTGCTCAATAACTTAATTCTATATGCGAATTTCTTGATCCTCTCAACAATAGGAAAAGGTTTTGTAACGACCGCGATTTTTCGTTGCCGAAAAACCGAAATGTTATGGTTTTAAGAAGAAGAAAGAGGTAGAAGAAGAGAGAAAAGATAGAAATAGAACGGAAAGAAAATAACAGAACAACATCAGAATCTCACAATTCGCAGCGGAACAACATATAATAGATAAATGAATAATCTTTAAACAAAGAACTATATCAGTTATTACATTACATCACATTACATTTCATCATCAGAGTGAACAACAACAAACAGCGGAAAAGAAATACTATATACTAGCAATACGACATGCCATCCAGCTTGCCTCCAGCAACTCCTGAATTCCAGAATATCCTGATAAACCTTAACTCTTGATTGCCCGTGTGGAAATTGGTGGGCACCCAGAGTTTAGGAAGGAAAACAATAAACTCCGAGTCAGTCATGTGACTGGTGTGAGAACTCAAAACAATTTATTTATCTTTAAAATAAAAAATAGAGGAATATTTTTAAAGTCAATTCGCTATGCTTTTAAAAATGAGACCACCATAAGGCCTCCCGCACACACACACAATGCAAACGCAGAATCGGAGGAGATTTCTCCTTATGATAGTCAAAGATGCTTGATACGCATTAAAAGAAACATTTGATATTATTACTAGTGCATTGTGTATAAAAAAATTCATTTCGAAAAATAAAGATATAAATCTTAGCCAGCATAGACATTTCGAACTATGCCTACTATAGCTACCATCTAAACAGTGGTGACCACCATAAGTAATTGGCAGGTTCTACAACTAATACCGTACAAGGTTCCGTATTAGGAATTGGATTTCCAACGAATGATCAGGCCAAGGAACTTCCCATTGCCACATGAGAACGCCTCTGGAAGGACGTCCCCGAGAACCAAACCGGATCTCTGCCAACACAAGGCCGGGTTACCCCTAACTGGGTAACAACTGACACGAGTATGCCATCCCCCGGTCCCATTGGACCTTTATCCGAGCGCTCGTCATCAACATCACACAATCATAAATAAAGTGTTTCAACATGAGTAAGTATCTAGGCTCCATACCATGATAACACCCTTTCCAGAAGGAAATGCACATACCCTAAAGGGAGCTACCCCTCATAACCTTGCCGCATCTTTCCTGTTTTGACCATTCCGGGGTGTGAGGCTCGACGAAGTCACGTCCACAAAAACATACTTTATACAAAAGCCATGCTTTGGGTCAACAAATGATCATAGAAATGATCATCAAGATAGACGATCAAACAAATGATCCTATCAAAATAATCAACACAATGATCATTTCACAACAACACTCAGCATGTCACATTACCAAATTGGGAATATATTGCTTATAACCTTCAACTATATAACCTCTAAGCTCGTACGTCTCAGAGAAGGGTGTTAAGCTAAGAGAATAAATTCTCCGCCACCAACAGAAATATATTTGAAAGAAATCGGCTTTATATCTCAATTTGTAATGTCAGACATACTATCCATACAAGTCTGTTCTGGGATCGAACAGAACCGAAGGCACTTACAAAGAAGTCCTTGCAATCCGGATAATCTATAATCACGTCCGAATTTTCCATCACATATGGAGATCTCTATACCGGGGATCAGCCAGTGCAGAGACAATCGACAAGAACCCTTTCGTTTTCGAAGATGTCCGGTCTTCAACACCGGTCTTCAAATGCAATTTATAACGACGTATCACATATTCGGAATGGGTTATACTACCCCAAGGTCCTTTCCCGGTTAACCCGAATAGTGAGCGCTTATTTAAAAAAAATAAGTGTGGCATTCAATTTCAAGCAAATCACAACAAATACCTATTCAAAGGTAAATATTGATAGTCGGTTATTGAACTATCAATGGATATGCACAACATCACCAGATTCCAAATAATTTTTTAAATTATTTATTTTCCAAAAATATCTTTACAAGATATATAATCCCAATACTTCAAAAGTAAATCAATATTTATTTTTAAACGAATTCCAAGTTTTATTTATAAATTCCATATTGAATTTATATTTCCAAAATATTTTCATGAGTATACGATTTCCAATTATTCATTTTCAATTTATCTTCAAAAAGATAAATTCTCTTTACTTTTCATTTCACATTGGAAAAACATTTCCATACTTATTTATTTATAAGTAATTCACAAGTCTTTTTATTTTCTATACTTGGAAAATATTCAACATACTTAAATCGAAATTAAGTATATATTTCATTCTTTAAGGAAATTATTCTCTTAAACATATTTATTTGGGCCAAAACGAATGTTGCGTAAAACATCGTTACGACAATCCAAAATCACTAGTATAGGGATTCGAAATTAAAATAGATATATAAATCCCAATACTATACAAAACATTTCCTTTCGGAAATCATCTATTATAACAACAGTGTTATAATCTACCATTTCCTTCTATTTCTCGATAACGTCTATTTCAACAATGAATGTTGAAATCTATGGTTTCGATAGTTAACACATTCAAAACATCGTTGGATCGTTATAATTATATTTAAAACATCACATCCAAAACATTTTCTTTAATATATTATTCACTTTTCAAAAACGTGAATATACCAGCTAACCAATTTTATCATTTCTATTCATTTTTATTTATAAGGATTATTTACTTTCTAAAACGTGAATATAACTCCATTAACAAGTTACAACAGTTTACTTATCAAAATAAGTCGTTTGCGGATTTATACAATAAGGTTTATAAATTCCATTTCTATTTATTTTATAACAACTTCCTTTTATAATTTCCTTTATTAACCTATTCGATTTATAACTCAATTATATACCGAAAGTCCATATTATAAGTTAAATGCTTATAATATATTTGTTTACAAAATTGTTCTTTTAAACTTCATAATTATAAATCTTATAACTTATAAGATTCATTTATTTATCCAAAATCTATTCTTTTAAATAACTTTACAAATTTTATAAACCTACCGTTTATAAAATTCCATTTATAACTTCACCTTTATAATTCTACAGATTTCATTCATTTAAGAAATTCATTCACAATTCATTCTAACACTTATAAAAGCTCGTTTTATAATTCAAGATATTCTAAATTTTTAAATATCAATTTATAAATCTTTCTATATGGATCAATTTATATTATTCTTTTAAAACGTCTTTCAACTCCCTTATAATTTCATCATTCTCTTAGATTTACAAAATTGTCAAATTTCATAAATTCTATATTTAAACTTTTTATAATAAATTCAGAAATCCAAATTTTTACTATTTTATAAAATCATCAATCCCCTATTTTCAAAAATCAACTTTTAACTGTATTTCTCAAAAATCATAATTTTTATAATATTAAAATTATAACGTTTATTTATTTAAGATGAATCAACTCCTAAAAAAATATTTTATAAACGTATATTTCCAAAAATCACTTTAGAAATCCCTTAAAATCAAAATCGTTTTTTTAAACTTCAAAATTGAATCCGATGATGCAACACATCAAATAGTCAATCACGACTTTCCAATATCATATATCGATATGATAAACAATCAAATATCACAATATCTGAATCAAACAAATATTTTTGTGAGGAATCCAGTTGGATCCCTCCAACCTGTTTCCCTGCATCCACAGACATTAGCACAATACCCATTCCACTTCGAGGTGGAATATCGCGGTATATGGGATTTTATAAAATATTATCCGCTTAATAGGCAGCGCAATAAGGTCTCATCCGCTATACAATGCAGGAAATCAATCAACTGCAATATATACATATGCCAATATATACATATTGCTATATATATAATATAATACCAATTCCACTTCGAGGTGGAATATCGCGGTATATGTGTTTAATAAATAACCTCCGCTTACTAACGGCGTATAGGGTCTATTCACATCCAATATATATATATATATATATATATATATATAACAATCATCATTCAAGCATTCAATCAACACAGTCTAACAATTTTAAATCTAACTATTTAAAATTTAAATAAACCCTTTAGAGTGAGAAGTTCTCACCTTTGCTTTTTATTTGCAATCCATTTCCTTCTTGACTCGATTTTCTTGATTTATACCTTGTATAAATATTTACACAATTTATTAATATTCGAACAAATCGAATAATAAATTTTCATTCTTGATTGTTTAATTAATCAATAGTTTTGTTTAAACCGATTTCTTCTTAAATAAATTTATTTAAACTAATTTACCTTTTTAAAATAATTCTAACCAGAAATTTCCAATTAAACTAAATTTCCTTTTTATTAATTTAAATCAACTAATTTTTCTATAATAAAATATTTAACCAAAAATTTACTTTTAGAACTAAATTAAATAAAATAACCTCTTGTAAAAATTCAATTAAGTTTCATTAAATAAAATTATCTTTATAATATATTAATATTCGAAAAATTCAAATCACCAATTATCGTTCAATAGATTTAATTAACTAATTATTTAAATCTAAATTTAAAAATAAGCAGACTGTAATCATTTATTATATTTTCAAAATATCTTAGTAAATAAAATCAATATTTCCAAATTCTCATATATATATATATAAATTAAAAACTACTTATGTATATTTTTACTGTATATATATATTTGTATCAATTATATATTTTTTTTCTTTAGAATACAGATTATATTCATAATTAAAACTACCCCTATTCAAAAACTAAAATAAACTACAAAAATTACCTGACCTAGATGTGTATACCTGCTATTCGTTTACTAATCTATACATGTATGTATATATATATTTGAATTAAATTTAAATTAAGCAAACTGAATAATCTTACTGTTATTTAAATTAGAATTTGAAAAAATAAAAATCTTAAAATTACCTTACTGCAAAACTCAACTCAGGTGACCACCGAGATCCCATCCGCGACCCACTGCCATCGTGAAGAACCCAGCCAATCACGATTTGACTTTGCTTGACCGTCGCGGCCTCGAGCCTCCCCAGCGAGCGTCGCTCCCAACATCTCGCACGCACGAGTTCAGCCACGAGCGCCTCTCCTTTCCCAAAGTCGCCTCCTCCCACGCGCAAGCACGCGCGCGTCACCTCCATCGCGAACGCCATCGTCGCTTCTCTGATGCTAGCGCCACCTTCGCCTCCTTGCGCGCGCACACGCGAGCTCGATTTTTAATTTTTCCCTTTTTTTTATCTGAAGGCTTCGGCCGATTTGTTTTAATTTGGGGAAGAGGAATAGAAGAGGGGGAAGAAGGAAATGGGAGAGAGGGAGAAAGCGGCCATTATTATTTTTTTCGTTTGTTACCTTGCAAATGAACTGAAGGAGGGAGGGAACGTGATTTATCTTGTATTTCAAACTACAAAGGCCATGCTTAGCACGATCTTTACCACGATGTCTTCACGATTTCAGGCGTGATTTTAGGAGATGACGTGCAAATGTTTGACTAAATTCAAATTTCAATTTCAATTGAATTCGATTTAAATTTTCGACGCGTTTACTCAACGTGTGCTCACATATCAACTCAGAACAATACGAAATTTGAAATCTGGCAATAATTCAATATTACGGACCCGATGGAACTGGTTTCGTCGAATTCCGAGACTGTGCCTCGGACGGCTATTTTTAAATATCGATTCAAACGATATAATTTCAAAACTGAACAAAGCAGTTTCAAATTCAATTCTGAAGCTTCTATTATCTTCATTATTATCAATATGAATTTTACCAGCCGTTGAAATATTTTTAATTAGCTTAAAATTGAAGATTCAAATTTTTATTCAACTTCCAATAGATCAAATTCTATAATTTAATCGCCAAATTCATTCTGAAAATTTGAAATTCAATTCAAACTATCATTCAGATGTTTAAAATAAATTAAATATTCTCAAATTAAATTGTTAAAAATTATGGGTCGTTACAATCTTCCCTCCTTAAAAGAATTTCGTCCCGAAATTACAAGTTAAGAAGAATGCCCCTATCCCGTCTATCATTTTTCACAATCCAAATAGTTTTATCAACTTTCTAACCTAAATCTTTTTACCAGAGATTCACTATCATTTCAACTAGCTTTCTAACTTCAATTATAGGTTTCAAACAACATTTTTTTCTTCAAAATTCAAATTTAAATTTAAATTTGAAACTTTCAAAATTTCTCAAAATTTTTCTAACACCCTAAATTTTCGAAAATTTTCGCCAGCGTCTCCTTTGCGCGGCTAGCTCGGTACGACTACAAAATGGCACCACGGCCCCTCAGAATCAAAAAGAAAAGAGAAAGCCAAGTGGCTGGAGAAGAAAATCATCAAATTTCATAATGAAATTGAAATACGTACCTTTTTGTCGAGCAATTCAATTTTATCTTTGAAATCAAAATCCCAATTCCTTTATACACCTGTATATCCTGCTATCCATAATATCCAATTCCAACATTCAAACCATTTTGCCAATTCCATTACAAAATTTCCAATATATGCTTCTTATACATTTTTACTTCACTATTGAAGTTACACATTTATTTTCATTCAATTTTACATTTCAATTCAATTCACAATTTCAATTTCATTCGAATTCAATTCTCAATTTTAAATATTGAATTCTAACGATTAACTTTCATTTACCAATTCATATTACTACTTTAAATTAGTTTTATTCACTAATTCATTTCAATTTGTACATTCACTTATTCATTTTAAATTTCAATTTCCATATTCAATTCATCTCGAATTTACTTAATTACTAACAAAGGGAATTTCAATTTATTTCTTTTACTTACTTGAATTTATATACAAATTCAAATTTATCTTCAAATTTAGCTCACGATTAAACTTTAATTTAACCAATTCAAATTCCAATTTATTAGTCCAAGAATTTATGAAGTTAGTTTACTTGAATTCAATCCATTTTATTTCTTATTTAATTCCATATAATAATGATAATAATTTAATATTATTAACAACCATGCAACCATATACTATAATAATTCATAGAAAATCATTTGTTTTCTATACAAAAATAGTTTTGAGCAAAATTATCTTATTCACTCGATTCAAAAACAATTTTATATTCACTGACAAATACGCGCTCATATCTATTATTACACTCAAACTCATTCTAGAGTACTGCTGACTCTATCTCTAATGAGTAACACCCAACAGAACCATGGTTGTCGCTTAACCATAAGCTCTGATACCAAATGTAATGACCGCGATTTTTCGTTGCCGAAAAACCGAAATGTTATGGTATTAAGAAGAAGAAAGAGGTAGAAGAAGAGAGAAAAGATAGAAAATAGAACGGAAAGAAAATAACAGAACAACATCAGAATCTCACAATTCGCAGCGGAACAACATATAATAGATAAATGAATAATCTTTAAACAAAGAACCATATCAGTTATTACATTACATCACATTACATTTCATCATCAGAGTGAACAACAACAAACAGCGGAAAAGAAATACTATATACTAGCAATACGACATGCCATCCAGCTTGCCTCCAGCAACTCCTGAATTCCAGAATATCCTGATAAACCTTAACTCTTGACTGCCCGTGTGGAAATTGGTGGGCACCCAGAGTTTAGGAAGGAAAACAATAAACTCCGAGCCAGTCATGTGACTGGTGTGAGAACTCAAAACAGTTTATTTATCTTTAAAATCAAAAATAGAGGAATATTTTTAAAGTCAATTCGCTATGCTTTTAAAAATGAGACTACCATAAGGCCTCCCGCACACACACACAATGCAAACGCAGAATCGGAGGAGTTTCTCCTTATGATAGTCAAAGATGCTTAATACGCATTAAAAGAAACATTTGATATTATTACTAGTGCATAGTGTATAAAAAAATTCATTTCGAAAAATAAAAATATAAATCTTAGCCAGCATAGACATTTCGAACTATGCCTACTATAGCTACCATCTAAATAGTGGTGACCACCATAAGTAAATGGCAGGTTCTACAACTAATACCGTACAAGGTTTCGTATTGGGAATTGGATTTCCAACGAATGATCAGGCCAAGGAACTTTCCATTGCCACATGAGAACGCCTCTGGAAGGAAGTCCCCGAGAACCAAACCGGATCTCTGCCAACACAAGGCCGGGTTACCCCTAACTGGGTAACAACTGACACGAGTATGCCATCCCCTGGTCCCATTGGACCTTTATCCGAGCGCTCGTCATCAACATCACACAATCATAAATAAAGTGTTTCAACATGAGTAAGTATCTAGGCTCCATACCATGATACCACCCTTTCCAGAAGGAAATGCACATACCCTAAAGGGAGCTACCCCTCATAATCTTGCCGCATCTTTCCTGTTTTGACCATTCCGGGGTGTGAGGCTCGACGAAGTCACGTCCACAAAAACATACTTTATACAAAAGCCATGCTTTGGGTCAACAAATGATCATAGAAATGATCATCAAGATAGACGATCAAACAAATGATCCTATCACAAATAATCAACATAATGATCATTTCACAGCAACACTCAGCATGTCACATTACCAAATTGGGAATATAATGATGATAACCTTCAACTATATAACCTCTGAGCTCGTACATCTTAGAGAAGGGTGTTAAGCTAAGAGAATAAATTCTCCGCCACCAACAGAAATATATTTGAAAGAAATCGGCTTTATATCTCAATTTGTAATGTCAGACATACTATCCATACAAGTCTGTTCCGAGATCGAACAGAATCGAAGGCACTTACAAAGAAGTCCTTGCAATCCGGATAATCTCTAATCACGTCCGAATTTTCCATCACATATGGAGATCTCTATACCGGGGATCAGCCAGTGCAGAGACAATCGACAAGAAACCCTTTCGTTTTCGAAGATATCCGGTCTTCAACATCGGTCTTCAAATGCAATTTATAACGACGTATCACATATTTGGAATGGGTTATACGACCCCAAGGTCCTTTCCCGGTTAACCCGAATAGTGAGCGCTTATTTAAAAAAAATAAGTGTGGCATTCAATTTCAAGAAAATCACAACAAATACCTATTCAAAGGTAAATATTGATAGTCGGTTATTGAACTATCAATGGATATGCACAACATCACCAGATTCCAAATAATTTTCTAAATAATTATTTTCCAAAAATATCTTTACAAGATATATAATCTCAATACTTCAAAAATAAATCAATATTTATTTTTAAACGAATTCCAAGTTTTATTTATAAATTCCATATTGAATTTATATTTCCAAAATATTTTCATGAGTATACGATTTTCAATTATTCATTTTCAATTTATCTTCAAAAAGATAAATTCTCTTTACTTTTCATTTCACATTGGAAAAACATTTCCATACTTATTTATTTATAAGTAATTCACAAGTCTTTTTATTTTCTATACTTGAAAAATATTCAATATACTTAAATCGAAATTAAGTATATATTTCATTCTTTAAGGAAATTATTCTCTTAAACATATTTATTTGGGCCAAAACGAATGTTGCGTAAAACATCGTTACGACAACCCAAAATCACTAGTATAGGGATTCGAAATTAAAATAGATATATAAATCCCAATACTATACAAAACATTTCCTTTCGGAAATCATCTATTATAACAACAGTGTTATAATCTACCATTTCCTTCTATTTCTCGAAAACGTCTATTTCAACAATGAATGTTGAAATCTATGGTTTCGATAGTTAATACATTCAAAACATCGTTGGATCGTTTTAATTCTATTTAAAACATCACATCCAAAACATTTTCTTTAATATATTATTCACTTTTCAAAAACGTGAATATACCTGTTAACCAATTTTATCATTTCTATTCATTTTTATTTATAAGGATTATTTACTTTCTAAAACGTGAATATAACTCCATTAACAAGTTACAACAATTTACTTATCAAAATAAGTCTTTTGCGGATTTGTAAAATAAGGTTTATAAATTCCATTTCTATTTATTTTATAACAACTTCCTTTTATAATTTCCTTTATTAACCTATTCGATTTATAACTCAATTATATACCGAAAGTCCATATTATAAGTTAAATGCTTATAATTTATTTATTTACAAAATTGTTCTTTTAAACTTCATAATTATAAATCTTATATCTTATAAGATTCATTTATTTATCCAAAATCTATTCTTTTAAATAACTTTACAAATTTTATAAACGTACCGTTTATAAAATTCCATTTATAACTTCACCTTTATAATTCTACAGAATTTCATTCATTTATGAAATTCATTCACAATTCATTCTAACACTTATAAAAGCTCGTTTTATAATTCAAGATATTCTAAATTTTTAAATATCAATTTATAAATCTTTTATATGGATCAATTTATATTATTCTTTTAAAACGTCTTTCAACTCCCTTATAATTTCATCATTCTCTTCGATTTACAAAATTGTCAAATTTCATAAATTCTATATTTAAACTTTTTATAATAAATTCAGAAATCCAAATTTTTACTATTTTATAAAATCATCAATCCCCTATTTTCAAAAGTCAACTTTTAACTGTATTTCTCAAAAATCATAATTTTTATAATATTAAAATTATAATGTTTATTTATTTAAGATGAATCAACTCCTAAAAAAATATTTTATAAACGTATATTTCCAAAAATCACTTTAGAAATCCCTTAAAATCAAAATCGTTTTTTTTAAACTTCAAAATTGAATCCGATGATGCAACACATCAAATAGTCAATCACGACTTTCCAATATCATATATCGATATGATAAACAATCAAATATCACAATATCTGAATCAAACAAATATTTTTGTGAGGAATCCAGTTGGATCCCTCCAACCTGTTTCCCTGCATCCACAGATATTAGCATAATACCCATTCCACTTCGAGGTGGAATATCACGGTATATGGGATTTTATAAAATATTATCCGCTTCATAGGCAACGCAATAGGGTCTCGTCCGCTATACAATGCGGGAAATCAATCAACTGCAATATATACATATGCCAATATATACATATTGCTATATATATAATATAATACCAATTCCACTTCGAGGTGGAATATCGCGGTATATGTGTTTAATAAATAACCTCCGCTTACTAACGGCGTATATGGTCTATTCACATCCAGTATATATATATATATATATAACAATCATCATTCAAGCATTCAATCAACACAGTCTAACAATTTTAAATCCAACTATTTAAAATTTAAATAAACCCTTTAGAGTGAGAAGTTCTCAACTTTGCTTTTTATTTGCAATCCATTTCCTTCTTGACTTGATTTTCTTGATTTATACCTTGTATAAATATTTACACAATTTATTAATATTCGAACAAATCGAATAATAAATTTTCATTCTTGATTGTTTAATTAATCAATAGTTTTGTTTAAACCAATTTCTTCTTAAATAAATTTATTTAAACTAATTTTCCTTTTTAAAATAATTCTAACTAGAAATTTCCAATTAAACTAAATTTCCTTTTTATTAATTTAAATCAACTAATTTTTCTTTAATAAAATATTTAACCAAAAATTTACTTTTAGAACTAAATTAAATAAAATAACCTCTTGTAAAAATTCAATTAAGTTTCATTAAATAAAATTATCTTTATAATATATTAATATTCGAAAAATTCAAATCTCCAATTATCGTTCAATAGATTTAATTAACTAATTATTTAAATCTAAATTTAAAAATAAGCAGACTGTAATCCTTTATTATATTTTCAAAATATCTTAGTAAATAAAATCAATATTTCCAAATTCTCATATATATATATATATAAATTAAAAACTGCTTATGTATATTTTTAATGTATATATATATATATATATTTGTATCAATTATATATATATATATATATATATATTCTTTAGAATACAGATTATATTCATAATTAAAACTACCCCTATTCAAAAACTAAAATAAACTACAAAAATTACCTGACCGAGATGTGTATACCTGCTATTCGTTTACTAATCTATACATGTATGTATATATATATTTGATTTAAATTTAAATTAAGCAAACTGAATAATCTTACTGTTATTTAAATTAGAAGTTGGAAAAAATAAAAATCTTAAAATTACCTTACTGCAAAACTCAACTCAGGTGACCACCGAGATCCCATCCGCGACCCACTGCCATCGTAAAGAACCCAGCCAATCACGATTTGACTTTGCTTGACCGTCGCGGCCTCGAGCCTCCCCAGCGAGCGTCGCTCCCATCATCTCGCGCGCGCGACTTCAGCCACGAGCGCCTCTCCTTTCCCAAAGTCGCCTCCTCCCACGCGCAAGCACGCGCGCGTCACCTCCATCGCGAACGCCATCGTCGCTTCTCTGATGCTAGCGCCACCTTCGCCTCCTTGCGCGCGCACACGCGAGCTCGATTTTTAATTTTTGCCTTTTTTTTTTATCTGAAGGCTTCGGCCGATTTGTTTTAATTTGGGGAAGAGGAATAGAAGAGGGGGAAGAAGGAAATGGGAGAGAGGGAGATAGCCGCCATTATTTTTTTTTCGTTTGTTACCTTGCAAATGAACTGAAGGAGGGAGGGAACGTGATTTATCTGGTATTTCAAACTACAAAGGCCATGCTTAGCACGATCTTTACCACGATTTCTTCACGATTTCAGGCGTGATTTTAGGAGATGACGTGCAAATGTTTGACTAAATTCAAATTTCAATTTCAATTGAATTCGATTTAAACTTTCGACGCGTTTACTCAACGTGTGCTCACATATCAACTCCGAAAAATACGAAATTTGAAATCCGGCAACAATTCAATATTACGGACCCGATGGAACTGGTTTCGTCGAATTCCGAGACTGTGCCTCGGACGGCTATTTTTAAATATCGATTCAAACGATATAATTTCAAAACTGAACAAAGCAGTTTCAAATTCAATTCTGAAGCTTCTATTATCTTCAGTATTATCAATATGAATTTTACCAGCCCTTGAAATATTTTTAATCAGCTTAAAATTGAAGATTCAAATTTTTATTCAACTTCCAATAGATCAAATTCTATAATTTAATCGCCAAATTCATTCTGAAAATTTGAAATTCAATTCAAACTATCATTCAAATATTTAAAATAAATTAAATATTCTCAAATTAAATTGTTAAAAATTCTGGGTCGTTACAGGTTTAACGAATTTCAGTGCTAACTTCCTAGATTTTCCAAACCTAATCACCCCTTTATCGGTTACATTTTGACGAAAACCTGATCTCTAATTGAGAACTCTAAATCTTTCCGTCTCTTATCTGCATAACTCTTCTGCTTAGACCGAGCCTCCTTCATTCTAGCCCGAATGACCTCAATCCCTTCTGCAGCGTCTCTGACTAAATTCGGAATAAGAACCAACCTATTCCTAGTCTCTGGCCAACATATGAGAGATTTGCATGTCTTTCCATAAAAAGCTTCAAATGGTGCCATCCCAATACTAGTATGTTAACTATTGTTATATGAAAACTCGACTAAATGCAGATGGTCTTTCCATGATCCCCCAAATTCTAATAGATAAGCTCTCAACAATTCTTCCAAGATTTTGTTAACTCTCTCTGTTTTCCCATCTGTCTGTGGATGTTAACATGTATTCATCTTGAGCTTGGTTCCTAAAACTTCTTGTAGACTTTTCCAGAACTCGCTAGTGAACATAGGATCTCTATTACTAACTATGCTACTAGGAATTCCATGCAGTCTAACCACATTCTTCATAAACAACTTTGCCAAAACAGGTGCCTTTCTGGTTGACCTAACTGGAATGAAATGGGCACTCTTGGTCAACCTTTCCACTATGACCCATATGCTATCATTTCCTCTGTTCGATCTTGAAAGCCCTTCAATAATACACATGGAGATAGAATCTCACTTCCATATTGGAATATCTAATGGCCGAAGCAACCCATATGGTTTCTGGTGTTCGGCCTTTGCCTGTTGGAAAATCATGCACTGCTTCACACATAACCCAATATCCCACTTCATACCTTCCCAGAAGAAACTCCTCTTCATATCCTTATACATCATAGTACCTCATGGGTGAATAGAGAATTGAAAAGATTCCTTTAAGACTTCTTTTCTTATGTTTCCTACACTCATAACACATAATCTTTCTTTCTTTCTCAACCCCCCATTTTGGTCAAGACTGAAATCTTTCAAGTCATTGCTCTCGATTCCATCTTTTAGCACCTTGATCTATTCAGCTAATACCAGATCCTCCATTTGTTTAGAAGCAATCTTTTCGATCAACACTGGTCGAACTTCCAAATAAGATAATGCAATTGTATCTCCACTAACCTTGCCTCGGATCTCCACTGCACTCTGCAATCTGCTAATGCTTCCAAATCTTTCCACTTAGTAATCATTGCCAAAACTACAATCTGATGTTTCTTACTAAGTGCATCTGTAACCATATTGACTTTCTTTAATGTGTACTCAATTCCAAAATCAAAAGCAGCGATAAATTCTATCCATCTTTGTTGTCTCATGTTCAACTCCTTCCGAGAGAATAAATATTTCAGTGACTTACGATTTGTATATAGCTCAAACCTTTCTCCCAAAAGGTAATGGCTCCACACCTTCAAAGCAAAAATAACTGCCGTGAACGCTAATTCATGACTCGGATATTTGACCTCATGCGGTCTAAATTGTCTAGAAACACTTTATATTCCTGTTCCACATGCATTGGTATAAACCACCAAATCCTGAATCCCTTCTAGATCAATCAACACAGAAGTAAGGGTTAGTAAGCATTTCAAACTCTAGAATGCATCCTCACACTTATTGGTCCATACAAACTTTACAACCTTTCTTGTCAGCTTGATCATCGGTGCTGCTATTCGCGAAAAATCCTTAATGAACCTCCGGTAATAACCAGCCAACAGAAGGAAACTCTTTATCTCTGCTATTGACTCGATTTTCTTCCAACCGTTCACTGCCTCAATCTTAGTTGGATCTAGTGACAACCCTTCCTCTGAAACTACATGATCTAGAAACTTTACTACTTTCTTCCAGAAATGTCACTTTGAGAACTTCGCCTTCAGTTGTTGCTGCCTCAGCATCTCAAGCGCCACTCTAAGATGAACTTCGTGCTCTCTTTCATTCTTAGAGTATAACAAGATATCATCCATGAAAACCAATACAAACCTATCCAAGTGCTCTCAGAAAACCCGGTTCATCAAATCCACAAAGAAAGCAAGCGCACTTGTCAGTCCGAACGATATAACTAACCATTCGTATGACCCATATCTTTTTCTAAATGTCGTCAAACGTATATTATCTTCCACTACCCTCAGCTGATGGAAACCTGTCGCTAAATCCAACTGTGAGAATACCTTAGCTCCACTCAACTGGTCGAATAAATCGTCAATTCGTGGCAATGGATATCGATTCCTTATTGTTCTCTCATTCAACTTATGCTACTCGATAAATAGCCTTAACAATCACAACACCAGAAAGGCAATTTCCTTACGGTTATAAGCGTGACAAAACTAATTTGTTACGGTTATGACCGTGAAAATAAGTACCGTGGGCAAATTCAGTCACACTTTTGCTCACGGTTATAACCGTGATAAAAATAGTAATTTCTCACGCTTATAACCGTTATAAATTTAGATATTATCACACTTATAACCGTAACAGAACAGTATTTACTCACGGTTATAATCGTGATGAAATTGTTATTACTAACGCTTATAACCGTGGAAAATTTAGATAGTATCACACTTATAACCGTGACAGAACAATAGTTTCAAACATTTATAACCATTACCAAAAAGGAAACTCTAACACTTATAACCGTGACAAATGCAAATTATATCACAGTTATAACCATTACGAAATGTTATTTTCTAACACTTATAACCGTGATAACTAAAATAATATCAAACAAACTATATAGCACCAATATTTTATTACAGCTACAAACAATCTATACAAAAAATATATAGTATTAACATTAAGAAAACATACGATCAATAATTAGAACAAAACACAACATTTATGTTTCATTCAAACACCACAAAGGATACTTCATACCAACACCACAAATTATAGCATACAAGCATAGTATATATAACAAACTTTAAAACACGGTTTTAGAATATAACTACATAGTGTTTAGTAACTTGCTAATAACGAAAATGATACTCGGGCCAAATCACAAAACTCCCTTCAACTAATTTGGATAGCGTGTAATGGCTATTTTGTGGTGCTTCATAAATTGAAGCTTCTGGATCGTAAACATTCTCCACCCAAACAACTTGCTCTCCATCAACCACCTTTCTACCATGACATATCTTTTGCGTCCTAATGTGTCCTTTTGCTACTTCCGTCAAATCTACTGACGATAGCGTTACTAGTTGTTTCTCTCTCGTAGAAGATCCCATTATTCCATTTAGTGGAGCACCTAAGCTACCTCCAGGACTGCTGACATGGACTTTTCTTCAGAATGATCCACAGTTGACATAGACTTTTCTTTAGAATGATCAGGTTTTTTATTAATTTTAAAGGAGTTAATTTTTTTAAGGCATTCTTCTTAGTTTTCACCATGATTTTTGAATAAATAAGCATGAAATAATTAGAGAGAAGTCAAAATTGACCAAGCAACTCAAACTCAGAATTTTTTTATCAGCAAGTGATAAATTTTCAAAAATGATGATGGTATTTCCA
This sequence comes from Allium cepa, assembly GCA_030765085.1. NCBI lineage: Eukaryota > Viridiplantae > Streptophyta > Magnoliopsida > Asparagales > Amaryllidaceae > Allium > Allium cepa. Next base: position 317,064,422 of record CM060931.1, read on the forward strand.
TAAAATAAATAAGGGTAGTATTAGTGGAAATGTCTTCATATCAATGGTGATAATTAGCAAAATGTTGAAGTACTTTTAAAAGTAACTATGCATAAACATTGGCTATGGTTGCAATAAAGTTGACCTTTGAAGGAGTAATCAAATTAGGCTAAACCAATCTAAAATAGTTAGGTATTATAATTATAAGACAGTTATCATAATTATAAGATAACCATCAAAAGTATAAGATGACTACCTTTAAAACTCAATATCCATCGCAAATGTATGATATCTATAGCGCTTTTAAATCTAAATAGTTATCGCAAGTATATGATAGCTAGCGCATCTTTAAAACTTAATACCTATCACACTTTTAACAATTAATAGCTATTACAAGTATAAGGCAGCTATCATGCTTTTAAAACTAAATAGTTATTAATTAGAATAATTCAGTAAAGTAATATATTCAAAATAAAATACGATTTTGTGTAAATTTGTTCGTAAGTTCCCGTTTCATACCATCTGAAATATTACTCCAATTATGTAATATATTAGCAGGGAACAAAGTTAAAAGAAAAATTGTAAGAAACAGAAAACAAACTATGCGGATGTTTGTCATGTTATCTTAGCAGATGTAAAACCTACCCTCTTCGCGAATCACTGGTTGAATATGAAGTAATAATAATTAGAACCTGAATTTATGTCAAATACATAGTTGGAGATGCAAATACCTGAAAAAACAAGAGCTAACCATTAAAAAACAGTATCTAAAAGCAAATAACCCAACAGTACAAGCTAGTTGCAAAGAAATAAATAGCTAAAGTAAACAAAGTCTATATACAAACAACAACCATTTAATGCAAGAAACAGAACTAAATGAAATGATGGTGGCCATTTGACTTGAAAAGGCAAAGACACACATAACTACCGTCAACTTCCTACCCGTGTACAAATCATGCAACTCATTAACTTCCTCTCTTTTTCCTTCTCGTGCAGCTGCAATGCACAAACAACTCATCAGCCCTCAGATTTCTCATGATTTCACCCTGAATTCCCAACTGCATAACCTCAAAGAAAAGGTAAATAAATAAAAAAGAATTAAGTAAACATCTTTTTCTCCATTCATGTGGAAACTTATTCTTAAACTCTCAAATATATACATGATCCTACTTCAAACAAAATTGTTTAAAACTAAAGATAGACAAAAGATAGTGAGGAGTGGACCATTATATTCCTCTTACCACCACGTTGTGGACATTCAACAAGATGATGAATGGTTTTAGGGTATGAGTATCTTGTGTGTATTAGTGTTAGACTAAGAATAAATTATATGTTGCTTTATAACAATGCACATGCTACGCAAATACTATTTTTATTGTTTCTTGTAGCCATCCACAATAAGTGTTGGTTATATTTACTTTAACAATGTAATATAAACCATTTTGCAAAAGCATGTAACTGTAGAAGTGGTTTCCATTTAATACACACGTTATAAATTTATATATTTACTCCTTGTGTAATCAACTGGATTCACTTATAACAGCCTTTATTTAATTAGCAACTTTCAAACACATTTTAATTTGAAGAAAGCCCAATAATATATCTTTATTATATAAATTTGGTAATTAAGTGCATATGTACCTTAGTAAATACCCATCCTTGTTATATTTCGCCCTATAGTTGAGTTGTTTCACTTCAAGATTGAGTTTGTGAACAAGTAGTCTGCAAATTGAGAATGGCAAGTAGTTTGTAAACTGGAGCATTACAATTACATTGCAGTTGAGCATTGCAAGCAATTTGCAAATTGAACACTATATAACTTCAAGTGCATCATAGGTCCTTCAAGTACATCCATATTGTTTGCACGAAAAATGGGCAAACACCTCCAAGTCGTATGATTTTGTTGATTATATGTGGTTCTTAGCGATTTGGGCGATTTATACGAATATAAAAAATAGATGGACTAAACTGTAAAAGACACACAGATTTATAGTGGTTCGGCCAGAATGTGCCTACGTCCACTTTATATGTTATTCTCCTTTTTCTATCCAGATTACAAGTACAAAGCTTTGATTACAAGTAACTGAAAGTTGTTTGAAAGTTCTATCCATGCTTGAGCTTTCAAACTTGTCTTCCATTGTTGTACCCCTGCCCCTCTATTTATAGAGTGAAGCTGGGGGCAGGGGTCCTAGACGTATATAGCTGCTGGTGGGCCTGGGCTGATGCAATCTGGCCTGGCAACGTTGGTTCGGCAAGGCCTTGGTTCGGTAATGCATGGAAGTGGGTTGGTCCGGTAGAGGTTGGTCCCGTGGTAGGTGAAGTGGGTTGGTTCGGTCGTTCCTGGAAGTGGGGTTGGTCCAGTAGGACGTTGGTCTGGTAGTGGCTAGGTGGAGTTTGGTCCGGTGATGGAGGAGAGGGGGCATGGTTCGGAGGTCTTGGAGAAGCATTGGTTCGGCAGGGAAGTGGTCCGGTGGCGAGTGTGTTGGTTCGGTGGTGCCTTCACTCTCTCTGGTTCGGTGGTGGAAATGCACACAACACTTGCCCCCCCAAAGTAGGGCATGTGCATGCACATGGCGTGCTTTGTTTTAACTTTGGTGTTTCCATCCCGTCATATGTGCCGAACCACCCAGTCCGGTCATCCTGCGTTCGTCTATAAATAGGGGTGTTAGGCCTTCTTATTCCCTACCAAGTGAAATAGCCGAATCAAATTCCTAACTGCCGACCCAATTAGTGTCGAACCAGTTCTGACTGCCGAATCTTAATTGCCGGACCAGGTAAACATTCTTCTGCCAAACGATTTTTTAAGGTTGAACTTCCGAATGAACCATAGGGGTTTTAAGTACCGAATGTCACTTTTATATTTGAGCTGCCGAATGAAACTTGTGCTCGAACCACCTGAATGAGGATGGAAAGTACCGAATGAACTTATACTTGAATCACCGGATGAAGCCTGAGACTCCGAATACTGAATGAACTTTTGTATTTGCTTTACCGAATGACACCAGGAGTTTGGGTGTTTTGAATTATTACTGAAATTTCAGACTATATGCACTCGTTTGTTTATATCCTCTGTTCTAACGATGTACTTTCTTGTGATGCAAATAAATGTCTCGTAAAGTGGAAACTCGATCAGATAAGAAGAAATCCGAGGACGAAGGAGTGTCCACCGTAGTGCCCCCAACTCAGCCAGGACCGGAACGTCATGGACCCACTCCGAGATCGCTAATAGATGGGTATGGTCCTCAAGAGCTTCTGAATTCTCCGCCTGACTGCTTTCCTAGCTCTCTCAAAGAAGAGCAGCTTGATGTTATCTCCCTCTCCTTTGGGATTGATAGAGCACGCATGCTGTTGCCAGGGAAGGGGGTCATGCCATATAATCCCCCTGAAGGATACTTCGCTTATAGTAGGTATCATTGCATGTGCGGGGCCATTCCCCCGATCAATGCTTGGATAGTCAGCTTCATCACCTACCTAAAGGTGGCCCCGTTCCAGCTTCAGCCCAACTCTTATGCTATCTTGGTGAGCCTATTTGTCATTTCCCAGCGAAAATACGGGCGCCCTCCTTCCAACCGAGAAATCCAATATTTATACAACTTGAGGGGCTACAAGAAAGGGTCTCCGTACATCAGCTTGGAATCGGCCGTGTCCTTCAAGCTGGTCCTGGACTTATATTCAAAGCTCACCATGTTCAAGAAAGAATGGTTTTTCGTCAAGGACGACTCCGTTTCTATCCGCCGCTTCACCTCCGGCTGTAAGTTGAAGCTTATTTATAATTTTCGTTCTGACTGGAATGCTTCTTCTTATGTGTTTTTATTTCTTGCTAGCGACATGTGGCTTGCGGTCGTGGAGAACGATCACCTAGTTCAGATGGCCGTGGAGATAGAAGCCATTTCGGGAAGGGAGAGGTCAGCTTCTTACCTAATCAGGAATGCTACTCTTCTGCAGCACAACTTGATTCTACCACGATAGTCTGTGGTCAACCAAAGAGACACAACTGAGGAAAAGGCTGCCAAAGCCAAAGGAGGGGCCACGACAAGGAGCGGCAAGAGGAAACCCTTCTCAATACCTCCAGTCGTCGGGGGAAAGAAGCTCAGGAGGTCCGATGGACCCTCCCCTAGCACATGTCCAGATGTTCCGGAGGAGGAAAGTGTAGAGGAGGAAAGAGGCGAGGAGGAGAGCGGAGGTGATGGAGAAGGTGATGGTGGTGATGGTGGCGAAGGACAGAGCATTGACGGCGCCGGGGCTTTGTCTTCTGGGCAAGTAGGGGAGATCCAAGAGTGGACAGATGAGGCATTCCGTCAAGCTTTTGAGGGGTTGGAGGAAGGATCGGCCTTGGTGGAGAAGCTAAAGAAAACTGATAAGGCGGGGACTGGTGCCGATTCGTCTTCCCAGAGCGTTCCAGCTAAGGCCACCCCTGCGTTTCAAGGTGAATTTCTGACTCCTGACGACTCCATTTATAATAAGGATTTAGGAATATTTTATGGCCAGCTCCCGTCCTGGAATGAGATTCAGGACTTATTGCAGTATCCTACTCCTGCCCAGGGTTTGTATAACAAAAGCGTCTTTTTACTCTTCTTAACTTGATACGTTTCTTGAATTATAGCTCAATGCATGCTTATAACACTTGGTTTTTACTTCCAGGAGTGGGTAAGGTGGCCAAGACATCAGACATTCGACACAGTCTCGAACAATTCAAACTCCTCAAAGCTTCTGCTAAGCCAAAGCCTCCGACCAACCATTCCGGGGACGTAGTCGGCTACCGTCCTCTTCTCGGAGTTATTGAAGAGGATATTCAAAAGAAAAGGAGGAGGCACTCCTTATTTGAACCTTCACCTGGACCTCAGCCCCCAACCCAGCCTATTCATGATATCACGGGGGAGGATACTGAGTTCATACCCTCTCCGCATCCATCAGAGAATCCTACCGTTACTCACATTGATCGTCCCGGCTTGGCTCGTAATCCATTTGCGGGTTATCCAGATCTGGATCCGGGTTCTCATGATATTTCTTTTGACGAGGTTACTGGTGAGCACCTTCTCCCCCGCAATCCTATGGTAAGGGTGCTTGATGAGGCCAAGTCCCTGGACCTTGATTTGCTTACTACACAGATTATAACTATGGGGGATGAAGCCAAGGCAAATATCGACCGGGTTGCCAAGGAGACTAAGAAGTTGATAGGGCATCACGCCCGACTGGTCAAGGCCGAGGAGGAAATTGGGAGTGCCAACATAAGATTGGGGCTAGTGGTTGCCGACCAGGCTAAGCAACTCGCCGATCAGGCCATCCAGATCTCTCAGCATGAGGCTGCCTCCAGACGGCTAAAGAAAACTATGGAAGAGGCTAGCAGAGCCGAGCTGCGGAAAATGGAGGCTACCTGCAAGGAACGGATCGATATGGCCATTGCAACGGTGGATGAGGTTCGGAAGGCGGATCTCGAGTGGATAGAGGAGTTATCTGGGAAGCTTGAAGCCGCAGAGCTTGCTCAAGCCAAGCTGAAGGAGGAGATGGAGGTGATGAGGAAATCCCTTCAGGTTGACTGCTCGAGATAACGATCGGAAAGAGATGCTGCCGTTGCAAGGCTGTCGGTTTCTGAGGTCCGGATGAGGGAATTTGAGGAGAACGAGGGGATGATGGATGAGATGCTTCAGGACATGTACTTCCATACTTGGAAGCAGGGCAACTTATCCTGGATGGATGATTTTCCCCGGGCCATGGCCAGGATTTATCCCCGGGCTCGGGAGATGGCTAAGGCTGATGCGGACAAGGAGGGTGGTGTGGCTTTCAGAATGGATGTGGTTACGCCCAGTTTACTAAGGAGGAGAAAGTGGCAGCGAAGGAGGGCATGCAGCTGCTTACCGCCGAGGAAGTAGGTGGCAACTAGAGGATGATGACCAGGGAGCAGGCGCTGGTAAGTCTTCCCTTTTATTCTTTTCCTGAATTGATTGCTTATCGTTTATCTGATGGATTCTTCTCCTGAATTGGACAGGTGGGACTTTTGGTCAACATGCTGGGAGTTCTGATCCTACGGTTAAGTAGATCTAGGAGGGCCAGCAGGATAGAGGCGGAGTCCCGATGCAGTTGACTATTTTTCTTTTTTGGCCTACTTGACATTCCTGTATATACTAGTCCCAAAACATTAATGTACTTTTGGGCTGTAATTATGTCATTTGTAATGAACGATTTTATTTTTAACATATAATTTTATAACATAAGCTGATTCTATCATATTTAAATGCTGTCGTTATTTTGATGTGTTGCATAAGAAATATAGCCGTGCATGTGCTAGTGAGTCAATTGTGTTTGACGCTAAGTTTTTGCTTAAAATATAATTTCATGTATTGCAATGTTAGTGTGATGTGCGTAGAAATTATGGTTACATGTTTATGTACAAGAGAAGAAAGTACCGCCCTTCATATTTTTGCTGTAGACGGTAGCTTTGAATGCCTTGTGTAATCGAACATGGAACGCAGCTGGATGACCTGCCATCCAGCTGGGAGTTCTTATTCCCATTAGCGAGTGTCTCCTACTTTGTGTCCTGTACTTTAGTGATCGTTATAGAGGATAGGAGAAAAGTTTTTATAAATAAAATGGAAATATAAGAAATAGTACGACTTCCAATCACGGAAGGCCTTCGATGTTCTTAAGATCGTGGCAAAAGGGTTTTGTAGTCACTTTCCCTAGCTGTGGGTCTTGGAGACGTTTTTCACCCATCTTACGCCTCCGTGGGGAGTTTTCTTTTTTACCACAGCCATACTTAAGACACATCGGAGCTGAGATCGCGCACAGTAACTACCCGGGCCATTATGGCCCGTAATCATAGGTATTATTCGATTTACCGTGGCCGGCTAGCGCGGGTGCCGATCGTCAACTGTGAACTGCCCCTGGCTGGCCACACCTTATGTTGGGGCTTATAATCGGTTCACGGTTGCCGGTGAGCCGAACACCGTAATGAGCTGCCTCGGCTATAGTCGGCCTTCTTGGTGGCTTATAATCGGCTCATTACAGTTGGCTTTGAGGGCCGTCGCGAGCAATGAGTTAACCTACAGCAGAGGGATGCTGGAGCAAAAGTGTCTCATTGGCGAGGGCATAGATTCGTATAGTACCTGTTAGGTCTTGTCCAGGTGAGGTTGTGCCGTGAAGTGTCTAGAATGGAAATGTCGTTACATAGGATTTTGTTCAACAGTAAAGGATAAAGCTTAACAAGCAGCCAAGATATAAAGGAACAAGTTAAAAAGAGACAAGACTTTTAAAGTGGTTCGGCACGAAAATGCCTACGTCCACTGATTCTCTTTGTTAATTCACTTCATATGGGCAGTAAAAGTTAAGAAAAGTATCGACGAAGGTGTTGGATGTTCCATGCCCTCTGGAACACCTCTCCGTCTACTGTTGACAAAATATAAGCTCCGTTGTGGAGATCTTTATGAATTACATAGGGTCCGTCCCAGATTGGATCCAGCGCTCCAAGGCGCGGGAAGATTCGCTTGAGGACAAGATCTCCTTCTTGTAAGCTGCGGTGCTTGACTTTGGAGTTGTATTGTGCTTCCACCTTTTGCTTGTGAGCTGCCGCTTTGAGTGCTGCATCGTTTCTTCTCTCTTCAATTAGATCCAAAGACATGTGGAGGAGTTCTTCGTTCTCTTCTGGGTTGTAGTGGATCCTACGGTGGGAAGGCACTACAGTTTCAACTGGGAGCATGGCCTCCGATCCGTATGCCAAAGAGAAAGGAGTATGCCCTGTTGATGTTCTGTAAGATGTGCGGTAGGCCCAAAGTGCCGTGGGAAGTTCATCCTCCCAAGCGCCTTTTGACTTTTAAGTTTCTTCTTGATTAGAGTTTTGAGAATTTTGTTGACAGCTTCGACTTGTCCGTTTGCCTGGGGATAAGCTACAGATGAGAAGCTTTTGTGAATTCCATGCTCTTGGCCAATCGGTGAATTCCTCGCTGTCAAATTGAAGTCCATTGTCCGATATGATTTTGAGTGGAACCCATACCTGCATAAAACATTTTTGATCAAGAAGTTAATAACCTTTGCCGAAGATATTTTATTTAGAGGCTCCGCTTCCACCCATTTGGTGAAATAGTCAACTTCCACTATGGCATATTTGGCTCCGCCTCGGCCCATTGGCAGTTCGCCAATCAAGTCAATTCCCCATATTACAAAGGGCTAAGGGCTGGTCATCTGAGTAATCTCATTTGTTGGTAGTCGAGAGATCTTAGCAAATTTCTGACATCTGTCGCATTTTTTGATGAAGTCCAAGGCGTCTTTGTTTAAGGTGGGCCAGAAATATCCATATCGGAGTATCTTCTTTTCCAGAGTCTTCCCTCCAGTGTGGTCTCCGCAACTTCCTTGATGGATGTTGGATAAGATTTCCTTGGCTTTCCTTCCAGCGACACATCTTAATAAGGGGTTAGAGAAGCCGCGCCGATAGAGGATGCTTCTTGTATTGTGTAGCGGGAAGCACTCCTCAAGATTTTCCTGACTTCGTTACGCTCGTTGGGTAGTGTGCCATCTTGCAAGTATTTCCGGATTGGAGTCATCCACATTTCTTCTTCGATTGCAGCTATCAGATCCTCTTGTTCGAAACTTGGGGCTAGTTGTTTTGAGATGGCTACTGTTCCAGAAATGGTGCTGTTCTTCATGCTAGCTTGCTTTGCCAATTCGTCGGCCTCTCGGTTCTCCTCTCGAGGAATGTGTTTGATTAAATAGTGGTCCAATTGATCGAGTAGCAGCTTGGTTTTCTTTAGATATGATGTGAGCCGTTCCCCTCGAGTCTGGAACTCTCCTAGTACTTGGTTCACGATAAGTTGAGAATCACTATGAAGACAAAAAGAACTGACTCCAATTTCTAAGGCAAGTTCTAATCCTGCTATTACTGCTTCATATTCTGCATCGTTGTTGGTGGCAACGAATTCCAACCTTAGGGCATAGTGCAGCTTCCTTCCCCTGGGGGTGATTATCACAACACCTGCCCCCGAGCCTTGTTCGTTTGATGCCCCATCTACAAAGAGATTCCACTTGATATCTTCTTCTATTTCAGATTGCTCCTTACCTTCGTTAGTAGTGAATTCGGCAATAAAATCGGCCATGGCTTGTCTCTTGATGGCGGTGCGAGGATGGTAGGTGATATTATATTGACTCAGTTCAATGCACCACTTAAGTAGTCGCCCAGAAGTGTCGGGGCGATGGAGTACCTGCCTTAACGGTTGATCGGTTAAAACTCTGATGGAATGAGATTGGAAATAGTGTCGCTGTTTCCGTGACATGATTAGCAGACAGTATGCTAGCTTCTCAAGTTTAGGGTATCTGGCTTCTGCCCCTGTAAATCTCTTGCTTACAAAGTATACGGGCCGCTGCGCGCGGTTGTCTTCTCTCACCAAAGCGGCGCTTAAAGCATAGGACGATACAGCAAGGTATAGGTATAATTCTTCGCCTTCATTTGGAGTTGAGAGTACTGGTGGTCTCTTGAGGTGTTCGATTAGGTTAAGGAAGGCTGTCGAGCATTCATCAGTCCATTCGAACTTTCCTTTGTCTTTCTTTAGAGCTTAGAAGAAAGAGATGCATTTGTCGATTGCTTTAGAGATGAACCTGCTTAGGCGGCCACCTTCCCGTTTAGGCTTTGCATCTCTCTTCGAGTGGATGGTATCTTGATATCTTGCAAAGCCCGGACATGTTCGGGGTTTGCTTTAATCCCCCTGGCATGGACGATGAATCCTAAGAACTTTTCCGACGATACTCCGAAGGAGCACTTTAGAGGATTCAGCTTCATTCCATATTGGCAAAGTACTTGAAACATCTCATCCAGGTGGTTTATATGATCGTTGGCTTTCCTCGATTTTACCAGCATGTCATCCACATAAACTTCCATAGTTCGTCCTATTAGTTCCGCAAACATCTTGTTGACAAGGCGCTGCTAAATAGCTCCGGCGTTTTTAAGTCCAAAAGGCATTGCTCTGTAGCAGTACAATCCCCGGTCAGTGATGAAACTAGTGTGGTCTTGATCGGGGGCGTGCATAGGAATTTGGTTATATCCTGAGTATGCGTCCATAAAAGATAAGAGTTCGTGCCCGGCTGTGCTGTCCACGAGTTGATCGATTCAGGGAAGCGGGAAGCAATCCTTCGGGCAAGCGTCATTTAAGTTGGAGAAGTCGATGCATGTTCGCCACTTCTCATTAGCCTTCTTTACCAGTACCGGGTTGGCGATCCATTCTGGGTAGATGGCTTCTCGTATGAAGTTATTGGCAAGTAGGTTCTTTACTTCTTCCTCGAGGGCTGCTGATCGTTCTGCCCCCATGCTTCTCTTTTTCTGCTTTACTAGCACCTTGGTGGGATCGATGTTCAGTACGTGGCATGCCACATCTGGGGAGATTCCAGTCATGTCAGCGTGCGTCCATGCAAATACATCCAAGTTGTGGCGGAGAAAATCAATGAGCTGATTCTTCAATTCTGCCTTTAGCTGAGATCCGATTTTCAATAGTCTACTCAAGTCGTGTTTATCTACAGATACAAACTCCATAGCCTCTGCAGGCTCGGCGGTAGCCTCCTCCTCCCCGTTCCTGGGGTCTAATTCGTTGAAAGGATCACTGGTATACCGTAGAGGAGGGGCTTTCTTTAGTTGCTATGCTTCTAGGCTTTTTGTGCAGAGAGTAGTCTCTGCATTCTTCCCTCTATCCTTTCTGCGGTTATTGCGAAGTTCAGTTACATAGCAGTCTCGAGCAGCGTCTTGATCTCCCTCTACCTCCCCTATTCCACCGTCTGTTGGAAATTTCATCTTCAAGCACCATGGGGCGAAGACAATTTGGAAGTCAGACAAGGCTGGTCTTTCTAAAAAGGCGTTATAGGCCGAGTGGTTTTCTATCAGCACAAATGTTTGTTTCCGCACAATGGAGCGGGGATGACTTCCTATTTCGACAAAGAGGTCCAGTTGCCCGAGGGGAATCTTCGCATCCCCCGTGAAACCGTGTAGTGGTTTTTTGCAGGGAGACACATCTTTCATTGACCGCTTCATTTTGTCGAAAGCATGCTTAAATAGGATATTACTGAGCTGCCAGTGTCTACTAGAATTCAAAAAACTTTGGCTGGACCGAACCAGGCAGAGATGACCATAGGATCCATGTGAGGGTACTGCCTTCCCTCTGGATCACGCCTACTGAATGTGATGCCATCATTCTTTTTTCGTTTCGGGTGGCGTTCCTCCATAACAGAATTAATGTAACCTTCATTGTTTCTAAGTGACTTACCGTATCTTTCCATCTCTTCCCAGGTTCCGTCGGCGATGTGTGGTCCTCCTGATATGGTATGGACCACTATCTTCTCTTGACTAGAGCCACTGGTGTTGCGATTTCCTCCGCCTACTTCTGGGAGGGGTGGCCTTGGGTTCTCATTGGCAGGAGTTGAAGTCCTGTTCTGACCTTTCACATAGCGCTCCAGTCTCTTCCTTCTGATGTGTTCTTCAATCAAGTCCCGGAGATGATGGCATTCATTGGTGTCGTGCCCATGAGATTCATGGAAGCGGCAGAACTTTCCGGACTTAACTGCGTTATCTTATTCCTTCTTGTGCAGGGGGGCGCTTGTATCTAACTTCGTCTTAGGTAGCCAGGAAGATGTTTTCGATTGTTTCATTCAAAGGAGTGCAAGAGTCAAACCTCATTCCTGGCCGATATAAACGCTTTTCTCCCTTCTTACCCCCAGCATTATCTTTAGAGTCATTCCTTCGAACATCCTTTGCTGCAACGGGAACTCTGTCTAGAGTTGCCTTAGTCCGTTGCCCTGACTGCCTCTCAGTGGCAGCGTCTTCAAGCCTCATATACTTCCCGGCTTCATGGAAGAAATCGGGTAAGGTAGTCAGTTTTTCTGTTGTTAATCTCCTAGAAAATTTAGTATCCGGATGCACACCACTACAGAGGGCCATTAGGGTAAGTTTCTCATCCGCATCTTGGACTGCGGCCGCTGCGACGTTGAATCAGGTTTAGATATTGTTGCACTGTCTCTCCGGGCTTCTGTTTGATATTAGATAGGGAATAGGCGTCCTTGGGTTGTTCCACATGAATGCGGAACTGGCTGATGAACTTTTCTTTCAACCTTTCCCATGAGCTGATGGATCCTTGGGGTAGATGACAGAACCAGGAGGTAGCTAGATATACCAAGAATAAGGGGAAACATTTACACAACACTCCCTCTGTTGCTCCGCTCATGAGCATATGCTGTGTGTGTCTCTGCAAGTGTATAACGGGGTCAGAGGTTCCCTTGTAAGGTTCCATTGTTGGCATTTTCCATTCCCGGGGGGTGATGGCAGTTTCGATATTGCGGGTGAAGGGGCTGGTTACCCTAGCGCCTATCCCCCAATCCCTTTGGTCTCGTTGGACGCACTCTCTGAACAATCGCGCCATCCTTTTATCAGAACTTGGAGCGGATAGAAATGAGTTTGGTTCTTCCTTGCGGGATTGATTCCGTCCAGATGACCTGTAGGGATGGTATCGTCTATCACTCCTAACATTCTCCAATGACTGCCTCTGGTCTTCCGGGGGCACGCTGGGTTGAGCCACAGTTGGCCCTTGCCTTGATCTTCCCCTGCTGGGTTCTGTTCTCAGCGCTTCCTCAGGTCCAACTTCGGGCTGGACCCCAGCTCGGCACCGTCTATTGGTGTTTCCATGGTTAGGTAGCATGACGGGCTCAGCTACATCCGACCCCTGCCTGGCAACTCCCCTGTTGGGTTCGGTTCCAAGTGTTTCCTCGGGTCGAAATTCGGGCTGAGTCCGGGCTCGGCTCCTACCATTGCTATTTCTGTTGTTAGCCTCTTCGAAGAAGAAAGACATTTGTCGTCTCCCAGATCCTCTAGACCGGGACTCACCCCATGATTCAGAGTTGCGGTTGGATTCTTCGACATCCCTTAAGCGTGACATGAGTTGGTCCACCAAGGCTTCTTGTTGAGATGCGAAGCGGTTAGTTACTTCAGCCACAACCCTGTCCAGATCCGTCCTTGTAATTGGTTGTTCCGTAGGAGGGGCTGTCGGATCTGCCTGATTTCCATTTGCTGTTGGAACCGGACGATTGTCTTGATCTTCGATCATTGGATCTGGGATACTGCTAGTTGCGATGTTCTTTCCTTTGTTAGCATCTTTCTTCCGTCCGGGATGCATATTTTCCAAGCAATGAACGATGCTGATGGGAAAAGGGTTAAGTGGAGAAGCTGAAGCTTCGAGCTCCTGTTCTCGGTGAAAGCACCAAAAATGTTTGCACGAAAAATGGGAAAACACCTCCAAGTCGTATGATTTTTTTGATTATATGTGGTTCTTAGCGATTTGGGTGATTTATGCGAATATAAAAAATAGATGGACTAAACTGTAAAAGACACACAGATTTATAATGGTTCGGCCAGAATGTGCCTACGTCCACTTTATATGTTATTCTCCTTTTTCTATCCAGATTACAAGTACAAAGCTTTGATTACAAGTAACTGAAAGTTGTTTGAAAGTTCTATCCGTGCTTGAGCTTTCAAACTTGTCTGCCATTGTTGTACCCCTGCCCCTCTATTTATAGAGTGAGGCTGGGGACAGGGGTCCTGGACGTATATAGCTGCTGGTGGGACTGGGCTGATGCAATCTGGCCTGGCAACGTTGGTTCGGCAAGGCCTTGGTTCGGTGATGCATGGAAGTGGGTTGGTCCGGTTGAGGTTGGTCCGGTGGTAGGTGAAGTGGGTTGGTTCGGTCGTTCCTGTAAGTGGAGCTGGTTCGGTGGGACGTTGGTCTCGTAGTGGCTAGGTGGAGTTTGGTCCGGTGATGGAGGAGAGGGGGCATGGTTCGGTAGGTATTGGAGAAGCGTTGGTTCGGCAGGGAAGTGGTCCGGTGACGAGTGTGTTGGTTCGGTGGTGCCTTCACTCTCTCTGGTTCGGTGGTGGAAATGCACACAACACATATGCTATACTTGAATAACATCTGATAAGATTATGGTAGACAATACCCATGTTTCTCATTCCCTTGTGATTTAGTTTCATCAAGTAAATGCATTTATAGATTTATTAAGATCTATTTTGGTCAGTGTGATATATCTTCTTATGTTGAAACAATAAATTGGAAACATTATCATATCTGAAATTATCTTGTTATTATATTTGTGCATTCAAATATGTTATATTATGTGTTACACGTGTAATTAGAAGTCGCTAAACTTTGAACATATGAATGCACGAAATTTTCCGTTATTAATAGGAGAGTTGAATTTACAGACATGTAGAAATTATGTGCAACTTCAGCACGTTGGTGTATCAATGTAAGAAAATGTTTGGTAATAAATAATAAAGGAAATTTGTATATTTACATTAATCAGTTAAACTTAACAATATGTTTTCATCCTGTTCAATAATACAAATAAATTTCAACTCTGGTTATTTTTCAAAGAACTCTTCCAGTAATCAGTTACATGTTTGAATTCTACTATATGAACTTTCATAACGTTGAGCTTTGGTTATGAAAATTAAAAGTTTGGCAACTGCAAAACCAAAAATTGAGTCTTTTATAATGCTAAAAAAATTGATTATTTTGAATTGATAGAAAACAACTATTCAATACAGGAAACAAAATTCAAAATCAAGTCGAAATATTTAACTTTTTGGTACATGAAACAAAATTCAAAATCAATGCCTATACATAAAACGAAATTTCAACCATTCGATATATGAAACAAAATTCAGCCTTGAATTAGAACTGGAACCAAAATTGAAAATTAAATTGATAATAAAACTACAATTTTACAAATAGAAAAATAAAAAATACCTGAAAGGTCCAAGAGGCAGTGACGGTTACCCTAGACGAGGTGATGGCGGGGGGTTATAGGCAATGGATATTACTAAATTCATATGGAAACCATACCAGTGGATCTTAGATACAACCTCATATTGACTGACCAAATCAACGTTCTTCAAGTGGTGTTAGATTCGAGGTAGATTTGGCCGCTAAAGACTTAGGGCTTAGATCCATGGACAAGGCAGCAACCCTAGATTGATAGTTGGAAGGAGGAAGTATGAAAGCGATCAAGCGTTAGAATGCGATAGGTAATAATATGGAGAGAATGACAAGTCTGCCCACTATACTTTCACGTAATTACGAAATTACCTAGGTTTACCATGGTAATAACCGTTATAATTGACGGGAATATCTGTTGATAAATTTTAACGGTATTAACTGTGACGAATTAAAGGGCAAAAAGTGTTGCAGAATGATATGTTTGGTGTAGTGAATCCATCAGGCTTCTTAGAAAACACTGTGGCTGCTCCCCAAGGCAAACTACTTGGCCAGATAAAACTTTTTCTTTCTAAATCCGCCAATTGCAGTTTAACTCCCTCATTTCTATAGGGGTCACCCTGCTTGGCGGTCTACTCACTAGTTCTGCTCCCCATAACCAAATTTATCCAAAACTCAATGGCTCGTTTTGACGATAATCCAACTACCGACTCAAAAACATATGCGAATTCTCCAACCATGAAAACTCGACTCAACTCATCTTCCGATTCCATGGCACCCAACAAAGCATACACTTCACCGCTAGAACCTTCTACGTTATAAACAATCCTATCGCTATAATTTCAGCCTCTAAGCGATATTTTCCTATCCTGGAAAATATCCTAACATCGTATTAACTTAACCAATCTATCCCAAGAATAATCCCGAACCCCATAAAATCAAACACATGAAAACTGCAAACAAAAGTATGACCTAATAGGTCAAACTTTAACTAGTCAAATCTCAACCCTAGATTTTCATACCCTCTTATTGGATTCACAACCTATAAGGAAGTTACTAAATATGTGGGTTACAGGTTAAATTTCTCCATAAAATATCAAGATATAAATGAACGTGATGCACCGGTATCAAATAGAACGCTAATAATCATATCATGAATCTGAAATGTACTTCCCAAAACTACTTTTCCTTTCTCCTGAGTTGTTGGCTTAGAAGTAGTAGGTTCCAATGCATAAACCTTGCCCTATCCATCCTTAGCGGGCTCCTTGCACTGGCTCTTATAAAGGTCAATCTAGTCACAGTTGAAGCGTCAGACACTCTTATTTCTAGCCACTAGCACGACACTCATTAACAAATATCCCCTTCTTGTCGCACTTGAAGAAAACAATCTTAGACTTCCTCTTCTTAGTTGCTCCACCCTTCGGAACACCTTTCTTAGGAAAGAACTTCCACTTCAAATATGCCTAACCTAGACTTCTTTAGCCTTATTCTTCTCTAGAGATTCAAGGATCTCCTCATTCCTTAAGGTCGTTGTCACAACAAAGTCAGAAGGATCTCTAATATGAGGTAATGTGGCCCTAGCTAACTTAGGATTCAACTCCTGGATAAACCTCTTGTTCTTCTTCATGACTGTATCCACTAAAGCATACCCATACCGGGCCAACTCCTTAAACTTTCTAGCATACTCCAGAACTGACATCTTCCCTTGCTCTAACTCGGCAAACTTCCTAATCAGAGTGACTATGCCATTGCAGAAACAAACCTCTCCTGGAAACTTCCCTTAAAATCTTCCCATGATAAAGTTTCCTCGTCCACACCAGCCGTCACATTGTTCACCAAAACAATGCTGCTCCTTGAAGCTGTGTGGATGCCAACCTCCTCTTCTACTCATTATTGAGCACTAAGTCTGCAAAAATCCTTTCATTGTGTAAAAACCAATTTTCCACTTCTATAGCATCTTCTGTCCAAGGAAAAGGCTTCTACCAAGCTTAGCATAGTCTCCTCTCAGCTTAGCATAATGGTTAACTACTGGAACTTCCAGAAACACTGCCCCTGCAGCATCTCCTCCTACCTTTCTAGCTGACCCTCCAGCTTGCATCATATTCACCAAAAACTAATACATAGCCCCCATGTCCACTTGTAGGACTCCAACAACTACATTCTCTGCTTGTGCCTAATCTTGGGTTCTCCTTGTACATGGTCTGGCATTTCCATCAGTGCCCTCCCCTCCTGATTAACCCTTCCACTTCTACCTTCCATATCTATATTCAAACCTCATGAGATAGATAAAGAATAACCTAACAAGGATAGGAAACTAGATATAAAGCGCATACTTATGTATAGCAAATACAAGTACATTATTATAGCATTATACCATGCCCCAATCTTACTCTAATTTCTTAGGATTATGTCTTAAAAACCATTTTTAGTTTACTTCATAAACCATGCTCTGATACCAAGTTGTAACATCCTGTATTTGAAGGTCAAAAGCTAAGCACTACAGATGCTATAGTCATCCTAGTATTAAGGTCAAAAGCTAAGCACTACAGATGCTATAGTCATCCTAGTATTAACTTCTAGTGAAAAATACGGTAATGATAATGGTAATCACTTGAATATGAACAAAATCATAGATTTAAAAAATAAACATTTTGCTAATTAAATTTCAAAACAAATTCATGTCCAAGTTACATAATTCCTTATCGTTTCCCAGGTAAAGATTAATTATAATCATTACAAAATTACGCCAAGAGCGATATAATGCCCCCATGGTTGATCAAATTTATATGGTCATATCTAACTTAAGATACACGGAGGAATCAAAACAAATTAAAATAGCAAATCCTAATTGGCAATCCGTCATCCATGTGCTTCTCTAGAAGCTTTATTCACCAAAGGACTAAAACCTGAAAAACTTAACCCTCAGCCTACTCAAATCAATTTTGAGTACTCAAGGGTTTAAGGAGAAATAAGAACTTCGAGTTAGACATAAAGCCCGGTGCGAATAATTTTGTTACATCACAGTTTATTGATATTAAGTGAAACCTCACCGCTTAGCGGAATGGGTTTCCCATCAATGATATCCTTCTCAAAACTTATATTTTGCAATTCTTTCCTACAACTAAACTGGTTACTCAAACTGATTATATCAAAATAGTAATATCCTTTATGCTAATAAATGGACTATCTAACCGTAAAACAAGTATTATGTGAACTAAATGCCCACAATATAATAGCAAGGTCTGTTATGCTACAAATGGACAATCTCTCCTTACAATTGGGTTGACTGCCTGCAAATGGACTAACTCTCTAAATTCTAGGCTGACTGCCAACAAAATGGGCTAACTATCCGAATTATGTTATTAGGGTTAACTACCATTTTAAATTTTCCTTAAAAACATTTTCAAAATGATTTGGTCCTTTATATCATATACATATACATACATACATACATATATATATATATATATATATATATATAAACACGGAAAATATATCATTAGCTTTACTCTAAGCCATTTTGCCATGTTATATAATTTTTCTCAAAATAACGTTGATGAAATTCTAATAAGGATTAGCTATCCTTCCAAAATAAGTTAAAACGCTTTTTAACTTAAAATACATGCTATATTGCCTATCCAATACATTCGAAACCTATGTTTAAAACCTTTAAACACCCTTTCGAAACCCTTGACGGTAACCCCTTCGAAACCATTGAAAGCAACTCTTTTGAAACCAATAAAAGTCTTTCCTTCAAAAGCTTTAATACATCAGACATTCTCCTTTGAAATCTTTTAAACCTTGCCTTTCGAAAACATAAAAAAACCTTTCTCTTCAACTCGGTCAAAACCCTAGGGAACCACCCCTTTTTAAACCATTCATTAAAACTTTTCGAAAGCATTGAAACTCAACCACCTCGAAAGCACTTTGGATTCAATTTAAAACATGTGGAAACCTTTCGAAACCTTTCAAAATTTCATTTCTTTGAAACCTTGGAAAAACGTTTCGGTCCAAACCATTTGGATTCTACCTTCAAGTGGAGCAAAAGGATTAAAAACCCATTAAAGTCGAAAGCATCTACTTTAAAGCCATTTAAAACTATCTCTTTTGAAACCAATTTGGGTTTCACTTACACATAGAAAAAGGGTCTTAAAAACATTTAAGTCGAAAGCATCTGTTTCGAAACCATTTCCTAAGTAAAGAAGTGATGGTGTCAAAACCAACCATTCGAAAGCATTGAAGAGATGACCAGGTTTTTAGAAGGAAAACAACCTCTTCGAAACCATCTGAATCGAAAGGTAAAAATGTGGCAGCATAAAGGTTTTGACTTAATCGAAAGCAATAATTTAAAGATAGAGGCTCAAACCAATCGATATCATTTCCTATAAATAGGTCAAATTCTACTTTGCCGAAAACCATTTAGTCGAAAGCAAGCTGGCATATTTCTTTAATTTAAAAACAAGGGACTGCCTCAACCCCTTCGAAACCCCTAGTTTCGGCTCCCTACCTTCCTCCTACATCCAATTCAATATGTACCAGTAAACTGATACCATATGCATTGGTTTCGACTGTGTCGAAAGTGAAGATGAGAAGGCGGAATCTGTTGTCGATGGTATCGAAATAGTGAAAAACATGTAGCAAATAGTTCTTTTCACCTAACCTACCACTAGAATCTAATTCTGATTGGTTGCTTCTTTCTTTACCAATAAAAAGTACTGCACTTTTCGTAAGTGCTGTCGACTTTTCAAATTTTAACAATTTAAATAATTTTACAAAATGCCTCTTCTCCTCTTTTAATTATATAAAACATTTAAGTTCCATACCTTAAGTAAGTTTATACAACCCTTAAAACACTTAGAAAAAATCTACAAAAATTCCAAAAAAATTATTTTAATATGTTTTCTAACATACAAAAATTTCAGACCGTAATCTTTTATTATTTTCGAAAATAATTATTAACCCAAATTAGCATTTTATTTACTAGAAAATTCATATGAATTCCACATAATTTTAGAAAATTTCAAAAATCGAAACCCATCTCTAAAATATTAATTATGATCTGCATAAAAAATCTCAAGGCATTTATATGTCATTATACAGGGTTTTAACCTTAAAGCATATCATAAAATCAATAAGCTCATACAGAATCATCAATATGTATGTATAATCATTTCATCATTTAAAATCATGGCAAATTTACCAAGAATATTCGGCAATCATTTTAAAATCGAAAATACAACCAAAAATGAGATGTAAACATTATTCACCTCAACTTTAAAGATTAAGAAGATTGAGATGTGAATAGATTTGATTTGAATTAGCTTCTTCCTAGCTTTTTTTCCTCTCTTCCTTGTTAATGGTGGCAAACCCCATATTTTGAAATCTGAGAATGAAAATGAAAATTTAAAATTTTATGTGGCTTGGATAATGGATAAAGGAATGGCCTCTTTCCTATTTTACCACTTTTCTATTTCAATATAAGCTCTTCTTTTAATTCGTTGCTTATGTAACAACCCTGCATTTTTTGATTATTTTAATTGTATATTTTGATTATTTTAATTGAATTTATGATTTAAAAACTTTATTATATTTATTAAAATGAATAAATTTTGTTATTTTAAATTTTAAATTTGATTTTTACGAATTATAATTTCAAACATGAATAAATAGAATATTTTCCAAAAATGGGAATTTTGGTCAATATGGTCAAACTTTGACTTTTAAATTTAAAATTTAATTTTTTGAATTTTTGAATTTTATCTTTTATTATGAAAATAAATTAAATTTCAAGTATGCTATTTTTTGTTTCGTTGAAATCCGATTTATATTGTGAAAGTTATGCTTTTTACAATATTGTTTGTAAATTGTTTTATTTAACAAAATAGTTTATTTTAATTTATATAAATAACATTTTGTTTGTTATAATTTGTGTATATACATGTTATGCATATAATTTATTTTTAAAAACATTTTTAAAGTGTTGTGATAAATTTCTAATGTTATTATACTTTGTTTACAATTTTTAAATTCTTGTTCCAATTATTAAGCTATTTTCCTATTTATTTTCTATTTTTCCTTAAATTATTTATTTACTTTCATTTTCACTTTATTTTGGTCAGCTTTTTATTTTTATTTACTGAAAATTTTATTTGTTTTATTTAAATGGAAATTTGAAGTGACAAAAGCTTTAAAACTTATGACTTTTCATTGCTTAGTATCTTCATTTGCTTGCCCTTTCACTTTCCAGCTTTAGCCGTCCATTTCCTCTAGTATAGCCATGATTTTTATTTTCATTTCCACGTGAAAACTTCTCATTTCCATCAAATTTTCGACCATTTAGATCGGAGAACAAATTGGGAATGGCTTCTTCGTTTTTCTACTTTTTCTTTCCATTTTTCTATTGATTTTTCCACGGTTTTGCTTGTTTCTTCTTATGCATTGCTCGGCCTATACCCCTCACCAACTCTTCACCACCACATCACCTTCATCACCACCATCTACAGTAGCAACCTCCCCTCCTCCTCTGATCATAATCAGGCTGTGACCATTCGTTGAAGCTAGCACCAACAATTTTGCACAAAACCCTTCCAAACATGCCTAGAAATCACCATACCCTTCACCTATCACTTCGGCCACCCCTCTAGCCACCACCACCTGCAGCTCCACCACCTCTGGCCGCATCTCCAGCCACCACCTGACATGTCTAGACCTGTACAAGCATGGCCGAGCCTCATATGTTATCAATCCGAGTCGTGTGTGCACCAAAATCATCACTACTTTGTCTTGTCCTTTGCAATCTACACTTTTCAACTCCTACCTCTTCAAACACTTGCATAGCCGTGAGTTATGATGCCAAACCAGAGCTTAACACACATCATGGCTGAGAAAATAAACCCCCTTGGTCGAGCTTTTGAATGGTGGTAGAAAGGTCAAGTCACTTTGTCTTTATTGCTTTGTATTTCAACTAGTTTTAATATTGTTTTGGTTGAATATTCATGTATACATTGTCTTGTTTTGGTTGTGCATAAAAAGATCAATATCTTGGCTCTCCATTCACTTGAATCTGTAGTCGTGCCGTATCGTTCTTTCTGGAACTCATTTGTGTAGTTTGAATTGTTATCTCCAGCGTAAAAAGGTGAGTATTCACACATGACATCCATACTTATATAATTAGTGAATTGAAAACATGTGAATATGTAGAATAATATTATCATGTTATACCTTCCTGTGTATAAATCATATGATGTTCACCCGATTTATAACCTGTCATATCATCTGTTACTGCTATATGATACTATGCTGTTTATTTATATTTGTTTATCACACTGCAAGTTCCTTGTAGAATAGGATCACTGTGGGTTGAAATGATACATACCCGAGCGGACTTTTGAATCGGGAAAAATCGTTATGGGCTGAAATGATAGGCCTGAGCGATTTTTATTTATTTTATTTTTCTTGGGATTGCAGGTTTGAAATGATAGAACCTGGATTTTTCTTTGTAAATTACGGATTGAAATGATATATTATCCGTATCACTTGACCTAGGTTAGAAAATATTATGCAGACCCGTGGTTATTTTTTATATATGTTTTCGAAATTTTTTAAGTATTTTAAAAATTGTAAATTTATGATATTTTAATTTAAACTGAACTAAAAATGATTTGTACAAAGTATTAATGAATTTCTACAAGTTAATTAAGTGAAATAAATGAATTGTTAAGTTGAAATTTGGAATATAAATTAGTTTTGAAATTTGAGATTTTGTTCAAAAATGGAGCTTAATTATTTTAAAATGTAAAATATGATATTTTGATTTTAAATGTGAATTTAAATTGAATTAATAAAGTGTTATAGATTTTTCTATGGATTTAAATGGTTAATTAAATAAATGCTTAAAGGTGTAAAATTGAAATATGAATTAATATTGAAATGTGAAATTTGATTTAAAATAAAAGTTTAATTAAGAAAATAAAATGGAAATTAAGTTCATATTTTGAAATGATAATTAAACTTAATTATTAAGTTAATTTTTAAAATGCAAAGAACGGAAAATTTGTATGCTTGAATTTAATAAGTGAATTATTTAAAAATTTGATTTTATATAAAAAATTTACTTTATAAAAATCATAAGTTAACGAGTATTTAAATGAAAAATTTTTGAGTCGGAAATTATGATTTTTATAAGTTAAAGGAATTAAAAATCGAAGTTTAAATTGTTTTTCAAATTGTATTGAAAATCTGGAATTTAATTAACAGCATTTCAGAAATGCTATCATTTCTAAAGTTAACTTGAATTCATAAGTAAAGGATATTACAGCATTTTAAAGTGCCGTAGTTGATACAAATGAAATATAACTAAAATTTAACTAAGTGATATTACAGCACTTTGAAAGTGTTGTAGTTGTAGAAACTAAAACTTGAACTTGAACTATTACAGCAGTTTTAAATGCTGGCTTTGCTTAATTGAATTGTTTTTCAAATGTAACTTACCACAACATTTTCTAAGTGCTGCGAAAGATGAAATTTCGCCGCTTTAATAAATTTAAGTGAATAAATGAATTCTAAAAAGACTAAATTTTTGGGAATTGAATATTTGATTTTTTAAAGTATAATAACTTCATTTTAATTGGTTTAAATGGAATATTTTGATTTGAAATATAAACCATTTTGAAATATAATTTGGAATGGTATTTAAATTAAATAAAAATGAATGAGGTTTTGGAAGGATATGATATTTTGATATTTAAAATGTATTTGAAATGATATTGAATTGTGAAATGATATTTGATTTTTGAGGTATAAAATACCATTTTGGAATTTTAACCACGGGTACATTTCTCTGCATGTCTTGTGATTTTGGATGTACACCTTTAATTTGAGTGTGTGACTAGAGGTGAGCGATTGTTGTAGCTCTATGCTATCCTAGCCACATTAACTCTCTTATTTGCATAGTTTACTTTAATGTAGGCATTTCTATAATAGCGTTTATTACCGTTTAATTGATGGTTTAACGGATCCTTAGAGGATGGGCGATCCCAAGCATCCTCTAAGTCTTGGTGCATTATTACTACAGTTCACTTGAGTTGGTTTACATTGTATAAGTATGTAAGTCCTGACTCGAGTGTTTTGTGTTTTACTTTACGCTCGGTTCATCCTGAGTATTCACAGCTTTGGATTTCTCTTCTGGAGCAAGGAATCGCTGGAGATTTTGCTTATCTAGTTATTCATCTATTTCTATTTCAGTTCATCTATTTCAGCACTTGTATTAGTAGACTTCTATGTATTTAGGATTTCTATCATATTTTTTTTTTCAGAATGATATTATGTATTTTGTTTTGAGACTTTGTTATTGTAGCTTCATGAACTACTATGGTATTTTTATTTCCACTACGAGTCATTGTGATATTTCTGTGTCTATGATTCTGTGTAATGATTTCATTTGCTCCAAATTATATTACAATATGATATTTTGGGCAATTCAAGTCTGACGTGTGCGGATGCGAATGGCTGAAAATATCGGGTTGTTACGGTTGGTATCAGAGCTTTGGTTTTTAGACAAACCATAGCCTGCAGAGCAAAAACTCATTAGAGATAGGGTAGAAATACCCTAGAATGAGTGAAATCAATCTCAGAATCATTTTTTTGTGAGATAACGTATCTTCAAAGTATAAAATGATTTTAAAATGATTTTAAAAGATTTTCAATGATTATATTGGTATAAAATTTTCTTATTTTGAAATCAAGATTTTCTAAACTTCATCCCTTCAGAATCCACCTTGTTAGTAATCTCTTGGTTAGGATTCTTATCGATTAGGATTCCTTGAACTTTGGAACGCTCCCACTTGTTCTGAAATCCAGTCTTGTCTTTCCTATTTTTATCCTTTTGATTTTGGGGCATTCCATAACTCCACTATGAATGGCCTCTATAAAGATTGGTGATCCCATAGATCTTTGAATGATTTGAAAAAGGGTGGAACTCCTTTACAATTGGCATTGATTCACTGGAGATTTCTATATCCTCGGTTTACAATGCTATCTATCTCCTTCTCTACCTGGATTCTATCTTTGGCGATCGAATGTCGGTTTGCCTTAAATTTCCACACTGATTATATTCCTGAAGTCACGGTTGACCCTGTTAAGGTTGCCTGCAATTTATAAAAGCTTATCCATCTTATATTTGGTAATTAAATTTTCTCATCTTCGTTCGAGCTTATCTTCGAACCAGAATTCTATTTGATTAGAGTTCCTCTAATTTTAATCTCTATTTGTTTAAAATTCATCCCTGAATCATTCTTTGGAAATTTGTGTTTGGTTGTATTTTGAAATTATGCATACATCGAAATTATTATTTTGATAAGGATGACCACATTTTATACATAAAAGTGAAGTATTTTTGATAAGGATTATATACCTTTTATAAATGAAAATTTGAAGCTTTGAAGGGATTTGAAATTTTGAAAAATTCATAAGAAATTTGATTTATATAAAAATGATTTATAACTGAAGAGTTTTTAATTTGAATTGCAAGGAATCGAACACCGGTGTTTTGAAATCGGTTTTAAGATTTTGGAAAATATATAATAATAATATGATTTAAAGATATTTTCTGAATAAGAAATGTTTCAAATGTATTCGAATGAATTCCAATGATTTCGAAGATATTTCAAAGAAGTTTCAAGAAAATAGAAGTCCAGAATTCACTTTTGTCGCTGGAAAATAATTTCGGTGATGAGTGCACGCATCATCGACATTGATTTTTGAGTTTCAGAGTAGGGGAGTGGCCGCTCTAGTAGCTTTGCTATATGTAACAGCCCTAAAGTTTTGAATATAATTTAAATTTGACTTTATTTCATTTTGAAATTATTTTAATTTTTTGTATTTGTGAGATATCATTTCTAAATATTTTTAAAGTGATAATAGAATTTTTCCAAAATTTATTGCATTTATTTCCTATTTTTAAAGGCTACTTTCTATTTTTATGCTATTTTCTTCATTTAAATTATATTTAATTAAAATTTATTTATTTATTTTTTAAATGAACTTTTATTTTATGTTCTTATCTTTTTTTATAAATATTTTTCAAGTCCATAAAATTTACCCAAAGTTTATTCTGTTTATTTTCAAATTTTCTAAACTAGTTTTCATTTTTTGTGCTATTTTCTTATTTTTATCATATATAATTAATATTTATTTATTTATTTGAACTTTGTATTTTTGTTATATATTCGAATTTTAACTGAAATTATATGTATTTTCAGTTATTTAAATTTATAAAAAAGAAAATTGAGAAATTTGAAAGGGTCTGTGGCTTTTTATTTCCTAAGACCTTTTATATTCTCACCTTTTCACATTTTCAACATATCTTTTCGTTCAATTGGCCATAATTACTCATTTCATCAGCCACCTACCTCATTTCTCATTCACGTAAAAAAACATTTCTCATCCCTGAAAAAAAAAATTCGGCCTCCATTGCTTGTGAAAAAAATTGGTAACCTTCTTTTCTTTTTTTTCACTTTTATTGTTTTCTTTGATTTGATTTGCACTTGTGTTCTTCTCCTTTATAGGATCGGCCCATGCTCCTCCACCTGTCTTGCCACCTCCACCACCACCCAAGCATGTCACCATCACCTCATCCTCTCTGGCCAACCCTAAGTCGAGCCACTATTGTTTGATTATCCATCACCTAAATGCACAAAACTCCAACCTTATGCATAGCCGAGAACTTCAATGTTGCCACCACTGCATCATCCCCTTAGCCGCCACCTTCTCCACCTCCAGCACCTCCAGCCAACCTGAATCACCCATGTCATATTCCCTCTTGACCACACATGAGATGGCCGTGCCCCTAGTGGCTTTGGCCGAGCCTTATATTGCATTGAAAACCATGTATGTTGTTGTTTAGTGTTGTTTCATGCATGCTCACCTTTGTCCATCTTCTAACCATGTTTGGCCGACCCCGAGGAAACCAAAACCTAATCAAAAACCATCTTTAGCCCTGTATTCTACCTATGGTTGAACCTAAAGTATGCTGGAAGCAAGTGGAAAGCATTTCTGTTTGATTTATGCATTTAATTCTAGCTTAATTTAATCGTTTTTGAATTGAAAGCTTAGAATTGTTGTATTGTTTTGTTTAATTTTTTTCAAGGAAATTAACCTTTGGCTCTCTCATCAAATCTGTGCCGTGCTATCGTGCTTGTGTGGATCCCAGTTGTGTATTCGTTGTTGTCATCTCCAGCAAAACCAGTGAGTTATTCTCACCAGACAATTTGTACCTATATAATTAGTAAATTGACCACTTTTGAATCTGTAAAATGCATCACCATACTACATCTGCTATGCTATGATTATATGATGTTCACCCATGCTTAAACACCTATTATATCATATGTTACTATTATATTATGTTGTTTTGTTAGTTTTTTCAGTTTATCACTGCAAGTTCTCTTTAGATTAGAATCGCTATGGGTTAAAATGATACATACCCAAACGGACTTTAGAATAGGGGAAAATCATTATGGGCTGAAATGATAGGCCCGAGCGATTTTCAAATTGTTTCATTTACTTGAGACTGCGGGTATGAAATGATAAAACTCGGGTTTCCTTTGTAAATTACGGGTTGAAATGATATATTACCCGTATAACTTTACCTAGCATAGAAAATTTTATACAGACCCATAGTTTAAATATATTTTTCTAAAATTTTTAAATATTTTAGAAATATAAATATTATAATATTTTGATTTAAACTTAATTAAAATTGATTTTTGTAAAGTATTATTGATTTTCTGAAAATTTGTAAGTTAAATAAATTATGAAAAAGTTAGAAAATTTGAAATGTAAGTTATTTTGATTTAATTGTAACTGGAATATAAATTAAATATGAAAATATGATAAATTTATGATATTTTGAATTTAAATGAATTTAAAATGATTTTTATAATATATTAATGGTTTTTGAATAAAGTTAAAATGTGAAATGAATGAATATTTAAGTTGAAATTTTGAAATATAACTAAAATTGGGAATATGTGAATTTGGCTTAAAAGTGAATTTTAAGTTAAGCAAATAAAAATGAAAATAAGTTATATTGGAAAATTTAAACTTAAGTGTTAAGTTAAAATTTAATTTAATGAATTTAAAATTGAATGTTGGAATTTAATAAGTGAATTATTATTAAATATTGATTTTTTTGAATGGAAATTTAACTTTATAGAATCATGAATATAAGGGTATTTGAATGATGATTATAAAAGTGAAATTATACGATTTTATAAGTTAAAAATGATTTAAATACAAATATAATTTTTTGTGAAATTATATTGAATAATTGAAGTTAATTAACTGCATTTTTGAAATGCTACTAGTTCTAATGTAAATGATAATACAGCATTTGTAAATGTTGTAGTTGATAATAATGAACCAAATGGCTAAATTTAATTAAAGGCTATTATAGCACATTTTAAGTGCTATAATTGTTGAATTTAACAAAGGTTTTATTTGAATTAGTGTAACCTTATTACAACATTTTTGAATGCCGTCTTTTGTTAAATTGAATTGTTTTAAAGGTAACTTTCCGTAGCATTCTTCTAAATGCTGCGAAAGTTGAATTTTCATTTTTTTAATAAATTTAAGAGAATAAAAAAAATTTGAAAGATTAAATTTTTGAAAATTTAATAATTTAATTATTAAATATAATAACTTCATTTTATAATTTAAAAATGAAGTAATTTGTTTGAAATATAAACTATTTTGAAATTTTAACCACGGGATGTATCTAATTTATAGTATAAATGTTTCTTAAAGGATGGGCGATCCCAAGCATCCTTTAAGTTATTGTGCATTTCTACTGCAGGTCACTTGAGTTGGTTTACATTGTATAAGTATATATTTCCTGACTCGAGTGTTTTGTGTTTTACTTTACGCTCGGGTCAGCCTAAGTATTTACAGCTCAGCTTTGGATATCTTTTCTGGAGCTAGGAATCGCTGGAGATTCTTGCTTGTCTAGTTATCTGTTCTCTTTCAGTTTCAGTTGTTCTATTTCAGCTCTGGTATTTATAAACTACTATGTATTTGAGATTTCTATTGTATATGTTTTCAGACTGATATTATGTATTATGTTTCGAGAGTTTGTTATAGTAGCTTCATGAACTCTATGGTATTTTAATTTCTGCTGTGAGTTATTCTGATATTTTCTGTGTCTGTGATTCTGTAATTGTATTTCATTTGCTCCAAATTTATTTACAATGCGGTATTTTGAGCAATTCAAGTCCGGTATGTGTGGATGCGAATGGATGAAAATATCGGGTTGTTACAGTTGGTATCAGAGCCTGGTTTTTAGGCAAGCCTTAGCCTGCGGAGCAAAAACTCATTAGAGATAGGGTAGAAATACCCTAGAATGAGTGAAATCAATTTTAGAATCCTTTCTTTGTGAGAGAACGTATTTTCAAAGTATAGAATAATTTCCAAATGATTTTTAAAGGATTTTCAAAGATTATTTTGATATAAAATTTTCTTATTTTGAAATCAAGATTTTCTAAACTTCATCCCTTCTGTATCCACCTTGTTAGTAATCCCTTTTGTTTGGATTCATTAGAATTTTTATTCCTATCTTGTTGATCCAAACTCTTTGATGATAGGAAGTTATTTTGGATATGGCAAAATTGGAAGAGCAGAAAGCAGCTCGTCGGGCACGAAGAGCACTAGCCCATATAGAGTGGGAGGAAGCTATCGAGAAGTGGGAAAGGCAAGGAAGGAAAGGTAAGGACCTGGTCCTTATGACCATGTCATTTGTTATCGGTGTCATGAGAAGGGACACTATGCAGCCATGTGTAGTAAGAGAAATGGGGGAAGATGGATGGAGGGCAAACGGTTTCGGTCCAAGATTTTCTGTTTTAAATGCCGGGAGAGGGGACACATTCCAAGCCTCTCCCAGACGGAGAAGAAAGTGAAATCTGCTCCCACTGCTTCAATTGGCCTATCAACCATTTGCTACCATTGTAGGAAGTTTGGGCATATAGCCAGAGATTGCCCTGAGAGATAACATGGAAGGAAAACTGTGTATCCACAGTTCGAGAAGGAAGATGGAAGCGTGGTGCATTTATGCCAGAAGTGTAGAAGATGAGGGCATACTGAGGGGGAGTGTTCGGGACCCGTTGAAGTACCACCCGGTAGAATTAATACCGATGCTTTGTTTATGTAGGGTGGTATTCTGGGGATCGGTTTGTTATCAGTAGTTGTTAGATTTCATCCGTGAACTTTATTGTATCTTTTGCTTAGCTGAAGTTGTCAAACTAAAGTTATTTATGCTCATGTTTCTGTATGATCTGAAATTTTAATCTCTGTTTGTTTGAAATCTAATCTTGAATCATGCTTT
The DNA here is from genome assembly GCA_030765085.1 of Allium cepa. Lineage (NCBI taxonomy): Eukaryota > Viridiplantae > Streptophyta > Magnoliopsida > Asparagales > Amaryllidaceae > Allium > Allium cepa. The sequence continues at coordinate 317,094,506 of CM060931.1, forward strand.
GGAAATCTGTGTTTGGTTGTATTTTGAAATTGTGCATGCATCGAAATTATCATTTTGATAAGGATGACCCTATTATATATAAAATGTAATGTTTTCAATAAGGATTTTTATATCTTTTGAAAATGGAAAATTTAAACTTTGAAAGGATTATATACCTTATAAAAGTGAAAATTTGAAATTTCGAAATGATTTGAAATTTTGAAAATTTTATAAGAATTTGACTTATATAAAAATGATTTGCAACTGAAAGGTTTTCGAATTTGAATTTCGAGGAATCGAACTCCGGTGTTTTGAAATCGATTTTTAAGATTTTGGAAAATATTATAATAATAATAATAATAATAATAATATGATTTAAAGATATTTTCTGAGTAAGAAATATTTCAAATGTATTCGAATGAATTCCAATGATTTCGAAGAGATTTCAAAGAATTTTCAAGAAAATAAATGACCAGAACCCACTTATGTCGCTGGAAAATAAATTCGGTGATGAATGCATGCATCATCGACATTGATTTTCAAGTTTCTGAGTGGGGGAGAGGCCACACTAGTAGCTTTGCTATGCGAGTGATTTTGTGAAATCAAATTTTTGATTTCAGATTTTGAAGTATGGTTTGATGTTCGGAAGATATATGTATATGTACATATATTTGAAATGATTTAAAAGTAAGCCGGTTTTCAGTCCTCGAGATTCAGATTTGTTTTGGTACAACCCTATCTTTTGGAATTGGTTTACTGATTAGTTGGTGATTTCCAACCCTTAGATTGAAAATACGATTCCATTGAATATTTTGAACGTTCAAGCACTTTCAAATCAAGGTTAACTTTTCAAAGCTAAGAAATTTTGAAAAGTATAGGGTATTTGATAAAGAATATAAGTTTAGTTTGGTACGATTAAAGTATAAAGTAGTATGATTTATATAAGTTTGAAACTGTTTGTTGAGTGAAATAAACAAGACCATGTTGAATTAGACTGGTATGAAATATAGATTTGAAATGTTTTGAATAAAGTATATATATAGAATAATAATCTTTCCAATGGTCAATTGGATTTTTCATATAGAAATAAATAGTTTGAAGGTTTTAAACTTAGTAACCATTTTTGATATTTTGATGATTGAAATGGTTTGGAAATGATTTAATCTTTATTTTTGATAAGGAATGTGAATTTGAAATGAAAATTGATTTTGATAAATGAATATTTGAATTTTATATTTGTATGAAAGGATATTTTATTTACTTGTAATTTGAGTTTATTTAAAAATGATGGATTTATGAAATGAATATTTCAAAAACTAAGTAATAATGAAACTGGATTTGAGGTATATGAAATTAAAAAGTTTAATTTTGAAATGTCGGATATTAAAGATTTGAAATATATTAAAGATTGAATAGTTTATTTTATGGATCAAATCTTTATTTGAAATTTGATAATATTTGAATTGATTTTGTTGGAAAACTAAATTGAACTGAAACTGATGGTTTGAATTTAATTAAAATTGGAAATTTTAGATTTGGGTTTAATTGAATAAATTTATGAAATATAAAGAATTAATGGAATGTTTTATAATTTCAAATGCATGATTTACAAAGGTTATGATTTTTAAATTTGTAATGATTTCAAGTATTTTGGTTTCGAAAGATTTATAACTTTGAAATATTATGATTGTTGAAAGTGAATATATATTTGAAATGCAAATGAATTTGTTTGACCTAAATTTTATTGATTTGGAAATTTGTATTATTTTCTAAATCTATTGTTTTAAGAAACTTTGAAATTAAATATATGTAACTAGGAAGAAATGATTTGGTGAAATCATATATGATTTTGAAACTGAATTGACATTGAAATGGTTTGAAATTAGGAACCTTGTTTATTTAAATACTTTGATTGGGAGTTATCTAACTTATATAAAATTGATTTGTATAAGTATGAAGTGATTTGAAACTATTGATTTGTAAAGGTACTCAATTTGTAAATTGAAATCTTATATAATCGAAGTCTATATAAGTGTGATTCGATATACTATTGGTTTTGGAAAGTATTTGATTTGAAAATGAAATCTTATATATAATGGACTTTTTATAAGTATGATATTTGAAAGTGATTTTGAAAGGTACTATATGATACATATTTTTTAAGTAAAGATATGGAAAGTGCCTTCTGTGTGATATCCGCTTTGTGGCCACACTGTGGATTCATTCTATCGATATTATTCTCTTGGGTTTTTCGGATATGATACTCGAGTGTCCATCGAATTCCACGGCGATCTCCATGGTCTTACGAGTGCGACTACATAGCGTAATTCACAGAGGCTATGAGAGGCTACTGGTATGGATGTTTTCTGGGGGATCCAGGCATAACCATTGTGTATCTGTGATCTATTGGGTCGCTTGGTAGCGTAATCTATAGAGGCCGCAAGAGCCTAAGGGTACGGATGTTTCCTGGAGGATCCAGGTGTAACCATTGTGTGTCTGCGGTACTACCAGCCTTCATGGCGTAATCGCAGGGCTGCGGTAGTCAGCCTACGGGTACGGATGTTTCCTGGGGGATCCAGACGTAACCATTGTGTATCCATGATCCATAATCGACATGTTCCGGTTTGGTTGTTTTGTTTGGATTGTACTTTCCATATCTGTTTTTAAAAGTTTTTCCAGTATTTTCACTAGGTGTTGAAATAAGTCTACTAAGTACCTGGAGAATTCTAGCTTTGCGCCTGATCAACGCATGGCCAGAGTCTGCAGGAACGAAAGTAGAATTGTTAAGACATCGAGTTATAAAAGTATTTTGATAAAGTATTATATAAAGGATATTTTGATCATTTTACTTTTCTAAATAATTTAAAACGCTTTAAAATATTGTTTACTTCTAACTACTAAAATTGAATCAAATGACTATTCATCATATTACAAAATGTTTAAAATGTTAAATATAAAATTTTAAATTGAAATTTAGATGGTTTAAAAATAATAGTTCATCCTTGTCTTTCAATTTATTTCCCCTTCTAGCTATTCCTACCTTCTTCGTACTTTTCGAGGGTTCTTTTCGCATTTGTGGAAAGAATTGGCTCTTTGGCTTATCATTTAGATTTGCCCAAGAAACTTTCTGGAGTGCATGATGTATTCCATGTCTTGCATCTTCGCCGTCATCTTCATGATCATCTCTTATTGTCCAGCCTTCTGTTCTTGATAGTTTGGATTTTGAGCCTAATTTGACTGTTGAGAGGAAGCCACTTCGTATTGTCCACAGAGGTACGAAGCAGATCAGAAGGAAATCTGTTAATCTAGTGAAAGTACAATGGAGTACTGACGATCGAGATTATACCTAGGAAACGGAGGAGAGCATCCATGCTTCGAACCTGGAATTATTCGTTTCAGGTACTATTTTGTTTTTCTGTCTTGTTTCTCTTTATTTTTCTTGACATTCTTTTCGAGGACGAAAAGATTTGAGTGTGGGAGAGTGTAACAGCCCTAAATTTTTGAATATAATTTAAATTTGACTTTATTTCATTTTTAAATTATTTTAAACTTGTTTTATTTGTGAGATATCATTTCTAAATATTTTTAAAGTGATAGTAGAATTTTTTTCAAAATTTATTGCATTTATTTCCAATTTTTAAAGGCTAGTTTCTATTTTTCTGCTATTTTCTTCATTTAAATTATATTTAATTAAAATTTATTTATTTATTTTATGAATTAATTTTTATTTTATGTTCTTATCTTTATTTATAAATATTTTCCAAGTGCATAAAATTTCCCAAAGTTTATTCTGTTTATTTTCAAATTTTCTAGACTAGTTTTCATTTTTTGTGCTATTTTCTTATTTTTATCATATATAATTAATATTTATTTATTTTTATTTTATATTTTTGTTATATTTTATAATTTTAACTGAAATTATATGTATTTTCAGTTATTTAAATTTATAAAAGAGAAAATCGAGAAATTTGAAAGGGTGTATGGCTTTTTATTTCCTAAGACCTTTTATATTCTCACCTTTCACATTTTCAACATATCTTTTCATTCAATTGGCCATAGCTCCTCATTTCTTCAGCCACCTACCTCATTTCTCATTCACGTAATCGTTTTTTCTCATTCCTGAAAAAAAAATTCGGCCTCCATAGCTTGTGAAAAAAAATTGGTAATCTTCTTTTCTTTTTTTCACTTTTATTGTTTTCTTTGATTTGATTTGCACTTGTGTTCTTCTCCTTTATAGGATCAGCCATGCTCCTCCACCTGCCTTGCCGCCTCCACCACCACCTCAGCATGTCACCATCACCTCCTTCTCTCTAGCCAACCCCAAGACGAGCCACCATTGTTTGATTATCCATCACCTAAATGCACAAAACTTCAACCTTCTGCATAGCCGAGCACTTCAATGTTACCACCACTGCATCACCCCCTTTGCCGCCACATACTCCACCACCACCACCTCCAGCAGACCTGAATCACCCCTGCCATGTTCCCTCTTTACCACACCTGAGATGGTCGTGCCCCTAGTGGCGTTGGCCTAGCCTTATATTGCATTGAAAACCATGTATGTTGTTGTTTAGTGTTGTTTCATGCATGCTCACCTTTGCCCATCTTCTAACCATGTTTGGCCGACCCTTAGGAAACCAAAACCTGATCAAAAACCATCCTTTATCCCTATATTCCACCTATGGCAGAACCTAAAGTATGCTGGAAACAAGTGCAATGCATTTCTGCTTTGATTTATGCAGTTAATTCTAGCTTAATTTAACCGTTTTTGAATTGAAAGCTTAGAATTGTTGTATTGTTTTGTTTGATTTATTTCAAGGAAATTGACCTTTGGCTCTCTCACTCAAATCTACGTCGTGCTATAGTGCTTGTGTGGATCCCAATTTTGTATTCGTTGTTGTCATCTCTAGCAAAACCGGTGAGTTATTCTCACCAGACAATTTGTACCTATATAACTAGTAAATTGACCACTTTTGAATCTGTAAAATGCATCACCATACTACATCTGCTATGCTATGATTATATGATGTTCACCCATGCTTAAACACCTGTTATATCATATGTTACTATAACATTATGTTTTTCTGTTATTTTTGTCAGTTTATCACTGCAAGTTCTCTTTAGATTAGAATCACTATGGGTTGAAATGATACATGCCCGAATGGACTTTAGAATAGGGGAAAATCGTTATGGGCTGAAATGATAGGCCTGAGCGATTTTCAAATTGTTTCATTTACTTGGGACTGCGGGTTTGAAATGATAAACCCGGATTTTCTTTGTAAATTACAGGTTGAAATGATATAGTACCCGTATCACTTTACCTAGCGTAGAAATTTTAATACAGACCCGTATTTAAAATATGTTTTTCTAAAATTTTAAAATATTTTAGAAATATAAATATTATAATATTTTGATTTAAACTTAATTATAAATGATTTTTGAAAGTATTATTGATTTTCTGAAAATTTATAAGTTAAATAAATTATGGACAAGTTAGAAAATTTGAAATGTAACTTATGTTGGAAATTTTGATTTAATTACAATTGGAATATAAATTAAATATGAAAATATGATAAATTTCTGATATTTTGAATTTAAATGAATTTAAAGTGACTTTTATAATATATTAATGGTTTTTGAATAAAGTTAAAATGTGAAATGAATGAATATTTAAGTTGAAATTTTGAAATATAACTAAAATTGAGAATTTGTGAAATTGGCTTAAAAGTGAATTTTAAGTTAAGTAAATAAAAATGAAAATAAGTTATATTGGAAATTTAAACTTAAGTGTTAAGTTAAAATTTAATTTAATGAATTTAAAATTGAATGTTGGAATTTAATAAATGAATTATTATTAAATATTGATTTTTTTGAATGGAAATTTAACTTTATAGAATCATGAATATAATGGTATTTGAATGATGATTATAAAGGTGAAATTATACGATTTTATAAGTTAAAAATGATTTAAATAAAAATATAATTGTTTGTGAAATTATATTGGATAATTGAAGTTAATTAACTGCATTTTTGAAATGCTCCTAGTTCTAATGTAAATGATAATACGGCATTTGTAAATGCTGTAGTTGATAATAATGAACCAAATGGCTAAATTTAATTAAACGCTATTATGGCACATTTTAAGTGCTATAATTGTTGAATTTAACTAAGGTTTTATTTGAATTAGTGTAACCCTATTACAGCATTTTTGAATGCCGTCTTTTGTTAAATTGAATTGTTTTAAAGGTAACTTTCCGTAGCATTCTTCTAAATGCTGCCAAAGTTGAATTTTCATTTTTTAATAAATTTAAGAGACTAAATGAATTTTGAAATATTAAATTTTTGGAAATTTAATAATTTAATTATTAAATATAATAACTTCATTTTATAATTTAAAAATGAAGTAATTTGTTTGAAATATAAACTATTTTGAAATTTTAACCACGGGATGTATTTAATTTATAGTGTAAATGATTCTTAAAGGATGGGCGATCCCAAGCATCCTTTAAGTTATTGTGCATTTCTACTGCAGGTCACTTGAGTTGGTTTACGTTGTATAAGTATATATGTCCTGACTCGAGTGTTTTGTGTTTTACTTTACGCTCGGGTCAGCCTAAGTATTTACAGCTCTGCTTTGGATTTCTTTTCTGGAGCTAGGAATCGCTGGAGATTCTGCTTGTCTAGTTATCTGTTCCCTTTTAGTTTCAGTTGTTCTATTTCAGCTCTAGTATTTATAAACTGCTATGTATTTGAGATTTCTATTGTATATGTTTTCAGACTGATATTATGTATTATGTTTTGAGAGTTTGTTATAGTAGCTTCATGAACTCTATGGTATTTTAATTTCTGCTGTGAGTTATTCTGATATTTTCTGTGTCTCTGATTCCGTAATTGTATTTCATTTGTTCCAAATTTATTTACAATGCGGTATTTTGAGCAATTCAAGTCCGGCATGTATGGATGCGAATGGCTAAAAATATCAGGTTGTTACACTATATGAGTGATTTTGTGAAACAAATTTTGATTTCATATTTCGAAGTATGGTTTGATGTTCGAAAGATATATGTGTATATATATATATTTGAATTGATTTAAAGTAAGCCACTGTTCAGTCCTCGAGATTCAGATTTGTCTTGGTATAACCTTATCTACTGGAATTGATTTACTGATTTGTTGGTGATTTCCAACTTTTGGATTTTAAATATGATTTCTCAGACTATTTTGAAAGTTTGAGCACTTCCAAATCAAGGTTTAATTTTAAAGCTTGGTAATTTTGAAAAAGTAAATTGGATTTTCCATATACGAAAATAAATAGTTTTAAAGTTTTGAAGGGATAGTTATAGAATTGGTAATCATTTTGGAGATAAGTGATTTTTTTGAGGAAAGGACTTGGTTTCGAAAATATATTGAAATTTAAACCCAGTATTTAGACGATGACTTTAGAAATGGATTTGTTTGACATAAATTTTGTTGATTTGGAAATTTGAATTATTTTCTAAATCTATTGTTTTAAGAAACTTTAAAACTGAATATATGTAATTTGGAAGAAATGATTTGGAGAAATCATATATGATTTTGAAACTGAAATATTATTGAAAGTAATTAAAATTGAGAATCTTGTTTTATTAAATACTTGATTTAGGAGTTACCGAACTTATATAAAATTGATTTGTATAAGTATGAAATTGATTTGTAAAATATTATTTTGGAAAGGTACTCGATTTGGAAAGAGAAATCTTACATAATCGAAGTCTATAAGTGTGATTTGATATACTATTGATTTTGGAAAATATTTGATTTGAAAATGGAATCCTATATATAATGGACCTTATACAAGTATGATATTTGAAAGTGATTTGAAAAAGGTACTATATGATACATATTTTCGAAGTAAAGATATGGAAGTGTCTTCTGCTTGATATCCGCATTATGGCCACATTGTGGATTCATTCTATCGATATTATTCTCTTTGATTTTTAGTTTTTCGGATGTGATACTCGAGTGTCCTGCCATGGCATAACCCATGGTCTTTTGAGCGCGACTGCATAGCGTAATTCGCAATGGCTGCGAGAGCCTACAGGTACGGATGTTTCCTAGGGGTTCCAAACGTAACCATTGTGTTTCCGCGATCTATCGAGTCACTTGGTAGCGTAATCAGCAGGGGCTGTGAGAGCCTACGGGTACAGATGTTTCCTAGGGGATCCAGGCGTAACCATTGTGTATCTGCGGTGCTACCAGTCTTCATGGCGTAATCGCAGGGCCGCAGTGGCCTACGGGTACGGATGTTTCCTAGGGGATCCAGGTGTAACCATTGTGTATCCGCAATCCATGATCAACATGATTTGGTTGTTTTGTTTGGATTGTACTTTCCATATCTGTTTTTAAAGGGTTTTCTAGTATTTTCACTGGGTGTTGAAACAAGTCTACTAAGTACCTGGAGAATTCTAGCTTTGCGCCTAATCAACGCATGGCCAGAGTCTGTAGGAGCAAGGATAAACTTGTTAAGACATCAAGTTATAAAAGTATTTTGATAAAGTATTATATAAAGGATATTTTGATCATTCATTTTCCTTTCTAAATAATTGAAATTTATATAGCTTTAAAATAATGGTTCGTCCTTGTCTTTCAACCTATTTTCCCTTCTAGCTATTTCTATTATCTACCTTGTTAAACTTACCTATAACAACAGTTATCATGTATAATTTTAATCTTCTTGTCATCTTGCCTTAATCCTATCTCATTCTATCTTTTTCTATGTTTTCCGTACCTCATTCCTTTTCGAGGACGAAAAGATTTGAGTGGGGGAGAGTGTAACAACCCTGTATTTTGTGATTATTTTAATTGTATATTTTGATTATTTTAATTGAATTTCTAATTTAAAAACTTTATTATATTTATTATAATGAATAAATTTTGTTATTTTAAATATAAAATTTGATTTTTATGTGAATTATAATTTCAAACATGAATAAATAGAATATTTTCCAAAAATGTGAATTTTGGTCAGTATGGTCAAACTTTGACTTTTAAATTTAAAATTTAATTATTTTGAATTTTTGAATTTTTCCTTTTATTATGAAAATAAATTAAATTTTAAGTATACTACTTTTCATTTCGTTGAAATCTGATTTATATTGTGAAAGTTATGTTTTTTACAATATTGTGTGTAAATTATTTTATTTAACAAAATTGTTTATTTTAGTTTATATAAATAATATTTTGTTTGTTCTAATTTGTGTACATATATGTGATATGTCATGTTATGCATATATTTTTTAAAAACATTTTTAAAGTGTTGTTATAATTTTTTAACGTTATTGTACTTTGTTTATAATTTTTAAAGTCTTGTTACTATTATTAAGCTATTTTCCTATTTATTTTCTATTTTTCCTTAAATTATTTATTTATTTTCTTTTTCACTTTATTTTGTTCAGTTTTTTATTTTTATTTACTGAAAATTAATTTGTTTTTTTTAAATGGAAATTTGAAGTGACAAAAGCTTCAAAACTTATGACTTTTCATTGCGTAGTCTCTTCATTTGCTTTCCCTTTCACTTTCAAACTTTAGTCGTCCATTTCCTCTAGTATAGCCGTGAGTTTTATTTTCATTTCCACACGAAACTTCTCATTTCCATCAAATTTTTGGCCATTTAGATCAAAGAACAAATTGGTAATGGCTTCTTCATTTTTCTAATTTTTCTTTCCGTTTTTCTATTGATTTTTCCATGGTTTTGCTTGTTTCTTCTTATGTTTTGCTCGGCCTATACCCCTCACCTCCTCTTCACCACCACATCACCTTCATCACCACCATCTACAGCAGCAACCACCCATCCTCCTCTAATCATAATCCGGCCATGACCATTTGTTGAAACTAGCACCACCAATTTTGCACAAAACCCTTCCAAACATGCCTAGAAATCACCATACCCTTCACCTATCTCTTTGGCCACCCTTCTAGCCACTACCACCAGCAGCTCCACTACCTTTGGTCGCATCTCCAGCCACCACCTGACATGTCCAGACCTGTACAAGCATGGCCGAGCCTCATATGCGACCAAGCCGAGCCTTGTGTGCACCAAAATCATCACCATTTTGTCTTGTCCTTTGCATTCTTCACTTTGCAACTCCTACCTCTTCAAACATTTGCATAGCCATGAGTATGATGCCAAACCTGAGCTTAACACACATCATGGCTGAGCAAATGAACCCCTTTGGTCATGCTTTTGAATGGTGGTAGCAAGGTCAAGTCACTTTGTCTTTATTTCTTTGTATTTCAACTAGTTTTAATATTGTTTTGGTTGAATATTCATGTATACATTGTCTTGTTTTGGTTGTGCATACAAGATCAATATCTTGGCTCTCCATTCACTTGAATCCATAGTCGTACTGTGTCGTGCCGTATCGTGCTTTCTAGAATTCATTTGTGTAGTTTGAATTGCTATCTCCAGCGTAAAAAGGTGAGTACTCACACAAGACATCCATACTTATATAATTAGTGAATTGAAAACATGTGAATATGTAGAATAATATTATCATGTTATACGTTCCTGTGATATAAATCATATGATGTTAACCCTATTTATAACCTGTCATATCATCTGTTACTGCTATATGATGTTATACTGTTTATTTATATCTGTTTATCACACTGCAAGTTCCCTATAGAATATGATCACTATGGGTTGAAATGATACATACCCGAACGGACTTTAGAATAGGGAAAAATCGTTATAGGCTGAAATGATAGGCCAGAGCGATTTTCATTTATTTTATTTTACTTGGGATTTCCGGTTTGAAATGATAGAACGTGGATTTTTCTTTGTAAATTACGGATTGAAATGATATATTATCCGTATCACTTGACCCAGGTTATAAAATATTATGCAGACCCGTGGCTATTTTATATATATTTTTATGGAAAATTTTAAAGTATTTTAAAAATAGTAAATTTATGATATTTTAATTTAAATTGAATTAAAAATGATTTTTATAAAGTATTAATGTATTTCTAAAAGTTAATTAAGTGAAATAAATGAATGGTTTGAAATTTGGAATATAAATTAAGTTTGAAATTTGAGATTTTGTTCAAAAGTGGAGTTTAAGTATTTTAAAAAGTAAAATATGATAATTTGATTTTAAATTTGAATTTAAAATGAATTAATAAAGTGTTATTGATTTTTCTATGAATTTAAATGGTTAATTAAATAAATGCTTAAAGGTGTAAAATTGAAATATGAATTAATATTGAAATGTGAAATTTGATTTAAAATAAAACTTCAGTTAAGAAAATAAAATGGAAATTAAGTTTATATTTTGAAATGGTAATTAAACTTAATTATTAAGTTAATTTTTAAAATGCAAAGAATGGAAAATTTGTATGCTTGAATTTAATAAGTGAATTATTTAAAAATTTGATTTTATGTATAAAAATTTACTTTATAAAAATCATAAGTTAACTAGTATTTAAATGAACAATTTTTGAGTGAGAAATTATGATTTTTATAAGTTAAAAGAATTAAAAACCAAAGTTTAAATTGTTTTTGAAATTGTATTGAAAATCTGGAATTTAATTAACAGCATTTCAGAAATGCTATCATTTCTGAAGTTAACTTGCATTCACAAGTAAAGGATATTACAACATTTTAAAGTGCTGTAGTTGATACAAATGAAATATAACTAAAATTTAACTAAGTGATATTGCAACACTTTGAAAGTGCTGTAGTTGTAGAAACTAAAACTTGAACTTGAACTATTACAGCAGTTTTAAATGCTGTCTTTGCTTAATTGAATTGTTTTACAAATGTTACTTGTCGTAGTATTTTCTAAGTGCTGCGAAAGCTGAAATTTCACAGTTTTAATAAATTTAAGTGAATAAATGAATTTTGAAAAGACTAAATTTTTGGAATTGAATATTTGATATTTTAAAGTACAATAACTTCATTTTAATTGGTTTAAATGGAGTATTTTGATTTAAAATATAAACCATTTTAAAATTTAATTTGGAATGGTATTTAAATTAAATAAAAATGAATAAGGTTTTGGAAGGATATGATATTTTGATATTTAAAATGTATTTGAAACGATATTGAATTTTGAAATGATATTTGATTTTCAAAGTATAAAATACCATTTTAGAATTTTAACCACGGGTACATTTCTCTGTATGCCTTGTGATTTTGGATGTACACCTTTAATTTGCGAGCGTGACTAGAGGTGAGCGATTGCTGCAGCTCTACGCTATCCTAGCCACATTAACTCTGTTATTTGCATAGTTTACTTTAATATAGGCATTTCTATGATAGCGTTTATTGCCGTTTAAGTGCTGGTTTAGTGGATCCTTAGAGGATGGGCGATCCCAAGCATCCTCTATGTCCTGGTGCATTATTACTACATTTCACTTGAGTTGGTTTACATTGTATAAGTATGCAAGTCCCGACTCGAGTGTTTTGTGTTTTACTTTACGCTCGGGTCAGCCTGAGTATTCACAACTTTGGATTTCTCTTCTGGAGCTAGGAATCACTGGAGATTCTATTTATCTAGTTATTCATCTATTTCTATTTCAGTTCATCTATTTCATCTCTTGTATTAGTATACTTCTATGTATTTGTGATGTCTATTATATTTGTTTCCAGACTGATATTATGTATTTTGTTTTGAGACTTTGTAATAGTAGCTTCATGAACTACTATGGTATTTTTATCTCCGCTGCGAGTTATTGTGATATTTCCGTGTCTATGATTCATAGATTTCATTTGCTCCAAATTATATTACAATACAGTATTTTGGGCAATTCAAGTCCGACGTGTGCCGATGCGAATGGCTGAAAATATCGGGTTGTTAGACCTTATGTGGCACAGCTACTTTTAACTAAAATCAAATCTCAATCCCTTGATCATCACATTATTTTATTTGATTTAAATAATTGAATATTTTAAATAATTTTACTAAAAATCTGGGATGTTACAAATATACAAGGCGTGATTGGTGGAAAAAGGCTACAGTCAAAGAGCCTACATTGACTATGATGAGGTATTCGCTCTAATCATTCAACTAGAAAATGTTAAACCAATATTTTATTAGCAACCCAAAAAAAATAAAAAATACATCAAATGGATGTGAAATTTTCCTTTCTAAATTGAGTTCTTGAAGATGAAGTTTCATCTAGTAGCTACAAGGCTAAAAAGTTAAGGGAAAAGAAGACAAGGTCGTGAAGCTAAAGGAATGCTCGAATTGATACGTACTTCCAAGAGAAAATCTTCTCAAGTGTTCGTATGAGCATGCACTCTATATCAAAATCCCAGACAATGATATATTGATTGTATGCTTGTATGTAGTGTTGGAACTGGACTAGCTGCAGTGGAAGTTATAGGCGAATTTCAAAATTTTTACCCTATTGGATATTTTATTGGGCCTATGAAGTCTAACTAAATTAGAACATTTCTAAATTTCATCTAAATAAAATCATTTTTTTATTTAAATTCAAACACATTAAGATATGAAATTAATTTTATTTAATTTAGTTTATACATAAATGTAACATATACATATAAGTGTGAGTGTATGTGTAACATAATAATCCGTGAAAGGTATAATATGCCCATATGTAGATGTTGGGATTTACATCGCAATAGACATATTAACTCATTTTGTATGTCATGTATGTTGTCCAAAAATGTGCATGTATATGTGTTACAGAATATATATACACGCACATACACATATGTATGAATAAATATATAATACATAATATATGAACATAAAATATTTATGTATAGATGAACATATATAGAAAGAGAGAGAAAAATTATTAAAAATTATTTATAATTCAAAATTAACTTAGTTTTGCAAACATAATAATTTATATATTTTAATTTGTATATATTATAAATAAAATAATGTTTTCATCCATAGATAATTAACATAAAATAATCTATTTAAGAAAATTCAAATTTTACAATTTTATAAAATCTAGGATCATAAAATAGAGCTTAGAAAAGATCTAGAGATTTTTCAAAGTTTAAATATATTTTTAAAACAAATACATTGATTTGGAAAATAAATATTAAATATAAAAGAATTTATTATTCAAAATTCAAATTTTGAAATTTTATAAATTCTAGGATCGTGAATGAAAGATTATGAAATTTTTTAATTAAATTTTCAATTAAATTATTATTTTCAATAAATCATAAATAGTTTTTCTAAAATAATATTAATTATTAAAATAATAAACATTATTGAAAAATTCTTATATTTTTTCCATATGTTTCTGAAATGATATAATATTTTTTAAAATATAAAATTTAATTTTAATGTAATAATTATTCTATATATAATAAACAATTAAAAAATTCAATAAATGTTAATTTAAAAATATGAATTTATGCGTGATAATTAATTTTCGGATTTGTAATATCATATTATATATAAATAAGTGTAGTAAATTTTTTAAATCATATATATGTCTTATATATGCATATATGCTATTATAAGAGAGAAATATACACTAATACATACATATATATATATATATGAATTTATTAATAAATATTCATAAAACAATTATTAATGAAAAAACTGATTTTGTACAACAAACAACATTTGTCTATACATAAATCAAATAGCATAATAAAAAATTTATACACATAACCAAATTGATTTGTGACAACCATATCTACTAACAAAAATCTTACCTAGCTAAACATATAGTAGCAATATATTTAGACCGAGATGAAATTGCTCATTACAAGATCTTAGTATATAATTTAATTGCTATAATATGAATTAAAATTACCTATTTAATGATGCCTTTGAATCTACGTTGAAGCAATGACTTTCCTTCCTTTTACTGTTCTTGATTCGTCAAATTGCAATTCTGGAATCATCGACCTCTAACTATCGAATAGTATTATTTTAATTTGAAATACATTTGAGAATTTTGGAGTGGATTGAGAGCTATGTTTTAACCAGTAATGTAGAAGATAATGGCGGCCAAAAAGATTAGTAATTGTTTTTAGAGATACATACATACATACGTACGTACATACATATATATAGGGTCATATTAAAGGGAAACAAGGAAAACCTTTTACCCATTCTCACTTTATCTTAACCCAATGTCTCCAAGCTAATTCCCTATGTTTTAGTCACCCCTAGACCATTCCAAAACCAAAATTTTGTAAGCCTAATGATGGGACTTAAACCCATCTAAGGCCAAGCCAAAATACTATGCAATTAAATCTAATTTTATCGCTTGTCGATATTGCATATCGAGCGATATATTTATAACTGTTATAAATATATATAACATTGTTTATTTATCAAACCATTTTCAAATTGTATAATTAATATTTCATAAATATTAATTAATTTATTACAATTATAAACCAATTAAATCGTTCAGTCTTAAGGGAACTGATCATTTCGGTTGTGTAACTCTTGGGATGTAAATTTGGTCAACGATTAATATCGAACTATTCTAATGTTAACTTCACACATCACTTAGCAAGTGGTGTGATATTATGGCCAAATTTATCGCTCACTCATTTTCGGTAAAATCCAATTTTAGTTTAATAAGCGTTATCCGGTTGTGACATTTATTTACACCAACTCTCTTCTTCAAAGCTATATCACTTTGGACTTATGGAATTTGGTAATGGTCAAAATTCCAACCTCATCCACATTCAAATTTATAGTCTAAATACAAAGTCCTTGGTTCAATAATAACAATCATTATTAACATAAATGCTCTGGTCAGAGATTTCTGACATTGAGTTGACTTGAGTTGATTGTGATACTAACCATATATAACCGAGGAGACGAATCCTCTCTTGAATAGTGCTTCACTTCTAATACTTCCACTCGACCCAACTATGGTCACTCGATGGACATCATGCCATGATTTTGATATAATCAAGGCGGAGCTTTCATATTGAAGATCCACAGTACTCTCAGGTCGAGGGAATTGTGTAAATCAGTCACATCGATCTGTTTGACATTTTTTATATTAACTAACAGAAAACTATCGAGTGGGTCGTTCCATAGTTATCCAGCAACTATTAGTATGTAACCCCTAGGTTCCCCTGTAACGACCCTGTATTTTGTGATTTATTTTAATTGTTTATTTTGATTATTTTCATTTGAATTTTTGATTTTAAAACTTTATTTTACTTATTAAAATGAATAAATTCTGTTATTTTAATTATAAATTTTTATTTTTGTGTGAATTATAATTCCAAACATGAATAAATGGAACATTTCAAGAAAATGTGAATTTGGTCAATTTGGTCAAACTTTGACTTTTAAATTTAAATTTTAAATATTTTAATTCTTGAATTTTATCTTTTATTATGAAAATAAATTAAATTTCAAGAATACAGCTTTTTGTTTTGTTGAAATTCGATTTATATTGTGAAAGTAATGCTTTTTTACAATATTGTATGTAAATTGTTTTATTTAATAAAATTGTCTATTTTAATTTATACAAATAATAATTTTATTTGTCATATCTTGTTCTAATATGTGTTATATGACATGTTAGGTATATATTTTTATTTTGTATTGTTATAAATTTTAAATGTTTATTGCATATTGTTTTCAATTTTTAAATTTTAGATTCAATTTAAGCTATTTTCTTTATTTATTTTCTATTTTTCCTTAAAATAATTATTTGATTACTTTTTCACTTTATTTTGTTTTTAGATTTTACTTTATTTACTTACATTTTTATTTGTTTAGAATGGATAAAAGAAAATAAGAATGTAAAAGGTCAAAACCTTTTCATTTACCATGACTTTTCAAATGCCATTTGCCTTTCCATTTTCAATTGCCACTTGCATTGATGAAGCCGACCCTATTTTCTTTCATCAGCTGTACATTTTCATTTTTTTCACGTAAAGGAAAAACTTCCATCCATCTCAAGTTCGGCCATCAATTTATGAAATTATTTGGTAATGGTTTCTCCTTCTTTTCCTTACTTTTTTCTTATTGTTTTATTTATATTTTTGCCTTGCTTCTACCTATGTTGCTCGGCCATAGCTCCTCCATCACTACATCACCTTCACCACCACCTTGCTCTGCTGCAACTCCCTCCAACCCCACTGATCATGACAGGCCGTGGCCACCTATGTTGAAAACTCCACAAAATAATACAAGCATCACTTCAAAACCAAGCTAGCCGACCTCTACATGCATCATCCCCTTCAAACCCCTCTCGGCCACACTTAGCACCACCTCCACCAGCCTCTACCTGATCATTGACCACTGCTACACCATTACCTGACCACCACCAAGCAAGGCCGAGCCACCTATGGCCATAGCCGTGCCTTATGGTTGCACCAAAAATCACTTTGTGCCTTGACTTGTATTTGCTTCATGCCATAAACCACTAACTCCTTCACTTCCTCACTAGGCCGACCCTATGGACCCATACCCGACCCATACACATAGCCATGGCCGTGCATTATAACCATATGGCCGAGCATATGATTCGTTGAAACATGGTAAAGTTGTTTAGTTCGTTGTTGTTCCTCATTTTCAAGTTGTTTAATGTTATATTTGTGTTGTAAATTCATGTTTTCAATATACTATTTTATTTGCTATGTACAAGGTAATCACCTTGGTTCTACCCTCACTTGAATCCATTGTCATGCTTTCATGCTTTCCGGATCATTGTTTGTGTGTCTGAATTTCTTAACTCCATCTTGTAGAGGTGAGTATCTCACACATGACATCTGTACTTATATAATTAGTAAATTTACACCCTATGAATTTGTAGAATTACATTCTTATGGTATAACAGCCTGTGATATGATCATATGATGTTCACCCTGTTTATACACCTGTCATATCATATGTTACTGCTATATAATGCTATACTATTTATATCAGTTTATCACACTACAAGTTCCCTGTAGAATAGAATCACTATTCGTTGAAATGATACATACCCGAACGGACTTTAGAATAAGGAAAAATCGTTATGGGATGAAATAATAGGCCAGAGCGATTTTTATTTATTTCATTTTACTTGGGGCTGCGGGTTTGAAATGATAGAACCTGGGATTTCTTTGTAAATTACGGATTGAAATGATATATTATCTGTATCACTTGACTTAGGTTAGAAATTATAGACAGACCCATGGTTAATATATTTTTTTCTAAAGTTTTTTAAAATATTTTATAAATGTAAATGATATGCTATTTTGATTTAAATTTAATTTAAAAAAGATTATTGTAAAATATTAGTGATTTTCTACAAGTTAAATAAGTGAAATAAATAAATGGTAGAGTAGAATTTGAAATATAAGTTAATTTTGGAATTTGTGATTTTGTTTATAAATGAAGTTTAAATTAAGCAAGAAAATATGATAATTTGATTTGAATTTGAATTTAAAATGATTTTTATAAAGTGTTATTGATTTTTTATATAAACTAAAATAGTCAAATAAATAAATGTTAAAAAATTGAAATTTGAAATATAACTTAACTTGGAAAATTGAAATATGTTTTAAAAATAAAAGTTAAGTTAAGAAAAATAAAATGGAATTTAAATTTAATTTATGAAATGCTAAATTTAATTAAAATGTAAAGTAAATGAAATGTTATAAAATTGTACATTAATTTTTATAAGTGAATTATAAAAAATGATTTGATAATTATTTGTGAAAATTTCACTTTACAAAATCATAAATTAAAGGGTATTTAAATGATTGTTTTTAAAGTGGAAAAATATTAAATTTATAAGTTGAAATGATTTAAATTAAATTTTTACTGTTTATGAAATTGTATTGAAAGTTGTGAATTTAATTAATAGCATTTCAAAAATGCTATCATTTCTGAAGTAAAGGATATTAAAGCATTTCTAAGTGATGTAGTTGATACAAATGAACTAAAAGGCTAAAATGAACTAAGGGATATTACAGCACTTTGTAAGTGATGTAGTTGTAGAAATTAAACTTGAACGCTATTACAGCAGGTTTAAATGTTGCCTTTGCTTAATTGAATTGTTTTCAAATATAACTTCCGTAGCATTTTCTAAATGCTGCGAAAGCTGAAATTTCACCGTTTTAATAAATTTAAATGAATAAATGAAGTCCGAAGAGTCTAAATTTCTGGAAATTGAATATTTGATTTTTTTAATGTATAATAACTTCATTTTAATTGGTTTAATGGAATATTTGAGTTGAAATATAAACCATTTTGAAATGTGATTTGGAATGGTTTTTAAATTAAATAAAAATAATGAGGTTTTGGAAGGATATAATATTTTGATATTTTAAAACGTATTTGAAATGATATTGAATTTTGAAGCGAAATTTGATTTTCGAAGTATAAAATATCATTTTGGAATTTTAACCACGGATACACTTCTCTGTATGCCTTGTGATTTTTAAATTTACACCTTTAATTTGAGAGTGTGACTAGAGGTGAGCGATTGCTGCAGCCCTTTGCTACCCTAGCCACATTAACACTGTTATTTGCATAGTTTACTTTAATATAGACATTTCTGTGATATCGTTAATTTCTGTTAAATTGATGGTTTAGCGGACCCTTAGAAGATGGGTAATCCCAAGCATCATTTAAGTTATTGTGCATTACTACTACTGTTCACTTGAGTTGGTTTACATTATATAAGTATGTATGTCCTGACTCGAGTGTTTTGTGTTTTACTTTTCGCTTGGGTCAGCGTGAGTATTCACAGCTTAGCTTCGTATTTCTCTTTCTGGAGCTAGGAATCGCTGGAGATTTTGCTTATCTAGTTATCTATCCATTTCAGTTCAGCTGTCTATTTCAGCTCTTGTATTTATAAACTTCTATATATTTGGGATTTCTATTATATATGTTTCAGACTGATATTATGTATTTTGTTTTGAGACTTTGTTATAGTAGCTTCATGAAATACTATGGTACTTTATTTTCGCCGCGAGTTATTCTGATATTTCTGTATCTATGATTCTGTGATTGCTTTTATTTGCTCTAAATTTTATTACAATGTGGTATTTTGAGCATTCGAGTCCGACATGTGCGAATGCAAATGGCTGAAAATATCAGATTGTTACAGTTGGTATCAGAGCTTTTGTTTTAGGCAACCATAGCCTGTGGAGCAAAAACTCATTTGAGATAGGGTAGAAATACCCTACAATGAGTAAAATCAATCTCAGATTCATTTCCTTGTGAGCAATGTATTTTCAAAGTATAAAATGATTTCCAAATGATTTTGAAGGATTATCAAAGATTATATTGGTATAAATTTTCTTATTTTGAAATCAAGATTTTCTAAACTTCATCCCTTCGGTATCCAACTTGTTAGTAATCCCTTGGTTAGGATTCTTTTCAATTAGGATTCCTTGAACTTTGGAACGCTCCTACTTGTTCTAAAATCCTGTCTTGTCTTCCCTATTTTACCCTTTTGATTTTGGGGCATTCCATAACTCTACTTTGAAGGACCTCTATAAAGAGCGGTGATTCCGTAAATTTGAATGATTTGTAAGGGGGTGAAACTCCTTTACAATTGGCATTGATTCACCGAAGATTTCTATATCCTCGGTATGCGATTCTATCTATGTCCTTCTTTACCTAGATTCTAACTCTGGCGGTCGAATGTCAATTTTCCTTAGATTTCCGCATTGAGTATATTCCTGAAGTCACGGTTGACTAGTTAAAGTCGCCCGCGATTTAAATAGGCTTATCCATCTTCTTGTTGGCAATTAAATTATCTCATCTTCATTCGAGCTTATCTTCGAACAAGAATTCTATTTGATTAGAGTTCCTCTAAATTTGAATTTCTGTTTGTTTTGAAATCTATTCTTGAATCATCCCTTGGAAATTTGTGTTTGGTTATATTTTGAAATTGTGCATTCATCGAAATTATTATTTTGATAAGGATGACCACATTTATACGTAAAAGTGAAATGTTTTCGATAAGAATTATATACCTTTTAAAAATGAAAATTTGAAGTTTCGAAAGGATTTGGAATTTTGAAAATTTATAAGAAATTCGATTTATATAAAATGATTTATAATAGAAGGGTTTTGAATTTGAATTTCGAGGAATCGAACTCCGGTGTTTTGAAATCGGTTTTAAGATTTTGGAAAATATATAATAATAATATGATTTAGAAGATATTTTCTGAATAGGAAATGTTTCAAATGTATCCGAATGAATTCCAATGAATTCGAAGAGATTTCAAAGAAGTTTGAAGAAAATAGAAGTCCAGAACTCACTTATGTCGCTGGAAAATAATTTCGGTGATGAGTGCACGCATCATCGACATTGATTTTCGACTTTCAGAGTGAGGGAGAGGCCACTCTAGTAGCTTTGCTATGCGAGTGATTTTGTGAAACAAATTTTGATTTCAGATTTCGAAGGATGATCTGATTTTCGAAAAATGTGTGTGTGTGTGTGTATTTGAAATGATTTAAAGCAAGCCAGTGTTCAGTCCTCAAGGTTTAGATTTGTTTTGGTATAACCTTATCTATTGAAATTGCTTTACTGATTTGTTGCTGATTTCCAACTCTTAGATTTAGAAAATTTGGTTTCTCCGACTATTTTGAAAGTTCGAGCACTTCCAAATCAAGTTTTAATTTTTAAAGCTAAGTAATTTTCAAAAGGTAAATTGGATCTTCCATATATGGAAATAAATAGTTTAAGGGTTTTCAAGGGATAGTTATAAACTTGGAAATCATTTTGAGTATAATTGATTTTGAGAAAATATTTGGTTTTTAAAATAGATTGGATAGTAAAACCCAGTATTTATATGATGGTTTTGGAAATGAATTTGTTTGACTTAAATTTTGTTGATTTGGAAATTTGGATTATTTTCTAAATCTATTATTTTGAGAAACTTTAAAACTGAATATATGTAATTTGGAAGAAATGATTTGGCGAAATCATATATGATTTTGAAACTGAAACGTTATTGAAAGGAATTGAAACCGAGAACCTTGTTTTATTAAATACTTAATTTGGGAGTTATCGAACTTATATAAAATTGATTTGTATAAGTATGAAGTTGATTTGAAACTATCGTTTTGGAAAGGTATTCAATTTGCAAAGAGAAATCTTATGTAATCGAAGTCTATATAAGTGTGATTTGATATACTACTGATTTTTGAAAGTATTCGATTTGAAAATAAAATCTTATATATGAAGGACTTTGTATAAGAATGATATTGGAAGTGATTCGAAAGGTACTATATGATATATATTTTCGAAGTAAAGATATGGAAAGTGCCTTCTGCTTGATATCCGCTTTATGGCCACATTGTGGATTCATTCTATCGATATTATTCTCTCTGATTTGGGTTTTCCGGATATAATACTCTAGTGTCCATCGAATTCCATGGCGATCTCCTTGGTCTTATGAGCGCGACTGCATAGCGTAATTCACCTGGCTGAGATGGTCTTGGGGTACGGATGTTTCCTGGGGGATCCAGGCGTAACCATTGTGTATCCTGCAATCTATGTAGGTCGTATTAGTAGCGAAATCCGCTGGCTGAGATAGCTTAAGGGTACAGATGTTTCTTAGGGGATCCAGGCGTAACCATTGTGTATCTGCGGTCTACTAGTCATCATGGCGTAATTCGCAGGCTGAGATAGCTCACATGTACGGATGTTTCCTGAGGAGCGTAAGCATTGTGTATCCACGATCCATGGTTAGACAAATGTTTGGGTTTGGTTGATTTGTTTGGATTGTACTTTCTGTATCTATTTCAATAGGTCTTCCAGTATTTTCACTGGGCGTTGAAACAATTTTACTAAGTACCTGGAGAATTCTAGCTTTGCGCCTGATCAATGCATGGCCAGAGTCTGCAGGAACGAGAGTAAACTTGTTAAGACATTGAGCTATGAAAGTATTTTGATAAAGTAATATATAAAGGATATTTTGATCATTTATTTTACTTTTCTAAATAATTTAAAATGTTTTAAATATTATTCACTTCGAACTAACAAATTTGAATCAAATAACTATTCATCATATTTTAAAATGTTTAAAATGTTATAAATAAAAAAAATTAAATTGATATTTATATAGTTTTATTTAATGGTTCATCCTTGTCTTTCAACCTATTTTCCCTTCTAGCTATTCTTATCCTCCTACCTTCTTCCTCTTCCAGGGTCCTTTATGTATTGTGAAAAGAGTTGGTTCTTTGGCTTAACGTTTGGGTTTGCCCGAGAAGCTTTCTTGAGTGCATGATGTATTCCACCACTCACATCTTCTCTGGCATCTTCATGATCCATCTCTTTTTGTTCAGCCTTCTGCTTTTGATAGTTTGGATACTTAGCCTAATCTGACTGTCAAGAGGAAGCCACTTCGTATTGTCGACAGAGGTACGGAGCAGCTAAGAAGGAAATCTGTTAGTCTGGTCAAAGTATTGTGGAGTACTGGTGACCGAGATTGTACCTAGAAGATGGAGGAGAGCATTCGTGCTTCTAATCCGGAATTGTTTTCAGGTACTATTTGCTTTGTCTATCTTGCTTTTCCTTATTTTCCTTGTTCGTTCTTTTCGAGGACGAAAAGATTTGAGTGGGGGAGAGTGTAACAACCCTGTATTTTGTGATTTATTTTAATTGTTTATTTTGATTACTTTAATTTGAATTTTTGATTTTAAAAACTTTATTTTACTTATTAAAATGAATAAATTCTGTTATTTTAATTATAAATTTTGAATTATAATTCCAAACCTGAATAAATTTAACATTTCCAGAAAATGTGAATTTTGGTCAATTTGGTCAAACTTTGACTTTTAAATTTAAAATTTAAATATTTGAATTCTTGAAATTTATCTTTTATTATGAAAATAAATTAAATTTCAAGAATACTGCTTTTCGTTTCGTTGAAATTCGATTTATATTGTGAACGTTATGCTTTTTACAATATTGTATGTAAATTGTTTTATTTAACAAAATTGTCTATTTTAATTTATATAAATAATATTTTTATTTGTCATATCATGTTCTAATATGTGTTATATGACATGTTAGGTATATATTTTTATTTTAAAATGTTTTTTGGTATAGTTATAAATTTTAAATGTTTATTGCATACTGTTTTCAATTTTTAAATTATGGATTCAATTTAAGCTATTTTCTTTATTTATTTTCTATTTTTCCTTAAAGTAATTATTTGATTTCTTTTTCACTTTATTTTGCTTTCAAATTTTACTTTATTTACTTACATTTTTATTTGTTTAAAATGGATAAAAGAAAATAACAAATATAAAAGGTCAAAACCTTTTCATTTACCCTGACTTTTCAAATGCCATTTGCCTTTCCATTTTCAATTGCCACTTGCATTGATGAAGCCGACCCTATTTCCTTTCTTCAGCTGTACATTTTCATTTTTTTCACGTAAAGGAAAAACTTCCATCCATCTCATGTTCGGCCATGAATTTATGAAATTATTTGGTAATGGTTTCTCCTTCTTTTCCTTACTTTTTTCTTATTGTTTTATTTATATTTTTGCCTTGCTTCTACCTATGTTGCTCGGCCATAGCTCCTCCATCACCACATCACCTTCACCACCTCCTTGCTCGGCTGCAACCCCCTCCAACCCCACTGACCATGACAGGCCGTGGCCACTATGTTGAAAACTCCACAAAATAATACAAGGATCACTTCAAAACCAAGCTAGCTGATCTCTACATGCATCATTCCCTTCATCACCCTCTCGGCTACCGTTAGCACCACCTCCACCAGCCTCTACCTAATTATTGACCACTGCTGCACCATCACCTGACCACCACCTAGCTAGGCCAAGCCACCTATGGCCATAGCCGTGCCTTATGGTTGCACCAAATATCACTTTGTGCCTTGACTTGTATTTGCTTCATGCCATAAACCACTAACTCCTTCACTTCCTCACTAGGCCGACCCTATGGACCCATACCCGACCCATACACATAGCCATGGCCGTGCATTATAACCATATGGCCGAGCATATGATTGGTTGAAACATGGTCAAGTTGTTTTGTTCTTTGTTGTTCCTTATTTTCAAGTTGTTTAATGTTGTATTTTTGTTGTAAATTCATGTTTTCAATATATTATTTTGTTTGCTATGTACAAGATAATCACTTTGGCTCTACCCTCACTTGAATCCATTGTCGTGCTTTCATGCTTTTCGGATCTTTGTTTGTGTGTCTGAATTTGTTAACTCCAGCTTGTAGAGGTGAGTATTTCACACATGTCATCTGTACTTATATAATTAGTAAATTGACACCCTATGAATCTGTAGAATTGCATTATTATGTTATAACTGCCTGTGATATGATCATATGATGTTCACCCTGTTTATACACCTGTCATATCATATGTTACTGCTATATAATGCTATACTATTTATATCAGTTTATCACACTGCAAGTTCACTGTAGAATAGAATCATTATGGGTTGAAATGATACATACCCAAATGGACTTTAGAATAAGGAAAATTGTTATGGGCTGAAATGACAGGCCTAAACGATTTCTATTTATTTCATTTTACTTGGGACTGTGTGTTTGAAATGATAGAACCCGGTTTTTATTTGTAAATTATGGATTGAAATGATATATTATCCGTATAACTTGACTTAGGTTAGAAATTATATACAGACCCGTGGTTAATATATATTTTTTCTAATTTTTTTTAAATATTTTAAAAATGTAAATATTATAATATTTTGATTTAAATTTAATTTAAAAATGATTTTTATAAAATATTAGTGATTTCTACAAGTTAAATAAGTGAAATAAATAAATGGTAGAGTAGAATTTGAAATATAAGTTAATTTTGGAATTTATGATTTTGGTTATGAATGAAGTTTAAATTAAGCAAGAAAATATGATAATTTGATTTACATTTGAATTGAAAATGATTTGTATCTAGTATTATTGATTTTTTATATAAATTAAAATAGTTAAATAAATAAATGTTAAAAAATTGAAAATTGAAATATAACTTAACTTGGAAAATTGAAATGTGTTTTAAAAATAAAAGTTAAGTTAAGAAAAATAAAATGGAATTTAAATTTAATTTATGAAATGGTAAATTTAATTAAAATGCAAAGTAAGTGAAATGTTATAAAATTGTACATTAATTTTTATAAGTGAATCATAAAAAAAAGATTTGATAATTATTTGTGAAAATTTCACTTTATAAAATCATAAATTATAGGGTATTTAAATGATTGTATTTAAAGTGGAAAAATATGAAATTTTATAAGTTAAAATAATTTAAATTAATTTTTTATTATTTATGAAATTGTATTGAAAGTTTGGAATTTAATAAACAGCATTTCAGAAATGCTATCATTTCTAAAGTAAAGGATATTACAACATATCTAAGTGCTGTAGTTGATACAAATGTACTAAAAGGCTAAAATGAACTAAATGCTATTACAACACTTTGTAAGTGCTATAGTTGTAGAAACTAAACTTGAACACTATTACAGCAGGTTTAAATGTTGCCTTTGCTTAATTGAATTGTTTCAAATATAACTTCCGTAGCATTTTCTAAATGCTGCGAAACCTGAAATTTCACCGTTTTAATAAATTCAAGTGAATAAATGAAGTCCGAAGAGACTAAACTTCTGGGAATTGAATATTTGATTTTTTTTTCAAAGTATAATAACTTCATTTTAATTGGTTTAATGGAATATTTTAGTTGAAATATAAGCCATTTTGAAATGTGATTTGGAATGGTATTTAAATTAAATAAAAATAATGAGGTTTTGGAAGATATAATATTTTGATATTTTAAAATGTATTTGAAATGATATTGAATTTTGAAATGACATTTGATTTTCGAAGTATAAAATACCATTTTGAAATTTTAACCACGGATACACTTCTGTGTATGCCTTGTGATTTTTAGATGTACACCTTTAATTTGAGAGTGTGACCAAAGGTGAGCGATTGTTGCAGCTTTGCGCTACCCTAGCCACATTAACACTGTTATTTGCATAGTTTACTTTAATATAGACATTTCTAAGATAACGTTTATTTCTGTTAAATTGATGGTTTAGCGGACCCTTAGAGGATGGGCGATCCCAAGCATCCTTTAAGTTATTGTGCATTACTACTACAGTTCACTTGAGTTGGTTTACATTATATAAGTATGTATGTCCTGACTCGAGTGTTTTGTGTTTTACTTTATGCTCGGGTTAGCCTGAGTATTCAGAGCTTAGCTTTGGATTTCTCTTTCTGGAGCTAGGAATCGCTGGAGATTTTGCTTATCTAGTTATCTATCCATTTAAGTTCAGTTGCCTATTTCAACTCTTGTATTTATAAACTTCTATGTATTTGGGATTTCTATTATATATGTTTCATACTGATATTATGTATTTTGTTTTGAGACTTTGTTATAGTAGCTTTATGAACTACTATGGTACTTTATTTCCGCTGCGAATTATTCTGATATTTCTTTGTCTGTGATTCTGTGATTGCTTTTATTTGCTCCAAATTTTATTAAAATGCGGTATTTTGAGCAATTCAAGTCCAACATGTGAGAATGTGAATGGATGAAAATATCGGGTTGTTACAGCCCCCAGCAGTCATTAGTAATACTCTGCTCAACATTTGGGGAGCGTTACGTACTCCAGTCTCAACAGATACATCAATATCCAGTTTCGATGCATCTTGAATAGGAACATTTAAAATGATATTATTTTTTTCGTTATATAAATTACTCACGGTTGCAAAACTCTGTAACCACTACAACAAAATATACCATTTATGGATTTTTATATTAAATGTACTTTTAATTAAATTAATTAATTAATATAATCACATTATATCAAGTATATGAGTAACATAAGGGATTTTCTACCCTTGAAAATCGACATCAATACGTCCATTGTATTACATGCCAAACAATCGAGAACCAAAAAACCCAATAGTTAGGGAAAAAGAAAAAGAAGAGGTAGAAGAAAAGTGAAAATAACAACACAGAATCTCACAATCGCAACAGAACAAAATATAATATATAATAGCAGATTTTTATACAAAAGAATCTGAACTACTTTATATTTACAATCATCAGAGTACAATAATCTATACATCAATCTAGACAGTTATAATAACTTGTTCTCACATAGCGGAAACATAAGCCAAGTACGGAGATACGTCTCTGTCATCCAGCTTGTCTCATGAGCTCTATGGCATCCTAAACTGAATCTGTAATACTCGGTCTGACCCAAGAATTATAATAAAATAACACCCGAGTCAGTCTGGAAAACCAACATGAGAAAACACACTCAATTTAAATTATTATATTTTTCAAATACTTTTGAGAAAAAAAAGATATCTTGTAAGACCGCGTCACACATAAACACGATAGGTTTTTCCCTTATGATAACCTAAACACTTTATATCGAAGTCATCTGTTATTATAACAATGTCTATAGAAAGTAAATAGAAAATAAGTGGAATGCTTACGTCTCACGTTTCATCATAGTTGGGCACAATCAAAACCGTATGGTGCTTATTGGAGAATGGATTCCATGCAATGACTAGGCACTGGGATACCACCTATTACAGTACACTTCTAGAAAAATATACCAAGGACCTCGTCGGGATCCCTTACAACACAAGACCGGCTCTATCCCTAACCTAGATATAACCGAATATGTTACCGCACCGAGTGTTCCCACCCTTATCGAGAGCTCTTTTTCCATGCACCACCGTACCCATAATTAATAATATGTCCGAGGGTATCTAAAAAGGTGATAACATAACGTAGTTGGGTATGACCCACTTAGCCTTGCTGCATATCCCCTTATTTTCAATAATTCCGATTGACGAGGCTTTAGGCTACGATTACCTTTCAAGAACAATTTCACTTAGAATGCTCATCGTCCTTCAATGATGATATTCTGATAGAACTCGTCCATATAATTTGTCCTAGGTCTGGATAAACCGAATCACCATCTTCACCATCTTCACGATATCCATTCGTAGCGCTCAAACCGGATCGCAGTGGTTTTCAGATAATTAAATCCAATCTCGGTCTCTTCGAAATGATCAACGAAATTGGCTAATACTTGATAGTTAGTTATTTAACTGGCAATGTAACATCCACAAGCAGTCACTAGGCCCATATTATAAATTTTTCCCAAAATCTATTTTCAAAATTTCATTATAAGATATATATTCAAATCCCTTCCCAATTTTCAATATTTGAAATAACTTAAATACTTATATCCATATCAGGATATTTCAAACCATCTCTCCTTTCAACAGTAAGAAAAATATTCAAAAATATACTTTTCTAAACCCCTTACTTCCCAACACTTAGGAAAGTACCATTTATTTTTCTTTTTTTTTAAAAACCCTTCATAGTTTATATTGTAAATTCCTCAACTCGTTTATAATGAATTCTATAAGTTTCGAGGTTCCTTAATTGAATCTCTTTATTCAAAAGTTATATACTTATCTCTCCGAAATAAGTATATTCACAAATTATTCACTTCAAAAATATTTGAAAACTTTTTAGAATAAATATGGAAAGCATCATGCAGTATCTATCATGGATTCAGAGCTCAATGATTACGTCGCTATCCCCGAGAAATCCAAACTTAACTCCAGGCAATCTTCGCCTCCCGATATCGCCATGAAAGTATAACATTACTTTCCAAAAAATTTATTTAAAAATTATCATAAATAATTATTATAAAGTTTATATAATAATTTTTCAACTTCAATTTAGGCAAATACTCTTACATAAAAGTTATTATATAAAACCACATTAATATTGAATAATTTATCTTTTAAAATAATAATACTGATCAATTCTGATAACCGTTTTACAAGACTTGTTTATAAAATTTATAGTTCATTTTCAAAATTCAAAAATATTTAAATAACTAATTTTCTAGAATATTTTGATGCTAAACTTTTTAATTTACCTTCTTTAATAATTAAAAATCCTGTTTTAAAACAAACTCAACTTCTCAATACAAATATATTTTCCAATTCCAATATAGCTAATCTAATATTTATAGATCTCTCTCCATTTATCTCCAATTGATTTATGTTCCCAATCTCATAAATCCCTTTCTCACATTTCCAAAAGGAAAATCTATCCTTTCTTTTTAAATCAATTTACCCATCTCATCATAAATTCTTACCTAAATTTATATCTTTAATTTATCAAACGATATTCATTTTCCTTTATTTATAAACATTGTTTATAGGTTCCATAGACTCGTTTCCAGCTCACAACGTTCTTTTACATCACTTAAATCGATCATAAATTTATTTCCATTTATAAATAAATTTCTTAATTAACCCAAACTATATTCCAAAACCAACCCAAATTTCAGTTATTCTTCCATTTTAAAATTTAAAAAATCTTATTTAAGATCCGGTATATTCAATTTTTATATTTATTTCCAAATTTCCTTCTATTCTTCCCATCTATTAAAAATCTTGGTTTTTAAAATCTTTTATATTTACCTACGTATCACTTAAGAGTTATTATTTTAAATCCTTTATATACATATTATTCCAAAATCTCCATTTAATATCATGGAATAGTCAACTGCAAATTCAAACCATTTATTTTACTTAGTCAATTTCTTTTAACTCATCCAAAACTGGATTTAAATATTTTACTTCCAAAAATCCCTTTTTAATTTCTTTTCAAATTCAAAACATATATTTATGGTATTATTAAAATACCAAGATCTAGGCCAGTATTATCATAACATCCAATAAATTCAAATCACATTATAATCTGTCATAGATTATTCAAACATATCATATATCACTATACATGGAATTAAATTCAACATTTTTTAGGAATCCAAATGGATCCCTCCAACCCATTTTCCCTGCAACCACAGATGTTAATACAACATAAAAATACCAACCTCGCTTCGAGACGGGATTTTGCGGTAATATATGGTCATCCACTATTATGTGGGGCGCATAGGGTCTCATCTGCTAAATATGTGGGAATATCAATCCAACTACTAATATAAATATACTACTATACATAATATCACATACAACTGATAATAATTTGTCAATTCAATCAATAATAAATTTTAACTATTTAAAATTTAACTGGTAATCCAGAAACGAGTGAGATTAACTCACCTTAATTTTTATTGTCGCTTTCACGTTTTGGTTTCAATTAAGTTCGAACGAATTTGAATTTATCTAAAATATCAACAAGCTCCAATTTCAACCAAACTGATTCCATAGCCAAGATCTCATTAATACAGACCCAACGCGACTGACCGCATTGGTTTCGACCTGGAACAATGAGATATGGAATTTACAATCTAATGCTTTAAACAACAAATTATATAAACTATTTTTTAAAAGAAGCCCATTAACCATTTACAAATCCGGCCCACGACTACCTTTTCTTCCTCAATCCAATTTCTTGAGACATGAAACAAGAACCCAATTACACGCGTGCGTGCACAACACTGACATGGTGCTTAGCTTCACAAAATTGAATTTTGACTTTGCCAATCACTTCCTCATGTCGAACCACACCTGCCTGTGCCCAAAATTCCACCCTCGACCTCACATCCATGTGTGCGACCTAATAGGTTCACGTATAGCCACTGAATGGCGTGACCTTCAAACGACCACCATGCCTCCTAGAACTTCGAGCCCAGGTGCAAATCAATGTCACGAACTCGAATATCACCTCGGAATCCCTCATCGAGTTCTCAATCGACGTGAAATGCAAGCCCTAGTCCATTTTTAACTCACGGCTATCACTTTCTTCATTGCTGCACCCTATAATTTGCCTACCAGATTGAAGAGGACGAAAAAATAGGATTTTACAAACTGGTTTTACAATGTATTTCAAAAAATTAATTTTTACAAAGTTTGCTACTCGTTTTTTTATGTTTTGAGAATTGTAACGACCCAGAATTTTTATTAATTAAAATTTGAATATTTAATTTATTTTAAATATTTATAAGTGAATTTATAAGTCGAATAAATTTTTATTTGAATTATTGGATTTAATTGGATAATTAAATCGATAATTTAATATGTTAAATTATGAAAATAATTGAAAATTGAGTTAAAATTGATTGAAAATAATTTGGAAAATTTTATTTAATCATACTGGAGTTATAGAAATATTTTAGAACTTTTAAAATCGAATTAAAAATTAATTTGTGAAAATTGAATATTTTAATATTTAATAATCGACTGTAAAATAGTCAATTTTTAAACAGTCTCAGAATTGAACGAAACCAGTTTCATTGGATCCGTAATAGTTAGTTATTACCGGATTTCAAATTTCGTGTCAATCGGAGTTATCGTTTGATCGTGGCAGCTCGAAACGCATCAAATCGTTTTTAATTTAAATTTGGCGAGTCAAAATAGCCATTTTTCAAAAAGTCTCGGATTTCGACGAAACCAGTTTCATCGGATCCGTAATGTGATATTATTGTAAGGTTTCAAATTTCAAGTCAATTGGATTTACCGTTTGTCCGGTACAAATTAAAACGCCTAGAAATCGACTTAAATCGGTTTAATTCAAATTGAACGTTTTCAGCCATAACTCGCACATACTTCCGAATTAGCTTCCGAAACCTGTTCCATTGTGTCCGGAACGCGGGATAAACCCTAGGTACGCTGGTTACGGCGCCTAAATCGGAGTTCGGAATTCCCGGGATGAATAGTGTTTACGCTAGCTTTTTCTATAAATAGGAGTTAAAATCTAAAATAAAAAAAATATGTAAAACCCTAATTCCATCTTCTATCAGCCGCCACTTTTAAATGGATGGCCAGAAACTACTCCACTTCCTCCCTCAATCACTCACAATCCATCGACAATTAGGCGAAGTTGTCAACATGAAAGTTGGAGAGGGGAATGAGAGCTACGATGTGAACGGTTGAGATCGAGTTTGGAGCATCGGAGGAGGAGCTAGGTGGGGCCGACTTTGCTGCCGTGCGCACGAAATTCAAGGGCCATCTTAGGGCCGAGCTCAGCATGGTGGCAGGTGGAGGTAGCTTGCGTCGTGCTCTTCGACATGGGAGTGGTATGATGAAGTATAGTTGTGTATTGAAGTTGCAATATTAAACCCTAGGAATCAACTATGGGTTTGGCTATCTCTGTAACTTACGCGCGTGAGTTAGGTGTTGGGGGAGATGAGCTAGGGACGTTGGATATGGGGTGAACGGCCACGATTAGCTTAGGTTTAAAAATAATTAAGTTTATCTTGAAATTGTTATATTTAAATCGTGTAATCTTATAAAATGCATAACTTTTTCATACGAGGTCGAAAAAATGCAAACTCAGTTGCGTTGGAATCGTATGGACGAGCACTACGCGATGGAGTTGGTTTGGAGTCGTTTGGAGTTAGTGAGAATTTCGGGTAAAATTAAACGCGCGTTTAATTTTATTCGAAATAAAAGCTAAAACGGAAATTAAAACCAAGGTGAGAATTTCTCACTCAATCGAATTAGTTTCGATTTTATTTTAAATAGTTAGATTTAAAATATTTGAATGCATGTTTGAATGATGACTGTATATATTGATTGTTAAAATAGACATTATACGCCGTTAGTAAGCGGATGTTATTTATAAAAACATATACCGCGAATATTTCATAAACAATGAAATTGGTATTATATATAATATCAATATATATATATTGGCATATATATATATTGCAGTTGATTGATTTCCCGTATTTTTTGCGGATGAGACCCTATTACGCCGTTATTAAGCGGATAATATTTATTAAGAACATATACCGCGATAATTTCGTACTGGAGCGAAATTGGTATTGTGCTAATGTTTGTGATGCAGGAAAACAGGTTGGAGGGATCCAACTGGATTCCTCAACAGTATTTATTTTATTTCAGATATTTTGATATTTGATGGATTATCATATTGATATATGATATCGTTATTAGTCGTGATTGACTATTTGGTGTGTAGCATCATTGGATCCAGATTTTGGGATTTTAAAATGTTTTTAAAGTGATTTTTGAAAAGATAAAATATCTTTGGAATTGATCCATTTCAAATAAATAAACGTTATAATTTTTAATGTTATAAAAATTATGATTTTTTAAGAAATATAGTTAAAAGCTGATTTTTGAAAATAAGGAATTAATGACTTTATAAAAGAGTTTAAATTGGGATTCTGAACTTGTTATAAAAAGTTAAATATAGGATTTATAAAATTTAATTATTTTATAAATCAGAATGGTGAAGTTTTTTTTTTTTAAAGGAAATTAAAGACGTTTTAAAGGATAATATAGATTGATTTATATTAAAGGATTTACAAATGAATATTTGTAAATTAAAACGTTGGGATTATAAAATGAGATTTTATAAATGTTTGAATGAATTGAAAATGAATTTCATTAAAGAATGAAATCAATAGAATTATAAATGGTGAAGTTGTAAACGAAATTTATAAACAGTAGATTTATAAATTTTATGAAGTTATTTGAAGAATAGACTGGGTTAAATAAATGAATCTTATAAGTTATAAGATTTATAATTATGAAACTCTAAGGAATGATTTTGTGA
This sequence comes from Allium cepa, assembly GCA_030765085.1. NCBI lineage: Eukaryota > Viridiplantae > Streptophyta > Magnoliopsida > Asparagales > Amaryllidaceae > Allium > Allium cepa. Next base: position 317,128,985 of record CM060931.1, read on the forward strand.
AATAATCGTTTATAAGTAGTTAACTTATAATATGAACTTTTAATCTAAAATTGAGTTATAAACTGGAATAGGTTAATAAAGGAATTTGTAAAAGGAAGTTTTTATATATATAAATAGAAATAGAATTTATAAACGTTGTTTTATAAATTCGCAAACGACTTATTTTGATAAGTTAATTGTTATAACTTATAAATGGAGTTATATTCACATTTTTAAATAGTGAATAATCCTTTGAATTAAAATGAATAAAAGGATGAAATTGTTAACGTAGTATATTCACGTTTTTGAATAGTGAATAACACGTTAAAGGAAATATTTTAGATGTGATGTTTTAAATAGAATTAAAACGATCTAACGATGTTTTAAAAGGTGTTGAGAGTCGAAACCATAGATTTCAACATTTATTGTTGAAATAGACGTTTTCAAGAAATAAAAGGAAATGGGAGACTATAACACTGTTGTTATAGTAAATGATTTCCGAAAGGAAATGTTTTTAATAGTATTGGGATTTATATATCTATTTTAAATTCGAATCCCTATACTAGTGATTTTGGGTTGTCGTAACGATGTTTTACGTAACATTCGTTTTGGCCCAAGTAAATATGTTTAAGTGAATAATTTCCTTAAAGAATGAAATATATACTTAATTCGGTTTAAGTATATTGAATATTTTCTAAGTGTTGAAAATAAAAGAGATTTGTGAATTACTTATGAATAAATAAGTATGGAAATGTTTTCCAATGTGAAGTGAATATTTAGAATTTATCTTTTTGAAGATAAATTGAAAATGAATAATTGAAATCGTATATGCACGAATATTTTGAAATATAAATTCATTATGGAATTTATATGTGAAAAGTGAAATTGGTTAAAAATAAATATTGATTTATTTTTGAAGTGTTGGAATTTTATATCTTGTAAAGATATTTTGAAAATGTAAATAATTTGGAAAATTATTTGGAATCTGGTGATGTATGCATATCCATTGATAGTTCAATAGCCGACTATCAATATTTCCCTTTGAATGGGTATTTGATGTGAATTGTTTGAATTTGAATGCACACTTATTTTTGAATAAGCGCTCACTATTCGGGTTAACCGGGAAAGGACCATGGGGTCGTATAACCCACTCCGAATATGTGATACGTCGTTGTGAATTGCATTTGAAGATCGGTGTTGAAGACCGGTATTTGCGAAAGCGATAGGATGAACTATCGATTGACTCTGCACCGAGTAGCTACGGTATTGAGTTCTCCATATGTGATGGTGAATCCGATCAGGATTGTGAATATCCGGATTGCAAGGACTTCTTTGTAAGTGCCTTCGGTTCTGTTCGATCCCGGAACAGACTTGTATGGATTGTATGTCTGACATTACAATTTGAGATATAAAACCGATTTCTTTCAAATATATTTCTGTTGGTGGCGGAGAATTTATTCTTTGCTTAACACCCTTCTTTGAGACGTACGAGCTCAAAGGTTATATAGTTGAAGTTATCAGCGATATATTCCCAATTTGGTAATGTGACATGCTGAGTGATGCTGAAATGATCATTGTGTTGATTATTTGTGATAGGATCATTTATTTGATCGTCTATCTTAGTGATCATTGTGTTGATCATTTGTTGACCCAAAGCATGACTTTTGTATAAAGTATGTTTTTGTGGACGTGAATTCGTCGAGCCTCACACCCCGTGAATGGTCAAAACAGGAAAGAAGCAGCAAGGTTATGAGGGGTAGCACCCTTTAGGATGTGTCCATTTCCTTCTGGAAAAGGGTGGTATCATGGAATGGAGCCCAGATACTTACTCATGTTGAAAACACTTTGTTATGATTGTGTGAATTGATTAGAGAGCGCTCTCGGAAAAAGGTCCCAAAGGACCGGGGGATGGCATATTCGGTCAGTTGTTACTCAGTTAGGAGTAACCCGGCCTTGTGTTGGTTGAGATCCGGTTTGGTTCTCGGGGATGTCCATCCAGAGGCATTCTCAGTGGCAATGGGAAGTTCCTTGGCCTGACCATTTGTTGGAAATCCAATTCCCAATACGAAACTTGTACGGTATTAGTTGTAGAACCTGCTATTCACTTATGGTGGTCACCACTGTTTGGATAGTAGCTATAGTAGGCATAGTTCGAAATGTCTATGTCGGCTAAGATTTATATCTTTATTTTCGAAATGATTTGTTATACATTATGCACTAATAATAATATCAAATGTTATTTTAAATGCGTATCAAGCATCTTTGGCTATCATAAGGAGAAATCTCCTCCGATTCTGCGTTTGCATGTGTGTGTGTGCGGGAGGCCTTATGGTAGTCTCATTTTTAAAAGCATTGCGAATTGATTTAAAAATATTCCTCTATTTTGATTTTAAAGTAAATAAACTGTTTTGAGTTCTCACACCAGTCACATGACTGACTTGGAGTTTATTGTTTTCCTTCCTAAACTCTGGGTGCCCACCAATTTCCACACGGGCAGTTAAGAGTTAGGTTTATCAGGATATTCTGGATATTCTGGAGTTGCTGGAGGCAAGATGGATGGCATGGCGTATTACTAGTTTATATAGTATTTCTTTTTCCGCTGCACTGTTTGATGTTGTATGTTGTTGTTGTACACTCTGATGATATGATGTAATGAAATGAAATGTAATGTAATAACAGATATAGTTCTTTGTTTAAAGATTATTCATTTATTATTATATGTTGTTCCGCTGCGAATTGTGAGATTCTGATGTTGTTCTGTTGTTTTCTGTCCCGTCCTATTTTCTTCTGTTTTTCTGTTTTTTTCTTTTTCCTCTATTCTCTTTTTCTCCTATTTTAAAATTCTGTTCTATTTTCTCTTTTCTTTCTATTTTTCAAAATTCTGTTTTCTTTTCCCTCTATCTTCTCTATTTCCTATCTCTTCTCTCTTCTTTCTTCTCTCTTTTTCTTTTCTTAAATTCTTTTTAAAACCCATAACATCTCGGTTTTTGGCCTTCGATTTCTCGACAGTCGATAAAGTGAGTGTCGATGTCGGATTTCCGGAGAACGAAAATCCGTACTGTTACATTTGGTATCAGAGCTCTGATGGTTAAGCGACAACCATGGTTCTGTTGGGTATTATTCATTAGAGATAGAGTCAGCAGTACTCTAGAATGAGTTTGAGTGTAATAATAGCTATGAGAGCGTATTTGTTAGTGAATATAAAATTGTTTTATATTGTGATGATTGGTTTATTGAGTGGCATATGAACTTTCGTCAGCGTGGTCCGCAAGACTATGCCGAAGGGGTTTCTAAACACTTGAATAGAACAATTCGACATGATATTGTTTTAAATTGGGTAAATGAAATAATTTTTGCCTTGATTATATTTTATATATAAAGAAATAATTTTTCAAAATTATTAAAGTGTATATAAGTTGATTGTTGAATAAGTTGTTTGAATAATCTAAATAAAAGAATAATTGTATAAGTAAATGAATTATAAGAATTGAATTATAATTAAAGTGTTTACAATTGTGAAATAAACTTATATATATAAGAAATGAAACTATATGAATATTTAAAGTTAAATGGAATATAACTTAAGTGTTGTTGAATGGAATTGATTTTGGTATCGAAGTAAATAAATCAAGTAGATTAAAAGAAATATGACTTAGGAGTTATATAAATGAAATTCAACTTTGGTAATTGAATTGAATAAAGGAATTGAATTGTGAATCAATTGAATGGAAAATAGAATTGATATGAAATAATGAATATAAATGTTAATTCATTAAAATCTAATGTTATTGGAAGTTGAATAAATTGAATAAGAATGAATATAAGCAAAGGAATTTGGTGGTAATTAATATACATTGGTTGATATTGATTATTAGTTGATAGTATAAAATTCATTAAGTGTTAATGAAAATGAATTAGCGAAATTGGAAGCTATGAAATTGAATTCAAATTAAAGGTAAATAAATTTGAATAGAATTGAATGTGAATTAGATTCAATTAGTAAATGTAAACTAATTGAATTGAAAATGAATGTTGATAAAATCCAATGTAAATAAATCAAATGTGATTTAAAGTGAAAACCAATTCATTAAATATTAATGAGAATATAAATGAATATTGTTGGTTATAGATTATAGTTGGTTGATGTTTGCATTTGTTGTTTAGTTGCATTTGCTATGTGACATATATTGTTATGTTGATATATGTTGTATATTGAGATTATTTGCATATGTGCATGTTCTCATGTTGTTTGTTGAGTTTAGTAGGTGCGGATCGCGTTTGCTTCGCATTTGGAGTTCGCTTTAGCGCTATATTAGCCGTATATGCTTGCTAATAAAATATAAGGTACATATCTCGGATTAAATATCGTACTTTTACATTTTTTTCCCTTCGGGATGCCTCATTACTTGATGAGATGTATATTTGTGATATATATACTGTCATTTTTTTTTCGGATCGAGCCGCGCAAAGGAGACTATGGCGAATTTTTCCGGAAATTTAAGGCGTTAGAAAAATTTGAGAAAATTTGAAAAATTTTGAAAACTTTAACTTTGATTTTGAAGTTGAAAGTTAAACAATAGTAATTGTTTTTGGAAAGATAACTAAGTATGATTTGAAAACTTAGTAAAGAATTATAAGAAGTTTAATTATGAATTTTGGAAAATTAATAGATTCTGTAACTTTTCTTACTTGTAATTTCGAGGACGAAATTCTTTTAAGGGGGAAAGATTGTAACGACCCAGAATTTTTATTAATTAAAATTTGAATATTTAATTTATTTTAAATATTTATAAGTGAATTTATAAGTCGAATAAATTTTTATTTGAATTATTGGATTTAATTGGATAATTAAATCGATAATTTAATATGTTAAATTATGAAAATAATTGAAAATTGAGTTAAAATTGATTGAAAATAATTTGGAAAATTTTATTTAATCATACTGGAGTTATAGAAATATTTTAGAACTTTTAAAATCGAATTAAAAATTAATTTGTGAAAATTGAATATTTTAATATTTAATAATCGACTGTAAAATAGTCAATTTTTAAACAGTCTCAGAATTGAACGAAACCAGTTTCATTGGATCCGTAATAGTTAGTTATTACCGGATTTCAAATTTCGTGTCAATCGGAGTTATCGTTTGATCGTGGCAGCTCGAAACGCATCGAATCGTTTTTAATTTAAATTTGGCGAGTCAAAATAGCCATTTTTCAAAAAGTCTCGGATTTCGACGAAACCAGTTTCATCGGATCCGTAATGTGATATTATTGTAAGGTTTCAAATTTCAAGTCAATTGGATTTACCGTTTGTCCGGTACAAATTAAAACGCCTAGAAATCGACTTAAATCGGTTTAATTCAAATTGAACGTTTTCAGCCATAACTCGCACATACTTCCGAATTAGCTTCCGAAACCTGTTCCATTGTGTCCGGAACGCGGGATAAACCCTAGGTACGCTGGTTACGGCGCCTAAATCGGAGTTCGGAATTCCCGGGATGAATAGTGTTTACGCTAGCTTTTTCTATAAATAGGAGTTAAAATCTAAAATAAAAAAAATATGTAAAACCCTAATTCCATCTTCTATCAGCCGCCACTTTTAAATGGATGGCCAGAAACTACTCCACTTCCTCCCTCAATCACTCACAATCCATCGACAATTAGGCGAAGTTGTCAACATGAAAGTTGGAGAGGGGAATGAGAGCTACGATGTGAACGGTTGAGATCGAGTTTGGAGCATCGGAGGAGGAGCTAGGTGGGGCCGACTTTGCTGCCGTGCGCACGAAATTCAAGGGCCATCTTAGGGCCGAGCTCAGCATGGTGGCAGGTGGAGGTAGCTTGCGTCGTGCTCTTCGACATGGGAGTGGTATGATGAAGTATAGTTGTGTATTGAAGTTGCAATATTAAACCCTAGGAATCAACTATGGGTTTGGCTATCTCTGTAACTTACGCGCGTGAGTTAGGTGTTGGGGGAGATGAGCTAGGGACGTTGGATATGGGGTGAACGGCCACGATTAGCTTAGGTTTAAAAATAATTAAGTTTATCTTGAAATTGTTATATTTAAATCGTGTAATCTTATAAAATGCATAACTTTTTCATACGAGGTCGAAAAAATGCAAACTCAGTTGCGTTGGAATCGTATGGACGAGCACTACGCGATGGAGTTGGTTTGGAGTCGTTTGGAGTTAGTGAGAATTTCGGGTAAAATTAAACGCGCGTTTAATTTTATTCGAAATAAAAGCTAAAACGGAAATTAAAACCAAGGTGAGAATTTCTCACTCAATCGAATTAGTTTCGATTTTATTTTAAATAGTTAGATTTATAATATTTGAATGCATGTTTGAATGATGACTGTATATATTGATTGTTAAAATAGACATTATACGCCGTTAGTAAGCGGATGTTATTTATAAAAACATATACCGCGAATATTTCATAAACAATGAAATTGGTATTATATATAATATCAATATATATATATTGGCATATATATATATATTGCAGTTGATTGATTTCCCGTATTTTTTGCGGATGAGACCCTATTACGCCGTTATTAAGCGGATAATATTTATTAAGAACATATACCGCGATAATTTCGTACTGGAGCGAAATTGGTATTGTGCTAATGTTTGTGATGCAGGAAAACAGGTTGGAGGGATCCAACTGGATTCCTCAACAGTATTTATTTTATTTCAGATATTTTGATATTTGATGGATTATCATATTGATATATGATATCGTTATTAGTCGTGATTGACTATTTGGTGTGTAGCATCATTGGATCCAGATTTTGGGATTTTAAAATGTTTTTAAAGTGATTTTTGAAAAGATAAAATATCTTTGGAATTGATCCATTTCAAATAAATAAACGTTATAATTTTTAATGTTATAAAAATTATGATTTTTTAAGAAATATAGTTAAAAGCTGATTTTTGAAAATAAGGAATTAATGACTTTATAAAAGAGTTTAAATTGGGATTCTGAACTTGTTATAAAAAGTTAAATATAGGATTTATAAAATTTAATTATTTTATAAATCAGAATGGTGAAGTTTTTTTTTTTTAAAGGAAATTAAAGACGTTTTAAAGGATAATATAGATTGATTTATATTAAAGGATTTACAAATGAATATTTGTAAATTAAAACGTTGGGATTATAAAATGAGATTTTATAAATGTTTGAATGAATTGAAAATGAATTTCATTAAAGAATGAAATCAATAGAATTATAAATGGTGAAGTTGTAAACGAAATTTATAAACAGTAGATTTATAAATTTTATGAAGTTATTTGAAGAATAGACTGGGTTAAATAAATGAATCTTATAAGTTATAAGATTTATAATTATGAAACTCTAAGGAATGATTTTGTGAAATAATCGTTTATAAGTAGTTAACTTATAATATGAACTTTTAATCTAAAATTGAGTTATAAACTGGAATAGGTTAATAAAGGAATTTGTAAAAGGAAGTTTTTATATATATAAATAGAAATAGAATTTATAAACGTTGTTTTATAAATTCGCAAACGACTTATTTTGATAAGTTAATTGTTATAACTTATAAATGGAGTTATATTCACATTTTTAAATAGTGAATAATCCTTTGAATTAAAATGAATAAAAGGATGAAATTGTTAACGTAGTATATTCACGTTTTTGAATAGTGAATAACACGTTAAAGGAAATATTTTAGATGTGATGTTTTAAATAGAATTAAAACGATCTAACGATGTTTTAAAAGGTGTTGAGAGTCGAAACCATAGATTTCAACATTTATTGTTGAAATAGACGTTTTCAAGAAATAAAAGGAAATGGGAGACTATAACACTGTTGTTATAGTAAATGATTTCCGAAAGGAAATGTTTTTAATAGTATTGGGATTTATATATCTATTTTAAATTCGAATCCCTATACTAGTGATTTTGGGTTGTCGTAACGATGTTTTACGTAACATTCGTTTTGGCCCAAGTAAATATGTTTAAGTGAATAATTTCCTTAAAGAATGAAATATATACTTAATTCGGTTTAAGTATATTGAATATTTTCTAAGTGTTGAAAATAAAAGAGATTTGTGAATTACTTATGAATAAATAAGTATGGAAATGTTTTCCAATGTGAAGTGAATATTTAGAATTTATCTTTTTGAAGATAAATTGAAAATGAATAATTGAAATCGTATATGCACGAATATTTTGAAATATAAATTCATTATGGAATTTATATGTGAAAAGTGAAATTGGTTAAAAATAAATATTGATTTATTTTTGAAGTGTTGGAATTTTATATCTTGTAAAGATATTTTGAAAATGTAAATAATTTGGAAAATTATTTGGAATCTGGTGATGTATGCATATCCATTGATAGTTCAATAGCCGACTATCAATATTTCCCTTTGAATGGGTATTTGATGTGAATTGTTTGAATTTGAATGCACACTTATTTTTGAATAAGCGCTCACTATTCGGGTTAACCGGGAAAGGACCATGGGGTCGTATAACCCACTCCGAATATGTGATACGTCGTTGTGAATTGCATTTGAAGATCGGTGTTGAAGACCGGTATTTGCGAAAGCGATAGGATGAACTATCGATTGACTCTGCACCGAGTAGCTACGGTATTGAGTTCTCCATATGTGATGGTGAATCCGATCAGGATTGTGAATATCCGGATTGCAAGGACTTCTTTGTAAGTGCCTTCGGTTCTGTTCGATCCCGGAACAGACTTGTATGGATTGTATGTCTGACATTACAATTTGAGATATAAAACCGATTTCTTTCAAATATATTTCTGTTGGTGGCGGAGAATTTATTCTTTGCTTAACACCCTTCTTTGAGACGTACGAGCTCAAAGGTTATATAGTTGAAGTTATCAGCGATATATTCCCAATTTGGTAATGTGACATGCTGAGTGATGCTGAAATGATCATTGTGTTGATTATTTGTGATAGGATCATTTATTTGATCGTCTATCTTAGTGATCATTGTGTTGATCATTTGTTGACCCAAAGCATGACTTTTGTATAAAGTATGTTTTTGTGGACGTGAATTCGTCGAGCCTCACACCCCGTGAATGGTCAAAACAGGAAAGAAGCAGCAAGGTTATGAGGGGTAGCACCCTTTAGGATGTGTCCATTTCCTTCTGGAAAAGGGTGGTATCATGGAATGGAGCCCAGATACTTACTCATGTTGAAAACACTTTGTTATGATTGTGTGAATTGATTAGAGAGCGCTCTCGGAAAAAGGTCCCAAAGGACCGGGGGATGGCATATTCGGTCAGTTGTTACTCAGTTAGGAGTAACCCGGCCTTGTGTTGGTTGAGATCCGGTTTGGTTCTCGGGGATGTCCATCCAGAGGCATTCTCAGTGGCAATGGGAAGTTCCTTGGCCTGACCATTTGTTGGAAATCCAATTCCCAATACGAAACTTGTACGGTATTAGTTGTAGAACCTGCTATTCACTTATGGTGGTCACCACTGTTTGGATAGTAGCTATAGTAGGCATAGTTCGAAATGTCTATGTCGGCTAAGATTTATATCTTTATTTTCGAAATGATTTGTTATACATTATGCACTAATAATAATATCAAATGTTATTTTAAATGCGTATCAAGCATCTTTGGCTATCATAAGGAGAAATCTCCTCCGATTCTGCGTTTGCATGTGTGTGTGTGCGGGAGGCCTTATGGTAGTCTCATTTTTAAAAGCATTGCGAATTGATTTAAAAATATTCCTCTATTTTGATTTTAAAGTAAATAAACTGTTTTGAGTTCTCACACCAGTCACATGACTGACTTGGAGTTTATTGTTTTCCTTCCTAAACTCTGGGTGCCCACCAATTTCCACACGGGCAGTTAAGAGTTAGGTTTATCAGGATATTCTGGATATTCTGGAGTTGCTGGAGGCAAGATGGATGGCATGGCGTATTACTAGTTTATATAGTATTTCTTTTTCCGCTGCACTGTTTGATGTTGTATGTTGTTGTTGTACACTCTGATGATATGATGTAATGAAATGAAATGTAATGTAATAACAGATATAGTTCTTTGTTTAAAGATTATTCATTTATTATTATATGTTGTTCCGCTGCGAATTGTGAGATTCTGATGTTGTTCTGTTGTTTTCTGTCCCGTCCTATTTTCTTCTGTTTTTCTGTTTTTTTCTTTTTCCTCTATTCTCTTTTTCTCCTATTTTAAAATTCTGTTCTATTTTCTCTTTTCTTTCTATTTTTCAAAATTCTGTTTTCTTTTCCCTCTATCTTCTCTATTTCCTATCTCTTCTCTCTTCTTTCTTCTCTCTTTTTCTTTTCTTAAATTCTTTTTAAAACCCATAACATCTCGGTTTTTGGCCTTCGATTTCTCGACAGTCGATAAAGTGAGTGTCGATGTCGGATTTCCGGAGAACGAAAATCCGTACTGTTACAAGAATGCTCGGCTATGTTTGAATTTAAGGGAGGGAAACGGGTTTTACATGGCAAGGTAGGTTCATAGGCTAGAGTGGCTGAGATGAAAGAATAGACAGGTGAAAGAAAAGTTGCCTTGACAATGAATTAATTAATTCTCAAAATGTCTCGATTTACGCAACTCAAAATCTTAAAATCTCAAACCCCTATCGAGGCATGCCATCAGGCATACATAATGTTATACCCCTATTCTGACTGCAACAGAAAAGGTTTCGAGTCCTAATTCGACCTTATGAAGAAGATGATTTTTGAACACAAATATTATATTGAATTTTCGATATTAATTTCAGCGTTTTTTTATTCCGTAGAATTAAACGATAACTCCAAACGCTAAAATTTGATAATAATACAATATTACAGATCTGATAGAACTCGTTTCATCGAAATCCGAGACTGTGCCCCGAAAGGCTATTTTTACTCGTCAATTTATACACGTATTTTAAAAAAATTGAGTAAATCACTTACAAATCCAATTTAAATTCTTATTTACCGTCTTTTTGTAAATATAAATTTAACAAGCTTTGAAATTATTTTTAACAAGCTTAAAACCTAAGATTCAATGTTTTAACCAATTTTCAATTATTAAATTCAATAATTAAATCATCCAATATATCATCATATTTGAAATTCAAGTTAAAAATTTAGTTTTAATATTTAAAATCAATTAGATATTCAAATTTCAAATGAGCCAAAATTCAGGGTCGTTATAATATAATAGGAAGAAAATACCTTTTTTCGAACAAGATTAGTCAACGAGTTAGATATACGTAACAAATTACATAATTTCCACTAGGTCATACCCCTAACTCTATCAATCTTCCACTTGAACTTGGGGTTAATTATGGAATCTAATTCCAACTTCTCCAACTAGTTTTCTCAAAACTAATTAGGTCAGTGCCTTAGTTAATGGGTGTACTATTATGTTTTAATTATATGCTTTGTTGATTAACTCTCTCTAACACTGATAAATCACATTTATCATGTGGAATGATTCGAAATATGTCTTTCAACTTCTAGCGAGCTTTAAGTTTTTTCATGACCAGTTTTATGACATTGTTATCTTATAACAATATTATAGGATTCTCAACATTTGGAATCACATTTGGCTCAATTATAAATTTGTGCATTTATATTTATATACATTGGTTTATTGCAGCGCTATTCAAGTTAATGTTCTCAACATTTCGTTGATTCGACCACATTCACTTTTATGTGGAAACATTTTCGAATTAAAGATTTTAACTTGAATTTTATCATTGACATGTTATACTCAATATCACTTATAAAAGTTTGCGTCGAAACGTTCCATCATAATGAGTTCGTTGTTTCTATAAACAATTCTCTTGTATTTCATAAATACACAAGAACACCTCAAACAATTATTTAGTGATCTCAATTTGGATTTTATATTTGCTCCATCTATTAAATACATAAACAAAACACAATATCATACACAATATAACCTGTATGATAATTTCTATTGCTAATGCATAAGGAATCCAACTTACATGTTCTCTTTTTAATAGGGTGATCTTGTATATCGTTTTGGTACAATCCCTATGTCTTTTATACTCACCATACAAGACATCATTTACAATCCAAAATTGAGTATGAAAACAACTAAAGTTGATTTTGATACAAGCACATTGTTAAAATCAACAACGTGTTGTTTACTTGTAGTTTAGAAATATCAATGTAGCTTTTAACGTTCTATCTTATGAACACAGCTTCCTCTGCACTTTGATTGAAAATCAAACTATTTGATATTTTTATCAAAATACTTATTCAATCTTGATGCTTATAAAATTATAAATTCGTATCATTTCTTGGATCGTATCCAAAGACTCACAAACCCAATATCGCTCCCACTGACTTTGAGGCATTTTTGGTTGATATGTGTAAATGGCTTACTCTAAATCATTATATAGAATTTTCTGTTTCAATACGTAAGTACCACACATTAAGTCATATTGAGCGATAATTTTGTAAGTAAATCTGAATTAACTTGAGCATGTTGAATACCGAATCTGTTATGCTAATTTTAACAATTGAAATTTGCGATATTATTCTTATCAACATTGCTCATTTAATTCCAACCACATTAGTCTTTCCAATAAATACACAATCTCAGCCGATGGATCACGTCTCTTTGGTTACGACCACCAGAATCATATTTTGATAGCGTACTTGAAATTCTTTCAGATTGCACATCATACCATATAGAGTCAACAATCTTAATGGTTTAATTGAACAACCGAGGGTAATGTATATTTTTGAAATCAATAGGAAACTCAAAGTTTCTCTTCGGTGTACGAGAATACTTACTAGGCATTCTAATGCTATGTGTTTATTTAGGTTAGTTAATTTCACTTCATCTCATATAATCAGTTCTATCTATGGATCAGATCCAATTTCATTTAACTACCAAAAATTTCTCAAAGAATTCCTTCACAATGAAGTTGACATATCTTGAAACAACAATTGTTTCTTGGTGCAAATAGAGTAGGGATTCATAAATGCTTTATAAACCTTTTTATTTACAAAACTGATTTTTGTTTACAAAAATTATGTTCAAAACATAAATATGTCATTGGATGATAGACCTTTCAAAAAAAAAACTTTTGGGGATTCATACAAGATCCCTCATGGACAATTATTACGTGCAATCTTTCGACTTGCACAACCTGCCAACTCCTTGGCCTAGAATATGTTAGGATTTCTTACAAACCCTTTTCTTGTATGATTTTGTAAACTGTTGTTTAGATGAAATATATCAACCTTATATCCTACTCTTAAGTACATGACCTTATAGAAAGCAACTAACTCAACTTCACTCTTAATTAATCATAAATTGTCCAACAATGTTTGATTATTCCTTATTGATCCATCATTATGTATCACATGGAGGAGCGACTTTTGTGATTAAATCTATATTCATTTTTAGGTAAATTTGGAACTCTTTCCAATATACTCACTTATTCGACCAAATCTAATCATTTTATTCCATTGCATGTTATTTTATTTACTTTTCTGTTATATTCTATGATTTTATCATAAACTCACTACATGTGTATCCAATACACATGTACGTGTTGGTAATAAATCGTTGATGAATATAACAAAGTATGTGGAACCCTTTTGATATTAATAGACTAATGATTGCATACATCAATATGTATTAATTCAAAGAGTTCATCAACTCTACGATGCTCCCATTGAATGGGTGCATAGCCATTAATTGTTTGAGATATAATTAACCTATATCATATGATTCGTAATCATATAGTAAAATTATTTCTCAAAACTACAGCTTAGTCTATAATTCCAAAATAACTGTAAATAATATTAGATACATTATGTATTTTTGTTGCATCACTTTTACTACGAAAACAAATTCTATAATATAGTTTTATTTCACAATGAATATTCATAATACTCATATTGAAATATAGGTATATCTATTTTTTAGTTAATACCAAAAATAAACATTATTTCACAAATAATGGTTGGTGCATTTTATGAAAACAATTTTCATAATTTGATGCAATCGTTAGGTTCTATATGGCATGCTCCCACTATTTCCTCCATTACTATAATAGCGTACTAAATTTAGAGGTCCACCATTCACTTAATATTGTTAATATTGTTTACTTATTTCATATGCTGCAACTAGTTTAGAGAGGAGAGTTCTTTGATTAAATATCTTGAACTCAAGGAATAAATGTTATAGAAAACAATTTTCTGTATGAAAATACATTTTGGAATAAAAATCTTATTTCATTTTGCAGATTAAGTATCAGTTGTTATTACAATTTTTATTTCCGATGTTTCTCCATGAACCAGAAGTGACTATTCATTCTCTTCATTTCAATTTTACCTTAAATTACATCTATTCTTAAATATTCATTTTTCTTTCAAATGGTCAAACTACTTAAAAGAAAACCTTACTACAATATCATAACAAACCATTTACAAAAGCGCATTCGATTATTCTTAACATTTAAGACATCAAATATGTTACACTTTATGTAAATCGATCAAGATGACATTTCAGCAATCGAGTTCTTAGATGTATCTCATAGTTTATGGTCTTGTGTTATTTTAACCCAATATGATCCTTTTGAAATCGTTCAAGTTGAATACATGATCTTGAAATATTGTTTATTGGCTTATTTCGAATGAACTAACTACATCGAAATATTGTACCCCACAAACTATGATTGTTCCCCATATAACATTTATATTTGAAAGTACATGGATCAAATATCCATAGTCTGAATTGCGTTTAGATTTCAAAAACTCATAAAATGCAATACACGATCTAAACCAAATAAACATATAAGTGACCAACTTACAAATATATTAAGTATTTGAAATTAGGCACTTACATAGGTATAGAAACATTGTATAACATGCAATTAGAATTATTAGAAAGTATATATTATATTTCTATTTGTCAAATTTCAATTCAGTTTGTTTATACATATGTTAATTGACAAATGTTTTATCAGTCATATTAAATGCATAAATCCATCATTGTAGATAATTATAACATTATATAGCATATATTGTTACAAAATTAGAAAGGTTAAATGTTACCATTTCATTTTTCTATTAAGGCTCCCACTAGTCTTTTATATTTCTCCAAACCCTAAGATGAAACATAGAAGTCTTACAACTTCACTAGTGGGTGTTAGGGCTAGTTTGTTTTGGTATTCCGACCTTAAGTTTGCTCAACAAATCATAGTCCCACAAATGATGGATAACTCCTTATCGGCTGTATCTTATACAACTCCTAACCCATTTTCCTTATTCTAATATCATTTCGACCTTGAGTTTACTCAACAAATTGAAAGAGATTATTCACTCATACCTACCATATCGTGATGGCCTAAGTATAGTATATGTACCTTAAGTTTGCTCAACAAATACATATAGTTATCTTACCTCATTTGTTCAATATATTAATAATACATCCCTAGCTTGAGTTTTCTCAACAACAAAGGAGTATGTAAGCAATTTATTCATATATATATATATATATATATATATGGTAAAGGACAACATTATATTAAAGATTCATAATCTTTAATATATATATTGAGTGATATCGCCTTATAGAATAATATATTTCTTATGAAATACCCTGTTGATTCAAATGTCAGACATATCAGAAATCACGATATATGTACACTTACATATGTATTTATTTCTCAAGTCTATTAGGTTTCTTTAATGTTCCACATTTAGTTTATACACATACCATATAATTTTTATTGTTATATAACTTTTATATTTCACATTACTTATATGATAGTCTTATGTATAATATATCATTAATTAAATCTTATCTGATTAATTTTAATCAATTAACTCATTAATTAATTTTAAATTAGTATTCCAATACAACTTTTATATCGGACATATCTATTGTAACATTTATAGTGTATACTACAACCTTTATAGTGTAACACACATAT
Organism: Allium cepa; assembly: GCA_030765085.1. Classification (NCBI taxonomy): domain Eukaryota; kingdom Viridiplantae; phylum Streptophyta; class Magnoliopsida; order Asparagales; family Amaryllidaceae; genus Allium; species Allium cepa. Next base: position 317,144,900 of record CM060931.1, read on the forward strand.
ATCATATATATGTGTGTTTTATTTAATTAATCAACCTTTAATTAATTTATTTAATTAAACATTTTTTATTAAAATTTATTAATTTCAGAATTTATCTTGTATACATACACGTATAACTTATGTTATCTTAAACATTTTAAAATACATAACATATATCAACACATGTAATACATGCATATAAGCATTAATTAATTAACATATTTAATTTATTTATTTTATTAATCCTATTAACAAATTTAAAATTTGAAATTATTATATAAATATTTTCAAACATTTGAAAATATCATTATCCTTTCAAACATTTTAAAAACTTATGTATTATTATAATTTTTATAATAAACATGTTTTATTTTAAATTTAACTATTAAAATTAAAATCCTTAACATTAATTTTCAAAACGATTTTGAAAATCACCTCAAGGCCCAAATTAAGTTGGGATTTTTCTATTATGAGCTACCTATGGCTCACTTCACCTTTGGGTCAGGCCGGTAACTAGATAGGGCATGATAGTTGATTACCAATTCCAATCCTAGACATTACCTTCGTAGACACCGTACTAAGTAGGAAAGATTAATTAGTTAGCCCTAACATGACTAATTTAGACTGCATAGGCTATTGGACTTTGATACCATTGTAGGAATTGGACTAGCCCGCAGCGGAAGTTATGGGTGAATTCAAAAATTTTACCCTATTGGATCTTTTATTGGGCCTATGAAGTCTGACTAAATTAGAAAATTTCTACATTTCATTTAAATAAAATCATCTATTTTATTTAAATTCAAATATATTAAGAAATGAAATTAATTTTATTTGATTTATTTTAAACATAAATGTATCGTATACATATATGTAAGTGTGCATGTGTAACATAACAATCCATGAAAGGTATAATATGCCCATATGTAACAACCCCAGATTTTTAATATAATTTTAAATTTGACTTTATTTTATTTTTAAATTATTTTAAATTTGTTTTTATTGTAAGATTTCATTTTTTTAAATATTTTTTAAAGTGATGATAAAATTTTCCAAAGTTTATTTAATTTATTTTCAATTTTTAAAGCCTAGTTTCCATTTATTTGCTATTTTCTTAATTTAATTATATTTATTTAAATTTATTTACTTATTTTTATGCATTCATTATTTTTTGTGTTTTTATTTTTATTTATATGTATTTTACATGTATTTAAAATTGCAAAATAAATTAGGAAATTTGAATGGTTTTTGTCCTTTAATATGCTTAGCCTTTTCATATTCAAAGTCACCTTTTCATCACCAATCAACACACCAATTCAATTGCTGCCATATTTCCTTTCTTTCAGCTGACTCCACTTCAGTTTTCTAACGCAAAAATATTCCTCAAACCCTAAAAACATTCGTCCATCTCCAAGAGAAAATATTGGTAAAAATCTTTCATTCTTTTTCATTTTTTCCATTGTTTTGTTATGAATTTTGCACTTGCATCACCTTCCATCTCCAGCACCATGGCCGCCTCCACCACCACCATAACCAGCCACCATCCCGTTCATTCCACTGACCTTCCATCTCCGAGGCCATATGTGATGATGATCCACAAAAAAAAAATGAAGCATACTCCACCATTATGTCATAGCCGAGCTCTCCCCTTTGTTCCACCACTTCAACCACCACCTTGGCTGACCTTGTGCACCACCACTACCAGCCAGTTGCTAACCTGAGACCTCTGCCACACCTGTACATAAACTCACTAGACCTATTTATGCTCAATCATGCCTTGGCCAAACCATTTATGGCATAGAAATCCATTATGTTGCCTTGTATTTGTGTGTACATGCACACATATCCTTATACTACTTTATGTTCATGTTTTGGCCGACCCTTTTGTACCCAAAACCTGATCTAAACCCTTATCATAGCAGTGCATTTCCAACCCATGGCTGCGCATATGACTGTTGAATGCAAGTGCAAAAGCTTTGGCTTTGTGTTGTGCATATATTTCAAGCATTGTTTAATAATAGTTCGGTTTGAAATTCATATTGTACTTTGTTTTGTTTGATATTTGACAAGGCAATTAGCTTTGGATCTCCCACTCTCAAATCGTAGTCGTGCTTTTGTGACATTAAAGCTCTTTGTTTGTGTATTGGTTGTCATTTCCAGCTTATACAAGTGAGTAATTCTCACCAAACAAATTTATACTTATATAACAAGTAAACTGATCACAATTGAATCTGTAAAACCATATCACCATGTTATATCTGCTATATGTTCATATGATGTTCACCCTTGCTTATACACATGTTATATCATTTGTTACTATATATTATGTTATTCTATTTATTTATTTCAGTTTATCACACTGCAAGTTCCCTTTAGATTAGAATCACTATGTGTTGAAATGATACATACCTGAACTGACTTTAGAATAGGGAAAAATCATTGTGGGCTGAAATGATAGGCCTGAACGATTTTCAATTATTTCATTTTACTTGGGACTGTGGGTTTGGAATGATAAAACCCGGGTTTTCTTTGTAAATTATGGATTGAAATGATATATTATCCGTATCACTTTACCTAGGGTAGAAAAACCTAGGGTAGAAAATTTTATACAAACGCGTGGTTAATATATATATTTTTCTGAAATTTTTAAAATTATTATAGAAATGTAAATATTATAATATTTTGATTTAAACTTAATTTAAAATTATTTATAAAGTATTATTGATTTTCTAAAATTTTTATAAATGAAATAAATTAATGGTAAAGTTAGAAATTTGAAATATAAGTTATTTTGGAAACTGTGATTTGGTTATAAATGGAATTTAAATTAAGAGGAAAATATGATAAATAGATTTCAAATTTGAATTAAAACGAATTTAAAATGATTTTTATAGAGTGTTAACGATTTTTGAATAAATTAAAATGTTAAATAAATGAATATTTCAGTTGAAATTTTGAAATATAACTTAAATTGGAAATTTGTGAATTCTGTTTAAAAATGAATTTTAAGTTAAGTAAATAAAATGAAAAATAAGTTATATTTGAAAATTTAAACTTAAGTGTTAAGTTAAAATTTTTATTATAATGAATTGAAATTGAATGTTTGAATTTAATAGGTAATTTATTATTAAATTTTGATTTTTGTATGAAAATTTCAATTTATAAAATCATGAATATAAGAGTAATTAAATGATTGTTTAAAAAGTGAAAATATATGATTTTATAAGTTTAAAATGGTTTAAATAAAAATTTAATTATTTATGAAATTATATTGAGTATTTGGAATTTAATTAACATCATTTTTGAAAGGCTACAATTTCTAATATAAAGGATATTACAGCATTTGTAAATGCTGTAGTTGATAGAAATGAATTAAATGGCTAAATTGAATTAAGGGCTATTATAGCACTTTGTAAGTGCTGTAGTTGATAAATTTAACTAAGGTTTATTTGAACTAAAGTAACCCTATTACAGCATTTTTAATGCTTTCTTTTGTTAAATTGAACTGTTTTAAACATAACTTTCCATAGCATTTTCTAAATGTTGTAAAGTTGAATTTTCACTATTTTGATAAATTTAGATGAATCTATGAACTTTGAAAGTTTAAATTTTTGGAAATTTAATATTTAATTATTAAATATAATAACTTCATTTTAATGATTTAAAATGAAGTAATTTGTTTAGTATAAACTTTTTTGAAATGTGTGTTGAAATGGTATTTTAAATTTGAATAAAATTAATGTGGTTTTGAAAGGATATAATATTTTGATTATTTTGAAATGATTTGAAAGGATATTGAATTGTTGAAATGATATTTTATTTTTGAAATATAAATATTTTTAAAATTATAACCACGGGTTATAATAATGATTGGTTGTTAAAGAGGCCGAGATCGGATATGGGCATACTCTCTATCGATACCGAAAACCACTTTAACAACTGTATACGCGGTGGAGATTCCAGAATGAAGTAGAATGGTGACGATGTTCTTGGGGTACATTACGTGGACCCGAACCCGTGAGTTGGCTTAAGGTGGCTAAAACAGGAGCGATCTCGGGCCAAAAGGGGTAGCTTCTCTGGTCGAACACACTTCTTCGATACCATTCTATTACTGTTGTGATTGATTGGGTGCACCCCTTGATTTTTGGAGTGTTGTTCGGGGTGGGCGTAGTGGTTGCTACGTTACCGCCAGCCAGTGTGCGTAATTGGTATATCTACCCTGGCATTGCCTTGTTTGCCGTGTCACCTACCATACCGAGCCTTTACTACGAGTTTGTTTTTCTCCCGTAGCTCATGGAGTATTTAGGATAGTCTCTCGGTCTGGAGATGCGCTGATACTGGATGGACTACTAGGACTATTATGTGTTAAGGGGAATATTTGGTCACTCCTTAACGCTATTTTAAAGTAAGTTTATTTTACTGTAGACATTATTATAATAGCGCAATATTACTATATAGTAAATAGTTTAGCGGATCCTTAGAGGATGGGCGGTCCTAGGCATCCTTTAAGTTACTTGTATCTTTACTACAGTTTCTTGAGTTGGTTTACAATATATAAGTATATATGTCCTGACTCGAGTGTTTTGTGTTTTGCTTTACGCTCGGGTCAGCCTGAGTATTCACAGCTTTGGATTCTCTTTCTAAAGCTGGCCTTTGTTGGAGATTTTGCCTGTCTATATTTATATCTATTTCAGTTCAACTATTCTAGTTTATCTCATGTATTAGCGAACTTCTATGTATTTGGGATTTCTATTATGTTATTTTCAGACTGATATTATGTATTTATTTTGAGACTTTGTTATAGTAGCTTCATGAACTACTATGTTATTTTATATTCGACTGCGAGTTATTCTGATTGTTCTGTGTCTGTGATTCTGTGTATTTGATTTTATTTGCTCCAAATTTATTTACAATCTATTATTTTGCATCATTCAAGTCCGACATGTGTGTTGTCGATTTGAATGGTACGAAATACCTGGTTGTGACATTTGGTATCAGAGCTTTGGTTTTTGGCAAGCCATTGCCTGAGGAGCAAAAACTCATTAGAGATAGGGTACGAATATCCTAGAATGAGTGAAATCAATCTCAGAATCATATCTTTGTGAGAGGACGTATTTTCAGAGTATAAAATGAGTTTTCAAAATGCTTTCAAAAGATTTTTCAAAAATTGTTTTGATATAAAAAATTTCTTGTTTTAAAGGATTTTCAAATGTTTTCTAACTTCCTTCCTTTAATATCTGCCTCATTAGATCTTTCTTTCTGTAGGATACTCATCCAAGTGAATTGTCTTGTCTTATCTTAATTTATATTTGGCTTTTCTTTATCTTTCCTAAATTCATTCTTGATTTTTCAAGATGAATCAAGGAAATGCCAGAGGTAGGGGACGTGGTGTTGCCCCAGCTCCTCAACCTGTTGCTCTTGTTAGATTCACTGTTCTCTGTAAGAAATTCACTTAACTTGGTGGAACCCTATTCACCGGGTCAGAGAGCATCATTGAGGCTCAGCAGTGATTGCAGAATCTAGAGAGGATATTTACTGGTCTCGAGATTACCGATGCCCAGAAGCGTCAGTTAGCAGCATGGAAGTTGCATGATTCTGCTTTAGATTGGTGGGAGTCCGTTATGGCTAACACTATCGAGGCTGATATTACTTGGGAGCAGTTTAGGTATCTTTTGTGTTCTCTTGAATTTTGTTCCTATCTTTCCTTTTCTTTTGAATCCATCTTAAGCTTGTTCTGTATCTCTTTTCCAGGGAGGCTTTTGGCAAAATGGATGACAGAAGCCGGGAAATCTCAGCTTTATCGTGAATTTATGGATCTTAAGCAGGGTGGCATGTCTTTTGCTGAGTATGAGAGTAAGTTCAATGAACTTTCCAAGTTCGGTCCTAGCCTGATTGACACTCCTCTCAAGAAGAATGAGAAATTCATTGCTGGTGCTCGTCTAGAGTAGTATAGTCGTCTTATTTCTCATGTTCAAGGCACTTTCACCCAGCTTATGGATATGGCTATTCGCTATGAGAACCCTACATCTAAAAGTCTTGCTGCTTCTGGTACTCAGTCTTCCTATGCTAATTCCAAGAAGCGTAAACCTAATTATCATCAACAGAAGAAGAATTGGCAAAAGCGTCCTGGTTTGGGATCTTCATCATCTGCTCCTGCTCAGAGGCAACCAGTTGATCTCTCCTCTATCACTTGCTTTAGGTGTGATCAGAAGGGACACTATGCTAATAGCTGTCCTACATTAGGTTGTGATGCTGTTCCTCCACCTGCTCAGTTGGCTAGGCGTGAGCTCTGCCATATCTGTCTCTAGCCTGGTCATTTTAGGAAGGATTTCCCTACCCAGCAGAAGGGTACGCCTTCTGGTATATTTGCAGTCACTTCTGCCTCATCTTCGGTTCCTCCACATGCTCCTGTTCCTAGTGATGACCAAGGTACTCTCCTAGGTACATTTACTTTATTCTATCATCTGGTTCGTGTATTTTTTATGCTGGAGCTTCCCATAGTTTTATTTCTGTTGACTTGTGTGATAAGTTTGAGCATCTACTTTCTCCTGAGTATGCTTCTGTTCCATTATGTGTTTCAAATCCTATTGGGGGCCCTGGTAACCTTAATTGGATTTGTAAGCAAGTGAAGCTTCTCCATTCTGATCATCGCTTTAGTGGTGATTTTTATGTTCTGGGCTTCGATGCTTTTGATTTATTGCTTGGCCAGGATTGGCTAGGGGATCATGATGCTCATATCTCTTGTAAAGCCCTGTCTGTTCACCTTGTTGATGATCAAGGAAATTCCTTGATTATTCAGTGCTGCATGCCTCTGGATTTTGTTGACAACTTTTATTTATTCTTTGGATTCTTCCCTTAGTGATCTTGATTCGACTCTTGTGGTTAGATTATATCCCGATGTATTTAGTGAAGTAACTTCTTTACTTCCGAAGTGGGAAATTGATTTTTGGATTGATCCTATTCCTGATGCTCGACCTGTTATTCTTCCCCCTAGAAGAATGGCACCCCGCGAGAAGGTTGAGTGGGAAAGAAAATTGAGGACTTGTCTTCCAAAGGTCTGATTAGGCCTAGTTTTTCTGAATGGGGAGCCGTGGTAGTTTTTGTCACCAAGTCCGATGGTCCTCTTTAGATGTGTGTTGATTATAGGGAGCTGAACAGGATTACAATAAAAACTGATATCCAATGCCTCAGATCAATGATATGTTTGATCAACTTTATGGTGCCACTGTTTTCTCTTAACTTGATCTTGCCACAGGTTTTCATCAGCTCAGGGTTTCTTAGGATAGCATTCCCAAGACTGCTTTCCGCATTGAGAATGGGTTTTATGAATGGTTAGTCATGCCTTTTGGTTTGACTAATGCTTCTGCTTTCTTTGTTGATTTGATGAATCGTGTCTTCCGTGATGTGCTTAACAAATTTGTTCTAGTCTTTGTTGGTGATATCCTTGTCTTCTCTAAGACCAAGGAAGAGCATGAGTCACATTTGAAATCTATTCTAGAGACTCCCAGAAATCATCAGTTAAAGGATAAATTTTCTAAATGCCAATTCTGGAGGGATGAAGTCCGGTATCTCGGGCATACTGTTTCTATTAATGGAGTTTCGGTTGATCTAGTCAAGATCGTTGCGATCAATGATTGGAAAACTCCAAAGACTCCATTTGATATTCGTAGTTTTCTAGGCCTTGTAGGTTACTACCGGAGATTCATTGAGAAATTTTCTTGGATTGCTGCACCTCTCACTGCTTTGACTCATAAGGATGCCAAGTTTGTCTGGAGTGATCAATGTAAGGCTGCATTCAATGAGTTAAAGAGCAAGCTAACTTTCGCACCAATTCTTAGCGTTCTGAACGGAAGTGAGGGATTGGCGGTATATACTGATGCTAGTCATGAGGGTTTGGGTGTTGTCCTCATGCAGGATGGTAAGGTCATTTCCTATCCCAACCGTCGGTTGAAAACCCATGAGGAAAATTATGCTGCTCATGATTTAGAGTTTCTTGCTGTTGTCTTTGCTTTGAAGCTTTGGAGGCATCATCTTCTTGGAACCAAGTTTGAGCTTTTCACCGATCATCAGTCTCTGAGATATATCTTCTTCCAGAATGATTTGACTCAGAGGCAAGTTTGTTGGCTTGAGTTTCTGGCTTCTTACGACCTTGATATTAGCTATACTCCCGGTAAAGCTAATGTTGTGGCCGATGCTCTAATTCGGAAAAAGGGTTTGTTGTGTCAGCTTGTTGTTTCTTCTTCTCCTCTTCTGGATCATATCATGGCTAAGCAGGATAAGGATGAGATGCTTAGATTGATGAAGGAGAGTGTTCGTAGTAGGGTTGGTGGTAGTAGTAGTGATAGTGGAGCTCAAGTTGATGATAGAGGGATTTTTAGGATTAATGGCAGGATTTGTGCCCCGAATGTTAATGGTTTGAGGCAAGAGTTGCTTCGGGAGAATCACCGATCCAGGCTTTCTATTCATCCTGATGTGTCGAAGATGTATCATGATATAAAGAGGCTTTATTGGTGGAGGGGGATGAAAAGGGATACCTCTGTCTTTGTTATTCAGTGCGCAACTTGTCAGCAAGTCAAAGCCGATCACCAGAAGACCGCTGGTTTGTTGCATCCCCTTGAGATTCCTAATTGGAAGTGGGAACAGGTTTCCATGGATTTCATCGATGGTTTACTGAGGACTCGGAGGGGTAATGAGAATATCTGGGTTATTGTGGATAGACTAACCAAGTCAGCTCATTTTATTCCGGTCAAGTCTACTCGTTCTGCTTCTAGCTTGTCTGAGATCTGCATGAGAGAGATCGTTCGTCTCCATGGTGTTACTCTCAGTATTGTTTGTGATCGTGATCCTATCTTCCAGTCAGTTCTGGAAAGCTTTTTAGAAATCTCTGGGTACTCTTTTGAATCTGAGCACTGCTTACCATCCACAGACCGACGGTCAAACGGAAAGAGTGAATCAGATTGTCGAGGATCTTCTTCGTGCTTGTGTGCTTGATTATGGAGGATCTTGGGAAGATCATCTCCATCTTGCCGAATTCACCTACAATAATAGCTATCAGGTATAGTCTTATCTTCTATTTTAACCATATTCTTAATCTTTTTATCTATCTCATTCCATCTTTACATTCAGTCCAGTCTTAAAATGTCTCCGTTTGCTATTTTATACGGACGACCTTGCAGATCCCCATCTTGCTGGATTGAATCTGGTAATCGTTTGGTTCTTGGTCCTGATGTGATTTTGGAAGCTTCTGAGAGAGTTGAGGAGATTAAGAAGAGGTTGAGAGCTGTTTAGGATAGGCAGAAGAAGTATGCTGATAGGCGAAGGCAGAATTTGGAATTTGCTGTTGGTGATCAGGTGTTCCTTAAGGTTTCTCCCTTGAGGAATGTCATTCGTTTTGGCCGTAGAGGGAAGCTTTCTCCTAGGTTCATTGGTCCTTTTCCCAATGTGGAAAGAGTTGGTTCTTTGGCTTATCGTCTGGATTTGCCCGAGAAGCTTTTTGGAGTGTATGATGTATTCCACGCATCTTCGTCGATATTTCATTATCCATCTCTTATTGTCCAGCCTTCTGCTCTTGATAGTTTGGATATTGAGCCTAATCTGACTGTCAAGAGGAAGCCACTTTGTATTGTCGACAGAGGTACGAAGCAGCTCAGAAGGAAATCTGCTAATCTGGTCAAAGTACATGGAGTACTAACGATCGAGATTGTACCTGGGAGACGGAGGAGAGCATTCGTGCTTCGAACCTGGAATTATTCGTTTCAGGTACTATTTTGTTTTTCTATCTCATTTCCCTTTATTTTCCTTGCTCGTTCTTTTCGAGGATGAAAAAATTTGAGTGGGGGAGAGTGTAACAACCCTAGATTTTTAATATAATTTTAAATTTGACTTTATTTTATTTTGAAATTATTTTAAATTTTTTTTTATTGCAAGATTTCATTTTTTAAATATTTTTTAAAGTGATGATAAAATTTTCCAAAGTTTATTGAATTTATTTTCAATTTTTAAAGCATAGTTTCCCTTTTTTTGCTATTTTCTTAATTTAATTATATTTATTTAAATTTTATTTATTTATTTTTATGCATTCATTATTTTTTGTGTTTTATTTTTATTTATATGTATTTAAAATTGCAAAAGAAATTAGGAAATTTTAATGGTTTTTGTCCTTTAATATGCTTAGCCTTTTCATATTCAAAGTCACCTTTTCATCACCAATCAACACACCAATTCAATTGCTGCCATATTTCCTTTCTTTTAGTTGACTCCACTTCAGTTTTTTCACGCAAAAATATTCCTCAAACCCTAAAAACATTCGGCCATCTCCAAGAGAAAATATTGGTAAAAATCTTTCACTCTTTTTCATTTTTTTCCATTGTTTTGTTATGAATTTTGCACTTGCATCACCTTCTTGTGTTCGGCCCTTCCATCTCCAGCACCATGGCCGCCTCCACCACCACCACAACCAGCCACCATCCCCTCCATTCCACTGACCTTCCATGGTTGAGGCCATATATGATGACGATCCACAAAAAATGAAGCAAACTCTCTTTATGTCATAGCCGAGCTCTCCACTTTGCTCCACCACTTCAACCACCACCTTGGCCGACCTTGTCACCACCACCACCAACCACTTGCTGACCTGAAACCTCTGCCACATCTATACATGAACTCACCAGACCTGGTTGTGCTCAATCATGCCTTGGCCAAACCATTTTCGGCATATAAATCCATTGTGTTGCCTTGTATTTGTATGTACATGCACACATATCCTTATACTCCTTTATGTTCATGTTTTGGCCGACCCTTTTGTACCCAAATTCTGATCCAAAGCTGATGCAGCAAAGAAGCTTTGATACCAAAAAAGTGACGCAGCGGATTAACACTTTGACGTGCTAATAATGTTTCGATACAAATTGACGCAAACTTTCTTCCTCACGAAATGATTTCGTGTCAAGTAATCCTGGTAGAACGACAAATGCCCAAATCCGTTGATCTCTCGAGATACCGAATTCTAGTTATCTTCAACACGTTGATCGCGTAGGATTCCGCGTTAGAAGATCTACAATTGTTCGACGTTGATCTCGCGCACGAGATTCCGTGAATCGGCTTCAAATTCGTTAATTCGAGCGCACTCGAATATTCATAGATGGAAGAAGAAGGAGATCACACTCAACTTCAACAAAAGTGGAAAAAGCACACAAACAATTTTATTCAAAAATCAACTCCCTTTTACAATGACAACACACCCCTATTCATAGGAATTTACAACACATGCCCGCGACTCAACACACGCGACCTACGGCCTAACACATTACATCCATGCGACTTAACACTCCACGACATAACAACATACGACCCACGACCTAACAGTTACAACACACATATGCGACATAACAGAATACAACATCACACGACTTAACACAATGCAACATCACACGACTTAACAAAATGCGATATAAGGAAAATACAACACGAACGACTTAACATCATACAACATAATAACATACGACCTAAGACATCAACGACTTAAAAGAACAATGCGGTTTGTTGAACGGCTTAAGAGATGCATGGAGCATATGTTGGTTGGCTCACGAACGACTTAGGAACTGCGACATCAAGTGAGTGACTTAAGGAAGCAACATCAGGAGCGACTTATAGAAATGAGCGACATAAGATACCAACGACCTAAAGAAGATAGCGGCATAAAGAACTGCGGCATAGGGCAAGCGACTTTTCATAGTGACTTAACTCGTTAGGTCGCTCAGGCGACTTATCATGATGACTTAACTCGCTAGGTCGCTTAAACGACTTATCATAGTGACTTAACTCGTTAGGTCGCTCAGGCGACTTATCATAGTGACTTAACTCGCTAGGTCGCTCAAACGACTTATCATAGGGCGTTGTATCATCCTCCACTGCATTAAAACCCTTACCATAGTAGTGCATTTCCAACCCATGGTTGAGCAAATGATTGTTGAATGCAAGTGCAAAAGCTTTGGCTTTGTGTTGTGCATATACTTCTACCATTGTTTAATAATAGTTTGGTTTGAAATTTATATTATACTTTGTTTTGTTTGTGACAAGGCAATTAGCTTTGGCTCTCCCATTCTCAAATCGTAGTCATGCTTTCATGCCTTTGAAGATCTTTGTTTGTGTAATTGGTTGTCATCTCCAGCTTATACAAGTGAGTAATTCTCACCAGACAAATTTATACTTATATGACAAGTAAACTGATCACAATTGAATCTGTAAAACCATATCACCATGCTATATCTACGATGCTATGTTCATATGATGTTCACCCATGCTTATACACCTGTTATATCATCTATTACTGTACATTATGTTATTTTGTTTATTTATATCAATTTACCACACTGTAAGTTCCCTTTAGATTAGAATCACTATGGTTTGAAATGATACATACCCGAACGGACTTTAGAATTGGGAAAAATCGTTATGGGCTGAAATGATAGGCCTGAACGATTTTTAATTATTTCATCTTACTTGGGACTGTTGGTTTAAAATGATAAAATCCGGGTTTTCTTTGTAAATTACGGATTGAAATGATATATTATCCGTATCACTTTACCTAGGGTAGAAAATTTTATACAGACCCGTGGTTAATATATATTTTTCTGAAAATTCTGAAAGTATTTTAGAAACGAAAATATTATAATATTTTGACTTAAACTTGACTAAAAATGATTTTATAAAGTATTATTGATTTTCTAAAAAAATTGTAAGTGAAATAAATTAATGGTAAAGTTAAAAATTTGAAATATAAGTTATTTTGGAAATTATGATTTGGTTATAAATGGAATTTTAATTAAGTAGGAAAATATGATAAATAGATTTAAAATTTGAATTATAATGAATTTAAAATGATTTTTACAAATTTTTAATGATTTTTTAATAAATTAAAATGTTAAATAAATGAATATTTAAGTTGAAATTATGAAATATAACTTAAATTGGAAATTTGTGAATTTTGTTTAAAAATGACTTTTAAGTTAAGTAAATTAAATGAAAAACAAATTATATTTGAAAATTTAAACTTAAGTGTTAAGTTAAAAATTTAATTATATTGAATTGAAATTGAATGTTTGAATTTAATAAGTAAATTATTATTAAATTTTGATTTTTGTATGAAAATTTCACTTTATAAAATCATGAACATAAGAGTAATTAAATGATTGTTTTAAAAGTGAAAATATATGATTTTATAAGTTTAAAATGGTTTAAATATAAATTTAATTATTTATGAAATTATATTGAATATTTGGAATTTAATTAACAACAGTTTTGAAGTGCTATTACTTCTAATGTAAAGGATACTACAACATTTGTAAATGCTGTAGTCGATAGAAATGAACTAAATGGCTACATTGAATTAAGGGCTATTATAGCACTTTGTAAGTGCTGTAATTGCTAAATTTAATTAAGGTTTATTTGAACTAAAGTAACCCTATTACAACATTTTTAATGCTGTCTTTTGTTAAATTGAACTATTTTAAACATAACTTTCCATAGCATTTTCTAAATGTTGCGAAAGTTTAATTTTCACTGTTTTGATAAATTTAGATGAATATATGAACTTTGAAAGTTTAAATTTTTGGAAATTTAATACTTAATTATTAAATATAATAACTTCATTTTAATGACTTAAAATGAAGTAATTTGTTTTGAAATATAAACTATTTTGAAATGTGTGTTGAAATGATATTTTAAATTTGAATAAAATGAACGTGGTTTTGAAAAGATATAATATTTTGATTATTTTGAAATGATTTGAAAGGATATTGAATTGTTGAAATGATATTTGATTTTCATAATATAAATACCATTTTTAAAATTATAATCATGGGTTATAATAACGATTGGTTGTTAAAGAGACTGGGATCGGATATTGACATACTCTCTGTCGATACCGAAAACCACTTTAACAACTGTGTATGCGGTGGAGATTCCATAATGAAGTAGGATGGTGACGACGTTTTTGAGGTACATTACGTTGACCCGACTCCCGTGAGTTGGCTTAAGGTGGCCAAAACAGGAGCGATCTCGGGCTAAAAGGGGTAGCTCCTCTGGTCGGACACACTTCTTCGATACCATTCTATTACTGTTGTGATTGATTGGGTGCACCCCTTGATTTTTGGAGTGTTGTTCGGGGTGGGCGTAGCGGCTGCTATGTTACCGCCTGCCCGTGTGCGTAATTGGTATATCTACCCTGGCATTGCCTTGTGTGCCGTGTCACCTACCATATCGAGTCTTTACTACGAGTTTGTTTTTCTCCCGTAGCCCAAGGAGTATTTAGAGTAGTCTCCTGATCTGGAGATACGCTGATACTGGATGGAGTACTGGTACTATTATGCGTTAAGGAAATATTGGGTCACTCCTTATCGCTATTTTAAAGTAAGTTTATTTTACTTTATACATATTTATAATAGCGCAATACTACTATATAGTAAATAGTTTAATGGATCCTTAGAGGATGAGCGGTCCCAGGCATCCTTTAAGTTACTTGTATCTTTATTACAGTTCACTTGAGTTGGTTTGCATTATATAAGTATATATGTCCTGACTCGAGTGTTTTGTGTTTTGCAAACATAATGATTAGTATTTTAATTATATATATATAGAAAGAGAGGACAATTATTAAAAATTATTTATAATTCAAAATTAACTTAGTTTTGCAAACATAATGATTAGTATTTTAATTTTTATATATTATGAATCAAATATTGTTTCATCCATACATAATTAACTAAAAATAATCTATGGATGAAAATTAAAATGTTAAAATTTTAGAAAATCAAGGATCATAAAATAGAGCTTAAGAAAATCTAGAGATTTTTCAAAGTTGAAATATTGTTTTTAAAACAAACACATTGATTTCGACAATATTTATTTAATATAAAATAATATATTACTAAATATTCAAAATTTAAAATTTTCAAAATTCTAGGATCATAATGAAAGGTTATGAAACTGTGATGCCCCACCCTGAGACCCACATTAGTAAAGAGAATTAACGAGTAATTCCGTCTACTAATGCAGAGAATAGGGCTGGTTAAGGGCGACCGTATAGTAATGCATTAGCTAAAGACTAAGTACGTCGATTTTTACCCTTTTTTCCGTGTATCTCAAGTGATCGACATACTCAATGTTTAACTAATACGATAGTACACGGCTATAGGATCTATTCAGAAACAAAATGCAATAAATATAACAATCACATCACAGAACAGCATCCACAGATATATGTACTAATACAAGCCAAACATCAAATGTAATACCCTACATCATAGTGGAGTTTAACAACACAATATACATACATCTCCGTCCCCATAAAATAATATGTACAATAAGCTGACACAAAAGACACACACGAAAGATGTAGCCAAGTCCACAGTCATGATCCCCTCAAAAAGCAAAATGGGTCCAAGCACAAAAGATAGATATCTGACCTAACCTACAACTCGGTCTGACCCGAGTGACAAAAACACGGGTCAGGCAAACTGAATCTTATCGTTAGAAAAGAAATACGATAAGGTAAAAGGGAACTTTTCCCATATAGCCTAAAAGGAAACATAAGCAGATAAGAACTACTAGAGTAGGTAACATATAACTTGTACATGTCACTACAAGTGGTTTGCATCTATATATATACTTGGGTTTAACATAAGAGAACGAGTGAGTAGGGTATAAGGGAAAACTCCTAACAATCATTCATGAAATAATCAACCTTCCAAAATCATATAAAATCCAAGTATCAATTCATAAATTCAAAATTTCCAAAATCCACCAATAATCATATATGCCTTCCTCACATCTATAAAGCTGTAGAAAACACATAAAAAGGCAGTGAAATCAAAATCATCATGAATCATCAAAAGAAACCGCGGATTGGCCAGATCCCGCATGCCGAAGCAATGCTGCACGTGCTACTTACCAGTACTACCATCATTATGGTACCATATCCATCTATGGACCGGAGTCCTCACATCGAATTGTTCCGGTCTATGACGTCATCTATATCCATCCCGAACACCCTCCATCATAGTGATTGGAGTCTTCACTCCAATCGGTGTCCGCTGAGCCCCCGCCATCACAATGATCGAGCCAAACATTGCTTGACCCGATCGGGACTCAAAGTACTGGTAGTCCTTATAGAATGTGTCAGAAACTCTCGGATAGTAACCCGAAAAGTGGTAACGTACGTCCCATACCGCACGTTCTCACTTAGCGGTTTTCTAGCCGCTAGTCGATGCCACACTATGAAAATCATCTAAATCATCAGAAGAATCGCCTCATGTCATCGGCGAATGGTATGAAATGCCAAACTTGTCTTATCTCATCGACAAGTAAGAAATACCATAAATTCATCAATCATCATCAAAGTCAATCGAAATATTTGCCTTATATTATTGGCAAGTGCATCTCTATCAATATAGCCCATCATCGAATATACTCCTATTTAGGGGTTCTCGGACTATATATATATATATATATATATATATATATATATACACCAAATAAATTGATATGGAATAATGCCCCAATTAGTATTTAAATACATCAAAAACATACCACGAAGTGGTTGTCATCAAAGAGGAATTCAAACAATTCCCAAAAGTTGTTTCGATCGTACAAGTCCGAAATTAACCGATAAAGTTAATTCACGAGTCCCATACCTCGTAATTTTACTAAACCGTTTAATTTACTTCCTCATACGTCCGAAAAGGCATAAAAGTAATTATAGTAAATAAAATTAATTATAATATATTTTACTAGAGAAAACGGGATTTTAAATCAATTTATAGAAATTTATCTAAAGGATTTTGAGTGAAAACCAATCATTTAAAGAATTTTAATGATTTCTGAAAGCCTAGAAAATAAAGAATAATTGTTTAAAAACCTTTAAAAATATATAAAAACATTTATTACTCAAACCATGATTTTAGAAAATTTTATGCAATTTATTCGGATTTTTAAAACTCAGAAAAACATCAATTTGCAATTTAATCGGCAAAAACCAATATTCAAATTTTAAATCGAATTTAAAACCAATTTAAATTCAAGTCACATTCTAAATTTACTAGTCCACTGCTGGACAAAAGAATCAAATATTAGCATCAAATTTCGTAGTAAAATTCTTGCACAAGCATGCAAATGAAATCATCAAAGTCGAACAATTACATCAATATTGGGGCAGTTCATAACAGACCAACATTGAAAACATCAATTTTCTACCATGCAAACTTCGAAATTCTACAAAACACAAAATACAAAAATTGTATCAAACAGCCTCAGGTTTCCAAAACTTCATAAATTTTGATATTCCGATCAGTAACGAATAAGTTACGATTGAAATACTACTAAGAAAGAAATTATTTGCCCTGCCTGTCAACACAAGACAGCGATGAAAATACCAATTTTCCACTATGTAGACTTCTAAATCAGTCAAAACCGTAAACATGAAAGTTGTGGAATATTTCACATGGATTTTAGAACATCTAAGAAATTAAAATTCTGATAAGAAACACAAAAGTTATGGCGAAAACACTAACCAGCCACTAGAATATTCTAGGCTTAATCCCTCTCGAATTTTCATTTTGGACAGCAAATAAGAAGGTCCAAACGGACTCATAACCCAATGAAATTTAACATGAACAAACTATAATCAGTCCTCTACAATCTGAAAAAAGAGTGGCATCAATCCGACAAGGGACGAGCCAGATATGAGCAAAACAAGACAGGGCATTTTCAGCAGCAATCAATATAGAACAGAGGTAAAATTCAACATATTTAACCAAATATTTCAAGCAAGAGATTGATTGCTGCTGAAATTTGTTCACTTACAGTTCCTATAAGCCTTAGCTTACCTATTAGCAGTAAAAAGATGATGATTTAGGCTTGAAGATGGAAGCTTTCAACTCGAATTCGCCTTTGCCGGACCTGTGATTGCTGAAAATAGACATGCAAGAGAAGATAAATTACAAAACAAGAATTACAATAAACAAATATGGATTTCTCCTCAAATTCAAGATAGAGAAGGATGGAGATTACCTTCTTGTTGAATTAGACACGAATTTCTAATGATTTAGCAAAGAATTTTGTTAATTATGGCTAGGGTTTGAGAAGACAGCCATTGTTTTTAAGTTTTAGAAGTTTTGAGGAGAAGCCGTATACAATTGAAGAAGAAGAACGTACTTTTCCTCCACATGTTTCTCATTAGGACTAATGGGTATGGGTTAGGTAATTATGCCCAAAATTAATTACTTAACAAAAATAATGAAGTTGATCAATTTACACTTATACAATGTTTTTATTCATAACTTTCTCAATATTTAATGTTTTCAAACGAAATAAATTGCGTTGCGATCGTTGCAACGTCTAGAATTTATTAAAATGATAAAAAATCATATTTTATCAAATTTTAAAGTTATTAACAATAAAC
Organism: Allium cepa; assembly: GCA_030765085.1. Taxonomy (NCBI): domain Eukaryota; kingdom Viridiplantae; phylum Streptophyta; class Magnoliopsida; order Asparagales; family Amaryllidaceae; genus Allium; species Allium cepa. The sequence continues at coordinate 317,163,333 of CM060931.1, forward strand.
TCGTATTTTTAATAAATTTGCACAATTTAAAGAAATAATGCAAATTTTGACATATACATGTTAAATAAAATATATGTCCCATCCAATAAAGTGTAAATAATTATTTTAACATCCCTAAAACATAAAAACACCATTGCTAAAAATATTTATTGTAATTAGTTAATTAGTAACCATTTTCCTTTGTATTATTAACAAAGAAAAAGCAATTTTGGCAATAAATTACAATATCACCAAATTTTACATGTTAATTGAATGTAATAGCACAACTCCACTCAAAAATTCATGAAATAAAGTAATAACTTTATTTCCACACATGTTTATCATTTTTATTCACAATAAAAATATTTCTTCTTCATTTTAGAATTTATTTCAACCATTTTAAATTGAAATAAATCTCATGTTCTCATGATAAAGCACAATCAATTTCATTTACCCAAGATTTTATCCAACAATATTATTTATATCAACTAAACAATATACTTCAAAATTTACTTCCAATTAAATCAATAAATCCAATATTAAATTATAATTACCATTATAATTTAATATTAGCGGTAATCTCCAACCAGGGTTGTTACAGACTCCCTCCTTAACAAAATTGCGTCCACGCAATTTCTAGGGGAAAAACCGTAATACTTATGACGATTCAACTAAAAAAATAAGAAATAGCTTAAGATAATAAATTGCCACCGTCATTGGAAGAAGAAAGAAAGCCAGGAAAAGATCGCTCGATCGATTCTCTAGTTTCCCAAGTACAATCATTGGGGTTTTCTGTCCATTGAATCTTTACAAGAGGTACGTCCTTGCTTCGAAGGCGTCTCACTGCCGAATCAAGCACACGAATAAGCTGCTGAACAGTAGATAGACTGGGTGAGATCTCAAGATTAAGCTGTTCGGACGGATCAATAACGGAATCAGAGTCTCGAATGCACTTCCCAAGCTGAGAGACGTGGAAGACGTCATGAATACCAGATAAATGAGACGGAAGAGTCACTCGATAAGCAACGGGACTGATGCGCTCAGTAATCAAAAATGGTCCTATAAAACGAGGAGCCAATTTCCCTATAGAGCTAAAGCGCATCACTCCCTTTAATGGAGATACTCGAATGAACACAAGATCACCGACAGCGAATTCAAGAGGCTTCCTACGGTTGTCCGCGTAGGTTTCTGGCGATTCTGTGCCTCTTTCATCCTCTGTCTAATAAGAGATATCTTTTCTGAAGAATCACGAACTGAGTCTGGACTGAGTATAAACTTCTCACCAGATTCTAGCTAACGAGATGGAGATCGGCACGGTTTTCCGTATAGTGCCTCGAAGGGAGCCATACCAATACTGGATTGATAGCTGTTATTATAGGAGAACTCAACCAATGGTAGATGATCGTCCCAAGAACCACTGAAACCAAGAATGCAAGCACGGAGAAGGTCTTCAAGAATACGGTTCACCCTCTCAGTCTGTCCATCAGACTGGGAATGATAAGCTGTAGAAAGATTCAGCTTTGTTCCCAAAGCTTGCTGGAAACTGGTCCAGAAATGGCTGGTAAACAAAGGATCGCGATCACATACGATCGAAGAAGGAACACCATGTAATCGTACGATTTCCTTAATATAAATCTTTGCCAACAAAGGAGAATTCCTATTAGATTTAATAGGAACAAAATGTGCGGACTTTGTGAGACGATCTATGATAACCCAAATGCTAGAATGACCCGACCTCGAACGAGGTAAGCCATCCACAAAGTCCAAAGATACCTGATCCCACTTCCACTGTGGGACCTATAAAGGCTGAAGAAGACCAGATGGTCGTTGATGCTCAGCCTTGACAAGCTGACAAGTCATGCGATTGCTTACATAACTTGCAATATCACGCTTCATGCCTTCCCAATAGTAAAGGCGATGCATATCCGCGTACATCTTACTGCTACCCGGATGAATGGTATACTTAGTGCAATGACAATCATCAAGTATGTCACGCCTAAGTGCTGAATCAGAAGGCACAACTATACGGTTATTCAGACGAAGACAACCGTGAGAATCAATAGAAAAATCCCACAACTCCTCATCACGGGACCCAGATGAGCATGACTGAATGAGGTGCATGATATAAGCATCACGCCTCTGAGCCTCTGAGATACGATCTAGAAGAGATGGTCGAGCCTCCGTACTGAATAATAACACAGGTGAATCAGATGATGGTGCTCGATCGCGAATATCAAAGCAAGATAAGGTCTCCAGAACATCCCATTCGGCTATCATCAAATAAACTACGGCTGAAGGCTTGCGACTAAGCGCATCAACTACACGATTACCCTTTCCAAGGGTATACTCGATATCGAAATCATATGTGGCGGGGAACTCTAACCATCGTTGTTGCCTCATATTAAGCTCCTTATGAGTAAATATATTTCAAGGATTTATGATCGGTAAAAAGGACGAAGTGCTCTCCCAAAAGGTAATGACGCCAAATCTTCAAAGAGAAGACAATGGCTGCAAGCTCTAAATCATAAGTAGCGTACCGAACCTCATTCGGACGCAACTGCCAAGAAGCATAGGCAACAACACGATCTCTCTGCATCAAAACAGCACCGAGGCCACTATGACTGGCATCGGTATAAATGATAAGATCTTGGTTCCCTTCAGGAACCACAAGGATGGGAGCATATGTGAGAAGCTCCTTTAATTGTTGGAAGGAAGCCTCACACTTATCGGACCAAATGAATCGAACGCCTTTCCTTGTAAGGTTTGTAAGAGGAAGCACGATATGAGAGAAATCCTTAATAAAGCGACGATAATAACCGGCCAATCCCAAAAAGCTACGAATCTCGTGAACATTCTCAGGCCTCTTCCAATTCGGAATAGCCTCGATCTTAGAAGGATCAACGGAAATACCTTCTGAAGATACAACATGGCCTAAGAACTTCACTTGTTTTTCCCAGAAGTGACACTTAGAAAGTTTGGCTTTGAGTTGATGCTTTCGGAGAGTACTCAAAACAATTCTAAGATGTCGAGCATGGTCCTCTTCGGACTTGGAATATACTAAGATATCATCGATGAATACAAGCACGAATTTATCGAGATATTCCCAGAATACCTTATTCATAAGATCGACAAAGTAGGCGGGTGCGTTCGTCAATCCGAACGGCATGACGAGCCACTCATAAGAACCATAGCGAGTGCCGAACGCGGTGAGAGGAATACTATCTTCCGTAAATCGGAGCTGATGAAAACCAGTGGCAAGGTCTAACTGTGGAAAGACCTTAGCACCACTTAACTGATCGAACATGTCGTCGATCCTCGGTAAAGGGTAACGATTCTTGATGGTTAACTCATTAAGCTTACGATAGTCGACGCAAAGCCTAAGAGTCCCATCGGACTTCTTCACGAATACTACCGCGGCACCCCACGGTGAAGAGCTAGATCGAATGAAGTGCTTAGCTTCGAGCTCGAGAAGTTGCTTCTTAAGTTCCTCGTTCTCCTTAGTAGACATCCTCGCGGGAGGACGACTAACTGGTTGCGCACCAGGAATGAGATCTATACGAAACTCTGTGGCCCGCTTGTGTGGCAATCCCGAAACAGGCTCAAAAATATCAACAAAGCCACAAACGATCGGAATTCGAGACACATCATCCTCATCGTCTCGAGTATCAAGAGCATATAAGGATGCTACGGAATCACAATCTGTATCCCGAAGCATAAGATATAACTGCAAAGGAGAGTCTGGATGGCGGAGATAAATGACTCTATCAGAACAAAGAATCTTGGCATCGTATCGAACTAGCCAGTCCATACCAAATATCATATCAAAACCAAGCGAAGGAATCACGTGTAGATTTGCACGGAAAGAGAATCCACAAAGAAGGACCTCAACATTATCACAATATAAGCTAAGGGTCGCGGAGCCCCCGATGGGATTCGCAATCCTCAAAGAAGTAAGCAAGCAAGAAACATCCAAAGAACAAGCATCCATGAGTTCCTTCGATACGAATGAGTGTGACGCACCCGTATCGAAGAGCACTCTAATCGATCGATCATGGAAAACAATGAACCCTCTAAGATGGAGGAAAATGTACCTTTCGACTGAGTCGCATCACTAGAAGCTTCTACATTGAGATTCCCCGGACGAGAACCTCTATTCTTCTTAGGACAAGCAGCAACCAAATGTCCTTCAGCTTTGCAGTAGCTACATCTCTTGGGCTTAGGACATTCTCGGACTAGATGGTGAGGAGATCCACAATTGTAGCAAGCAAAAGGCTTAGCTTGAGGAGGGGCTTGAGATTCATAAGAAGATCCGACTTGCTTCTTTTTCTTGGAAGGAAAGAACTTAGGCTTACGGAAAGGAAACTTCTTCTTCTTTGGATTAGACTGAACACCCCCGTCGCCATCGCTATCTTTCTCATTCTCAACTGTCTCGAGATGGAGAGCCGCATCAACTAACTCTTCAGAAGAAAGCTTGAGTTGGAGCATTAAAGACTTCTTCAAATATTTCTTAAGTCCGGGTATAAACTTAAGATTTTTCTTGTATGGGGTACTAATGAACTCCAACCCATACTTAGAGAGGTACTCAAAGGAAGGAACATAACCTGAAACTGAAGAGTTGCCCTGCTTCAACTCGATGAAGCGGCAAGTAAGAAGAGCCTTTTCAGACTCGGGTACGAACTTAAGCTCAAATCTGTCTCGGAATTGCTGCCATGTGAGGTTAGTCTCATCCACCTCAGCGATAAGAAGCTCGTACCAATCTAAAGCACACTCTTGTAGCATACTGGATGCCACAAGAACTCGATGATGATCTGAAAGCTCCATACGTAAGAATACACACTCAAAAGTGCAAAGCCAGGCTTGCACATCAAGAACCGACTCGGAGCCTTTGAATGGCTTGCCTCCAAGATGAGTAAAGTCACTGCATAGTCGCGCAAATATAGACTTGCGAGAAGATGAAGAGGGAACTGGCACGGGAGGCTGAGCGCTCCCAAAAAGCTCACGAATCTGATTGGTGGACATGTAAATGCCTTCGGGGCGAGAACCACTAGATGGTCCCGTAGCCGAAGGGCGAGCTCTACTTCTTCCAGACATAGCTGAAAGATAAAATTGAGAGAAGATCATTCACAGGGTAGATATATATATATATATAAAGCAATTGAAATGCAGTAATTAGGGAATACTATGGAATAACATTTAACATTCCTAGACGTATTCCTTTCTATCTACCCCAAAGGAATTGAAAAGGATAGGGATATGACTAAGCTGGCCACGACTAAGGGATGAGATGTAAAGGGTATTATGCTTGATGTGTGGTTCATCGTGTTTACTACTCTGCGTTTATTTCATTTTGTTCTGAATCCTTGCTCTGATACCAAGCTGTGACGCCCCACCCTGAGACCCACATTAGTAAAGAGAATTAACGAGTAATTCCGTCTACTAATGCAGAGAATAGGGACGGTTAAGGGCGACCGTATAGTAATGCATTAGCTAAAGACTAAGTACGTCGATTTTTACCATTTTTTTTCGTGTATCTCAAGTGATCGACATACTCAATGTTTAACTAATACGATAGTACATGGCAATAGGATCTATTCAGAAACAAAATGCAATAAACATAACAATCACATCACAGAACAGCAGCCATAGATATATATACTAATGCAAGCCAAACATAAAATGTAATACCCTACATCATAGTGGCGTTTAACCACACAATATACATACATCTCCGTCCCCATAAAATAATATGTACAATAAGCTGACACAAAAGACACACACGAAAGATGTAGCCAAGTCCATAGTCATGATCCGCTCAAAAAGCAAAATGGGTCCAAGCAAAAAAGAAAGATATCCGACCTAACCTGCAACTCGGTCTGACCCGAGTGACAAACACATGGGTCAGGCAAACTGAATTTTATCGTTAGAAAAGAAATACGATAAGGTAAAAGGGAACTTTTCCCGTATAGCCTAAAAGGAAACATAAGCAGATAAGAACTACTAGAGTAGGTAACATATAACTTCTAAATGTCACTACAAGTGGTTTGCATCTATATATATACTTGGGTTTAACATAAGAGAACGAGTGAGTAGGGTATAAGGGAAAACTCCTAACAATCATTCATGAAATAATCAACCTTCCAAAATCATATAAAATCCCAAGTATCAATTCATAAATTCAAAATTTCCAAAATCCACCAAGTAATCATATATGTCTTCCTCACATCTATAAAGCTATAGAAAACACATAAAAAGGCAGTGAAATCAAAATCATCACGAATCATCAAAAGAAACCACGGATTGGCCAGATCCCGCATGCCGAAGCAATGCTGCACGTGCTACTTACCAGTACTACCATCATTATGGTACCATATCCATCTATGGACCGGAGTCCTCACATTGAATTGTTTCGGTCTATGACGTCATCTATATCCATCCCGAACACCCGCCATCATAGTGATTGGAGTCATCACTTCAATCGGTGTCCGTTGAGCCCCCGCCATCACAGTGATCGAGCCAAACATTGCTTGACCCGATCGGGACTCAAAGTACTGGTAGTCCTTCTAGAATGTGTCAGAAACTCTCGGATAGTAACCCGAAAAGTGGTAACGTACGTCCCATACCGCACGTTCTCACTTAGCGGTTTTCTAGCCGCTAGTCGATGCCACACTATGAAAATCATCTAAATCATCATAAGAATCGCCTCATGTCATCGGCTAATGGTATGAAATGCCAGACTTGTCTTATCTCATCGAAAAGTAAGAAATAGCATAAATTCATCAATCATCATCAAATTCCATCGAAATATTTGCCTTATATTATTGGCAAGAGCTTCTCTATCAATATAGCCCATCATCGAATATACTCCTATTTAGGGGTTCTCGGACTATATATACATATATATATATATATATATATATATATATATATATATATATACCAAATAAATTGATATGGAATAATGCCCCAATTAGGATTTAAATACATCTAAAACATACCACGAAGTGGTTGTCATCAAAGAGGAATTCAAACAATTCCCAAAAGTTGTTTCGATCGTACAAGTCTGAAATTAACCGATAAAGTAAATTCACGAGTCCCATACCTCGTAATTTTACTAAACCATTTAATTTACTTCCTTATACGTCCGAAAAAGCATAAAAGTAATTATAGTAAATAAATTTAATTATAATATATTTTACTAGAGAAAACGGGATTTTAAACCAATTTATAGAAATTTATCTAAAGGATTTTGAGTGAAAACCCATCATTTAAAGAATTTCAATGATTTTTGAAAGCCTAGAAAATGAAGAATAATTGTTTAAAAACCTTTAAAAATATATAAAAACATTTATTACTCAAAGCATGATTTTAGAAAATTTTATGCAATTTATTCGGATTTTTAAAACTCGGAAAAACATCAATTTGTAATTAATCGGCAAAAATCGATATTCAAATTTTAAATCGAATTTAAAACCAATTTAAATTCAAGTCACATTCTAAATTTACTAGTACATTGCTGGACAAAAGGATCAAATATTAGCATCAAATTTCGTAGTAAAATTCTTGCAAAAGCATGCAAATGAAATCATCAAAGTCGAACAATTACATCAATATTGGGGCAGTTCATAACAGACCAACATTGAAAACATTAATTTTCCACCATGCAAACTTCGAAATTCTACAAAACACAAAATACAAAAATTGTATCCAACAGCCTCATGTTTACAAAACTTCATAAATTTTGATATTCCGATCAGTAACGAAGAAGTTATGATCGAAATACTACTAAGAAAGAAATTATTTGCGCTGCCTGTCAACACAGGACAGCGATGAAAATACCAATTTCCCATTATGTAGACTTCTAAATCAGTCAAAACTGAAAACATGAAAGTTGTGGAATATTTCACATGGATTTCAGAACATCCAAGAAATCAAAATTCCAATAAGAAACACAAAAGTTATGGCGAAAACACTAACCAGCCACTAGAATATTCTGGGCTTAATCCCTCTAGGATTTTCAATTTTGACAGCAACTATGAAGGTCCAAACGGACTCAAAACCCAATGAAATTTAACAAGAACAAACTATAATTAGTCCTCTACAATCTGAATAAAGAGTGGCATCAATCCGACACCGGACGAGCCAGATATGAGCAAAACAAGACAGGGCATTTTCAGCAGCAATCAATATAGAACAGAGGTAAAATTCAACATATTTAACCAAATATTTCAAGCAAGAGATTATTTGCTGCTGAAATTTGTTCACTTACAGTTGTTATAAGCCTTAGCTTACCTATTAGCAGTAAAAAGATGATGATTTAGGCTTGAAGATGGAAGCTTTCAACTCGAATTCGCCTTTGCCGGACCTGTGATTGCTTAAAATAGGCATGCAAGAGAAGATAAATTACAAAACAACAATTACAGTAAAAAAATATGGATTTCTCCTCAAATTCAAGATAGAGAAGGATGGAGATTACCTTCTTGTTGAATTAGACCCGAATTTCTATTGATTTAGCAAAGAATTTTGTTAATTATGGCTAGGGTTTGAGAAGACAATCATTGTTTTTAAGTTTCAGAAGTTTTGAGGAGATGCCGTATATAATTGAAGAAGAAGAACGCACTTTTCCTCCAGATGTTTCTCATTAGGACTAATGGGTATGGGTTAGGTAATTAGGCCCAAAATTAATTACTTAACAAAAATAATGAAGTTGATCAATTTACACTTATACAATGTTTTTATTCATAACTTTCTCAATTTTTAATGTTTTCAAACGAAATAAATTGCGTTGCGATCGTTGCAACGTCTAGAATTTATTAAAATGATAAAACATCCTATTTTATCAAATTTTAAAGTTATTTTAACAATAAACTCGTATTTTTAATAAATTTGCACAATTTAAAGAAATAATGCAAATTTTGACATATACATGTTAAATAAAATATATGTCCCATCCAATAAAGTGTAAATAATTATTTTAACATCCCTAAAACATAAAAACACCATTGAAAAATATTTATTGTAATTAGTTAATTAATAACCATTTTCCTTTGTATTATTAACAAAGAAAAAGCAATTTTGGCAATAAATTACAATATCACCAAATTTTACATGTTAATTTAATGTAATAGCACAACTCCACTCAAAAATTCATGAAATAAAGTAATAACTTTATTTCCACACATGTTTATCATTTTTATTCACAATAAAAATATTTATTCTTCATTTTAGAATTTATTTCAACCATTTTAAATTGAAATAAATCTCATGTTCTCACGATAAAGCACAATCAATTTCATTTACACAAGATTTTATCCAACAATATTGTTTATATCAACTAAAAAATATACTTCAAAATTTACTTCCAATTAAATCAATAAATCCAATATTAAATTATAATTACCATTATAATTTAATATTAGCGGTAATCTCCAGCCAGGGTTGTTACAGAAAATTTTTGAATAATTTTTCAATTAAACTATTATTTTTAATGAATCATAAATAATTTTTTCAAATAATATTAATTATTAAAAATAATAAACTTTATTGAAAAATTCCTAAATTTTTATATATTTTCCTCAAATGATATAATATTTTTTTAAATATAAAATTGAATTTTTAATGCAATATTTATTATATACAATAAATAATTCAAAAATTCAATAAATGTTAATTTAAAAATTTGAATATATGTATGATAATTAATTTTCAAATTTGTAAATTCATATTATATATAAATTAGTGTACTAAATTTTTTAAATCGCATATATGTATATCTTATATATGCATATATGCTATAATGAGAGAGAAATATACAATGGTGTAGTGGTAAGATACTTACTTCCTGGTAAGCAGGTCGCAGGTTCGATTCCCGTCCGCCCTGCTCCCAATTTCAAGGCGCGGAGGTGGGTCCCCATTAATCCAAACAAAATGGTTGGGGGCATCAAATCTCTGTGCTGGGCTAGCTAAAAGGTGGGTCAGTGTGGCGGACAGCTGTATTCCCTAGCTTTACTCTCCGGAGTTGGGTTTTTAAAAAAATACACCAATATATATGTACACATATATATGAATTTATTAATAAGTATATATAAACAATTATTAATGACAAAAATTGATTTTGTATAGTAAAAAAAATTTGTCTATACATAACTCAAATAGTATAATAAAAAAATTATGCACATAACCAAACTGATTTGTGACAAACACATCTACTTACAAAAATCTCACATAACTAAAAATATAGTAGTAATATATTTAAGCAGATATGAAATTACTCATTATAAGATCATAGAATATAATTTAATTACTATTATATGAATTAAAATTACCAATTTAATGATGTCTTTGAATCCACGTTGAAGCAATGACTTTCCCTCCTTTTACAGTTCTTGATTCATCAGATTGCTAGTCCATAATAAACGACCTCCAACCATCGAATCGTATTATTTTAATTTAAATATATTTGAGAACTTTGGAGTGGATTGAGAGCTATATTTTAACCAGCAATAAAGGTAATGCCTTAAACCCATCTAAGCCCAAGCCAAAATACTATGCAATTAAATCTAATTTAATCGCTTGTCGATATTGTATATCGATCGATTTATTTATAACCGTTATAAATATATTTAACATTATTTATTTCTCAAATATTATTCAAAATTTATAATTAATATTTCATAAATATTAATTAATCTATAACGATTATAAACTAACAACATTGTTCGGTCTTAAGAGAATTCATCATTTCGGCTATGTAACTTTGGGGTGTAAATTTGGTTAGCGATTAACATCGAACTATTCTAATGTTAACGTTCACACATTACTTAGCAGGTGGTGTGACGTTATGGAAAAATTTACCGCTTACACATTTTTGGTAAAATCCACTTTTAGTTTAATAGGTTGCTCGGTTGTGACATTTGTTCACACCAATTCTCTTCATCAAAACTTTATAACGTTGGACTTATGGAATTTGGTAATGGTAAAAATTCCAATCTCATCCACATTCAACTTTATAGTCTAAATACAAAGTCCTTGGGTTAATAATAAGAATTATTACTAACCAAAATGCTCTGGCCAGAGACTTTGAGTTTGAGTTGATTTGAATTGACTGTGATACTAACCGCATATAACCGAGGAGACGAATCCTCTCTTGAATAATGCTTTGCTTCCAATACTTCCACTCGACACAACTATAGTCACTCTATGGACGTCATGCCATGATTTCGCTATAATCAAAGCAGAGCTTTCATATTAAAGACCTACAATATTCTTAAGTCGAGAGAACTGTGTAAATCAATCACATCGATATTTTCTTTTTGACCTTAGTTATATGAACCAACAAAAAACTATCGAGTGAGTAATTCCATAGTTATCCAATAACTATTAGTATGTAATCCCTAGGTGCCCCCAGCAGTCATGAGTAATATGCTGCCCAACATTTGAAGAGTTACGCACTTCAGTCTCAATGGATACATTAATATCCAGACTTGATGCAGCTTGGCTTGGAACATTTAAAATGGTATATTTGTTTTGTTGTGATAAATTACTCAAGCTTACAACACTTTGTAACTACTATCACAAGATCTAACATTTATGGATTTTTCAATTAAATATAATTTTAATTAAGTTAATTAATTAATATAATCACATTATATCAAGTATATAATAGGAAGAAAAAACCTTTTGTTTCGAACAAGTTTGGTCAACAAGTTATATATATATATAATAAATTATAGAATTTTCTCTAGGGCATACCCCTAACTCTATCATGTAGATGGCTTGTTCTTCAAAGGTAGCAATCCAAGTATGTTTAATGAGTTTAAAAAAGAGACGACGAAGGAGTTCGAGATGACCGATATTGGGCTTATGTCTTACTACCTTAGCATTGAAGTAAAACAGGAAGACGAAGACATCTTAATCACTTAAAAAGGCTATGGTAAGCAAATACTGAAGAAGTTCAAGATGGTTGACTCTAACCCAGTTTACATGTTAATGAAATATGGAATCAAGTTGTTAAGGAACAAAGTAGGAGAAAAAGTGGACCCAATACTCTTTAAAAACTTTGTTGGAAGCTTATGATACTTAACATGCATAAGACCTGACATCCCATAAGCGTTGGGATTTGTTGGTCTCTATATAGGAAATCCAATAACACTTTGAAGGCAGCAAAGAGGATTCTTTGCTATGTTAATGGGAAAGCAAACTCTATATAATGACTCCTAATTTTAACCTTTTGAAAACGAGATATTTAATTATTTTAAATATTCAAATGTAGAATTTTTAAAATTAAACAATCATGTTTTATATGATAAATAAGAATGACAAACTTATTTTTGATATTGAATAAAGATTTTGGATTCCCATTGTAAAATTGACAAAAGTTGGATTCCGATAAAGTATCATAAATGTTCAAGAAACTTGTTTAAAGGATAAATATTCCTTTTAAAAATATATATATTCAATATCAAAGTCATTTGATAATAATAGTAATTTGATTTATAATGGTTCGATAAATATATAAAACTTGTCTTATAAAATCGACAAATTTCGTCGCATATCGACGTATTTTTATAAGAAGATTCAGTTATTGTTTTATATTATTTTATAAGTCAAATATGCTTGTTTTAATTATTTAAAGATAATAATAAATTTATTTTAAAGTTTGGTTTACATGAATAAATAGTGTAAAAAAAGGTCAGAATGTGACTGGAAAACGTTTTGTCGAAAATCGAAGTTTTATTCAAAATAATTTGCCGCAACGTTATCGCACCTTTGTTAACATGTTTTAACATATATATTACTCGTTTTAATAACTAAAAAAAGTTTATTTTTACTAAATAAGACTAGAAAACTTCTAGAACATCATTGAGAAAAGTAAGTAAGTTTAAGAAAAGTCAAAAGTAAACATCAAATCCAAATCACATCAAAATCCAACAAAAATAATTACTTTTCTTTACTTAAATTTTAAGTAACTAAGCCATAAAATAAGGATGAGAAATATGATGTTAAATATTGAAAAAGTGAATATTCTTTAGGTTGAAGTAAGGTTAGTTTGGTAATTTGGCAAGAGGTTAAATTTGTAAAATTCCATTCCTTACTTTTTCTATAATGCCCACATCCTTCTCTCATTTCATTCACATTTCTTCTTCTTATTTTCTCAAGCTTCTTCACCTTCTTCATCTCCTCTTTCATGGATTTGAAGCTATAGAAAAAATTATAAAAAAATAATGTCAAAATATTTACTAAATATTCAAAATAATTCAATGTTCATTCTCTTCAAATTTATCTCCTCTTTTCTCCATATTTTACCTCTTCTTCTCTTTGACGTAACTTCTTTAAAACAGAATCAAAATGGAAAATTCTTTTTCTGAAATCATGTATTTTTCCATTGGCTACAACTTTTATGTTGACCACTTTCTCTCAGTCTAAAATTAACCATGTCAAAAATCCACTTCTTTTCAATGCATTCTCTGGTCCAGTTTTTAACCCGGAGAAAAGGCCATTTTGTTTTGATCATAATAGATCCAAATTAAGAAATTTTTTATAGACCATATCAAATTCCAGTGGCTACAACTTCTATGTTGATCACTTTTACAATTTTGAGGTTTTCTATACCTGAAACTCAATTCTTTGAAGTACATTTCGGGCTTTATATTTGTGAATCCAAGAATAGCTCCTTGTTTTAACCATATCTTCCTCAAAACTAATCAAAATCAAGTGATTCCTTTCTTCAATTCAAGTGAAAAGAATTTTTAACAACTTTTTAGTTAACAAGTTTTTCAAAATTTGAGAGAAAGAGAGTCAAAAATAAGATAGAAGATGACCAATTTTTCAGGTCTAATTTTGAGAATTCATGTTCAAAGCTCTACCACTTCTTCTCTATATTTTTGGTCAATCTCAATTTCAAGGCTTGGCTAAGCATTAGGAAGGAGGAACCCAGGCTTATTTTCATTTGGTTCTAAAGCATGGTATGAAGTATGCGTTAGATCTTAAGTTCCTTGTATAAAAGTTTGACGGAGTGGAATCCAAAGTAAGTTATTTCTTATTTTAAGTTCATTAAAAACATTGCAAAGTTGAAAAAACTTTAAGTGTTAAGTGTTGTTTGAAAACCCTTATTGAATGCTTGTTTATTTTGTCTTCTAAAATAATGGTTTAGTTTCCTTGCTTAATATTATGTTTGGATGGTTAATTATGTAATTTAAAATTTAGAAGTTAAATACTTAATAGGGCATTGGAAAATGACTAGTACATGTGTTTCGTCTGTGAGATTCAAGGAGACTTGGGCGAGGGATGGAACATGTCGAGGAAAACCCGGATCCTCCAAAATAAATATCAAACTGTTTTAACCCAAGATAAAATAAATTATAATAAATATTTGATAGAATGAAGCGTTGATTTATCATTTACTATTGTGTTTATTTTATTAATTGATTATTGAGTTGTTTGGATTGCGCTCGATCAGTTTATGAGCACCGATTATTAATTATTGATTGTTGACTTTGCTCAGCCAGTTTATGAGCAATTAATTATCCATATGCATGGGATGGGTAGAAAATAATTATAGTTCAATACCTTGTGATTTATTTCACAATTTGTCTATAAGGTGTTTAGCGGTAATATTTGGTTCACTTAAATTTAATGAATTGTTTTAAAGATTGATTTTATAGTTGAAATGCTATGAAATGTTTCCTTTAAAAGAGAAAAAAAAAGAGATATTTGGGAATAAATATTTGAGGTGATTTATATAATGAATGGTTTTATAAAAGTGCTTTATAAAATAGAAATAATTTCGAGGACTAAACCCGATGATTTTAAGATGATTTTTGAATGGATTTGGGAAATGAAAATTACTATAGATTTGAAAGTACTTGTGAATATTAGTGTGAAATGATTTATCGCTTTGGAATATAAAATGATTTGTTATGCTACCGATGATTCGGGTAACCCGTAACTAAAAAGTGGGCATATGTTTTTGGTATAGTTCGCTCTTGGAATAGAGGGATGAACTTATTTATCGATTTTAGGAAGGCAGGACGTAGTTACCTTGTTATTGGGAGAAACCTCCCAATCTGGTTGCATATGGTTCGATATGTTTTTATTACAGTATTTGGAATTTTCAAATAAACTTTTCAAAAGTGATTTGATTTAAGACCCCGAAGTAAATTATAATTTGAATATAAAAGATATATATATTTCAAAAGTTTTAAAATAAGAGTTCGAGAATAAAGTCCAAAGCGATAATTTCCATAAAGGTAATTAAATTTGAAAATCTAAAATTGAAGATTAAGCCATAGTGGATAGTTTTACGAATTGCATATTTTTTGTTGCATCGTAGGCTCCATGTGTCCTATTTGCGATAGGAGAACACGTTGATTTGATCCTGTATCTAATTGGGTACCAAACTAGATAAGAGTACGTAGGTAGTCACAAGTGGTAGTGATGCAGCACGTAAAATAATATAACCCTTTCATGTTTATCTGTTATTGGTTGTTGTTTATCTGGTGTTATTGTATCTTTCCTACTTACTATTTTATTCTGCATTTACATTGTTTATTGAGTTCATAGGTAAGGATAGTGTTATCTCTCTCATCAGAGTTGTGCAGTGGAAGATTTATAGTCACTGTATTTGGTATGTATTAAAGCACACTTTGTAGAATTAATAATAAATTAATTACTTTGATAAGTTGTGTAATTGAAATTGTATCCGATACATTTAGTAATATTGAATATTTATCAAATATGATGTATTAAGTTGATTGTTTTCATTAATAGTTTTAGAACGGATGGATTTTTCGACGGTTTTAACTGGTTCGAAAACCCGAGTCATCACACTTTAGCTTGTACAACTTTTTTTTTGATGATTACAAGCTTGTTGGATATAGCGATAGTGAATAGAGTGGAAGTATGAATGATAGAAAGATCATAAGTTTGCATTGTGTTCTACATGGGAGACATAGCCTTCACATAGATATCAAAGAAGTAGTCGATTGTCATTCATTCCTCATGCGAAGCGGAGTATGTAGATGCTACTTCATGTGATTGCCATGCAATTTGGTTACAAACCTATTAAAGGAGTTAAATTTTCCACAAGAGGAGATGATAAAGATTTCCGTGGGTAACAAGTCAACAATTGCTTTAGCCAAGAACCCGGTCTTCCATGATTGAAGCAAGCACATTGATATATGTTATCACTACATTAGAGAGTGTGTCGCCAAAAAGAGTGTACAATTAGAGTAAGTTAAGACACATGATCAAGTAGTTGATACATTTACCAAGATTCTCGAGCATGAAAATTTATCAAGTTAAGGAGTCTGCTTGGAGTAGCAAAATCAAGTTTACAGAGGATATTGAAATTAAACATAATATTGTGATCTAGGTTGTTTTCATATGGGAAATATCTAGAATCCAAGATGTATGTTAGATATTTATGGAATAATATATATGACAATATTTAGAAGAAATTTATGGAGAACTACTAGATTAAGTGAATCTCCACCGTTTATTTAAGATGCGAACTCCTATAAATAGAAGTGGACTCACACATTTGGGTGCAAGAAAAAAGTATGAACTTTTATAATAAAGTAATATTTCCTTCTTGTAAACAAATTTTTTTTTCTTCAATCTCTCACCTTTTTTCTTCTAAAATCAAATCTACTCGCTATTAAAGAAAACTTCCAACGGAGTATTAAAGAAATATTTACTTTATGTAAAAAATTAGCATACCATTTTTTATAGATAGGTTGGTTTATTAAATAGTTTAGGACATATCAGAAATGTTTCAATATTATATTTATGAGTAGTAGGTTAACGTATTCTAGATTTTAAATTTTAAAATGAATTTTGTACTACAAATTCTACATTTATAATATTATGTTTAATGACATTGTTTTAATA
Source organism: Allium cepa (assembly GCA_030765085.1). Taxonomy (NCBI): domain Eukaryota; kingdom Viridiplantae; phylum Streptophyta; class Magnoliopsida; order Asparagales; family Amaryllidaceae; genus Allium; species Allium cepa. The sequence goes on from CM060931.1 coordinate 317,180,199, forward strand.
CGTGCATGTAGCTTCAAAAAAGAGCATTGTATGTCACCGTGTGTGATAAGACTTTGGAAGGATTTGCATTTTTGAACCATAAATAACTACGCCCTATTGTAGAAGGAATCTAGCTTGAAGTTCCTACAAAAATCACACTGGTCGTGTACACATAAGAGAAAATGTAGTGAACTCCAAATGCAAGACCCATAACATTCTTTCTAACGTGTTCAGATCCATTTTGATTTTTCTAGAAGCATGTCCTTTTTTCCATGGATAAGATGCATAAATGAATTTGTAGGCATGCCTATCCAATTATGGAAAATCATCATAACAGTGTACTAAATAATGAAAGGAATAATCATTATTTCACCATAAAACTCATGACGAAGCGGTAAACTATTAGTTAACAAGATTAAAGTAACAATCCTTCATACTTCTCCATTATCATTGATTCCACATCAGGTCTGTGTCACAAGGATGAAATATCCTTTGTTATAAGATGCATGTATGTAGAAGACACAAAATATATCAATTTGAAAGAATATTCTTTTGGATTCATAAAATAGATGACACACCCAGGTTTGGTCTTTTTAAAAAATTTGAAAATGTTTGATCAATTTCAAAATTGATATTCTTTATCCAAGGAAATGGTATGATAATTTTAAACATGTAAGGTAAACAATTAAATAAGCTTGGTCTTTTTTCATATAGTACAACTGCTGAATTAAACATGATGTACGTAAGCATCATGAGGTACAAAAATGCTACTTGATATAAATCGTAAACTTTTCTTTATTTCATCCGTATAACCTAGATTTTGTTTTAAGTGATACAGTGAAATTGTTAATACACTAGGTATTGATTTCGATGATAACAACCATATAAATATTACTACTAACGTATCTCCAAGGTGTAGGTATTTCAGATATATTATGTAGGCATTTACAGAGATAAAAAACTCAATGGAAGAAAATGAATTATATAAGAAGATTAACCAGAGCAGATGGAAGAATAAAACTAGATGAAGAAGAAATGCAATTGCTGAATCGACAGAGGTATTTGAAGTGATGATTAGTTGGTTGAACCTTAGAAGCACTTGTTAAGGACCGCATGGGAATTATACTTGAAGACCATCAACCATTGACCTCAACCGAATCACAAAAATCCAAAAACATGAGGTAATTTGAAATTATGAAAATATGCAACACTTGTTGGTGTTGTTATCCCTTTTTGTAATACTATACGTTGACATACGCATAACAAATAGGTCGACATACTAGTTGTTTTTCAAAATTTCAAATTTTAAACAGAGAGACATTTCCCTCCACCTCTTCACCAAAAGACACGTCTCTTCAACCGCTATATAAAGGCTCTGAAAAACGAATTTTAAAATCTATATTTATCATTTTCTATTACTCTTTCTTCTTCAAACATTTGTGAGAGAAATCCATTGAATACACTTGCATGCTCTTTGCAAATCTGCACTCTTTTGCTTTAATTCTTCATTGATTTGCAAACCATACAATCTCAGGGAGTTTGTACTTGAACTCAAATCATTCACACTTTGATTTAACCCTATTGCTTAAAGAATTCAAAGATATATTGATATTGGAGGTCTATAGGATCATTGTACCGAATCTGCAAGCATATGTATTGAAGATACGACTATTTCCTATACTTTGTTATTGTTGTTTGTGAAAAGGTGAAGGTATTCTTCAAACTAGTTAAATCAAGATTGTAAAGGTGTTCTTGCCACTTATGGAAAGCAAGCAATTATAGTGAAATCATGTATGTTGTGACAACCCACATTTCGAAAGGTTTAAATCGACAATAATCCACACACGTCCAACTTAAACAATCCGAAACATAAATAATCATTGGGGTGAACTAAGAAAAGAAGAATAAAACAAACACAGAATCTTGCAGCGGAATGATAAAATATAATAATCAAATAAACAGTTCATGAAGCTGTTTATATTATACATTTGATTATAATTTATACGATATTTATCAGAGTTATATATACAAAAGAGATAAATAAAATAATGCAGCAGATAACATGGTGCAGGATTACTAATTGTAATAATATACCAAATCTTAGTCTTCCTCCTCCAGAATAAACCTTCAATGAGCTGAAAACTCAGGGCTGACCTAAGCATAATGAAAAGACAAAACATACGAGTCAAAACTAAAATATTCTTATGTGAGTCAAATCTATTTCATGTATAATATGAGTGCCATGGCATCAGAGATGTTTATGGGGTTTTACATCTCCTATCTAGTGTATAATGTGCGTGCAAAAACTCAAGAGATGTTACAGGATTTTCCATCTCTTAAGAAACCATCAAAATATCTATATGTAGTAGAATACGCTATATATATAATGACTAATCAGTAAAATAAATATTAAAATAGCATTAAGACTTTACATTGATCCCCTTAACACGTTTTTAAGCATTTTTGTATAGTTTACCTATAAAACACCAGTAAACCCTTTGTGGATAAGGATATGTGTGATACGACAACACTAAACTAAAATCATAGGGGTCTCATATACGGATAAAAGTATGACAAGGCACGTGAAGCAATGCCCAAGGTAGGATACTACCAGTTTACCATTCTCAGCTAGGGGTAACCACTAACGGCCCACCGCGTCCAACACTCCCAAAATTCGAGGGTGTGCACCAATCAATTACAATGTAAATGATGGTGATACAAGGAAGTGTGTCCGCTAGAGGTAGCTAGCCTCATTGACTACTATAGCTAATATTTTAGTCGTCTCAAATTGACACAAGTGTTAGGCCAATCCACCATCATTCTCTTTCTTCGAATCCAGTAAATGATGCCAAATCCAACCACTTCATTCCCGAGTCTCCTCCGTGTACACAGTTGTTAAAGTGGTTCCAATATTGACAAAGAGTATGCCAATAAGAGGCCCAGTCTTTTTAACAACCAAACGTCCTTTTATAAACCGGTTGGTACTTTTATATTTCGAAAACAATTTATACTTGATACCAAAATATCATGTTCGCTTCAATATCAAATTCATTTCGAAATCATCATATTCGCTTCAAAAATCATATTTTACTTCAAAATGTCAATTCAGTTTGATATATTAATTTCACTTCAAAATTTGATTCGAATTACAATTTTGGTTATAACTTCCTTTAACCCAATTCGCATTTAAATCCAGGATCTAAATATAAACATTCCACTCTTTTGAACAGTTTGAATTTTTAGAAATTAGTTTAAATAGTTTTAAAATAGTTTAATAGAAATAGTCTAAGTGACTAAAATAGTTTTCTTTTTAAAATAAAATAGTTTGAAAAATCAAATCATTTGAATATTTAAAGAATGTAGATTCTAAACCATTTACTAAAATAATTCATTTGAAAATAGTTTCAAAGTCAAACTGAATCAATTCCAAATTTCCCATTCAAATCAATTCCAATTTCCATTTCAATTGATTCAATTTCGATTTTAATTCGAATTTAACTTCGATTCCAAATTAATTTCAATTTCAATTCCAAATTAATTTCAATTCCAATTCCAACTTGAATTTTAATTTTAATTTCAAATTAAAACCATTTCGATTTATATCAATTTCGAGTTTGATTTTCAAAATATCGATTCAAAACACTTAAGTCAAATTAACCTTCAATGTCCAATTTAAATCCAAATCTTGAAATATGATTCAATTCCGAGCTCAATTTTGAAATATTGTTTTATATTACTTTTATTAGCAATATTCAAATTTCGAATATAAGTCTAATCTTTTTAAAACAAATCAATTTTTGAAATTCACTTTGTATTTCGATTATAACTTTAATATCTCAACTTCAATTATATAAACAATTCCTGTTATCAAATTTTAAATTTCAACACCTCGAGCTCAAGTTCAACATTAGTTCAATCTTCATAAATTCGATTTTTATCTCTTTAAATCAAATCATTTAATTAATTACAATTCAAAATTCTAAAATCATTTAATTTAAACACTCCGGTATCCATATATACTTTTCGATCTTATGGCCAAGTGAATCAATTATTTCAATTTAATTTAGGAATGGATATATATATATATATATATATATATATATATATATATATATATATCATTTCAATCTAAAACAAATGTCGTAGGTATATATCATTTCAATCTATTTCTTAATTTATTCAAAATAATTCAATTTGTCGTTTTATGTACTGTAAATAATATGTAGGTCAATAACATGATATATTAAATATAAATAAACATCCATATCAATCAATAACATCCATCTCAAATCCATCATCCAAATAGTCAATAATCACAACGATCAAACATTTATCGATAATCAGGGATTTTGCTAGCAGTTTAATTCTTATTCAATTTAATTGTAAATTCCAATTTTATCGATTAGTTTCGATGTCAATTTGAATGTCAATCAAATTTAACAACTATCAATAAATTTGAATCACTTCAGAATTTTAATTTAACTAGCATAGAAATATTTTAGTCAATCGTGAGCATATAAAACATTCACTTTTTATTTTTCTGTTGTCGCTTTCGCATTTTGGTTTCGATTACTAATTTAGTTAAAAATTCTACAAGATCTAAATTCAAACAATCTGATGCCAAAGCAAAGATCACGTTAATACGAATCCAACGCGATTGACCGTTTGGACCTAAAATGAACAATTTATTAAATTTACAAGTTGACGATGTAATTTAAAATAATAGATTATATAAATTAATATCCCCTTTACCCATTTTATCACAAGCCCAACCCACTAACACATTCGACCCGCACCCTGCTACCCACTTCTTCCCCAAACAGCTTCCTTCCCCATTCACAAAACTGGAACTGCCTCCTCCCCCTACACGTACACGTGCACACGCACCATACTCCATGAAATCGAAAACCAACTTCACTAAACCACTCCACATCACCAGTGCTTCATGACCATCACCACAGTTCAACATCCGAGCCCCCAACTCCAGTTACGACCTGCCACGCTCGCACGCTATAGGAGAAATGTCGCATATCAAAACAGGTGGTCTGACCTAATCAAAAGCCCGCTATAACTACTGTTCAGCCTCGCTAACCTAGATATCCACTCAAAATCGTAAACCAACGCCTAATTCAATGATTATCTCAAACCCTATTTTCGGCCTCCCCAAATTCAACTCACCCCATCATACGTGCACGCAAGACGTAGGCCATAGAACCGAGATAAACATCACATGAATACAACGAATCAAAATTTTCGACTTTTAGTTAAGCAGAAACGGAGAAATGAATTTTTTTTTAAATCTTTTTTTATAGCTTGTTCTTTGCTGCACTAAACTTAAATAAGCTAGGGAGGATGTAAATAGTGGCTTGTAGAGTAGGCTAATATGAAACTTGGTGGCTGGTAGGTCTGTTGATGTGAAGTGGATATGGTGTGTAGTCAAATCGATATATATATATATATATATATAACTCAAAATATCTCGCTTATAACTATTTAAAATCCTGAACCCCCATCGAGGCGTGTCGCCAGGCGTCTCGAATGTTATACCCCTATTCCGAATGTAATGGAATAGATTTCGAGACCCAATTCGATCGTATTGATAAGATAGCTTTTTAAACCCAATTATTATATTAAATTTTCGATATTAAATTCAACGCGTTTCTATCCCGTATGACCAAACGAAAACTCCAAACACTATGAAATTTGAAATCCAATAATAATACATTATTATGGATCCAATGAAACCGATTTCGTTGAAATCCAAGACTACGCCCTGGATAGCTATTTTTATATGCTAACTTAAACGAGTTATTTTTAAAATCAAATAAATCACTTTTGAATTAGTTCTAAAATTTTTATTATCTTCATTCTTATTAATATAAATTTAATAAACCTTTTATATTATTTTTATCAAGCTTAAAACCTAAGATTTAATTATTTTGGATAAAAACCAAATTATCCAATAAATCGTTAAATTTGAAATTCAAACTATTAAATCTATAAAATTAAGTTTTCAATATTTAAAATTAAATGAACATTCCAATTTTAAATACCTAAAATTCTGGGTCGTTATAGAAATCAAGATTGTAAAGGTGTTCTTGTCACCCAAGGAAAACAAGCGATTATAGTGAAAATCTACATGGTGTAGTCTTGGATTGAGTTTAGGAAATGTAATCCGAACCAATATAAAAATGCGGGTGTTATTTACTTTACTTCATTTTAATTTATTACTTATTTCTGTTTGCAATTTGAATAGATATAGTGTAAATTCATAAGTTAGTTTTGTAGATTTGAAATACACACTTCATCCCCTCTAGTGTTTAAATAGCCTTAAGGCCCATTTCGCACTATATTATAGAAACCCCCATTTTCTACATTTGGTATCAGAGCACTGGTTTTCAAAAATTCATAATTTTGTTTTTAGAAAGTATAAATGATTAACAACGGTTATAATGCTTTCTTTAACATTGTTGTAGAAAAGAAATCTACCAAAAGAACCCATCTATTTGATGGTAGTATTTATGTATATTGGGCTTGTAGGATGAAATTTTATTTGTATTCTAATGGTTTAAATATTTGGAACATTACCCAAATAGAATACACTAAGCCCTAAGTGAACTATTCAGAATGGGCATTAGTACAAAAGACACAAGCACTAAATAACTCAAAGGCTATGAACATTTTATTTTGCTTATTAAATAAAAAAGAATTTAACTGAGTGTCTGTTTGTAAGTTTGCATATGAAATTTGAAGAACATTGCAAGTCACACATGAGGGCACTAGTAAAGTAAAAAAATTAAGATATCTATGCTAACTTACTAGTTTCAACTTTTTCAAATGAAACCAAATAAGTGTAATTCTAATATGTATTCTAGATTTCAGGATGTAGTATATGCGTTAATATCATTAGGAAAGAAAATTAATAAAGAAGACCAAGTTAGAAAGATCTTGAATTCACTTTCTAGCGAATGAGATCAGAACACTCTGGTAATCGAAGAAGCCAATGATATTAGTACTATGAAAACAGAAGATTTAGTCGGTAATCTAATGTCCTATGAAGTAAATTTGCAGGTTAGAAAAGAAAATCAAGCAAATGAGAAGAAATCACTAGCACTCAATGCTACAAATGACAATGAAAAACCAGATGTGCTGTTGCTGATGATGATATCGAGTTTATGACATGGAATTTCAAGAAATTTTTGAGATATTGAAAAATGAAAAAATTACAGAAAACTAACAACAATAATTCCAAAAATGGAAATGTTGTTAAGTGTTTCGAATGTGATAAACCCGGTCATTTGAAAAGAGACCGCCCCAACCTAAAGAAATCAAAGTACTCTTCGAAACCCTCAATAAGAAGAGGAGATGGGCTTTTAACGCAGAATGGAATGATTCAGATACATCATTAAATGATACTGGTTCTGAGAAAGAAAATGCCAACGTGCGCTTCATGGCAAAGGATTACCAGGTATGGAATTTTAATAAAGAAATTACCATTGTCTTAAATGATATGTATAAGGGATATAAAATGCTTTGGAAAGAATACAAGAATAGTTTAGCAGAGATAGATAAATTAAAAATGTTTAATAAAATGTTGATTGAAGAAAAACAGTTTCTAGAATATGAAATTGAAAGACTTAATGAGCATAATAATAAAAAGGATTTATCACTCGAAAGTTTTGAAAAACTAAAAAATCAAAACGAATCATTAAAATAGAAAATCTATCAATGAAGTCAGAGGTCACTCACTTGAATGACAAAGTAACATCTGTAGACAATGTTATTCTTAACTTTAATAAGGATTTTGATAAAATGAAAACTTATGTTGATAAATTTAACAAAGGGAAGAATAATCTAGAAAATTTATCATCTGGATCTAAACCCAGTAGGAATAATCATGGACTTGGATACACCCCGAATCCAAATCAAAGAAACTTTGTACTTTGAGTACTAAATTTGTTAAGGCTACCAAGTTCAAACCAAAACCTAGGAAATTAAAGTTAGAACTCCAAAATAGGTTCATTTATTTATGGGTTCCTAGAAAGTTAGATAATATTGAAAAAGAAAAGTACATTGATATTTTTATTAATAAAGTTCATTTATTCAGTGATTATATTTTGAAAGGACATTCAAACTCTTCATGGGTTTGGATTCCCAAAACTTAACCCTATGGATCCAAAATAAAATAAGGTATCATGCGCATATTTTATTTATTTTTACAAATACCGAACAATGGATACTGGACAACGGATGTCCAAAGCATATGACAAGAAATACATTAAACTTAGGATAAATATTAAAAGGATATGTTATTGGCATTGGCAACGTCCGTAACTCTAAAACTCATCTAAATTTAATTATTTTACATGATAAGTTTATTTCGTGCTTTATATTGATTTTGATTCTCTCATAAGTTTTATTTATATACATATCTATATACCAACTCTATACATATTGTGTATCTGTGCTTAATAGAATCTACTTTTGCCCTTTTTGTTGATTGCAAAGGGGGAGAAAATATATAAATATACTAGACAAAATGATAGAGGGAGTGCATAGAGTCAGGGGAGTCAAATATAAAAATATTATATTTTATCTCTTAAATATTTATATAGTAGTCATCATCAAAAAGGGGAATTGTTAATACTCTAGGTATTGATTTTGATGATAACAACCATATAAATATTACTACTATAGTTATTTTAGATATATTATGGAGACATTAACAGAGATAAACAAAAACTCAATAGAAGAAAATAAATTATATAAGAAGATTAATCAAAACAAATGGAAGAACAAAATTGGACGAAAAAGAAATGTAATTGCTAAATCAATAGAGGTATTTGAAGTAACGATTAGTTGATTGAACCTTAGAATCACTTGTTAAAGACTCCGTGGCAATTATACTTAAAGATCATCAACCATTGACCTCAATCGAATCACAAATCCACAAATATGAGATAATTTGAAATTACGATAATATGCAACACTTATCGGTGTTATCGTTCCTTTTGTAACACCATATATCGACATATGAAAAACAAGTTTGTCCATTGCTAGTCATTTTTCCGAATTTCAAATTCTATATGAAGAGACATTTCCCTCCACCTCATCACCAAAAGACACATCTTTTCAACCACTATACAAAGGCTTTGGAAAACGAATTTTAAAATCAATATTTCACATTTTCTCTTACTCTTTCTTCTCCAAACATTTATGAGAGAAATACATCGAATACTCTTCCATTCTATTTGTAAATCTACACTCTTTCACTCCAATTCTTCATTGACTTACAAACCACACAATATCAGAGAGTTTTATACTTGAATTCACATCACTCTTTCTAATTTCATCATGTTCCTTAAAAAGTATTATAGGATACGTCACCATTGGAGTCTAGATGTAACGACCCGGGATTTTGGATATTTAAAATTGGAATATTTAATCTATTTTAAATATATTTAAAAGTTATTTTTTAACTTGAGTTTCAAATATAACCATTTATTGGATGATATAATTATGGAATTAATAATTGAATATTGGGTAAGTTAGTAAATTTGGAGTTTCAAGATTGTTAAAAATATTTTAAAGGCTTATAAAATTTATATTGATAATACCGAATATAATAAAAGTTTTAAAAATTGAATTTGGAAGTGATGGGTTCAGTTTTAAAAATATACTGTTTAAAATGACATTTAAAAATAGCCTTCCGTGGCACAGTCTCGAATTTCGACGAAACCATTTCCATTGGATATGTAATAATGTATTATTATCGGATTTCAAATTTCATAGCATTTGGAAGTATCGTTTAATCATACGGCAGTAAACGTGTTGAAATTTACATTGAAAATTCAATATAATAACTGGGTCCATAAAGCTATCTTCTCCATACGATCGAACTAGGACAAGAAATCTTTTCCATTGCATTCAGAATAGGGGTATAACATTATAAACATCCAGCAGCACGCCTCGGTAGGAGGTCGAGATTTTAAGCTATGGTTTTGAGATGATTTAAATTTAAATGTGTGTGTGTGTGTCTATATATATATATTTCAACCTTTCAAATCTATATTCCTATCAGATCGTTTTGCTTTCATCTCATAATCACTGTAGTCCTGCTTGTATAAGCTACCTTCCCCTCAATCACTACCCTCTCCTTTTATATTAACAACCGATAGTTCAATATTTCAAACAAAAATAAAAAAGCCATTACTAATAAATAAATAAAAAAGGAAAAATGGCCGAATCGAGGGTTGAGGAGAAGTGTAAACCTCGCACACGTTGTATATGGGACTCAGGGGGGTTCAAGGTCGGTGTTTTGGTCGCGAGAACAAGGTGGGTTTGGGAGTTTGGTGGCGGTGGAGAGTCGAGCGAGGCGACCTGGAGAAAGTCAACGCAAAGAGGAAGCAAACAGCGGCGCTCTCGTATGATAGCGCTTGGAAATGGAGGAAGCTTTTGGAAAAGCCGCGACGTCGAGGACGTCGGGATTTGCTGAGGATCGAGATGTTGTTGATTCACAAGTGCTGTGATGTCGAATGGTGGCGGCATGGAGGAAGGCTGCGACTTGGGGTTTGGGTATGGCGATGGCGGTGGAGTTTGTAAGGTGTAGGACATTTTTGCTTTAAGTTAATTCAATAAATTTACGTGTATGTATATTAGAGAAAAAGTAAGTAAATATAATTATATATACACACATTTTAGCTTATTGGTTAATTTTAAAATGGGTATTATGGTGATTAGGATATATAAATCATATTATAAATAGAATATTTACTAATTCACAAATTGTTTATGCAAGGTCAAAAATCATGAAAATAAAGTCGAGATTGAAGTGGCTTTCAAACAAAAATAAAAGTGAGTAAATCTCACTCGACTTGGATAATTAGTTTAATTAAAAAATAGTTAAAATTTTAAATTGGCTGCTTGATTTAATTTAGAAATTATTATCTGCTGAATGGATGATGATATTATATATATAGTGTTATATATATCAGTAGTTAGAATGATTGATATTCCCGCATTATATAGAGGATGAGATCCTATACACCCCGTATAATAGCGGATGAGATCCTATATGCCCCGCATAATAGCGGATGACCCTATATACCGCGGTATCCCCTTCGAAGAGGGATTGGTATCTTATATTTTTCTAACATCTATGGATGCAGGGAAACAGGTTGGAGGGATCCAACGGGATTCCTTAAAATATTGAAATTATTTACATATTCAGTGATATGATTTATTTGATTTATCTGTGATAGGTTATATTGGAAAATTAAATTTATTAGACACTATGGTATTGCTGGATATATTTTTGGCATTTTAAAATATTAAAAATATGAATTTTGAATTTTTTAAGGAAAAATTAAAAGGAGAAGTTAAGTACAATATTTATAGTGAAGTTAAATAAATTAAAAGTAATAAATTTGGGAAAAATAAATAGTTTGATTTCAGAATCCTATTTAACAATTTTGGAATATGAAAAAAAGAAAAAGAGAGATTTTTGAATAAATGTGAATTAAGGGGTTTTAAGGATTGAACTTAAGTGATGATGTTTTAAGAAATAAAAGATGGTATTTTTGAATTTTAAGATTTAAAATATTTTTGGGAAAAGTAAAAAATAAAAAATAAAAAAATTGAATCTAGAACATGAAATTAATATTTCAGATTTAAACAAGATTTTAAATCATAAGAATGAAGTGGAACCTAAAATTTGAGGGTTTGGAAGAAATTGGGTTAACTAAGAAATTTATTTAAAAATGGGAAATTAATTTGAAAATCGATGAAGAACCGATTAAGTGTTGTGAAAATAGTAGAAGAGGGTAAAAATGAGACAATGGGATTTATAAAGGAAGTTTGTAAAATGAAGTGAAATAATTATAAGTGGATAATTTGAAATTATAAATTCACAGTTGGAATTTATAAGGAGATGGGCTAATTGCTTTAAAATTAAATTGTAGATTTGTTTTTAGAAACGTGAAAAGGGAATTTACGGGATTGTAACGTAAATTAAACTAGAGGTAAATTGAGAAGGATTTATTAATATTGGGCCGGCAATATAGAAGCTGAAAACATTTTTCTAAGAAGTTAAGTTATTTTAAAAACGAAAGATCTTTGCAGTATTAACTAGAAAATTTAAAGTGTTTGAAGAATATTTTATAAATTTATTACTTAGTTGTTTAAAATGGTTTTAAGTATATTTTATGAATTAGGGTAGTTATATTAAAATAATTATTATTTAAGTAATCAATATTTTTATTTCAAAGGGATAAATTATTTAATATTAATATTATTTTTGATAACTTTTATTTAAAAAGTAGTTTGGCTAAAGTTAACTTGGAATTTTTTTTTAGAAATTTCGTAAGTATTGTTTTGAAATTTTTTAAATAAAGTTTTCGGGGAGTATCGGTATACTTGCGTGGCATAATCGGAAGCAGTGAATACCTGCAATTAAGACTTGGATTTCTCTGGAATAGAGACGTAACCATTGAATTATGATCCATGGTTTGATACCCTAGTGGTACTTTCCACAATTATTTTTAAAAAAAGAGTTCCCAAATACTTTTATAAAAAAAGAGATAATTTGTGAATATACCGAATTCGTTGTTGGTAAGCGTATATTTTTGGATAAAGAGATTTAAATTATTTAAAGGATATTTTAAATAAAGCCTTGGTATTTTAGGTGGAATTGAAGTATTTTGGTTGAATTATATTTGATAGTTAAATAACAACTATCAAATCTATACCCAAATACAATTTTGGAAATATCTAGAAGAAGTACGGGAATTATATAGTACAGTTATCGTCTGATGTGCTATAATGTACGTGAAACTCGTTTCGTTCTTCTAGGACATTTATAAGGAAATCCGTCCACTAACGGTTAGGAGGTAATCTTCGATCTTATCTTCATCTATTTATTTCCTAGAGAACAGAGATTGAGTTTACCGAGAAATATCGGACGTCGTTTCGAAGAGACTGGGATCAGATTTGTGATCCGAAACCCACTTTGATCCAACGAGTACGTTTTCGTGATGAAGACAAGAGCTTAGAGTCGAAGATGGAGCAGTGAAGTGCAATGGCTAATCACTGCTAATCCTAAGGGTGATTCCAAAATGGATGTAGTAGAAGTAGTGCCTTCGGTTCCGCTAAGACCGGGAACGAACTTGATGGATGAATGATATTGGTACATTGTCATTGGAGGACAATGAGCATTCTAAGTGAATTTATAAAAAGGTAACGCATAGCCTCGAGCCTCATCAGCCGAGAATGACTGAAAATCAGGGGAGATGCAGCAAGGCTAAGTGGGTCACATCCAAGTAGGGTAAGGTTACCCCTATCTTGAGTCCCTTTTATTCGGTTATGGTGGTTGCTGATCCCAACCGTTAGGTAATCTTATTCGAGCTATCCAGTTTAAGGGGTAGTTCGGTCGTATGTACCAGGGGATCCCGGAGTGGTCCTCGGTACGGTGTTTCTATATAGATATCGTCACAGGTGGTACCCCAGTGCCTAATCATTAGTTGCAATCCATTCTCCAATGCATGCCTTTACGGTTTTGATTGTAGAGCCTAGTATTGCTGAAAATTAATTAATGTAACAATTTCAGCTATTTGAATAAGTATTTATACTTAGACACTATTATAATATCAGCGGATTTTGATATGAAATGTTTTGGTTATCATAAGGTAAAAATCCATTGTGTTTATTTGTGGGTCTTACGAGATACCTTTGATTTTCAAAAGGATTTTGAACTTAATAATTCAAATTGAGTATGTTTTTCTCATGCAGGTTTTCCAGACTGACTCGAGTGTTATTTTATTATAATGCTTGGGTTAGACCGAGTATTTACAGATACAGAATAGAATGCAATGGAGCTCTGAAGGCGAGCTGGACGACGAAGACGTATTATACGTGTTTGATTTTACTCCGCGGTGCATAGTGTGGTGTATATTCAGCATTTGTGAGGACAAGTTATTCTAACTGTCTGGTATTGTGTAATTGATTTTTGTTGTACTTTGATGATAAATGTATAAAACATTATAGTTCTTTTTGTATAAAGGTCTGTTGTTATCTATTATATATTGTTCCACTACGATTGAGGGATTATGTGTTGTTATTTATATTTTCTTCTTCTAGCTCTTTCTTCTTCCCCTACGATCTGGTATTTCCAACAATCGAATTTTCATCATGTAATATAGTGGACGTATTGATGTCGATTTTTGAATGTTGAAAATCCAGACCATGACACTAGAGGATTAGTGTACTGAATCTGCAATAATTCGTATTGAAGATACGACTACTTGTTATACTTTGTTGTTTTTTGTGTAAAGGAGAAGGTGTTCTTGTAGCCTGTGAAATCATGAGGGTGTATCTTGCAGCCTGTCAAATCAAGATTGTATTGGTGTTCTTACCATCCATGGAAAGCAAGCGATTATAGTGAAATTATACACGGTGTAGTGCAGGACTGGATGTAGGATTGGTTACTTCGAACCAGTATAAAAATCTGGGTGTAATTTACTTTACTACATTTTACTTTATTACTTACTTATTTCTATTTGCAATTTGAATTGACATAGTGTTAAATTCATAAATTAGTTTTATAGATTTGAAATATGCAGTTCATCCCCTTTAATGTTTGAGTAGCCTTAAGATCCATCCTGCATTATGTTATAGAAACCCTCATTTTGAACAGAAATCATGTACGAAAACTATTTTCTTTTTTTGCACACTGCAAAAAGATATTTTACTTCTAATTAAATTCATTGTTCGGAAATATCTTGAAAATATGTGAAGGTATGAGTTTAAAACCATCATCTGCAACTCCATGGAAAAGTTAGTTTGAAAGTGTTAAATGCACTAAGAATAAACATTTGAGAAAGAAATGATTTAGTTGGTATCTATTAGCACGAAAACTGGTCACTAACACCTAAATCCAAGCAAAAGCACTAAACAACAGTCACAACTCACAGATAGAATATATATGAGAGTAATAATGTGAAGAACATTCAAAATTAAAATGAAAGCAGTAGAGAACAACCGATTTTATAGTGGTTCAACTAACTCCGGCCTACGACCACTCCAGAAGTTTCCTTTTTATCGATGTAAGAATCAATTACATGTACAAAATGATAGAGTAACCTTAGCCTTAGATAATAGGAAGTCAGAGAGCCAGAAGAAGATCCCCTCATCTGGAGACCCACATGCTGTATTTATAGACAAATCCTGAGTTGTTGGCCTTTCTGAATGGCATAGGCCCATCAAGGCCTTCCACCGAGCCACATACCTCTTCCATGCCGAGCCACACCGGTCTCACAGCAATGCCGAGCCACCTAGCTCTATAATGCCGAGCCATACCGGTCTCACCATAATGCCGAGCCACACCGGACTCACCATAATGCCGAGCCACCAACCTTTATAATGCCGAACCATCTCACCAATGCCGAGCGAGGTACGATGACGAGCGAGGTGTGATGTCGAGCGAGCTACGATGCTGAACGAGCTACGATGCCGAGCGAGGTATGATGTCGAGCGAATTACGATGCTGAGCGAGGTATGATGTCGAGCAGCATCTGCCAAACCACTACCTTATGCCGAATGACCCTGACCTCTCTACAATGCCTAGAGACCCCAACTTCTCTGCAATGCTGAGAGACCCTGTCTAGGTCGAACCACCTTATCAAGGCCGAGCTATGCCAACAATGCCGAGCCACAATGACGAATCCTCAATGCCGAGAGATAGTACTAGGGCCGACCAGCCCTTGACTTCCAAACCGAGCCACGTAACCTCTCCACTTCTCGACCGAATGGCATATCCAAACACATGACCTCTTGCCACTAGCCAAACACATGGCCTCTAGCCAAACACATGACCTCTAGCCAAACACATGACCTCTAGCCGTTGACCGAGTTCTAATTCATCAATAACCAATAGCCAAATACATGACCTCACCGGGTCTAGTCTTTGAATCCGTAGACCTCGTTGGGTCGCGTTATACCCTTCCTGCCTTGACTCTCCGGTCAAAGGTTTGTAATTTCTTCGGCCTCAGCTCTCCGGCCAAGGGCTTGTGTATTCACTGGCCTCGGCACTCCGGGCAAGGACTTTTATATTCACTGGCCTTGGCACTCCGGCTGAGGACTTTGATATTCACTGGCCTCGGCACTGTAGCCAAAGGACTTTGATATTCACCGGGCTCGGCACTCCGGCCAAAGGACTTTGATATTCACCGGCCTCGGCGCTTCGGCCAAGGACTTTTATATTCACCGGCCTCGGCGCTTCGGCCAAGGACTTTTATATTCACCGGCCTCGGCACGCCGGCCAAGGACTTTTATATTCACCGGCCATGGTTCTCCGGCGGAGGACTTTGATGTTCTGTTCGAGTCCATTTCATCACTCTCCGACGAAGGGACTCATAACTCACGATCGCTGCCCCGTCTCTCCGGTTGGGATAGCAATCGCAAAACCAGAACTGTTTATTACATTGATCCGAACCAATCAGAAAACCAAAAATCCATATCAAAAATCCTACTCAAAATCCAAATCAAAAATCAAACATCCAAACCAAAAAGGGCAAACCAAAAATCCAACCAAACAAAGAGTTCAATCCAAACTCCAAAACCATACCAAAGAAAACTAAATGTCCAAAGTACCAAAGAGAAAACCAAGATTTGCAGAAAAACAGAAAGAAAACAAGATTTCATAGACCCGAGCAGTACTGTTTTTCGTCACCTCAGAGCACACCTAAGTGACCTAGCCGTATTACTTTCGGTAATATTACTTATTCAGAACCATCAAACCATTCAGTTTATAACAAGCCGACATTGACCAGATCCAATGCCACCATCGCTAAAGGTAGGCAGTGGCTTCTCCCGTTCCACTGCCACAACTCGATTCATTATGTACTGTTGTAGATGACCATTCCTTACATGCTCCTCCATGATATCTTTCAGATGCCTACAATCGTTTATGTTGTGCCCATCCAGCTCATGGAATAGGTAATGCTTTGCCGATGCCCGCTCGTATTCAGAAGGTTCTCTCTTTGCCGGCCTCGGATAGTGGAGGCGCCTTCGAGTATCCAAGTAAATCACTTCTAGATTCTTGGTTAAATTTGTGTAAGAAGAAAACTTTGACTCCCTTCGACGCCTCTTCGAAGTGCCACTGCTGCCATTTGTTTTCCTTTTTCCTTTATCATCTTTACTTGGATCCTCCCCGGGCAGACCTCCACCCCTCACTACATAAGCTTCAGACTCTCTCCTTACTCTCTCTCTGCCTACGCATCCTCCTGTCCCAGGAACCTTTCCGCCTCATGGTAGAACTCCCCGAGATCCCTTGGTGGGTCCCGTTCTAATGATATCTTGAAATCCGATTTATCCGCGATTCCTGAGACTGCTGCCATCAAAACCATTGACGGATTAGGTCAATCCACTGAGGCTTCCGCTGCGTTGAATCTAGTTAATAAGTTCCAGAGTGACTCTCCCTTCCATTGTTTCATCGATGTCAAGGTCATTACATTCTTGGGTCTGACTATATGGACCCGAAACTGTCTCATAAACCTTTCAATCAGCTCCGTCCATGTGCCAATAGAACCACACTCCAGCTGTCTGAACCACATAGCTGCGATATTCGTCAAATACAATAGGAAGCATCGAGCCATGACCTCATCCGATGCCCCCAGTACCTCTATATGCCTCATGTACCTTGTCAGGTGAACGGTGGAATCCATTCTCCCATCATACTTATCCAACGTTCGTAGCTTAAGGTCCGGTTGATTCCTAACTTACTTGATAGTAGGAGTAAAGGGACTCCTATTCACATCCTCCAAGTCTTTGTTTACCAATCCACATTTCACAGCCCGTCTAACCATCTCCGCTAGTCTTTCATTGTCCCCAAGCTGGTCTGTTGCCTCTGATGTGCAACCTGAGTTCATGAGGGAATTCTGGCACATACTCCCCATCTCATACTCCTGTACTCCTATTGATGTCGGGTTGCACAGCGTCATCTGGTATCCCCCCATGGGTTGGTCCAGCATTTCTTGGTGGTATGCCCCCGAGTCTAGATCTTTCCAGATTGATAGCCGCCTGCTAATTGGGGGTGCCCCTAGTGAGCCATTCCCTTTGCTTACTGGTTGAGTGCTTCTGATCCAGCTCCATGGATCTGAGCTCCTGCGTTTCCTGCTTGTGCAAATTGTCTGAGAAGAGCCTGCATCATCTCCTTTTTCCATTTCAGCATCGCTTCCATCTCATCTCTGGTGATGTAGATGGATGCTTGACCTGCTCCAGCTCCAAAGGAAGCCTCCAGACTTACCTTTTGATTGCTTCTTTCTGTCACTTGCTTTCTTGTTGATGGCCTAGCCATTGCTTCCTAGAATCCAAGATTCTAGCACCAAAATCCCCGAGTGCTTGCCTTCTCAGTGAAATAACCAAATTATCAGTGCCAAAATTGGTCACTAACACACAAATCCAAGCGAAAGCACCAAACAACAGTCACAACTCACACATAGAATATATATAGAGAGTAATAATGTGAAGAACAGTCGAAATTAAAATGAAAGCAATAGAGAACAACAAATTTTATGGTGGTTCGGCTAACTCCGGCCTAAGTCCACTCGAAAAGTTTCCTTTTTATTGATGTAAGAATCACTTACAGTTACAAAATGGTAGAATAACCTTAGCCTTAAATAATAGGAAGTCAGAGAGCCAGAAGAAGATCCCCTCATCTGGAGACTCACATGTTGTATTTAGAGACAAATCCTGATTTACTGGGCTTTTCGAATGGCATAGGCCCATCAAGGCCTTCCGTCGAGCCACATACCTCTTCCATGCCAAGCCACACTGGTCTCACCGCAATGCCGAGCCTCCTGCCTCTATAATACCGAGCCATACCGGTCTCACCACAATGCCGTGCCACGCCGGCCTCACCACAATGCCAAGCCACCTACCTTTATAATGTCGAACCGTCTTACCAATGCCGAGCGAGGTGCGATGCCGAACGAGGTACGATCCCGAGCAAGGTACGATGCCAAGCGAGGTACGATGTCGAGCGAGGTACGATGCAGAGCGACATTTGTCGAACCACTACCTTATCCCGAACGACCCTGACCTCATTGCAATGCCAAGCGATCCTAACTTCTCTGCAATGCCTAGCGACCCTGTCTGGATCGAACCACCTTATCAAGGCCGAGCCGTGCCAACAATGCCGAGCCACAATAACGAATCCTCAATGCCGAGCGACCGTACCAAGGCCGACCGACCCTTGACTTCCAGACCGAGTCACGTAACCTCTCCACTTCTCGACCGAATGGCATATGCAAGTGAACTTCATCATTTTAAACTAAATCCATCATACTCTAGCTTCAATAAACAAGAAGTTGACTTAGTTAGATCTGCCCGTCCATGGCCTTGCCAAAAGGCGGGTTAACAATATCATAAATAATTCTAAAGATTATGTTGTGATGATGGAGGCTAATGTATTATATTAAAATGGTTTCAAAAAATTTAAGTTCTTAATTCGCTTACGTATTTGGTACACAATATTAGGCAATATCAATCAAGAATGGCATGAAATAGATGCCAAAGATGCAATTACAAAAATTTAGAAGCTTGCAGCATTTTTTTTGAAAAACTTCAGAATGTAGATTTGAAAACATAATAAAGAAGCTCAAAAATTGTAAATGGCATTGATCATTTTTTTGAAAAGGCAATTGTCCATAAAAAGAATTTTGTTCAAGATATAGTATTAGATAATGTTAATCAATTTGCAAATGATAATTTGAGTCAGGTTTTTTCTATATATGTTTGACTAGCCTTTAACTTCATTTAGAGATCAATTTGAGCAATTTAAACTATATGAACGAGTTTTTTTGTTTTTTATTAATTAATTTGAAAATATTGACAAAATGATACAACAAACGATGTTGAACTCGTAGTTGTTGGCAGTCCTACTCCAGTTGGTCTCCTCTCCTTGGTCTCCTCTTTGATTCCAATGCACTCTTCCTCTATGATAAGCAACCAAGACATAGGTACAAGCTTGGCTTAGCACATGCTAGTCTAATTTCTCGGCTCTGCGAACACCCCGGGAGGCATTTATCAAACAATTGAGGCATATTACCCTATAAATGTGGGGCTACTAATAAAACATCAAAGAGAAAGATTAGGTCCTTTTGAACCATGTAACCGATAAGTACAGCTGAGAAAACCATAATAAACATGACTCTTGATTGGTAGATAGATAGGAGTTTAAACCAAGATCATTGCTTGGTATACCTAGGGCCAAGATGATTGTGTAAGAGTTATTGCATGAGCTTGACAATTATTTATTTTTAACCGTCAGCGGTAACAAAATTGGTTTGGGGTATTATCAAGTTGCAAGTGGGATTTTAAATGTTTGGGTTGCATAGTTGACTATTTCAGCTATGGTTGTTTTAGGTGAAGAAAAATTAACAAAATCGAAATTATTAAATATTTTTTTTATCGCACAAAAGATTAAGTGGACTAATGATGATTTCAACTGAAAAAGAGTTCTTAGAAATGCTTAATTATGATGAGGTAATAGAAGGTTTTACTTTAAAAAACGCAAGAAGTTGTATCCGTTAAAACCTAATATGTTAGGATATCTTGTTAACGTTTAGTTCAGTTTTTTTGACATGTAATCTAAACAATTTAATTAATTATATTTTATTATCAATGTTAAATTAATCTTAAATTTAATAGGATTTGTTTTTGGTTTAATATGTGCAAAAAAATTATATGGTTAATAAAACAAATTTGGACAACAAAAATGGAAAACTTCTTGTTTGGCTTGGAATATCAAAACCTAAGGCAGATGAACAAACAGTAAAATGGGCATTTCAAAATTGCTTCATTATGTATTTTGTTTGATGTTGTTTTCTGTGACGACCCGACATTCTCACCATAGAAAATCGCATCATCTTTAAGAAAGAAAGGGATAGAAAAGAGAAAAGAAACAGAAGAAAGAAGAAACAACATCAGAATCTCAACAGCGGAACGAATAAATTATATTAATAACATATATATTACAAAGTATACAACACTAATCAGAGTTACACAGAATTCACATCACATACTAGACAGTTATAAACACCTGTCTAGTTATACAACTCAATACAACATAACAAAGAAATACCAACACAGAGAACACATAGCGAAACTATATATCTAACGCCGAAGCCTCCTGCTCCATTTGCTCCTCCAAAATTCGTCAAAAGCTAACCTGAATCCCTTGGCTACTCGTAAAAATTTGAGTACCCAAGAGTTTAAGAAAACAGAAGATAAACTCAGGGTCAGACATGGGTCTGGTATGAGTAATAGGTCAAAGTTGCTTAACTTCAAAAAACCTTTGAAAAGAAAGGTATCACGTAAGACTTCCCACACATAAACATGGAAAAGTTTTTACCTTACGCTAACCAAAACATTTGATAGGAAATCCAGTGATACTATAATAGGTCTAGGGTTTTCAAGTAAATAAAAAATAGCCGAAATTGTTACATTCATTAAATTTCATCTACTAGCCACAAAAGTAGGTAATATAATCAAAACCGTTGGCACTTATTGGATTTTGGATTCCATGAATGAAAGGGCTACCGGGGTACCGCCCGTCACAGTACGTGGCATAGATCAACGTACCGAGGATCACTCCCAATCCCCTGCAACACAAGACCGGAACCATCCCTTATTGGACAGTCCCAAACAAGACAGCCCCGCAGTTCGCGTATGTTCCAACCGCCCACTAAGCCGAATAAAAAGGGACCTCTAGACAGGGGAAAATCTCGTCCTACTTGGGCATGACCCACTTAGCCTTGCTGCACCTCCCATGTTTTAACCATTCTCGGTTGATGAGGCTTGAGGCTACGATTACCTTTAGAGAACACATCTCTTAGAATGCTCATCGTCCACCTGACGATGTTCTGAAAGCATTCAATCCATACAAGTTAGTTCAGGGTTTGAACAAAACCGAAGGCATTATCTCGTTACACTCATATGGAATCACCCTCATAGTTAACGACGATAACCCTTGCACTCTGAATCTTTATCTCGAATTTGAAAGTACTACCCGTCAAACTCATCCCGGAATCACCCTTAGAGTTATACTGATGAATAGTCCTTACACCTCGAGTCTTCATTCTTCACAAGAGATTCACGACCTATCTTTAATTTGGATCAATGTGGTTTTTGGATATCCAAATATGGAAACCCGATCCCGGTCTCATCGAAATCCAAAGCGTATCTTTTAAGGCCAAGTTGTTTTAAAGTTTAAAACAATTCAATTATCTATATACACAGATAGATAATACACATGCCACATTAGATAATCAACATTATTATCACAACAGATAATCCATATTATCATTATCAAAAGGTAATCCAAATCATCATCACTATGCAACCAATGCATCCATATCACTCAACATTACCTATCTCATTTCTGAGATCAAAACCATTCAAGGAAAATAATATCATCCATCCATATATAAGCAATGATCTATCATTACACCAAATACAATTAATTTAAAATGAATTAAATTAATTACATTATCTCTAATTAATTTAAAATCAATTAAATTAATTACTTCATCAATATAAATCTTGCTTACATCACTATTAATTAATTATCAATCAATTAATTAATCATCATCCAATTATTCATTTTAATTAACCATCCCTGATTAATTAACCTTTAATTACATTCAAGTAATTATCCACTAATTAATTTCTCAAATTAATTATACTTAACCAAATACAGTAATCAATCCTTAATTACTTCCTCAATTAATTAACTCTAATTAATTACATTACTTCTTAATTAATTACATTAATTAATTCCTTCATTTATTAATTATTTATAATTAAATCTATTCTTAATTACATCATTAATTATAATAATTAACGATTTCTAATTACAATTCTACTTAAATTAATTACATTAAGTAATTAATCTTTATTTAAACCATAATTGTTAATCACCCTTGATTAACTCCATTCAGTAATTAACTTCCCCTAATTACTTCACCAAATAAATTAATTACTCCTTAATTAATTATCTCTAATTAATCCCTTGATTAATTCACAAAGTAATTATACTCAAATTACGTTCATCAACAAATCATCTTCAATTAATTACATACAGTAATTACACATTAATTACTTTCCTAAGTAATTTATCTTCATTTAATTACATTAAGTAATTATACTTCACAAATCATCAAATGATTATTTTAAATTAATTAAACTGAATTAATTAACTTAATCTAATCAAATTAAACTCATTAATTAAAATAAGTAACTAATTCCTTAATTACTACCATAAGTAATTAAACTTAGAAATTTACACAAATGATTATCTTTAAATTAATTAATCTAATTAATTATTAAAATTAATCATATTAATTAATTATTAAATAATCCTTAGTTAATGACCTTCATTAAATATTAACAATTCATTAATTATTTTTCTAAAATAATTAACTTATTTTAATCATTATCAATTACAAATTAATTAATCATTAATAACCCATTAATTAACCCCTAATTATTTAATTAATTATATGTTAACTATAACTTAATTAATCCTTTATTCTTGATTAATTAATTATTAATCATTAATTAAAGAATAAAATCTTATTTATTTAAAGATTCTTAATTATAAGTTAATTATTCTAAGAATAATTAAATCTTAAACCATTAAGTTCTAAAAACCCTTAATTACTTTAAGTAATTATCTATTTCATTAATTTGTTAAATAAATTAATTATCCATTTAATTACCCTAATAATTAAATGCATAACAAATCAATTAGATTCTAATTTAACTTTAAGAAGTTTTAAAATCAATATGAAAACTTAAAATGATAAATAATACTTTTCTTATAAAAGAAATTTTTAAGTTTAAATCAAAATCTTTTTTAAATTCAAAATATTTAAATTTTTACTTTATCATTCAAATTTGTTAAACACTTAAATTTATAAAACTTAATTTTAATTTAAACCAAAGATCCAAATTTAGATTTGAATCAAATTTAAACTTTGTTTATTCCTTTATATTTCAATTTACAATTTAAATTCAAATTTCTTTAAAAACATTTTTAATCAATAAACCCCCTTAAAGTTTATTTAATGAAATTTGAATTTAAAAATTCATTCATTTCCATCTTAAGATTCAAATTAACTTGAATCCAAAATTTAAAATTAGATTTAAAACATATTTTAAATCGTTGCTTTACTTTTAAAATTCAGTTTAAATTTGAAACAGGACAAGTTTTAAACTTGAACAAACTAACTCGAGCTAAACATTAAAATAACTCGAGTAACTCAAGTAACACTTCATTTGAATTCCTTTAAATATAAAGTACTGTCAGGTTAAACATAATCCTGTAACAAACATACCCCCGAGCCCTCACATCAACCCCTTCGAGTCCAACATTCAATTACTTCGGGAAAAACTCAATTCTACTCGAACATCACTCGAGTACCATCTTCCCCAAAACCAAAACTGACACAACACGATCGTCGGGCACCTGCACCAACGCTGCAACCATCTCCGACATTTCGCGACGACACGCGCCAGTCAGCGACCATCACCCAAAACCATTCCGATCATCAATCAAACAGCAGAAACCAAAAATCAAAATCGAGCCTCGAGCTCGAAAACAGGAAGCAATGTCGAACTGCAACCCGCCTCAAACTCCAAAATCCGATCACCAGAGCAAATTTACCTCCGGCCACGCCTTCATCCATACTCCACCAATTACCAGCTTGAATGTAGAAGAACTCGATTGCCTCTAGGAATTTCGACAATTAAATTTCCAGATGAACAAAAAAACTAGGGTTAAAATACTTCAATTCCTAATTACTAGTGCCTCACTTCATTAATCCATCAACTACCATTTCTCCCTGAAATCTTGATCATCACTTCATCACCGAAGAAAACCATGGCCATCCCGAACTTCTAGGATGACAGTTCCAACACAAAACCACATTTTTGATTAAACAGTGATGCCCAATTACATTCAAACTAAAATTTTAATTTTAGTTTTAAAATTCAAGTCTTTGATAATGTAATCTGTTGATAATCTTAAATCAAAGAATCTTATACGATTAAATTTTTACTTCCAAAAGATTGCTCTGTTGTGCTTTATGTTTTCCAGAGACAGTGCAGTTTTCATTTTATCTTTCATATTTAATAAAATTAAAACTTTAACTTATATTACATACATACTTGTTTAAATCTTAAACTATAACAAAGTTTTGAGTAAGAGATCAAGAATTTGGTCAGGATTTAAACCTGGAATTCTAGACACATGCAAGATCATATTTTCAACCATAAGCATATATTCATACATCTATCAGTAATGAACTTGTTAATTTGCATGCAACACACTTATTTCTAGAGTAAAAAAGCAACTAATTGATACTTAAGTTTATTAAATTTAAAATGTTACTCACAGAATTTTATGAGCAGAGCACATTCCTAAAAAGGCTTGAAACATGAAAGTTGCTTTGAACTTGAAAACTTCAAATTGCATCTTTGTTTTTCCTTTTAAAAACTTTAGTCTTATATTACTGCAATGCTTTGCTTTTTAAACTTTAATCTTGATTTTACTGCAAATGCTTTCCCTGCGTTGCTTAAGCTCCCTGATTTCATTTGCATGTTTCCAGAAAACAATGCAGGTTTGGTTGATTTTAAAAACAGAAAAGAACTTCAGGCTTTTGGATTGAGGTTGCAGTTGAATGTAGTTCTATTGAGTTGCAGATTTGATTATTCAGGTTAATGAATTGCAGAATTGGATTGCAATTTGATTTTCTAGGTTGATAAATTTGAAGGGCTACAGGTTTGAGGATGTGCAAATGATTTTCAAGTTGATGAATATGAAGAGAGCTCCAGTTTTTACTTTAATTTGCAAAATGAATTTCAGGTTAATTTGATCTCAGGTTTTGGAGGAAATATTGGTTTAGAGGAAACATGTAACGACCCTAGATTTTAATTTAATTTAAATTGATAATTAAATGAAATTTTGAAACAAAATTTGTAGAATTGATTATAAAGGGCAGCGAGTTTCCCCGATTCAAATAGAAAAAAATATATTAAGTCGTATGAAATTGAAATGTTTGTATATATTGGATTTGAAATAAAATAAGAAATAAATGTTTAAGTAAATTTGAATTTAATATATAGGAAATATGAACTACAAACAAAGTATATTTATAAAATATAAATCTATGTATAACAAGACATTCAAGTCAATGAAATATTTAAGTTAGAAGTGTAAATAAATCCATACAAGATGAATTATAAAATATAAATTAAACACATTGAACAAAATATAATAACATTTAATGTCATTCATATTACAAAATAAGTAAAATAATATTTTAAGTTAACAATAGAAATTTATTCATATTCCAAAGTATAAGTTAAATATAAAATGAATTAAACTATAAAATGAGTACGAAGTAACACCTTATCTAAAAATATAACAACATATAAAGAATAGAATTCATTTATATTATAAAGTATGCAAGACAAATTAAATTTGTACAAAAAAAAATAAATAAAAATAAAGTAAACATATACAAACAAACCCACCATCAGCCGAGCTAAAGAAAAGTAGGCAAGAACATAAACAAAGCAAAATACCTACAAACTAACTACATACATAATTTAAAACAAAGTAACAAATAAAAATATAAGTACAAAGCATTTTGTCAAGACAAAGCTGCAGCACCCTAACATTATCATATGCAGCCTATAGAGTTGTAAAACATAAACAAACTGTACAAGCTTATAAAACAAATATAAATAAAGTAAAGGAATCAACAAGTACAAGCAAGATATTACCACTAGCACAAAAGCAAGATTTAGCAGCCATGCCTAATTGTACCAAATAATGTTACATTACCTATACAAGTATCTTTAGCCATGTTTTGCATTGTTCAAACTATACATCACCAGTAGTCTCATTTTTCCATATATCAACTTCCCACTTCATTTCAGCTCGTTCATTTAAACCGGAAAATGAGTAAGCTTTTCCTTTTACAAAATTTAAATAACTATATAAATCAAAACAAATGACTTCAAACCAGAGAATCAAGGAAGAATGAAGTTTCAGCTTGCATTTCTAGGGCTCTGTTTCAATATGAAGCTCTGTCTTTTTTTCTCAACACTGTGAGCAAACTTTCTTTCTTTTATTTGACTTCTTTGTTTTTACCTGTGAGTAATACACCCTTACCGTGTTTAGTGGTTATTACGCTTACATAAATGATTGTAGTTTTTGTTGAATCTTTGATTTGATCAGGTAGTAAAGCATCTGATATGATTCAGAGTACATATATAAGTATGTTTGATAGTTTCAGAGCATCAAAACAATGTGCTTCTTCCTAAACCACTCTGTTTATTTAGAAAGACAGTGACTAAAAAAAAAATTGTTTAAGCTAAAGAATGAAAACATTGGACTCTGTATACTTGTTTTGCAGTACAAGCAAAAAAAAATCATGTTATAAATTCAAACAAGTAAAACCATAGATTTGATTTTATAATTTGAATAAGTATACAAAGATATGATTTTTAAGATTAATATGATGATTTTAAATCAAGTGTTTCAAGGGAATCTCACGTTTGAACAAAATCTGTTTTTTTTTCAATTTCTAACAATTCATTTAATTTTAAATGTTAAAACTTGGTTCGAAGCTAGTTTATTAATCAGTGACTTCAAGAAAATTATCAGATAATTTTCTTATTGCGTGAATTGGTGGGTCGAAGCGAGTTTAGGGTTTTAGTAGTTGTTTTGGTTGAGGATGGGGAGGAAGCGTTTCCTCCACCACTAGTTGATCGAGCTTGACCAGACTGTGGGAGGAGAGACGTGAGTGGGTGAAGTTGCTTCGGTCGGAGTTGCTTAGTCGCCAGTGACATGACTTGGTGATGCGAGGCGATTTACTGGAGATGATTGGGTTTCTGGTGGGAACCGATGAGCTCGATTTTGATTTCGAAATGTTTTGAGATTTTGGTGGTTGAAATCGAAAGTGGAGATGGTCTGAGACTTGGCGGTGGGTGGCGACTCGACCATTGGTGGCGGAGGTTCGCGTGCATGTGCACGTATCAGGGTATCAGTGAGTTGCAGATGGGAAGCCTCGAGTTGAACTCGAGAAATGCAGGCTTGGCTTCGTGGAGGAACTCGCGTTTACGAGTGTACTTCCTGTTGTTTAGTTTTATAAAAAAAAAAACTTAAGTAAATTTAAACTCTAAACTGGAAAAAAAAGAGGAAGAAGAAGAGACGAAGGTGACAGGGGGTGGAGCTCGGGGAATTAGGCCAGGAAACTCGGGTTCAACACGGGTAAACTAGGTTTTTGCCTGGGTTTGTTTCAATGCAAGGTTTTAACATCATTAAATATAAACAGGTTATGGTAAATACAAGATAAATACAAGACAAAGGTTTTAATTACAAATTTAAGACCTAATGGAAATTGTAATTAAGAGATGTCATTGCTAATTAAAATATTAATAAGTTAAAATTAAGTTAATTAAAGAATAAGAGTTAATTAGTTTAAATTCTAATTTAGAAGTAATAATTTATTGATTACGAAAGTAATTTAGTAATTAATGAATAAATAAAAGAGTAATTAATTAAATAAAAATTAATCAATTTTGGGCTAATTAATTAATTAAAGATCATAAATGAAAATGGTATAATCAAAGGTCAATTATTTAATAATTTAAAAGTCGACGAAATATAATTAAAGGTTTAATTACTTAATTAAAGTTTAAAGATTTATTAAGTTAATTAATTTGTAAATTAAGAATTATTAATTGGATATTAATTAAAAATTAAAGTTGATTTAATCAAGTGATTAAGCAATTAATTGATTTAAGGATAGTGTGATAAATTAATTTAAGTAATTAATTTGAGAATAATTAATTTATCAAGGGCAAATTATTAAATAAAAGTGATCAAGAATAATTATTAATTAAGGAGTAATTAATGATTAATTAAAGGATAGTTTATTAAATGTTTTAAAATTAATTGATTATCAATTTACCATAACTAGAAAATTTATTCACGGAAATTTATCTAATTAAATTAATCAGATAATTGAATAAATCCTACCTATGGATGCTTGGATTATATTGGATGTTAAACTGTTTGATATCCCTGATATATGATGCTTTATGATTATCCTGATTTGTGTTGTGATTTGTGTTGTGATCTGTGATATAGTTTATTATTTGTGATATATATATCTGCGAATCTGTGTATGAAAGATAAGCGTTATAGTTATATCGCTTATCGAATATATCATTGTATTTGAGTATGTACTGATTGATGTTGCACTTCTATTGTGTTAAACCCCTGGACCACACCATACACACACAATTATGGATTTCATGAGGAAATCGATTAAGTCACCGATGTTTGAAATGATTTATAAAATTGAATATTTGAATTCAAATGTTTTGAAAATGGATTGAGATTAAAGTGAAAAGCTTTTGAAATGGAATTTCAAAGATGAAATATAGTTTGGATAACTTGATTGAGTTTTGAAATTTAAATATTTTGATTTAAATTTGAATTCAATATTTGAAATTGAATTCTATGATTTGGAAACTAGGATATAAAGAAAAGTTATTCAACTTATAATAAGTTATATGGGTTTTTAAACCATTTTTGAAGTGTTGTTTTTGGGAATTTGAATTAACCCAAAAAGATTTAACTTGTATAAATAAGATCGAATTTCTTCGAAACGAAAACTACTTGTTTTCAAATAATAACAGCTTTCATTTAAAGAAAAGATCTCCCAATTATGTTGAAAAGGTTTCAAGCTGAAATAGAATTGAAATGTTTTGAAAGCTATGAAATGAATCTTTGATTCAAAGGCCGAATGTGTTAATCCAACTTGAATTGAAATTGTTTTTGAAAGGCTATGAATGAATCTTTAGAAATGATTTTGAAAGCTATAAGTTGAATCTTTGATTTAAAGATTCAACAAGTTAATCGAATTTTGAAAGCTATGAGTTAAATCTTTGATTTAAAGATTTAATGAGTTAATCCAAATGAAATGGAAATTGTTTTGAAATCCGTAAATGGAATTTTGTGAAATAAATCTTTTTGTTTAAAAAGATTTGAAATGGTAATTTGTTTAAACCATTTGAAAGAAAAGTTTTGGATTATTAAGTTGTGACTTAATTGAAATTCCTTATCCATATGCTATAAATGTTGCGCTTACTATTCGGGTTAGCCGGGAAAGGACCTGTGGGTCGTATAACCCATTCCGAATATGTGATACGTCGTTATGAATAGCATTTGAAGACCGGTGTTGAAGACCGGGTGTAACGACCCAATATTTTCAACCATTCGCATCCGCACATTGTCGGACTTGAATTGTTCAAAATACTGCGTTGTAGAATAAATTTGGCAAAACTCAGAATATACAATAAATAGATCACAGAATCACATACACAGATATCAGAATCTCGCAGCGGAAATTAAAAATTTAGTGGTTCATGAAGCCACTGATATAACTTCAACAAAACAGAACTTACATTGTCTATAATCCTCAATACAAATTTTAAGACATAAATAGAGATAGAGTCTTCAAAGTCTTGAATTCCAGAAAAGATAAAGGCTGAAACAACTTCCAGCAGCGCGAATGATCTACTGAGTGTCCTAGCTACGGAGAAGAAATTGAAGCTGCAACTCAGGCTGACCCGAGCGAAAAATAAAACATAACACTCGAGTCAGGACATACATACTTATATAATGTAAGCTAATTCAAGTGTACTGTAATATAGAGCAAGTAACTTAAAGGATGCTTGGGACCGCCCATCCTCTAAGGATCCGTCAAACTATTTACTATGTAGTATATTGCGCTATTATAATAGTGTCTATTTATAAAATAAACATACTTTTAAATAGCATTAAGGCTTTACATTTTCCACCTTAACACGTAATAGTCCCAGTAGTCCATCCAATATCATAGCTCCTCCTGATCGGGAAGCAACTAGAGGATACCACACGGGCTACGGGAGAAATCTAAACTCGTACAAGGCTCGGTATGGTAGATGACACGGCACAACTAGGCAATGCCAGGGTAGATATACCAATTGCTATCCAGGCTGGTGGAAACGCGTAGCCGCAGTTACCGCCCACCTCGGACTAACTCCCCAAAATCAAAATATAGAGGTGGCCACCGAATCAATCCAAAATCATAGTATAATATCGAAGAGGAGCGTCCGATCAGAGGAATGACCTCATTGGCCTGGAATTGCTCCTGTTTTAGCCACCTTATGCCAACTCACGGGAGTCGGGTCCACGTATTTACCTTACAGGAAACGCCACCACCGACCTACTTCATTCTGGAATCTCCACCGCGTACACGGTTGGTCAAAGTAGTTTTCGGTATCGACAGAGAGTATGTCCATATCCGATCCCGGTCTCTTTGCCAACCCATCGTTATTATAACCCGTGGTCATTTAAAAACAATTTATACTTTAAAACCAGTATAAACATTTCCATTTCAAAACTATAAATACGATATCATTTAAAACCCAAAACAACATGATATCGTTATATTCAAATATAATTCTTTTCCAAAACCATACTGCTTAAAATTTATAATATCTGGAAACCAAATATTTGAATTATACCTTTAAACCATAATATATTGGAAATTTTTCTTAAAAAAAAAACATAACTCCCAAAACACAAATGGTTTGGATATAAATGGTTTAACTTTATGGTTACTTTGTAAAGAAGATAATTTACATAGCTTTACAAATATATTTCTTTATTTTAAACCATAATTTAAATATCACTTCATGTTCCCAAGACCATTTCAATTCCTATATATATATCCAATTGGAGTATTAATATTCAAAACTAAGGTTGGATATTTTTTCTTTCAACAAATTAGTGTTTATTATTTCGTCTTGAATATTCCCATAAATTCCATAGATAAAACTCCAAAATTATGCCATTAAATAATTTCAAAATTTACTTAACACTAGAATGTTCATCTTAAATTTATTAAGAAAAATCCAGTTATAAATCTCATATCTTAAAGGTCTCCAAAACTTAAACATAAATATAATTTATCAAATTCCTTAAATTTCAAAACAATCAAATTCCAGATTCTATAGCACTTAGGAAATGCTACCTAAAGTTACGGGTAAAACTAGTCCAATTTCAAAAGACAGCATTTAAATGCTTTAGTAGATTGTTTAACTTAATAAATATTTCCAAATATAACTTATATATATATTTCTTAACTGAAATCTTATCCTTTCAAAAATCCAGAATTTCGAAAATAAGTTATATTCCAAAATTTTATTCAAATATTTATTTATTTATTTATTAACATTTATAACTCATTCAAAATCAATATAAAATCCTTTAAAGATATTAAATCAAATATTTAACTTCCAAAATAATTTTAAATATTTCAGAAAATATTATAAGGACCACGGGCCTGTATATAGTTTTCTAGCCTAGGTCAAGTGATACGGATTTATATCATTTCAATCCGTAATTTACAAACCCCGGGTTCTATCATTTCAAACCCGCAATCCCAAGTTAACAGTTAAACAGTTAACATAATAATAGCACAGTAATCATCATTTAGGCCTATCATTTCAGCCCACAACAATCTAAATTTAACAGGGAACTTGCAGTGGTGATTTAAGCAGTAAATAAACAATAATATAATATAACTACAGAAATAATACAACAGATAATAACTGATGAGGTGTCAATTTAAATGGGATTCATCATTCTACGTTATACTACAGACAGATAATATTTAAATAAAATTTTTACACATACACTTGCGATAATTCACAAAATATATGTACATATGTCTGGTGAGGAATACTCACCTTAAACGCTGCAGTGGATCTAAATCAAACACGGTATCTACTTCGGAAAAAAAAAGGAAAGCACGATCAAACTTCGGCGGATGCAAAGCCTTGACTTAAATCTATAAGATCCAAATACCAAGTATGCGAATTTAAAAATTACGGTCAAAGCAAAATTTCAGAACAACTGGAACGAATAGAATAAAAGAAATTTAGTTCAACTTGCTCGACTACTACAACCCGCTAACCGTCTCAACATATCCTAGGCCCATACTTCAACCGTACGCATGCATAAAATAAATTGAATAAATTGCAAAATAAATTGCAAATTTAATACAATTGATTGAATAAAAAGATGTTATGCACCCAAACAAAACAAATACATGTTTAGACATTATTAAATTATTTCTCACATTTTTAATCATATTTATCATGATCAATTATTTTCATTCTCATATATATTTATTTAAATAAAATGACAATATTGGCAACAAACACAATACTGTTCAAATTATTCGATTTAATCAAATGTAGCCACTAACTACATTCGAATTCATTAAATAATACTTTATTTCACATACATGTTCATCATGTTTAGGCAAATTATTTCTTCTTTTACTTTTATTATTAAACATTAAAAGGTGATTATTGGTATACATCACCAATATCCTTTTATTAACCATAATAAATACAATCCATTGATATTTATCCACCCAAATTCTCAAATAAGAAGTTAAATTTATTTTTAACCATCTTAAATTTATTTCAACCATTAAAAATTGAAATAAATGTCATTTTATTATATTCACCCAAGATTTATTCATACAATATTGTTTATTTGAATTAAACAACATTTCATATCATTTTCTCCTTATCAATTTATCTTCTCCATTATTAAATTGTAATTTTTTTTTTTTTTCTATGCCTTCCTCTTCAAACTGCACTTATCCAAATCCACAATACCACTAACTACATCATAACTACACTAATTCCATAGTCTAGCTTCCTACAATCAATTTATATCATTTCTTCCAGCCTACTACTAACAAAGTTCTATATGTATTTATAAATGACACGGCATGATGGGGAAGTAGCCGAGCAAGGAAATCAGAGAACACAAGAAGGAGGAAGGAAAATTGGAAGAAGCAAAGAAATAAACAATGCAAATTATTTACCTGATAGAAGCTTGTACCAGAGAGGGACAAACAAGGAGATATGAAAACTTATGTGAATGAGGCAAAGTATTTATAGATAAACTTGCGAAATAAAAAGGGGAGATAAATAGGCAGGTTTGAAAACGTAAGAAATAAATGCAAGCGTTGATTTTTGAGTGCATGCGTTTAGGCAAGAGATTTATTTCCAGTTCTTCTTGTTTGAACGCTACACGAAAATTGTGATAAATGCATGCGTTGATTTCTCTTTCCAGTTTTATGTTTGAACGATATCACTCTTTTGGATTTTTTTTTTTTTAGATAGCTTGCGTGATTTATACCAGTTATAATCTAAATTTAAAGCATGCGTTACTGCAAATTTGAACAGATTTGATTGAGGAAGCAAAACTTGAGCTCTTGCGTGATTTATGGTAAGCAATGAAAAAGCTTTTAACTGAAAAGGCAAAAGTAATAAATGCTTACATAAATATTTACTTGATCAATGGTTCGAAAAATTTATTTATTGCAAAACAAACGCAGTGGAAACAGAGAGATATAATGGGTATGCGAAAATTTGTAAAGATAGGCAAGATTAAATTTTGAATGCATTTAATTTAGGTGAGAGGAAAAATGGCAATTGGAAGAGTTGATATTTTTGTGGATAAGGCTGCGTGAATAAATGAATACAGTGACATGCTCAAGAAACAAATGGTAAGAGGCAAATGTCAAAATGTTAAAAGAATAAAATTTTGTGTCACGCGCAAAGGAAGGCAAATTTGATTTCCATATTCTTCTAATCAATTAATTCCCCTTTAATTGCCTTTAATTGATTTCAAATAATTACCATAATACCAATTTATTATCCTCCTTTAATTACATACTCAAATTTGGTTACTAACTTAATTAGTTAATTAACCCTTTTTGTTAATTATCAATCCTGCGACGTCTCACATTAATCCGTCCGCTTTGTAGGCACTGGTAGCCGGACTGGTTACACGGGCAGATTTCTCCTACAAAATGGGGATTAACCTCGTGTCCTCATGCCATTAACCAAAAGAATTAACTTATTTATCTTTCATCAATTTTATTAATTTGCATTAATTATTCAATAAATTAATTCTGGTCAACTACTGAAATTTTACAATTAATTTCTCTATTAATTGTCATAAATTTCTTTTTGAAATATCTATTAATTGTCATTAACTCCATTTTAAAATATCCGTATGTGCCTTTATTCAAGTTTTGAATTGCTAACTAGGAATAAGGTAGATTTATCAAATAAATTGATTGTAAGTTTCATTGTTTTAAATTGCTTAACAATGTTCACTGCTAACATAATTAATATGTCAAAATTGAGAATATTCCACCAACATGATTTGCATGTCATAACCTACCAAATTAACATAATTAATTAACTACTTTAATATGTTACAAATTTTCTCCTTTTCATTATTTTTAGGGAATGGGTATAACAACAGATATTATGATAATATCCAAAACATTTAGTTACCACTCACTTCATTATACATTATAAAAATTTCCCTTTTTTTTTCTTCTTCTTAAATTTAGTTACAAAAATCATATTAAATTAACGAGTTTAATTCTCTAGATTAAATATTTAAACAATATTGGTAAACACAATTTATATAAATTATATTCCTAAAAAAAAAATTAAAAGAAATAAATAGCTAAAAACTAGGGCTGTTACACTCTCCCCCACTTAAGAACTTTTCGTCCTCGAAAAGGAACAAAAGAAAAGAAACAAAGGAAGATAAGCTAGATAAACAAGAACTTTAAACGAATAGTTCCGGATTTGAAGCACGAAGAAGATCTTCTAGAATCGGTTTTACTCTTTTCAGTTCGACCGTCGGTCTATGGGTGGTAAGCGGTGCTCAGGCCCCGATGAGTAACAAAGATTTTTAAAGATTATAGAAAAGATTTTGAAATAGACTGGTATAAGCAATAGCCTCCTCATTCTGTAGCAGATAGGGAAACCAAGGACACTTAAAGATAGTTTGAAAACAAATAAGATAATAAATTTGCAATCATAATGCTTTGAAATCATTAAATTTATAAATTTGGAAATCATGCTACTAAAATCATAATACCTTTAAAATAATCTTCATTTATACCTTTTAAATTCAATGCCAAACAATATTCATTTCAAGGTTGAAATATTCCTAAGTTCATTTATAAAAAAAATTTCCAAAACATTTTATTTTTAGAAACAGCAGCACTCATAATATGCTATAGTAGATATAATAGTATTCCTAATCAGTTTATTATGTACTTAACTCTGAATTTTAACAAATAACCTAACACTTTATTAAAAATACTTATCTTATAAATAA
The DNA here is from genome assembly GCA_030765085.1 of Allium cepa. Classification (NCBI taxonomy): domain Eukaryota; kingdom Viridiplantae; phylum Streptophyta; class Magnoliopsida; order Asparagales; family Amaryllidaceae; genus Allium; species Allium cepa. The sequence continues at coordinate 317,216,530 of CM060931.1, forward strand.
GATATTCCTTCAATAAGTTACCCTTGAATTTCCATTTGAAAACCAATTCTCAATTATCAAAATTTAGTGATATTAGAATACGTCTTAACTATTTATTTAGACATCAATTAAACTATGATTTGAAGATATATAATCCTTACTCCAAAAATATCCCTTTCAAATATATTTTCCTTATTCAAAGATACCTTGTTTATTACACAAACATATTCATTTCAGGAAATAACCTTTTATTAAAATCTCTTGGTTAGATTTACGGATCCATATTAAATTAATTTGATTATTAAGACATTTGAATAAAATTCCTTAAATTCCTTTTCCTTATTCATCCCCATTAATCTTTTATAACTAAAATTTAAGTGTATAATATTTATTATAACCACTCATAAAATCCTTTTATATTGTATATTATCCAATTACATGTTAACTTTTGAAAATCAAGGTAAGTTATATTAAATGAAATTGGGTGTTATACAAATAAAACTTTCAATTTAATTATCTCCAATTGGAACCTTTTTATTCAAATTTTTGTTATTATATTTATTTTCCTTCCTCAAGATAACTTTAAGAATTAAATTCCTGATTCCCTTCAAACCATTTAGAGATAACTAAATATATATACCTAATATGTCAAATCAAATTTAAATTATATATCTATATATATTAAGTCATACTTTAGAAATTCAAATCAATTAAAATCTCAAGGAAACACTGTAGCCAGACTACAGAATGGTCTTTTCACTTCGAAACTCGAAAATGAATGTCGATGATGCTGCAGTCATCACCGAAATTATTTTCCAGCGACAAAGAGAAAAGCACTAGATTTAAAAATTTTCGGAAACAAATTTCTATTCGAAAATACTTATTATATCCTTTTAAACTTTAAATACAAGGTTTGAAATCATCGGAAGTTTAATTCTCAAGTTCTAGTTTTAACTTCATTTCTATTTGTAACCATTGTTTTATAGTTCAATTATTTATATATGACAAAACACATGGCTTACAAACTCATAAATAAAATCAAAACTATTATCTCTTGACAACTAGTCAAATTAATTATAGAGTTCTGAAAATTATACTTATATATATATTAGATTTTATTTTCAAATACAGAAATAAAACTTTCAAGTCAAGGATAGTGATTCAAATTTTTTGATGAACTCAAATCAAATAGAATTCAAGATGAGTTGAAATCAGAAAATCCGGTGATTAAAAATCAGAATAAGGAAACTGGGTAAGTCTATATAATCGCGGACAACCTTGACCGGGTCAACCGTGACTTAAAGAATCGGATCGATGTGGTTGGGGTAAATCTACATTTGATCCGAAGAGGTAGAGTTCGGAATAACCAAAGATACTAGCATATAAACCAATGATAAATATAAATCTCCGGTGAATAAATGCTAATTGTAAAGGAGTTTCACCCCTTTATTAGAATGATGGCGAGACCGCAAATTTACAATAAAGATCATCCGAAGTGGAGTTATGAGATACTCCAGAATCTAAAGCAGATGAAAAAGTGAGGGATACGAATGAGCTTTGGAACCGTAGGGAATGTTCCAAAATTCGAAAAGAGAGTGGTTCAATCTCGAATGAACGTGATTCTGTAAATCAAATTTACCATACATTCTAAGTTTTGCCTAGAACCAAAGCTTTGATACCAAATGTAACGACCCAATATTTTCAACCATTCGCATCCGCACATTGTCGGACTTGAATTGTTCAAAATACTGCGTTGTAGAATAAATTTGGCAAAACTCAGAATATACAATAAATAGATCACAGAATCACATACACAGATATCAGAATCTCGCAGCGGAAATTAAAAATTTAGTGGTTCATGAAGCCACTGATATAACTTCAACAAAACAGAACTTACATTGTCTATAATCCTCAATACAAATTTTAAGACATAAATAGAGATAGAGTCTTCAAAGTCTTGAATTCCAGAAAAGATAAAGGCTGAAACAACTTCCAGCAGCGCGAATGATCTACTGAGTGTCCTAGCTACGGAGAAGAAATTGAAGCTGCAACTCAGGCTGACCCGAGCGAAAAATAAAACATAACACTCGAGTCAGGACATACATACTTATATAATGTAAGCTAATTCAAGTGTACTGTAATATAGAGCAAGTAACTTAAAGGATGCTTGGGACCGCCCATCCTCTAAGGATCCGTCAAACTATTTACTATGTAGTATATTGCGCTATTATAATAGTGTCTATTTATAAAATAAACATACTTTTAAATAGCATTAAGGCTTTACATTTTCCACCTTAACACGTAATAGTCCCAGTAGTCCATCCAATATCATAGCTCCTCCTGATCGGGAAGCAACTAGAGGATACCACACGGGCTACGGGAGAAATCTAAACTCGTACAAGGCTCGGTATGGTAGATGACACGGCACAACTAGGCAATGCCAGGGTAGATATACCAATTGCTATCCAGGCTGGTGGAAACGCGTAGCCGCAGTTACCGCCCACCTCGGACTAACTCCCCAAAATCAAAATATAGAGGTGGCCACCGAATCAATCCAAAATCATAGTATAATATCGAAGAGGAGCGTCCGATCAGAGGAATGACCTCATTGGCCTGGAATTGCTCCTGTTTTAGCCACCTTATGCCAACTCACGGGAGTCGGGTCCACGTATTTACCTTACAGGAAACGCCACCACCGACCTACTTCATTCTGGAATCTCCACCGCGTACACGGTTGGTCAAAGTGGTTTTCGGTATCGACAGAGAGTATGTCCATATCCGATCCCGGTCTCTTTGCCAACCCATCGTTATTATAACCCGTGGTCATTTAAAAACAATTTATACTTTAAAACCAGTATAAACATTTCTATTTCAAAACTATAAATACGATATCATTTAAAACCCAAAACAACATGATATCGTTATATTCAAATATAATTCTTTTCCAAAACCATACTGCTTAAAATTTATAATATCTGGAAACCAAATATTTGAATTATACCTTTAAACCATAATATATTGGAAATTTTTCTTAAAAAAAAAACATAACTCCCAAAACACAAATGGTTTGGATATAAATGGTTTAACTTTATGGTTACTTTGTAAAGAAGATAATTTACATAGCTTTACAAATATATTTCTTTATTTTAAACCATAATTTAAATATCACTTCATGTTCCCAAGACCATTTCAATTCCTATATATATATATCCAATTGGAGTATTAATATTCAAAACTAAGGTTGGATATTTTTTCTTTCAACAAATTAGTGTTTATTATTTCGTCTTGAATATTCCCATAAATTCCATAGATAAAACTCCAAAATTATGCCATTAAATAATTTCAAAATTTACTTAACACTAGAATGTTCATCTTAAATTTATTAAGAAAAATCCAGTTATAAATCTCATATCTTAAAGGTCTCCAAAACTTAAACATAAATATAATTTATCAAATTCCTTAAATTTCAAAACAATCAAATTCCAGATTCTATAGCACTTAGGAAATGCTACCTAAAGTTACGGGTAAAACTAGTCCAATTTCAAAAGACAGCATTTAAATGCTTTAGTAGATTGTTTAACTTAATAAATATTTCCAAATATAACTTATATATATATTTCTTAACTGAAATCTTATCCTTTCAAAAATCCAGAATTTCGAAAATAAGTTATATTCCAAAATTTTATTCAAATATTTATTTATTTATTTATTAACATTTATAACTCATTCAAAATCAATATAAAATCCTTTAAAGATATTAAATCAAATATTTAACTTCCAAAATAATTTTAAATATTTCAGAAAATATTATAAGGACCACGGGCCTGTATATAGTTTTCTAGCCTAGGTCAAGTGATACGGATTTATATCATTTCAATCCGTAATTTACAAACCCCGGGTTCTATCATTTCAAACCCGCAATCCCAAGTTAACAGTTAAACAGTTAACATAATAATAGCACAGTAATCATCATTTAGGCCTATCATTTCAGCCCACAACCATCTAAATTTAACAGGGAACTTGCAGTGGTGATTTAAGCAGTAAATAAACAATAATATAATATAACTGCAGAAATAATACAACAGATAATAACTGATGAGGTGTCAATTTAAATGGGATTCATCATTCTACGTTATACTACAGACAGATAATATTTAAATAAAATTTTTACACATACACTTGCGATAATTCACAAAATATATGTACATATGTCTGGTGAGGAATACTCACCTTAAACGCTGCAGTGGATCTAAATCAAACACGGTATCTACTTCGGAAAAAAAAAAGGAAAGCACGATCAAACTTCGGCGGATGCAAAGCCTTGACTTAAATCTATAAGATCCAAATACCAAGTATGCGAATTTAAAAATTACGGTCAAAGCAAAATTTCAGAACAACTGGAACGAATAGAATAAAAGAAATTTAGTTCAACTTGCTCGACTACTACAACCCGCTAACCGTCTCAACATATCCTAGGCCCATACTTCAACCGTACGCATGCATAAAATAAATTGAATAAATTGCAAAATAAATTGCAAATTTAATACAATTGATTGAATAAAAAGATGTTATGCACCCAAACAAAACAAATACATGTTTAGACATTATTAAATTATTTCTCACATTTTTAATCATATTTATCATGATCAATTATTTTCATTCTCATATATATTTATTTAAATAAAATGACAATATTGGCAACAAACACAATACTGTTCAAATTATTCGATTTAATCAAATGTAGCCACTAACTACATTCGAATTCATTAAATAATACTTTATTTCACATACATGTTCATCATGTTTAGGCAAATTATTTCTTCTTTTACTTTTATTATTAAACATTAAAAGGTGATTATTGGTATACATCACCAATATCCTTTTATTAACCATAATAAATACAATCCATTGATATTTATCCACCCAAATTCTCAAATAAGTAGTTAAATTTATTTTTAACCATCTTAAATTTATTTCAACCATTAAAAATTGAAATAAATGTCATTTTATTATATTCACCCAAGATTTATTCATACAATATTGTTTATTTGAATTAAACAACATTTCATATCATTTTCTCCTTATCAATTTATCTTCTCCATTATTAAATTGTAATTCTTTTTTTTTTTTTTTTTTTCTATGCCTTCCTCTTCAAACTGCACTTATCCAAATCCACAATACCACTAACTACATCATAACTACACTAATTCCATAGTCTAGCTTCCTACAATCAATTTATATCATTTCTTCCAGCCTACTACTAACAAAGTTCTATATGTATTTATAAATGGCACGGCATGATGGGGAAGTAGCCGAGCAAGGAAATCAGAGAACACAAGAAGGAGGAAGGAAAATTGGAAGAAGCAAAGAAATAAACAATGCAAATTATTTACCTGATAGAAGCTTGTACCAGAGAGGGACAAACAAGGAGATATGAAAACTTATGTGAATGAGGCAAAGTATTTATAGATAAACTTGCGAAATAAAAAGGGGAGATAAATAGGCAGGTTTGAAAACGTAAGAAATAAATGCAAGCGTTGATTTTTGAGTGCATGCGTTTAGGCAAGAGATTTATTTCCAGTTCTTCTTGTTTGAACGCTACACGAAAATTGTGATAAATGCATGCGTTGATTTCTCTTTCCAGTTTTATGTTTGAACGATATCACTCTTTTGGATTTTTTTTTTTAGATAGCTTGCGTGATTTATACCAGTTATAATCTAAATTTAAAGCATGCGTTACTGCAAATTTGAACAGATTTGATTGAGGAAGCAAAACTTGAGCTCTTGCGTGATTTATGGTAAGCAATGAAAAAGCTTTTAACTGAAAAGGCAAAAGTAATAAATGCTTACATAAATATTTACTTGATCAATGGTTCGAAAAATTTATTTATTGCAAAACAAACGCAGTGGAAACAGAGAGATATAATGGGTATGCGAAAATTTGTAAAGATAGGCAAGATTAAATTTTGAATGCATTTAATTTAGGTGAGAGGAAAAATGGCAATTGGAAGAGTTGATATTTTTGTGGATAAGGCTGCGTGAATAAATGAATACAGTGACATGCTCAAGAAACAAATGGTAAGAGGCAAATGTCAAAATGTTAAAAGAATAAAATTTTGTGTCACGCGCAAAGGAAGGCAAATTTGATTTCCATATTCTTCTAATCAATTAATTCCCCTTTAATTGCCTTTAATTGATTTCAATTAATTACCATATTACCAATTTATTATCCTCCTTTAATTACATACTCAAATTTGGTTACTAACTTAATTAGTTAATTAACCCTTTTTGTTAATTATCAATCCTGCGACGTCTCACATTAATCCGTCCGCTTTGTAGGCACTGGTAGCCGGACTGGTTACACGGGCAGATTTCTCCTACAAAATGGGGATTAACCTCGTGTCCTCATGCCATTAACCAAAAGAATTAACTTATTTATCTTTCATCAATTTTATTAATTTGCATTAATTATTCAATAAATTAATTTTGGTCAACTACTGAAATTTTACAATTAATTTCTCTATTAATTGTCATAAATTTCTTTTTGAAATATCTATTAATTGTCATTAACTCCATTTTAAAATATCCGTATGTGCCTTTATTCAAGTTTTGAATTGCTAACTAGGAATAAGGTAGATTTATCAAATAAATTGATTGTAAGTTTCATTGTTTTAAATTGCTTAACAATGTTCACTGCTAACATAATTAATATGTCAAAATTGAGAATATTCCACCAACATGATTTGCATGTCATAACCTACCAAATTAACATAATTAATTAACTACTTTAATATGTTACAAATTTTCTCCTTTTCATTATTTTTAGGGAATGGGTATAACAACAGATATTATGATAATATCCAAAACATTTAGTTACCACTCACTTCATTATACATTATAAAAATTTCCCTTTTTTTTTTCTTCTTCTTAAATTTAGTTACAAAAATCATATTAAATTAACGAGTTTAATTCTCTAGATTAAATATTTAAACAATATTGGTAAACACAATTTATATAAATTATATTCCTAAAAAAAAAAATTAAAAGAAATAAATAGCTAAAAACTAGGGCTGTTACACCGGGTATTTGCAAGAACGATAGTATGACCTATCGATTGTCTCTGCACTGAGTTGCAATGGTATAGAGACTCCCTAAGTGATGGGAAATCCGATCGGGATTGTGAATATCCGGATTGCAAGGACTTCTTTGTAAGTGCCTTCGGTTCTGTTCGAGCCCAGAACAGACTTGTATGGATTGTATGTCTAACATTACAAATTGAGATATAAAGCCGATTTCTTTCAAATATATTTCTGTTGGTGGCGGAGAATTTATTCTCTTAGCTTAACACCCTTCTCTGAGACGTACAAGCTCAGAGGTTATATAGTTGAAGGTTATCAGCGATATATTCCCAATTTGGTAATGTGACATGCCGAGTGTTGCTGTGAAATGATCATTGTGTTGATTATTTGTGATAGGATCATTTATTTGATCGTCTATCCTGGTGATCATTTCTATGATCATTTGTTGACCCAAAGCATGGCTTTTGTATAAAGTATGTTTTTGTGGACGTGACTTCGTCGAGCCTCACACCCCGGAATGGTCAAAACAGGAAAGATGCGACAAGGTTATGAGGGGTAGCGCCCTTTAGGGTATGTGCATTTCCTTCTGGAAAAGGGTGGTATCATGGTATGGAGACCAGATACTTACTCATGTTGAAAACACTTTATGATTGTGTGAATTGATTGCGAGCGCTCGGTTGAAAGGTCCCAAAGGACCGGGGGATGGCATATTCGGTCAGTTGTTACTCAGTTAGGGGTAACCCGGCCTTGTGTTGGTAGAGATCCGGTTCGGTTCTCGGGGACGTCCATCCAGAGGCATTCTCATGTGGCAATGGGAAGTTCCTTGGCCTGATCATTCGTTGGAAATCCAAAGAAACAATACGAGACTTGTACGGTTTTAGTTGTAGAACCTGCCATTTAATATGGTAGCTATAGTAAGCATACTATAATGGTACCTATGCTGGCTAAGATTTATATTCTACTTTCGAAATGATTTGTTCTACACTATGCACTAGAAATAATATCAAATGTTTCTTTTTAATGCGCATCAAACATTTTTGACTAACATAAGAAGAAATCTCCTCCAAGTCTGCGTTTGCATTGTGTGTGTGGCAGGAGGTCTTATGGTAGTCTCATTTTTAAAAGCATTGCGAATTGACTGTAAAAAAATTTCTTTGAATGTTTTAAAAGATAAACTGTTTTTGTTGCTCACACCAGTCCCACGACTGATCCAGAGTTTATTGTTTCTTTCTTAAACTCTGGGTGCTCATTATTTTCTACACGAGCAGTCTAGAGTTGGATTTTTCAGATAGTCAGATTAGTAGGTTATCTGGAGCTAGTTCAATCTTTGGATATGGACTATACTTGCTTATTTTTGTGCATCGTTATTGGGAGTTCGAGCTATTGCTGGATTGATTCTTGGAGATGGAGTTGCAGTTCTCTTTTGAAGACTATCTTAGAGTTATATTGTCCCGCTGCTAGATGTTATCATTTTCTTTTCCGCTGCTATTTTATTGTATCATATCTCTGATGTATATTGATATCTATTGGATCATCTGTTGCATCAGATATTGTATCAAAACTGTATATCAATGCATTATTCTTTTATTCCGCTGTGTTATTTACTTAATGTTGTTATAAGCTCCGGCGAATCGGATTTGAACGGTCGAATCTATGGCATTCGAATACGATTTGAAGTATGGATGTCGATTTTTGAGCGGGCAAAATTCGAAACGTTACAAAACATGGGTTTAAGATTTATTTTGAGGGAAAAATAGATCCGTTTGAACAGAGTTCTGTTTTGATTTCAGATTTTTTTATTGTGTTGGCTTTTTGATTTGAAGAAGAAGATTAGAAAAGAATATAAGAATGAGGGGCAAAATTTTTATGTAAGAAATTTTTTGATTTAAATAAAATAAAAGAAAAAAGAAAATAAATAGGACACTTGTTCTTAGTTTTTAACATTTGTCACATTGATGACTTTATAGTTTAACACATATCAATTAGGATGTTAAAAGATTAACACATGTATTAAGAGTATTTTATTTTTAATTTAAATTTTTTATAAAGCTTTAACTTATTTTATTTCTTTTTATGTATATATAAATTTCTTTCCTTTTTAATTTAAAGAGAAATGAAACAAAAAAAAATATAACTACAAGCTTATTCAAATATTTTTATGTATTTATTCTTTTAAATTTCAAAATATTGAATTCAAATTTAAATTAATTTATAAAATCCAATTTTAAAAATCAAGTTATATATAGAATGCATATATAACTCTTATTAAATTTAAAAATAACAATTCTATTCCTAAAAATCTATTTATGTTCATAAGAACTAAGTATTATCATTTTTATTTGAAAATAACAAATCAAACAATTTTAAAATGATTTATAAAAGAGATTATAAATCACTTCTATTACTTAATAAATTAAAATCGTAAGTAAATTGCATTTCAAATCTTATATATAAATTTCAAGCAATATTTTAAAACGAAAAATAAAACAAAACTTTAATGTTAATCTAATTCAAATTCGTATTTAAGTTAAATAAAATTTTAAAAAAAATAAGATTTATCATATGTATAAACCATATAATTATTTATTTAAATTATTTTGAAAAGCTAAATGTTAGACTTAAATCAAATTTTCCAATTTACCAAAAATAAATAAAAATTAAAAATTGATTCATTTACTAAATTCCAAATCAAAGTTTGTCAATTTACAATATATACAATTATATATATTATAAATAGAAAACAATTTACTAGCTTTTAAAAGATAAAATTTTCCAATTTCAATTTTTATTAAAAGATGATTATTAGATCAATTCAAAATTTATTATCAAAAATTATCAAACCAATTTAATTTTTAACACAGATTATCAAATTTATATTGCCAAATTTCCGGGATATCACATTCCTCCCTCCTTAAAAGAATTTTGTCCCCGAAACTTAAAAGCAAAGGTAATTTAATAATCCATCTTAAGATTTTATTTTAAAACACAAGCATATATCAATCATATGCTAACAACCATAGCAATCAATTCACCCAATCAAACAAATCTAACTATCCAAACAAAATTCTGGATAGGATTTCCTCGAGTTTCCCAAGTATATATATATATATCGGGATACTTGCTCTATAGATTCCAAACAATCAATACTATTGAGATACAGAGCTCCTAACCGACTAGATCTGCAAAGCTAAACAGGATATCAGACTACAGACAAGTCTGACTCAACAATCACATCCTCCTGAACTGCTGGTTCCACAACCAGAGATAAATCATACACGTACTCCCTCAGAGATACGTGAAACTCATCGAATCCCAATTATCCAAACTGGAAATGCAACCTTGAAAATCAAACACTAATCCTCACAAGAACACAGAAAAGATCCAAAACACCTCGGAGCTGACTTATCCAGTCTTACTCAATCTTATAGCTCCTTAGATCGGAGAAAACTTACCAAAATCAAATTTTCGACTCCGGAATCCAAATTCCTTCGTCTCTTATCCATAAAACACTCCTGGCGATCCTGGGCTGCCTTCATCTCTCCCAATCAGCCCAACCTTCGTTGATGTCTCTAGAAACAAACTGGGCCAAAACAACCCAACAGAATGATCTCCTCAAGATCAATTCCAAACCAAGAACACCAACTCTACTCCACAAACATCAGAATACTAACTTACTTCACCTTATCCGGAAAAGTCAAAACAAAAGCACTCCCAAACTGCTTCCGTCGCATAACTCTGATCTGGAGTAGAAGAAAAACTCGAGCACAAACTGGACAACCCATCTCAGAAATATGGTTCAACAGATCCATAAAAGAAAACTCAGATGCCCCATCTGATCCTTCTACTAAACCACCGGTAGCACTCCGAGAATCCAGTCGATAAGAAAACTCAACCTCCAGATACGGACAAACTTCTGATAACTTAAGAGAACACTCAAGCTATCGCAAGTCACTTTGTGATTAACCAGTCCAATATCCAAAGAAAACTACTTTCTCTTTACCAATCAAAACAGCTTACGCTTAACTAGAGAATCCATCGAAGAAACGAATCCACTTTACTACTTCTGAACTCCACCTCCAGAAAAAACTGCTAACCAGAAGACCTTCTTGCTGGCACACAGAACACTCCGAGCTGCACTGCTGACACCGACGCCAAAGATTTCCTAATCCAAAGTTCTTCGAGAAACTCGGACTTCAAACCAGACAGAAACATCCTGCTGAACCCAGCCACAACATCGAAGCAAATATACTTCTTAAACTAGTTCCAAAGAAAAATCTTCGAAAATATTCATAGTCACTGTGTCTCATTACACAGCTACTAATTCCTGAGGTATCAAGATACAATTATTTTCTTCTGCCTAACCGACAGAACCAAACTCTACTCATCCAACTTCAAAGATGAACTCCGAACTTTTACAGGTTTCCTTCAGAGATCGATGAAATCCTACACTCTACACAACTCACTCGAGACGGTATTAGGTCTATAGTCTCGATAGATACACTTCCAACCTCAACACTCAAACTCCAACCAATGGTAGTAGTCGTGTTACACACCCCACTACCTTATCTACCTTTATAACTTATACTGGAAAACACGAACGGATAAACCAACAAATAGGTAGAAGTAAATACATATATATATTCAAAATTACAAATACGCTCTCTCAAGAAAGAAATCACTTCAAAGCCCAGGTATTCACTCAACCTAGCGCTCTGATACCACCTGTGACGACCCGACATTCTCACCACAGAAAATCGCATCATCTTTAAAAAAGAAAGGGATAGAAAAGAGAAAAGAAAGAGAAGAAAGAAGAAACAACATGAGAATCTCAACAGCGGAACGACTAAATTATATTAATAACATATATATTACATAGTATACAACACTAATTAGAGTTACATAGAATTTACATCACATACTAAACAGTTATAAACACCTGTCTATTATACAACTCAATACAGCATAACAAAGAAATACCAACACAGAGAACACACAGCGGAACTATATATATATATCTAACGCCGAAGCCTCCTGCTCCATTTGCTCCTCCAAAATTCATCAAAAGCTATCCTGAATCCCTTGGCTACAACTAAAAATTTAAGTACCTAAGAGTTTAAGAAAACAGAAGATAAACTCTGGGTCAGACATGGGTTTGGTATGAGTAACAAGTTAAAGTTGCTAACTTTGAAAAACTTTGAAAAGAAAGGTATCACGTAAGACTTCCCACACATAAACATGGAAAAGTTTTTACCTTACGCTAACCAAAAATTTGATAGGAAATCCAGTGATATTATAATAGGTCTAGGGTTTTCAAGTTAATAGAAAATAGCCGAAATTATTACATTCATTAAATTCCAGCTACTAGCCACAAAAGTGGGTAATACAATCAAAAACGTTGGCACTTATTGGATTTTGGATTCCATCAATGGCAGGGCTACCGAGGTACCGTCCGTCACAGTACGTGGCCTAGATCAACGTACCGAGGATCACTCCCAATCCCCTACAACACAAGACCGAAACCATCCCTTACTGCATAGTCCCGAACAAGACAACCCCGCAGTTGGCGTACGTTCCAACCGCCCACTAAGCCGAATAAAAAGGGACCTCTAGACAGGGGAAAATCTCGTCCTACTTGGGCATGACCCACTTAGCCTTGCTGCACCTCCCATGTTTTAGCCATTCCCGGTTGATGAGGCTTGAGGCTACAATTACCTTTAGAGAACACATCTCTTAGAATGCTCATCGTCCACCTGACGATGTTCTGAAAGCATTCAATCCATACAAGTTCGTTCCGGTTCGAACGAAACCGAAGGCATTATCTCGTTACCCTCATTTTGGAATCACCCTCAGAGTTAACGACGATAACCCTTACACTCTGAATCTTTATCTTGAATCTGAAAGTACTACCCGTCAAACTCATCCCGGAATCACCCTCAGAGTTATATTGATGAATAGTCCTTACACCTCGAGTCTTCATTCTTCACAAGAGATTCACGACCTATCGTTAATTTGGATCGATGTGGTTTTTGGATATCCAAATATGGAAACCCGATCCCGGTCTCATTGAAATCCAAAGCGTATCTTTTAAGGCCAAATTGTTTTAGAGTTTAAAATAATTCAATTATCTATATACACAGATAGATAATACACATGCCACATTAGATAATCAACATTATTATCACAACAGATAATCCATATTATCATTATCAAAAGTTAATCCAAATCATCATCACTATGCAACCAAGGCATCCATATCACTCAACATTACCTATCTCATTTCTGAGATCAAAACCATTCAAGGCAAATAATATCATCCATCCATATATAAGCAATGATCTATCATTACACCAAATATAATTAATTTAAAATGAATTAAATTAATTACATTATCTCTAATTAATTTAAAATCAAATAAATTAATTACTTCATCAATATAAATCTTGCTTAAATCCTATTAATTAATTATCAATCAATCAATTAATCATCATCCAATTATTCATTTTAATTAATCATCCCTGATTAATTGACCTTTAACTACATTCAAGTAATTATCCACTAATTAATTTCTCAAATTAATTATACTTAACCAAATACAGTAATTAATTCTTAATTACTTCCTTAATTAATTAACTCTAATTAACTACATTACTTCTTAATTAATTACTCCTTAATTAATTATCTCTAATTAATCCCTTGATTAACTCACAAAGTAATTATACTCAAATTACTTTCATCAACAAATCATCTTCAATTAATTACATACAGTAATTACCCATTAATTACTTTCCTAAGTAATTTCTCTTATTTTAATTAGATTAAGTAATTATACTTCACAAATCATCAAATGATTATTTTAAATTAATTAAACTGAATTAATTAACTCAGTCTAATCAAATTAAACTCAATTAATTACAATAAGTAATTAATTCCTTAATTACTTCCATAAGTAAGTAAACTTAACAATTTACACAAATGATTATCTTTAAATTAATTAATCTAATTAATTATTAAAATTAATCACATTAATTAATTATTAAATAATCCTTAGTTAACGACCTTCATTAACTATTAACAATTCATTAATTATTTTCTAAAATAATTAACTTATTTTAATCATTTTTAATTACTAATTAATTAATCATTAATAACCCATTAATTAACCCCTAATTACTTAATTAATTAAGCGTGAACTATAACTTAATTAATCCTTTATTCTTGATTAATTAATTACTAATCATTAATTAAAGAATCAAATCTAATTTAATTAAAGATTCTTAATTACGAGTTAATTATTCTAAGAATAATTAAATCTTAAACCTTTAAGTTCTAAAACCCTTAATTACTTTAAGTAATTATCTATTTTATTAATTTTTTAAATAAATTAATTATCCATTTATTTACCCTAATAATTAAATGCATAACAAATCAATTAGATTCTAATTTAACTTTAACAAGTTTTAAAATCAATTTAAAAACTTTAAATGTTAAATAATACTTTTCTTATAAAAGAAATTTTACAAAAGTTTAAATCAAAGTCTTTTTTAAATTCAAAATATTTAAATTTTTACTTTATCATTCAAATTTGTTAAACACTTAAATTTATAAAACTTAATTTTAATTTAAACCAAAGATTCAAATTTAGATTTGAATCAAATTTAAACTTTGTTTATTCCTTTATATTTCAATTTGCAATTTAAATTCAAATTTCTTTAAAAACATTTTTAATCAATAAACCCCCTTAAAGTTTATTTAAACAAATTTGAATTTAAAACTTCACTCATTTCCAGCATAAGATTCAAATTGACTTGAATCCAAAATTTAAAATTAGATTTAAAACATATTTTAAATCCTTGCTTTACTTTTAAAATTCAGTTTAAATTTGAAACAGGACAAGTTTTAAATTTTAACAAACTAACTCGAGTCAAACACTAAAATAACTCGAGTAACACAAGTAACACTTCATTTGAATTCCTTTAAATATAAAGTACTGTCAGGTTAAACATAATCAAACATACCCCCGAGCCCTCACATCAACACCTTCGAGTCCAACATTCAATTACTTCGGGCAAAACTCAATTCTACTCGAACATCACTCGAGTACCATCTTCCCCACAACCAAAACTGACACAACACGATCGCCGTGCACCAGCACCAATGCTGCAACCATCTCCGACCTTTCGCGACGACACGCGCAAGTCAGCGACCATCACCCCATACCATTTTGATCATCAATCAAACTGCAGAAACCAAAAATCAAAATCGAGCCGCGAGCTCGAAAACAGGAAGCAATGTCGAACTGCAATTCGCCTCAAACTCCATAAGCCAATCACCAGAGAAACTTTACCTCCGGTCACGCCTTCATCCATACTCCACCAATCACCAGCTTGAATCTAGAAGAACTCGATTGCCTCTAGGAATTTCGGTGATCAAATTTCCAAATGAACATAAAAAGTTAAAATACTTCAATTCCTAATTACTAGTGCCTCACTTCGTTAATCCATCAACTACCATTTCTCCCTGAAAACATGATCATCACTTCATCACCGAAGAAAACCATGGCCACCCGACCTTATAGGATGACAGTTCCAACCCAAAACCCCATTTTTGATTAAACCAGTAATGCCCAATCACATTCAAACTAAAATTTTTAATTTTAGTTTTAAAATTCAAGTCTTTGATAATGTAATCTGTTGATAATCTTAAATCAAAGAATCTTAGATGATTAAATTCTTACTTCTAAAAGATTGCTCCGTTGTACTTTATGTTTTCCAGAAACAGTGCAGTTTTCATTTTATCTTTCATATTTAATAAAATTAAAACTTTAACTTATATTACATACATACTTGTTTAAATCTTAAACTATAACAAAGTTTTGAGTAAGAGATCATGAATTTGGTTAGGATTTAAACCTGGAATTCTAAAAACAGGCAAGATCATATTTTCAACCACTAGCATATATTCATACATCTATCAGTAATGAACTTGTAAATTTGCATGGAACACACTTATTTCTAGAGTAAACAAGCAACTAATTGATACTTAAGTTTATTAAATATAAAATGTTACTCACAGAATTTTATGAGCAGAGCACATTCCTGAAAATGCTTGAAACCTGAAAGTTGCTTTGAACTTGAGAACTTCAAATTGCATCTTTGTTTTGCCTTTTAAAAACTTTAGTCTTATATTACTGCAATTCTTTGCTTTTTAAACTTTAATCTTGATTTTACTGTAAATGCTTTCCCTGCATTGCTTAAGCTCCCTGATTTCATTTGCATGTTTCCAGAAAACAATGCAGGTTTGGTTGATTTTAAAAACAGAAAAGAACTGCAGGCTTTTGGATTGAGGTTGCAGTTGCTTGCAGTTCTATTGAGTTGCAGATTTGATTATTCATGTTAAAGAATTGCAGATTGCAATTTGATTTTCCAGGTTGATAAATTTGAAGGGCTACAGGTTTGAGGATGTGCAAATGATTTTCAGGTTGATAAATATGGAGAGAGCTTCAATTTTTACTTTAATTTGGAAAATGAATTTCAGGTTAATTTGTTCTCTAGTTTTGGAGGAAATATTTGTTTAGAGCCAACATGGGTTTCAGATTTATTTTGAGGGAAAAACAGATTTGTTTGAACAGAGTTCTGTTTTGATTTTAGATTTTTTTATTGTCTTGGCCTTTTGATTTGAAGAAGAAGATTAGAAAATAATATGAGAATGAGGGGCAAAGTTTTTATATAAGAAATTTTTTGATTTGAATAAAATAAAATAAAAAATAAATAAATAAATAGGACACTTGTTCTTAGTTTTTAACATTTGTCACTTTGATGACTTTATAGTTTAACACATGTCAATTAGGATGTTAAAAGATTAACACATGTATTAAGAGTATTTTAATTTTAATTTAAATTGTTTATAAAGCTTTAACTTATTTTGTTTCTTTTTATGTATATATAAATTTCTTTCCTTTTTAATTTAAAGAGAAATGAGACAAAACAAATATAAATATAAGCTTATTCAAATATTTTTATGTACTTATTCTTTTAAATTTCAAAATATTGAATTCAAATTCAAATTAATTTATCAAATCCAATTTTAAAAATCAAGTTATATATAGATGCGTATATAACTCTTATTAAATTTAAAAATAAAAATTCTATTCCTAAAAATCTATTTATGTTCATAAGAACTAAGTATTATCATTTTTATTTGAAAATAATACATTAAACAATTTTAAAATATTTATAAAAGAGATTATAAATCACTTCTATTACTTAATAAATTAAAATCATAAGTAAATTGTATTTTAAATCTTATATATAAATTTCAAGCAATATTTTAAAAAGAAAAATAAAACAAAACTTTAATGTTAATCTAATTAAAATTCATATTTAAGTTAAATAAAATTTTAAAACAAATAAGATTTATCATAAGTATAAACTATATAATTATTTATTTAAATTGTTTTGAAAAGATAAATGTTAGATTTAAATCAAATTTTCCAATTTACCAAAAATAAATAAAAATAAAAATTTGATTCATTTACTAAATTCCAAATCAAAGTGTATCAATTTACAATATATACAATTATATCTATTATAAACAGAAAACAATTTATTAGCCTTTAAAAGATAAAATTTCCAATTTAAATTTTTATTAAAAGATGATTATTAGATCAATTCAAAATTTATTATCAAAAATTATTAAACCAGTTTAATTTTTAACACAGATTGTCAAATTTATATTGCCCAATTTCAGGGATATCACATTTTCTGCGGTAGAAAAAAACTTTCCTTGTTGGTAATTGAGCTTAGTTATATGCCTTGATCAAAATTAGTTTTTTTCTCTTTAAAATACAAATAAAGCGACTGTCATATAGAAATTAACTTTAATAGATTAATAATTTTTGATATTGCAGTAGAGATGGTGATGATCATTAATGATTATTGTTTTAAGAATATCCCAATGTTTTTCATGCAAATTCACTTATCTAGTCTATATAATATCACACTCTCGACATGCGACAAATCATATGCAAAATTGGCCTACACATTTACCATGCAGGAATTCCTCTCAATTGAAGTGATATGGATTATGTTTTGATGATTTTTTACTTAAAATTTTAGTTTGAATGGATCCACCATCTCTTCCATAAGGCATGGACAAAATAAATCTTAACTCTTGAATATAGCATTAGCCATTACAAAAAATAATGATATTAAAGGCTTAAAGTTGAAGATTTTAATACAGACATTGATACTAGTGTTTGAACCAAACAATTCTCTGTCGGATTAGAAGATAGCCAATCAAATATAAATTAGAAATAACTGCAAGCGCACGGCGTATAATCCTAGTACGTGCCAAGTACGGGTCGAATTTTTTAGATTTTAAAATTCCTATTCTATTAAACTAAACCAAGAATTGAAATTGTGTTAAGCTATAAAATGTAAGAAAACTAACAAAAGCAAATAGATAAAATATGAGAGTTTAAAGGCAATTTAGAGGAAAATTCATTCTTATGATCACATAAATCCACTAAACCACTTGCCAACTCCTATGAAAATTGACAATGAATTTGAAAATAAAATCTGTTCTAAGCATGATCTATTAACTATAGATTAGAAATATAGATCATCAAATTTTGATTTTAAAATCACTTCATTACTAA
The DNA here is from genome assembly GCA_030765085.1 of Allium cepa. NCBI lineage: Eukaryota > Viridiplantae > Streptophyta > Magnoliopsida > Asparagales > Amaryllidaceae > Allium > Allium cepa. The sequence goes on from CM060931.1 coordinate 317,235,244, forward strand.
CATCATACATAGATGAAGAGGTAATTTGTGTTTTATTTGTTTAAGTATAGCCTATTTGGTGTCAACAACATAGGCTATCAAATTCGAAGCTAAACAACAAAGTTTAATTCATTCAAATATTTTCATTAAGCACAAAAAGAGATAAAAAAATTATCAAAATGTTGAATCTACATGATTAAGAGAGCTCCATTACCCTGAAATTGATGGGGTTTACCCTATCATATTTATTATCATTTCAAAAAATGCAGAATTCAACATGAAATAAAAACAAGAAAAAAAACGCAAGCTAAGTAAAAAGAAAGCTAATTAAAATGAAATAAAAGCTAATCTACTTGCATAAGAAATAAACTACATTACTAATATAAAAGGAAAGATGGCATGTAATATGAAAGAGCACGAATTAGCATTGCATAAAAATAAAATTATATAAAATAAAATGGCTAAGCAACCATGAAAAATAAAAGAGAGCTTTGTTTATGTTTGAGCCTCAAACTAAACTAACTAAAATAGAGGCTAAGAAGGCTAAGAGGAGGCTAAGAGGTTGATTACATGAACATATGGGGGTATTTATACATGTTTGGAACCCTAATCCTATTTTTGTGAATTGCCCAAATTGCCTTTGAGGAAATTTGGCCACCAAGTCATCATTGGCATGTGTTAATCCTCCACTTAAATGTGCATGTACCTTTAATCTTCACTAGCATATACATTAGCTCCTAAGTGTACATCATGGTAAGTGGCTAGGTGAGGTCCTCCATGTTGTCATGAAATGATTTATTTCCATCTTCATTTGCTTGTATTCTCTTGTGCTTGCATATTCTCCATGAAGCCACATGTAATTTGAATTCAAATTCCTATAAATAACATAAAAATTACCAAGTAAATTTTCTCAAATTAATATATGCACAAAAACGACCATTTTGTACCTATATGAAGATGAATAAATAATGATTTGAAAATAATTTTAATTTTTGTTTAAACATGTTAAAATACCCTATATGCTCAATTATTTAATTAAATTCGATAAAATAAGGAAGTAAAAATATGCATATCTATGTGCAAATCAACCAGCTCATTATCATATAAAAGAACCTAAAATAATATTGATCCACTATACCGTAACAAGACAATATTTTTAAAAAGGTGGTTAATTTGATATTACACAATATATAAGAGAATATCAGGCTTGAAGGTTAGTCGAGAGGAAGGCAAAGCCGTTCTAAATGACACACACACAATATATATATATATATATATATATATGTATGTATGTATGTATGTATGTATGTATGTATATATATCTATGTATGTATGTATGTGTGTGTGTGTGTCTGTGCATGCGCGTATGTGGTGTAAGCTGCGGAATTATGGATCTTAAGACTAATTAAACAATAGAGGTGGGGATAAATAGTTTTTCTAATTTTTATGATTCTTTTTAAAATTATTTCATGATTATTATTAATTAGCACAGAATGAACAACCACAGATACAAGCACAATTAAGTATAAATGCAGTAAAGTAAAAAGTAGAAAATTAAAGATATTACACTAGAAATTTTTATACTGGTTCGGTGTTACCCTACATCTTATCTCATATAACTGCTTGCTCATATTTATTTTCAAATGTCAATATTTAAATGGGATAAAGGCTAACCCAATACTATCTCGATTTCAAGGTTATGAGAGACATCCCCTTGAATTTCCGGGCTCAGGGTACACCCCTTGATTTGGACAGGCTGCAATCACACACACTCTAATTTCCAGACTACCAAGCACGCCCTATTGGTTTGAACACGCTACAATCACACCCAAGCAAATAAAACTATAGTTTGATGATATTTTTCAAAGACAAATTCTTGATCTTTGTTGACAATGGGTCCTATAGTTTCTAAGACAAAACTTTGATCTTTTATAAAGAGAGATAGTTGAAATTAAAAAGTAAGTAGTAGAGAATCAATATAATGAAGATTAAACCGGTTTGATTTTGAAAAGTTTTGAATAATTTTCACTTGAAATTGCAAGGTCAGAGGAGAAAAGATGATAAGAAAGTAATTATTGAAAATTCTTTTGAAACTCCCTATATATAGAGATTAAACATACATGTCCATTTGCAAAGAGTTACGACGAATACACATAAATTTGGAAATTGCGGCATGTATGTCGATATTCATCTACCTATATGTCGACATAAGCTAGTGTGTTTTGGAAAAATGTTTGTTTTAAATTGTTTTGAAAATCATATGCTTTGTAAAATATTTTGATACTTTATAAAATAATTTAAACATAGTTTATAAACATTTTAAATTTTAGAATTCTTTTATAAATATCTTGAAATATGTTTTTAAACTATAATTTGTTTTAAAGATAAAGGATTGGAAAATGAGATGATAGAGAGCAAATATTGCTATCAAGGATTTTAATAATATTCTATGACACTATATACTATACCTAGTCTTGAGATCTTCATGCCTTGATCTTCATACTCATGACTCTTCATGTTCAGTCTTTGAGTCTTTATAATGTACGGACTTTAAATTAATACCTGTGTAGTATCCTACACTATATACTATATAACTTGACAAGACATTAGTATCCATATTTTATATGAATGTATTATTGTTCTTAAAGTTCTTATCATAAAAATCAATGACTAATTTATTAACATGTGGTTTAAAATAACCCCTTAATTTGGTCTTCAAATTTAGTCCTATAATTTTAGCCACATCTTTATGTTTTATATTTTTTGTTTTTATCTCTTGTCTTCATGTTACTAATCAAAAATAAATATGTGATTGAAAATGATGATCTAAGGGAAAGGGACTAACTGTTGATCCTACCTCATACCCTCCCCCCTCCCCAAACACACATATATAGGGACAAGTATCGACACTCCCTCTCAATTTTACACCTCAAATCCCTCTTGATTTCAACCACATGTTCCGTTTTAAATAATATATTTTCTTCCTCTTGCCACTTGATGAGAGAGAAAGTATATAATTTAAACAGTAAATTTTCCTCAAGGACAATTTTTAGGGCTTTTTTGGATGTAGGACAGCCCATTAATAATTTTCTCTAAATGACAAGTTATCGTATTATCCTTCCAGCCCACTTTCACGCACTTCTTCTTCTTTCTTTCTTTCAATCAAATTTTTCTATCATGATCCAATATCTCTCTCGCAATAAAAATATCGATCGACCTCATTCGATGATCTTAATTTCGTTCTTCTGAAAATTGTAGTTCATCGATCAAATGTTTTTCACGCGCGTTTGTCGATCTCGTTCTTTTCATATTTCTACTGTGATCTCATTTTTCTTCAATTGTATTAACTAGGTATACTTATATTATTCTATTTAATGTTCTTTTTCTATTAGAGTTAAAAAAAACTGTTTGTGGTTTCTAATTGTGTTCGTTTTTACAAATTACACGCAGTGTTGTTTTTCTGATTGCTTGTTCGTTCTTATATGGCAACTTTTGGAAGCAGCAGCAGATTTTTTTTGTTAGTTTCTTTATCCATTTTTGTTTTATAATATGCTTTACATTTAGTTTATCTTGCATTATCTTGCATTAATGTTGGGATGATTGGAAAAGTATCATTGCTTGGGTTGCATATAAAGTTGTGATAGAGTGAAAAAGTATCATTGCTTGGGTTGTATATAAAGTTGTGATAGAGTGGAAAAGTATCATATTTTAGGTTCAGTTTCCTGGTATCATTTTTTTTCTTAGTATCATTTTCTTTTATTATCAGTAACTAGGTATCAGTTTTGTATATGGTAGGTATCGGTTTTGTGAAATGGAAAAAACAAATGTTCTAAATTGAACATATTTTTGCTAATGTTTTATTTTTTATTTTTTTGGCAGTGGTGATAACAGTCTTCTTTGTCTATTTGTGTTGAATAATAGTACTTTTAGCACTCGATTGTTTATCGATTTCTCTTTGTATGATTTGAAGAATGAGATATGTCGATGTTGGTACCAATTGACCCCTTCTTCTATTCAGATTTCTTATGTACTTGAGGAAAAAGTTATTATGGTTGATACTGGTTCTGATATTTAGAGTATAATTTGTTTTCAGTTATACAAGAAAAGTTCTTTCTTTGGTTTTACTATTAAGGTTAAGGGTTCTGAATTGGAATATGTTGATGGTGCTTCTATTTCAAGTTCATCTAATGTTCGTGCTTCTTCATCTTCTACCGCATGTGTTTGTTTAAACGATGTTGTTAATGGTAAAAGTTATTTAAAAGAAATGTTGAGGAGATGGTCGAAATTATGCACTTCCGATTTTGTTGGTTTTTTGTAAAGACCCCATTTTTCGATGCCCGAAAATCGACATTAATACGTTCACTATAATAATTGCCGAACAATCGAATGCCGGAAAAGCGGACCGTTAGGGTTAAAGAAGAAGAAGGTAGAAGAAGAGAAAACAAAACAACAACAGAATCTTACCATCACAGCGGAATAAAATATAATAGATAATAACTGATCTTTACACAGGAAAAAACTATATTTGTTTATACATTACATAATCAGAGTACACAAAAATCAAACAATTATTGGAAAGCTATATTAACTTGTCCTCACAAAAACTGACTATACAGCTTATACTGCATAGCGAAATATACTTCAAGTACATGTGATACGTCTCGCCATTCAACTCGTCTCTTGAGCTCTACAGCAGTCCATCCAGAATCTGTACTCTATAATACTTGGTCTGACTTGAGCATTATAGTTAAATAACACCCGAGTCAGCCTGGAAAACCATCGTGAGAAAACACACTCAATTGGATTATGAAAGTTTTCAAATCTTGTGAAATCAAAGGTATCTAGTAAGATCATGCCACAAATAAACATGTAGGGTTTTGACCTTACGATAACCAAAACATTTTTATCAAAATCCATCCGATATTATAATAGTGTCTGTAGAAAGTAAAATAGAATCTAGTTGAAATGCTTGCATTTCACGTTTTAGCAATAGTTAGACACAATCAAAACCGTACAGGCGTTTATTGGAGATTGGATTCCATACAATGGCAGGGCTACTGGGGTACCGCCCATCACAGTATGTGGTCTAGATCACCGTACCGATGATCCACCCTGATCCCCTACGTCAAAAGATTGGAGCTACACCTTACTGGATAGTCCAAATAAGATCACCCCGCGATTAGGATCACCAATTGCCCACACAGCCGAATAAAAGGGAACTCTAGACAGAGATTACCTTACCCTAATTGGTTGCTCGCCACTTAGCCTTGTGTGCACCTCCTCTGTTTTAGCCATTCTTGGTTGATGAGGCTGGAGGTTAAGCATTACCTTTTTATCACACATTCACTTAGAATGCTCACCGTCCTCCCGACGATGTTCTGAAAGCATTCATCCTTACAAGTTCGTTCCGGGTCTGAACAGAACCGAAGGCACTACTCCTACTACATCCATTCTGGAATCACCTTCAGGATTAGTAGGGATTAGTCCTTGCACTTCACTGCTCCATCTTCGACTCCAAGCTTTGTCTTCTTTACGAAAACGTTCAAACCGGATCGAAAAGGTTTTCGGAAAATTAATCCCGATCCCGATCTCTTTGAAACGATCAGTGCATTGGCCAATATTGATAGTCGGTTATTTAACTATCAAATAACATTCACAAACAATCATCAGGCTTTAATAACTTCCCAAATTATTTAATTCAAAATATCTTCGCATGATATTTCTTTACACTTCAACCCTTTTGAAAAATAGTTTTCAAATTACTTTTCTCTTGTAGAATAACTTCCGCCCAATTTGTTTTATACCCAATGAAAATCACCAAGCTTTAATATTTTAGATTTTAAAATAATTTAAATCACTTTATCCAAAAATACATACTTTGAAACGCTTAAAATATTAGTTATGAAATTTATAATAATTTCTTTTGTAAAACTTAAGCCAAAACTAATTTTAAAATAAAAGTTATTTTATAAGGTATAAATATTAAATATTTGTCTTTTAAATCATAATACCTGTTAAACCTTTAAAATAATTACTATTATAATTAATTTAAATAAATTTTTAATTTAAAATTCTAAAACAATTTAAAATGATAAAATGTCTTTATAACATTGTTAAAACCACTTTAGAATCTCTAACTTATTCTTGAAAATCTTACTTTGAAAATATACTTGGCCTTTCAGGAAATACACTTTCCTTTACACACCTTTAAAAATAAATCACTATTTATTTTTAAAACAAATTTCTCATTCCTTTATAAATTCCCATTTTGAATTTATATTTCCAAATTATCCTCTGATAAATATTTCACTTTATAAACCCAGTTTATAAATTCCGTAGTTGAATCTTCTTTCAAAAACACAGTTTCAAACATGTAATCAATTTCCAAATTTACTCCATTTTAAAATATAAATTCCTTTACTTGCTCAATTTATTTCAAACCCATTAATTTCAGATTTGACTTCTTTACTATGGTTTAAAATCTTACTTAAACTGAAAATACAAATTTCATACTTTTCCAAATTTCTTCTTTATCTTTTCCTAAAAATTTAAACCTTAAATTTAAAAATAAATTCTTTATTCCTTCAAAATAATATCGCTTAAGTTTAATAATTCATTTATTCCTGTTTATTCAAAAATCTATTTTCCCATACTCGGAATTTATTTATTATAATTTTAAAAATCAACTTTTATTCTTTTCCAATTCATTCTTTAATTTATTTAAATTCTCTATAATTATTTACTTAAAATTTTCTATTTTGTTTTCCTTTAAAAATTCAATCTTTATATAAATTTCATTTTCCTCAAATGCTAATATCTATTCAATCAAGCCATAGCATTCAATAATTTCAATTATGAATAAAATCAATATAGTCCATCACAGGTTATCACATAAATCACACTACTAAACATAAAATAAATTCATCATTTTAAGGAATCTAGTTGGATCCCTCCAACCTGTTTCCCAACATCCACAAATGTTAGCTCGATAATTTAAAATACCAATCCCGCTTTAAGGCAGGATATCACGGTATAAATGGTCATCCGCTATTATATGGGGCGCTTAGGGTCTCATCCGCTATATAATGCGGAAATCAACCACTCCAATATATATATACACACACTATATATATAACATATCACGTCCAGATGGTTGATAAATTATCAACTCAAGCAATCCATCCAATAATTTAAATTTAACTATTTAAATTACGGTAATCCAAATGAGTGAGATTAACTCACCTTTGATTTTTGATTTGCAATTCATTCCATCTCGACTTCTTTTCATGACCTTTGACCTTATAGAAACAATTATCTAATTTTTTTCAATATTCGAACCAATCGAATAATTAAATTTCCATTTGATAATTCTAATTAACCAGTGATTTATTTTAAGCTAATAGTTTTAATTTAAACTAACTCCTTTCAATAAGAATTTTTTTTGGCAACTAAAATAATCAAATAAGTTTTTTAAACAAATTAATCTCTGTAAAGCCTTATTTTTAAATTAAACTAGTAACTTAAAACATTTATATATGTATATTTATTTAATTTATTTTTCTTTGAAACTGCATAAACTAAGAAAGTAATCTATATACACTTTAAAAATCTACCTTCTTTTCATTTTTATTATTTTTTTGTAAATAATAACAGAAATCTATTTTATTGCATAAATATACAAAATTTAATTGAAACAGCTGTTTTATACCTTACAGTCGAACCCATCAGAACAGTATCACCCTTGTTCCGAGAGCTTCCCATTGCTGCGCCAAAAAGTAAACCAGGCCCAAACCGACGATCTCTCCTCCAATTGACAACGTGGTCCTACCTTCGAGTCGCTCGCGTTCAGCAGTTCATCGCATGTGCCGAGAGCGAGACCCGAGAAGCGTTCGAGATAGCGACCACGTCGCGCTTCAACTTCGGCCACCATCTTGAAGTTCGTTCTTCCCTCGTGTGCTCGAGTGCGCGTGCATGTGCTCCCTCCTTCAGCAACCCAGACTCTCTTGCGATCTCACCCTTGTCCCATGTGCTCGCGAATGACCATGTCTCTCTCCCTCTTTTTTTCCAACTAAATCGTTCCATGGTTGAATTAGAGGATGGAAGGGGAAAGGCTCGATTTTGATTTCAAACGAAGAAGGATTGGGGTAGCTCGGTGATTAAAATGAAAGCATCGCATTCGATTCAGAACGAGGTCCACCATTTTCGTGAATTTGCTTTCTAGTGATTTCGCTTTGGTTTTTCGATTGATACTGGTTGTATTTCAAAAGGGAGAACAAGGGAACAAGAAAGATGTTATCGTGCCACGATCCATTTGCTACAATGTTTTGATGGAGAAATGAAAAAGGTATGATGGGAATGTAGATTTGAAAGTTGAAATATACAAATATTATATTAAATTTCAATTTAAATTTAAATCGTCTTGAAAACGAAGCCTAAAATCTCGATCTCCTATAGAGGCGTGCCACTAGGTATTTATAATGTTAAAACCCTATTCTGAATGCAATGTAAACGGTTTCGAGGCCTAACTCGATCGTACAGAGAAGATAGTTTTTTCAACCCAATTACTATATCAAATTTTCGATATAGATTTCAGTGCATTTATCTACCATACGATCACATGACAGCTCCAAACACTACAAAATTAGAAATCCGATAATAATACACTATTACGGATCCAATGGAACCTGTTTCGTCGAAATCCGAGACCGTGCCTCAGATGGCTATTTTTAAATATTAATTTAAAAAATATATTTTTAAAAATGAACAAACATTGTTAAATTCAATTTTAACTCATTTATTATCTTTAGTATTGTCAATATAAATTTTATAAGCTTCCAAATTATTTTTAACAAGCTCAAAACCGAAGATTCAATATTTTACCCAATTTCAAATTATTAAATTCAATAATTTAATTATCCAATAAATAGTGACATTTGAAATTCAAGTTGAAACTTGACTTTTAAATATTTAAAATCAATTAAATATCTCAATTTCAAATATCGAAAATTCCGGGTCGTCACATTCCTCATCCCTAAAATAAATTTCATCCCCGAATTTACTAGTTAAAAAGAATGATCCATAACCCGTTTACTATCACTCCAAAACCAAACAGTTTTTAACCACTTCCCAAAACAATTTTTTATTTAAGACACATTATCACTCTACTAACTTTCCAAACTCATCCATAAGTTCCGAACAATAATACCTATTCAACAATTCAAATTTAAATTTAAAACCATATTTTAAGTTATCAAAGTTTTCTCAAAAAAATTCTAACTCTATAAATTTCGAAAAATTTCGCCAACGTCTCCTTTGTGCGGCTAGATCGGTACAACTACAAATTGCCTCTACGGGCCCCCAAATCTCAAAAGAAAACAAAAAGCCAAGTGGCTAGATTAGAAAATCATCAAATTTCATATAGACATTAAAATACATAGCTTTTGTCGAGCAATTCAACTTATCTTTTGAAATCAAAACACCAATTCCCTTTTCCTTTATAACACCTGTATGTCCTACTTAACAATACTATCCAATCATAGAATTTAAAATCATTTTATTCACTTCTTTACATAATTTTCAATATCTATTTCATTCAAGTTTCTACGATGTACATATATCATCTATACGCGATACCAAATCTGATCGCTCATTCGATCACACAATTTCATTTTCAAACTAGTATCGTACAACTGACTCCCTAATGCGGACTCAAATCTGGTTTCTTGATCAGAAACCGTCATTCTCCTTACAAAGCCATAAACAATGATAGATAATTCTAGAATCCATCAACTATCCATATCCAGGGTTCGCCGACGAAATTCGAATGAAAAATTCCAACTCGGACCGATCTAATTATCTCGAATTCCATGCTCGAATTTTGGATCGAATCGCTAAGCGAATAAAATAATATACGTACATCCTACGTATTCATTCCAATTAATTATTAGCTAAATCAATTTTCTTGCTATTCACAATTATTTTGATTTCCATACACATATTTACAACTATCCCATTTCACAATTTTACTTTAACCCTTATTAATGTTAACGTAGAAAAAAAAATTCAATACCAACTTTTTACTTGGTATATTTCTCAATTGCGATTTTACTTAAGAATTTACCATCCATTTCTTAAGCTCAATATCAATATTTTATATACTTCTTATATTTAATTTCACTTCACCACTTAAGCTTTTGTATCTATTTTCATTTAACTCAAATTTTAATTCCAATCTAAATTCAATTTGCCTTCCATTTTTAAATATTGAATTTTATTCACCTTATCCCAATCCATATCTAACCAACCATTCCAAATTTTTATTATTATAATTCACTTCGAATCAGTTCTACAATTCTACTTTACTTTACACAATTTTTAAATTAAATATTATCTCAATATTCCATTTCAATTCATTCTCTTACCAATTTGAATTAAATAGTTTAATTACAAATTTTATTTTCAATCCTTTGTTTTATTTTTGTTCAACTTGACTAAATTACCATTCTTAAATATTGAATTCTATCAACTATCTTCCATTTACTAATTTATTTCAATTTCCCATAAATTTTAATTTTTAGAACTTTGTTCTTTGAATCACTCAAACTATATTTTTCAATTCCACTTTACTTAACATGATTCAAATGATTCCAATATTCAATTTACACTTTACTTACTTGCAAATGTAATTTCCTTTGTTTCTATGTACATTTTTTTACAATCTTAAAAAACTTATTTTCAATAATCATATTTTCCTCAAAGCTCACTTTTACTTAACTAGATTCACTTACCTTCCGATTCAATTCAAATTTTAAAACTTCTATAAGTTTTCCACTTATTTAAACTCCATTTGATAACTTCTTTTAATTCACTTCAATTAATTAGCTTACCTTACAACTTATTTGGGTTTCACACTTACTTTTATTCAATCCTTCTTAAGTTAAATTTTATCCTAACATATTCAAAATTTCACAACTATCACCCATTTATATTCAATAAACAATTTCAAACCAACTCCAGATTATTTTAAACAATTACTCATATTTCAAAAGCATTTTTAAAATCAATTATGTATATAATTGATTTGCAAATCAAATCACCCTTTGAATTTTAAATCGAAACTCAGTTTTGCAAACAATTCTAACTTAAAACAATTTGGCAGCAATTCCTCTCTTGGAAACTCGAAAATGAACATCGACGATGCTGCAGTCATCACCGAAGTTATTTTCTGGGACTGAAGAGAGTTTAGTGCTTTTATCTCTTTTAAAACCTTTAAATATTTTTAAATTTCAAATCTCACCAGATTTCATATCAAATTCAAAAATATTTCCCAAATAATATCACCATTATTTCTCCAAAGCTTTTTGAAAATCATTTTCAAACTCAAAACGAATTAAATTTTCAAATTTCAAATCCTTTCAACTCATATTCAAACATTACTCTAGAATTTTATCTCATTTTAATTATAAATCACACTATGATTCACATTTATAAATTTCATTTGTTAAATGAATTTATTTCCTAATCTTCGGTTATACCATTATTTCCTTATTTCAATTACCACAACAACAATGATAATAATTTAATATTATCACTTCCTAATAACCAAGCAACCATATACTATAATAATTTAAAAAATTATTTCTTTCACATACAAAAATAATTTGGAAAAATATATTTCATTTACCCTATTTTAAGACAATATTATGTCGGTTTATCTTGTTTAAGAGTTTTAGAAATCCCTTTTGATATAGTTGGCCAGATTGCACCGATCGGAATCTATAAACACTCAACCGATTAGTCGACACAATATAAAACAATTTTTATATTCACTAGCAAATACGCGCTCATATCTATTAATACACTCAAACTCATTCTAGAGTACTAGGGACTCCATTTCAATGAGTAATCCCCACCAGAGCCAAGGTTCTCGCTTAACCTTTAGCTCTGATACCAACTATAACGACCCGATTTTTCGACGTCCGAAAATTGACATCAATACGTTCACTGTAATAAATGTCGAACAATCGAATGTTGGAAAAATGGATTGTTAGAGTTAAAGAAGAAGGAGGTAGAAGAAGAGAAAACAAAACAACAACAAAATCTTACCATCACAGCGGAATAAAATATAATAGATAATAACCGATCTTTAGACAAAAAGAGAAACTGTGTTTTTTTATACATTACATCATCAGAGTACACCAAAATCAAACAATTACTGGACAGTTATATTAACTTGTCCTCACAAAAACTGACCATACAGCTTATACTGCACAGTGGAATATACTTCTAGGAGGTGTGATACGTCTTGCCATTCAGCTCGTCTCCTGAGCTCCACAGTAGTCTATCCAAAATCTATACTCCATAATACTCGGTCTGACACGAGCATTATAGTTAAATAACAACTTTGTCGGTCAGGAAAACTAGCGTGAGAAAACACACTCAATTGGATTATTAAAGTTTTCAAAATCTTTTGAAATCAAAGGTATCTCGTAAGACCACCCCACAAATGAACATGCCGGGTTTTTTCCATACGATAACCATAACATTTTTATCAAAATCCGTTTGATATTATAATAGTGTCAATAGAAAGTAAAATAGAATCTGGCAGAAATGCTTGCATCTCAAGTTTCAGCAATAGTTGGACACAATTGAAACCGTACAGGCGCTTATTGGAGATTGGATTTCATACAATGGCAGGGCTATTGGAGTACCGCCAGTCACAGTACGTGGTCTAGATCACCGTACCGAGGATCCACCCTGATCCTTTACATCACAAGACTGGAGCTACCCCTTACTGGATAGTCCGAATAAGATCGCCCCGTGGTTGGGATCAGCAACCGCCCATACAGTCGAACAAAAGGGACCTCTAGACAGGGATAACCTTACCCTAATTGGTTGCTAGCCACTTACCCGTGTGTGCACCTCCCTTATTTTAGCCATTCCTGGTAGATGAGACTCGAGATTAAGCATAACCTGATTAGCACACATTCACTTAGAATGATCATCGTCCTCATGACGATGTTCTGAAAGAATTCATCCATACAAGTCCGTTCCGGGTCTGAACGGAACCGAAGGCACTACTTCTACTACATCCATTTTGGAATCATCCTCAGGATTGGTAGCGATTAGCCCTTGCACTTCACTGCTCCATCTCCGAATCCAAGCTTTGTCTTCTTAACTAAAACGTTCAAACCAGATCGAAGTGGTTTTCGGGAAATTAATCCCGATCCTGGTCTCTTCGAAACGATCAGCGCATTGGCCAATATTGATAGTCGTTTATTTAACTATCAAATAACATTCACAAACAATCATCATGCCTTAATAATTTCCCAAATTATTTAATTTAAAATATCTTCGCATGATATATATATTTCTTTACACTTCAACCCATTTGAAAAATAGTTTTCAAATCACTTTTCTCTTGCAGGATAACTTCCACCCAATTTGTTTTATTCCCACTGAAAATCACCAAGCCTTAATACTTTAGATTTTAAAATAATTTAAATAACTTTATCCAAAAATATATACTTTAAAATACTTAAAATACTTGTTATGAAATTTATAATAATTTCTTATGTAAAACTTAAGCCAAAACTAATTTTAAAATAAAAGTTATTCTATAAGGTATAAATATTAAATATTTATCTTTTAAATCATAATACCGGTTAAACCTTTAAAATAATTACTACTATAATTAATTTAAATAAAATTTTACTTTAAAATTCTAAAACAATTTAAAATAATAAAATTTCTTTAAAACATTTTTAAAATCTCTAACTTATACTTCAAAATCTTACTTCAAAAATATACTTGGCCTTCTAGGAAATACACTTTCCTTTTCACGCCTTTAAAAATAAATCACTATTTATTTTTAAAACAAATTTCCTGTTCCTATATAAATTCTCATTTTGATATATTTCCAAATTATCCTCTGATAAATATTTTAGTTTATGAACCCAATTTATAAATTCCATAGTCTCATCTCCTTGTAAAAACACAACTTCAAACATGTAATCAATTTCCAAATCGATTTCCGAATTTAACTCCATTTTAAAATATAAATTCCTTTACTTACTCAATTTATTTCACACCCATTAATTTCAAATTTAACTTCTTTACTTTGGTTTAAAATTTAAATCTTATTTAAACTATAAAAACAAATTTCATACTTTTAGAAATTTCTTCTTTATTTTTTCTAAACAAATTTAAGCCTTGAATTTGAAAATAAATTATTTATTCCTTTAAATAATATTGCTTAAGTTTAATAATTCATTTATTCCTGTTTATTCAAAAATCTCTTTTCCCATTCTCAGAATTTATTTATTAGAATTTTAAAAATCAACTTTTATTCTTTTCCAATTCATTCTTTAATTTATTCAAATTCTCTATAGATATTTACTTAAAATCTTCTATTTTGTTTCCTTTAAAAATTCAATCTTCGTATAGATTTCATTTTCCTCAAGCACTAATATCTATTCAATTAAGCCATAGCATTCAATAATTTCAATTTTCAATAAAATCAATATAGTCCATCACAGGTTATGATATAAATCACACTACTAAATGTAATATAAATTCATCATTTTGAGGAATCCAATTAGATCCCTCCAACCTGTTTCCCTGCATCCATAGATGTTAGCACAATAATTTAATATACCAATCCTGCTTCAAGGCGGGATATCGCGGTATAAAGGGTCATTCGCTATATAATGCGAAAATCAATCACTCCAATATATATATGTACACACTATATACAACATATCACGTCCAGATAGTTGATAAATTATCAACTCAAGCAATCCATCCAATAATTTAAATTTAACTATTTAAATTATGGTAATCCGAATGAGTGAGATTAACCCACCTTTGATTTTTGATTTGCAATCCATTCCATCTCGACTTGTTTTCATGACCTTTGACCTTGTATAAACAATTATATGATTTTTATTAATATTCGAACCAATCGAACAATTAAATTTCCATTTTATAATTTTAATTAACCAGTGATTTATTTTAAGCTAGTAGTTTTAATTTTAAACTAACTACTTTTAATAAAAATGTTTTTTTGGCAACTAAAATAATTTAATAAGTTTATTAAACGAATTAATCTCCACAAGGCCTTATTTTTAAATTAAAGTAGTAACTTAAATATTTATATATGTACATTTATTTAATTTATTTTTCTTTGAAACTGCATAAACTATGAAAGTAATCTATATACACTTTAAAAATCTACCTTCTTTTCATTTTATTATTTTTTTGTAAATAATAACAAAAATCTGTTTTATTACATATATATACAAATGTTAATTAAAATAACTATTTTATACCTTATAGTCGAACCCATCAGAACAGCGTCACCCTCATTCCTCGAGCTTCCCATCGCTGGGCCAAAAAGTAAACCAGACCCAAACCGACGATCTTACCTCCAGTCGACAGCGCGGCCTTGCCTTCGAGTCGCTCGCATTCAGCAGCTCATCATGCATGCCCAAAATGAGACCTGAGAAGTGTTCGAGATCGCGACTACGTCGCGCTTCAACTTCGCCCGCCATCTCGAACTTTGGTCTTCCCTTGCATGCGCGAGTGCGCGTGCGTGTGCTCCCTCCTCCAGTGACCCACACTCTCTTACGATCTCCAACTTGTCCTACGTGCTCACGAACAGACCTCTCTCCTTCCTTTTTTTTTGAGCTAAATCGTTCCATGGTTGAATTAGAGGATGGAAGGGGAAAAGCTCGATTTTGATTTCAGGCGAAGAAGGATGGGGGTAGCTCGGTGATCAAAATGAAAGCAATGCATTCGATTCAGAACGAGGTCCATCATTTTCATGAATTTGCTTTCGAGTGATTTCGCTTTGGTATTTGTATTGATACAGGTCGCATTTTGAAAGGGAGAACAAGGGAATAGAAAAAGATGTTATCGTGCCACAATCCATTTGCTATAGTGTTTTGATAGAGAAATGATAAAGGTGTGATGGGAATGCAGATTTGAAAGTTGAAATATACAAATATTATATTAAGTTTCAATTTAAATTTAAATCGTCTTGAAAACGAAGCCTAAAATCTCGATCTCCTATGAGGCATGCTGCTAGGCATTTATAATGTTAAACCCCTATTCTGAACGCAATGGAAAAGGTTTCGAGGCCTAACTCGATCGTATGGAGAAGATAGCTTTTTGAACCTAGTTATTATATAAATTTTCGATATAGATTTCAGCGCCTTTATCTACTGTAAGATCACACGACAACTTCAAACACTACAAAATTTGAAATCTGATAATAATACACTATTGTGGATCCAATGGAACTGGTTTCGTCGAAATCCGAGACTATGCCTTGGATGGTTGTTTTTAAATATCAATTTAAATGGTATATTTTTAAAACTGAACAAACACTGTTAAATTCAATTTTAACTCATTTATTATCTTCAGTATTGTCAATATAAATTTTATAAGCTTCCAAATTATTTTTAACAAGATCAAAACTGAAGATTCAATGTTTTACCCAATTTCAAATTATTAAATTCAATAATTTAATTATCCAATAAATAGTGATATTAGAAATTCAAGTTGAAAGTTGACTTTTAAATATTTAAAATCAATTAAATATCTCAAGTTTAAAATATCAGAAATTCCGGGTCATCACATTTTTATTTGGAGAAGCTGAACTTTTTAGAAATTTTTTGATGCACATCAAATTCAAAAGGGGTATGGATTAGTATTTTTAAAGAATTATGCTGCAAGAGTTACTGTAATTTGCTCTTTATATAAGGATGGTTGTCTTTTCAAAGTCTATGGTTCTTATGATTCTGGAGAATTGAAGAAGTTTTTTATGAAAAATATGGCTGTTGATCATTCTTGTAAGGCTGGTCTTAGAAATGTGAATAATCCACACATATCTAGTTCGTTTTTTAAATCTTTGATTATTGACGAGATCCGTGATTGTCCTAGTAAAAAGCTTAAAGATATTATAGTTGATCTTAGAAGAGAATACAATTTTCATTGGTCTTAGGGTTATGTTTATCATGGGAAACAACTTGCATTAATGGAGTTGCATGGCAATGATGCTTTGTCTTATAATGATTTGAGTTGGTATTTGGAAGCACCGAAGAAGTCTAATCCAAATAGTTATGTTGATATGGATGTTGATTCTTGTAGTAATGAATTTGAGAGGGTGGTTATTGGTTTTGGTGCTTTTTTACTTGGTTTCAAGTATTGTCGTCCAATGATATTCTTATATGCTACTCACCTGAAGAGATGTCCTGGTATGTCGATGGGTGCTACTGCAAAAAGTGGTATTTGGTATGTCCTTATTTCTAGTTTTGATTTATTTGTATTGAGAAAATAATAGTTGGCATTAGCATTAATATTAATTTGTTATCATAATTTATATAATTTTGGTATCAGTTTTAAGATATGTAGTTCACAGTTAGGAAGTTTCTAGTATAAGAATTTGCAATGTATTGAATTGTAATTTTGTATTTGGTATCATAATTTCATACTTCTTAGCAGGAGATTAGTATTAGTTTGTGTATAATGTTAGTGTCAGTTTCAAGTATGTTAACATATGGTATCATATATAGTTGTTTAGTATTAAAATTTCATTTGTATCATAATATATATCAATGTTCATTACTATGTTGTGTTAGAATGATGATTAATGTGCATAATGTCGTGGTTATCAATATTTTTATAATGGTTGTATTAGGTTTTTGGTATCATTTTTTTTTACCGTTATTATCAGTTTCATGAATTGTTTCGCATTTATGGTCATAATTAGTTTTAGTTTTTTTACTAGTTATTTTTGCATTTGCAGGTTTCTTCCCTTTAGCTATGAGTGCAGTTTCTGTGGAAAATGTGGATAATTGGACATGGTTTTTGAACCATTTAAAATAAATGTTTCAAGAAGATCGTACTTTGGTTTTTATGTCAGATCACCACCAAGATTTGCTTTCAGGTGTTCGTGATGTTTTTCCTTCAGCTGATCGCAGTTATTGTTATTTGCGCATGGAACAAAATCTTCTTTCAGTAGTAAAAGCCAAAAATACATGTGTATCTATTGTTGATCTATTCGAAATGTGTTATAGAGCTTCTAATCTATATGAATTTGAAGGAGCACATTCTATGTTATGTCAAATTGCTGGTGTTGCTGGCATGAATTCTTTAAAGGATAAACCATTTGATAAGTGGGTGGATTTATTTTTTCTAGGGAAATATTATGGTGAATATAGTTCGAATGTTGTAGAAAGTTTTAATAGTTGGATTTTAGATGAACGAGCACTGCCGATTACTTCGTGTGTAGATGGTATTCTGTTACGATTATGGAACAAATGGAAAGAAGAAGATAAGAGTGTCGTTTATGGAGAATAAGTCTTTTCCCTTCTATGGAATTACGTTTAGGTGAATTGATTGAAGAATGATTTGAATGGGATGTATATAACTCTTCTGATTTTGCTTTTGAAGTGAAATCTCCAAACTCTTATTGTGTTGATCTGAAGAAACGAGTTTGTAGTTGAAATCAATGGAAAATTATGGGATTTCCTTGTGCTTATGCTATAAAGTGTATGAACAAGTCTAAGTTGTCTGTATATGATTTTGTCGAGAATTATATCACTGTCGATGCTTATCGTTATTCTTATGCCAATGCTGTAAATCCTATTCCATGTTATGATAGGCTTATTGTTGATGATAGCATTCAAGATGTTATCAAGCCACCAAAGGAGAAACGTGGCGCTGGTAGACCATCAGTCAAGTGCAAAGGAGGATTTTCATATTTTCAAAATAGGCAAAACTGATGTGGATAAACGGAAACCAGTTTGGTCATATTACCAGCCTAACTCGGGTGTTACTTCATTGTAATGAGTAGTTTGGTCATAATAAACAGAATTGTCAAGCATAGAAGCGGATATGATTTGATTTTACATTTTGAACTTGCTCAGATTAATAAGTGGATGTGTGACGTGTTTTGGTGGTTTATTGTAATTGAACCTTTTGTTATTAATTTGTATTCAGTATAGCATATTATCAAATTAATTTTAATTTCAGCTATTTAGTATAAATGACAGTATCAGTTTTAGCATCAGTATATGTTTTTGCAATATCAGTTCTGGTGTTTGCTTTTAAAAGTTTTGGTATCGGTATCAGTTTTTATAGTATCTGTAACGACCGGGCAATTTTCGACTCGTGAAAATCGACACTAATATGTCCACTATATAGATTGTCGAGAAATCGAATGTCGAAAATACCAGGTTGTTAGGGTATAAAAAAAAAGAGATAGAATAAGAAACAAAAATAACAGCACAAAATCTCACAATCGCAATTGAACAAAATATAATGTACAATAACAACATCTTATACAAAGGAAAGCTGTAACTGTTAATATACATACGAGTCATTAGAGTACATTCATCAACACATAAATCCAAATAGTTATAATAACTTATCCCTAAATGCTGAAAATACAGCCTACAATACACAGCGAAATATAATCGAATACTTGCAATACATCTCTGCCATCCAGCTCGTTTCCAGAGCTCCAAAATGCCCTAACTTGAAAACTGTAATATTTGATCTGACCCGAGCATTACAATAAAGTAACACTTAAGTCAGGCTGGAAACTAGCGTGAGTAAACCCACTTAATTTGAAATACTTAAGTTATGAAAATCTTTTGAATAAAGGTAACTCGTACAACACGACGAGTTTTTATCTGATTATAACCAAAGCACTTTTAACAAAAATCCATCGATATTAATAATGTCTAAGTACAGTTACTTATTTAAAATAGTTGAATTCGTTAAATTATTCCAACTCTAACATGTTGAACTCTAAAATCAAATCTGTAAAGGTTCGTAGTGATTTTCAAATCGAAGTGGTTCTGGATAACACTGGTATCTGATCCTGGTCTCTTCAAATCCAAGTAATTAATTTAAAAGGGTAAATTGTTTAAAATAAACAATTTATATTTAGGGTGACAATATTCGCATATGGAAATTTATTACAGACATTCATTTCACATAAAACCTATCATCGGTTTAATCTAACAATTTTACCCCGTTTGACCATTTGATGGCATAGACAAGAATAATTCGGAATAAATATCCAATATAAATAGGCCAAGATATAGACTGTTACTAATTTAACGATGAATAACAAATATCATAACAATTCACACAATAGGATTTAATTAACTTTACTTGACCGAATCCATTTATGTTTTTATCCAAATAAATTACACATTCAAGAGATCTAAAAAATAATCTATTTTTAGTGAATTAAAAATCTAGAGATCCAATTAACTACTAATTTTATTTTATTAACCTAATATATAATTAATTAAGAATTTGATTAATTACTTATCTTAATTATAATAAAATAACTTAAATTTTATTTACACAAAATATATGTACATATATATAGTAATAACTTATTAACATAGCAAAAGAATTTTACTCACAGTCTTTGATATGTGATAAGTTGCAGCTCTGTTTTGGATCTCTTGCTTCAAGCTTTAACACTCAGCTTGCTTTTGGTTTAAATGGAAACACTTTGTATTTTAATTTTTGAAAAGTTAAGATATAAACGTGAAGTTAGCATAGGTATTTATAATGGAAAGAGAGAAAGAGAGAGCAGGTTGGAAAGGCTGATGCCTGTTACAGGCTTCACTCATTTTTACTTTATTCTATATTTTTTGATTTGATTACATATGAACTGATGTGATCTTTATATGTTGATTTGATTTCATAAGATGATTTGCTATTTTGTATGCTTGATATGAAGTTTTTCCATGGTTTGAAATTTTGTTATGATGACGTTTCCTTGCATATATACATATATATACTTAATATGTATATATGTAGGTAGATTTGTGTTTTACCATATGTAAATGTATTTATTCACCAACACCTATATATTCTAAAACTTGAACACTATATTTACATACAAGCATAAATAGTCATTCATAATGTATTTATTATATATATATATGTGTGTGTGTATATATATGTATGTATGTATGTGTAACGATCCAGAATTTTAGACATTTGAAATTGGAATATTTAATTGGTTTTAAATATTTAAACGTTAATTTTTAACTTGAATTTCGAATATCACTAATTATTGGATAAATAAACTATTGAATTTAATAATTGGGAATTGGGTAAAATATTAAACCTTGATTTTTAAGCTGGTTAAAAATAGTTTGAAGGCTTGAAAAATTTATATTAATAGTACTGAAGATAATGAAAGATTTAGAATTTAATTTCGAAGGGTTTTTTTAATTTTTGAAAATATATCGTTTAAATCGATATTTAAAAATAGCCTTCCGAAGCACAGTCTCGGAATTCGATGAAACTAGTTCCATTGGATCCGTAATACTGTATTATTATCGGACTTCAAATTTCTTAGTGTTTGGAGTTATCGCGTAATCGTACGGTAGATAAATGCGTTGAAATTTTATATCGGAAATTCAGTATTATAACTGGGTCCAAAAAGCTATCTTCTCCATACGATCGAATTAGGACTCGAAACCTTTTCCATTTCGTTCGTGATAGGGGTATAACATTATGAACGCCTAGCGACACGCCTCGATAGGAGATCGAGATTGTGAGTTGCGAAAATCAAGACGATTTAAATTCAAATATAATATATTTGTTTTCCCTTCAATTCACTGTAGAATATCCAACACATGTCCACACCGAGAACACGTTTCCTGCATCTTCTAACACATGCCCTTCCCTTCCAAATATCATCTCCTCTTTTCCCCTGCCTTCAGTTCAAAATTCATGAAAATTCCAGACGTTGTCCGTTCTATTATTGATAGCTGTAGTTTGCTTCATAATGATGTCTTGCCTGTCTAGAACCATTATTCCTATGCCTGTTGCTAATGACACGACTAGGCAATATTTGCCTGGTGATATGTGCTCTCAATTGACTAAAGATGTTATTGCAATTTCTATCGCTAGAGCCTCTGCCTTTGCTACAAAATCGATTCTAAATGCCTCGGTTATTGCTAATAGTTCGTCACTGAATGCTGCTGCGTCAATTCCCTGTTCTGCTTTGGAACTCTTTGTTTAGATGTTAGCCAAGCAATGCCGGTAGGAAGTAAAAAGAATATTAGTAGTTGAAGACACATAAATTCAAACCATAGCCAACATCCTCATGTCTGAAATCGTGGAAAAAACAAGCATGTTGGAATCGGACTGCAAAATAAATCAAAGGTGAGTTAATCTCACTCATTTGGATCACCATTTAAATTTAAATAGATAAATTTAAAAATATTGGTTGATTGCTTGAATTGATGATTTATTATCCATCTGGATGTGATATTATATACATACATACATACATACATACATACATACATATATATATATATATATATTGGAGTGATTGATATTCCCGCACTATATAGCGGATGAGAACTTATGGGCCCCGCATGATAGCAGATGACCCTATATACAACGATATCCCCTTCGACGTGGGATTGGTATGTTTATATTATGCTAACATCTGTGGATGCAGGGAAAAACAGTTTGGAGGGCACCAACTGGATTCCTCAAAATATTGAATATATTTTCATAATCTGTGATACGATTCATTGATTATCTGTGATAGATTATTGATTACATTGGGAATTGAAATATTGGATGCTATGGTTTGATTGAATATATTAGGTATATTGAGTTATCAAAAATGTAAAGATTTGATTTTTAAAGGGAAATAAAGAGAGAATTTTTAAGTAAAATAATTGTAAAGAATTTGGTTAAATTAAAGAATGAATTGAAAAAGGATAAAAGTAGATTTTAAAATTATAATAAATAAATTTCGAGTATGAGAACGGAGATTTTTGAATAAATGGAAATAAGTGAATTTTTAAACGCATGCGATATTATTTAATGGAATAAATAATTTATTTTTAAATTCAAGGTATAAAATAGTTTGGGAGAGATAAAGAAGAATTTTGGAAAAAGTGTGAAATTGGTATTTTCAGTTTAATTAAGATTTTAAATGATAATAAAGGAGTAAAATCTGAAATTAATGGGTTTTGAGATAAAATTGAGTAAGTAAAGGAATTTATTTCAAAATGGAGTAAATTTTGAAAATCGATTTAAAAATTGATTAAGTGTTTGAAACTGTGATTTAAAAGGAGGATGAGACTATGGAATTTATGAAGTGGGTTGAAATAAGATATCAATGGATATTTGAGTGTATAGATTCACGGTGAGAATTTATAAAGGAATGGGTAGTTTGTTTTAAAAATAAATAGTGTTTTATTTTTAAAGGTGTGGGAAAGAAATTTACGGGTTTGAGATGTAATTAAATTGGGATGAATCAAGAAGGATTTATTAAATGATTAAATGGACTATTTTGGAATAGAAAGTGCATTTTCCTAAAAAGCCTAGTATGTTTTGAAAGCAGATTTTTAAGTATAATTTAGAGGTTTTAAAGTGGTTTTAAAAGAATGTTTTTGAAAGAAATTATTATTTAGTGGTTTTAAAAATTTTAAAAGTAAATATTTATTAAGTTAGTTATATAAGTAAATTATTTTAAAGGTTTAGCTAGTATTATGATTTAAATGATAATTATTTAATATTTATACCTTATAGAATAACTTTTATTTTGAAAATTAGTTTTGGCTTAAGTTTTACATGAGAAATTACTATAAAATTTCATAACTAGTATTTTTAATAAAGTATTTTAAGTAGTTTTTATTTCAAGTGTTTTAAAGTATATATTTTTGGATAAGTGACTTAAATTATTTAAAAATCTAAAGTATTAAGACTTGGTGATTTTTAGTGGAAATAAAACAATTGGTGGAAATTTATTCTACGAGAGAAAAGTGATTTAAAAACTATTTTTCTAAGGGTTGAAGTGTAGAAAATATCTTGCGAAGATATTTTGAAATAAATAATTTGGATAATTATTTAAGGCCTGAAGATTGTTTGTGGATGTTATATGATAGGTAAAAAACCGACTATCAATATTGGCTAATGCGTTGATCGTTTCGAAGAGACCGGGATCGCGATCAATTTCTCGAAGACCACTTTGATCTGGTTTAAACATTTTTGTGAGGAAGACAAGAGCTTGGATTGAAGATGGAGCAGTGAAGTGCAAGGGCTACTCGCTACTAATCCTGAGGGTGATTCCAAAATGGATGTAGTAGGAGTAGTGCCTTCGGTTCCGTTTGGACCGGGAACAGACTTGTATGGATGAATGCCATCAGAACATTGTCAAGAGGATGATGAGCATTCTAAGTGAGATGTGTTCTAAAAAGGCAACGCACAGCCTCGAGCCTCATCGACCGGGAATGGCTAAAACAGGAGAGGTGCAGCAAGGATAAGTGGTTATCAACCAATTAGGGTAAAGTCATCCCTGTCTAGATGTCCCTTTTTATTCGGCTGTGTGGGAAGTTGTTGATCCCAACCGTGGGGTTATCTTATTCGGACTATCCAGTAAGGGGTAGCTTATGTCTTGTGTTGCAGGGGATCAAGGGGGATCCTCGGTACTCTGATCTAGACCAGGTACTGTGACAGGCGGTACCCCAGTTGCCCTGCCATTGATGGAAACCCAATCTCCAATAAGTGCTTTCGGATTTGTTTGTATCCCTATTATGCTGAAATTTAGCGAATGTAGCAATTTTGGCTATTTGAATAAGTATTTGTACATAGACACTACGATAATATCAGAGGATTTGATAAGAAATGTTTTGGTTATCGTAAGGTAAAAACCTAGCATGCTTATTTGTGGCGTGGTCTTTCGAGATACCTTTGATTTCAAAAGGATTTTGAAAACTTGAATAATCCAATTGAGTGTGTTTTCTCATACTGGCTTTCCAAAGCGACTCGGGTGTTAATTTACTACAATGCTCCGGTCAGACCGAGTATTATGGTGTACAAATTCTGGATGGACTACTATGGGGCTCAGGGGATTTGCTGGATGGTGAGACATATCACATGCATCTGTATTATTTCAACTGCGTTTGCTATGTTGTGCAGACAGGTTTTGTAGGTACAAGTTAATATAACTGTCCAGTGTTTTACAATTGGTTGTGTTGTACTCTGATGATGTAATGTATAAAACATATATAATTCTTTCTGTATAAAGATCAGTCATTTATCTATTACAATTGTTCCGCTGCGCATGTGAGAATTCTGATATTGTTTCCTATTTCTTCTTCTACTTCTTTCTTCTTTAACCCTAATGGTTCGTATTTCCGTCCACTTTGAGTTGAACTGTTGAAGAATATTGTCGGCTCAAAGGGGTATGGAACTGCGGGGCGTTACAGTATGTATGTATATTTATTCTTACGTGTTTCTATATACTTTTAAATGCATACAAGTTTATATACATTTTCATATTCATTATTTAATAAAATAATATATACATATATCCATAAGTTTGAATTTTCCATTATGAGATTTCATACACTCATGTGCATGTGTGTGTATTCTCAAATACTATATTTTTATAATACACACACACACACACCTACTTATTCACTATTTTACCTAACATACATACATATATATATATATATACACATATACCTATGTATTTTTAATCCTCATATATATACTTGCTTATGTACTTATATATATTTATATTTAAACATCATAAAACTTGTCTATATTACACACACACACACACAAATATATGGAGGTTCCATACACACTATTCAAGATGGTGGAGTTAATATATATATATATATATATATTTATAATTTATCCTATCAAGAATTTATAGTTTTAACCAATTTTATATATTTTGATATTTTAAATATCGGAAAACTCATTTATTCAACTTATAAAATTCAATATTTCAATAATTAAAATCAATTAATTGACCAATATTCGACGGCTAAAAATCCGGGTCGTTACATTCCTCCCCCTTAGAACTTTTTGTCCTCGAAAAGGAACAAAACAAGAATTTGAATTTTGATGTGCATTATTAGTTAATCATCTTTAAGCATTTTAACTCCTTAATCTTTTATTATACAATTTAAAAATACACACACTTTAAATTATATAGTATTACCAAACTAGTTTTATATAAAAGTACTTTTCATAACTTGATGTCTTAACAAATCTATCCTTGTTCTTACAGAAATTTAGTCATACATCGATCAGGCGTAGGACTGAAAATATATAATTACTTAGTAGACATGTTTTCAACACCCAGTGAAAATACTTGAAAACCCTCTTTTCAAAAATGCTATGGAAAGTATCCCCCCCTCAACCACCCATGGATCGTAGTTAACACGATGATTGCATCGCCATCCTGGAGAAATCCATAAGAAAACTATGGGTGCACCTCCCGACTTACGCCGTTGGAACACCATAGATCGCAGCTACCACAAGGTTGCGTTACTATCATAGCAAAACCCAATGTAACTGTAGGCAATCACTTCCCCTCGAATTACGCTACCAAACAAAACTTTACCACATAGATCGAGGGCCACACAAAGGTTTCGTAACTATCCTAGTGAAATCCAATGTAGACTGTAGGCACTCGCTGCCATTCGAATTCCACTATGGAACCAAACCACATAGATCAAAATCTACCGATGTTACATCGCTATCCCAATGAAATCAAACGTAGATTGTAGGCAATCACTGCCACCCGACATACGTTATGGAACTACGATAAATCGTAGTTACACAAATGTTACATTGCCATCACAGCAAAACCCAATGTAACTATAGGCATCAGCACACTTCTTGTAACAACCCTGAATTTCCGACCCGTTTTAAATTGTAAAATTCATCGTTTTAATGTAAAATTTTGAAAATTTATAAACGATTTCAATTTGCGTCCAAACTTTATTTATGACATACGTCTAGTTAGATATGAGCATGGAAAAAGTTTCGTCGCAAAATATTACCGTAAACTTCGTTCGCGTTTTACTGTATATCAGTCCATATAAAGCTGCGTAAAATTTATCTTCCAAATCCAAATATTTTTACACAGTTATGTTGTAAAAATTATTCTGATCATGATTATGAAATTCGTTTCGTCAAAAACTGTCATCGCCTGCTCCGTTTAAATTGTTTTATAAAACGCGCAATTTTAGCGGCGTAAATGCGAATTTTATAAAACCATCGTATCGCAATAATCTGTATAACGTTGGAATCGCCTCGTCGCACTGATCATAACGGTATATTTATTTGCGCGAATCGGAGAAAAAAAAAAACGTCACGTTGTTTTAACTGTTAAACGGACCGGTTAAATATGTTACAGCCCAAATCTTCTACCCGTTACAAAAGGAATTTGAAAAGGAAATAAACCTCAGCTGAACTGATGCATTTACTATGGTAGTTGAAGAGTGAAGGGTTGCATTGGAGTTAGCTTAGACGTTTGGGAAAATGGATGGGTTTGTGGGATATGAAGCAACAAAGAAATTTATATTTCTCCAGTCACTGTTCAAACACGGCTCATTTTCATTCACCGTTTCATTCCCATTTTTGCAAGCTTCAGGTAAATATCCATCCCCTTTCTTCTTCTCTTCCTCCTTTCTCTTTCCCATATTTTAATTCTTCTGCAAAACAAAAAAAAAAAAATTATAAAAGAGGAGCATGGCCGAGACTCATTCACTTCTTTCCATTCATTCGCCTCCGCCACAAGAAGAGACCGCACCCTCCATGGGATGTATGCGTGCATGGGATGTGTGCGTGTATATGTGGGTGTTATGTGTATGTGCGTGAGTGGCTGGAGGTGTGTGTTGTGTGTGCCGTGAGTGTGTGTATGTATTTAGTGGTTGCATGCATGTGTATATATGTGTGCAAGTTGTGTGTGCGTATATAGGAGGGTGTATGCATGCATGAAGGGTGAGAGATGATGTCTGGGATTGTGTGATGGTGGTAAAAAAAAAAAAAAAAAAAAAAAAAAAAAAAAAGAGTGCGTGAGTGGAGTTTGATGTAGCATGAAAAAGTGTTGCCATGTTTACAATCGCATTGTTCATGCGTATGTGAAACATGTATACATGTTGAAGGAAAAGGGGGGTGAAGCTGTGTGCGTGTGTTTCAGTTTGTTGAAAAATATGAAAGAAGTGAAAAGGGAAGTTGCGTGAAATGGTTTAGCATGAAGTGGTGAATGCATGATTTATGTAGGTATGCAACAGAAGGAAGGGAGAGAAAGTGAAGTAGCTGCAAAGTTGCGTGTAGGGGGTGGAACAGTTGCATTTTGGTCTCGGCCGTGACATTTTAAAAAAAAAAAAAAAAAAAAAAAAAAAAAAAGGACAAAACACTGTTGTTTTAGATATTGCAGAAGGAAGTGTATGCAAATATCTGTTCCGGTTGCCAAATAGTAACCGACTTTTCTTTTTGTTGTGTGCAGAAGCAACCGGCTAAGCTTTTTGCAGCAGCATCGACCTCTCAGCTTTTGTTCTTTTCTCTGTCGTCGGTAAGCGCATTTATAAAAATTTATAAATTTATACAAACGTTCGTTGTACTAATATCGTTTTCTTTTGTCGATATTACAGTGTTCGTTGTTCGTGCGTACCGACTTCCATTCGTGCTTATTCTGCTTTGGGTCAATTTCTTTATCCACGGAAGGTGAAAATTAATTTTCACGACATATATTCTTATGCTAGTTGATTTGTATGTGATATGATTTGGATGCTATTTGTGCTAAGTGACATTAAATTGCAAGTAATTTGACATAGGATAGTTAATAAATTAAACGTATTATATTTGTCGAATTTGCTTTGTATACCTGATACCTTTCATATGTTAAAATAGGTTAGTTGAACTTGAACCTTTAATTTATAATTGTTGTAGAATTGGATAATTACTTTGAACACATGAGCGTAGTTTGGATTAATTGTCGTAGTATTAAACTGAAATTGAAATTGAACGACAAGTGAAAAACCAAACCGTAATAATCTTTAATTTACACGAAACGACAGTGTAGGTTCTAGAGATAATTTTATTAATTTACATAAATAACAAATGTAAATTAATACGATTATTTCGGGATTATTTAAATCAATTGTTAAACTGTTTGTATGGATGCAATTGCTTGTTTATTTACTTTGACACCATCCCAGTATTCACACTGCAAGTTCCCTTTGTATGCTTTGATTTTGAATTGAAATGGAATCGGGATGAAATGATAAATACCCAACAAATTTTGACTTGGGATAGAAAATTTAAATTAAACCGATTGGTCGATGTTTTGATTTAAAATAAAATAAAGTTTTATTCGACTAATAACCAAGTTTTGAAAAATTGGAATTTAGAATTTTAATGAATGCAAGATGAATATTTGAAATTTGAACAAATAATTGACAAAAATAATTGTTTTGAAATTAAATAAATTAATGATTAAAATTGAATTATTTGATAATAAATTTGAAATTGAAATTAATGAAGCTTGAAATTAAAAATAGTTGATTTTGGAATTTTATAATCAAGTATTGAAAATTTATTAATAATTGAATTTGAAATTATTAATAACGAAGTTGAAATTAATTAAAATTTAAGTTTTAATTTATTTATAATTAAATTGGAATTATAAATGAATAAGTTTGAAATGATTAATAATTAAGATTTGAAACTATTGAAATCTGATAAGGTGAATTATTTAATGATTTAATTAAATTGAATAGTACTTACTAAGTGAAATTAATAAGTGAAACTACGTTCTTAATTGAATTTGAAATTTGTAACTAAAGGAATGATAAACGAAATGAATTTCTTTTACAAAAGATTTAACGCGCTTTATCGAAACAAATGAAAGACTTGTAATTTGGAAATTGGATTTAACAATTATAATTAAGTTGTAAGTTGATACTGAAGTGAACCTAAAGGAAATGTAATGAATTAGAAATATAATTGAAATGGTTTAATGAAAAATTTATTAAATACCGAATGAAATTGATAATTGAATATAAATCGATTTGAACGATAAAATAATTTAAAATAATTTTTGAAATGAACCTATATACGAAATTAAAGAATATATGAATTATTGTAAAAATTGAACTTTGAAATTGAATTATAGAAATTTTGAAATGAATTTGGAAGTATAAAACGAAATTTTGGAAACCGATTTAGAAAGACTAACGAACGATGATTTACGAATTGAAATTGAAATTGAAATTGGTTTGTTTGAAATTTATTAAGCGACCAATCGGAAATAATTACGAAAAGTTATTAAAGGAACCGGAATCGGTTAGGGACATACTCACTGTCTAAACCGAAAACCACTTTAATAACTATACGCGGAGTGATGATCCAAAATGAAGTGGTTGGAATGATGTACGCGATGACAGAAGAAAGTGAACGATAATGGATAGCCTTGACACTTGTGTCAAATTGGAAATGACTAAAATCAGGAGCCGTGCCGGGCCAAATGGGGTTAGCTACCTCGAGCGAACACACTTCTTCGTAAACTACTCATTTACTTTTGTGATTGATTGGTGCGCACCCTTGAACTTGGAGTGTTGTTTCGCGGTGTTGCGATCGTTGCGGCGATGCGTTCTCACCAGTCCGGATCAGGCAAACGGTAGTTTCACTATCTTGGGTATTGCCTCATGTGCCTTGTCATACTTGTATTCCCGTATACGCGCCCACTACGAATTTGTTTTGTATTATACCTATGGAGTACTCCCTGATATCCCACTAGTTTACGGTGGAGTTTACAGTGCTGTATAGTCTATGATGCTGTATAAAATGTGTTAAGGGGGATAATGGTAACGCCTTAACGCTATTTTGATATTTTACTTTACTGTTAGACATTATCTATGTATCGTACACTATTATGTATAAATAGTTTATCGGATCCTGAAGATGTTTATTCCATTCATCTTTGAGTTATTGTTTATTTCAAATCTTGAATCATATTATCTGTATAAGAATATATGTCCTGATTCGAGTGTTGTTTGTGCATATGCTCGGATCAGATTGAGGATTGCTGCTGCTGTTTATTTGGAGCTGAAGAACGAAGACTATCATTATCTTATCGTATCAGTATTGCTCTTGCTATTTAGACTATTGGACATCTATGTTGTTCTATTTTATTTTATCTGAGACATTGTTGTATTTCTGGGTAGCTTCATGAACTACTCTTATGACTATGTTGTATTTCCGCTGCACTATTCTGTGATGTTATATTTCTGTGATT
The DNA here is from genome assembly GCA_030765085.1 of Allium cepa. Taxonomy (NCBI): domain Eukaryota; kingdom Viridiplantae; phylum Streptophyta; class Magnoliopsida; order Asparagales; family Amaryllidaceae; genus Allium; species Allium cepa. The sequence continues at coordinate 317,266,337 of CM060931.1, forward strand.
CTGTGATGATTCTCATTTATATATATCTATACTCCATTAATGATTCGTGTTTTGTACTATTTAAGTTGACATGTGTGGATTATTGTCAATTTAAATGGTCCAAATATACGGGTTGTTACAGTTGGTATCAGAGCTTTGGTTCCCGATAACCTTAGCCTGTGGAGTTTTAAAAGCTCGTTAGAGATAGGTAAATATACCCTAGAATGAGGAGAATCATTTCAGAATCCACATCTTTTGATTCATCTTTCTTATTGAATTCGTTTGAGTAGAATCTCCTTAAGTTCTATAAATTCCTATCTTTGATTCTAAATCACTTTTGGTATTCCAGGATGGCTGCCAGAAGAAATGTTAGAGGTGGAAGGGGTGGAAATGCTCCTGCTCCACAAGTCCCCGCAATCCGATTCTCCACTCTTAGCAAGGAGTACACTCAGCTTGGAGGAGTCAAATTCACTGGCTCCGAGAGTATCATTGAAGCACAGCAATGGCTAAAGAGTTTGGAGAGGATCTTTACTGGTTTGGAGATCACAGACGCTCAAAAACGTCAGTTGGCCGCTTGGCAGCTTCAGGATGCTGCACAAGATTGGTGGGAATCCGTCACTTCTCGTACCGATGAGGAAAACATCACTTGGGCCCAGTTTAGGTAGAAATCTGTCTAAATTACATCAAATAAATTCCTTCTATCTTGTTCAAAATTTTGACTCGTTTTCATATCATATGTAAATAGGGACTCCTTTATGGCTCAGTGGATGCCAGCTGCTGGGAAAGCCCAACTCTATCGTTCTTTTATGGATCTTAAGCAAGGCAACATGACTTTCACTGAATATGAACGAAAGTTCAACGAACTATCCAAGTTCGGACCTGGCTTGATTGACACACCACTGCTTAAAAATGAGAAGTTCATACATGGCGCACGCCCTGAGTATTACGAGCTTCTCACCGCTCATGTTCATGGAACTTTCACTGAGTTGATGGACTTTGCTCTTCGATATGAGGGAAAGCCAAAGGAAACATCATCCTCCAAAGCCCCATTTGCTCAGACATCAGCTAGTAAGTCGGGAAAGAGAAAGCCAAACTTTGCACAACAGAAGAAGAATTGGCAGCAGAAAACAGGGCTTGGATACTCTCAGAAGAAGCCCATTGACATATCGTCCATTACTTGCTTCAACTGCAACCAAAAGGGTCATTATGCTAGTAGCTGCCCATCTCCAAAGAGCGCAGCTGTTCCGCCACCAGCACAGATGACTAGGAGGGATTTGTGTCATATCTGCTTACAACCTGGACACTTCAAGAAAGACTGCCCAACACAGAAGCGTGGTACACCATCTGGAGTTTTTGCTCTTTCCACACCTGCCCCGGAAGTTCCTACCCCGGAAGTTCCGGATAACCAAGGTACTTTACAAAGTACTTTTATGTTGCATACCTTGCCTGTTAGAGTTTTATTTGACACCGGAGCAACACACAGCTTCATATCTATTGATTTGTGTAATAAACTTGGTTTGGAACCCACTCTTGCACCTATTTCCTTATGTGTATCTAATCCTATCGGAGGGCCCGCTAACCTTAAAAGGGTTTGCAAATATGTCACTCTTATGCATGGCATTCACCGCTTCACTTGGGATTTCTATGTTCTTGGATTCGAGGCATTTGATATTCTATTAGGCATTGATTGGCTACGAAAGTTCGAAGCCGTTATCTCATGTAAAACTCGAACTGTCTCTCTTATTGACGACAAGAGTATGCCTTTAGTTGTTAAAGGCAAATCACCTCAAGAATATGCTGGGAGTTTTATATTCTCTCTTGACTCCCATCCAAATGAACTAAGCTCTACTCCAGTTGTCCAACTCTTTTCTGATGTATTTGGAGAGGTCAATTCTCTACCACCTCCACGGGAAATCGAATTCCGCATCGACCTTATCCCTGGTGCACGACCAGTAGTTCTTCCTCCAAGGAGAATGGCTCCTAAAGAAAAGGCAGAGTTGAATGTTCAAATTGAAGATTTATTTTCTAAAGGCTTGATTCGGCGCAGTCATTCAGAATGGGGTGCTGCAGTCGTATTTGTCACCAAATCTGATGGCTCACTCAGAATGTGTGTGGACTATAGAGAGCTAAACAAGCTCACACACAAGAACAGGTACCCGATGCCTCGCATCAACGATCTTTTCGACCAGCTACATGGAGCTAAAGTCTTTTCTCAACTTGATTTGGCTACCGGTTTTCACCAACTCAGAATCGATGAGGATAGTATCCCTAAAACAGCATTCCGTACAGAAAATGGTTTCTATGAATGGCTAGTTATGCCGTTCGGTCTCACTAATGCTCCAGCTTATTTCGTCGACTTGATGAATAGAGTTTTCCGGGATGTTCTTAACAAGTTCGTTCTTGTTTTCATCGACGATATTCTCGTCTTTTCTAAAGATGAGAAGGAGCATAGTTCACATTTGGCTTTTGTACTTGGAACTCTTCGCAAACATCAGCTTAAAGCCAAGTTTTCAAAATGCCACTTTTGGCGAGATGAAGTTCGTTTTCTTGGCCATATTGTTTCGGAGAATGGGATTTCGGTCGATCCAGCTAAGATTGCCGTAATCAATGTAAGTTCTATTCTTACTTATCAATTCTATCTAAAACAACTTATCAATATCTTAATTCGAATCCTTGGAATTTGCAGGATTGGGAGACTCCCAAAACTCCTACAGATATCCGCAATTTCTTGGGATTAGCCGGCTATTACCGCAGATTTATAGAAAACTTTGCTCGTATTGCCGCCCCACTTACCGCACTGACCAGAAAGAATGTGAAATTTATTTGGAGTGAAAAGTGCGAAGCAGCTTTCAATGAAATGAAGCGAAAGTTGACATCCGCCCCAGTTCTTACAGTTATAGATGGTAGCGAAGGATTGACCGTCTATACAGATGCTTGTCGTGATGGATTGGGCGCAGTTCTAATGCAGAAAGGAAAAGTGATTGCATATGCTGGTCGTCAGTTAAAGACACATGAAACAAACTACGCAACCCATGATTTAGAGCTCCTTGCAGTTGTATTTGCTCTTAAGCTTTGGAGACACTATTTATTGGGAACGAAATTCGAGTTATTCACTGACCACAAGTCATTGAGATACATTTTCTCACAAAAAGATTTGAACCAGAGACAAGTCCGATGGCTCGAATTTCTAGCTGCATATGATCTTGATATTAATTATACTCCAGGGAAAGCAAATGTCGTAGCCGATGCTTTGAGCAGAAATCAAGCGATGGCATGTTGTAATCTTGTTGAAGGAATGTTATTCCAGCTTTCTGTCTCACCAGCTTTGATGGATCGCATTATAGCCAAGCAATATGAGGATACTTTGCTCTATCGCATCAAGGAAATAGTCCTTGGAAGAGTTGGAAACGCTGACAATAAATTGGGTGCTCATGTTGATAGTAATGGTGTATTGAGAATTGATAATCGTATTTGTGTTCCTAATGTTGATGGTCTAAGGCAGGAAGTGCTGAAAGAAAACCACAACTCTTCGCTTTCATTTCATCCCGGTGTTACTAAAATGTACCAAAATATGAAGAAGTTATATTGGTGGAGTGGGATGAAGCGTGATATCTCTACCTATGTCAGCAGATGCACAACTTGCCAGCAAGTTAAAGCTGATCATAGAAAGACAGCAGGTTTGCTTCAGCCACTAGAGATTCCAGGATGGAAGTGGGAGCAAATTTCTATGGATTTTATTGATGGGCTGCCAAGGACTAGAAAGGGGAACGAAAGCATATGGGTGATTGTTGATAGATTGACGAAATCCGCTCACTTTATTCCAGTTAAGTCCACTCGTACAGCTGCGAGTTTGGCAGAGATATACATGAGAGAAGTTGTTAAACTTCATGGTGTACCATCTAGTATCGTATGCGATCGAGATCCTATTTTCACTAGTAAATTCTGGAAAGCGTTTCAGGATACTTTGGGCACCAAACTGAATCTGAGCACTGCATATCATCCTCAGACAGATGGCCAAACTGAGAGGGTGAACCAGATTTTAGAAGACCTTCTCCGGGCCTGTATTATTGACTTTGGTGGATCTTGGGAAGACCATCTTCACTTGGTAGAATTCACTTATAATAATAGTTACCAGGTAAAGATATTGAATTTCAAATTTGAATAAGCATATTTGAACTTGAATTAATTTTCTTCAATAAACCAGGCAAGCATTGGTATGGCACCGTTCGAAGCCTTATATGGACGGCCGTGCAAATCCCCAGCTTGTTGGATTGAGTCGGGTGATCGATTAGTGCTTGGTCCAGAAATAATTATGGAAGCTTCTGAAAAAGTCGAAGAAATTAGGAAGAAGATTAAGATGGCACAGGATAGACAGAAGAGCTACGCTGACAAAAGGAGAAGAGATCTTGAATTCAGCGTAGGAGATAAAGTATTTCTGAAAGTGTCACCTTTGAAGAATATTGTTCGATTTGGAAGGAAAGGAAAGCTGGCTCCAAGATTTGTTGGTCCGTTTGAGATTACGGAAAGAGTCGGAACATTGGCATATAAAGTTGCATTACCAGAGAAGTTCGCTGGTGTACACAACGTGTTCCATGTCTCTCATCTTCGCAAAGTTGTACACGATCCATCTATGACTATTCCTACTACTCAGTTGGAAGAGATAGTTATTGAGCCTGATTTGACTATCGAGCGTGAGCCACTTCGGATAGTCGATCGTGAGACAAAGCAACTCAGAAGGAAGTCGGTAAATCTCGTCAAAGTCCAATGGAGTGCAGATGAGCGGGATTGCACATGGGAAACTGAGGATAGTATTCGGGATTCAAACCCCGAATTACTAATTTCAGGTATAACTCAAATTTCTTAAACTATCTTGACTTTTCTGCTTATTTCATCTCTACTTCACTCGTCTCGTTCCTTTTCGAGGACGAAAAGTTTTGAGTGGGGGAGATTGTAACAACCCTGAATTTCCGACCCGTTTTAAATTGTAAAATTCATCGTTTTAATGTAAAATTTTGAAAATTTATAAACGATTTCAATTTGCGTCCAAACTTTATTTATGACATACGTCTAGTTAGATATGAGCATGGAAAAAGTTTCGTCGCAAAATATTACCGTAAACTTCGTTCGCGTTTTACTGTATATCAGTCCATATAAAGCTGCGTAAAATTTATCTTCCAAATCCAAATATTTTTACACAGTTATGTTGTAAAAATTATTCTGATCATGATTATGAAATTCGTTTCGTCAAAAACTGTCATCGCCTGCTCCGTTTAAATTGTTTTATAAAACGCGCAATTTTAGCGGCGTAAATGCGAATTTTATAAAACCATCGTATCGCAATAATCTGTATAACGTTGGAATCGCCTCGTCGCACTGATCATAACGGTATATTTATTTGCGCGAATCGGAGAAAAAAAAAACGTCACGTTGTTTTAACTGTTAAACGGACCGGTTAAATATGTTACAGCCCAAATCTTCTACCCGTTACAAAAGGAATTTGAAAAGGAAATAAACCTCAGCTGAACTGATGCATTTACTATGGTAGTTGAAGAGTGAAGGGTTGCATTGGAGTTAGCTTAGACGTTTGGGAAAATGGATGGGTTTGTGGGATATGAAGCAACAAAGAAATTTATATTTCTCCAGTCACTGTTCAAACACGGCTCATTTTCATTCACCGTTTCATTCCCATTTTTGCAAGCTTCAGGTAAATATCCATCCCCTTTCTTCTTCTCTTCCTCCTTTCTCTTTCCCATATTTTAATTCTTCTGCAAAACAAAAAAAAAAAATTATAAAAGAGGAGCATGGCCGAGACTCGTTCACTTCTTTCCATTCATTCGCCTCCGCCACAAGAAGAGACCGCACCCTCCATGGGATGTATGCGTGCATGGGATGTGTGCGTGTATATGTGGGTGTTATGTGTATGTGCGTGAGTGGCTGGAGGTGTGTGTTGTGTGTGCCGTGAGTGTGTGTATGTATTTAGTGGTTGCATGCATGTGTATATATGTGTGCAAGTTGTGTGTGCGTATATAGGAGGGTGTATGCATGCATGAAGGGTGAGAGATGATGTCTGGGATTGTGTGATGGTGGTAAAAAAAAAAAAAAAAAAAAAAAAAGAGTGCGTGAGTGGAGTTTGATGTAGCATGAAAAAGTGTTGCCATGTTTACAATCGCATTGTTCATGCGTATGTGAAACATGTATACATGTTGAAGGAAAAGGGGGGTGAAGCTGTGTGCGTGTGTTTCAGTTTGTTGAAAAATATGAAAGAAGTGAAAAGGGAAGTTGCGTGAAATGGTTTAGCATGAAGTGGTGAATGCATGATTTATGTAGGTATGCAACAGAAGGAAGGGAGAGAAAGTGAAGTAGCTGCAAAGTTGCGTGTAGGGGGTGGAACAGTTGCATTTTGGTCTCGGCCGTGACATTTAAAAAAAAAAAAAAAAAAAAAAAAAAAGGACAAAACACTGTTGTTTTAGATATTGCAGAAGGAAGTGTATGCAAATATCTGTTCCGGTTGCCAAATAGTAACCGACTTTTCTTTTTGTTGTGTGCAGAAGCAACCGGCTAAGCTTTTTGCAGCAGCATCGACCTCTCAGCTTTTGTTCTTTTCTCTGTCGTCGGTAAGCGCATTTATAAAAATTTATAAATTTATACAAACGTTCGTTGTACTAATATCGTTTTCTTTTGTCGATATTACAGTGTTCGTTGTTCGTGCGTACCGACTTCCATTCGTGCTTTTTCTGCTTTGGGTCAATTTCTTTATCCACGGAAGGTGAAAATTAATTTTCACGACATATATTCTTATGCTAGTTGATTTGTATGTGATATGATTTGGATGCTATTTGTGCTAAGTGACATTAAATTGCAAGTAATTTGACATAGGATAGTTAATAAATTAAACGTATTATATTTGTCGAATTTGCTTTGTATACCTGATACCTTTCATATGTTAAAATAGGTTAGTTGAACTTGAACCTTTAATTTATAATTGTTGTAGAATTGGATAATTACTTTGAACACATGAGCGTAGTTTGGATTAATTGTCGTAGTATTAAACTGAAATTGAAATTGAACGACAAGTGAAAAACCAAACCGTAATAATCTTTAATTTACACGAAACGACAGTGTAGGTTCTAGAGATAATTTTATTAATTTACATAAATAACAAATGTAAATTAATACGATTATTTCGGGATTATTTAAATCAATTGTTAAACTGTTTGTATGGATGCAATTGCTTGTTTATTTACTTTGACACCATCCCAGTATTCACACTGCAAGTTCCCTTTGTATGCTTTGATTTTGAATTGAAATGGAATCGGGATGAAATGATAAATACCCAACAAATTTTGACTTGGGATAGAAAATTTAAATTAAACCGATTGGTCGATGTTTTGATTTAAAATAAAATAAAGTTTTATTCGACTAATAACCAAGTTTTGAAAAATTGGAATTTAGAATTTTAATGAATGCAAGATGAATATTTGAAATTTGAACAAATAATTGACAAAAATAATTGTTTTGAAATTAAATAAATTAATGATTAAAATTGAATTATTTGATAATAAATTTGAAATTGAAATTAATGAAGCTTGAAATTAAAAATAGTTGATTTTGGAATTTTATAATCAAGTATTGAAAATTTATTAATAATTGAATTTGAAATTATTAATAACGAAGTTGAAATTAATTAAAATTTAAGTTTTAATTTATTTATAATTAAATTGGAATTATAAATGAATAAGTTTGAAATGATTAATAATTAAGATTTGAAACTATTGAAATCTGATAAGGTGAATTATTTAATGATTTAATTAAATTGAATAGTACTTACTAAGTGAAATTAATAAGTGAAACTACGTTCTTAATTGAATTTGAAATTTGTAACTAAAGGAATGATAAACGAAATGAATTTCTTTTACAAAAGATTTAACGCGCTTTATCGAAACAAATTAAAGACTTGTAATTTGGAAATTGGATTTAACAATTATAATTAAGTTGTAAGTTGATACTGAAGTGAACCTAAAGGAAATGTAATGAATTAGAAATATAATTGAAATGGTTTAATGAAAAATTTATTAAATACCGAATGAAATTGATAATTGAATATAAATCGATTTGAACGATAAAATAATTTAAAATAATTTTTGAAATGAACCTATATACGAAATTAAAGAATATATGAATTATTGTAAAAATTGAACTTTGAAATTGAATTATAGAAATTTTGAAATGAATTTGGAAGTATAAAACGAAATTTTGGAAACCGATTTAGAAAGACTAACGAACGATGATTTACGAATTGAAATTGAAATTGAAATTGGTTTGTTTGAAATTTATTAAGCGACCAATCGGAAATAATTACGAAAAGTTATTAAAGGAACCGGAATCGGTTAGGGACATACTCACTGTCTAAACCGAAAACCACTTTAATAACTATACGCGGAGTGATGATCCAAAATGAAGTGGTTGGAATGATGTACGCGATGACAGAAGAAAGTGAACGATAATGGATAGCCTTGACACTTGTGTCAAATTGGAAATGACTAAAATCAGGAGCCGTGCCGGGCCAAATGGGGTTAGCTACCTCGAGCGAACACACTTCTTCGTAAACTACTCATTTACTTTTGTGATTGATTGGTGCGCACCCTTGAACTTGGAGTGTTGTTTCGCGGTGTTGCGATCGTTGCGGCGATGCGTTCTCACCAGTCCGGATCAGGCAAACGGTAGTTTCACTATCTTGGGTATTGCCTCATGTGCCTTGTCATACTTGTATTCCCGTATACGCGCCCACTACGAATTTGTTTTGTATTATACCTATGGAGTACTCCCTGATATCCCACTAGTTTACGGTGGAGTTTACAGTGCTGTATAGTCTATGATGCTGTATAAAATGTGTTAAGGGGGATAATGGTAACGCCTTAACGCTATTTTGATATTTTACTTTACTGTTAGACATTATCTATGTATCGTACACTATTATGTATAAATAGTTTATCGGATCCTGAAGATGTTTATTCCATTCATCTTTGAGTTATTGTTTATTTCAAATCTTGAATCATATTATCTGTATAAGAATATATGTCCTGATTCGAGTGTTGTTTGTGCATATGCTCGGATCAGATTGAGGATTGCTGCTGCTGTTTATTTGGAGCTGAAGAACGAAGACTATCATTATCTTATCGTATCAGTATTGCTCTTGCTATTTAGACTATTGGACATCTATGTTGTTCTATTTTATTTTATCTGAGACATTGTTGTATTTCTGGGTAGCTTCATGAACTACTCTTATGACTATGTTGTATTTCCGCTGCACTATTCTGTGATGTTATATTTCTGTGATTCTGTGATGATTCTCATTTATATATATCTATACTCCATTAATGATTCGTGTTTTGTACTATTTAAGTTGACATGTGTGGATTATTGTCAATTTAAATGGTCCAAATATACGGGTTGTTACACTTCTACTTACGCTACCCAACAAATGATCATCAGTAACTCATTGGATTTTTTGGGACGTCCTCTGGGATCTTAACTCTCATTGAACCTACCCTTTGGATTCCTAGACAGAACTACCCATTGGATCTCCTACTATAAGTTTCGACTTTCATAGGGGTGCCTTTCCATACTTTTGCCTCAAAACATTACTATATATATATATAGTACCTTTCAAATCATACTCTTTATATGTATCACATATTAGCTTTATCTATACAAAATCCATAGTTTTCAACTTTGGTTTACCAAATTTCCAAAACTGACTTTTCGCCAAAATCAAAAGTCTTTATAAATCAATGGGTTCCAAAACTATTTCCGTTTCATTCTCATATACATATGAAATCATTCATTTCCACTCGAATAAATTTCGAATTAATAATTATCCCAATCCATCTCTCGTACATATATAAACCCTATTTAGCATTTCAAATATCTTTCTAAGATCATTCTTCCTGGTTATCAATTTAGTAAGGGAGTTTGAATATATAACTGACATTTATATTCTCATTAATGCCAAATCAAAATTTCATGTTCGATTACCTTTCAAAGTTATTTGTAACAACTCTTACCTCTTATAAGGAAAGTTTCAATTATAGCAACTATTAGATCTTCATCTTTAAGTTATCACATTTACTCAAAATGTACTATTTCACTTCAAAATCAATTTTTCCATAATATCTCGATTTCAGTTCTAAATTCTGAATTCCTTCGTATTTTCATTGGGTTATAACTTCAATTCAACCCAATTTGTATTTGAATTCATGATTTAAATATTAATAATTTCTACTCTGACTAGTTTGAATTTGGAAAATAGCTTGAATAGTTGTAAAATACTTAATACAAGATGGTTTGAGTTTTAAAAAAGATGGTTTGTATAGTGAACAGTTTGGAAAATTCAAAATAATTTGAGATTTTCTTAAAGACAGTTTATATTAAAATAATTTGTTTGAAAATAGTTCCAAAACTAATCTCATTCCCAAACTTCAATTCAACTCAATTTCATTTTCCACATAAGTAATTTAGTAATTATAAATTTTCATTCAAACAAATATAAAAGTGATTTTGTATTAGATCGTATTTCCATAAAATATTTCACTGCATCGATAGACTACAATATTAGTGAGTCCAAACATTACATCCATTTATCCATAATAAAAGTCTTACAAAAGGTCATAAATCTTGATGCCTTAACCACTACCTAGGGGTTAGAAAAGAAAAGAGCCCTAGCATCCTTCATAAAAACTTCCTTAAGGACTCCCTACCAACTTGCCAAACTCGTCCATGCAATCTGTATCAGAGTGTCCCCACTTATAGCATGGGCCACAAAAGATCTCTACACTTTCATCTTTATGGATGACTCCGTGGGGTGTACCACAACTTTCACTTTCTTTCGTCTCATGGGACAATCACTAGTAATGTGTCCCATCATTTTACAATGGTAGCAAATGGTTGATCCATCGAATGGTACTATGGGTTTACGTTTCACCATTCCCACTTTAGGGCAATGGTTTAGAAAATGTCCTGTCTTTTGACACTTAAAGCAAAAAATCTCAGAGCGAAACCTTTTGACTTCTTCATTCTTTTCTTTCCATGGCTTACTGCACTTAGCTACGTAATTCCCTTTACTATGGCATCTATAGCATATGACATCATCATAAGGACCTAGTTCAGCCCTTTCCCTAACCCGTTTATCATATTCCAGTATAGCTTCTTCCCGTGCCTTACATCAGCTGCTCTCCGTTCCCTACGCCTTGCCTTCCATTCTTCTCCTTTTGCCATCTCTTACAACTTGGACAAGATTCTAGTAAGACTTCCTAACCAATAATTAAACCTAGATTCTTCAACTTTATTCTTATTTCCAAAAATTCTTTTATTTGCTCTCGGTCATTTAATCCATTAAATTGATACTCTAGTTTATTTTAAATTTCTTATCGATATTACTTCCAACTTATAAGTTTAAAAACTTATTTTTCTTTGGGTTATACTTCCCATTTACAAAGGGGTTTTAAGAATTCAAGCACCGAGTATTTATTTCAAATCAACTTTGAAATCATATATATATATATATATATATATCATTTACATATTAATTCACACTTCAAATTTTAAACCATTCTTTGTTTTTAATCCAAAACAAATTCATCTTCAAGCAACTCTTGTTTTAAAACAAAGATTTCTACGTTCAAAAATATTCTAATAAATGTTATTTATTGTTTCCTCAAACACTTTGAAACACATCTCAAAATTTTCGAGACTTAGATTCAAAATTTCCTAATTTAAATTCATGTTAATTTATAAGTCACATTTGTAAATTCAGCTTATATAATTTCACTTCTAAAACATTTCACCCTATTTTATCATTGTTTATTCTGTAATAAACATCCTTTATTAAGACACAACAACCAATTTATGATAATAGTCAATATTATCATATCTAGAAACCAAACACACCATATATTCCATAATAATTTCCTCAAAAATCATTTCTTTATATAAAATACAATCAGGGTAAATTAATTTTACTTCAAATACTTTGAAAAAACAGTTTCTAAATTTCTAAAATTTCAATTTCTAGTTTCAGTCCATTTTCAGCTTAACTTGCGTAGTTCATTCTTACCCAAATTTCTATTTGGTTTATATATATATATACTACCAACATAATTTTATAATCTTATTTGATTATAAAAATTATAACAACCAATCACGTTAATATACCATAATAATTTAGAAAATCATTTCTTTTTATATCAAAATAAAATATTATATAAAAATTATTTTTAAAACTGTTTTTAAAATTGTTATATAAGAAATAATAAGTATGCCCTCATATATAATATGCTTAACTCATTCTAGAGTACTACTGACCCTATCTCTAATGAGTAATCCCCATGAGAGCCAAGGTCCTCGTTTAACCTTTGGCTCTGATACCACATGTAACGACCGGGCGATTTTCGACCCTTGAAAATCGAAACTAATAGGTCCACTGCATAGAGCGCCGAGAATCTCACAATCGCAGCGGAACAAAATATAATACACAATAACAACATTTTATACAAAGGAAAGTTGTAACTATTAATATACATACAAGTCATCAGAGTACAATCATCAACACATAAATCTGGATAGTTATAATAACTTGTCCCTTAATGTTGAAAATAATGCCCATGGTACAGAGCAGAATATAATTGAACACGTGCAATACGTCTCTGCCATCCAGCTCATCTTTAGAGCTCCAAAACGTCCTAACCTGAAAACTGTAATACTCAGTTTGACCCGAGCATTACAATGAAGTAACACCCGAGTTAGGCTGGAAAACTGCGTGAGTAAACCCACTTAATTTGAAGCACTTAACTTATGAAAATCTTTTGGATAAAGGTAACTCGTACAACACGATGAGTTTTTATCTGATTATAACCAAAACACTTTTAGCAGAAGTCCATCGATATTATAATAATGTCTAGGTACAGTTACTTATTTAAAATAGTTGAATTTGTTAAATTAATCCAACTCCAACATATTGAACTCTAAAATCAAACCAGTAAAGGTTCGTAGTGATTTTCAAATCGAAGTGGTTTCAGATAACACTGGTATCCAATCCCGATCTCTTTGAATCCAAGTAATAAATTTAAAAGGGCAAATTGTTTAAAATAAATAATTTATATTTAGGGTGACAATATTTACGTATGGAAATTTATTACAGGTGTTTATTTGAAATAAAACCAATCATCATTTTAATCTAACTATTTTAACCCGTCTGACCAATTGATGGCACAGACAAGAATAATTCAGAATAAATATCTAATAGAATTAGGCCAAGATACAGATTGTTACTAATTTAATAATCAATGACAAATATCAAAACAATTCACACATTAGGATTTTATTAACTTTACTTGACCGAATCCATTTATGTTTTAATCCAAATAAATTACACATTTAAGATATTTACAAAATAACCTATTTTTAGTGAATTAAAAATCAAGAGATCCAATTAATAGCTATTCTTATTTTATTAACCTAAGATTTAATTAATTAAGAATTTGATTAATTACTTACCTTAATTATAATAAAATAATTCAAATTTTCTTTACACAAAATAATTTAAGCATAAAATATATGGAGATAGGATTTGAATCTATAATGTTAATCGAATTTGGTTTTTAATAACTTAAGTTCTTATCAAAAATATAAATCCTATTTTCTTCCCTCTTTCCCCTATTTCTTTCTTCCCTTCCTTCTCCTTTCTTTTCCTTTTTCTTATTTTTTTGAATTATTATAAAAATATAAATCCATATTCTTTTCTTTCTTTCCCTTTATATTATGAATATAACTTCAACCCATCAACTCGCCTCGCACCACCATCCTCGTCCACCGATCATCACCCAAATTCATCTGAAGCTCCCTCATGACCATCTTCTCCTTTTTTCCCCTATACCACATCCCTAAGGTCACCTCTTGCCGCCACATTTTTCCCAAAACCAGACACGAAAAAATAAAGGCCTAAACCCTACTTCCTCCACGTCCAACTTTTCCGACCATCTAGAAATTACCGTTGCATTTTCGAGGAATCGCCTACCTCTAAGCTTCCTCCAGGCCAAAGCTCCAGCCACGCAATTGCGTGGTTTGCCAGAATTTTGTCGTCGGCCTAAAACCGTTGAACTCGACCTTACTTCCCTCGTGCTTCAATAAAAATTCCTAAACCATCGTCAAAAATCACGATTTTCAACAACGAACCCGACCATGAAATCCATTCATAAAATCTTGACATTCAAAACTTGGCTAAATTTGTACCATCTACTATAAAATGGGTCTTTTTCCTTCAATACTTAATGGAATTTGATGAATTTTTTTTTAAAATTTCCTATATTCATAAACAACCAACTTTTGTCTTAATACCAAATTTTAAAACTAATTGGATGTGAAGTTATTCAATTTCGAAGTGGGAAGTTCCACTGTTTTTATCAAACAAGCATGGCAGAGGGTTTTTATGAACTGCTAACACCTATATACATTTTCATATTAGTAAAATAAAGTAAGACGCATTTGTTACAGATTAAATTCCATACATTATTCCTTAATATATATATATGTATGTATGTATGTATGTATGTATGTATTTATGTATGTATGTATGTATATGTATGTATGTATATGGTAATAATTATTAACATAGCAAAAGAGTTTTACTCACCGTCTTTGATATGTGATAAGTTGTTGCTCTGTGTTTGATCCCTTGCTTTAAGGTTTAATACTCAGCTTGCTTTTGGTTTAAATGGTAGCACTTTGTATTTTAATGTTTGAAAAGTTAGGATATAAATGTGAAGTTAGCATAGGTATTTATAATGAAGAGAGAGAGAGAGAGAGAGAGAGAGAGCAAGTTAGAAAAGCTGAAGCCTGTTACAGGCTTCACCCTTTTTTACTTTATTCTATATTTTTTTGATTTGATTACATATGAACTAATGTGATCTTTAGATATTGATTTGATTTCATAAGATGATTTGTTATTTTGTATGCTTGATTTGAAGTTTTTCCATGATTTGAAATTTTGCTATGATGATGTTTCCTTGTATGTATACATATATACATACAGACACACGCACGCGTGCACACACACACATATACACACACATACACTTCGTATGTATATATGTAGGTAGATTTGTGTTTTACCATATGTAAATGCATTTGTTTACTAACACCTATAAATGTTAAAACTAGAACACTATATTTATAAACAAGCATAAATAGCCATTTACAATGTATTTTTATTTATTATATATATATATATATATATATATATTCTTACACATTTCTATATACTTTTCAATACATACATTTTCATATTCATTATTTAATATAAGCATAAATACATATATGCATAAGTTTGAAATTTCCATTATGAGGTTTCATACGCTGATGTGTATATATGTGTATATGTATGTATGTATATATTCTCAAATACTATATTTTTATAAATATGTATATATACCTACTTATTCACTATTTTACCTAACACACACACAGATACACACACACACACACACACATTTGTATTTTTAATCCTCACATATATACCTACTTTGTACTTATATATAATTATAGTTAAACATCATAAAACTTGTCTATATTATATATATACACACAAATATATGGAAATTCCATACACACAATTCTAAATGGTGGATTATATATATAATTTATCCTATTAAGAATGTATAGTCTTAACCAATTTTTAGATAATTTAAATATAGAAAAACTTATCTATTCAACTTATAAAATTCAATATTTCAATAATTAAAATCAATAAACCGACCAATTCAACGGATAAAAATCCGGGTCGTTACAGTATCAGTTTTTACAGTACCAGTTTTTATAAGTTTTTACAAGTACCAGTTTTTACAAGTTTTGGTATTAGTTTTTATAATATTAGTATAAGTTTTCTTGGTTGGAGAAAATGTTTGTTTGATTGGATATAAACGACTTTTGTATCAGTTTTGGTTAGCTTTTATTATCAGTTTCATGTATTATAATACGTTCTAGAATTGACACCAGAACTAATAAATAATTAGAATGATATCTAGTGCTAGCAAAAATCGACACCAGTGCTAATTGTTGTTCCATAAAGTATGTTGAGTGTCAGTTTTAGCAAAACTGCTACTATTAGTCATAAGGACTGATACCAAGTTACTATTTTGTATTGAAATTTGATATGAAATTTGATAATATCATTATACAACTGATATTTGCATCATAAAACTGATAATATTATGTGGGATCAAGAGCTGCAACATAAACTATATAGTCTTGTTATAATATAAATAGCAGGAAAAGTAAAGAACACCAACCACAATATTATTCTAGGAGATCAGTATTGCTTTTACAAATAAGAGCAGCATTGTTTTAAGAACAGAACATCATTACTTCATAAGTACCAAATTGCAGCAGAACATCATTACTTCACAAGTACAAATTTCAACAGAACTACATTACTTTACAAGTACCAAATTTAATTGTGAAACAACACAATGTGAATTTAATTCTTTTCTTTCTTCTTCTAAGCTAGACATGTATTTAGACGGACTCCAGCAATGTTCATCATCTGTCAATATCACATGTAGATAATATTTCATTCTTTTCAAGTTTTACTGGTATTTTGCTTTTGTTCAGTGAAATGATGAATATCATTTCAAATATTTCATAGTCAAGCCTGTTGAAACCAAAATGTAATTTTAGTATCAGTTTGCATTAGTTGTATTATCAAATTTATAATTAATACAAAACATTGAATTTCAGAGATAATGATACAAGCATATAGTATGCTTTGAACTAAAATATTTAACAGTTTGACTAGCACACTTAGTATCAATTTCTATATCAATTTTTGTGTTTGTAGTTATCACCTTAAGATATTTGCTAAATATTTTGTTTTGTTTTTGATTATGTAGGTATCAGTTTTGTCTTTGTAGGCATCAGTTTTGTTTCTGTAGGTATCGATTTCTTTTATGTAGGTATCAGTTTTGTTTATGTAGGTATCAATTTCTTTTATGTAGGTATCTTTTTTCTTCCTATAGTAACTATTTATTTCTGAACTAAATGTTTATGGAATTGAAAGATAATATTTTTCAATATTTTTGTTATGAATCAAATTCAATTAAATATAAAAGGCATACAATGATGCATAGTAGTATGTATGAAATATTATAATGCAAAAATACAGATAGTTTGAATAATAAGCAACTGTATTGTTCATTTTGTTCTTAGTAGATATCATTTTAACCAAAAAAACTTACGTGTCTTTTGCTTGCTATGCACACTTTATTTGATGCATATCATTTGGTTTCACCTTCATGTCTGTTATGTTATTGTTTTTATAGATTTCTTCTATTTTTTGTCTCTAATATAGACAGAATGTTTAAAAGTTAGGGCATATCCACCTTTTTTATCTATAATAAGTAATTTTTTTAAAAGAAAGAGAAATCTCATACCAATTTTATAGCTTCTTTTAAACTGGAATTGTTTCTTTCGTTTGATCTTCTAAGGTGGTTAGAATCAACATGACACCATTGCATTGTTGGGTATGTTAAAGTCACTAATGTCCAGTGGTTTTCACAATGCGAAGGAAATATATACTTTCAGCAAATTTTTCCTGTACAATGGATTCTAGCATAGGGAGACTGGACTTTTTTTCACACCTTTTATACCATACATAATTCGTTTCTGTTTAATATGAAAACAAGTTATGATTTAATAAATGAATCAATTATTATGTTTTTGGATATTAAAGTTATATTAACCGTCATTATTGTCGTGAAAGAATAATTGTGTACTTCCAGTCCACATCTTGAAATATACCAATCTATAATCTGTATTAAAATCATGAAATTTTTTTTATTTGTGAAGCAATATTAAAAATAAGTAGTATCATAAAGTTAATAGTGATTGTGTATGTTGATAAGTACAAAAATAATAAAGCATCAAGTCAATTTATGCATGCTATGGATTTAGGTATCATTTTTGCTTTTATTTTGGTTTCCGTTTAGATGTAATGAAAAAAATTATGTACCAGGCTATCTGTCTCGTTTCCTTCTAGTACACATTTTAGTGCATTTTTTGTTATGAAACAACCTCCTCTGATTATGTCCTTATATTCCCATGCCACTACGCTATTTTAACAATTTTTTTTGTATTTGTTAGGTGAACCTAATTTCATATTTCATATTAATATACATATTGTACACTTACTTTATGATGATGTTGTCAATGAAAAGAAAGTTTTGTTCACATTTTGTTTCTCAACATTGAAATAGATCAAACATTTGCAATGTCCAAGCCTTATCTCTGAAAGTGTTAGCTCTATCACTACAAGTGGCTTTGGACACTTGTCTTGTGCACTTTTGTTTTCAACATCTTCATTTTTTTTTATTTTGGTTTATTTGCAACTTTTCTCATTTCATCCATATTCAAAGCTGTCACGTTGGTTTTCACTCTTGTTCTTGCCTTCAATCTTTGAATATAAGAAGCTGTACTTTTTTATGTTGCTATGATTTTTTTTTTGCCACTTAACTTTGCCACTGTTTGTTTCCCTTTTCTAGCAGTTGGTTACATAGGTTTTTTCCGCATCTTTTTTTCTTCATTTTTTTTGCTTTCAAACTCTTATGTGTCATAAAGTTTGAAAGATGGAGAGGTAAAGTCAAGCATTGAAATGTCGTACGGTACATTTTGGTTTTTTACATTTATATTCTCTTCAAGATGTTGACTATCCTCTATTTTGTCTTTCTGCACTTGACTTTCTTTTTCCAACTCTTCTTTTTAATGCACTTCGGTTGAAGTTTGTTGTAATGACCCGTCCTTCTCGACCCTTGAAATTTGACATAAATACGCCATCGTATAATATGTCGACTATCGAGTGGCGGGAAAGATAGATTGTTGAGGGAAAGAAAGTAGGAGGTAGAAGAAGAGAAAACAAAACAACATCAGATTCTCACAATTGCAGCGGAATAAAATGTAATAGATAATAACTGTCTAGTATTTTGATATTAATTGTGATGTATTCTTATGATGTAATGTATAAAACAAATATAGTTTCTTTTTGTGTAAAGATCAGTTATTATCTTTTATATTTTATTCCGCTGCAATTGTGAGATTTTGATGTTGTTTTGTTTTCTCTTCTTCTGCCTCCTTCTTTCATTTCCTCAGCAATTTGTCTTTCCAGGCACTCGATAGTCGGCATATTATACAATGGCGTATTTGTGTCGAAGTTCAAAGGTCGAGAAGGACGGGTCGTTATAGTGACATTTTTTATCTTATCCCACAAACTGAATGCACAGCATATACAACACAGCGGAATATACTTCAAGTACGTATGATACGTCTCGCCATCCAGCTCGTCTCTTGAGCTCCATAGCATTCTATCTTCAATTAATACTCGGTCTGACCCGAGCATTATAATAAAATAACACCTGAGTTAGTCTGGAAAACTAACGTGAATAAAATACACTCAATTGAATTAAAAAAGTTTCCAAAACCCTTTGAAAATCAAAGGTATCTTGTAAGACCACGACATAAATAAGCATGTCGGGTTTTTACCTTAAGATAACCAAAACAGTTCTTATAAAATCCTTTGATATTATAGTAGTGTTTAAATACAAATACTTATTCAAATAGCCTAAATTGTTACATTATTAAATTCCAGCAATACTAGCCACAAAGTGGGTTCTACAAACAAAACCGTAAAGGGCACGTAGGGAGAATGGATTTCCAACTAATGATTAGGCATGGGGTACCACCTGTCACGGTACCTGGTCCAGCATACCGAGGAAACCCTCCTGTTCCTATGCAACACAAGACCGGAGCTACCCTTTACTGGATAGTTCGAATAAGATCACTCCGCGGTTGGGATCAGCAACCACCCATACAACCGAATAAAAAGGGACCTCTAGACAGGGATGACCTTACCCTGATTGGGTGCTACCCATTTAGCCTTGCTGCATATCCTCTAATTTTCAATCATTCCTGGTTGATGTGGTTCGAGGCTCAGCGTTACCTTTTTTAGAACACATCTCACTTAGAATGCTCATCGTCCTCCTGACGATGTTCTAACAGCATTCGTCCACACAAGTACGTTTCGAGTTCGAACGGAACCGAAGGCACAACTCCTACTACATTCATTTTGGAATCACCTTCAGGATTAGTAGCGATTAGCCCTTGCACTTCACTGCTCCATCTTCGACTCCAAGCACTTGTCTTCATCATGAAAACGTACTTGTTGGATCGAAGTGGTTTTTGGATCTCAAATCCGATCCTGGTCTTTTCAAAATAATGTTCGCTATTTCCCAGTAAACTCAACCCCGATTTTTTAGGAATGCTCAGACGAGAATAAGATCGGAGTTCACCTCCTAACCGTTTGTGGATGGATTTCCTTATAAATGTCCTAGAAGAACGAACGAGTTTATACGTAAAGTATAGCACCTCGAATGGTAACTACACCATATAGTTCTCATACCTCTTCTAGGTATTCCAAAGTTATATTTGGGTGCAAATTTGATAGTCGGTTATTTAACTATCAAATAAACATTCAATTCGACCAATTATTTATTTCCACTGAAATGCCAAGTCTGATAAAAATTAGATTTTTATATTTAAGTCATTTTATCTAAAAATATATACTTAAATTATTTTAAAAATAAAACTACTTATGTTACTTTACTCAAAATGATAGTTACGAAATTCTATAATCATTTTTTTAAAGTAAAACTTAAGCCACAAACTATTCTTAAAAATAAAAGTTTTATATAAAGTGTAAAAATTAGAAAATTTCTTTTTAAAATATAATACTAATTTAATGTTAAAAATAATTACTACTAAAATAAATTTCGAATAGTATTTACTTTACAATTCTAAAACAATTAAAAAATAAATTTCTCTAAAACATTCCTTTTAAACAACTTTAAAACATTAAACTTATACATAAAAAATTTCCATTGAAAGTAAACTTGGTTTCTAGGGAAATACACTTCCATTTCAATATAGCCCATATAATCCTTTATAATTCCTGCTCGATTTATCCCAATTTAATTTACGTCCCAAACCGTAAATTCCTTTAAACACTTTTAAAAATAAAACCAATTTTATTTTTAAAACACATTAAAGCTACTAAAATTACTTAAACAAAATAATGCTTAAGAAATTCTATTAGCGTTTCTAAGTAAAACTTAAACCAAAATTCCTTTTAAAATAAAGTTATTATATCAAATATTTATGTTAAAATTCCCTTTTAAAATCATATACTAATTTACTTTTAAAAATAATTAACCACCATAATTATCTTAAATAAATATTTACCTTTCACTTAAAATAGTTAAAATAATAAATTCCTAAAAACATTCAAAAAATCATTTTAAACTTTTGTTTTATACTTTGAAACCTTTTCTTTAAAATATGCTTAGTTTTCCAGCAAAATATATTTTCCAACTTTAAAAAAAATCACTTTTTTTTAAAAGTGAATTACTACCTTTCTTATAAATTTCCACTGGAATCTATACTTCCAAATTTATCCACTGATAAATATTCCATTTCATTTATAAACTCAGTTTACAAATTTTCATTTCTCATTTCCTTTTAAATCACAGTTTCCAAATCACTTAATCAATTTCAAACTAATATCCTGATTAAAAATTCCTTTTAAATTTATTACTCAATTTATCCAAATGCCCAATAATTATTTACTAAAAAATTTCTTTTCATTCCCTTTTAAAAACCAATTCAACCAATTCTATATTTTAAAATACCAGATTTTATTCATCCAAACCATAGCATCGAATAAATTTAATTTCCAATTCAATTCAATCACAAGATGTCAAATAACATATCACTGATTATGGAAATAAGATTAATATTTTGAGGAATCCAGTTGGATCCCTCCAACCTGTTTCCTTGCATGTACAGATGTTAGCACAATATGAAAATACCAATTCCACTTTGAGGTGGAATATCATGATATATGGGGTCATCCGCTATTATAAGGGCGCGTAGGGTCTCATCCGCTATATAACGCGGGAATATCAATTACTCCAATATATATATATATAGACACACACACCATTATATAACATCACATTCAATCAATCAATCAATCAATAATTTAAACTAATTAAATTAACCAGTTATCCAGATGTGAGTGAGATCAACCCACCTAGAATTCGTCGAGCGTTCCAATTTTTAATTAAATCGAGTGCCTTCGATTTAGTCTAAAATTTTCACGAGCTCCAATCGCCTCAGGATCTGCTGTAGTGCGTAGATTGCGTCGCTGCGATTCCGACGCTTCTTGTTTCATCGGAATCTGACCATGCATGCATGAGATATTAATTTTCAAAGTTTTTAATAAAATTTATAAAACAATTCTCTTTTTATATTATTATTTTATTACCAACACAGATCTGTCGTTCAATCCTGTTCTCAAAATCAAGGCCGCTCAGTGCCTTCTCCCTTCTTCACATGCAGATGAACACGCAACCATCGGCTCCCTCTTGATTTCGAACTGTCTCACAATGCTCCGGCCCCTAGGAAAAGATCACATGCCATCACTGCTTATGCCTACACGTGTGCCGCCCCATACCTGACCTCGACAAACTCGATGTTCCTATTTGCATGAGAAACTAGTTCGAAAGGCCGATCTTCCTCGACGAACTACTGCCAACTCCGATCATCGATGGTGATCTCCACCGGTAGATGTGCTCCACTCGACGAGCGCTACCTTTTCCTAGTTGAGATTTCTCGATAAGATTGTGTGGATCACAAGAAAAACGAGGGAGAAGAAGATGAGCTCTCGACCACTGATGGTTTAGCACGGCGGCTAGGAGAAAAGAATTAGGGTTTTTCTATTCACGTTAATATATATGTTTATTTAATATTATTTTATTAATATTTTCATCTAATTAACAAGATTTTCGAACGAACTCCAAATTAGACATGCCGCCTGGTGTTTAAAAGCTTTTACCCATATTTCAAACACAATGGAATGTATTTCGAGGCCCAATTCAATTGTATGTCGAAGTTAGATTTTTGAATCGATTTAAAATATTAAATTATCGATTTAAATTTCAACGTGTTTCTCACCCGTACGAATAAATGGTAACTCCAAATGCTACGAAAATTGAAATCCGATAATAATACACTATTACGGATCCAATGAAACTAGTTTCGTCGAATTCCGAGACCGTGTCCCAGAAGGCTATTTAACTCGTCTATTAAATCGAGTGATTTTCAAATCGTCGAAATCATTTAAAATTTTATTTTTAAAACTTTACTAACTTAATTATAAATCATACAGAATTTATATCCACATTAGAAATTATTCCAGTTAATTTTGGTTCAAAATCTGATTGTTTACATCATTACTATATATTAAATTCCATGATTAAATTAATATAAAAATTCCAATTTTAGCTTATCGACTTTTGATTCCATCCAGAAGTCTAATACTATAATTCAAATCCAACTAAACTTTGAAAAAGTTTTTGTAACAATTTTCATATTCATTATTTCTCAGAATTACAAATTATCCCAATTTCAAATATTAAATTATTATTATCCAAATACAATTAAATTGTCATACTTGAAATTATAACTCATTTTATTATTTCGACCAAAATCTTCGTATTCGAAATCAATTAACAATCCACATTCAACATTTAAAATGAATTAAATGTTCAAAATCTAATGACTAAAATTTCGGGTCGTTACATTCCTCCCTCCTTATAAAAATTTCGTCCTCGAAATTTGCTAAGGTAGGAAAATGCTTCTAAACCCATTAACTTACCCAAAAATCCACCTAGTTAAAACTTACATCCACTTCTCAAAACCTTTTAGTTTGATCCGAACAATTTGTTTTCATTTCTAACTCAAACATTTTGATTTCTAATATCGTTACAATAATCAACTTTCTTGATATCCAAAAATTTTCAAAACTTCAAAAAAATTCTAACTCCCAAAATTTTCAAAATTTTTTGACAGCATCTCCTTTATACGGAGAGCGTTTTACAATATCACAAGAGATATAAATATATATATACATTGACCCATGTGGTTGGAAAACAAAATATATCACAATATATTATCATTTCTTAACTTTATTGTGCAGGCGCACCTCACATTGGCGTTTTATAAGCAAGCGGCAAATTTATTATGCATTAACGCGCTCCAATTTCAATCAGACTGCCTTCCGTATCTGTACTTACTCAAACAAGCACATCAGTTTCAACAATATGAAATTTTAACAATAATTCATTTACTTGCTAGCCTAATTTACATAGCCCAAACAAATAAACTTCCTAACTCAA
Organism: Allium cepa; assembly: GCA_030765085.1. Classification (NCBI taxonomy): domain Eukaryota; kingdom Viridiplantae; phylum Streptophyta; class Magnoliopsida; order Asparagales; family Amaryllidaceae; genus Allium; species Allium cepa. The sequence goes on from CM060931.1 coordinate 317,290,648, forward strand.
ACACGCCAAACAAAATTTTCAACAATTTATATGGTTCCAATCACTAGTTAAATTTCTTCCATAGATATATATATCATTTTATCCAATTGCAAAATGATTTACAACCAAATTCATTTCATACATTTCATATCTACACAACCAATCTCAAATTCACTTATTAAACTTTAATCCATTCCAAATGATTCAAAACCAATTTTATTTACTTTCATTTATGACCAAACGATTAATTTTCTATGCAATTTTGATGTTACTCAAGCAAATAACAGTTTCTTAAGCATATAATCATTTTAAATTAATTCTAACTAAAATTTATATTAATTTCATTCCATTCTGAATTATTTACACCCATGCATTCTCATTTCCATTCAAAACCATTCCATAAAGCTCGACAACAATCATTTCACAACTTACTTAAGTTATTACAACTCCATAATAATTCATTTCTTCTTGCATCAATTTCATTTCCATTTTAATTTGATTCTTAATTTTATCAACTTTTTGTTTATATTTCATTTACCAAAATATCAACAATTTTATTTATCTTTTCATTAAATACATTTCTTGATATTAGTTACTTAACCATTTAACTTGGTTATATCATTCAAAAAAATTCAAGATTTAAAAAAAAATTCAAACTTTTTGTTCAAATTAATTTAAAACATTTTTCAAAATTCCTGAGATTTAAATTCCGGTTTCGATCAAATTTTGGTTATATTCCATTGTATTATTTCATACTTATACAATTCTATTTAGTTATAAATTTAGACCATTTCGAATTTTAGATTCTTATTTGATTAAAATATTACCAACCAAACATCCAAATAAATATAATAATTTTCAGAAAATTATTGCTTTTATATCAAATATAATTTTGGGTAAAATTATCTATTATATTTTATTCCGTTGCGATTATGAGATTCTGATGTTGTTTTCTTCTCTCTTCTTCTACATCCTTCTTTCATTCCTTCAGCAATATGTCTTTCCCGGCACTCGATAGTGGGCATATTATACAATGGCATATTTATGTCGAATTTCAAGGGTCGAGAAGGACGGGTCGATACATCTGTTTTTTTCTTTGTGTTCGCATTGTATTTCTTCATTTTTTTAGTTTTTTTATCTGATTCGCTTTCTATTTCGATGGGCATACGTTTCTCCATTTCTTATGTTTTATCTGCTGATTTCTGTACATACTCTTCCGCTTTTGTTTCTTTATCTTCTTCATTTCTTCCTATTTCCATTTCTGCAAAAGTATCTACATTTAGTTCAGTTTGTAAACCGTCGCTTTGTACATTGAAACTTTCCTTTTTCTTTTCACTATTTTCTTCACTGTCATTCAAATCAGCTTCAAATTTCTTGGCGTTGTCTTCAGCATGCGATTCTTTTCTCTTCATTTTCTTTCAACTTCAACTTGATTTCTCTAAACTCTTCTTTCAAACTCAAAACTTCTTGCTTTGCTTTAATTCACCTTTTATTTCTACTTCCAATTCTTTTATTGTTTTCTTTGCTTCTTCTTCCAAATCTTTTATATGCATTTGGAAGATCCTGACACTTATGTCTTCCTCAAATGAATGTGCGTTCACTTCGGTATCTTCAAACTTTCTTTTTTTTCCATGATTTTCTTTTTTAATTTTAGGCAAATTCTGTTCTACAGTTACTGTTTGAAGTAGACATTTTTCATATGGGCTGAGATTTGTTATTTCTTTCACCTATAAAATTGGTATTGGAAAATTTATTTTAGCTTTAAGCTATGATTTCAATTTACAATGACAATTGAATTTTTATTGTAAGGAAAAGAGGAAATACTCTACAATAAATAAATAGCCAATGTTTTAATTTCTAAAATTATTAGTATCTACTTCAATCATGTAAAACTATGGTATTAGTTTTTGAATTCTAGTATCAGTTTCTTATAATATTAGTATCGGTTTCTTATAATATCAGCATTAATTTCAAGGATGTAAAACTATGGTATCGGTTATTGCATTGTAATATCAGTTTATTTTACTTTATAATTGGGTTCAATCATGAAATCTTATGGTAACAGTTTTTGCATTCTTATATCGATTTTGGATACTTCTATAATTAATTTCAAGCATGTAATCACATGGTATTAGTTTTTGCATTCTAGTATCAGTTTCCGATACTATTAGTATAAGTTTGAAGCAAGTAAACATATGATATCAATGTTTGCATTATAGTTTCTGTTTCTGATACTATTAGTATGTAATGATATGGTATCAGTTTTTGCTCACTATAGTATTAATTTTTTGTTATAGAAGAAAGAATATACAATTAAACTTTATTCTACATAAGAGTCAAAGCACATTGATTGACAAAAATTAAATGGAATTTAAACTTACATCACCCTCTTTTACATTATCAAAAACTTCTTTAATTTCTTTGTCTTTTAATCCTTAAGTCTCACTTTGCAAATCTTGATAAAGCTGAAGTATAATGTTGGCTTTGTTGAATAAGATGCAATTTCTCACAAATGCAATACTATTAACATAAAAAGAATTAATTAGATATGTTTATTAAAAATATCAAATAATAATATTTTGATTAATTTATCTTACCAATGGAAGCAGGAGCATCCCAACATATTTCTTAGCTTATCGATGAACTTCTTGACAAATTTACTAAAAAAAATTTCAATCGTTAGTGGCCAAGAAACCAATTGCATTGTCTCTACATTAATTAAGTATGGTAAAATTGCCCAGCTTAGCTTTTGCTAGTTGTTTTGGAAGAAGAATGTAAATAGTATTTCAATTACTATTAACAAGGGCAAGTATTCTTCGCACTCCTTTTTCTTCTTTGCCACTTCTTGCTTTATTCTTTTTTAGACAACATTCCTTGTTATGTAAGTGCAATTGCCAAAGTTTCTCTTCGCAAATTCTCTAAACTGCATTGGAATTGTTCTGTTTGTCATTTTCTGAGTTGGCTCAATGTTAATTCTTTTTAATGGTAGGCCAAAAATCAACCTTATATCTATTGCTGTAACTTTCATTCTTTCATTAGCAAATAAAAATGCATCTTACTCAGCTGAGTAGCATTGGTATAAAGCACCCAAATTGTGTTGATGTTTTTTTATATTCTTTCATCAGAATTTTCTCTTCATAAAAAACTCTAAAGAAATTGTAGAAAAGAATGCTCTACAATATGTCCATCTGCTTTTTGGATAGAGCATTTTTTTGTTTTATCATTTTAAACGTTTTGAATACTGTTTGTGACACAGCTTATACTAGGCTCGAACAGTTTAGATTCAAACTTTCACAACCTATCCATGATCTTCCCACGAAATGATGATTTCGTGTCAAATAAACCGATAGAACGATAAATGCTTAATTCCATTGATCGTGATGATGCTGGAATCTAGCTATCTCCAACCCGTTGATCTCGCAAGATACCGTGTTGAAAGATCTACAATTTGATCGTTGATCACTCGCAAGTGATACCGAGAATTGGCTTCAACTTCGTTGATTCGCGCACGAATAACCCGAAGATGGAAAGAAGAAGGAGATCACACTCAACTTCAACAATGGTGGCCAAAGCTCACCCACAAATTTTATTCAAAATCAACTTTCTTTTACAATGACATCACACCCCTATTTATATGAAATTACAACACGACTTAACTCATCATTCAATTACAACATATGACTTAACTCAACAACACGACATAGACATAACAACATCACACGACTTAACAACACAATACAAGCTACAACACCATGCGACATAACATCAGCGAGTTAACGACATAGCACAACTTCAGGAGGCGAGCAACTTATAGAAAGCGGCATAGGTGAGCGACTTAAGAAGAATGCGACTTAAGAAATGCGGCTTCAGGGAATGATTTAAGAGATGCGGGCTTGATATATTGAGTCGCTTATCAAGCAGATGACTTATGACTTAAGGTAGGCAGCGACTTAAGGTCAGCGACTTAAGAAACGCGGCCTTGTTTTCTTAAGCCGTTATCTTTAAGGCATGCGACTGATGGTTGAGCGACTTAAGGCCGAGCGACCTATGTTGGTTGAGCGACTTAAGGCCGGCGAGCGACATAAGATGGTTGAGCGAATTATCATAGTGCGCTGCATCATCCTCCCCTGGTTGAAAAGAATTCGACCCTGAACTTACACTTTCCTCTCCTTCGACATACTTATTCTCATGATGTGGAATCAAGTGTTTGACGTTGAAAACGTCGGCAGTATGGATATGATCCGGCAATCTTAACTGATAAGCATTCTCATTAATCTTCTTTACGATTTTCAAAGGACCAATCTTTCTAGCAGCTAGTTTGTTGTAAGTACCAGTGGGAAATCGATCCTTAGTCAATACTGCATATACAAAATCTCCTTCTTTGAATTCAACATTTCGTCGTTTAATATCTGCGGATTGCTTTTATTTCTCATTCGCCTTAAGCAATCGTTCCTGCACAACCTTGTGGCACTCTTGCAATTCATTTACAAAATCACTAGCTCCTTTGGTCACTCCTTTCTGTTGTGGTACTATAGATAAATCCAATGGTCCTTTAGGAATTGTCGAGTAAATGACCTGGAATGGACTGAACCCAGTGCTACGATTAACTGCATGGTTGAGTGCAAACTCAGCTTGGCACAACTTGGAATCCCAACTCTTCAAATTGTCATTCACAAGGCATCTCAATAGATTACCTAAGGATCTATTCACAACTTCTGTCTGTCCATCCGTCTGTGGTTGATAAGCACTACCAAATTTCAGTTTTGTCCCGACCATTCTCCATAGACTCATCTAATAATGACTCAGAAAACGAGTGTCTCTATCCGATACAATAGGTTCAGGTAACCCATGAAGTCGACAGATCTCTCTGAAGTACAACTGTGCGACATTAACTACATCTATCGTCTTCTTGCATGCGATAAAATATCAAGTAAGAAGATCTGGAAGTAAGTCAAAACCCATCACCTCTACTCGCATGGTTATTAGTAAATTCTCCCTCTGACTCAATGCATCGGCGACGTGATTAGTTACTCCAGACTTGTGCTTTACAACGAATGTAAATTGTTGCAAATAAGCTATCCACGATGCATGCCTAGCTGCAATTTTATTCTGCCCTGGTAAATGTTTCAACGCCTCATGGTCCGTATACAAAACAAATTATTTGTGGAACAAGTAATGTCTCCAATGCTTCACAGCCTGCACAATAGCATAAAACTCCACATCATAAGTATTGTATCTCATCTTTGCTCCAGAAAGTTTTTCACTGAAACAGGCGATTGGACGACCCTTCTGACTCAACACTCCTCCAATTCCAACTTTCGATGCATCCGTATGTAATTTAAATAGTAACTGAAAATATGGCAACACTAGAATCGGTGTTGGGGTTAAAAGTTCCTTGATTTGCTCAAAAGCAGATCCTGCCTCTTCCGTCCATGAAAACTGCTTTCCTTTCATACAATTAGTAACAGGAGCCATCACCCTACTAAAGTATGGCATAAATCTTCGATAAAATGAAGCTAACCCATGGAAACTTCTGACTTCTACTATAGTTTTGGGCTGTGTCCAATTTCTGATTGCGGCTGCTTTACTCTGGTCCACTTGTATCCCTTCCTTCGACACAACATAACCCAGAAATAAAACACTTGGCGTCATGAACACGCATTTCTTCATCGCTGCATAGAACTGTTCTTGACGAAGAATAGTTAACACCTTTCACAAGTGTTGAATGTGCTCCTCTGTGCTAGCACTATATATCAAGATATCATCAAAGTAGACTACAACAAACTTCCCGATGTAAGGTCTGAAAATTTGATTCATCACCCTCATAAATGTACTTAGTGCATTAGATAGACCAAATGGCATGACCAGCCATTCATATAATCCTTCCCGAGTCTTGAATGATGTCTTCCATTCATCACCTGGTCTAATGTGAATCTGATGATAACCACTCTTAAGATCGACCTTTGAAAAGATTACTGACCCACTGAGTTGATCCAATAGATCATCAAGTCTAGGCATAGGAAAACTATATCTGACAGTTATTTTGTTGAGTGCTCTGCTATCTGTACACATTCTCCATGAACCATCTTTCTTCGGTACCAACAGAGCTGGTACAGCACAAGGACTGAGACTCTCTCGAACACGCCCTTGCTCAAGCAACTCCTCAACTTGTCTCCTCAATTCTTCATGCTCTTTTGGACTCATACGATAATATGGCCTATGCGGTAAAACAACACCTGGAACTAGATCAATTTGATGTTGTATATCCCTTAGTGGTGGTAATTCCTTGGGTAATTCCACAGGAAAGACATCTTCAAATTCATTCAACACCGGTCTAACCTCCGCGGGAATTTCAACATCTTCACTTGTTTCATACCCAATCAACATAAACAATTCAGTACTATCTTTTGCTTCTTCAACAAATTCTCTCGTAGATAATAGACTAGTTGATTCCACTTTCTTCTTTGTCTTGCTTTCACTTTGTTCACGCTTCTTAGGAACTAAGGTAATTTGAGTTCCTTCGAACATGAAACTGTAGTTGTTGGTGCGACCATTATGTTGTACAGCTCTATCATGTTGTCATGGTCTCCCCAATAGTAAATGACACACATCCATATCGACAACATCACACCATATATCATCTTTGTACCTCTTCCCAATAGAAAATGTAACAAATGCTCGTCTTCCCACTGTCACTTCTCCACCTTTCTTTAGTTATGCCAGTTTATAAGGTCTAGTGTGTTTTTCAGTCTTCAACCCTAACTTCGTGACGGCTTCTTTAGAAATAATGTTATCGCTGCTTCCTGCATCAATAACAAACCGACAAACCTTTCTAAAGATAGGACATGTAGACTGAAAGATATTGCTTCTTAGCCAACTAGAATCATTCACATGCTTTGGCACTAAAGAAGACCTCCTTATCATCAAGTTACACCCTTCATCCCCTGACACAACTTCTTCATCTTCATCAAACTTCGATGGTTGAGAATAATCAGCTTCAGCTTCCACATCCGCATACTCACATTCCTCTGCAACTAATGCTCTCCTCTTTGGCTTTGTACATTCATTACTTTTATGGCCAAGCTCCTGACAATTATAGCATTTGACACTGTTATTGACCTTTGCTTTAGCGGCTTCATTCACAATTGGTTTATTGACTGCCTTGGAAACACTAGCACTGCTATTAGCACCCTTATTCTGGTTGTTAGAACCCGCAAACACACCACTTCCTCGTCTCCCTTGTTTCTCCCAAGCTAGAGCTTTCTGATGTGCTTCAGCAATAGACATTGGATTAAACATATTCAGCATGTCTTGAATTTGCATTCGTAACCCTCCAATATATCTAGCCGTTAGTTATTCCTCAGTTTTCATAATATCATTCCTTACAATAAATTGATAGAATTCATCTGCATAGTCATTCACTGTCTTCGTCCCTTGTCTCAAATTCTGCAATCGTTGATACATAAGAGATTGATAATTGTACGGCAAGAAAGTCGCTTTCATCATCTTTCTCATCTTCTCCTAAGTGACAACTTTTGATTTTCTCATTCTCTCCCGAGTTAGTTTAGTTTGTGGCCACCAAGCCATAGCTCTTCCCCTTAGTCTTGTAGCAACTAATTGGACTCTGTGATTCTCAGGCACATCCTTGAGTTCCAAAATTTATTCAACGTTTGATAACCAATCAAGAAATTCTTCCACTTGCATACCACCTTTGAATTCTGGAATTTCCATCCTCATACCTGACTCCCATTTACGATCATTTTTCGAATCCAGATATTGATTTCGCACTTGGCCTCGATTTCGATAATGAATACTACCTCCATCACCATCTTCCTCAAAATCATATGTATTTCGATATCGATCCCGACCATCTATGTCTCTACGACCATGCATGTCCCTTCTATCCTGTCTTTCAACATCACGATAAGGTTCATTTTCAAACCCACGTTGAGTTCTTCCCTCTTCATTTCGATACTCATGGTAGTCTCGCATCATTGAAACTGATGATTCTCTCCTATCTCGATAAGACTGGGGTGACATCCTCCTTTCTCCCGAAACCGATGGTGAAACCTTATTTCCACTCTGGTTCGAAACCGGTGACGTTCACCTTTGATTGTGATTCATGTCATTCATTAATTTCTCCAATTTTTCAATACCCTCATTGAACTTGTCATTGATACGCTGCTCCATCTGCTCAGCTTCTTGTCTTCTATACAAATCTTCAACATTATGAAAGCGATTAGCACGTCTCGGAGGAATGATCATCAAACAATCTCGTTTCCGTCTCTGATCTAACTTTGATACAAATTGTGACTTTGGTCTCTACTTTAACTCTGATACAAATTGACGCGTTTCATTCTCTAATCTGGCTCTGTTTCGACTCTGATACTAATTGTCGCAGCTTATACTAGGCTCGAACAGTTTAGATTCAAACTTTCGCAACCTATCCAGGATCTACCCACGAAATGATGATTTCGTGTCAAATAAACCGATAGTACAATAAATGCTTAATTCCGTTGATCGTCATGATGCCGGAATCTAGCTTTCTCCAACCCATTGATCTTGCAAGATACCGTGTTGAAAGATCTACAATTCGATCGTTGATCACTCGCAAGTGATACCGAGAATTTGCTTCAACTTCATTGATTCCCGCACGAATAACCCGAAGATGGAAAGAAGAAGGAGATCACACTCAATTTCAACAATGGTGGCCAAAGCTCACGCACAAATTTTATTCAAAATCAACTCTCTTTTACAATGACATCACGCCCCTAATTATAGGAAATTACTTCACGACTTAACTCAACATTCAATTACAACATACGACTTAACTCAACAACACGACATACGACATAACAACATCACACGACTTAACAACACAATACAAGTTACAACACCATGCGACATAACATCAGCGACTTAACAACATAGCACAGCTTCAGGAGGCGAGCGACTTATAGAAAGCGGCATAGGTGAGCGACTTATAAAAAGCGGCATAGGTGAGCGAATTAAGAAGAATGCGACTTAAGAAGAATGCGACTTAAGAAATGCGGCTTCAGAGAACGACTTAAGAGATGCGAGCTTGATATATTGAGTCGCTTATCAAGGCAGATGACTTACGACTTAAGGTAGGCAGCGACTTAAGGTCAGCGACTTAAGAAATGCGGCCTTGTTTTCTTGAGCCGTTATCTCTAAGGCATGTGACTGATGGTTGAGCGACTTAAGGCCGAGCGACCTATGTTGGTTAAGCGACTTAAGGCCGGCGAGCGACATAAGATGGTTGAGCGAATTATCATGGTGCGTTGCATCAGTTTGCAATCCACATCTATAAGCAGTTTCATACTTTTTATCTTCGAATTTTGATACTTTCTACTGTTCTGTTTGTGATATGCCTTTAATACATTTTTGATGTAGATTAACAAAATCATCATCCTATTATTTCAAAACAATGCCAATAAGTTATTTGTGAAACAAATTATGTTCAAACATAACAATAGATTGGGTATTAGCTGCAGTGAAATATTATGTCAAATATGTAACGATTTCAAGGTGCTGTAACTAGGTATCAGTTTTTATTAAGTGTATATCGGTTTTCTGTAAGTAGGTATCATTTTTGAATTAGGTATATGTTTTTTGTAAGTAGGTATCAGTTTTTTGTAAATAGGTATTAGTTTTTTGTAAGTATCAGATTTCAACAAAATGATACTGACTATTATTTTACCAAATGATTTACACTAAACGATACTGACTATTATTTGTTGTAAGTAGGTATTTGTTTGTTGTAATTATAAGCCTTTTCTTTTACCAAATGACTTAAAGGTATTATTTTTGCAATACCTATCATGTTATAAAGTTATAATGTTTCTAATTTTACCGAATTGAGTTGTTCTTCTTTTGATTCTTCATCTGCAACTTTTTTCCCTTCTTCTTTCTGAGATTTTTCCCGTTTAATATTTTTGATAATAATAAAATACATTTAACAGTGGGAAATTGTTAGTATTAGTTTCATAATTTTCCAATTTCAGTTACCTCAGTTTCTGTTTGTATTTTCTTTTGAATTGTTTTTTCATTTCTTCCTTTTGTTCTTTGTTCTCTTTTTTGCATATTCTCTTCATCTGTTTTCTCTTCAGCTATTTGTTGCTGCATGTTCCCTTCTTTTTTTGTGCAAAAAAATTCAATGTTACTATAATAAAACTATGCTTTGTTATACTTGATTTTATAGTATCAGTTACCTTCGCTGGTATAATTTCTCTTATTATTGGTCTGCTTTCAATTGCTGTATTTTTTTCATGTCTTCTTTTTGTTCTTTTTTCTCTATTTTGCTTTTCCTCTTCTTCTGATGTAGGTTTTCTATCCTTTAGCTTGCTGCTTTTCCCTTTATTGTATTTGCTATCATTTCCAATAGAGGTAGGTTTTCATTTCCAATAGAGGTAGGTTTTCCTCTTCTATCATTGCATTTTCTTTTTAAATATCTACTGTTGGAAGTGATTCGACGTTTCGATGTTCACTTTGTTGCTCCACTTCCGATGTAGCTAGGTTTTCTTTGACTATTGATTGTTGTGCTTGTTGTCAGTGGCGGTCGATTGTTGTGGTTGTGTCAGAGATATAGATTTGTTTCTGGTTTGCGGTGCTATTTTTTCTTTAAACAAAATTTCGTCAAATTCTGAATGAAAGCAAGGAGGAGGAAGACGAATAGAATTCTTTGTTTTATTTTAAATTGTATCTTGGCTTTGTTCTTACGGTAAAAAATTTGTGTACGTGTCCTTGTGAGTAATTATTTATTTTAGTTTGTCTTTTAAATTTTTTTCCCTAATTTAAAATGGAAGATATGATTGAAATCAAGGAGGATTTGAGGTGTAGCAAAAACTAAGAGAGTCGATCCATAACAATATTGAGGTAGGATCAATAGTCACCTTTCCCATCCCTCAATTTCCAACAATACATTTTTATTTAATTAATAGTATGAATGCGAAAAAAAGAAACAACTAATATTTAAATATAAGTACGTGATTGAAATTACGGGACTGGGTTTGAAGATTATATTAATTGGTTATTTTCAAACACATACATATGTGTGCGTGTGCGTAATCGCATGTGTCTTATGTGTGTGAGAAGTAGGATTAATAGTTCCCTTTTCTTTATATATATATATATATATATGTATGTATGTATTATATGTGTATATATATACATATACATATATATATAAATATAAATATACACATACATATATACATATACATATATACATACACACATATACGTATTTACATATACATATACATATACATATACATATATAGATATACATATATACATATACATATATACACACACACAGATATATATATATATATATATATCAAAGTTCAAAATTTCGGTCGGTACTTTGGATTTCCGTCCTTGCCGTTCCGGTTCCGACCAGTACTGGAACGGAATATGCCAAAGAATCCGATTTTGGCCATAGATATAAAACAATCTTATATAAAAAGAAAAATGAGAATCTAGAAAATAAAGAGTAGCAAGCGAAATAGAAAACTATAAAAGAGATCAGAGAACAAAACCAAGGAAATGACAAATCAAATGGATTTAATAGAAAAGAAAAAGAATTTAGTTGTTGAAATTTGAAATAGAATTTAGCAGTTAGTTACCTCTGATTCAAAGACCGACGATGTTAGTTTTGTATATTCACTTTCTTTCTTTATTCTAACCCTAACCTGAAACGACCCGACTTTCCCACCATAGAAAATCGCATCATTTTTAAGAAAGAAAGGGATAGAAAAGAGAAAAGACAGAGAAGAAGAAAGAAACAACATCAGAATCTAAACAGCGGAACGAATAAATTATATTAATCACATAATACATTACATAGTATCATATATATCAGAGATACACAGATAAAACAACACATACTAGACAGTTATAAACACCTGTCTAGTTATACAACTCAAAACAACTCAAAGACAACAACTCAGAGAACACACAGCGGAATACTATATAGCTATGCGCAGAAGCCTCCTGCTCCATTTCTACTCCAGAATTCGTCAAGCCAAACTGAATTCCCCATGGCTACTCGTAAAAATTTGAGTACCCAAGAGTTAAAAAAAACAGAATAAACTCCGGGTCAGACATGGGTCTGGTGTGAGTAAACGGTTAAAGTTGCTTAACTTTAAAAACCTTTTGAAAGAAAAAGTATCACGTAAGACTTCCCACACATAAACGTGGAAAAGTTTTTACCTTACGCTAACCAAACATTTGATAGGAAATTCAATGATATTATATAGGTCTAGGGTTTTCAAATAAATATGAAATAGCCGAAATTGTTACATTTATTAAATTCCAGCTACTAGCCACAAAAGTGGGTAATACAATCAAATCCGATGGCACTTATTGGATTTTGGATTCCATACAATGGCAGGGCTACTAGGGTACCGCCTGTCATAGTACGTGGCCTAGATCAACATACCAAGGAGTACCCCCGCTCCCCTGCAACACAAAGCCGGAACCATTCCTTACTGAACAGTTCCGAATAAGACAACCACGGCGGATGTAGCTATTCAACCCCCCACACAGCCGAAATAAAGGAACCTCTAGACAGGGGTAAATCTTACTCTCAAGTGGGGGCTACCCACGAAGCCTTGCTACACCACTCCTATTTTAGCCATTCCCAGTTGATGAGGCTTAAGGCTACGATTACCTTTAGTGAACACATCACTTAGAATGCTCATCGTCCACCTGACGATGTTTTGAAAGCATTCAATCCATACAAGTTTTTTACGGGTTCGAACAAAACCGAAGGCATTGTCTCGTTACACTCATTTTGGAATCATCCTCAGAGTTAACGACAATAGCCCTTGCACTCTGAATCCTCATCTCGAATCTGAAAGTACTACTCGCCAAACTCATCACGGAATCACCCTTAGAGTTATACTGACAAATAGTTCTTACACCTCGAGTCTTCACTCTTCACAAGAGATTCACGACCTATCGTTAATTTGGATCGATGTGGTTTTCGGATATCCAAATATGGAAACCCGATCCCAGTCTCATCGAAATCCAAAACGTATCTTTTAGGTCCAAGTTGTTTAAAATTAAACAATTCAATTCAACCATCTATATACACACAGAATAGATAATTCACAAGTCACAATTGATAACCACATTATCAAATAAACAGATGATTCATAACAAAATAGGTAATCCACATCATTATCACAAAAGATAATCTATATTACCATCACAATGCAACCAAGCATTCATACCACACAACATTACTTATCTCATTTCTGAGATTACATCCATTCAAGACAATCAATGTCACTCATTCATATATAAGAAATGATTTACTTAATCACAACATAATTAATTTAAAATGAATTAAATTAACTATCTCTATCTCTAATTAATTTAAAGTGAATTAAATTAATTACTTCATCTCTTAATTAATTGAAAATTAATTAAATTAATTACCTTCATCAAAATAAATCTTGCTTACTTATCCATTAATTAAACCAATTAATTAATCATCTTCTTAATTAATCAACCTTGATTAATTAACCTTTAATCAAGTAATTAATCCTTAATTATTCTCATTAATCATATCAATTAATGAACTTTAATTAATTACTTCCATTAATTAATTAACTATAATTAATTACATTTGTTCTTAATTAATTACATTAATTAATCATGCTTAAATTAATTGTTTTCAATTAATCAACTTTAATAAATATAAACAGTAATTAATTATTCTTAATTACTTCTCAATTACTTTTAATTACTTTATAAATTCTTTGATTTACTACACCAATTAATAAACCCTTAATTACTTTACTAAGTAATTATCCATTTAAAATTACTCCCCAATAAGTAATTTTATTTATCTCAATTACTCCCTGTAATTTATTCATCATTTACTTATCTTAGGTAATTAGCCTTATCAAAACTTATTAAGTAAACATACTTAATCATTTTTCAAGTGACTTTCTTTAATTAATTAACAAATTAATTAGCTTACTTGATCATACTCATCTCATAAATTATAATCGAGTAATTTATCCCTTAATTACTCTTTAACCAAATTAATCATTAATTACAGATTAATTATCTTCAACTATTAATTAATAAATCTCAATTATTAATCAACTCTTTAATACAAAGTAATTTATCACTAATTACTTTTATAATTAATTAATTAACCTTAATTAACTAATTAATCATCTCTTAATCATAAATTAATAAACTTAATTATTAATTACCAACCTTAATTACAAATTAGTTAATTCATAATTAAAATTAATCAATCCTTAATTAATTAGCCTTTAATAATATTTAATTATTTCTTAATTTACTTGCATTATAGATTAATAACCTTTAATTATTAATTAAGAAAACCCAATTAAACTTAATTACTAGTTTAATTATCCCTTAATTACTTAATTAATAAATAATTACAATTTAATTAATCATTAGTCATTAATCTAATCATCATAATTATTAGTTAATTAATTTAATAATCATACTTACTTAATTACTTAATTAATCCTTTAAAATAATTAATTAAATTAATTAACTAAACTTAAAATTCTTATTCAACTTATTTAATTACAAATCATTAACACTGAATTATTATTTAAGATAAAACATTATCTTTAATTAACCTTGAAAAACTTTACTTAACTTAATCATTAATTAGTTTAAGATATAAAGTAATCATCAATTACTTACCCTTAATTATTAATTAACAATTCCTTAGTTAATCAATTATTTAAAACTTAATTATTAATTAATAAATCATTATTCACTAACTAATTTCAAAAATCATTTCCTTAAAATTCCCTTTTACATTTCAAAATAAGTTTTGAAAATAACATTAAGATTTTTAACTTAAAACATTTTAAACATTCATACAAATTTATTTATAAAAACAATTCAATTCAAAGACAAGAATTTTAATTTAACTTAAATTATTTAAAGTTTAAACTTACTTATTTTAAACTAAAAATCTGGTTGAACATTAATTTGGGTTCAACCCATGTATACTTGAATTCAAGTACAAAGTGCATCTTCTTCTTTTTTTCTAAAAACATTTTGACTTAAATTTAACAAAACTGTTTCAGTTAAAACTTTAAAAACTGTTAAACGTAACAGTTAAACCCACATGCAAAAGCCCAAAAACCACACGAGTTTTCCCTCGAGTCATCCACCATATGTCCCGAGTCCCACTTTGAGAAAAACAAGCAAACCCAAAACGAAACACAACCCACTGATACCATCCACCTGTGCAAGTGCACCGGTGTCGGAATCTCCTCCGGTCAACGACGACTTCACCGACACGTCACTCAACAACCCTACAATCACATACAATCAACAGAACATCGCTTCTTACCTCGATTCAAAATCGAGTACCCAGAGTGAAACTGAACCCAAACCGAATCATCAGAAAATCCCAAATCACCCGCCTCCGATCAATGTTAACCCCTACAACTCCGGCCATGGATTGCCGACCCACCGCGTATCCTTCTCCCAAAATTAGATACAACTCGAAACACCATAATAGGAGCAGTTATTTAATTCATAGCAGGAACCAAAATTTAGGTTTAAAACCAAATTCGAGCAATTTCAACTTTCACAGTGGATTACAAACTCTTCAACCATTTTTCCTTACTCCCTGATCAACCATCTAGCTCCAGAAACAACCATGATCACCAAAACTCCACAGATCGACAGAAAAGACCCAGTCCAAACTCAGTTTAACTAAAGACTGCGCCCTCATTTCAATTCTAAAAATTGAAATTGTAGTTTTAAAAATCTTACTTTCCAGTATTTATTCCAGACATAAACTTGAATCCACTACAAGAAAAAGCATTTTTAGTTGCATTTATTAGCAGCGTTTATTATCAAGTGCAATCAAAAACTTATTTAAGTGCAACCAATATTTTATGGAACACTGTTTATCTAAAAAATGTAACTAATGGAGGGAACAAAAATTTAAGGCGGGACTTAATTTTTTCATGTCCAATGAAAAGCGCTTCCTTCCTCATTTATTTTCATTCGGCGCTTAAAACTTTTTTTCTTTCTCCCTAAAATAACCAACCCTAAATAACTTAACATTCTCAATTCCAAATTCATTGGCCGTTCCAGTTCCTCTCGCTCGAACCAACACTGCACTTCGTCATCAGCTCCACGTCATTCGCTCCCATCCACTTCGTTAATAGGGATCTCCTCCACTTCATCGAATCTGCTCCCCTCCGCTTTGTTCACAAGGCCCGAATCTACAAATCGAGGTAATCAATGTAAAGAGGATTATTGCTTTGTATATTTAGCAGTTTTTTCGCATACTTCGATTCTTAACATGTACAACTTCACACATATATATAAATTTTAATATTTATCAGTTTGTTCGTATATATATAAATCGTGGTAAATTCAGGTTTAAGGAAGACATCGCGATCGGCTGTAGGGTGGATGCTGCTGTTAACCGAAGTTGCTGTAGAGGGTGGTTCAGAGAAAGGAGATGAGGCGCGTGGCTTAGCTCGAGGTTGCAGGTTAGTTCGGTTGTGGTGGTTGTTCGATTGTGGTTGCGATTTGTAAGAATGTTATAGGGTGGAGGTAGCAATGGAGAGTGGATGATCAAGCAGATGGTTGTTCTGTGTGAGGCAGTAAGTGGCGATGATGGTGTTACTATATGCGAAGATTGGGTATGGAAGAAGACAATGATAAGGTATATGTACTGGTTGTAATTGCAGTTTTGTTTTCTTGTGAAGCGGTAGCAATGTTGTGATGTTTCGTTGCTAGTGGAGAGCCGTAATTTTGTATAGATTGGCAAAAGCAAGTGACAGTCAGAGGATGGTGGAAAAGGATGTTGTGAGGCATTTGGATAGTGTCGTGGTAGGATATATGGATGGGGGGTGTGTATGTGTTATGTCACTACAGTGGTGATGCAGTCTATAGGCAATGGGCAATTGCAGAGGAATGATGAGTATGTCAATGGGAATGTAATAGTGATGGGAAGACAATGAAGTATGGTTTAAGTATTGTAACAGCAGTTTAGTTGCGGATGGTTGAATTGGTTGTTTGATATGCACAGAGAAGTGCAACTGTTGGTTGTATGAAGTTGTATATGTGCAGTAAACTGTTGGTGCTGAAGGCAGGGTTGTATGGTGATTTTAGAGGGAAGTTCTGTGTTGGAATTTCTATGATCAGTGATATAAGAAATGGTTGGGAGCATGGTGAAAATTTAGGAAGTTGCTGTTGTGTACTTGCTGGTGGTATGGTGATTACTGGAGTGACGGAGAATGGTGATAACAAAGGAGGTTGTCGATTCTTGTGAGTTGCTTTGAAAGTGGGGGATGTTTTGAAACTTGTTGAACAGTTAACAAGTTTTAACAGTGGCTAAATGATTGTTGTATGATGGAGTGTACGTTGGTCAGAGAGAATTGTGGTCAGAAGTGTGTTGTTTTATGGCTGTGATATGAAGTAACGTGAGAATGGAAAAGAGTGGAAATGGGGATGGTTACAGGAAGATATGAAGTGTTGATTAGTTGAAGTGAGCTTGGAGTAGTGGTTTGTGATGATGTTATTGGGCAGTGGAAAGGATTGCTGATGGTTTGCAAGAGAAGGAGATGATCACTGCAGTCTAGAGTGAGCGGTTGAAGGGGTGTGTAGAAGTCAGTGCACGCAAGTAGTGATTGTTGCCGTGAAGGAATGGTAGCTTAATTTTTTAAAGAAAACGTGCTTGAAATTTTGATGCATCCTATTGCTTTTCAAATTGTAGCTTGTTGTCTCCAGAATCTCGGCTACGATCACAACAAGGTAAGATTGGCATTGTTATATCTTAACAAACTGTAATCAACCATAGACAGTTGATTTCTATAATTTGACTCACAATATATCATCTTTTTTGTTTCAGTTTTTATTTAAAGCAGCGTTGAAGCACTGTGTGAAACTAGCTAAGAACAGGATTGGAAATGAATCTCTCAAACAAGTCATCTTGGGTTCGGCCAATTATGAAAGGGCCGATATTTTACTGAAAATTGCTGATAATTCAGTTTATCTTGCAAAGCATCCCAAAGGGTATATATTTTGAAGCTTTATTAACTGTTAACTGTTATATCACTATTTTATATATGTCTACTTTATTTTAAAATGCAGAAACCATGTGATACAATTTGCTTTGGAAGTTTTGGACAACTTGCCATTCAATGAATATCTATGTCACTGCTTGGAAGAGTGCTTGTTGGAGTTAGCCGTAGATCAATATGGAAGTTACGTGATTCAAAAGTGCATGCAATCATTTGGAGGAGAATTGCTAATTGAAAGTCTAGTGCGAAAATTTGATTTGAGTAAATTTGAAAGACTTACTACTAATACATATGGAAACTACGTTTTTCAAACTGCTATTGAAGAGAGTAAGGCATAACCTTTTGTTTTCCTTTTATTTTTTATTAATTTGCTTGGTTTAGTTTTGTTGCATGTACTCATTTCTTCATGCACATTACACGTTATTGTCAGTCCTACTACTACTACAGTGCCTGAAAGTTCCTCTCTTTTTTCTAACTTCAGGGAACTTGGCTACAGTATGAGTTGGTTGAGGCCTTGAGACTAAAGAACTTTAAGGGATTGAAACTTGGAAAAATGGATGAGGTATAATGCTTAATTTTTTTATTTCCAAAAGTTTATTTGTTTGTTCCCAAAATTTCGGATTATTCAGGCAAATGATTCAGATTTGGCATCTTATGTGGCTGGATAGATTGATCATACTCTTAGTTGGAAGGTCCTGTTGACGGTCAAAATTTTCTTTATATGCATCAATTGTTCTTTTTATTAGTTACGTTTATTTATAAACATAAATATAACCACCAAAAAATAATTTTTTATTTGGATTTGTTTACACTTTTTTGTATATTCTTATATTAGTTTGATCAGGCTAATGGTTACATACTTAGTTTTACCTGCTTGTTGATTTCGTTGAATGGTATCTCATCCAAAGACCTTACTTTGATAGCATGTCCATGACTTGGAAATGCAGACATAATATTAAATGTACAATTTGTCGAGGACAGCTCTAAACTCTCTAGTTAATTTTTATTATTTA
Organism: Allium cepa; assembly: GCA_030765085.1. Taxonomy (NCBI): domain Eukaryota; kingdom Viridiplantae; phylum Streptophyta; class Magnoliopsida; order Asparagales; family Amaryllidaceae; genus Allium; species Allium cepa. The sequence continues at coordinate 317,309,723 of CM060931.1, forward strand.
AAAGTACTGGTGGCAATTTATAATGGCAAACTCTTCTACCTATCTCACTCAAGCACACCTTGCTAATTCTGAAAACTTGTACATTATTATATAGTGTTAGTGTGTCATCTTTTCCATTGTTAAAGTATTGAAGGATTGTTATGATATTTGGAAATTTGATAACTGTTCCTTATTTTTCTTTAAATTAATGGTCTTGGCGTTTAATTATTAAATGGGATAATCATAAAAAGATGTTTTTAAATGGTACATGCATACGAGCACACTTGATTAAAGATGTTCTTCTACTATGCTCGAGTTCTACTCGCTAAATGAGTTAAGTGAAGAAATATCATTCAAAGTTCAAATCAAGAATAATTATACGGTGTTTGTGAATGATGCGTTTCGAGCAAAATATTTTGAACTATAAAAATGTACTAGGCATCAGTAATGTTTATGGATCAAGTAAATAGCTTAGAAATCTGCGAGCGTATGGCCACCCGCAAGTGCCACTGTACTGCCTTGAGTATTACTAAAATAGTAAAGCCGCTGAGTAAGAGCCTTTATAGAAATACTACTAGAATTGATATGCACGTACTAAGAAATACCACTAGTTAAGTTTAATGTGTATTTAGCAGCAGCAGCAACACTATATTTATGGATAATAATTGTACACAAATCTTGTCAATATGGTTACAAATTTTTTTAGAAAATCTGAAGATCCAATGTATGATAAGTCAACTTTTGAATACACTGATTTTGAAAGAGGAACAACTATCATTGTATATTCATTTATGGTTCATTCGCAGCAAGATACATCTAGTGCACTTCAGTACTAGCATTAGGGATGAAATGTTTAGAGAGACTTGGTGTATTAGTCTAACATATTTAGCAGCGCATAGACAACATGGTTGCATAGATGGCGTGTCATACGCTGTTCAGAGTGACCTTATCACTTATTGGACCCGCGTAGGTCTATGTGAATTTATTGTCGGATTATGTTTGTATGACTAACACATGTCATATCGGTCCCCACGTTGTTCCAGTTTCAAGATCTTCTTTCGACCCTTTTACTTTATCATCTCAGTACACACAGATAGTAGCTCGTCAGCGTCCTTTTGTGTTTAGAGTCATTGAGCATAATGGTACAATTGTAATCTTACACTTCGTTACCTAGACTAGATTATAAGTTTGTCCCTGGTGTTCTATCTGCTAGTAGCCTAGTTTATGTCCAGAGAACGAGATATATTTTATGATTTGTAAATTTTGTAAATTAGCACGGTAGTTTATGTGCATGAATGTTTATTATATGTTTATAAAGTATTCTCAATATGTGGATTATGGGAGACTTGTCGTATTTGCTTTTGAAACCATGACCCATCAGTATACTTAGAGTTTGCACAACACTTATCAACAATAATTAATGATATTGCGAGTTCAAGTGATGGGTGCTTGCTTGTTGTAGTGTATGCTGAATTGAGTGGAAGTGAGAAGATGTTACTGGAGGCCGCGATTAACTTTGATGGTTGTGACGATGGTTTTGCTGCAAGAAGGTGATGGAAACAGGGTTATTGGATTGCGTTGACTTTGCTATAAGGTGATGAGGAATTGTAGGGGAATGGTTAAGCACAGAAGTTAGTTGTTGTGGGTCTGTGGAGTGTTATGATGATATGTTGATATGAAGTGCACACTTGCAACTGTTAGTGGTAGGGATTGTTGTAATGTGTTGGAGGGTAGCAGATGGGATGTACGGGCAGGGTATGTATCTATGTATTTGTAGTGATTGCCAGGAAGGTGGTAGGAGGATGTTAATGGAGTGGCAACAACAGTTTGGCATAGGAAAATGGATATGCAAATGCAAAAGAAAATGAAGCACAGAAAGTTTTGCACAGGATGTTGCTTCGATATGCATAGAGGAAAATGTATGCATAGTGGGGTTCAAGATGAGGTGGTAAATGTATGCAGGCTGGCACACATATATGTGCACAGAAGTGAGGGTTTGTGAGTTGTGGAGCATGCTTAAAAAAAAACGAAGTGTGCACTGTTTTATATTTGAAGATGGTGGCAAGTTGTATATATGAGAAGAGGTGATGGCTATAAGAATGTGCAATATTCAGCAGAGGAGGTTGGTGGTTTGGGGTATGTAAGTTTGGGTGTTTTGTTGTATGATGATCTGTTGGGTGTAAAGGGAAGTGTTTAAATTGGAGAAGGGATTATGTGGTACTGGTGTAGGAGCAAATGAAGTGGTGGGCGAATGTTGGACACTGATTTGCTGTAGTTTTGTTTTATAGAGTGTACTAGTATGGTGATGGTTCAAGGGGGTAAGGCTGGTGGAAAGGTATGGATGTTATGTGCAGTGGAGTTGAACTTATATGCAGTGGTTTGAAAGAGAATGGCAGAAGTGAGTGTGGCAGAAGTAAACAGAGGGCGGTGACAGTTGAGTTACAGTGTTGTGGTGGAGCACTGAAATAAACTGGAATTTTGATAAAAGTGGCAAGTGGTGGTCAGAAGGGAGGGAATAAAATGTTTGACCAAGCTTTTACATTACTCGATTCTAAGCATCACTGAGTTTGAATTTATAGACTCGCTAGTATTTGAACTAAAATGTTTTTACATCGACTACTGTTTGGTTAAAAATGTGTTTGAACATTTGTTTTAGATCTGCATAATAGAATTTTGATTCAACTGAATTCAGGTTTCTGAATGTTTTAATTGGAATCTCTTTTTGATTTCCTTTAGCAGTTAAGATCTATTTAATGTTGTAGAAAGAGAGAGGAGCATGCACAATAATCAACAATGCAACACTACCTAATGTAAATACTTGTTTTATTTTGAGTATAAAGAAACAGGTCATCCTAATGTGCATGATTTTATAATATTCCATTGTGGTTCTCAATTACATGGTGATTAGAATTACTTTAATGTTTGGAAAAATTTAGCTGTAGCTGCTTGGATTAAGATTCTGTTAGCTGCTTGGATTAAGATTCTATAGCTGATTGGATTAGGAAGTGGTGGCGCTGTTACTGGTGTTGGAAAATATCTCAAAGAAATGAACCCCAATGTCAAGGTATAAACACTTTAATTAGTTAGCATAATTCAATTATTATAGAGTGATATCATAGTTTGAATCATGATTCTTTATCAAATATTGGTCTTAGATATATGGAGTTGAACCAGCAGAAAGCAATATACTAAATGGAGGAAAACCTGGTAATCAAACAATACATATTTGATGCATAGTTGAATTTTTTAAAGCCGGTCTTCTTTTTTACACTGGAACTAAAGATTTTATAACTTTGTTCATCGACTAACATTGATTCTACTAGGTCCTCATCACGTTACCAGTAATGGCGTGGGATTTAAGCCTGATATCCTCGACATGGATGCGATGGAAAAAGTGCTTGAGGTATTATTACCTTTCTAAAATTTCATTTTGATATACTAAAAATGGTGCCCTTATGTCACAGGAAACTTTCTATGTCATGCTCTCTAAGAGTATCCCAACTTTGATCCTCTACCAGAGTAGATGATATCAGTCCAGTAATATGGATCATAGCCAGTGTTGTTTTTGCAAGCTTATACAGCTACATATAAATCACTGCTAGTGTTCTTATTATAATAAACTATCAGGTTCCCAATGATGATTAAGTGAAGATGGCAAGAGAGCTGGCACTGAAGGAAGGACTTTTGGTAAATAATCACTGCCAGTGTTTTTAATTTATAATAATGTTTGAAATCTATTTATTTAGCTCTTAGTTTTTGATATGCATGGTTTTGGTCACAACTATATTTTAACAAAGTTTAAGTTAAACTAAATTTTATAAATATTTAACTAAAATTAACTAAGTTTATTTGTAGTATAACTGTATTATTAAAACTATATTATTAAAATAGTTAACTAAAATTAACTAAGTTTAATTGTATTTTAACTTTATTATTAAAATTAAACAAGTTTTAAACTAAATTTTATAAATAGTAATAATATAACTAGTTTAACAAAGTTTTATAAATAAAGACGATGATAACGAATTAACTAAGTTTACAATAATAATAATAATAAATTAACTAAGTTAACCAAGTTAATAAAAATTAAATAAATTTTGTTAAAATTAAATAAGTTTTATAAAATTAACTAAGTTTAAGATAACTAAATTTTATAAAAGCTAATTTGAAAAAGTTTTGAGTAATAATAATTACGATGATGAAGAATTAACTAAGTTTGATGATTACAACATATTTGATTACTAGTTAGCTGTGATTGCAATGATAACATGTTAATCCTTTTTTCAAACGGTTAATCCTTTTGCTTATTTATTTAATGATTACGACATATTTGATGATTATTTATTTATTTGCTTATCCAACAGGGTGCAAATCTGGTATCAAATACTAGCTGTAAGCTGATTGATGTGGGTGAAACGGGACAAGTAGTGGCTGAAGGAACTATCGCTTCAAATGATCCAACAACGATGGTTCATTGTGTTCTGCTGGGAAAAGATGCGGTAAAAGTTTGGGTAAAATTTGTGAGAGTTAATGACGCATTGCTATGGCGACCTACATTTGAGTGTACGTACATGGAAGATGCCTTTGGTACTACGATAGCTTGGCCATCAGCATATGTCATTGGAGAATCAAGTTCCAGTAAGTATTATTTTTCAGTACATCATATCTCAACATTAAGTTTTAGTTCTGTTTATTCGGGTATTAAATAAAAAATCTGTATCACAACATTTAAGTTTTTATCTGCAAAGCCACAACATTTCAGTACATATCCTCTATGGTAGACGTGTTTATCTACAGAGCCACAATAATTGATACACTTGAAACTAAAACTTAAATAAACCATTTTTCCTAAAACTGTCTACTCAGATTAATCATTATGTCATTGCACATGTATTACACAAATGTAGTTATACAAGAGGGCTAACACAAATAAATGGAAGTAACCGACACTACAGTTGTTGCCTAATACTGTTACGGCAATGTGAATTTAGGGAATATTTTTGTTTTAGAGAACCCAATTGATAGAAAAACGACAAGGGTAAAGAAAATTGTACATTTCAATTAGTGGATGGATGCATCATCGATGGATTACGGACGTTCCAGATACTTTTTCATATTTTATAAGATTTAACTTGACCATAGTACTGAATACACAATCTGCATATAGAATGCAATCCAGTCAGACTGCTTCTAACCCAGTTTTGATCTGAATATCTGTGTAAATTGAAAATTTTCTATTCGTCGGGGAACTATATAGGATGTATATAAAAATAGAACAATTTTTGTTAATATGTGTTAATATAGAATATCGAGTTATAGATTACATGATTTTCATATATATATATATATACATGTACACACACACACATAGATATATATATATATATATATATGTTGTTGATTGTTAAACTCGTTTGCAGGTAATTAGCTATTTCGAAGCGAAGACTGTCGACAACAAAGAACTATTGGTAATCAAGCAACGAACATGAATTTAGTTGTTATATATGTTGTCGTATTTTGTTAGTACCATTTGTGGAAACTTGTCTGTGAATGCTTGTAGTATGTGACTTATTTTGTTGACAAACTACTATCGAATTGATTATGGATATTATATTTGATTGTGAGGTTAGCATGTTTTTACAATTATTTGAATATGATGATCATATGATTGATTGTTTGTATATGCTAATTATGTGATTTAATTGTTTGTTTGAATATATGAAAATTATGCAATTGATCTTTCGTTTTAATATGAATAGTATATAAGCGATTGCTGAAAATGGTATAAACCATCAACCGTAAATAGTAGCATTTAAAATATGCTACCAAACGACCAATAACTTTTAGTAGCGTTTCAGAAATGCTACAGAAACAAATGTAAACTGTTTATGTCTAAATTGGGCACAACACTCTTCGGGAGTCGTTGAAGAGATAATAACGAAGAATGTAAATTCAAAACAGATATTATCTAACAAAAACTCCAATCAGCAGTAAAGTAAATGCGTAGACAAGCGATTTATAGTGGTTCGGCGTGTTGCCTACGTCCACTGTGAAGTATTTTGACGTTTTATTGATTCTCTTTCCATGATTACAAGTTGTTTCAGTGATCAACAGCAAGTTACAACTGGAAATTCGAAATCAACAGTAAAATTATGGTGTAGGATGATGGAGATCTCGATCCGGCAGAGTCTGGGCGCTTGAGAGTCGAAAGATCCCTTTTCTGTTGGCTCTGGAGCTCTATTTATAGGCGTAGGCTGCCGATATTTCGCTGAAAATTCGGAAGACCACTTCTGGCACGTGAGGGGGCCCGCGCGCCTGGCCTCAGGAAATATGGCCCACTTTGGCATCGATTCGAACTCCATTCGAATCGATCTTAAAATCATCCAATCGAGGTGAAATTTGGTGTGGGCATTCTTCAACATGTATGCAAGCTTCTGTGAAAATTTCGTGGCATTTGGATCAGTAGATTGGGAGATATGATGGATTTGAAATGGGGTTCACTGCGTGGCTGTTTGGTTCGAAACCATGCATTCGAATCGATGGTTTCGAAACCATGGTGGCACGTGTCTTCGTGTTGACGTGGAGCGCACACTTCGCCTCGATCCGGGTTTTGCTCTGAGTTGAATGCTTCGACTCCATATACTTCGGCGCATTCGAACCGATGAAAGACACGTCACCTCGGCCAGTTGACCCAGTGGATTCGACCGAAGCTTCTTAGATGGATTCGAACAGGGCTCCAGTGATAGATCCGAAAGAGGCTTCATGGATGGGTTCGAATGAGGTTTCGTGGATGGATTCGAACATGGCCTTATGGATGGGTTCGAATGTGGCTCTGTCAATGGGTTCGAACAACTGATGCTCGATGGATTCGAAGATGATGGAGTCGAACCCGAGGCGCGTTGATGGGTTCGAAGTTGATGGATTCGAAGGTGATCGGTTCGAACCTTTGATCAGCCATCGGTTCGAAACCTAGGTCTTCCCCTCCAAATTGAATCGATCATAACTCGAGCATATGAACTCGGATTGACTTGAAATTTGAGATGCCGACTTCTACGGTCTTTCTTGTCGTGTCCTATCAATTCTAGCTCAATCTGGACTCGGACAAAATTCAGCGATATCCATAGCAAAACGAAATATGACCAACCTCTGAGACGAAATATTCTCCGTTTTTCGATCGACCTTTTGGTATCGCGGCTTTGCCAAAAAGCGGGGTAACATTTTGCCCCCCAAAGTACGTCTTGTGGGAACGTGACATGCTTTGAATAGCTACAACTTCTCTCCGAACAATCATTGCTCTCTTTTGGTTGGGACTCATACTCTATATTGCTGCAACCTTGCGTTGATATGATTGATTGCTGTATAATAGCGCTTAGCCGTTGGCTGTTGCATTTGTAACAAGATAAGTGTTTGATGCCTACAAATGCTTAAAATTGAATGTTAGTTCGATATATATGCACATATGCTAGTTTGATCTTTGTTAACGTCGTGCGTCTACAAGTCGTTGTTAGTTTTGTTTGCTATTGAATTTCGTATCGATTCTCTCCTGAACCGATTTTGAAATTTGAATTGAGACAACGCTTGATGGTTGTTTTGAAAAGTCCCTTCGTATCGATCCTCTCCTGAACCAATATTGAAAGTTGAAGGAATTGGATTTGTATTGCGTGAGTGTAAGATTTCGAACCGATGCATTTGAGCATCGATGGATTCGAAACCTACGCTCGTATGGATGCAGTACGCTTATGCTATGATGGGTACGAAATTGACATTCGAACCGATCTGAAAGGATGGATACGACATAGTAGTTCGTATCGATAGGTTATGGATGGATACGAAGTCGATGATGTGAACAAGGGCTTCGAATCGATGCGCCCACCGTTTGTTTCGCATCGATGCAGCTCGTCACTCTGATGTGTGCTTCGTACCGGTGAAATATGAGGTGAACTTCGAATCGATAGGGCCCTAGGCAGATGGATTCGAAGGCTGACTTCGAATCGATCTGGTATTTGACCGGTTGTGACCGGTTGGGTTAACTGGGATACGAAGCGGCCCGGTCACATCCCAGGCTTCATATAAATAGCAGAGGGTTTTACTTTTTTCATTTTTTTACTTTTTACTCTCGCCTTGCTTTTACTGTGCATTGCATCGTTTCGAAACTTCAGAGAAGAAGGCACTGTGTTTTCGTATTCGAAACATTCGAGATCCAAGCCTTTAATTCCTTGACCCATCACTCAAATTAGGTAAATAGCTTCGAATCCAAACGGCAAAGTTACTTCGAAACCGCGTCTTCTTCATCGTTTGGCCACTATGGTGATTGGTAAAGCCAGATCTGGTCTGGGGGAGCTTCGAAACCATTTGGGGACTCTTGTTCGAATCGATGATGGCGGCATCATTTTTCTTAGATTTCGTATCGATCTCTTGGATGACCTTATGGGGGTGACGCAGTTCGCACCGATTGATGGATTCGATGGGTTCATTCGAATCGATGGATTCGAATCCATCGGCTATCGGTTCGAAGTTCTCAACTTTATATCGATTCGAAGAGGATCGATTCGAACGATATCGATGTTAAGTTGGGGGTTTCTGATTTGTACGAACTAGCCAAACAAGGATCGATTCGAAGTCATCCATTTTTGATCGATTCGAATTCGACACCTGATCATCGTTTCGAAGCGCGCCTTCCGGTCATCGATTCGAAGTGATGTTAGGTCTTCGAACGAGGTCCCTGTGATCGGTTCGAACCCTCTATGGTGGATTCCAAAGTTTGGTGTTTCTAAGCATAACTCCGACGAGCTTTATTCCTGCATATTTGGACATATTAAACTGCATACTTGACCACCTTTCGAAGCTCGTCGATGGAACGATAATAACTTCTATTCGGATCAATTTCCATCATATAAACGGTTTTGTGATGACGATCAACGATGACGGTCATTATAACTGGACTTCGTAGCTTTGTCGTTTGCATATTTCCTTTAACTCTGTGATATTCATTCAAGTAATGCATGGCACTATACAACATACATACATACACTTTACACTGGGGAACGCACGGGTCCTTTGTCGTCTAACGATGGTTTCTCATGAGTTAGCTAGTTATGGAACCTTCAAGTTCGCAACAGCAGGAGGTTCAAAGTACAGCTGCTCCAAGACTAGAGGTCCCAGATATCAAACCTGAGATCATTGGTCCGGCCCCGGACAAACTTTCCAATGCGTCCTTCATTGCCAATCCGTCGGATTCCGTTCAATCCAATATTTCTGAAGATATGTTGGGGAGAATATGCTTGAGGCACGGCCTGTCACTGGATGACGTCTTATTGCCGGGGCCGAATGATAGACCACACAACCCGCCGGAGGGATATACAGCATTTAATCGCCACGCGTGCGTGGCTGGGACGCTTCCTCCGTTCAACGAGTACATAAGGGAGGTGTTGTCTTTTTTGAGGATTGCTCCATCTCAACTACACCCGAACGGGTATGCCTCCGTGAATAGTTTATTCATCGTCTTCATGGAGTACCTTCATAGACCACCGATCCCGACCGAGATCAGATATCTATTTAATTTCAAAACTCGAGGTGATTATCCTTCCTTCACATTTCTGGAAGCGGTGAGGAACTGCCAAGTGGTCACTGGGTCCTGGACCAGGTTGAGTTACTATAGGACGGAATGGTTCTATGTCAGGTGTCCTCCGGGGTTTGCCCGGCGATGGTTATTCAGACGTGAGTGTAGCTGAGTTATCAAGTAATTACTAAGGAAATTGCGGTCAAAGCGAAACTTATGTTTTTTCTCTTTTCTACAGCGACGATTCAGCGACCTGAGGGCGAGCACTTTAAGGAGATGGTGCGAGTACTTCAAGGAGTCCCGAGTGGAGATAGGGATATTGAGCTGCTCTTGACGGATAGGAATCTCCGAACTTACGGGTTGATTGAACGAGGGCAGAGCATACTGTTTGACGGGGCACTAAGGATTGTCTCTAAAAAACGAGTCAAGCACAAGAAGCCCAAAGTTACTATAGCCGAGGAGGCTGATTCTGAAAGAACTCATACTAACGACGAGCCGTTGTTGGAGCTTACAGACGTGGTTCAGGATGTTGAAGAGAAAAGAAAAGGCAAGGAAGCTGTCGTCACGTCAACTAAGAAGGGGAGATGGAAATCGGTTTTCACGGCCTGATCCTCTCGTCGTCACGTCTTTACGAAGGGCTTACTGATCTTCCAATCCCGGATGATGTGTCTTTTGAACATGACGCCGGGTTGGAGGAGTTCCATCGTACCCTAGAATTGAGCGAGCCTTTTATTACTAGCTCAGTCGACACTTCTGGTTGGTCGGGGGGAATACATATTCATACACATTTCACGACACTACATAGCCCCGAGTCCTAGGTCATCGGTTTTGAGAAACCACTAACTTTATTCTCATTTCGCTTTGCAGATATTATGACTGGACGCGGTTCGATGCTAGGGAGCCTACGACATGCTCGCAAATCTTCCTCATACTACGAGTCGCAATGGAGAGAAGGAGACAGGAGTTACGATCGCAGGTACTCCGGGTATTCTAGCCAAGAACGGAGAGATAGGGATTACAGACATCGGTCTCGATCGCGCACTCCTCCTCCAAGAGTTCCTATACAACCTCCTGTCCATGTTTCTCGTCCTTCAGATTCCTCGTACTACCAGTCGGCCTCTCAATCTTCTAAGTATGAATCTCGCCATCCCAGATCTGAGGTAATGCCTCCAATAGTTGCGGAACAAACTCCTACTGAAATTTCGGGGGAAGGAGCAATCAGGCTTGCTCAACTGAAGAAGGACTTTCCAAATATTTGCTTTGATAACTACATTTTTCCCCTTCACTTGAAAAGAATCCCGCTGGAGGCCGAGCAGATGGCGTACGATTATGTGCACGACTTTTACGCCCAATACAGGGCGTGGTACAAGGCGGCCGAGAAAGCGTCGTCATTGGCCTTTGAGCGTGGGGCCACCATCGAGAAAATGCAGGCTGAGTTAGCTCAAAAGAGCCATATTATTGATGTGCTAAACACTGAAGCTGAATCTTCTCGGAAGTCTGAAATGGAGGCTATCAAAAAAGCCGATGAACCCAGGCAACAATGGATAGGATGAAACGTGAGCACTATGCCACGGTAGAGGACATGGGCCATCGAAACACCATGGTTACTGCCGAGAGGAACGCAGCCCTAAAGGAGTTGAACGAGCTTAAGTCTAAATTTTCCGAAATCGCCAAGGATAGGGATGATGCGAATAACGCAGCCCAGGAGGCGTGTGAACAAGCTGTGATCCTCCGGACTGAACGGGACGCAGCAGTAGCCAAGGTCCAGGCGGTTGAGACGGAGGGTGAGGAGAAAGTTCATCAAGTGGAGGCCAGGCTGGAGGCCGATATTGAAGATTTGCTTATCACTTACAATGCGAACTTGTTGAGACACCAAAATTTGGCCTGGCTCCAAGATTACCCGATACACCTCCGCAGCGCTTGGGGTCGATTGGTCGAGGAAGAAGAGGAAGCACGTCCGGGTGAATCGGTCGACCGATTCGAACTTGAAAACCGGCTGTTGACAGACGATGAGAAGAAGGTGCTTCATGATGCTATTATCGCTCATGAGGAGGAGATGATTAGTGGCCGATCTCTAGAGGTTGGAGAGGGAACAGGTGTTGAGCATCACTCTACTGTTACTGAAATCACCGCTCCACCTTCGGTAGTGCCTGTATCTGTGGTTCACTCACAATCCGTTCCTGCTTACGACCCAGAACAGCCGCGGTTATCTCCTATTCAGGAGCATACTTCTGAGGCCGCTCAGTCGTCTGCAAGTCAAACTGGGGAAGGTATTCTGAACTTATCTCAAGTGTTTTCTAAATAGAGAGTTTGCTCTGAAGCAGTTACTGATAACCTCTTCTTATCTTTGTTTAGTAACTGGAGTTGCTCCGATTGCCGCGACCCAAGAATCAAGCAAAGGGGATAAGGCCATCACCACCGAGACTACTGTTGTAACTGCAGTATCAACCGAGGCGGCGCAGGGGAGCGGATTATCTCTTGATGAACAAATGGTGAGCGAGCTGCTCGGCGAGCAGGGTGGCTTCTCCACAAACCTGCTGTTCATCATTAGTGACCTCCCGCCAACCTCTAGCCCTTCAATGCAGACTGCGGATGCCCCCATCCAAGCCTAGACGATTCGTGATGAAGAGATCCTGGCCGAGATTCATGCAGAATTAGAAGATGCGGGGCAAAGTGGTAGCGTTGGTGGTAGCACGGCGGCACAGAGCCCAGCGCCTGCGAGGATAGTATCGTCGGGTGGCACTATCCCATCTTCCGTTGCGCGTCCGGTCCCTCCTACTCCTTCGGCATGGAGCCTTCATTTAGATTCAAGTTCTGAGGAGGACGTAGATATTATGCCCCTAGCCGAAGAGCTACCACCGGAGAGGAGGTCGTCCAAACGAAGGATTTCCGTTCCTAGCGATTCTGATGACGAACCGCTGATAAGGAAGCCAAGAAAGAAGGAATAGATCGGCCTCCCAAGCAGATTTTTTGGTAGATAGAAACTTGTTTTCGTTTTATGTTAGTAGGTCATGTATAGATGCAGGTTCGGCCCCTGCTAGTAGGGATTCTTTTTTGGGAGAACTTATTTGCATGTAAGTCCTTGTCTTCAGTTAGTTGAAATAAAATTTAGTTTCTTTGTTTCAACTCTCATTTCTTTTGTGCTTAAGTGTTTGTAGTGTCTTGTTTTCAGTCCGGTGCACTTGTGGTGTTTTTACCGTCAAGAAGAATTCGTTTTTATTCGCCAAGTCTGAGAATCTTGGTCGCAAGTTGTGATCATGAATAATCAAACTTTGGACATTGTATCACTTTGGTTAGCGATTAACACTTAGCTTTTTTTTCCCCCTAGTCTCGGGGAATAACATTTGTGTTTTGGTGGTTGAGTGCGTTTATTGCAAACTTTAAGCACATGTCCACATTCTGCGGACTTAAGATAATTTGAGATCGATAATCCGGTTCGCACTCCGAGAACTCGAGAGTTATCGATGTTTGTAACACGGTTCGCGATCCGGGAACTTGGAATTGATGTTCACATTCTAACTCACACTCTGCGAACTCGGAGTTAGTATTAACATTTCAGTTCGCACTATGGGAACTTTAACTTGGTATTTGTGCTCCAATTTACACTCCGGGAACTTGGAGAAAACATGTATGTTTGGGTTCGCACTTAGGGAGCCTGGAATTGATGTTTGTACTCCAACTCGCGCTTCGGGAATCTGGAGTTAGCCGCTGGATGGTCATTCACACCTATTTGGGCTTTTTAGGAATTCGTTCACACTCTGGGAACGATAGATTTGATGTTTATACTCAAATTCGTACTCTGGGAATTTGGAGTCCATTCACACTCTGGGAACGATTTATTGGATGTTTATACTCCAATTCACGCTCTGGGAAGTTGGAGTCCGTTCACGCTGTGGGAACGAATTGTTGAATGTTTATACTCCAATTCACACTCTGGGAAGTTGGAGTCCGTTCGCACTCTGGGAACGAATTATTGAATGTTTATACTCCAATTCACGCTCTGGGAAGTTAGAGTCCGTTCGCACTCTGGGAACGAATTATTGAATGTTTATACTCCAACTCACGCTCTGGGAAGTTGGAGTCCGTTCGCACTTGGGAACGAATTATTGAATGTTTATACCCCAATTCACGCTCTGGGAAGTTGGAGCCCGTTCGCACTCTGGGAACGAATTATTGAATGTTTATACTCCAATTCACACTCTGGGAAGTTGGAGTTAGTTGTGGGACTGTCGTGTGTTGGTCCAGTCCAGCCTTTGATGTGATGGCTTGCCCCCGAGCTGGGGTTTCACTTAGTGAGTGGCCGGTTGTATCGCAGTCACTCGCTATTTGAATAAATTCCATTGTTTGATGGAACTTAGCTCTTCGTGTGTCGTGATTGTTGAATGTTATATTCGGTAAACCACAGCTCTAGCTTGAAGAGATAGTATTTTATTGCTGAAATAAGAAAATATGGCAAAGTCAGTGCCTTATTACAAATTCTAATTTCAGAATGTAAAGGAAACTGTAAAGTATTCATAGATTGAAGGAGCCTGTCATGTGTGACAGTGACGAGGTTCTTCGTCGTTCCAGGCTCCTGAGTAAGCAGGTCCGCCACTGATGGCGTTTATCACCAATCTTCCACGGGACAAGTCGAGTCCTCCTGTCTCGGCCGATTGGGTCAATGTTTGGATTTGATGGGCCCGCTTCTCTGGGCTGCGCTGTCCGCACAAACTGTTCCAGCTTCCTTTCTCTGACCAGTTTTTCAACAAGATCCTGTAAGTGACGACACTCGTTCGTATTGTGCCCGTAGCTTTCATGGAACCTGCAAAACTTTCCCGTCTGGATTTGTCTTTGTGACGACGGTCTTGGTGCAGGTTTTTGATATTGAATTGTATCGCAGGTTTGTAAGTACAAGTCCTCTAGTGATGTATTTAGAGGAGTGTAACTGTCAAACATTGGATTCTTGCACTGCGGGCCATGAGTTTGATCTTGTTTCTTAATTTGATTCACGCTTTCTCTTCGCCGAGCTTGTTTATTTTTAATGTTCAACTGAACTTTTCCGGAGCTCTCATCGGACTTTTTTATTGCAACATTGCTTTGGGTCCCTTCCGCATTTGGCCCTGCGTCAGTTTTCTTCCTAGACTATTTCGCGTCTTCCCGTCTCAGGAATTGAGCTGCTTTGGTATGGAAACGTTCCAATGATGCAGGTGGTTTCCCAGCTAGCCAATTGCCGAATTCAGAATCGGGGTCGATCCCCTTAGTCAATGCCATAAGGATGGAGTTATCGTTTGGATTACTAATCTCCGCGCATGCAGTATGGAATCTCTCTAAGTAGTGTCTGAGTGTCTCTCCGGGAGCTTACGTGACACTAGATAGAGTGTTGACATCTTTTGGCCTTGCGACGTGCATGCGGAATTGCTCAACGAATTTTGTGGCTAACTGATCGAAGGAAGAGATGGATCGAGGTGGCAGTCGGGTGAACCAAATGGTAGCCATGCCCCCCAAGGATATGGGGAAACTATGACATTTCACTGCATCGTCGGCCCTGGTAGCAGTCATCGACCATTCATATTTTAGAATATGTTGGTTGGGGTCGGAGTTTCCCTCGTACATGGGTAGAGTGGGCATTCGGAATCGCCGTGGGGGTTCAGCAGTAAGAATATCGTCCGTAAAGGGAGTGTGACTTCGGGAAACTCCCCAATCGTCGTTTGTGAATCCCTGACTCTCACGGATCATCTGACATATCATAGTTGAAAGATCCGGCATTTGCGCCGGAGTATGATCATGTCCCATACTTTGGGTTTGAACCGGATATCGTCGACGGTCCAAGTCTCGCCTTCTTGGCTCATAGTCCTCTGGGACGTACGGTTCAGGAGTATGCCCGCTATGATGACGGTCCAAGTCCGACTGATCTTGGGCGTCGACCCCTGGTTCAGTCGCAACATTAGTGGTGCGGTATTCTGCGGCGTGGTGAGGAACGACACCTCCTCGGGAGGGGAGTCCGGTTTGGAAACTGGCTGACGGACCAACTCTAAGTTGTCCAACGGTCAATGTCGGTTGATTTCCAATGGGTGGCATACGACTCCCATCTAGCCAGGGTCGTGGAGGCTGGTTATGATAATCAGAGGATGAAGAACTTTCGCTGGATGAGCGAGAGGCATGGTCTCTCATGGATCTCTTTCGTTTTTGGCAATCCAGCTTGTTGATTAGCTCAGCGTTAGCGCTTAGCTGTTCTTCTAGTTGTCGCCGACTCTGGGTCAGCTCTTGGAGTAGCAACTGCAACTCTTGTCGGGTAACCGGACCCGACGGTTTCGAGTGCCCAGCGACATCTTGATTAGATGAAGGTAGAGGGGCAGGATTCTGTCTATCCTGTTCTACTTGATTGACAGTGTTTGAGGTGGTTCTTGTGCTAACCATCTTGAGAGTTGAATTCCTTTCCTAGACTTTATGCAAATCTAAATAGAAGAGAAGGAAATTGGATTTAACGATCTGGATCTCTCTCTTATATTTATTCAATCCGGTATCGATGACAGATCCAACGAGCAGGAGAAAATCTGGGTTTTCTCAGTGAAAGCACCAAAGTGTTTGTGCCAAAATTGGGCGCAACACTCTTCGGGAGTCGTTGAAGAGATAATAACGAAGAATGTAAATTCAAAACAGATATTATCTAACAAAAACTCCAATCAGCAGTAAAGTAAATGCGTAGACAAGCGATTTATAGTGGTTCGGCGTGTTGCCTACGTCCACTGTGATGTATTTTGACATTTTATTGATTCTCTTTCCATGATTACAAGTTGTTTCAGCGATCAACAGTAAGTTACAACTGGAAATTCGAAATCAACAGTAAAATTATGGTGTAGGATGATGGAGATCTCCATCCGGTAGAGTCTGGGCGCTCGAGAGTCGAAAGATCCCTTTTCTGTTGGCTCTGGAGCTTATTTATAGGCGTATGCTGCCGATATTTCGCTGAAAACTCGGGAGACCACTTCTGGCACGTGAGGGGGCCCACGCGCCTGGCCTCAGGAAATATGGGCCCACTTTGGCATCGATTCGAACTCCATTCGAATCGATCTTAAAATCATCCAATCGAGGTGAAATTTGGTGTGGGCATTCTTCAACATGTATGCAAGCTTCTGTGAAAATTTCGTGGCATTTGGATCAGTAGATTGGGAGATATGATGGATTTGAAATGGGGTTCACTGCGTGGCTGTTTGGTTCGAAACCATGCATTCGAATCGATGGTTTCGAAACCATGGTGGCACGTGTCTTCGTGTTGACGTGGAGCGCACACTTCGCCTCGATCCGGGTTTTGCTCTGAGTTGAATGCTTCGACTCCATATACTTCGGCGCATTCGAACCGATGAAAGACACGTCACCTCGGCCAGTTGACCCAGTGGATTCGACCGAAGCTTCTTAGATGGATTCGAACAGGGCTCCAGTGATAGATCCGAAAGAGGCTTCATGGATGGGTTCGAATGAGGTTTCGTGGATGGATTCGAACATGGCCTTATGGATGGGTTCGAATGTGGCTCTGTCAATGGGTTCGAACAACTGATGCTCGATGGATTCGAAGATGATGGAGTCGAACCCGAGGCGCGTTGATGGGTTCGAAGTTGATGGATTCGAAGGTGATCGGTTCGAACCTTTGATCAGCCATCGGTTCGAAACCTAGGTCTTCCCCTCCAAATTGAATCGATCATAACTCGAGCATATGAACTCGGATTGACTTGAAATTTGAGATGCCGACTTCTACGGTCTTTCTTGTCGTGTCCTATCAATTCTAGCTCAATCTGGACTCGGACAAAATTCAGCGATATCCATAGCGAAACGAAATATGACCAACCTCTGAGACGAACTATTCTCCGTTTTTCGATCGACCTTTTGGTATCGCGGCTTTGCCAAAAAGCGGGATAACATAAACTAATATAAAAATTATACAGTTGCATTTTAAAAACGCTACTGAAAATCAAAAAAAGCAAATAAACAAAAAATGCAACCAAAAAATGAAGACTTATGGTAGCGTTTTTTTAACCCTACAGAAAAAACCTATAGCCGCATTTAAAAGTGACTTTTGGTAGCGTTTTTTAAATCCTACAGAAAATACCTATAGTTGCATTTAAAAGTGACTTTTGGTAGCGTTTAATACAACGCAACAAAAAGTTTTAGACTTTTAGTTGCATGTTGTATAGTAGCGTTCCTTAAACCGCTACCATAAGTTATGGTAGCGTTTTTTCAACGCTACCAAAAGTCTTTTCTGGTGTAGTGATCAGTGAAATACAACATCTGATTTTTACAAGTTTTAAAAGATTCCTGCTGGTATTTCCAAATACAAGTGTATTTCATCACTTACATCCTTGTTTATATTTTTAGTACTTAGATTTTGTTAAAACTAAACTATTTTGTTTTTAATCTAAATGTTAACAGTGATTAGATAAAAAGATGTGAATTTTTGTTCTGATGGGTAACACTAATACCTGGAACAGAGCCATATATATGAACATGCACAGTTCAAATCAGAAACATTCACACAACATTTACGCTTGTATATATAAACATATGTAAAGCACTTCGACACAGCAATTTACATGCAACTACTATCATGTACTTAAGTTTTAAACTTCAATGTTTACTCACCTTTGAAAGAAATGCATAGAACAAAAGCAATTTTTTGACAGAGCTTGAAAACTGGAACTTTGAAACTGAATTTGTAACGACCCACCTTTTTGGACGGTTTAAACCGACGATCAAATACACATGCAATTCCAAACAATTCAAAAGGGCAGATGGTTATTGGGGTAAATAAGAAAAGAAAAGAAAGGGAAATAAAGGAAATGAAACAACGTAGAATCTTGCAGCGGAACGGTAAAATATAATAGTCAAATAAACAGTTCATGAAGCTGTTTACAATACTTTAATCATTATTTATACAACAATTATCAGAGTTATACATATACAACAAAACAAATAAAATAATGCAGCAGACAACATGATGCAAATATAATAAGAGTAATAATATACCGAATCTTCGTCTTCATCCTCCAGAATAGATCTTCAATAAGCTGAAAAAACTCAGGTCTGACCTGAGCGTAATGAAAAGACAAAACACTCGAGTCAGGACTAAAATATCCTCATGTAAGTTAAATCAATCGTAAATAAATATGAGTGTAACAGCATCAGAGATGTTTATGGGGTTTGACATCTCATATCCAGTGTCAACGTGCGTGCAATAACTTAAGAGATGTTACGAGATTTTCCATCTCTCAAAGATCCGTTAAACTATCTACTATGTAGTACAATACGCTATTATAATATGTCTACAGTAAAGTAAAAGTATTAAAATAGCGTTAAGGCGTTACCATAATTCCCCTTAACACATTTTTATAATGCCATAGTCTATACAACACCGTAAACCCCACCGTAAACTGGTGGTTATCAGAGGGTATCCCATAGGTATAACACAAAACAAAACGTAGTGGTCGCGAACAGGATAATCAGTATGACAAGGTACATGAGGCGATACCAACTAGGATACTAGTAGTTGCGTGATCCGGACTGATGTTGAGCATAGCCAGCAGCTACCTCAACACCACGAAACAACACTCCCAAATCAAGGGGTGCACCCAAATCGAATCACAAAAGTAATAGATATGGTATCGAAGAAGTGTGTCCGCTAGAGATGGCGAACCTCAATGGCCCGGCGCGGCTCCTGTTTTAGTCATGTCAGGGGTCATCCAATATCGTTCTCTTTCTCCAGTCAACGCATTCACCAAACCATCCACTTCATTCTGGATCAACACTCCGCGTATAATAGTTATTAAAGTGGTTTTTGGTATCGACAGAGAGTATGTCCATATCCGATCCCGGTCTCTTTAATAACTACGTATTATTACACCGATGGCTCTTTTACATTGCAAATCGATTCATAATTGATATCAAAATATCATATTCCCTTCTAAAAAATCAAATCCATTTCAAATATCATCGTATCTATTCACAATGTAAGATTTCGTTTCAAAAATCATTTTCACCTCAATATCTCATTTCGATTTCAAAATCATTTCGAATTTCAATTTAGGTTGCAACTTCATTTAACCCAATTCGTATTTATTCAAGATTTAAACATAAACATTTCATCTTATTGACCAGCTTGAAATTTTAGAAAATGGTTTTAAGTAGTTTAAAAGTAGTTTTAAATAATTAAAATAGTTAAAATACTTAAAATATTTAAATGGGTTTCAAATAGATAAATTAATTTAATATAGTTAATGTAGGTTAAAATAGTTTAAGTATTTAAAATGGTTTATATAACAGAGAAATTTGGAAAAACAAAATGAAACAGCTTCAAAACCAAACCATTTTAATTATAACTTCCCAATTCAAATCAATTTCAATTTCCCTTCTTCCGATTCAATTTCGATTCAATTCAAATCAATGTCAACTTTGACTTCAACTTAATTCAATTCTACATTCACCTTCAATTAATTCAATTTCAATTTATATCGAGTTGGAGCTTGATTTTTCAAAATATCAATTTATAACACTTAACAAAATTTATCCTTCAATATTCAAATTTAAATCCAAATTTCAAATATGATTCAATTCCAAGCTCAATTTCAAAATATCATTTTTATATCACTTTTACTTAGTAACACTCAAAGCTCGAATAATGTTCAATTTTTAAAACAAATAAATTTCGAAATTCAATCATATCCAAATTTTAAATTTCAACGTCTCAACTTAAATTATTTAACAATTTCTTTTAACCAAAATTTATTTCAACATTCCAAACTCAATTTGCGATAAATTCAATTTCTATAAATTGATTTTATTTATAACTTTTAAATCAAAATATTTAAATAAATTTCAAATCAACGATTTTAAAATTTATTAATTTAACCAATCCAATGTCCGTATATAATTTTCTATCCTATGGCCAAGTGATTAGTTATTACAATTAAATGTTAGGGATGAATATATATCACTTAAATCAGATCACGGTGTCATATGTATGCATAACAGGATATATATATATATATATATATATAAGCAAATAAACATCCAAACATTAAAATATCAACCAATAGCATCCATCGAAATAAATCATCCAATAGACAATACAATTCACGGCAATTTCATAGTTCTCAATGTTAGGTAATTTAATCGCAATTCAATTTTAATTTCGATTTGACTGTCAATTTAATTTTCCAACGGTGAATTCAAATGACAACCTATATGACAATTAAATTTTATCAAACAACAACAAATAAAATTCATATCACTTCATAGTATCAAATTTAACTACCATAAAGATATTCAGTACGTTATGAGCATTATAAAACACTCACCTTGATATCTTGTTGTCACCGAGACGTTCCGGTTTGGAACTAAACTGGACGACTCCCGATTTTAGCCCAAATTTCAACTGTCTGCAAATTCGTCCAAACCAGTTTCATTTCGAAGCTCTCGTCTTCGTAATCGCAACGCAAGAAGTTTCGTTCCAATCGGACCTCGTATGTGAGAGTTATTAAATTTGTAAGTTACCAATATAATTCATTTTAAAAATTTAAATAACTTCATCTTAATTACAATACTACCCCGAGAACTTCATCTTCCCAAACGAAGCCTGCACGCAAAAATGCACAAACCCACCTTTTTCCGTGCACCAATCTCCAGTGATACGGAGCTCCCATACTCCGTTCGACATGCCGTCTTTGCCAAACTTCTTCCCTCTACGAGCTCGACTCGACCATCCCCAAAAAATCAACGCCCAAACCACCCTACAAAAACATGATAAACCCATTTTCCCTCGACCACGTTCAGGTCGCACGCCCATACCACTGCCGCACAATACAAAACTCACCACCGAGCTGCTATTCCGCATCACGAACTCGAATTAAAGCTCCGTTTCGCGAATCAATGCCTATATCCTCCACGATTTCCAACCCTAGTCCACGCCTAAGAACGGCCTCGACCCCAATAGTTTCCGCACCCAGCAACGAGCATATCATATTGAAGCACTCAATGAAATAGGATTTTTAAAACCAGTCAGAGATTTTTTTATCAAGTGTTGAAGGGGAGATAACTTATTTTCTTTTGAAGCTTGGATTTTTCTTTACTGTGACTTGCGTGTGCAGTTATTAAAAAGGGAAGAAGAGGCTATTGCGTGTTTGAATGGGTCAAAGGTAAAGTGAAAAGATGGGATAGCAGCTGAAAGGGAGATTGACTAATTAAAATATTTATATAAATTTCAAAATACCTCGATCTACGCAACTCGAAATCTCGAACCCATATCAAGGCATACCGCTAGGTGTTCATAATGCTTTACATGTATTCCGAACGCAATGGAAAAGGTTTCGAGTCCTAATTCGATCGTATGTGTGAGTTACGGAAATAAACGATCAATTTTAAACTGAATTGATTAAATTAATTTCTAAGCGTTTTGAGCTGCCACAGTCAAACGACAACTCCGATTGCTATGGAAATTGAAACGAGATAATAATAAACTATTACAGATCTATTGGAATAGGTTTTATCGAATTCCGAGACTGTGCCCCGGAATGCTATTTTAACTCGTCGATTAAATCGACGACTTTCCAAAATTAACAGAATTGCTAAAATTTCCAATTTTAAAATCTTATTAACTCTATTATAATCCAAATATAACTTACATTCACTTTGGAAACCAATTTGAATCATATTAAATCAAATTTCAGTTATTCACTCTATTTTCATATATTAAATTCAATATCAAATTAATCATATCAAATTCGGAATTTCATTATTCAAACATTTGTAATATTAAATTTAAACAAATTTGATTATTCTTAAAATACTATCTTTTGAAATATTCAAAACGAACTTATCAAATTAACTTTTGAAACAAATTCAAATTATTGAACAACCATTTCCATTAAACAGTTATTCGATTTCCGTTATTCAATTGTTCAATAAATTCCAAATATTAAATTTAAACAATTTAATTGTTCAGTATTTGACGGATTTCAATATTGGATTTTAAATAAATTTTCATTATCAGTCGATTACTTTATTACATCAAATGATTTCCACATTATTATTTAACTTTAGTTAGAGATAATGCACTCAATTATTATATAAAATTTCATTTCAATTGCAATTGGTTCCCAAATTCAATTCGACTAACTAAATGAATAGGTAACTTAACTAATTATCACCGTTAACTTTTAATTACACTTATAAGTTTATTATTTACAAACAAGTGTCACAATTTCCTATATAATATAACTTCATTCCATTACTATTGACTATATATTATTTCAATTGATTTGGGATCTCATTCAATTCATAAGTGATTAACTTAGATAAAATTTGTTGCAATTCATTCTAGTTATTTTTATCATAAATAAATTAAAAAAAATTAACTCTTCCAACATTAAACCATGAAATCTTATTAAATTAACATTTTTAATTATCGAAATTTTTCGGGTCGTTACAGAATTTGCTCTCATTCTTTTTAAAACTGAGGTGCTTGCTTTAAAAACTGGATTGAAGTTGAAAACTTGAGATGCTAGCTTTGAAAACCATGGCCTCTGGAATTTGGAATGCTATGAACCTTTTGATTAACTTGCATGCATTCTTGAAATTGATTACAGGCTTGATTGTTAACAGAGCTTGATTTGTTTACAGGGCTTGATGTAGATTTGTTTTGAGGATTGTTTCAGGCATTTGAACTTGAGTTTGAGGAGTGTTTGCACTTGGAAAGGGTTACAGGTTTTGGTATAAGGAAGCTACAGGATTTTGGTCTCAGATTTCAAAATGTTTGCATGGTATAAATTTTGAACTGAGAAATGTTAACAGTGTTTTGCAATTTTGATTTGGTTTGAGAGATTTGAACTTTGAGTTTAAGCTTCTGAAAATAATTTCAGGTCTGAGAACAATTGATTTACAGGGCTACACTGCATATTTATTTTGAGAGGAGTGTTTGCATTTGAAAATCTTACAGGCTTTGCATAAAAATAGTTACAGGGAAAACATTCAGATTTGAAAAAAAATGATTTCTGGTTTAGATTTTGTTTTGGAAAATGTGAAAATGGATCAAAGAAAATGGAAGGGCGGAAAAGATATAAGTTTATATTGATTTGTTTAGGTTTGTATTATAATTAAAGAAAAATAAAATGGAAATATGACACTTGTCTCCTATCTTACTAATTACTTAACACATGTATTTAATATTCATATAAAATTAACACATGTTACATTAAAGGGTTTATATCATAACACTTGTAATTATTTATTTTCATTTGTTTTAAAATCTTTTAAAAGCTTTTTAAATTGAATTTCCTAATTAATTAATACATATATTAATTAAAAATGCATTTCTAATTTATATAATAAAACTTTTTTAAAAGAAATGAAGTGTAAACAAACAAAATCATATGAATATATATTAAATTCATTTTTGAATGTTAATGTAAAACTATTGTATTTATTTACTATTAAATAAATACTTCTAAATTTGTATAAATAATATTCTTTAAAGAAAACAATATAAAACAAAAATGTTATTTAAATAAAAACTTTATTCATACATTTCATATCAAAACATAATATAATAATTTTTTTAAAGATTCAAATTCAAATTTTAC